>OX155892.1:92975859-95375859 GCA_944588485.1 Phosphuga atrata | reverse complement strand
AAAACGAACTATCAATACAATTTTGGGTGCCGTTCGATATCAATGAGGGTTACTTGTAGGGTTGCCAACTTTTTTTTAGAAAAATAACGTATCAAATTATTTGGATAAGAAAAAATAAAGTATGTGGAAGAAAAAAATATTTAGTATTTTTCAAATCAACTTTTTGAATTCCCTTAGAAATATTGTTTTGAGTACTTTAAGCACATGCTAAGAATTTTTATGTTGATGACTATATTGACCATTTCAGTTGATTTTTCGCATTCTTTGTAATCAAATTTTCGATTCATAACCAAAGTACTTGCCAACCAATTTAAGTAAAAGGGTCAGCAATCCTAGAGACATTTTTTTATATTTTTATAAATTCTTTTCTTCTACAAGCAATCACACAAAAATGACTGTCTATCAAAACAATATTTTCTATGTCACAAATCAAGTAGCCTATAGCAAGTTTCACTGTATTATGGATAATATGTGCATAACAGTTGCCTTTTATTAAATTTGGAGCTTCTTTTTGAATACATGAATACTATGAGCAGGGCCGGCGTGAAGGGTGGGCGAACTGTGCGACGGCAAAGGGCTCCGCGCTAGACAGGGGCCCTTTTGGTACATTTAGACATTTCAGTTGATATTTTGTCTGTAGGTCTGAGATCGGCATCTATTAGCGCGCACAGCCGCCTGCGCCGCGTCCCGCAGGTTCCGCAGGTCCCGCAAAATATAGCGCAGGCCCCTAACTATGAGTGGTGAATGTCAAAAGTAGCATTTCAATTGTCTGCATTGAGTCTTGATGAATGAAATGAGAAGTTGTAATAATCCATAGACTCCACTATACTAGCTTCAAACATGCCATTGGCAGATTCGTTAGAATTTTCGTAAAAATATAACAGTTTATTTTGGATCCCATTATTTGCTGAAATTTATTGGATCGAAGAGAATAATTTGTTCTAAAATGTTCTACTTATTTGTTGCATCTGTCTTGAAGACAGAAAAATAAATCTTCATCTTTTAAGTCATTTATGACACTTTTCACAGAATTATTATAGACATCCAGTATAGTTTTCTTTTGTTTAGCTTTGAGACAGCATTTTCTTCCAGACGTTTTATTGTTTAAACTTGTTAAAGACGAAATATAGCTTGAATATATAAATGTATTCAACTTGTTCGTAGCTTTTATATATTAAGTCTTATTAAGGCTACAAAACAAATCCCATGTTGAAACAACTGCTTCCTTGGTTAATGCCACGCATGGTATTAAATTATGCAACAGGTATTTGCATGTTATTACCAGCCCCCAGTACATTTTAATATTACTAAACGAGTACTAGAAACGTGTGAATAGCCATTTCTATGAGATTTATCTCTCATCAGTGCAGCTTTGCTTTTTTGAATTATAAATTGAGCTTGAACACCTTAATAGGTTGAACACCATATTTTATTGTTTGATAAAATATATGCAGCATGTCGCTTGTAAAGTGTAGATAAATTTCAACAACTTCTTAATTCTGTTGGTCACTTGGTCTGTATATGTCACTGTGTTGGTCACTTGGTCTTGGTAATTCTGTTGGTCTCTGTATTGGAGAACCACCACTTAAAATTATTAAATAAATACGTATTGGCGCCAAATTGATTAAAAGGGTCAAAGGGACATAATACTTCCGTCACTAAAGCCTCCATTTTCTTTCTATTCAAGCTAGAATCTTTATTGCTTATCTTGGAATCTGGATATAAAGTTTTACTTAATATATTCGCGAAATCCATGCTATCATAAAATAGATTATGTTTCACAGTAGAAAGTCAATGCTACCTCCGCTGCTGTAATATTGTTATAATCACTAGATCCTGTACTCCTAGACTTAGTATTTGATGTAAGGAAATTTTGTAGTGCACCAGATGTTTTCTTTACTTCAACTTTCATATTGTATAGATAGATAGTTCGGCAATTACCCATATGAGTGTTTCGTTTTACACATCACAGTAAAGATTGAAAATAAAGTATTATCGCATACTTTATTTCTATGTAAAAGTATAAAGTACATTTATCGAAAATAAAGTAGGATACGTTATTATAAAGTATAGTTGGCAACCCTAGTCACTTGCTGACTCGATGCTTGTGATAAATTTCATTCATCTGACATACACATGTTTTGCATTCTAAAATACAGGTAGAAACCCTCTCAATCTATTCGCAATCTATGTTTCGCTAGTTATAATTCGTTTTTGTTTTCTTTTATTCTTCCGAGTACTTCCGAGTGATAGCGACGAAGATATTTTTTAAGACAATTTATCAAATTATTCAAACCTTAGTAGTACTGGCACTCTTTAACCTTTGCCTGCAGGAGAGCACTATTCCGGAGAAGTGCCATGAAGCGATCACCATCTTGCTCCATAAAAAGGGAGACAAAGCTAACTGGAAAATTACCGCCCTATAACTCTTCTTAGCCATCTATATAAACTGTTTACCAGTTTCCTAACATCAAGAGTGGAGAAGAAAATTGAGCTTTACCAACCAAAAGAGCAAGACGGATTCCGATCGAGTTTCGGAACTAATTATCACCTCCAGAGTATTAAGACCCTCATCGAGAAAACCATCGAATACAATATACCACTAGTCCTCCTGTGTATAGACTTCCATAAGGCATTTGAGACGATCGAATTGAAAGCAATAATGGAAGCCCTGGGAGAATGTCGAGTGGACTATAGATACTCAAAACTGATCTATATCACATACAAGAACGCTACCATGTTGGTCAAATTACATCACAACAGCAACCGCATTCGGTCAAGTCGGTAGAGGAGTGAGACAGGGAGACACCATGTCTTGAAAACTATTCATAACAGTCCTAGAATACGCTTTCAAGAAACTTGATTGAAGTTTTGTATTGTTAAATTAAGGGAGTTGCAAGAGAGTGGCAGAATGATTGTATGGTTGATGGATCTTGGACTGTTAGCGAAAAGGTATGTTTGTATTGAGTGTGGAGATGATATGAAATTGGTGAAAGCAAAAAGTCTAAAGAATGTCCACCCACATGGCGGGGCGATAAAAGCAAGGCGAAAGTGGGTATGCACAAAAGGGTTCTGTGAAGGACCTTCTGTGAAAACATAGAATCCACGCCGGTGGCAGCTAGACTGCACAAAGCACTAGCGAAGGATAGAGTGGAAATGACAACCACTCTCAAGAAACCGGATGGGACCTTCACGTAGGATGAAGAGCAAAGAGCTCTCCTCCTACTAGAAACCCATTTTCAGGGATGTAGAGGATACAGGGAGACCGAGGGCTTGATGCAACCACGGAAACCAAGTCGGGCCGACTGGAAGAGGGCAGCGTCCATCTGTACGGAAAACCGAATCAGATGGGCTATCGGCACTTTCCAGCCTTTTAAGGCCCCAGGTGTGGACGGACTAGTTCCTGCCTTCCTACAAAAGGGAGAGAGAGAACTAATGCCGTATCTTCTAAATATCTTTCGAAGTAGCTTAGCGCTCGGATATATACCGGAGCTATGGAGAAGGGCTAAGGTGGTATTTATACCGAAGGTGGGGAAGAAAGACACCACTCAACCGAAGTCATTTAGACCCATTAGTCTAACATCTTTTATGTTAAAGACAATGGAGAAGGTGATTGATAATTACCTTAGGACTATAGTGCTGGTAGGTACACCACTACACAGGAGTCAGCATGCTTACAGAGCAGGGAAATCCACAGAAACCGCCCTGTATCAGCTGACAAACGAAATAGAAGCAGCACTAGAGATAAAGGAAGTAGCGATATGTGCCTTCTTGGATATAGAGGGAGCTTTTGACAACACCTCACACGAGGCTGTCAGGGCGGCCCTCGAAAGAAGGAATATCGACAGCACTCTCTCAAAGTGGATGGGAGAAATGCTGAGAACTAGAACGGCGGAGACACAAGTGGGAAAAGACACCATTAAGATCTCCACAACTCGAGGGTGCCCACAGGGAGGTGTACTATCACCGCTAATGTGGAGCCTGGTAGTTGATGAACTACTGGTTAGGCTAAACGACCTAGACATCAAATGTCAAGGTTACGCCGATGACATAGACATAATGGCCAGAGGAAAATTTGAGGGAACGCTCTGTGAAATTGTTCAGAGAGGCCTCAAAGTAACTAGTAGATGGTGTCAAACAGTGGGATTGAGACTCAACCCGAGCAAAAACACAGTGATACCATTTACTAGAAGGAGAAAACTAAACTGCCTACATCCCATACTCATAGATGGGAAGGCAGTAGAATACCAACAGGAGATAAGGTATCTGGGTATCACACTAGATAGCAAACTCCTATGGAATAGACACGCTGAGGCAGTGGTAGGTAAAGCCAAACGCGCCCTAATGGTGTGCAGAAATCTGGCAGGAAAAACGTGGGGTTGTAACCCCACTATCCTGCGATGGATGTACACCATGATAGTGAGACCTGCAATCACTTACGGGGCGGTTGCGTGGGGAAGTAGAATCAAGCTGGCCTCTATGAGGAAACAGCTTGAGAAAATTCAAAGACTGGCGTGTGTCTGCATCACGGGGGCGATGGGGTCGTGTCCGACAGCAGCATTGGAGCTGCTGCTGGATCTGACTCCGCTGCACCTTGTGGTGGAGAGCGCCGCCAGATCGGCGATCGTAAGGTTCAGCAAGGAAGGAATGGGCAGAGGCAAAATAATCGGGAGCAGAGACCGAAACAGCCTCGCTGCCAAGATCCCCTGGCTGGAAGTACCAAAAGACGAAATGGTATGCAAATACCACTTCGAGAAAAACTACACAGCAATGTGTAGTAGTAAAGCCGATTGGAGCGACGAATCCTCAGCATACCACATAGAGCAAAATGCCATCAAGTGGTATACAGATGGTTCGAAGACAAAGGAAGGCACTGGTGCAGGAGTGTTTGGACCTCGTACCAGATACTCCGAATCCATGGGAACAGCCCCAAGTATCTTCCAAGCAGAGGTACACGCAATCGAAAGATGTGCACAGTTTAACCTCGACAGGAAGTACCGCAAAAAACGAATTGCTATCCTGTCACATAGCCAAGCAGCCATCAAGGCCATTAGCTCATACACCATCAGATCCAAACTGGTATGGGACTTTGTGGGGAAGCTGAATAAGCTTGGCAGGGATATTAAAGTAACGCTATACTGGGTACCAGGACACACTGGTATAGACGGAAACGAAGAAGCCGATCACCTAGCAAACAAGGGATCCAGTAGCCCCTTTATAGGTCCGGAACCCTTTTGCGGTATGAGCGTGAACACCATCCGCAAAAGTTTAGATGAAGAAATAAGAGGAAAATGGATGAAAACCTGGGAAGAACTTCCAGGGCTAAGGCAATCCAAAGTGATGCTGGGATCTTTTAACCAGAAGAGAACTAAAGCTTGCCTGAAACTAAGCAGGAACAAGCTCAGAATTCTGACAGGAGCCCTGACGGGACACTGCAGACTTAGGAAACATCTCAAGGCCCTAGGCCTAGAGGAGGAGGATGGATGCAGATTATGTGGCTCAGCAGAGGAAACCCCCATACATCTGTTCAAAGACTGCGGAGCATTACTCCGCAAGAGACAGATGTACCTTGGGGCTCACTGCTTGAACACAGAGGAGCTGCAGGCCTTGAATCCCACCCAGATCCTGAGATTCCTAAAGGAATCAGGATTAGAGGAGGCGCTCTAAATGGGTAAGTACACCAACACTTGGAGGAGGAGGGTGGGGTACAATAGATCTATAAAGGTCGCAGTACAAGTCGTCACCACCATATCTACAATCTACAATCTACATGCACAAAAGGGTTACAAGGAGTGTAAGGAAGGATGGTTGATTTGAATGTAGTAATTTATCATTAAACCAACTGTCCTAGCCACATTGTTCCATATTGGATCCAGAATTCGCGCTGCCGCGAATCACGAGATTACCTTACCCATTTTAATATATAAAATATATTTTATTACTCGTCACAAAATATATTCAACTTATTTTCACTACGCCTCTGTCTTCCATTGTAAAGGCCGATTCTCATATACGCGACACTATCTACGCGACGTTGCACAATGAACTGTCGCGAATTATCACGTCGAAGTTCCGATTATGGTTTTTTCGGCTTAGCCATGTGTTATGAAAATGAGAAATTATATGGAAAGAAAAGGAAAAGAAAATATTGGGTGCATCGGATCTTAAGAACAAAACTAGTATAAGGAGAATTCCATACTCTCCAAACAATTACAAGAGTCTGTACTTACGAGTCTTCAAATTAGATCTACTAACCTGTGTTGATTGCTGTAATTTATATTTTGTAAGTCATACAGTTCAACATAATCAGCCACAAGAGCGATCAATTCCTCTGCTTTTTCGTCGTTGATTCCATTCATTTTCAAAAACCCGCCGTTTTTGACACAATGCGTCATTCGAATCACAAACAAACTTTCCAAACGTTATGCTATGCGCAACAAAACGTAAAAGAATGCTCACGAAATAATCCCAGCGACAGCGCGCTGAATTCCGACTTTTAGCAACTGTCGCGTAGCCATAGTGAGAACGTGCCTATTGAAAACAATGTAATCATTGTTTGACAGACAATTTCGTGTAACGCCGCGTTGCTGTGGTCTCGTATATGGGAATCGGCCTTAATGCGCATGTCCGAAGTTGTAATGCGCATGAACCAAATTTAAAGGCCGATTCTCATATACGCGACACTATCTACGCGACGTTTCACAATGAACTGTCGCGAATTATCACGTCGCAGCTAGGTATTCTCATATATGCGACACTCTGCTAAGCGATTATTTGCTGCAAATGTCAAATCTGTAGTTTCTTTACATTTCAGGTTAAGTTATATTTTCAAAATGTCATGTTTGTCAAGTTCCGATGATCGTTTTTTCGTCTTAGCCATGTGTTATGAAAATGAGAAATTAAAAGGAAAGAAAAGGAAAAGAAAATATTGGGTGCATCGGATCTTAAAAACAAAACTAGTAGAAGGAGAATTCCATACTCTCTTCAAATAATTACAAGAGTCTGTACTTTACTACTAATAATTACAAGAGTCTGTAAATTTCTTTTCAAATTAGATCTACTAACCTGTGTTGATTACTCTAATTTATTTTGTAAGTCATACAGTTCAACATAATCAGGCCACAACAGCGATCAATTCCTCTGCTTTTTCGTCGTTCATTCCATTCATTTTCAAAAACACGCCGTTTTTGACACAATCCGTCATTCCAATCAGAAACAAACTTTCCAAACGTCATGGGATGTGCGACAAACCGTAAAAGAATGCTCACGAAATAATCCCAGCGACACCGCGCTGAATTCCGAATTTTAGTAACTGTCACGTAGCCATAGTGAGAATGTGCCCATTGGCAAATAATGATTACATTGTTTTCAATGGGCACATTCTCACTATGGCTACGCGATAGTTACTAAAAGTCGGAATTCAGCGCGCTGTCGCTGGAATTATTTCGTGAGCATTCTTTTACGTTTTGTCGCACATCGCATGACGTTTGGAAAGTTTGTTTCTGATTCGAATGACGCATTGTGTCAAAAACGGCGTGTTTTTGAAAATGAATGGAATGATCGACGAAAAAGCAGTCGCTCTTGTGGCTGATTATGTTGAACCGTATGACTTACAAAATAAAAATTACAGTAATCAACAAAGGAAAGATCTAATTTGGAGAAAACTTTCTTTAAAATTAAATGAGACTCGTAAGTAGACCAATCTTGTTGTAATTAAGACCATTCTTGTTCTTAAAAACTGATGCACCCAATATTTTCTTTTCCTTTTCTTTTCTTTTCATTTATCATTATCATAACACATGGCTAAGACGAAAAAACCATCATCCGAACTTGTCGAATATGACATTTTGAAAATATAACTTAACCTGAAATGTAGAGAAACTACAGATTTGACATTTGCAGCAAATAATCGATTAGCAGAGTGTCGCATATATGAGAATACCTAGCAGCGACGTGATATTCGCGACAGTTCATTGTGCAACGTCGCGTAGATAAGTGTCGTGTATATGAGAATCGGCCTTTAATATAACGACACCAGCGCTCTCTACGTACCAGATTGGATAATTTTAGGAATTAACCCTACATTTTTGTTACTTAAATAATACAATTATTTATTTCAAGAAAGAAATTTTGAGATGGTAAGAAATTTTAGGAAAACTACGAGTCGTGGAGAAACCCCTCCTGACATTATGCTGCAAGCAATAAAAAGAGTAAAAATTGAACATGTTTCAATTCGCCGAGCAGCTGAGATATTTAAAATTAATTATCGCACATTAAGTCGATATGTTAAAAAAATAAGGAAGCTGATTTACAAGATACTGTTTACATTCCTTCAATGCCTGTTGGCTATACTAAACATCTGCAGGTATTTTCACCTGAAGCAGAAAATAAGTTGGGGAATTATGTTCTACATGCTTCAAATATTTATTTCGGCTTTTAGTCCGAGAGAGTTAAGAAAATTAGCATATGAATTGGGAGAAGCAAATGAACTAAAAATGCCACAAAGCTGGACTAAAAATAAGATGGCAGGTTACGAATGGCTATGTTCATTTATGAAGAGACATCCTACTTTGGCTATAAGAGAACCAGAGGATACAAGTCTTGCAAGAGCCTCGGGCTTTAATCGCAAAATTGCGAATTAAAAAAAATTAAATTGCGAAAATTAATGTCGAAATTTTTTTTTCAAACCTTAAGAAAGTCATGACAGACTTTAAGTTTCTTCCACAAGACATTTGGAACATTGATGAAACTGGAATAACTACAGCTCAAAGGCCCGATAAAGTTATTGCTCGAAAGGGATGTAAACAGATTGGGTCCATCGTTTCACCCGAAAGAGGAACTTTAGTTACGTTAGCTACAGCAGTATCGGCAGCAGGAAATCATCACCCCCCACTATTTGTTTTCCGACGGGTGCATTTCACAGATTATTTTATAGCCAGCGACCCTCCAGGGTCTACAGGATGTGCCAATCCACCAGGTTGGAAGACAGAGAGACATTTTCTTCAATTTTTGGAGCACTTCGTTTCAGTTGTCCGCTGTAGTCAGGATAAATCTGTGCTATTGCTGCTAGATAACCATGGTTCGCACCTTAGTATTCAAGGTCTTAGGTTTGCTAAAGACAATGGCATTGTTATGCTATCATTTCATCCTCAATATTCTCACCGACTCCAACCACTTGATAAAACTGTATTTGGACCTTTAAAAAAATATATTAACACAGAATGTGATTCATGGATGTTAAACAATCCAGGGAAAACCATGACTTTTTATGATATCCCTAAAATTATTGCTGCAGCTTTTCCTCTGGCAATGACACCTTCGACAATTGAATCGTGTTCTCGTGCAACAAGAATATTTCCCTATAATGAAAACATTTTTATCGATGTAGACTTTCTTCCATCGTACGTTACAAACCGGCCATATGATCTTGTTTCTAAGGAAAGTGTGGCAAATTCAGAAATTGAAAGTAACTGGAACCAATCTTTAGACGAAAACTGCAATAAACAACAATTTCTACCAGAAGCAGTCCCTGGTTGTTCGAAGGATGTAACGTTATTGCACGTTGCTTCCTCAAGCATACGCCCTTTACGAAAAAATACAAGAACAAATTATCGTAGGAAGACTACTGAAATTTTGACAGATAGTCCTGTAAAAAAACGACTACAAGAAGAATATCTAAACAAAAAGGAGAAAAAAACTAAGAGAAAGGAGACTGATAACAAAGAAGAAAATTGTTATTGTTTAGTTTGTATGGAATCGTACGCCAATAGTGGATACGCCAATACTGGAATAGTCTTCCAAATGCAATTTTTCAGCAATGAGCACATGAGGATTGCATTGCGAACCCCCAAAACCCATGTTATATTTGTGAGAATTGCAGTTTTCATTTTAAAATAAATAAAATTTAAAAGGTATTATACAGGGTATCCCAACGAAAATTTGACCCCCCTATAATTGGAAAACCGAATAATATTTCAAAATTCGCCGACTGTCAAAAAAGCTCCCCCCAAGAACAAAAATCGACGGGTCTCGGCGAATTTTGAAATATTATTCGGTTTTACAATTATAGGGGGGGGGGGGGGTCACATTTTTGTTGGGATACCCTGAATATGTCGCAGCGTGCGAGCTAGGCGATAACGCATCGCACGATTAATAAAAACATCAAACTTACATATCAATGTTATTGTTGCGATAAGTTGGTTGTTGGTGGACCGACCGACACAGCTGGTTCGGTGTTCTATTGTCATTCATAGTCGGACCATAGTTTCGTGTTTTGATTTGATTATTGTGTTTATTGAATTATTGTGTTTTATAGAATTTGGTTTTTACCTTTTCATATGGAGTTTGTATATTTGGAAATTACTGAATGATATTGTTGTCCACAAATCTCGTATCCATAATAACCTCTGCCTGACGTAAGGCCCAGAATATGAATGTGGAACAATTGGGAGACGGTGAAACACCGGCGGCAGAGCCAACTCCGACATATATATATATATATATATATATATATATATATATATATATATATATTGTTGTATTTGAGGTTTTCGCGGATAGATACCTGTGTTGTATTGTTTTCTCGGCGATTCCGCGTTGATGCTGAGGGTTGGCTCTGAAAAGAACCGGATTCTCGACGTTTCGGCGAACTAACATTCGCCATTCTCAAGAGATATATGCGTCCGTACGGGTCAACCGTTAGACGCATACTAAGAGCTCGTTCGTGCGATGCGACTACTTATAGCTGTCTGGCTTCGGGTCATGCGCGTTGTGTGCGGTGCTTCGGTTCGGTTGTTTGTTTGTTTTGTTGGTCGTACATGAGTCTGGGGTGTCTGGGATTGCATTTTGAGGGTGGATATGATCGGTCGCCATGCTGGGGGCAGTCTCAAGGAATCGTCTCTCGTGTTCATGCAGTAGTCTCGTTTTTCTATCTCTATGGCTTCTCTGTATACTCGTGATATTTCTTGGCTAATCTGTGCAACAGTCCTTGAGTTTCTAAAGTCCATCCAGTGACCGGTGTTTGTGTGTTGGACAAGTGCCGATGAAACTTTGTCTCTGTGTCTGATTGAAACTACATGTTCTTGAATCCTAGCAGATATATTTCTATTGGTACGTCAAATGTAGGTCCGTTCACATGTTCCGCAAGGTATTTCGTAAATTCCATGGGATTCTGACGGGATGGTGTCTTTAACGCTGCGTAGCATGGAGGATATTTTCTGGTTAGGTTTGAAAATGGTGTCGATGTTGTGTCTTTTAAGTATTCTGGCGATTTTGTCAGTTGATCCATGAACATATGGTAGGTATGCTGTGCTAACGGGTTTCTGGCGTTCTTCAGTTCTTTGGCTACTGTTCTCTGCACGACGGAAAGCTCTGGATATTAAGCTGTTTGGATATCCATTTGAAGAAAGAGCTTCTCGTAAGTTCCTCAATTCTTTCGGTAAGTTAAGCTGGTCGGCTAGTCTTTTGGATTGGGTGGTAAGAGTGTTGACTACAGATGCTAGTTGTTTGGGATGATGGTGCGAAGAAGCGTTCAGATATCTGTCTGTGTGTGTTGGTTTCCGGTACACAGTGTGGCTCAAAGTGCCGTCAGGTTTCTTCTGTACCAAAACATCCAAGAAAGGAAGTTGTTGATGCTTTTCTATCTCCCATTCCTGAACATTCCTTTCTTGGATGTTTTGGTACAGAAGAAACCTGACGGCACTTTGAGCCACACTGTGTACCGGAAACCAACACACACAGACAGATATCTGAACGCTTCTTCGCACCATCATCCCAAACAACTAGCATCTGTAGTCAACACTCTTACCACCCAATCCAAAAGACTAGCCGACCAGCTTAACTTACCGAAAGAATTGAGGAAGTTACGAGAAGCTCTTTCTTCAAATGGATATCCAAACAGCTTAATATCCAGAGCTTTCCGTCGTGCAGAGAACAGTAGCCAAAGAACTGAAGAACGCCAGAAACCCGTTAGCACAGCATACCTACCATATGTTCATGGATCAACTGACAAAATCGCCAGAATACTTAAAAGACACAACATCGACACCATTTTCAAACCTAACCAGAAAATATCCTCCATGCTACGCAGCGTTAAAGACACCATCCCGTTAGAATCCCATGGAATTTACGAAATACCTTGCGGAACATGTGAACGGACCTACATTGGACGTACCAATAGAAAAATATCTGCTAGGATTCAAGAACATGTAGTTTCAATCAGACACAGAGACAAAGTTTCATCGGCACTTGTACAACACACAAACACCGGTCACTGGATGGACTTTAGAAACTCAAGGACTGTTGCACAGATTAGCCAAGAAATATCACGAGTATACAGAGAAGCCATAGAGATAGAAAAACGAGACTACTGCATGAACACGAGAGACGATTCCTTGAGACTGCCCCCAGCATGGCGACCGATCATATCCACCCTCAAAATGCAATCCCAGACACCCCAGACTCATGTACGACCAACAAAACAAACAAACAACCGAACCGAAGCACCGCACACAACGCGCATGACCCGAAGCCAGACAGCTATAAGTAGTCGCATCGCACGAACGAGCTCTCAGTATGCATCTAACGGTCGACCCGTACGGACGCATATATCTCTTGAGAATGGCGAATGTTAGTTCGCCGAAACGTCGAGAATCCGGTTCTTTTCAGAGCCAACCCTCAGCATCAACGCGGAATCCCCGAGAAGACAATACAACACACATATATATATATATATATATATATATATATATATATATATATATATATATATATATATTCTTAATAAGTATTACATGACAACTAACCCAACACCGGGGCAGGTTGTCACAATATTCCTAAAATATTCAAGCACTAAAAAGTTATTGTTTTTTTATTAATATTGGAATTGTACAAAGTTTAAAGTATTCAATAAATATAAAACTTTCAATTGGTATAAAAAATATTTACTTTAAGGGTACTTAGTTCACTGAAATTCAAGAAGTTTAAATTTTGTGACAACTAGCCCCGGTCTCCCCTACTGGTGATACGGAAAATAGTAGCAGTGGCGAAAGTGATATTATTCCAATTGTTCGTCATCGTAGAGAACGTCGCCTTTCTTCTAGTGTATCTGAAAGTAGTGATGATATCGAAAGTCATAATGATTTGTTGTCAGAAATTTACCCGCCAATAGTCAAACCTTGGGTCCAAATAATTGTGAAAGCTTTGGTGGCGTTGTAAACTTATTTATAGGAGATGTCATTTTATCATTCACGCTTGAGGAATCAAATAGATACCATCTTCAAGACGGCTCGCTTTGCCTAACAAATATCTCGCGCTACCAGCTAGCACATTTAGTGTTAAGATAAATACAGGTTAATCAATATGAATTGATTTTTAAACCACACCATTCGGTCACTTTTTGTTAATACAGTACTCTGTATTTCTTGTGGATTTTTATCACCTCATATTATGTTTCTTGACAAATATAGAAAGTTCAAAGTGAAACCTTTTCATAGTTGAAATTTTTTTGTGCGCATGTGTCAATTTCTGCCATTTTATACGTCAAAAAGTCTTCTTCTAGAGGTGCCTATAGGTGTACCTAGGTGCCTATCTTCTTCAGATGTTGGCGACCACATTAGCCCATCTTATCCTATTCACTGCAGCTCGGAATAAGTCGGTTGATGTTAGGCCAGTCCATTTTCTAAGATTGGCCAGCCAGGATATACGCCTGCGTACGGGGCCTCGCTTGCCCTCAATCTTGCCTTGTATGATTAATTGTAGAAGTTGGTACTTATCATTACGTATAATGTGGCCAAAGTAGGCCAGTTTTATGATCTTTACGGTAGTAATAATTTGCTTGTCATTCTGAGCCTCTCGAGAATCCTGATGTTAGTTGTATGGTATGTGTGAGACCCGTAGCATGCGTCGATAGCACCAGATTTCGAATGCCTCTAAGCGTTTGGTGGCAGCTTCGGTAAGACTCCAACTTTCTACTCCATAGCGGAGAACACTAAAAACGTCTCATCTGAGATTTCTTATGCGTGTATTGATATTAAGAGAGAGGTTACAAAGGACTTTCTTAAGGCGGTTAAAAGCGCTTCTGGCTTTTTCAATTCGAGTTCTTATTTCGTCAAAAAGTGCCGGAACTTTTTGACGTATAACTAAATATGTGCCGAAACTTTCATTTACCCGACTTTAAAACTTTGCGGATGCGCATGCGCTTAACTAACCGTAAAAAGATCTATTAACAAACGAAAGAGGTGCTAAACAAAGTGATTTAATTTAATTGTTGAGTGATACTTGTAAGCTTACAAATGAAGCCTTTTTCATTTTATAAATTTTTCATTTAATTTTCAAAATAATAATAGTCATTCATGAGAAAGAACGTTGTGGTTGTAGAGGTAACGGTTTAAACGTCGTAACCGTATTTTATTTTATCCGAGGATATTTTCATTTTCATTACTCTTTCAATATTCAAGAAGCGTCGTAATATGAAAAAGTTTTGCAGTTTTTACTAATTTATTTCATATTATATTATTTTTTATATTATACTAAATTATTATATTATTAAACCTTTGAGGCTTTTGGAATATTAAATCATTTTAAATATCCCACCATGAATATTTACGCATGAAAGGTGGGGCACTTTCCAAACCGCTGTTACTCAAAGAATTAATGTGTAAGTTTGGCCAACGTACAATAAAATCGCAGAACATGTTCTCTTGCATAAATGTACGTGCGGTTTAAATCATGCCTATATTTATCTTCAGACAGAGTTAAACACTGTGTATGCGCTGGATAAACGTTCATGGCTGGTAACAAATTGCGAGGTTTAAAGTACGAATAGCTTCGGAAATAGTTGTAGTAGACTTTGTTTATAAACCGAAAACGTTACAATAAATTTCGGAGGAGGATATTTCCCGAAATATGTTGGACCGGTCCATGTGGAAGGAAACCCGTTTGGAGAAACGCCAAAACACATTTCACAGTATCGACGAATGTTCAACAGAAAGAAGTCTGGAAGGAAATCAATCAGTTTCGCATGGAATTGCCTATATTGTTGTCGTTACGAAAATTTCTCAATCAGCAATAAATGGCTTACAGTTAGTTATGATAATGACTTGTTTGGAGGGATATTCATAAACATTCTACCAAAATGAACTGACTTTTTAAGTTTTTAATAAAACATTTATTTTATTGGAACATTGGTTATGTTCTTGCTCTCTTTGAAAGTACGGGATTAGACAGACAAGGCTAGACAGACAAGACTAGACAGAAAGGACTAGACAAACCAGACTAGACCGACAAGTCTTTATAGACAATACTAGACAGACGAGACTAGACAGACAAGACTAGACAGACAAGACTAGACAGACAAGACTAGACAGACAAGACTAGACAGACAAGACTAGACAGACAAGACTAGACAGACAAGACTAGACAGACAAGACTAGACAGACAAGACTAGACAGACAAGACTAGACAGACAAGACTAGACAGACAAGACTAGACAGACAAGACTAGACAGACAAGACTAGACAGACAAGACTAGACAGACAAGACTAGACAGACAAGACTAGACAGACAAGACTAGACAGACAAGACTAGACAGACAAGACTAGACAGACAAGACTAGACAGACAAGACTAGACAGACAAGACTAGACAGACAAGACTAGACAGACAAGACTAGACAGACAAGACTAGACAGACAAGACTAGACAGACAAGACTAGACAGACAAGACTAGACAGACAAGACTAGACAGACAAGACTAGACAGACAAGACTAGACAGACAAGACTAGACAGACAAGACTAGACAGACAAGACTAGACAGACAAGACTAGACAGACAAGACTAGACAGACAAGACTAGACAGACAAGACTAGACAGACAAGACTAGACAGACAAGACTAGACAGACAAGACTAGACAGACAAGACTAGACAGACAAGACTAGACAGACAAGACTAGACAGACAAGACTAGACAGACAAGACTAGACAGACAAGACTAGACAGACAAGACTAGACAGACAAGACTAGACAGACAAGACTAGACAGACAAGACTAGACAGACAAGACTAGACAGACAAGACTAGACAGACAAGACTAGACAGACAAGACTAGACAGACAAGACTAGACAGACAAGACTAGACAGACAAGACTAGACAGACAAGACTAGACAGACAAGACTAGACAGACAAGACTAGACAGACAAGACTAGACAGACAAGACTAGACAGACAAGACTAGACAGACAAGACTAGACAGACAAGACTAGACAGACAAGACTAGACAGACAAGACTAGACAGACAAGACTAGACAGACAAGACTAGACAGACAAGACTAGACAGACAAGACTAGACAGACAAGACTAGACAGACAAGACTAGACAGACAAGACTAGACAGACAAGACTAGACAGACAAGACTAGACAGACAAGACTAGACAGACAAGACTAGACAGACAAGACTAGACAGACAAGACTAGACAGACAAGACTAGACAGACAAGACTAGACAGACAAGACTAGACAGACAAGACTAGACAGACAAGACTAGACAGACAAGACTAGACAGACAAGACTAGACAGACAAGACTAGACAGACAAGACTAGACAGACAAGACTAGACAGACAAGACTAGACAGACAAGACTAGACAGACAAGACTAGACAGACAAGACTAGACAGACAAGACTAGACAGACAAGACTAGACAGACAAGACTAGACAGACAAGACTAGACAGACAAGACTAGACAGACAAGACTAGACAGACAAGACTAGACAGACAAGACTAGACAGACAAGACTAGACAGACAAGACTAGACAGACAAGACTAGACAGACAAGACTAGACAGACAAGACTAGACAGACAAGACTAGACAGACAAGACTAGACAGACAAGACTAGACAGACAAGACTAGACAGACAAGACTAGACAGACAAGACTAGACAGACAAGACTAGACAGACAAGACTAGACAGACAAGACTAGACAGACAAGACTAGACAGACAAGACTAGACAGACAAGACTAGACAGACAAGACTAGACAGACAAGACTAGACAGACAAGACTAGACAGACAAGACTAGACAGACAAGACTAGACAGACAAGACTAGACAGACAAGACTAGACAGACAAGACTAGACAGACAAGACTAGACAGACAAGACTAGACAGACAAGACTAGACAGACAAGACTAGACAGACAAGACTAGACAGACAAGACTAGACAGACAAGACTAGACAGACAAGACTAGACAGACAAGACTAGACAGACAAGACTAGACAGACAAGACTAGACAGACAAGACTAGACAGACAAGACTAGACAGACAAGACTAGACAGACAAGACTAGACAGACAAGACTAGACAGACAAGACTAGACAGACAAGACTAGACAGACAAGACTAGACAGACAAGACTAGACAGACAAGACTAGACAGACAAGACTAGACAGACAAGACTAGACAGACAAGACTAGACAGACAAGACTAGACAGACAAGACTAGACAGACAAGACTAGACAGACAAGACTAGACAGACAAGACTAGACAGACAAGACTAGACAGACAAGACTAGACAGACAAGACTAGACAGACAAGACTAGACAGACAAGACTAGACAGACAAGACTAGACAGACAAGACTAGACAGACAAGACTAGACAGACAAGACTAGACAGACAAGACTAGACAGACAAGACTAGACAGACAAGACTAGACAGACAAGACTAGACAGACAAGACTAGACAGACAAGACTAGACAGACAAGACTAGACAGACAAGACTAGACAGACAAGACTAGACAGACAAGACTAGACAGACAAGACTAGACAGACAAGACTAGACAGACAAGACTAGACAGACAAGACTAGACAGACAAGACTAGACAGACAAGACTAGACAGACAAGACTAGACAGACAAGACTAGACAGACAAGACTAGACAGACAAGACTAGACAGACAAGACTAGACAGACAAGACTAGACAGACAAGACTAGACAGACAAGACTAGACAGACAAGACTAGACAGACAAGACTAGACAGACAAGACTAGACAGACAAGACTAGACAGACAAGACTAGACAGACAAGACTAGACAGACAAGACTAGACAGACAAGACTAGACAGACAAGACTAGACAGACAAGACTAGACAGACAAGACTAGACAGACAAGACTAGACAGACAAGACTAGACAGACAAGACTAGACAGACAAGACTAGACAGACAAGACTAGACAGACAAGACTAGACAGACAAGACTAGACAGACAAGACTAGACAGACAAGACTAGACAGACAAGACTAGACAGACAAGACTAGACAGACAAGACTAGACAGACAAGACTAGACAGACAAGACTAGACAGACAAGACTAGACAGACAAGACTAGACAGACAAGACTAGACAGACAAGACTAGACAGACAAGACTAGACAGACAAGACTAGACAGACAAGACTAGACAGACAAGACTAGACAGACAAGACTAGACAGACAAGACTAGACAGACAAGACTAGACAGACAAGACTAGACAGACAAGACTAGACAGACAAGACTAGACAGACAAGACTAGACAGACAAGACTAGACAGACAAGACTAGACAGACAAGACTAGACAGACAAGACTAGACAGACAAGACTAGACAGACAAGACTAGACAGACAAGACTAGACAGACAAGACTAGACAGACAAGACTAGACAGACAAGACTAGACAGACAAGACTAGACAGACAAGACTAGACAGACAAGACTAAACAGACAAGACTAGACAGACAAGACTAGACCGACAAGACTAGACCGACAAGACTAGACAGACAAGACTAGACAGACAAGACTAGACAGACAAGACTAGACAGACAAGACTAGACAGACAAGACTAGACAGACAAGACTAGACAGACAAGACTAGACAGACAAGACTAGACAGACAAGACTAGACAGACAAGACTAGACAGACAAGACTAGACAGACAAGACTAGACAGACAAGACTAGACAGACAAAACTAGACAGACAAGACTAGACAGACAAGACTAGACAGACTAAACTAGACAGATAAGACTAGACTGACAAGACTAGACAGACAAAACTAGACAGACAAGACTAGACAGACAATACTAGACAGAGAAGACTAACCAGACTAGACAGACAAGACTAGACAGACAAGGCTAGAGAGGCAAGACTAGACTGACAAAACTAGACAGACAAAACTAGACAGACAAGCCTAGACAGACAGAAATACACAGACAAGACTAGACAGACAAGGCTTTTTTCACTTTTAAATGTTTCAGTTATCTGTACTGATATTAAGCTAGAGCCTTTGTCCGATACGTGAATGTGTAATTACGAATTGTTCGGCTGTTCGCATTGTACACAGAAGAATGTGCTGTCGAGCAATGCGGTAGCAACAAACAACGAAATTAATTGCTGCTGGTGAAACTCCTTCCAGGAAGGTCCGTTTTATTGGCGTAAGGCAGAGAACGAAAAAACTTTCAGTCCCTTCAACAAACAAACGGGGTGTATGAAAACAGTCAAATGAGTCGAATGTAATTGCGAATCTCCGAGAACATTGTAACGAATTAGAATTTATATGAAACATAAACAAGAGTTGGAAGTATCTGTTTTTAAAGTAAACATTGGGATTGCAATCGACGCGGTTGAAATGTTTCAGGGTAAGGTCACTGCTTCAGCTATCAGAAGTTAACTTCTCAACGGCAGTTTCTTACTAGAAGTTATAAAGTATAGTTTTTCTACGGCGTTCTGAAATTGAGTTGAGAGAGTATAAATTGTGTACACAGCTCGATAAGGCTTGTTTGTCTGCGATTTACTTTATGAAGCTTGCGGATAGAAAAATATTGGTTCTAGGTGTATACCACTAACGTCTATGAGAGTTGAAATTCCTCAAAACAAAACAACTTTAAAAGTTATTATGTCGTTATCTGTAACTTACCTAGTCTCGTCCAAGAAAATAAAACTTCCTCCAGAAGAATTATCAATTATATTTTACAAAACTTTGCAAGACGACAGGGCACAGACTCTAAACAAATCGGTATTTTATCTGGTTTTGATGAAACAATTTATAACAGTAAATACTTACCACCAAGTCTTGTCTGACTAGAAAATGAATACAAATATATAAGCAAATGTCTTGTATGATTCATTTGGCAACACAATGCTGCGATTAATAAAGTCGGAACGTTAGAGCACGGTGTGTATGAATAATGTATTTTCCGGAATCTCGCATACACGTCGAAATTTCTCGCACACGAAATGAATTTTCATTAATAATATTTAATGTGGATTGTTCTGATTTTGTTTCGTGGTAATGGAATATCCGAAATATTGGATACCCGGCCTGTGGCAGATACATAATCTAATTAATGCTTACTCTGTACATATACTGCTTAGGTGTACATAGTTGCGAGAATTTCTAATTAAAAACTTACATGTGCCTCATCAGTTATTCGATTAGATTTTCGGCTGCTCAGCAGAGACCGGAAATTTTAATTAATTTATGGATTATAGAAATGTAATCATCTATAAATTCATGAATTGGTAAAACACGTTTTCTAGTTTAAATTTATTTATTTTTGTTTTAAAACAAATGATTTTTAGTGATTATTGATATTTAAACAAGACCAAATGAGACCAAACAAGACTGCACAAGATCAGACAAGATCAGACAAAACCAGACTAGACCAGAGAAAACCAGACAAGACCTAACAAGACCAGACTAGACAATACCTGACAAGACCAGACAAGACAGGACAAGACCAGATAAAACCTTGACCAAACAAGACTAAATTTAATAAATCTTGATTTCTCAATTAGTGTGGATTTAATTCGGGATTAACACGGTTAAGGTAGACTTCCGAGCAATGCAGCTCTGGCGTCACTAACGCAGCGATACTGACGCGGCGACGTAGCGATAGTATTATGCACTATGGAAACGTATTAGGCGCAATTCGAGCGCAGCGACACTGACGCGCTCAGCGTCACTGCGTCAGTGTCGCTGCGCTTGAATTGCGCCTCATACGTTTCTATAATGCATAATACTATCGCTATGTCGCCGCTTCAGTATCGCTGCGTGACGCCAGAGTCGCTTTGCTCGGAAGTCTACCTTTAGGGCTAGGCCGCACTAGGACTAAACCGCCGCGGTTTTTAATCGTGTGATTTTGTAAGTCAAGTAAGTTAATACAAGCGGCCTCACTTATGGGTTTTTACCCGCAACTAATTTCAATAACTTAGTGTGTACTTTTCGAGAGGTTTCGTGGTTATAGCGGCTAACCTCGCTGTAAAAAACCATAGTGCGGCCTCGGCTTTACTCTTAAAAGCTAATTGTTTGTTGGACTAATTTCTGTAACATAAAAATAGTCTCGTTGGTTTTCAAGAAGTTGTAAGTTGTAACAATAATTATATTCACTTTACAATTAATTTGGTTGTTCTAACATGGACCGTTGAACACCGAACGTTTGTTAGCATACATTTTAGACGCACATCAATATTCACTGCAATGTCATATTGATGTGTTGCACTTCCGTTGGAGCTACAACAATGTTATGTTGCATTTCCCGCTATACGTTTATATCCATAAACCAATGTTTACGGCACGATAAATGCAAACTATGTCACCAAACAGCCCTACATTGCAGCACTTCACCCCTTAATACTTGTTATTAATATAACTCTTTCTTAACGAAATTATTGAAAATGTGTTGTGTTAGAACAGTTAGAGTTCTAACACAAGACATTTTCTATTATTTCGTAATACTCCCTCCGCACAGTGGGCTGGATTACCGAAAAGGTGGACAAAAATAAAAGGCCTCTGTTCAATATATGTTTGAAATTTTAGTTGTAGGTGTTATTTACGTCGCTGACTACGAATCTGTTATTAAAATGTTCAAAAACAAAATGGCGGATTTAATATGGCGGCCAATTTTTCGAAAAACTCAATTTTTACAAAATTTCGTACCTAGGGGTTCATAATCTCGCTGATTACGAATGAGTTATCAAAATTTTCCAAAACAAAATGACTGATCAAATATGTAATATATAGACATCGGATTATATGCACTATCAACATGCCAAAATATGCATGCAAATATGCAATAAAAATGGGTAAAATATGCACAAAAAATGGGCGAAATATGCATAAAATATGCACAATCAAAATGCTATTTATTATTGGAATTTACTTATTTTTTACAGTATACAGTTGTAGTTCTTGTGACAATATACAATTATATATTTTGCGCCTGTAATAGACTGATAACAGCACCCATATGCGTGCGGTTATGGTTCACCGAGTGCTGTTATGAGTTAATTTTTTTAAGGTTGGCACTGAAATTCAGAGCTGTCGGTGTCAATTTTCCGCGAGATAGTTTTTAGGTTATGTGATGTGTGGAAATCGCGAATACACAAACTTAATTAATTAATGGTAATAACAGCACTCGGCTAGCCATAACCGCACGCATATGAGTGCTGTTATGAGTCCATTACATACGCAAAATAGAAAAAAATATTTAATTGAATTGTCACAAGAACTACAACTGTATATTGTAAAAATAAGTAAATTCCAATAATAATTAGTATTTTGATTGTGCAGTATTGTAATATTTAGTGCATATTTCATTACAGGCGCATAATAGTATATTAAAGGACGAGTTCAGTAAGCGCGATTTTTCAGCACGCGTCCAAGTTTAGAAAACGACGAGCGTAGCGAGGAGGTTGTTTTTTTTTATTTTGATTCTGTAATGGACTCATAATGAAATTTGTGTATTCGCGATTTCCACACATCACATAACCTCAAAACTATCTTGCCGAAAATTTGACACTGACAACTCTGTATTTCAGTGTCAACCTTGAAAAAATTAACTCATAACAGCACTCGCTGAGCTATAACCGCACGAATATGAGTGCTGTTATGTCCATTACAGACGCAAAATAGAACATAGTATATTAAAGGGCGAGTTCAGTAAGCGCGATTTTTCAGCACGCGTCCAAGTTTAGGTTTTTCTAAAATTGGACGCGTGCTGAAAAATCGCGCTTACTGAACTCGTCCTTTAATATTCTATTCGATGTTCTAGAGCAAGCTTGTGACGTTTGTCACTTAATATTAATTTGTAGGCTGAAAATGACGTTACGCCAACGGACGTTACTGAAAATTCCCCGTCACTTCTGCAAAAACCTCTTCGGGCAGAGTTTGGCTGTTGCCTTTTATAAATGCATTTACTTTCTTTATTCCTTCAAGGCTTGGGTTTTTATAGAGAACAGCATTTAATTTGCCACGGACGTTTTCTGATAGTGAACTCGGAGATTCTTCGCTGCTCTGTTCAATAATTTTTTGCAATATTTCCAAACGCTTGCAAAGAGGAAGGTTTTTAGTTTCTAGAGTCTCTATTGCGTCGCGAATATTGCTGAAATGTGTTACAATTAGAGCAATATTTTGTTTGGTTAAAAGAGCCTGAAATGCCAGGTGGCTTGAATTAATAGACCTTTTCATAGTTAATATACGTCAAAAAGTATCCGAACTTTTTGACCTATAACTAAATATGTACCCGAAACTTTCATATTCCCGCCTTTGAAACTTGGCGGATGCGCATGCGCTTAACTACTTCTTTTATGACCTCAAAATTCTAAGCATAAAACAATACAGCTTTTCGACCATGTTCCTCACCGCGTTAATATTGGTTCTGGAGGTAGTGCTGGTTTTGGTGGTCACTCTTTATATATTTATATACGCGCGATGGTGCTTCTAAAAACACTTTCTTTGTAGAAGAAATCAATTTATTGACTAGTGCAAGTCAGTAGTCGGGTTGCCCAGTGTGAGGTGTAGCATAGCATGTCACTGGCTGCGATCTGACACCGTTCCCGCCTAATACAATAGTTTATTACGTGACAAGAGTTGTAAGAAGTATATTATGTACGACCCGCGTAGCGGAGATGGGGTAATTTCGCAAGTACGTAATTGCCTTATAACTCGAGTTATGTACTATACTTGATCTACGACCACACTAATTTATTTCTATTTAACCAAACGCACGTGTGTGTTATCAATCATAACTTATCATTAATCGCGGACTGTTAAATACGTGTGTTATGATGTATTTACATAGTCTACTAACTGTAGAATAAAGAGAATTTACAATAGTGGTCGTAGATAAAACACATTTAACTTCTGAAATAAGCACTATAAATGAAAAAGTACTAAAATATGCAATAATGCTATAAAAAATGGCGTTTTATGCATTTGCATATGCAAACATGCAAATGCATATAATCCGATGTCTAGTAATATACTACTAATCAAATCAAAGGCTGTAATCGAATGTAAGACTGATCAAATATGATATGTTTTCGAAATCTTATCAGATTGGAACTGCGTATTTAGAAGTTTTTGACGTCGCTGATCAGGTATTAATTATTGGGATTCCAAAAAACAAAATGGCGGGTCCAATGTGGCGGACGATTTTTTTAAAAACTTCCGCATTAAAGGTTATTCACACTGTACCAAATACGTATAGGCAGTTTTCGGCATGCAATTCATTAGAATTCTTAATTAATACATTATTACCTACGCAATAAACATGCAACTTGCCCGGGATGCCCGGGCGATTCTTTATTTTTACAGTTTTGTGTCAATACAGTATTTAGAAAAAGTTTCCTCTCGCAGTTGGCAGTCCTTTTCTTGAATAAGCATAAACTGTTATTTAATAATGCCAAAACATTCAGGATCACCCTTCAATAAGCAGAGTTGATATCACACACTTCAACGAAAAATTGGCAGCGGTTACACGGAGAACGTGTTCAGAGAAATTCTGATAACAGATTCGTAATCAGCGACGTAAAAAGAACACTATATACTCCATTATGTAAAAATTGGAGGAGTATTTCGAAGAAATATCCGCCGTATTAAATCTGCCATTTTGTTTTTGAAATTTTTGATAACTTATTCATGATCAGCGACAAAAATAACACTTGTAACCAGAATTTCAGATGAGCATTATATTTTGTCGTAGCACGAGGCATTATATTTTGTCCACTTATTCGACAATTCAGCCTACTGTGCTCCGTTCCAAAATAAGTGTCTGATTTAGGATTTTTTTTTTCTTTCAAAATAAGTGTCCAATTTCTTGAGCTTCATTTCGTACAAATTTGGATTGTAAGTCGGTCGTGCAACAGCTGCCAGGAACATAACTTAAATCGAACATAACATAAATCGAACATAACATAAATCGAATTATTCAATACAAGGAGGAGTAATATTAAAGTTTCTTTTCACTTTCGTTAAGCAAAAACCATTTTTATTGCACATGAATGTACTTGTGCTTATGTACTTGTACGTGTGCTTTGTTGTACAATTAAGACGCGATGCATAGTTCCTAGCGACTCGGCAACTTTAGTACATAGATCACGAGGAGTGTTGATCCTTATGGTAGTGAAATAAAATTTATTTTTGATGTGACGTGTATATAATAGCCATTACCACATGTACTTGCGTACTATTATGCGAAACAAATATTTGAAAATTCTATGCAGAAAATCATACAAATGAAAACACCAGCGTTCAAAGGACCCACACACCACTTCAACAATCCGGTGTACACCTAGACCTTCAGAGTTCGAAGGTTTCAACACTTAGTTGAGCCAGCTGGATTTCTTATACAGGATGGTGAATGTTGAATCTAGGGATTTCCCAGAAGAAAATTCGTCCTTAAGCTAGGTCCACACTGGGCAACAAATTGTTGGCAACATGTCGTCAACATAATGTTGACAACATGTTGCTGTAAACAAGCAACATGTTGATGGTCAACATTTGGCGGCATACATCAAAGAAATTTGTTGCTCGTTGCTTGTATCCGTGTATCCCGTTTTATACGGGTAACATCGCTCTTATATGGGTAACATCGCTCAGTGTGGACAGTGTTGACAACATTTTGCGTGAATCCCAGTGGTTGAGGTTTCATTTGTGCAGGTTAGCTACCTACGTTTTTGTTATAAGTTTATAGTTCAAAAAATAGATGGAGAATAGTGGTGTTGAAGAAATTAAATATTCCTGGACCAAACAAAAACGTACAGATCTGATAGAAATGTTGTAAGCTGCGCCAGCTTTGTGGGATGTTGCAACGAGAGAATATAAAAACAGGAATATTAACCCTTAAGAGCTAGTCATGGGTCGTTTTCGACCCAAGCGAAATTTTAAAGTGCTGTAACTTTTGAAAACGGGTCCGGAGCATGCTATATCCCCTCCCTAAAAAAAGTTATGTCCCCCGAGGACCTACCTACGAGGCGACAGTCTCCCTCAGGCCATCGTAGTGAGCACATGAACTTCGCCGCGGACGAAAACGACCCATGACTAGACTTTACGTTGCTCAAAAGTACAGGTAAGTTTTTTAAACTTTTTTTTTATGCGTTCAATATCATTGAAAATTTTTTTTTTTTTATTTTTTTAAAAAATTAAAAAAATTAAATTTTTTTTTTCTGTAGTTTCACTAAAAATGTCATCACGATCGCCGGAAGAAGTTTTGAGTATTCTTCGGCCTCGAGATAACATAATATATTTTGGATCAGACGACTCCGAGGAGGAATCTGATCTGTTGGAAGACCATGACAGCGATGAAACGGAGTATGAGGTCTCAGATTTAGACGACCGCGATGATGACGACGTCAGTGAACCAGAACAAGAACCAGAACCAGAACAAGAAGAAGAGATACCGACAGGTACTCGACGTAGGAAGTATGTGTACGGGAAGGATAAATATAAGTGGTGCGTAAATGCTCCCGAAAGTCGCGGTCGGAGAAGCAGTATTACAGTTATTTTACCTCGTGCTAAAAACGCGGCTGCTTCGGCGAGTACTCCGTTACAATATTTGAGCACCTTATTCACCGACGATGTTTTGGACGTTATCGTGTTACATACGAACGAAGAAATCGCACGGTTCATGCGTAACGTTGATGACGCTGACTGGGCAGCTGACAGGGTATATCAATCGACGTGTGTTACTGAAATAAAAGCGTTCCTCGGCATATTGTATCTTTTCGGCGCGTGTAAAAGCAACCGAGTGAACCTGAGAGAATTGTGGGGTGAACAATTTGGCGTCCCGTTATGTAAAGCCGCGATGGGACGAACTCGGTTCCAGTTTCTGAGCTGCAGAATACGATTCGATGATAAGACAACTCGAGCAGAAAGACGCGCTACAGACGTATTAGCGCCGGTCCGCGAAATTTGGGACACGTTTATAAAAAATTGTGAATTAAATTATTCTCCTAGCGAGTTCTTGACAATCGACGAGCAGTTATTAGCATTTCGCGGCAAATTTTCGGCGAGAGTTTATATAAAATCAAAACCTGCGCGTTACGGTATAAAAATTGTATCGATGAACGATGCAAAAACATCATATATGTTGTCAGCGATACCGTACACCGGAAAAGTCCCCTCGGAACGAAACGAAAGTGTACCATCGTACTATGTTCGCGTTCTAAGCCAACCTATTCATGGTACTAACCGAACGATCACTTGTGACAATTGGTTCACTTCTATTGAAATTTTCAATACAATGAAAAAAGATCACGGGATCACCATGGTCGGAACGATTCGCAAAAATAAGCGGCAGATTCCGGAATCATTCCGTCAAAATGCGACGATGGGCACGGTCCGATACGGCTACGACGGGAGCAATATTTTATTGTCTTTTTGCCCGAAAAAAAATAAGGTCGTATTGCTGTTGTCATCGAAACACAAAACAGGGAAAAAGTCCGCAGATACTGATAAACCTGAGATCATTGAGTTTTATAACTCAACGAAGTGCGGCACTGATGTGTTTGATCAGCTATGCGGCAATTACTCATGCGCTCGAAGGACTCGTAGATGGACTATGCGTTTCTTTCTCGGTATGATGGATCAGGCCACTGTGAATGCCTCCATTTTGTACAATTTAGCTTCTACAAATGAGCCGCGTTCTCGAGCCGATTTCTTGAAAGAGTTTGCATTCGATCTGATAGCGCCATAGCTCCGTAAACGCCTTGAATACCCACAAATTCATACATCTACTAAGCAATCCATTCAAAGATTGCTAGGAGTCGAAGAAAATATAACCGCGAATGTTGGGCTCCAAAAAATGAACAAGAGAAAACGATGTTTTTATTGTAAAACAGAAAAAGACCGCAAAACCAACATTTGTTGCGCGAAATGCGGTAAACCCACTTGCGACGAACACCGTATTTCTTGCTGTATACCTTGCCACCATGCTTAAATAAAATATTGACCTAACACACACTAAAACATTGTTACGTTATTAGTTTATATCCACTTTACAACAAATTTATTCATTAAAATCATTTTTACACGCGATTTTAGTCATTTTTACACGCAATTTTAGTACCCAAATTTTTGCTATTTTCAGGTTCAAAAATTAAGCATTTTTTTCAATAAAATTTTTTGGACTATTTTTTTTTATGAAAGGTAGGGTCTTCACCTTCAATTTCTTTTTTTATTTGTGTCGATATCTTTATTTGGCTTTAAGTTATGATTTTTTAAGTAAACAAATGATTTTTCGTGAGATACCTCCAGATTTTCAATAACAAAAGTATAACAAATTGTTTTTTTCAAAATATTCCTATTGGGGCTTTAAGTTGAAGGTTGAAAGAAGCTCCATGAATTTTTTCAGATTTTTTAAAGCGTTTTTACTGATCCAAATAACGCAAAGACGAAAACGACCCATGACTGGTTTCAGAAGGTGCCGAAAATATGACTAGCTCTTAAGGGTTAAATATGACGAAATGTGTAAAATGGCTGTACATTTTAAAATTCTCTTTGCCAATATCGTCTATTTCTTTTTTGTGAACCGGCAGCTATCACAACATAAGCAGCACAAACACCAGCAGCTTTCACGTCCATTTTCAACATTTGACTGGTTGTGGTGTGGACGCAAAACATCACAGACAACATGTATCCAGATTCAATTGAAGCAACTTCTTGTTGCCATGTCAAAGTGTTGGCAACATGTTGCCACCAATTTGCCGCCTAGTGTGGACATACCATTAGACACCGATGTGTATGACACTTATATAGCGTTCAGAATTCACAGATATTTATATTTAAAATTGTGGAATAATCGAACGGTCGAAGATTTACATGCCGAATTCACACACGAATATATTTTATATTGATTGCTTCGGATGAATGTCTTACAAAGAATGTAAAATTATCTACACCAGTTTTAAATTTTTGATAAAACTGGGAACAAAAAATTCAATAAGAAATAAGTTCGTATTCAAATAAAATCACGGAACAATACGGGTGGTCATCTTGGTCATCGGGTGGTTCATCAAACTAAAGAATCGGTGAGAGCGGACACGTTATGAAAATTGTAATGACGCTTCACCACTTTTCTACGATTCTTATGCTTTCTTCCTGATTTTTTTCTTGGATTCAACATTTGCTACTCAAGATCCAAAATCATTATTTATTTTTGATATATTCCTAATCAAATAAAATCAAAATATTTATTTCATTATGTAAGCATTACATATACGGACTATTAAATTTTGGTGAACATAACAGTAATATTAGTACCCTAAATGAAATTTGTCAAGTCATCTTTTGAAGGATTTTACTACTCGGTAATACTCCAATATTGTATATGGCTCGATGTTTATCAGTAGATGGTGAATTTCTTTCTTAAAGATATTGGTTTTCTTAATTAATTTAATATAATTTGGAAGTGCATTATATAATTTAATTTTGATGATAGGTGGTATTTTTTCCGACATAGTTAATTTTTGATGGAAGGTGGAATATAATTAGGGTATCTGTTACGTGTATCCTTTGTGTTGTTCGACTTGCATATTATCAAAAAGTTTCTTATTTTTGAAAAGCAACAATAGTGATTCGAATACGTATGTTCCGATCGTTGTTAGGATATTTGCTGCTTTAAATTTATCCCTGTATCAGTATATTTTAAATCGTAAATAACTCGTAGAGCTGCTTTTTGGATTTTGATTACGTCCTTTATTAAAGATGCGCTGCCCCAGAACATTTTGCCGAAGCGTAAATGGCTATGAAAAGTCGCATAGATTTAAATTATTTTTAGAGAGTCTATATTAAGATATCGTTTTAAGATCCTTAATGCATATACAGCGTTGTTTAGTAGTTTTAATAACTTAAGTAGATGTGTTGACCTGTCCAAATTGTCATCAATTTATAGACCGAGTAGTCTTACATTGCTTTGTACTTTGACTACATTATTATCCATTACTAACTCCACAGGGTATCTTTTCCTGTCTCTTTTCGTCTTAAAGAAAATCATGTTTGTTTTTTTGTTGGTTAAGAAGTAATTTGTTTTCACTAAACCAAGTTGTCAGAGTAGCTTTGTTGTTCTTGATTTGTTTCTTTGATTTTTTTCTTGATTGTTTTTTTATGTCTTCAACCGAATTGCTGGTAGATATTAAACTGGTATCATCGGCATAATTAATCATCCGAGTGATATTATGTAGGGTAACATTGTTAAGGCCCAGGATGCTGCCTTGAGGAATCCCCATGTTTATAGAGGTGGGATTAGATTTGGTCTTGCCTTGAAAAGTCGAGATTTCTGTGATCTGTTTCCTGTTTGCGAGATATGAAAAAATTAGATTTAATACAGTACCTCTAATTACATAACTATATAATTTATCCAGTAGGATGTTGTGGTCTACAGTGTCGTATGCTTTTGACAGCTCTAAAAGTATCCCAGAGGATATATTGTGATCCTCTATTTGCTGCATTGCCTCTTTAATATATTGAAAACATGCTGTCTCAACACTACGCCCTTTGATAAAGCCATGTTGTCGTTGACTAAAAAATTGGAATTTATTCATAAAATTTATGATTCGTTGCGCTAATATTTTTTCAATAATTTTAGAGAATGGTGAAAGTATGCTGATGGGACGGTAGATATCTACCGCTTTAATCTCCCTTTTTATAAATTGTAATGATCTTGGTTATTTTTAAGCAATTAGGAAAGATACCTTCTTGCAGCGAGTTGTTTATTAAGTATATAAGGGGTTCTAGGATTTCTGCTACAACATACTTTACTGTTGGCATAGCAATCTCGTCTATTCCGGCGCTTTTACTGTTTTTTAGCTCTTTTAACACCTGACTAAGCTCGTTCTGAGATGCTGGGTATAGGAAAATGGTATCCGTGTTATAGCTTAGCTTGTTCTTGTTCCTAACGTGTGACAGGTGTTCTGTCATACTTTTGGGTTTATGTGTAATGATATTTTGAAACGTAAAAATTCGCACTGGTATTGGTACCATATTCTAGTTTACCATTGTAGAAGAGTTTGAACAAAGTGCTCTCTGCCGCTATTCCAATTTCAAATCTATTATTCATATTAGCCGCCATCACTTTCCGAGGAGTTTTTTTTTCCTTGAGGACCGTCTTTTTAGGACTACAAAACAAATCTCATGTTAAAACAGAACAGATATTTGTATGCTATTTACTAGTCCTCAGTCCACTTTCGTGACACTAACCGAGAACCAGATAAATAACAATTGAAGGATGCAGGGGAAAAACCACTATTCGTTTTGAGAAAATCGAGGTTTAAAGTTAGCACTTACGTTGCTTTACCTAGGATATCTATTCTATAATGTCAGTTTTATAGGGACTAAGGTGCATTTTCCGAAATCTTATACAGTACAATGTAAAGTTCACTTCTAATGCACACATATGGCAGCACCAGTTTAATATTGACAAAAAAATGGACTTCCGTGGTTTTTCCCCTGTGCCCTTCAATTATTTTTACCTGTTCACTTCTAAAATTAGTTTGACAAATCTCATACTTCCAGCGGCTAATATGTTCCCTTTTTCCAAGAATAATTTAAATAAGTAACTTCTAATTGATTTAATTTTATTATTTCTATGATTTATAAAAAAAAACTAAAATCGGACACTTATTTTGGACTATTTACTCCCTGTGTATTATCGAATAATAATCTAACTATTACTTACAAGGGGGCCCTGTCAACTCGTCATCACGGATTTGGCCCAAATTTACAGTATATGTAGGAATTGACTATAAATGAAAGTGACGCAAGCGGGAGGGCCAGATGGCCAAGCGTTGAAAAACTCATAAGCAACGACAACTCAAAGCCCGCTATGTTAGCATAAATTTCAATGGCTTGTCAACGCAGCGGCAAGAGCTCGGGTTCATAGTACGAGAATCGCGAATCCCCGTGGGGACGCTTTTTTATTTACAATTTTTAAAATGACCTTAATGGTTAATAGGAAGCTGACAATGGAAGGCAGAGGGGGAAGTTGGCCAAATGTCTTTATGAGTTGTTTGCTAGCTCTTGACCGATTAACTTGAGTATTGTGAGAAGAATCTAGCTTTCGAAAATGTCGAATAGTGATAGTGAAAATATTAATCTGCCTGGAACATCCGTAGAAGAAGAAGATGTCATCAAGAAGAAGATGTGATGTGCGCTGATAATATCCACAGCAAATCGTCGAAACAAATGTTAAAAACGACGCTGGATTATTTTTTACATCTTTTGGCCGAAGACAATCTGATCACATCAGAGAGTGGTAATAACCGAACAACACATGCAACTTGCAGAAAAAATACGCGAGAAAATACTGGACGTTTTTGTCAGAGCATTCCTTGATGTGCGTCGATGAATAGATTTCTTCCGAAGAATACGACGAAGGAGGTGAAAATGAAGAAGTCGAGGATGTCGTTTCTTCAGAAGCAGAGTCTTACTGCGAACCGGATGGAAAAAAATTTAAACTTGATGCAGATTACGTTCCACTCGATTACAAAATAATGGTGGTTAATCTTGCAAAAGTACAGCCAAAGTGGAATTTCTTCAATTTCTTCAAGGCTCTTTCTTCAATCGAAAGGAGCACATCGCTATAGTATATGCGAGATTTGAAAATCTGGGAAGAACACATTAAAAGCGGTGGAAAGTAAGGTTAAGTTCAACACCATTGATACCTGGACGTATGATCGCTTCGTAGAAGGGCGGAAAAGTTGCAAACAAGTAACCACGAGAAACCTGCAACAATGGGCACTTGCTGCTGCCAGTCAATTTGCAGATTGATAATTTGTTAATAATTTAATGTAAAACTTACAGTACCACACACACGTACAAATGTACTATCGAGAATATGCTAATTTGTTCCTAGCGCAATAGCACTAGCGCCAAACGTGGCACTTTTAAGAACTTCATGACCAGTTACGACATATATTTGTATATATTGACATGTATTTTGCTAAATAGAAAAGTGTTTTGTTATTTTACATAAACCAATAAAGTGCATAAATTGAGAATAGATTCAAGCCCTAAACATAGAGTATGTCTTGCATATGTGTAACTTTAGAGCGAAATAAACTCGAAAATCGTTTTCAGCACTTCGATTTCCTTCGGATAACAAAAATTTTTTTTTTTTAATTTCCAAAAAAAAATTCAACAAAAATTTTCGTCATTTCGTTCGAAAAATATGTGCTTTTCGGTTTTTTTCGACTTTCTCGAATACGGTAAAAAGCAGCGAAATCATTTTCGGCACACAGAAACTACATGACAAGACGAACAAGTCGATGTATAAATTTTCCTGAAAGATTCAATAATTCGTCGAGATATTTCAAACTGAAATTTACCCGATTCTCGATTTGCTAAGTAGATGTCTCGGAAACGGTTACAGATAATCAAAAACGGATTGCGGCATCGTTTTTAGAAGGTCATTTTCCTGTTGATGCAATAAGTTTGTATGCGGCAAATTCACGACTTTCCGAGATCTCCACTCGAGCGCCGAAATTTCTTAAAAATTTCTTCAATTCCTGCAGGCGATAGTGAATGGAAAGAGCTAGCAAAATATAATTTGCGTATCTGTAATCAGCAGCAAAAATGCTTCCAGAAACTTGTTTAAATTTTGCTGCAACCCAAAAAATAACGATTTTGACAAAATAAATTTTCTCTCAATTTGTCGTTTCCGCGGTCTAATCTCCCCGTGTCGATGGCAACTGAAAGCTTCCTAGGGAATATTATATAAGTTTTCCGGCTAATTTTGGGACGCTGAATCGATTGGTAAAGACTAGAAGAGACACTAGACACTCTCTCTGGTGATCCGTTCAAAAGTTATAACAGCGTGAAATCAGTCGGAAATGCGAGATGGTCTACAGCGAAAAAATATATAAAACTTGTTTATTTGTAACATTAGAGGGAAATATACTGGAAAACCGTTTAGATAGCGATAAAGCGAGATAGTATATGTGAGGTAGCGTATTTTAGTGTATAGTAAATATATTGTATATTTTATTAAATTAATTAGTTTTTCTTTTGGCCTGTTTTTTTTATACACAATTATTGGAGACGAAGTTGTCTTTTTGGCCACGGGTAGCGCTAAGCGCGGTTATACACGGAGCGAATAAAATAAATTTATATTGATCCCTTTTGTTAACTAACTGTTTGTTTACTCAGAAAAGATAAATTTTGTCTTAGCATAAATTTTTCCATATAGACCAAAAATCAAACAAACAATTTATAGTTTATCGACATCATTTTGTACGTTCGTGCAAAAGAAAATTAGATTAATAATTCCAGATAATTAATAAAAATTATGAATCTATTACATTAATTTTAGTTATTTGAATTATTATTTTAATTATTAACATTAATTTTAAATCGCCTAAACCTACTATTAATACTTAGTATTAGTGTAACAATTTGCCGATTGAATTACAGCACTCCGTCTGTGATGTTACAGATTCAGCTCTCGTTCAAGGACTTTTCTCTGGCGAAACCGAACGATTGTGACAGTAATTTCGTTGACGTGTTCTCCGACAGGACGGACATTCCGGCGCGGGACAAGAACTTTTGCGGCTCGATCGCCGATACCGTCTCCTCGAAGAATAATGTTATGTTCATTCGATTCTTCGCGGAGCCTCAAGCGACCAAGTCCACGTTCGAGGCATTATTCACCGCATACAGGGAAAACGATAAGTCGAGTGAGTTCTTTTAATTTCAGAATAAAATATCGCTCATGTTAAGGTACGTTTACACTGGCACGCATTTATGAGAATTTCTGACACAAGTTCTCATACATACCTTTATAAAATCAAACTATTGACTCACAATGACAGAATGACATTTATTAGCGCCACTATACCAGCACCAACGAAGTTTTTTAAGATGCCATTATCAAAGATAACAAAAATGCATTTTGGGGGCCTAAGTCCCCAATCATTTTTTTATATCTTTTGAACGGAATGTGTGCAAACAAAACTAGTGGTGTCAATCGTGGTCAAACCTTCGTCAAACGTATCCCATTTTAATTTTATATTCATGCAGCTGATTTTTTTCTGAAAATCTTGTTTGTCTTGAGGACCATTTCCTGCCCGTCTGCAAGTAGCGCACGGGGCACGATATTCCCAAAGTGGTGCATGGGGCATGATATTGCCTCCCCCTCGCTTTGCCACTGTTTAGAATTGTAAGGAATACGAATAATAGACTGTACATAAGACTAAATTGACAAGACTGTTAGTTTCAATATAAAATATCAATAGATCCAAATGTTTCTACAAGAGATTCAAGAAGCGAATTCGTGGTGTTTGTGCAGCGGCAACCGTAATCCGTGCACGTACCGCTGCAGATGTAAATTTCCCCGATAACTTTCCGGCAGTTTCGAATTAGTTCCACGACAAACAATGTTTCACTAAGAGATCTCTTAATCGTTCCACCGTCACGTACAGGCGAGAGGACTAGGCGGGATGCGTGATTGTGTGCGTGCACACAGACGCGTAACCCGTCGCCTCGAGCGTAATCGCCGTCGTAGGCGCGAATAACTACTTCCCATTGTTCTGTCAACAGATACGGAGTGCGCCGCCGACGAATTCAACTGCGACGATGCCACCTGTATATCCATCGATCTTAAATGTAACACTAGGTACAATTGCCGGTTCCTGTTTGATGAGGAAAATTGCGAGGTAAGCCGGTTCTCTTTAAAACACATTATTTGGTGATTCACAAACTGCTATCAGATGATAATGAACGCTTTCCAACCGCCACATTTAATTTTAGAATCAATATCACAGATATTCAGTATCCATTTGTATATATGTACATTAATATTGGTTAATTGAAAATGATTATTAGACAAAACTAAATAAGACAAGGCCAGACAAGATGAGACAACATCAAACAAAACCAGGCAAGACCGGATAAAGCCTGGGTTATATTAGAGCCGCGCGGCGTGTCGCAACGCTGCCTGACGCAACGGGCTCGTAATTATACTACAGTGTCGCGTCGCCGCGCGTGCTGATTAATTTTTGTGTCAGTTCAATGGCGACCGCGTAAACGTCCGCACTATTTGCAATGTTCGCTTCCTTCTCTTTTATAGCAAATTTTATGAATTCGTTAAAATAATTGTTAAAAATATCTTAGCCTATTACCAATTGTAAAACTCTTATTTCCTCAATTTTCTTTATGAAATATTTGCATACAGAAAATATTAATGTCACAGAGCTTAGGGCTTCCGGGCATATCATTTCCGGGCTTTAGGACATAATTATTGCGGATTTCAACAAAGTTTATTCAACAAAAACGATACAAGTATTTTACAAAACAAAAGTTCCTCGCGCATTTTAAGAATCGAACAACTTCTCTTTTTGAATTATTATTAAAATAATGAAAGTGCACGCAAATGCGTTGATTGAATGTTCTGGAAAATTTGAACAACCTGCGGCAAGATAAGTTGAAATTCGGCCCAAAACAAAAGCGTCAATTTGATAAATTAATTAAAAAAATTGTCGGTTTTGTTTTGGGCCGCATAGAAACTCTTTGGCCCGCGGGCCGCAAGACAAGTTCCAATGCGGCCCAAAACAAAACGGACAATTTTTTTCATTCATTTATTTCAGACACCAAATTAAGTTTGCAAATTTCGCAACGCAAGCCGTTAGTCTGTAGAGATAGACTAAAATCCACAAAATATTTAGTGTATAGACGAGATTATTATGTGACACCAAAACTTACGGTCGCAAAAACACAAAACACAAAAATACGTTTGAACATTTTTTTTCTCGTTTAGTTTTAGGGTTATAAACCGACCGCGCTCGTCTGTCACTCTGCGAAAGAAACAGAGAAAAAAAAATAAAGAGCAATTATAGAAACGCATTATAGAAATATACACAGAGAGAAATAGATAGAAATATAGACTGAGAGGAAGAGATAGGCGTATAACGTAACGTAACGTTTTCAGCCGAATCACTCCTACCGAGACCTCCCTAAAGGAACTTAGTTCCAATAGATGGTTTAATGATTATTCCGGAGCGTAGTTACCACCTACAACAAGACAATAGTAGACAAGAGCAATTTATACTCTCTGAATAGCTCAATATCAACATCTCAACATCTTGCGCGCGTACTGAAATATGGTAGACGTCTGCTTGCTTGCTCGTAAACACACTGCGCCGGAAAGCGCGTAGACACCTGGTGATTATACTTGCGCGGAGCGAGCCAACGCGTTACTTCCCCCACCAGCGATGCCACTCCGCGCCGATCGAAATAGAGAAATCTGCTTGGCGTCAGCTCGCTCGGCGACACGCGGGTCTTACACTAAATGTATGTAACCGATTGCAATCCCACGCGTTACGACACGCGGCGTGGCTCTAATATAAGCCCGGCTTTAAGATCTGACAAGACCAGACAAGACCAGACAAGACCAAACAAAACCAGACAAAACCGAATAAGATCAGGCAAGACCAGACGAGACCAGACAACACCAGGCAAGACCAGAGAAGACCAGGCAGCACCAGACAAGACCAGACGAAATCAAACAATACGAGGCAATACCAGAGAATTTCTGGCAAGACCATACAAGATCAGACAAGAGCAGACCAGACAAGTAAACCTCTAGAATACAAGACAAAAACCAGACAAAAAACCTCTAGAATACAAGACAAGACTAGACAAAATCAGACAAAGACAAGACGAGATTTGGATTAAACAAGAGGAACAGCTTCGTGGTTTTTCAATATCTTCATAAATAAGAGCTTTTTTGTAAATAATACTTTTGTTATAATGAAAGTCTAAGGAATTGTTGCTCTTCTTTCGAAATTTTAGAAAAGCATCTCTGAGAGAACAGGTCGAAATGGATGATGAATGGTATAAAAGATTGTAAGGTGTGGATGAACATTTCTTAAACGAGTTATTAATCCTTAAGAACATTTTTGCCCAAGGTAATAATTGTATATAGCCTACATATTTGAAACATTTTTGCCGTCCATTACTTTCCATGTTTCTTGAAAAACTTACTTACTATATCTGCTGGTTCTTCGTTTAAGTTTATGTTACCAATGTCAGAAGTTACCGCTTTTAAGAAGTATTTCGTCTTTTCTTTTCAACTGATTCATCTATGTTCCTTGGATTATGTTGCTCCAATTTCATTAAGTTGTTGCTTTTGTTGAGATATCTCGTCCGTAAAATATTGCTTTAGATTGAACAAGTAGAGCTTCATGTCGAACAATTGAATTAAATTTTTTCAAAATTTCAATTTTTCAGAAATAGGAGCCTTTTCTTTTGCAAATAATTGTCTTAGAATGTGTTGCTTCTCTTTCCAAATTTACCAAATGCCGAAAGAATAGGTTGGAATGGATGATGTATGAGATGAACGGTTGGTAGGAATAAATGAACGGTTCATAAAAGACATAATTATCCTTAAGATCGCCTTGGTCCAGCGTTAACTTTTTGGTGAATATAGACTGAATGTCTGAAACGTTTTTGCTTGTGTTCTTTTGTTCTTGTTCTTGTGCTCCAGTAAGGTAAACTTGCCTTCTTTAATGTAACCGAATCTAAGAATCTTTTTGAGTATACGTTCATCATCATCATCATCATCTGTGGCGCTACAGCCGTGTGGGGGGGTCTGGCCTCCCAAAGTGTTTTCCTCCATTCGTCCTTGTTTTGTGCTAGTCCTCTCCAGCCTCGAAGTCCTAATTTTGATGCAACTTCTGTTACTCCGTCTTGCCGTCTGATTTTTGGCCTGCTTCTTTTTCGTCCTCCATGTAGTTTGGCGTCTAAGAGCATCTCTGAGAAAACAGGTCGAAATGGATGCTGAATGATATGAAAGGTTGTAAGGTATGAATGAACATTTCTTGAAAGAGTTATTAATCCTTAAGAACATTTTTGCCCTTGTTCGTTAGATTATGTTGCTCCAATTTCATTGAGTTGTTGCTTTTGTTGAGATATATCGTCTGCAAAAGAATGCTATAGATTGAACAAGTACAGCTTCAGGTCGGACTTTCAATTTTCCAGAATTAGGAGCTTTTCCTCCCGAAAATAATTGTCTTAGAATTTGTTGCTGATCTTTTCAAATTTACCAAATGCCAAAAGAACAGGTTGGAATGGATGATAAATGAGATGATAGGTTGGTAAGAATGGATGAACGTTTCATAAATTACATAATTATCCTTAAGAACGCCTTGTTCCAGTGTTAACTTTTTGGTGAATATAGACTGAATATCTGAAACGTTTTTGCTTGTGTTCTTGTTCTTGTGCTCCACTAAGGTAAACTTGCCTTCTTTAATGTAACAGAATGTAATAATCTTCTTGAGTAAACGTTCATCATCTTCAGCTGTGCCGCTACAGCCCTGTTTAGGTCCTGGCCTCCCAAAGTGTCTTCCACCATTCGTCCTTGTTAGCCCTCTCCAGCCTCGAAGTCCTAACTTTGATGCGACTTCTGTTACTCCGTCTTCCCATATGAATTTTGGCCTGCCTCTTTTTCGTCCTCCCTGTAGTTGGGCGTCTAAGAGCGTCTCTGAGAGAACAGGTCGAAATGAATGATGAATGGTATTAAAGATTGTAAGGTGTGGATGAACACTTCTTAAAAGAGTTATTAATCCTTTTTATTAGTTATTATTAGCTAGTTAAGAACATTTTTGCCCAATTTTTTTAATTATTGTATATTGCCTGAAAATTTGAAACATTTTTGCCGTCCATTACGTTCCATGTTTCTTGAATAACCTACTTACTATTTCTGCTGATTATTCCTTTAATTTATGTTACCAATGTCAGAAGTTACCGCCTAATTCCTCTTTTCTTTTCAATTGATTCATCTATGTTCCTTGTATTATGTTGCTCCAATGTCATTGAGTTGTTCCTTTTGTTGAGATATATCGTCCGTAAAAGAATGCTATAGATTGAACAAGTACAGCTTCAGGTCGGACTTTCAATTTTTCAGAAGTAGGAGCTTTTTCTCTCGCAAATAATTCTCTTAGAATTTGTTCCTCCTCTTTCCAAATGCACCAAATTCCAAAAGAACAGGTTGGAATGGATAATGAATGAGATGAAGGGTTGGTAGGAATGGATGAACGGTTTATAAAAGACATAATTATCCTTAAGAACGCCTTGGTCCAGCGTTAACCTTTTGGTGAATATAGACTGAATGTCTGAAACGTTTTTGCTTGTATTCTTGTTCTTGTGCTCTAGTAAGGTAAACTTGCCTTCTTTAATGTAACATAATGTAATAATCTTTTTGAGTATACGTTCATCATCATCATCTGTGGCGCTACAGCCCTGTGCGGGTCCTGGCCTCCCAAAGTGTCTTCCTCCATTCGTCCTTGTTTTGTGTTAGTCCTCTCCAGCCTCGAAGTCCTAACTTTGATGCGACTTCTGTTACTCCGTCTTCCCATCTGATTTTTGGCCTGCCTCTTTTTCGTCCTTCCTGTAGTTGGGCGTCTAAGAGCATCTCTGAGAGAACAGATCGAAATGGATGATGAATGGTATGAAAGATTGTAAGGTGTGGATGAACATTTCTTAAAAGAGTTATTAATTCTTAAGAACATTTTTTCCCAAGGTAATAATTGTATATTGCCTGAGTATTTGAAACATTTTGGCCGTCCATTACGTTCCATGTTGAAAACTCTCTTTGAAAACTTACTTACTATTTCCACTGGTTATTCGTTTAAGTTTATGTTACCAATGTCAGAAGTTACCGCTTATTTCCTCTTTTCTTTTCAACCAATTTTTCTATGTTCCTTGGATTATGTTGCTCCAATTTCATTGAGTTGTTCCTTTTGTTGAGATATATCGTCCGTAAAAGAATGCCTTGGATTGAACAAGTACAGCTTCTGGTCGGACTTTCGATTTTTCAGAATTAGGAGCTTTTTCCTTTGTCTTTGAAATTATTGCTTCCTTTTCCAAATTTACCAAATTCCAAAAGAACAGGTTGGAATGGATGATGAATGTGATGAAAGTTAGTAGGAATGGATGAACGGTTCATAAAAGACGTAATTATCCATAAGAACGCATTTGTCCAGCGTTAACTTTTTGGTGAATATTGACTGAATGTTTGTTATGTTTTTGCTTGTGTTAACGTTGTTTCAAGAAATTTGTTCTTGTGCTCCAGTAAGGTAAACTTGCCTTCTTTAATGTAACAGAATGTAAGAATAATTTTTCGAGTTCATCATTATCATCATCTGTGGCGCTACAGCCCTGTGCGGGTCCTGGCCTCCCAAAGTGTCTTCCCCCATTCGTACTTATTTTCTGCTAGTCCTCTCCAGCCTCGCTGCCCTAACTTTGTTGCGACTTCTGTTACTCGGTCTTCCCATCTAAGTTTTGTCCTGCCTCTTTTTCGTCCTTCCTGTAGTTGGGCGTTTGAGAGCATCTCTGGAAGAACAGGTAGAAATGGATGATGAATGGTATGAAAGATTGTTAGGTGTGGATGAAAATTTCTTAAAAGAGTTATTAATCCTTAAGAACGTTTTTGCCCAAGGTAATAATTGTATATTGCCTGAATATTTGAAATATTTTTGCCGTCCATTATGTTCCATTTTTCTTGAAAAACTTATGCACTATTGCTGCTGGTTCTTCCTTTAAGTTTATATTACCTATGTCAGAAGTTCTCGCTTATTTCCTCTTTTCTTTTCAACTGATTCATCTATGTTCCTTGGATTATGTTGCTCCAATTTCATTGAGTTGTTGCTTATGTTGAGATATCTCGTCCGTAAAATAATGCTATAGATTGAACAAGTAACAAGCTTCAGGTCGAACAATTGCATTTTTCATTTATTTCAGAATTTCAATTTTTCAGAAATAGGAACCTTTTCTTTTCCAAATAATTGTTTTAGTATGTGTTGCTTCTCTTTCCAAATTTACTAAATGCCAAAAGAACAGGTTGGAATGCATGATGAATGAGATGAACGGTTGGTAGGAATGGATGAACGGTTCATAAAAGACATAATTATCCTTAAGAACACCTTTGTCCAGCGTTAACTTTTTGGTGAATATAGACTGAAGTGTTTTTGCGTGTGTTCTTGTTCTTGTGCTCCAGTAAGGTAAACTCGCCTTCTTTAAAGTAACAGAATGTAAGAATCTTTTTGAGTATACGTTCATCATCATAATCTGTGGCGCTACAGCCCTATGCGGGTCCTGGCCTCCCAAAGTGTCTTCCTCCATTCCTCCTTGTTTTGTGCTAGTCCTCTCCAGCCTCGTAGTCCTAGCTTTGATGCGACTTCTGTTACTTCGTCTTCCCATCTGAGTTTTGGCCGGCCTATTTTGGTCCTCCCTGTAATTGGGCGTCTAATAGACTCTTTGGTACGCTGTTTTCCTAGCCTCCTTCTACATTGTAACCACATTATTTTGACTCTGGTTACGATGTCGGCTTCTTCGTGCTTTTTTAGTAAGTGTTGCAGTTCAAAATTGTATCTACGTCACCATGAACCGTTGTCGCATATCACTTTGAAGATTGTGTGTAAGATTTTCCTCTCAAAAATGCTTAGGAGGTTAACGTCCTGTTGACTTATTGTCCATGTTTCCGCGTTTATGTTACTACAGGCAGTATTAGAGTCTTGTATTTGACCATTTTCGTCTTTCTAGTAATGCTAGGGTTTGGTTAGTTACCAACTAACTTTGGTTTTGGTTAGTAATGCTATTTGTTCTCGTAGTGCGTTGTAGCACCTGTTACCGAGCATTATTCTCTTTTCTATTTCAGTCCTGTAGTTAGTTTTTGAACTGAGTACTGAGTACTGAAGTTGAGTATACGTTAGCCTTTTCATATACTTCTCACGGTTTCTCATCTTGAGCTTCCTAAACATTATCCATAGGCTGTGTCTGAGATGGGTTGTACAGAGTGTCAAGGCAAATGTTACTAAGTAGTTTCTGAGAAAACTAATGATGAGAGAAGCAAAATATTGAAAAAAATAAATAATCAGAGAAAAAAAAAATAGAAAAGAGAATATTGGAACGAGACTTTTGGATGTACAGGGTTAGCAAAACTCGATGCCTCAGCTCTATTGTAGGAAAACGAAAAACGATGGAAAAAGAGATTCTTAAATGGGATTGAATAAGGACTATTTTAAGCCAAATTTACTTTTTTTTCCATATTTGGAAACTGGTGTAATGACGTCATCAATTTTGTTTTCCCAGAACCATACCTATATTTTTGAATATTTGAATAAAGATAATTTTTCTATATAAAATAAACAAATTTTGTAAAGAAAAAAATTTGCCAACTTTTCCGTTAAAAAAATATAAGCAAATTTGTATAAAGTGCAAAGTAATTAAAGAAGTAAAAAGTAATATCACAAAACCGAAATCATCACGATTTAAACAAGTAGCCTTTGGAAACAAATGGCAAAGCCGCATCTGTCAATCATTAGAAATTATTAATTAGGATTACTAGTATTATTATATTAGTGGATGATGGGTTCCACAAGTATGCGCGGGAGGTTGCCCAAGCTCTCGGAGAGTACGGCACCTTAAGAAGGTAACTAATTTTACAAATCAAAACTTAAGATTATATATTTATATATATTATATAATTATACAGCTTTGGCCTTTGTGTTTTCGGTCCCGCGCTTGATATATGACTAGTCATATATAGGGTTATAAGTTATATTAACGTACATTGATAATCTGTGATTAAATACGTTGTTTTTTTTTTTGGTTGGGAATATTTATTTAGTATTTCTAATGGAATTAGGGATAATAGGGGGTTAATGCGGGAATTTTTGATAATACTTTGTTTACAAATTTGCTTATAATTTTTTAACAGAAAAAGATAGCAATTTTTTTTCCACAAAATTTGTTCAGGCAAATCAGCTTTTTTCAAATATGCAAAAATATAGGTATGGTTCTGGGAAAACAAAATTCGATGACGTCATTACTACAGTTTCCAAACATGGAAAAATATGTAAATTTGGCTTAAAATGGTCCTTACTCAATCTCATTTAAGAACCTCTTTTCTAATTTTTTCAATCGTTTTTCGTTTTCTTATAATAGAGCTGAGACATCGAGTTTTGCTCACCCTGTACATGTTTGACAAGCCAGGCATTATTGAATAAGAATATTTTTCTAGAAATCGTAAATTTTAAATGAAAACTTTCTAATATTTTCTGAAAGAAGAATTTGTTGGTGGAAAGAATGAGTGCGACCGCGTTTGAAGTAATGTGTTAAAAAACAGATTCAAAGGTAAAGAAAATACAAATTTGAAACTTGAATAAATTGTCTTTGTTGTTTTACCACTTTAGTCTACATTTACTTTTGTGTTAAAATTATTGTCATATGCATGTACCTATCGATTGAACATTAGCATTTGAAACTATTTAACCCTTTGAGGCACTGAATTTTAGATAATCTAAAATATCCCGCCATGCATATTTACACATCAAAGGTTCGACACTTTTAATACAGCTGTGCCTCGAGATTATAATACAGGGTGTTAGATAAACATGCGGCACAAATTCTAGGGGTTATTCCTTGGCCTATTCTAACAATATTTTGTCATATGATGATTTCTAAAAAACCCTTTGTTTCAAAGATACAGGCTGAATTAAATTTGCGACAACCATATTCGATGGATTTGGTAAAGAATGCGGAATTGTTTTGAAATTTAGTGTTGCGGACTTTTTACCTGGTGTAACTGTTCTTAATCGTCTTTGGCATTTTTTAACTAAGAGCCTAAAGCAAAAATTAGTCTTCTACGTTGTCTACGTTGGTTCAATAAATATTCGTGTTTTTGTTGAAAATAATTGTTGACATTTTCAAGATGACAGATAGTAGATGTGAACGCAACTAACTCGACTTTGCCACGTTTATTATGTTTGATTGTATCTACGGTCCTTGCCACATTGTCCTATATTGGATCCAGAGTTATCGCTGCCGCGCTTATGTTTTGATTTATCTGCCCGCTTCGCGGCAGGCCTAATTAACCTAATCTAAACGGGGTTCAACCAACGGTCCTTGCCACATTGTCCTATGTCGGAGAGTTCGCGCGTATCTTGTCTTGATTTATTTGCCCGCTTCGCGGCGGGCAACCTAATCTAACCGGGGTTAAACCAACGGTCCTTGCCATATTGTCCTATATTCGATCGAGAGTTAGCGATGCCGCGCGTATGTTGTCTTGATTTTTCTGCCAGCTTCGCGGCGGGCAAACTTATCCAACCGGAGTTGAACCAACCAATGTTGAAAAACAAAATGGCGGATTTAATATGGTGGCCAATTTTTCGAAAAACTCATTCAATTTTTACAAAATGTCGTACATAGGGGTTCATAATCTCGCTGATTACGAATAAGTTATCAATATTTTATAAAATAAAATGGCGGACCAAATATGGCGGATTATTTTGCGAAATCTTATCAGATTGAAAATTTTCCCTCGCAGTTGGCAGTCCTTTTCTCGAATAAGCATAAACTGTTATTTAATAAAAGCCATTAATATCCGCCATAATAAATCCGCCATTTTATTTTTGAAATTTTTGACAACATATTCGTAAACAGCGACAAAAATAACCGCTGTAACCAGAATTTCAAATATATAGGACGAGGTATTCTATTCTTATCCACTTTTTCGGCTTTTCGGCCCACTGTGCGAAGCTTAAGATTGTATATGTTGTCTAAATTATAGTTTTTCATATAAACGGGCATATAAACAAAAATAAACGTGGCAAAGTCGAGTTAGTTGCGTTCGCATCTACTATCTGTCATCTTGAAAATGTCAACAATTATTTTCAACAAAAACACGAATATTTATTGAACCAACGTAGACAACGCAGAATCTTAATTTTTGATTTCGGATTTTAATTAAAGAGTGCCAAAGACGATTAACAACAGTTAGACCTGGTAAAAAGTCCGCAGCACTAAGTTTCAAAACATTCCCGTATACTTTACCTAACCCTTACTAACGTACACGTGGATATCATTTGAATACGTCTCGTTAGTGATCATCACCTATATCGGTCGCAGTTGTTTACATTGAGTAACGTTTGACTGTTTGACGTGTCTTTAATAGTTAGTGAAGTCCTCTACAAGGAATACGAACGCCGAGATGACTGACATGCAATTTCATGTATGAACTTGCTGATACCAATTCATTATATGCTAGACAATTGAACATTGACAGTACAAATACGAGTGGTGAAATGTCTCGGTGCCGACTTATCCAGTGCCGAATTTTCCCGGTGCCGAGTTGTCCAGTACCGAGTTGTCCGGTGCCGATTTGGAAGTGTCGAGTCGTCCGGGTCCGTGTACATTGAACGGTTTCCTAGCCGTAATATAGATAAATCTTCTAATACATTCATCGACATCCTCGTGAAACAGGCACATTGAAACGAAGTGGAGGGCCAGGAAGATTAATGACAGTAAGAACGGTACAACTGAAACATAATGTGCTAGACATGATACAGGAAGATCCTTCTACTTCTACGCGACAAATTGCCAATACTTTGAATGTAAGTCTTTGTTTGTCAATCAACAGTTTGGAAAATTCTTATGGCAATTTCTTGTATCCACACCACATTCAACGTGTTCAGGCACTACTACCTGCTGATTAAGTCATGTAATGTTAAATTTCAAGTTCAAATCAATAAAATGTCTAATAAAAAAGCATTTATGGTCAATCCAAACCAAGAACAACCACAAACCAGCAGCCTTAGAACCAAAAATGTCTCAGTCAGAGAGGAAACTCATCAGTAACGAACTCCCATAGCATCAAACTCGCTTAAAACCTTCACATTTTAGAATTCTCAACTTTCCAATGCTTCCAGCGCCGAAGGCTTCATCCCTCTAGCCGCCAGAGACTCCCAATAGGTTGGAATCGAATTCTACAACCCCAACTTACGTTCCCCATTCGACGAAGAAGGCGACGTAGAAGAAGTCGAGTTACAAAATTTAGCAGCCGACACCGACGCTATCCTCTTCCTGTTCCCAGGCCTCAGCAAAACCGGAAACCTATTACTCAAAGAACACGAGTCTTCCAGCACCACCGAAATCACCAAACTCCTCGTCGGTCAAAAGGCCGACTTGAGAGACAAGAAAGTTGAAGGAAATTTTTACCAACGGATAAAAAGTTTGATTCTGTGCAGGAGATGCAAGAGGAGAAGAATCCTAGTGAAACGGATATTTCGTTTTGTAGGGCTCCAAATACTGAAAGACCTTCAAGTTCTGAAATTGAACATTATTATGATGAAGAAGATGAACCGAAGAGATCAACGCATATCAAAAGGAGGAAGAAGAAGTCTAATGTGAAGTTGGAAAGTAAAGTTAGTAGCGCGAGCGTTCTTGTGGAGAAGGATTCCAGTAAATTGCGCAGTGAGAATTTGAAGACGCGAATTGAGTGGGCAATCCAGTTTTGCCGACGACGAAATGGTGTGCTCGGGTAGTTTCATCGAAAACGAGAAGAAACGCAAAAGGAAATTGCAAGGAAAGGTCGTTTTTAAGTTTTAATTTAAAAAAACAAAATTTTATTTTGTTTTTAATTGTACATTCAATTTTTAATGTAGAAGCAAACGTTTGTATTGAAAGAAACACAGGAATACAAAACGAATAACTAGGATTATCGTCCACGTATTGCGTTAAGTAAGTGGCTTTTGCAAACATTAGTTCTAATCCCTCAATTCCTGACACAGATTCTTTTGGCCGATTAAGCCAGTTTTTCAAGAAATACAATAAGGAATTTTCGTAACAACTATGTGTGGGCAGATGATAATCCGCATGAGCATGTGAAGATCGATTTCGACATCAGTTCTCCTTGAATGTTTGGGATGGAATTGTGGGTGACTATCTAATTGGACCGGTATTTCTACCAGCAAGACTTACTGGCGAGATGTATCGCAACTGTTTGGAAGAAACACTGCCCGAGTTTCTGCAGGATGTACCATTGGCGTCAAGAATTGCAATGTGGTTTATGTATGATGTGCACCACAACATTGCAGTTTGGTTGCTCGTGATTTTTTGAACAGCAATACACGGAGATCGCTGGATTGGTGGAGATGGAGGTGGAAGTCATTAGGGTACGCTATACCAGTGGAGAATTTAGACGAATTGCGAAATCCGATAATTGCATGATGCTAATTGCTGGGTGTAACTCAATTAGAAACAACCCTGGTGTGTTTGAAAGAGTTCGGCACTCAAAGGCGCGAAGATTGAATACTTGTATCAAGGAGGATGTCATTCCGAACATTTATTGTAGATTGAGCAGCTTAACATATTCTTTATGATAATAAAATGTTGTTACTGTCGCGAATTTTCTTCACCCCGCATCTTCAAAACAAAGGGTTTATCATCATAGGACAAAATATTTTTAGAATAGTCCAAGGAATGACCCCTTGAATTTTTGCCGCATTTTTACCTAACACCCTGTATAAGCTTAATATTAAAAAAAAATAACTAATTAGCCAGTTTAGTAAGTTTTAGGTTTTGTCTGCATAATCATTCTTAATAAACCTTTATCCGGAAAGTGTTTTCAATATTTTTCTTTAAAACGAAAAAAAAACTCGTGTTTTCTGTTAAAAATGATTGATATAGGATTTGATTAGCTGTCGGTTATAACAAAAGTCAAATGTCGTCGCGCGATGTCTCGTTTATGTCAAATGCTTTTTTGCTCGTCGTGAAATTAGATTTATTGAACTGTTGGGGGGACAAATAAAAAGCAATCATTTCGTGTCGAACGTTACGAGACGTTGCTATTTACCAAATCAAATAACGTCGCTTTTCATACAACAGAAAGATACACTTTACATAATGAGATATGCAAAAAATATATTTCCGCAAAAAAAAAATGTTTAAGATAAATGTCGGTCATTATTTATAAAAATGGGATCGTTAAAAATAAAAATGTCTCGCGATTAAAAGCAACGTTGATCATTTCTTTCAGTTAGAATCAATAAATTTCTTATTTTCTGTGTAGTTTGTGAATTGTCAAATAACTTTAACACATATTTAATTACGAAAACTGTACGGTTTGTACTTGAAACAAAGGATTAAGAAAAATCCGTAGTAATTGGATCCTGTCCTGAGGGATCTAAGTTAGAATTCACCCGTATCACATAAGATCTATATAATTAGACAAGAAACTAACTTGTCTATCAAACCTCAAGCCTATATATCACAAAATAATACAATCCCAAAACTCATTGTGTTATATATAATACAACCTAGTACATAACTTCGTCTCCAATCTACCAAATTAATATATATTTGTTCTTATAGGAAGGATTGATGGTAAGCTAAAAGAACCCCTAAATTTAAGCTTTAATAATTACGCTTATTTTAAATTTGGTTTTTTTTTTTGGTTTATCCCTTTTTAAACGTATCACGAGAAAATTAATATGAAACTTTGGTAGATAAAGTTTAACACGTATTTTTGTTGGGTTTTATAGGTGATTTATAGCCTAACCTAGATCTAACCCCCACATCCCCACAGAAATTATCAAAGTAGAATATTTGGCTCTAAAAATTACTGTGCTGGAGTAGTAAAAGGAATTTTGATTTGAAATTAATTGGAAATTGAGGGTCTTGTTACACGTCCCGGGGTATAATTAAGTTTTCGCCCAATCGCCACCGTTCCCATTTACAGGTCGTCAGATTCCTAATTTTATTACGGAGGGTGGATATGCATCCTTTTTATCTAGCCCTAGGTTCTAAATAAAGTGAACAACTCCATCCCAACTTCATTTCACATCCTTACTGGTCAATTTTGTGCGCCTTACTTCCCTTTCAAATATCTTTAAATATTTTACGAGAGGATTATTTTCACCCAACAACAGACAGATAAGACTAGACAGACAAGACTAGACAGACAAGACTAGACAGACAAGACTAGACAGACAAGACTAGACAGACAAGACTAGACAGACAAGACTAGACAGACAAGACTAGACAGACAAGACTAGACAGACAAGACTAGACAGACAAGACTAGACAGACAAGACTAGACAGACAAGACTAGACAGACAAGACTAGACAGACAAGACTAGACAGACAAGACTAGACAGACAAGACTAGACAGACAAGACTAGACAGACTAGACAAGCAAGACTAGACAGACAAGACTAGACAGACAAGACTAGACATACAATTCTAGACAGACAAGACTAGACAGACAAGACTAGACAGACAAGACTAGACAGACAAGACTAGACAGACAAGACTAGACAGACAAGACTAGACAGACAAGACTAGACAGACAAGACTAGACAGACAAGACTAGACAGACAAGACTAGACAGACAAGACTAGACAGACAAGACTAGACAGACAAGACTAGACAGACAAGACTAGACAGACAAGACTAGACAGACAAGACTAGACAGACAAGACTAGACAGACAAGACTAGACAGACAAGACTAGACAGACAAGACTAGACAGACAAGACTAGACAGACAAGACTAGACAGACAAGACTAGACAGACAAGACTAGACAGACAAGACTAGACAGACAAGACTAGACAGACAAGACTAGACAGACAAGACTAGACAGACAAGACTAGACAGACAAGACTAGACAGACAAGACTAGACAGACAAGACTAGACAGACAAGACTAGACAGACAAGACTAGACAGACAAGACTAGACAGACAAGACTAGACAGACAAGACTAGACAGACAAGACTAGACAGACAAGACTAGACAGACAAGACTAGACAGACAAGACTAGACAGACAAGACTAGACAGACAAGACTAGACAGACAAGACTAGACAGACAAGACTAGACAGACAAGACTAGACAGACAAGACTAGACAGACAAGACTAGACAGACAAGACTAGACAGACAAGACTAGACAGACAAGACTAGACAGACAAGACTAGACAGACAAGACTAGACAGACAAGACTAGACAGACAAGACTAGACAGACAAGACTAGACAGACAAGACTAGACAGACAAGACTAGACAGACAAGACTAGACAGACAAGACTAGACAGACAAGACTAGACAGACAAGACTAGACAGACAAGACTAGACAGACAAGACTAGACAGACAAGACTAGACAGACAAGACTAGACAGACAAGACTAGACAGACAAGACTAGACAGACAAGACTAGACAGACAAGACTAGACAGACAAGACTAGACAGACAAGACTAGACAGACAAGACTAGACAGACAAGACTAGACAGACAAGACTAGACAGACAAGACTAGACAGACAAGACTAGACAGACAAGACTAGACAGACAAGACTAGACAGACAAGACTAGACAGACAAGACTAGACAGACAAGACTAGACAGACAAGACTAGACAGACAAGACTAGACAGACAAGACTAGACAGACAAGACTAGACAGACAAGACTAGACAGACAAGACTAGACAGACAAGACTAGACAGACAAGACTAGACAGACAAGACTAGACAGACAAGACTAGACAGACAAGACTAGACAGACAAGACTAGACAGACAAGACTAGACAGACAAGACTAGACAGACAAGACTAGACAGACAAGACTAGACAGACAAGACTAGACAGACAAGACTAGACAGACAAGACTAGACAGACAAGACTAGACAGACAAGACTAGACAGACAAGACTAGACAGACAAGACTAGACAGACAAGACTAGACAGACAAGACTAGACAGACAAGACTAGACAGACAAGACTAGACAGACAAGACTAGACAGACAAGACTAGACAGACAAGACTAGACAGACAAGACTAGACAGACAAGACTAGACAGACAAGACTAGACAGACAAGACTAGACAGACAAGACTAGACAGACAAGACTAGACAGACAAGACTAGACAGACAAGACTAGACAGACAAGACTAGACAGACAAGACTAGACAGACAAGACTAGACAGACAAGACTAGACAGACAAGACTAGACAGACAAGACTAGACAGACAAGACTAGACAGACAAGACTAGACAGACAAGACTAGACAGACAAGACTAGACAGACAAGACTAGACAGACAAGACTAGACAGACAAGACTAGACAGACAAGACTAGACAGACAAGACTAGACAGACAAGACTAGACAGACAAGACTAGACAGACAAGACTAGACAGACAAGACTAGACAGACAAGACTAGACAGACAAGACTAGACAGACAAGACTAGACAGACAAGACTAGACAGACAAGACTAGACAGACAAGACTAGACAGACAAGACTAGACAGACAAGACTAGACAGACAAGACTAGACAGACAAGACTAGACAGACAAGACTAGACAGACAAGACTAGACAGACAAGACTAGACAGACAAGACTAGACAGACAAGACTAGACAGACAAGACTAGACAGACAAGACTAGACAGACAAGACTAGACAGACAAGACTAGACAGACAAGACTAGACAGACAAGACTAGACAGACAAGACTAGACAGACAAGACTAGACAGACAAGACTAGACAGACAAGACTAGACAGACAAGACTAGACAGACAAGACTAGACAGACAAGACTAGACAGACAAGACTAGACAGACAAGACTAGACAGACAAGACTAGACAGACAAGACTAGACAGACAAGACTAGACAGACAAGACTAGACAGACAAGACTAGACAGACAAGACTAGACAGACAAGACTAGACAGACAAGACTAGACAGACAAGACTAGACAGACAAGACTAGACAGACAAGACTAGACAGACAAGACTAGACAGACAAGACTAGACAGACTAGACAGACAAGACTAGACAGACTAGACAGACTAGACAGACAAGACTAGACAGACAAGACTAGACAGACAAGACTAGACAGACAAGACTAGACAGACAAGACTAGACAGACAAGACTAGACAGACAAGACTCGACAGACAAGACTAGACAGACAAGACTAGACAGACAAGACTAGACAGACAAGACTAGACAGACAAGACTAGACAGACAAGACTAGACAGACAAGACTAGACAGACTAGACAGACAAGACTAGACAGACAAGACTAGACAGACAAGACTAGACAGACAAGACTAGACAGACAAGACTAGACAGACAAGACTAGACAGACAAGACTAGACAGACAAGACTAGACAGACAAGACTAGACAGACAAGACTAGACAGACAAGACTAGACAGACAAGACTAGACAGACAAGACTAGACAGACAAGACTAGACAGACAAGACTAGACAGAGAAGACTAGACAGACAAGACTAGACAGACAAGACTAGACAGACAAGACTAGACAGACTAGACAGACAAGACTAGACAGACAAGACTAGACAGACAAGACTAGACAGACAAGACTAGACAGACAAGACTAGACAGACAAGACTAGACAGACAAGACTAGACAGACAAGACTAGACAGACAAGACTAGACAGACAAGACTAGACAGACAAGACTAGACAGAGAAGACTAGACAGACAAGACTAGACAGACAAGACTAGACAGACAAGACTAGACAGACTAGACAGACAAGACTAGACAGACAAGACTAGACAGACAAGACTAGACAGACAAGACTAGACAGACAAGACTAGACAGACAAGACTAGACAGACAAGACTAGACAGACAAGACTAGACAGACAAGACTAGACAGACAAGACTAGACAGACAAGACTAGACAGACAAGACTAGACAGACAAGACTAGACAGACAAGACTAGACAGACAAGACTAGACAGACAAGACTAGACAGACAAGACTAGACAGACAAGACTAGACAGACAAGACTAGACAGACAAGACTAGACAGACAAGACTAGACAGACAAGACTAGACAGACAAGACTAGACAGACAAGACTAGACAGACAAGACTAGACAGACAAGACTAGACAGACAAGACTAGACAGACAAGACTAGACAGACAAGACTAGACAGACAAGACTAGACAGACAAGACTAGACAGACAAGACTACACAGACAAGACTAGACAGACAAGACTAGACAGACAAGACTAGACAGACAAGACTAGACAGACAAGACTAGACAGACAAGACTAGACAGACAAGACTAGACAGACAAGACTAGACAGACAAGACTAGACAGACAAGACTAGACAGACAAGACTAGACAGACAAGACTAGACAGACAAGACTAGACAGACAAGACTAGACAGACAAGACTAGACGGACAGGACTAGACGGACAAGACTAGACGGAGAAGACTAGACGGACAAGACTAGACGGACAAGGCTAGACGGATAATACTAGACGGACAAGACTAGACGGACAAGACTAGACGGACAAGACTAGACGGACAAGACTAGACAGACAAGACTAGACAGACAAGAATAGACAGACAAGACTAGACCGACAAGACTAGACGGACAGGACTAGACGGACAGGACTAGACGGACAAGACTAGACGGAGAAGACTAGACGGAGAAGACTAGACGGACAAGACTAGACGGACAAGACTAGACGGACAAGACTAGACGGACAAGACTAGACGGACAAGACTAGACGGACAAGACTCGACGGACAGGACTAGACGGACAAGACTTGACGGACAAGATTAGACGGACAAGAATAGACGGACAAGACTAGACGGACAAAACTAGACGGACAAAACTAGACGGACAAGACTAGACGGACAAGACTGGACGGACAAGACTAGACGGACAAGAGTAGACGGACAAGACTAGACGGACAAGACTAGACGGACAAGACTAGACGGACAAGACTAGACGGGCAAGACTAGACCGACAAGACTAGACGACAAGACTAGACGGACAAGTCTAGACGGACAAGACTAGACGGACAAGACTAGACGGACAAGACTAGACGGACAAGACTAGACGGATAAAACTAGACGGACAGGACTAGACGGACAGGACTAGACGGACAGGACTAGACGGACAGGACTAGACGGACAAGACTAGACGGACAATACTAGACGTACAAGAGTAGACGGACAAGACTAGACGGACAAGACTAGGCGAACAAGACTAGAGGGACAAAACTAGACGGACAAGACTAGACGGACAAGACTAGACGAACAAGACTAGACGGACAAGACTAGACGGGGAAGAATAGACAGAAAAGACTAGACAGACAAGACTAGACATACAAGACTTGTCTGTCTTGTCTTGTCTGTCTAGTCTTGTCTGTCTAGTCTTGTCGCTCTAGTCTCGTCTGTGTTGTCTTGTATGTCTAGTTTTGTCTGTCTAGTCTTGTCTGTCTAGTCTTATCTGTCTAGTTTTAGACTAGACTAGACAGACAAGACTAGACAGACAAGACTAGACTGACAAGACTAAACAGACAAGACTAGACGGACAGGACTAGACGGACAAGACTAGACGGAGAAGACTAGACGGACTAGACTAGACGGACAAAACTAGACGGACAAGACTAGACGGACAAGACTAGACGGACAAGACTAGACGGACAAGACTAGACGGACAAGACTAGACGGACAAGACTAGACGGACAAGACTAAACGGACAAGACTAGACGGACAAGAGTAGACGGACAAGTCTAGACGTACAAGACTAGACGGACAAGACTAGACGGACAAGACTGGACGGATAAAACTAGACGGACCGGACTAGATGGACATAACTAGACTGACAAGACTAGGCGGACAAGACTAGACGGACAAGACTAGACAGACAAGACTAGACGGACAAGACTAGGCGAACAAGACTAGACGGGCAAGACTAGACGGACAAGACTAGACGGACAAGACTAGACGGATAAGACTAGACGGACAAGACATGACGGACAAGACTAGACGGACAAGACTAGACGGACAAGAATAGACCGACAAGACTAGACAGACAAGACTAGACAGACAAGACTAGACAGACAAGACTAGACAGACAAGATTAGACAGACAAGACTAGACAGACCAGACTAGACAGACCAGACTATACAGACAAGACTAGACAGATCAGACTAGACAGACCAGACTAGACAGACAAGACTAGACATACAAGACTAGACAGACAAGACTAGACAGACAAAGCTAAACAAACAAGACTAGACAGACAAGACTATACATACAATACTAGACATACTATACTACAAAGGCAAGACTAGATGTACAATAATTGATAGGTTCGTTCATTGAATCAATAAACAATTAAATAATCTGGATGGACAATTCTAATTTATATTCATTTGACTAAACTAATGTAATTTATTTCTATATGTCTGCGTAATAGTCAGTAAATCCTTGAGTTTTACATAATTTAGTTACGATTAGTTAAATTTAGTTGGGGAATTGGGCGTGCGTTAAACTTCGAAGTAAAAGTGTTTCGCACTTGTGAGTTGTAAATTCTCTCGATTTCCGTTGATCCCAAAGGAATTTTAATAATTACGGACAATTCTAATATTTTATAATAAACGGCTGAATAGATTATTCCTCTGCAACAAACGGACTACCAAATTGATATTGATTAGTATAGTCTGTGAATGATATTAGAATATGTTTCCTATAAAAATTGGGGGAATTGAAACTCGCATTGGAAAAATCGGGGATAAAAACAGATTTGCAAAACAAATAGGAAACTTAGTTATTCCATGTAAATTTAGTAGAAAATGCCTCCCGATTTTACGAAAAACGAGAATTGTTGTATAAATTTCAAGTGGAGCACACCACAGAAATTTCAGCCCAATTCCTGTCCGTCCAGATAACGCGGGAACTTGCTATGCACCTCTCGTAAAATAATTAAAGTGGGTTACGGTGGGGTCGCCTGCTAAGGGAGATTTGCGACACGCCGCTAATCGCACTGTAAACACTTTCAGAACAACAAGGCGATGCCGCTCAGCGAGAACCACATCATCATAATAATGGTGATCTTCTCGCTCATCCTCTCCGGGATGTGTTTCACCTTCCTCTTCAACTGCGTCAAGAAATTAATAAGGGACCACAGAACAATACAGGTAATTGCCAGGCAGATGATTATTAATCGGTTTGATGGCGGTGTTAATGGTTTCCGTAATTTATTTTTATTAAGCGCGTTCGTTTCGGGTCGTCTGTTTATTACTCGGCGCCCCAGACGCGATTAGAATAAAACCGTAATTTCGGGATGAAAAATCGGGCGTTTAATTAAGCAATAACATTTTTAAGGATTTTCCCTGTCGCCGTTAAGTGGAGAGGTGTTTTATTTTGCCAAAGAGGACCCAGCAATTTTAATTACACCACACTTTATTAATCTAGCAAAAATGATGCTTTATTACTTTAATAACCGTTGAAATATTGATATTATACAGTGTGTCTCTTATTTTGTATATACAAAAATATCTAAAAATTTCTTAATTTTTGCAAGTTTGTTTTATGTGTGTTCTCATTTGTTGCTTCAATGCTTTCTTCATTACAAATGATCACACAAGATCATCACAAATGCCATATATCGCTCATATTCAAATTTATAAAATGATACATTTTTGGATCGGTCTTTGTATTACCCATTTTATCAAAACATTTTTTAGTAAGTGTTCACAAAAACGAAGGAAAATGCCTTGCCTTGTTTGTTTTGACGTTTCTATCTGGGGTTGTCTGTTTTGTGTTGTCTGTCTCTTCTTATCTGTCTTGTTTGTCTACTATTATCTGTCTAATATTGTCTAATTAATCTTGTCTAATCTTATTTATCTAGTTTCGTCTATATAGTCTTACCTGTCTAGACTTATCTTTTTTTTCTCGGGCGGAATTAATGCAAATGCATTATTGCACACCGGGACCTTCATTAAGTAATTCATTAGATACTAGTCTCAAATAATATCTTCTCAAAATCTTGATATCAGGGTTGTTTGAGCAGTATATTATCTGCGAATTGATGCCGGTTATATTCAGAAGGGAATATAGAACGACCATCGGCTACCTGCGTGTGTTTCTGAAACAGCGATAGCTTGCAGACAATTTATCAACAACATCTACACCCCCTTTAGTGCCGTTGTAAGGCTTAATCATCACTGATTTTTATGCATTTCCTGTTTCTACATCATCAAAATGCATACTAGAAAGTAGCATCACATTCTTCTTTATTTTTGGGAATGCAAGAGACAAGATGCAAGAGACACTCTCTTAAGAAAGCGAACTTGCTGGAATATTCTGGTTGCTAGTTGGGATAAATACAAGGGCAACCCTTTTGATTTTTTTTTTCTGACAGTACCATGTTTTGTAAGCTTATGGTCATTGAATAGTTTCTTCACGAGGGGTAAGGATGTGAACCAGTTGTCCATCGTAATATTATGATCTGATTCAAAAATATGTTTAGCAAGTCGTAGAACGACATCGGAAGTATTACTTAAGATCTTTAGGATCATCCTTCTATAGTATTCCGACGAAAACTTCTATCTTGCTCCTATAAAACATTTTTGCATCACATAATGCTACAATTTCTATCCCGTATTTATTTTGTTTGGATAAAATGTTTTGTCAAAAGTTGCACTTGCCCGGCTAAAAGGTATTGTCAAAAGGTGCACTTCCCACGAAATCCTGCAAGCGTTTCGCCCACGGTTACAAACTCCAAGTGATGGTAACCGGCCTCACAATTATCAACAAATTGGTCAGAAATAGCACATATTCACATATCCTTCGAATTGATGGAGTGTCTTTGCAGGCAAATTTCAGACAACAAAGTAAGAATCTAAATCTTTGCAGATTCATAATGTAAGGTGTAAGGGGTGACAATCAACATTGACTAACATCAAGTCATCCAACCTCACCTGCTCGAGTTATGACTCAGTCATCCGGTGCACCCTGCTAGAAAACCAACGAGGCTGTGGCGACCGAATATTGGCGGTATAACTATAAATAAAGACGGTATAATAAAATTATCACAGATCAAGACTAAATCCCTGTTGTTGAGAAAGGCAAGGAGAAACCATCTCAACGATACTTTTTATTCTCATGAGAATCATGGCTTCGCTCAGAGATAAACGTTCCGGATGAAAAAACAGTTCCCCAATCGGATCTCCGGGGGGAACGGCTTTTAGAGACGCCCGCAGAATTAATAGGAAAACTATAATCAACGTAGGCACTTGTAATGTCAGAGGAATGCTCCAAACGGGAAAAACGTATATCATGTAAAAAGAACTCTAACGAGTAACGACGCATTATACCTATTTTAGGTATATTAGAAACTCATTGGAGAGGAAATGTACATTTTAGCACCTCCATGGGAAACACAATAATATTCTCCTGCAATGAAAAAAATAGTAGACATGGCGTTGCATTTGTACTGTCTCCTAACATCAGTAAATATTTTATGGGATACGAAGCAGTCAATGGCAGGATTCTAACCCTGAGAGTCCACGCAAGCCCAATCACACTAAATATAATTCAAGTGTACGCACCTACCAGTGAATCTCCCGATGATGAATTTTACACACTACTTAGACGAGCAATAGAAAAAATCCCAAATAGAGAAATACTGATAGTCATGAGGGACTTTGATGTCAAAATAGGTACGACAAAAGATGACAAACACATAAGAAGTATTGCTGGAAGGTACGGCATTGGGCAAAGGAATGACAGAGGCGAGCTATTGCTCAACTTCTGTATTGACAACAATCTTACAGTAACCAACACAATATTCCAACAGCATATCAGACGTTCATACACCTGGCAATCCCCGAATGGGAAATACAAAAACCAAATACATAATATCCTAATACAGACACGATGGAGAACTTCAATCCGAAATGCATGGACAATGCCAAGCGCAGATTGCAACAGCGACCATCGGTTGCTTATTGCAAGATTTGAAATAAAATTTCAGAAGCAGATTATGATACCAAAAAGGCTCGCAATTGAAAATGAAAGGACCTTTCAGGAAAATTTGAATACAATAGCCGATGGACGCCAACATATAAACATAAATAGCTGGACAAGTGAGGCTATCTGGGTGGAAACTAAAGATATCATAACTACCGCTGTTAAAGAGACACCAATAAACCACACATTGGAAAAACGCCATTCATTGGATGTCAGATGAGACTTTCAAAATAGACAATGAAAGGCGTATACTCAAATCACGGCTTAAACTCGCAGGAATTAAAATCGAAATACCCAGAACCCTAGAGGTACCCAGAACCCTAACACAACAACACTAGAGGCTTATTCCAATCGGTAAAGAAAATAAACCGTCAATTCTCTCCAAGATCATAGGTCATAATGAGGTAAACCGGAGAAATAGTCACAGATCTGGATGGAGTTCTAGAAACCTGGAGAAAATATTGTGAAAGTTTGTTCCAAGATGGAAACCCCAACAACAGAACTAAGCAAACAGAGGCAATGGATGAACCTTCCATTCTAAAAGCAGAAGTAAAACTTAGTAGAACTATCAAGAAACTTAAACCAAACAAGGCACCAGGCTGCGACGGCATACCAGCAGAAATAATGCAAGCCATAGGAGTGAGAGGTTTTGAAATTTTTCACACCCTGTGCCAAAAAATCTGGTCCACAAAAACATGGCCAGAGGAGTGGGTGACATCTATACTTATGCCTCTACATAAGAAAGGTGTGAAAACCTTGTGTGACAACTACCGCCTGATATCTCTGGTTTCACACGCTAGTAAAATAATGCTCTCTATAATACATGAAAGATTAAAAACGTATCTAGAATGACAAATCCCACCCGAGCAGGCAGGATTTGTTCGTGGTCGTGGTACTATTGAACAAATACTGAATCTTCGCCAAGTTATTGAAAAGTATCGCGAATTCAACAGACCACTATACTTATGCTTTGTTGACTATCGTAAGGCCTTTGATAGCATTAATTGGAATTGGCTCTGGATAATCCTGAAGGAAATGAGAGTTCCGGATCATCTGTCACTTTTAATTCAGAATCTGTACATACACAGTAAGGCAGTCGTAAGAGTTGACAATCAGCTATCTAATCGCTGTAAAATAGAAAAAGGATTTCATCAAGGATGTATCCCCTATGTATCGCCTATGATGTATCGCCTCTTCTATTTAACATCTATGGAGAATATATTATGAGAAGGGTGACCGACGGATGGAACGGCGGAATTGCAGTTGGTGGAATAAAGATATCTCATTTTCGTTAGGCGGACGATACCTTCGTATAATCGTGCATAAACTGGAAATAGAAAGTAATAACCTTGGCTTGGCCATCAACTACTCAAAGACCAAAGTTATAATCATCGACAGGGTCCAGAATAATATGCCAGACATGCTTCACCTGGGTCAATGCCAAGTCGTGAGCCAATAAATCTATCTGGGAGCACTGATTTCAAATGAGGGTGGCTGTTTTTAGGAAATCATTCGTAGATGCGAAATCGCTAGACGGACAGTGAAAAGCCTCCAAAAAACATGGAAAGGTAGTGCTATCACTTTAAACACAAACAAAACTATCATTAAAACACTGATATTGCCGGTACTTCTATACGGAGCAGAAACATAGTCGATGAAGGCTGTCGATCACAGGAAGATCGACGCGTTTGAACTCTGGTGCTGTAGAAGAATCCTACGAGTTCCCTGGAAAGCAAGAAGAACTAATGCGTCCATCATCCAAGAAGTAAACGAATCCCAAAGGTTATCCGAAATAGTGCAAGCTCGAATCCTTAAATATTTCGGGCACATTCAGAGAAGAGACGAGGACAACTTGGAGCGACTAATAGTTCAGGTTTTTTCGGGTAGAATGTACTAGGTCCCAAAGTAGGTCTCCTACACGCTGGACTGATCAAATAAGGGCATCCACTGATTTAACAATCAACCAAGCAGCACTCAGCGCTTACAACCGTGGAAAATGGCGAGAATTTGAAAAAGCGAGTAGCTAGGTAATACGAAGCTTGATCACGACTCTTCTGTCAAGAGGAAAGCTAAGAAGAAGAAGCTAGGGCGAAATATTTCTCCGTCAGATGCATTGGCAACCCACAAATTGGCTTTTCCATTTAGACAAATTCCATAATATATGCCAGCCATGTAAATTAGTCCGAATCTCAACTCGAATGGTTGGCGTTGCATATCTTCTGCGTGAAAAATTGTTGAAAACAGATTCACTGTACTGATTACTACATTCTACAATGGTATTGATCTCGTCGTTGACGAAATGTTCCCATATCTGGAGAAGCCCGGCCAAGTTTTTTAAAAGTTTGACGATATTATCTTGTCGTGTTCGAACAGTTAAAAAACTCGTGTTCGAACTTGTGTCTGTGACACAAATTTCCTTCAACGCATAACTTTGTTTTTTCCAAGGAATGAAAATGTGGTTGTGATACTGATTTCTTCTTGCTTATGATCAGAAATTTCTTGTTAAGAATCTTTTAATTAACTATCTTTTTCTTGCTTTTCATTGTTTCATCAAGTTCTTGCTTTTCATTGCCCGATCCATCCTGTCTAGATCAGAATGAAAGTCCCACCTCATTATTCGATCTTCACTGTCGATCATAAATTCCTCCAACATATGATGCAAGTGGTGCTGCTCTCTTTTGAAACAACCCATGGCAAGTCGCAAGAGAGCAATAACGCTACATTTTCATTGTATAATTCAACATAAAATCACGCAAAACATACCTTACGTTCGAAGATGTTCAAAACAAAACGGGAATTGTAGCGTCAGTCTCTGACACCATCGGAGGATCTAATTGTACACAACCACATTTGGTCGAGTTATTCTTGACCAGCATACCCACTAAAACCCCTCCTCTGGTTTTTCACTTCACTCCACCCGGAAGCGCGTGAGCATTACTTCGGTGGTTGTTTGGTCTATTTACTTCTTTCTTCTTGATGTACTTTCCTCATATCTTCTTCGTCTTATGTCTTCTGTCTTATTAGTTCTGTAATCGCGTAACTATTTTTCCATGCAGCGCTCTTTGCGCGTCTTGCGCTGCTGTGTTCGCCTTTTATTCCCACTCTATTTGCTCTTTTCCCTTCTGGTGAAGTAAGGTTGTACCGCATCCAAGTTGCTCACTTACTAGCATAACTTCCATGATGTTCTCTTCTTCCAGTCTTGTACCGCCTAATGTCGCATCAAGTCGAGTAATGTCATTCTCTGATTCTGGACACATGAAGATAGTGTGCTGTGAGTCGTCCGGAATCTGGCCGCAGGTCATGCTCAAACGGGAGACCGCATGGTCTCCCTTTTTTGAACCGCTTGAGATATGTCTTGAAGCACTCATGGTTAGTAAGCGCCTGATTAGGATGGTAATTCATATGTCTGTGCGTCATGTAGTACCATCCGGCCACGTTAGGGATAAGGTTATGCGTCCACCATCCTCCGGTATCGCTAATCCCATCTTGTCTGCGATCGGTCTATGAATCTCTAGCTGCTCTTTCTCTCTTTGGAGGCCACCTTCCCATGCTTTACTTCGTTTTTCGCTCTGTGCTGACAAGACGCAAGAGACACTCTTTTAAAAAAGCGAACTATTCTATAAAGGTTGGCGTTGCAACTCTTCAGCGTAAAAATTGTTGATAACAGATTCACTGTGCTAATTACTACAATTCCACAATGATATTGATCATCTCGTCTTTGAATAAATGTTCCCATATCTTGAGAGTTCCGACTAAGTTTTTTATACGTTGGACGATATTCTCTTGTCGTTTTCGAACTATTAAAAAACTCGCCTATATTTCCGCCGCGTAGAGGAGTTTTGAATATACCGCACTGTTTCAATACCAGCATGCCCACTAAAATCCCTCATCTGGTTCCTCACTTCACTCCTTCCGAAACCGCGTGAGCATTACTTCGGTGATTGTTTGGTCTATTTACATCTTTCTTCTTGTTGTCCTTTCCTCATCTCTTTTTCGTCTTATGTCTTCTGTCTTATTAGTTATGTAATAAGACAACGCGTAACTATTTTTCCATGCAGCGTTCCTTGCGCGTCGTGCGCTAGTATGTTCGTCTTCCATCCCCACTATATTTGTTCTTTTTCCTTCCGGTGAAGTTAGGTTGTACCGCATCTAAGTTGCTCACTTTCTAGCATAACTTCCATGATGTTCTCTTCTTCCAGTCTTGTACCGCCTAATGTCTCATCGAGTCGAGTTTCGAGATTCTGGACACATGAAGATAGTGTGCTGTGTGTCGTCCGAAATGTGGCCGCAGTATAGGCACTCCATGATCTCCCTTTTTTGAACCGCTTGAGGTATGTGTTGAGGCACCCATGGTCAGTAAGCGCCTGGTTAGGATGGTAATTCATATGTCTGTGCGTCCTGTAGTAACATCCTGCCACGTTACGGATAAGGCTGTGCGTCCACCTTCCTCCGATATCGCTAATCACATCTTGTGCGTCCACCTTCCTCCGATATCGCTAATCACATCTTGTCTGCCATCGGTCCATGAATCTCTGGCTGCTCTATCTTTGGAGGCCGCCTTCCCATGCTTTACTTCGTTTTTCGCTCTGTGCTGACAAGACGCAAGAGACACTCTTTTAAAAAAGCGAACTTGCTGGAATATTCTGGCTGATGGTTGGGATAAATACAAGGGCAACCCTTTTTGTTTTTTTATTTACAGTGCCATGTATTGTAAGCTTATGGTCATTGAATAGTTTATTCACGAGAGGTAAGGATGTGAACCAGTTGTCCATCGTAATGTTATGACCTGATCCAAAAATATGTTTAGCAAGTCGTAGAACGACATCGGAAGTACTCTTTAGGAAACTCTTTAGGATCATCCTTCTGTAGTGTTCCGACGAAAACTTCTATCTTGCTCCTATAAAACATTTTTGCATCTCATAATGCTTGCACTAGCACTTGCCAGGCTAAAATGTTTTGTCAAAAGTTGCACTTTCCACGAAATCCTGCAAGAAACTCCGAGTGATGGTAACCGGCCTCACAATTAGCAACGAGTTGGTCAAAAATAGCACACATTCACATATCTTTCGAATTAACAGAGTCTCTTTGCTGTAACATTTCAGACAACAAAGTAAGAATCTAAATCTTTGCAGATTCATAAAGTAAGGCGAAATATTTCTACATTAGATGCATTGGTAACCCACAAATCTTTCCCAATTAGACAATTTCCATTATATATGCCAGCCATTTAAATTTGTCCAACGAGAGCACGAGTCTCAACTCGAACGGTTGCCGTTGCATCTCTTCTGCGTGAAAAATTGTTGATAACAGATTCACTGTGCTAATTACTACAATTCCACAATGATATTGATCATCTCGTCTTTGAAGAAATGTTCCAATATTTCGAGAGGTCCGGCCAAGTTTTTTAAACGTTTGACGATATTCTCTTGTCGCTTTCGAACTATTAAAAAACTCGTGTTCGAACTTGTGGCTGTGACACAAATTACCTTCAACGCGTAACTTTGTCTTTTGCGAGGAATGAAAGTGAGGTTGTGATACTGTTTTCTTCTTGCTCATGATCAGAAATTTCTTCTTCAGAATAACTGTCTTTTTCTTGCTTTTCATTGTCTCATTAAGTTCTTGCTTTTCATTGCCCGATCCATCCTGTCTAGATCCGAATGAAAGTCACACGTCATTATTCGATCTTCACTGTCGATCATAACTTCTTCCAACATATGATGCAAGTGATTTTCTCTTTCGTAAGAACCAATAGCTAAAGAGAGCAATAACGCTACTATTTCATTGTATAATTCAATATAAAATCACGCAAAACATACCTTACGTTCGAAGATGTTCAAAAATAAAACTAAACCGGTTTGGTGGCGTCAGTGTCTGACACCGTGGGAGGATCTAATTGTGCACAACCACCTTTGGTCGAGTTATTCTTGACCAGCATGCCCACTAAAACCTCTCCTCTGGTTCTTCACTTCACTCCACCCGGAACCGCATCAGCATTACTTCGGTGGTTTTTTGGTCTATTTACTTCTTTCTTCTTGTTGTCCTTTCCTCGTCTCTTTTTCGTCTTACTTTTTTTGTCCTTTTGTCTTCTGTCCTTTCGCCTAACCCCGTTATACCTGTTACCCTGTTATACCTGTTGTCTAACCGTCCATGCAGCGTTCCTTGCGAGTCGTGCACTACTATGTTTGCCTTCCATTCCCACTCTATTTGTTTTTTTCCCTTCCGGTTATGTAAGCTTGTACCTCATCTAACTTGTGCTCACCTTCTAGCATAACTTCCATGATGTTTTGTTCTTCCAGTCTTGTAACGCCTAATGCCTCCTCGAGTCGAGATCTGTCATTCTCTGATTCTGCACACATGAAAATAGTGTACTGCGTGTCGTGCCGGATGTGGCTGCAGTAGAGGCACTCCGTGGTGTCCTTTTTTTGATCCGCTTGAGGTATGCGTTGAAGCAGTCATTGTCAGTAAACACCTGTGTATGATGGTAACTCATATGTCTGTGCCTCCTGTAGTACCATCCTGCCACCTTAACGATAAGGTTGTGCGTCCTCCGGTATTGCTAATCACATCTTGTCTGCCACCTGTCTATGAATCTCTGGCTGCTCTCTCTTTGGAGGCCTCCTTCTCATGCTTTACTTCGTTTTTCGCACTGTGCTGCTGCAGCTTTTCGTAGGCTTCTTGTTTCTAGCGAATCAGTAAGTCTATTGTGTGCGTCCTTACAAGTACCAGCGCCTCGGAGTTTGAAACCATTTTGTAGGCAGAATTTACTCTTAGAGTACTTCTTCTCTGCAAGTTCTCTGGAAGTCGAGGTTTTACAAGCCATTCTACATAACGTTCCACAGGAATGGTGCAAAAACCGATCCTTGCGGAACACCTTATTCTCGACCACATCTTGCACACCTGAAAGTAGTTTTCTTGCTCCTACCTTGTTCGTTACGTCCATATTTCCGCCACGTAGAGGAGTTTTTAATATACCGCACTGTTGAGTAGTTTCCGTTTCAATCCCCTCGGCCCCCAATGTTCGGCATCAACCGCACCGGGGCTTTCACTGTACAAGCTGTCTTTTTTGCTGTTTTCTCGAGGTACCTCAATGATATCGGTATGCGAACCTTTTTTCCTTCCGGAACGAGTTTCCGTGGTGTGAATAGCCTCTTATCCGTGTTGAGTATCGCTTCTGTTTTCTTCTTCTTCTTGATTTAGGACTTTTTCCTGTATTGTACTACCCCTCTTGCGATCCGGACGACCAGGACTCCTGCCATTTCTTGGATAAGCGGCCTGGGGGTCTTCTGCCTTGTGACCTTCCGTCTTTTGCCCACTTGGCAATTCTATCCTGGTGCATCCTCTCTACATGGTCTCTCCAGTGCCTGCTCCGGGATTTGACCCATCTGACAACATCTTCCGTTTGTCATTCATCTCTTATGGCGCTGCTTCTTATTTGAGCCCGTAGTGTTACGCCTTTTATTGCTCTCAGCGTTTTCATTTCGGTGCTTCTCAAGAGTTTCTTAGTTTTTGTTATTTCAGCTCGGGTCTCGGCAGCGTATGTTAGGATAAGTCTTGCACAGGTTTTATATATCCTTATCTTGCATTCTGTCGTCATATATTTATTTTTCCATATTAGGTCTCTTAGGCTACCGAAAATGAATGATGCTTTGATGCAGTTCGCTCTTACTTCCTAAATCAGGTTTCTGCTGCTCGATATTTGCCACCCTAGGTAGTTAATTAATGACCTAATTCTAATTTAATAAAGTAATTTCATGACCTGTTCTATCGTTTTATTGTCCACTATGAACTGCTATTTTTGGACCCAGCTCTTTTAACCAGTTTAAGGGCGAATTTCCCGTCGTAGGTTTTCGTTAGTTTGTAGTACCAGTGTGCTTATTTTTTTCACCACCACTGCTGCAAACCAAACTATTCTCGCTGTTCTAGGGAAGTCGAGGTTTAGCAAGCCATTGTACTTAACGTTCCACAAGAATGGTGCAAAAACCGATCCTTGCGGAACACCTCATTCTCGACTTTCTCTTAGTCCATTAGTAGTATATCAACCTTCGGTCGCTCAAGTAGCTGTCTATCATCTTTCTCAAGTATTCTGGTGTCTGGATGCTAATGCCTTCATGATTACATCCCACTTGGCTGGGTTAAACACGTTTTTTACGTCGAGGGTTGCTAATGAAAAAGCTTTACCTTTTAGTAGGGAAAGATGCTATGTTCTGGAGCTCCACCTCCACTTCCTGATCTCCTATATACTTTAGTCTTGTTGGGAATTGTTGAATGCATATTTTACAGAAATTATTTGGTGGCTCACGGCTTCAACTTTATCTTCTTGGAGGTGGAGGGTGAATATTCAGTATTTATCCTCCTCTTCTTCCCACCATCATTGTTAATTTTATGATATTTTTTCATATGGTGCTATCTTCTCTTGTGAAAGTTGAATTGCAAACTGTGCATTTCTAGTACCCACGTTTTTCGATTATCACCACATACTTCCTTATGACTAAAATTTTTGCTTGCGAAAACTTTTACACATGGCCGGAAGTGGAGCCTACCATGGCCGGTAGGTGGAGGTTCCAGAACATATCATTTTTCTTCTTCTTAGAGTGCCTATCCGTTCCGGATGTTGGCTAGCATGTTGGCTATTCGAACTTAGTTAACAGCAGCGCGGACAAGCTGAGTGGTTGGTTGGTTGAACCACGTTCTTAAATTTTTCAACCACGATATTCTCCTTCTGCCCACTCCTCTAGCTCCATATACCTTACTTGGAGGATCTTCTGCAAAAGGACATATTTACTCCTTTACTACTCCTTTTTTTAAACCTTTCGATTGCTCATTTGATCATTTCAACGATAGCGTCTACGATTGATCGACCTTTTCCAAATCCATTCTGTCATTGTAACAGTCCTCCGTTTGCCTCGAATCTCCTAATTAGAATTTCAAGAAGTTTCCCTATGTCGTCCACGAGGCGTATCGGTCAGTATTCGTCGTACTGGTGCTTCCAATGGTTTGTCCCCCTTTCTGTCTAGTCTGTCTGATTATTGGCAAAATAGATTACAATTTTTCAATTACAACTTATTGCTATTACATTTCAATAATTTATTTATCAAATTAAAGATACATTTTTTGCTGATACATAATTATCTGTTTGTAATTGTTATTGTAAATTTAGCAGTTTTTGAGATAATAACAACAAATGATGAAAATCTGTCAGCTAGAAACTGACAAAGTAGATTTCGCATTTTTCAGTCTAGCTTATATAAAGTACCATTTATCTATTTCACATTCAATCACATCAGTTTTTAATAATTTAATCGTCGTTTAGGGAGTTTAAAGCTTCAAGTCTACGAAGTAAGGCTTGTCCCACACTGGGTCCGCTCGCCTCTGCTCAGCTCAGCCTTTCAGCCCAGAAAAATATAAAACCCCTGTATATAAATAGAAACGCACATACTGCGTCCGCTCAGCTCAGCTTGGCTCCGTTCCGCTCCTCTCCGCTCCGTATCCTCTGTTTGTCAAGAATACTAGGCCGAGGGTCGGATGCTGGCAGATGGTTCACGCAGGCGCAACACTAACGTTTTCATATATGCGCTAAGGCATTTATGCAACCAGGATAGCAGCACATTTTAGCTCTCTTAGAGGAGAGGTGGGAGGGGATTGAGTGTGTGGAAAAGTGATTTAGCTGAGCGGATGCAATATGTGGAAAAATGACGGAGCTGAGAGGAGCGGACCCGATCGGATCTGATGTGAGCTGAGCGGAGCGGATCCAGTGTGCGACAAGCTTTAGTTGCTGCTTGGACAAGGTTCAGGGAACAGATAACGCTGAGAACGGACAAAGTTGACAACACAAGACAAGAAAACGAGCTAATAAAAACGTGGTAAAGTCGAATAGTTGCTGGCAGTTTCATTTAGGCAAAACTGACAAGAAATTATGCTTAAACTGAAAAATTACGTAATTCGGCTGAATTAATATTTTATTTAATTTTTAACATATGTTAACCATTTAGTTTGGCCCTTCAGTTTAACCCTCATTTACGGTTGTTTAATAATCTTCTCATAGTTGTTTCTTGTATTGTATCTTTTGTATATTTTCTAATGTAATATCTATATTAGTCACCATCCTCTAATTTCTATTTCAATATGGCTCACTACGACAGCTTTGTTTTAACCTTGGAAAGTAACAAATACCGTACCAACAAGTCCTTTATTTCATCCTGGCTGATTTTTTAACCCCCGACACAAAAATATTATAAATTTAACGTGTCTGTGTGTGAGTCTATCGGTCTGTCCGTCTGTCGGTCTGTCCGTGTATGTGGCTGTTTATAGAATCGTAGCTCCTAATTAATTAACGAATTGACCGATTTTGAGGTGAAAGATGAAGTTCTTAGCTATAATTTATGAAGATCTGTTCATGCGTTTGATGACCATCAGCTCATTTCCTACTTGATAAAGTTAATCTGCAACCAATTTAACACAAATGTTTGTCTAGTTCCGTATATCCTAACTTGTGTTTTAAAACTGACGTGATCGAGGAGGTTCTTAGTTTCAATTTATGAAGATCTGTTCAGGCGTTTGATGATAATCAGCTCATCTCCTACTTGACCAAACTTAATCTATTTTGTAAATAATCCCCACCAATCAAGTATTTGCGAAAGAAATTTCAAAGAGATAACATTAAACAAGTGATTTACAAACAAATTATTAAAGAAAAGAAAAAAGAATATTGCCATAAAATTTAAAATTGTATGTAGGCCGGACGCAAAAAAACAAAAAAAAATCTCTCTTGTCCTTTGAACTTCATTAGAAGTTCTTTAATATTTTGATTATGAGCGTCGCCGCTCATCATCGCTGCGTCATCATCATCATCATCATCATTCAGCCCACATGAGTCCACTGCTGAACATAGGCCTCCCGTAATCCAATCCAACCTTGTCGGTCTTGTGCGGCGTTCATCCAATTTGTCCGGATTTTCTTTATGTCGTCGGACCATCTCGTTGGCGGGCGTCCCCTACTGCGGTTTGCGTCCTTCCGTGGCCTCCATTCCAGAATCTTTTTTGTCCATCGTCTATCCGCAAACCTAGCCACGTGCCCCGCCCAGTTCCACTTCAGGTTTGTTATCCGTACTATCGCATCAGTAATACCTGTCATTTGCCTTAATTTTTCATTTGAAATTTTGTCTCTGAGGGAAAGGCCCAGCATTGATCTTTCCATTCCTCTTTGTGCAATGCGTATTTTATTTAAAGTCTGTTTTGTGAGGGTGAGGGTTTCGGCTCCATAAGTGAGTACTGGCAGTACACACTGATCAAAGACCTTTCTCTTTAAGCATATAGGGATACTTGATTTAAAGATATGTCTTAATCTGCCAAAAGCGCCCCATGTTAGCCCGATTCTGCGCTTTATCTCACAGGTCTGGTTGTCCCTTCCAATGCGGATTTCGTGGCCCAGGTATTTATATGTGCTGGATTGTCTCATAAAACCATCATTCAGTGGTATGCCATCGCTTAACACGAGGTTGGTCATAAATTCCGTTTGGTTGACGTTTATGCGAAGTCCCACTGTTGTTGACACACTCTGGCATCTTCGTAGCATCTCCCTAGCCTCATCGACACGATCCGTGATCATAACGATATCATCGGCGAATCGCAAATGGTTCAATTTTTCGCCGTTTATGTTTATGCTCATATCTCCGAAATCAACTCTTTTAAACATATATTCCAAGAGCGTCGTGAATAACCTCGGCGACAGGACATCTCCCTGGCGTACTCCCCGTTCAAAGTGGAAGTCTTGCGTGTTTTCGTGTATTTTTACACGTGCTGTTGCCTTTTCATATATGTTCTTAACTATAGTTGTATATCTGTGATCAACTCGGCACTCTGTAAGGGCTTATATCATTTCCTTCTGACTTATAGTATAAAATGCCTTTTCATAATCGACAAATACCAGGAAGAGTGGTTTGTTGTATTCCACACACCGTTCGATGAGAGTTTTCAGGGTCTGTAGGTGGTCATTCGTGCCGTACCCCGCCCCAGCCTGTACCCCAGCCTGTTCGCACGGTTGATATAGATCTAGTTTGTTTGTGATTCTTTTCGTGATTATCCTCATGAATAATTTATACATATGCGAGAGGAGACTTATTGGCCTGTAGTTTTGTAGTTTCGCTAAGTCTCCTTTTTTATTGGAGAATGATTATAGTGGCTCGGTCCCACTGAGAGGGGTCCCACTGTACCATTTATTAGGCAGGCGTTAAAAAGTTTACAGATAGTTCCATGTAGAGCTATACCTCCATGCTTTATAGCTTCAATTTTGAAATTGAAATTGAAGCTATAAAGCATGGAGGTATAGCTCTACATGGAACTATCTGTAAACTTTTTAACGCCTGCCTAATAAATGGTACAGTGGGACCCCTCTCAGTGGGACCGAGCCACTATAATCATTCTCCATAAAAAAGGAGACTTAGCGAAACTACAAAACTACAGGCCAATAAGTCTCCTCTCGCATATGTATAAATTATTCATGAGGATAATCACAAAAAGAATCACAAACAAACTAGATCTATATCAACCGTAAATGAAAAAGGATGAGATTGATGAGATTGATCTCATCCTCGCCGCCGGTTTTGTTATTTTTCATTTCCCGAAGGGCATCGCTTAGTTCGGCCAGTGTAATTTCTGGCAGTTCTTCAGACCCCTGGTTTTGTATTTTGGGTATGTTGGTACTTGTTGTTTGCTCGCTTGGTTCTCTGTATAATTCAGCATAGAAGGTCTCGGTGATATCCAGGATTTCCATTTGATTTGTTGTTATATGGCCATTTTTGTCTTCTAGTTTATTTATGTTTTTCCTACCTTCTGAGAGTGTTTTTCGAAGGGACTTCATTCCTCTATTATTCTCTATGACCCTGTTTATTTCGTTTGTATTATACTGTCTCATATCTCTTCGAATCGCTTTTGAGCTTTCTCTGTTTAACTGTCTCAGTTGATCGCTATTTGCTGCGTATTTGTCTGATAGTTGCCTTCTGGTCTTCATCATTGCTCTTGTGGCTGTACTGAGTTTATCCGCTTTTGAAGTATTTCTGTTTTGGCATTTTGTTTTTGCTGCTTTGACGGCATTTATAATGATGTTATTTAGAGTCGTAACATTTATATCCCGTTCGTTTTCTGTATGTCCTAGTTTAGCGTCCACCTCCTGTTGGTAGGGCACCACATCCTCTAGAGGCTTACATCCTGTTGTTATTTTCTTAATTAGTTTAAGCCTTTCTTTACTCAACTCAATACGTGCTCGAACCAGTCTGTGATCGCTTCCCACAAAAAATTTGTTCAAAACAGTCACGTCACGTACAATGTCTTTCCTGTTTGACGTTATTAGGTCTATTACGTTTTTGGTTATGCCATCTGGACTTGTCCAAGTCCACTTCTGCTGAGGTTTCTTCTGGAAAAAGGAGTTCATGGCATATAAGTTGTTCTGCATTAAAAAGTCAAGAAGCATTTGTCCTCTATCGTTCCTCATACCGTACCCATGGTAGCCCATGGATGTTTCAGCATCGTCCTGCCTTTGGCCTAGTTTTGCGTTTAAATCCCCTATCATCAGTGTATAGTGGGTTGGCGTCGTGAATAGTGCAGTATTCACATCCTCGTAAAAGTCCTCCATTTCGCTATCTGTATGGTTAGACGTTGGTGCATAGACTTGTATTATCTTTAACGAATATCTGTCATTGAGCTTATAGATGAGATATATCACTCTGTTTTTAATGTGTTGGATCTGTACAATGTTAGAGACGTGGTTTCTGTGTACCAGGAAACCTACTCCTGCGTCCTTCACGTTATCCGTTCCAATATAGTGAAACACGTGTCCTGATTGTAGTGTTAATTTTTCATTTCCCTTTCTTTTGTGTTCGCTTACTCCAAAAACATCCCATTTTATATGGGAAAGTTCCTCTTCTAGTTCTTGTAGTTTTTCCGGAGTTGAGAGTGTTCGGGTATTCAGAGTAGCAATATTCAGTCGTATTCCATGGTAGCCTGGTCCAGCCCGGGGATTCTTCGCACCCTCTGTCTGTCGACTTATCCGACCGCTACCTTGGCCGGGATTCATCAGGCCGCCGGCGACTGACGGCCGTAACCTTCTGGTGTACATTTTCATATGGGGTAAATTAGCCGATACTCCTACCACGCAGGCCAGCGCGGGTTGGTAGGGATGGTGTTTCCTGAATCTGTCTACAGGACAGGAAGATAGTATTTTCCCTATCTTCGATGTAGGGTTATATCCCTATCTTCGATATAGGGTAACCGAACAGGGGCGGGTTCGGTTTGTCAGAGCCTCGTTAGCGTAAACCATGGTGTACCAAGTCCATTCTGGAAGGTGGGTGAGGTTGACTTGAGTAAGAGAGGCTGTAGGTTGCGCATCACTACCCCTTACACCCCATCGCTGCGTCGGGGACTGCTAAATGAATCAAATAATTAAACCAAAATACAAAGAAATAAAAAGAAGATTGATAATGATAAAGTATGGATTATACAAGGACCTACTCTGTGTAAGCATCGTACGAAAGGAACAAAACAACAATATCCAATCGTTTAGTTTTCAGCGGTCTTCACATAGCGGTCCCCCGACGCGGCGATGCTCATCATCAAAATATTAAGGTACTTTAATGAAGTTGAAAGGGCAAAAGAGATTTTATTTTTATACTGTGTCGTGTGAGTTTTTTTTTTGTGTCGGGGGTTACTTAAAATTTTTTAATTTATTTTATTTTAAGAATATATTTTTCAGAAAAACAGACAGAATCTGCAGAAAATATCTTCCATACTATTACTATTACAATATTGTGTTGGATTAAAAAGAAAATAAAAATATTTCAAGTTACAAGATTTTTCCCAATAGATATAAAAATTGTAATTACAACCTAAAAGTAATTACACTTTAAAAAGTAAATTAGTTTCCTCCCAGGTATCGTTTCAATTTCCCATTTTTACGATAATTAACCGCCCGCGGCCTCTTCAAAATGTCCGGAGTAATTAACGTTAAATTGTTCCGCGAGCAAAATATATTTAATTAAAAAATAACACGAAAATCTCTACATGTTCCCTTCTTGTTTTATTTGATATTTACTATATAATAGACTCTGCCATTGTATTCTATTCATACATTATAAAAGAAAAAAATATTACATTTTTGCAAAATTGTACTTTTATAAATTCCAATTTTCATGACTTCTTTAATAATGTATGGAAATTGGAATTAAAAAAATTCCAAAAATAAATAATACACAGTGTAATATTACACAATAGTTCACAGTGTCACGGCGAAACCAAGCCCCCAATAATAAGATACAAAATATTAGACAAGACAAATAAGACTAGTCAGACAGGTTCAATGTTTCAGGGTGAAAAACATACAGGAAACGAATCAATACACTTTCAATAGCTTCAGACGATATATTATCGATTTAACCCAGATAATCCAGATTTACATTAAGTGAGCTTTAATGCTCTCTCCTATAATGCTCTCTCCTATATATTATAACTAGTGGATATTACCATCAATTTGCTACCAAGATAAATATAATAGTGCAGCGACAGTTCCGATAAAATGTTAGTCTATTCCAATTACTCGCTGGCGAGTTGCGTCCGTAATAACCAGTTTAGAATTCTGCTATTGAATAGGAATAAATGAATTGCAAACTGTTTCCAGTAAATGTTAAAATTTGAAACTTTCCGTCACAAAAGATAGTTTTTGTTTTTATTCCGCTTTTAGCGAAAATGAAGTACACGCTGTGGAGTACACGACAGTAATCCACCGGGGCTCATTTTACATGTCCACTGTACACTGTCGCAGCAAAGGAATAGTTAGCTTTTAATCTCGAGGAAACAGAGCTCCGAACGTAACAGTAATGGATTTTGCGTCCTTTCCCGAACTTGCCGTGGCTTTCCAACGGCGGAAACGGATCAGCTAATTCGCGAACGTATTGCCATTATATCGGAACATTTTCACGTCGTGTTGCGACTATTAAGCCCATTGGGAATTAACGACCAGCACACAAAAAAATAGAGTTTTTTTTATGTACGACAATTGAAATATCTAAGCTGAAAGCAAAATGACTTCGGCGGATAAAGAAATGTGTGCAATAATTCCTTCCCTTATAATAATTATTTCTAATAATAAATATGTGCTTTTAAAGCTTTATGTTTTCACATTACTGTTTTCCGTCTTGTCCGTCTAGTCTTGTCCATCTAGCCTTGTCTCTCTAGTCTAGTCCGTCTAGTCTTGTCCGTCTAGTCTTGTCTGTCTAGTCTTGTCCGTGTAATCTTGTCTGTCTAGTTTTGTCCGTCTAGTTTTGTCCGTCTAGTCCTATCCGTCTAGTCCTATCCGTCTAGTCTTGTCCGTCTAGTCTTGTCCGTCTAGTCTTGTCCGTCCAGTCTTGTCCCTCTAGTATTATGCGTCTAGTCTTGTCCCTCTAATCTTGTCCGTTTAATCTTGTCCGTCTAGTTTTGTCCGTCTAGTCTTATCCGTCTAGTCTTGTCAGTCTAGTCTTGTCTTGACCGTCTAGTCTTGTCCGTCTAGTCTTATCCGTCTAGTCTTGTCAGTCGTCTTGTCCCTCTAGTCTTATCCGACTAGTCTTGTCCCTCTAATCGTGTCTGTCTAGTCTTGTTTGCCTAGTCTTATATGTCCAAGTTATAGTAATATAGCAATTAAAATAAAATCGATAATTATACGACAGTTATGTATATACGCTCTGCTTATTTCAAAATATCTTCCATGGCAAATTAATTAAAAGCGGGAGTTAGTAAATACTTGTACACTGAACCCGCCACAACAAATTGGAAAGTAAATGAAAGCATCATGTAAAGTATACTAGAAAATTGAATTAAAATATGTATATCGTGCCCGGAAATCTAGTTAAAAAATTAATGCTCGGATGGTACGGCTTTAATTTAACCGCGGAGTTTAATCCGTTTACATCGGAACGCGCCGCAACCAGGATATTTGTAAAGTAAACTTTGATTTGTGGGAATATTTTATTTGCGTTCACGGTTTCAGGAATACATTCGAGAGAGCCGCGAGCAACAGCTCAACGAACTCGGCAAGCAGCAAGAGCAACTGGAACAGAAAGCCAAAGCCAACAAAGTGTCCTCCCGTTCGCGCTCCAACAGCACACATTCATCAGACTCGAACCGCTTTGCAACTGCCAACGCCCTCACCAACACATCGTGCTACGTCCCCGGGGGAGAGTTGCTTCCCATTTTAATAAGGAACGAGCATTCCATCAACGGAGATGTTTACAATCAACGCTACGACGTCGACGTTCAACCGGAAATGTGTGATAGCGCGTGTCAGACTCGCGAATCTCTTTTCACGACCAATTCAGAACATACTACTCCCATTCACAGTGTGACGGCGAAACCAAGCCCTCCGGCGCCGTTTAGCACATTTGGGTATAAGAAAGAAGCCAAGTTTCGAGCTGAGGCTAAGATTGAGATGGAGGATCAGAAACGGAGACCTTATAGTGTACAGACGACAAAGTCTGCGCCTGATGTCATCGTCACCCACTGACATTTGCCAAAAGCCGAGTGGGAGCCGTACAAGCGGCGCCAACCTCGGCAGATCTTGAGAACGCTTTCTAAATCTCTGGAAGACAGGATGGATGTTGAACAAGCCACGCAGACTTGCGATAATGATTTCTACACGTGATATAATTCCGTTTGATGGAAGAGACAATCGTTCTTTGCGCACCTTAACTCTTATTCCTCCAATTTGCTCATGACAAAACATATTTTTATATTTATTTTCCTGATTTTGGTTTAGTATCTGAACCCGACAACGCGACGTCGTATGTATTGACGGCAGCTCCCCTGTGTTTCTCTCAAGGTGTGATATATTTGGGTTCTAATTGTAAGGGTATATTTTATTGAAAACACAAAAACTGATTGCGTTGATCGCAATTTTAGCAAAATTATACTGCCATTTTGTTATGGCCACTTGTAAATATGTAACTAATTCTTGTATAAAATAAAAACTATATACAAATTAATATTCTCGGCTCCCGTGTTCTCTTCACTGGAGCAAAAGGGAAGAAATTCATCTGATCGGTAAGTAATCATTGTTTTATTTTTAGCAAATACAATAGTATATTACGTAACGAGAGTTGTAAAAAGCTTATTACGTACGAGTGGAACAGTTAAGCGTACAGTTTTAAAAAAAAACAGTTTTCGAGCGTCATTCCGCGAGTACGTAATTGTCTTAGAACTCGAGTTATGCACTATACTTTATCTATCACACTAATTTGTTTCTGTTTAATAAGAAAAATATGTTTGATGTAAGAAATTTATTTCTTATTAGGTACATTATTTAAAATTATTATAAACAAAAAGTTGTATTTTCATATATCTCTTGCTCGACATTATTTCTTGATGGAAATGAAAATAAATGCATTCTTAATGGTTACATACCTTATTATTTAGTACTTATTTGGGTAAAACTGGCATAAGAGTGCTCATAGATATAGACAACCCAATGTACGCAATGTCATTTTCCATTAGCTTGAATTGTGGCACGGGGGCGCTGAACGTATGAGCACGTAGTGGCAGCTCTCAACCAATCAACGAAACGTTAACCAAACTCACGTGTGTGTTATCAATCATAACTTATCATTAATCGCGGACTGTAACATACATGTTATTGTGTATTTACATAGTCCACGAACTGTACAATAATGGGCATTTACAATAGTGGTCGTAGATGAAGCATTTTCTTAATCAAAACAATTATTGTAGACGGAACGAAGATGAAATATAAACACAAATTTTCTCAAAAACGATGTCTGATGTTCCAAATAAGTCAGGTATGTGCAAACATCGGATCCCACATCGGATAATTTACTCCCCGAATCGGGTGGCACAATCATTCTATTTCCTAGCTAAGACCCGGATCGAATTATTAAATAAAAAAAACAGCCAAGTGCGAGTTGTGACTCGCGCACCGAGGGTTCCGTACAAACTTGTAAGTAAGGTATCTTTTTTTTGTGGAGGACGTAGCAAGCACATTCAGTTAACTTGACAAGTGGCCCTCCTGAAATCACTACCATCTTAGTACCGCTGCAAGCATAACCTCAAGATGTCGCTGTCGTACGATGAAATTCTACCCTATATTTTATTACCATACATCCCTCATTCACTGTGAGTATTTAGGGGTTCTGGAACTTCACTATGGGTTTTTACTGCTCAATTTTGCCTGTATACCTATATACCCTGTATAAAGGTATACAGGGTATTTTTTTAAATAACGCGAATATTTTTAAACCTATAAAAAGAAAACTTTATTTTAGTATTACACTTATTCACTAACTTATATTAAGATCTAACTATTTCTACATCTAATATAAACTAATATATTAACTATTTCTAGATCTATTTCGATACTCTTAACATTCAGTTGTTCAATTGACTGCTTTTGGGCAATTGACTACCAAAAAATATAGGGCGTACGTTATTTAAGTATATGTAGATTATAAGCAAAAATTAGACGAAATATAATATATACAGGATGTTACGGGACTTGAGCATGTCGCATGTCGGTTATAAACAAGCAAAATTTAGACATAATATATACCTTGTATATCTTATGTATATAGAGCGTACGTGATGAAATGCATAACGAATATAAACAAAGAAAATTCAGAATAAACAACTTGGTGCCGACACATACTTTTTAACCTTCGGACCTAACCGAGGAGGACATAACCGACTGTATGTATAACTGTATGCAACCCATATGCTTCTGGTGCCTGACAATACCACGCAACACATTAGTTTATTTTCATAAGTTTCTAATAGTAAATTCGCATTTTTTTTTTAATATAAACTATATATTTACGGTTTTCAGATTTTTTCCTTTACATGTGCTGTAAGACACCGCTTCTTGCCAAATTTCATGATTCTAGGTCAACGGGAAGTACTCTATAGGTTTTGATTCCCTTGTTAAATCGCAAAATATGCGACATAAACGGTCATATCTTTTGATCGCGTTGACTTACAAGTTTGATTTTTTCACAGCTGAAGGAGACAGCAGACCCGAGTAGTTGATACAAATTTCAACTTGTTACCTCTACGCGTTCCTGAGAAAAATGGTCTTGACAGACAGACAGACGGACGGACAGACGGCCAACAAAGTGATCCTATAAGGGTTCCGTTTTCGGTACGGAACCCTAAAGAAGGAGCATGTAAACGCGCGAGTTTTTATTGTTTTATAGTAGTTATTATGGGGTGTTCCAACCGTCTTTGAGTCTAGTGGAGCCAAATTTTCTGTTTCAAAGAGAACTTCTTTTTAATTTATTTATTGTTGGACGGAAGATTGATTGTAACAAAAATGCGTGAAGTAATTTCCCCACACGTCGGCCAAGCCGGAGTTCAGATCGGCAACTCCTGTTGGGAACACTGCCTAGAACACGGCCTAAACAAAGACGGCGGACTTCAATGACTTCAATTCAAAACTTCAATGAGAAATACCTCAAACTCGACAGGAAGTCCGTAGACGACAGCTTCAACACCTTCTTCTCCTCGACTGGATCCGGCAAACATGTAACAAGTTCTATTTTCGTCGATCTCGAACCAACAGTTGTGGATTCTGTCCGGCTGGGTCCTTACCTCTACCACCCGGAGCAGCTCATCAGCGGGAAAGAAGACGCGGCTAATAATTACGCCCGTGGCCACTTCGCCATCGGCAAGGAGCTGATCGACCAGGTCTCCGACTGGATCTGGAAGCTAACCTGACTTCCTGATCTTCCACTCCTTCGGCGGCGGTACCGGATCCGGCTTCACGTCGCTGCTGATGGAGTGGCTATCTGTGGACTACGGCAAGAAGAGCAAGCTGGAGTTCGCTGTTTATCCGGCGCCGAGGGTTTTGACGGCGTTTGTTGAGCCCTACAACACAATTCTAAGGACGAACACCACCTTAGAGCATTCCGATTGCGCGTTTATGGTGGACAACGAGGCAATCTACGATATAAATGTGAAGAATTTAGACATTCCTCGGTTATACCAATTTGAACAGGCTTGTTGCACAGATTGTTTCATCTACCACGGCTTCTTTGAGATTCGATGGTGCGATGAATGTGGACTTGAACGGGTTCCATACCAATCTAGTTCCGTACCCAAGGATTCACTTCCCTCTAGTCACTTACGCCCCGATTATTTCAGAGGCCAAAGCCTACCATGAGCAAATCTCAGTCAGCGAGATCACGAACGCCTGCTTTGAGCCAAGCTACCAGATGGTGAAATGCGATCCAAGGCGGGGTAAATACATGGCCTGCTGCATGCTATATCGAGGCGACATCGTCCCAAAAGACGTAAATTCAGCGATTGCTACGATCAAGACAAGGAAGAACATCCAGTTCGTCGACTGGTGTCCCAAGGGGTTCAAGGTTGGCATTAACTACCAAGCCCCCACCTTCGTTCCAGGTAGAGATCTGTCCAAGGTTCAAAGGGCCGTATGCATGTTATCCAACACGACGGCGATCGCAGTTCGAAGTTCGACTGATGTATTCTAAGTGGGCCTTTGTGCATTGGTATTATGGATGAGTATTTGGTATATGGGTGGTATTGTGGCCACAGTGGTGTAGTGGTGAACGCATACGCTCGCTATACCTGAGATCTTGACTTCAATCCCCGGACAAACCGTGAAATTTTTCACGGAACTATGATGTGACCACCTGGTGGAAAGCAATGGCAAACTACCACGAGTAATTCTGCCTAAAAACCTCTCAAATAGTGCCGTTGGGAACCGGCGATAAACTGAAGGTCGTCCCGCATATTAGTGGATAGATGCGTTCCACTATTATGCGCGAGAGGTCGCCAACGCTCTCTAGAGAGTACAGCGAAATAAGAAGAAGTAGTTTATGATACAAGTGTGTGAAGAAGGGCTTTGGTGCATTAATTGCAGTCCAGTTCATTTTACAGACATGTATCATATATTATTTTTAATACGAAACATGTTAAAATTCTGCTGAACCTACAAGAGAATAATTGTTTCTTACCGATGATATTAAAAATTGTAATTTTGGCAAAATACTTCCAATAACCGACAGAATAAGGTTAGTACGTTCAACGCCTCCGTGGCAAAAATTCCTAACTATTACAAACGTACAGTGACGGGAACATTTTTAATTATTTGGTCGTTGTTTATTTAATCTAGGTTAACCTATATTAAATCTAGATTAGGTTAGGTTTAGGTTATTAGAACCAGATAAATCCAGACTGAGATTTTACTTACAATATTAAAACCCTTTGCACTCCAGCCTAATAAGCAATAGTAGGAACCAGTAACTCCAGAGCTATATAAGTAAAAAGAGCATGCATAAATGTTTAAGAAAAATGCGGTTGCTACAATTAAACAAACCAATTTATTGTTACATATATTGCAATAAAGCATATTATGGCTTATATTTAAGGCTAAAAGAACAAACTTAAGGCTAAAAGAACAAACTTAAGGCTTAAAATTTCATAAAGTATGGTATCTTTTAAAGCAATCTCCCATATGCATTCGAGGTTTATCGGGACAAGTTTCGCAAAATTCCACAGTTTCTCGTCTCTGCCCTCGTTCTTGCCTATTGGAACAAACTACGCAATCCCTTTTTTTGCCCTTACGCAAGATGTGGTCTTTAGTCAAGCCTTGCTTCTTGATTTGAGGTGGATGGTCTTGATCGATCTTCTCGGAATTCCCCCATGAGTTGATCGACTAAGCGTTTGACAAACTTCAAATGGGACATGGGTTTTTCATTTTTGTTCTTTTTTACGCATTTATATAAAATATAAGAATTTATACAGGACATCTCCATGCCCCAAAAAAACATTTTCCTCCACCATTTGAGGGATTTTCTAACAATAGGTTGATGCATACTGATCCGCGCGATCGACACCACCTATTGATTCCGTGTAGTTAACAACTACTTTATGTTTTTCAACATTTTGTTGATCACCACCTCTTAAAAATCTTGTTTTTGGGATGAATGCAGCACTATCACTGGTGCTTACCAACGTCACGACTCTTTCATCCTTCCAGGACAATATCATTGTTCTTCCTTTTTTGTAGGCAATCGATTTATTTTCACCAAATCCTGGTTTTTTTATTGGGTCAGGTATGCCCTTGCGGTTAATTTTTATAGTACCTGTTATGTGGCATTTCAATTTTAGCAATTCCTCCGCAAGCACAATGCTAGTATAGTATCTGTCTGTATACATGTGATATCTTTCAGCACCTGGTACGTTGTTCAACAGATTATTATACAGATGCAGAGGAATTCTGGTACTGACGGGCAATTCCGGTTTTATTAGATCATTTGTTGTAAAACTGTCATAATATGGAAGAATGTTATAAACATATCCAGTTTCTGAATCTGCTAAAACGTATATCCGTATTCCCCATTTAGTTGGCTTATTGGGATTGTATGTTATGAAACTAATTTTGCCTTTGAATTTGACAATTGATTCATCGACACATATATTTTGCTATGGTATAAAATATTCTGCGAATTTTGCATTCAGATATTCCAAAAAATTACTGACCCGTTGAATCCTAGTACTTTTATCTCTCCTTTGCTGATCTACGGTTTTCAAATGCAGCATCCAGAACAATTGATGGAATCTTCTTCTAGTGAACACATTTGAAAAGAAAGGTATTTTTGTATTGTCACTTGTTGATCAGTAATCTTGCAAATTTGGCAAAACGATGGTACCCATATTCAAGATTACTCCGATGAATGCCATATTGAATTTTGACTCAGAGTTTCTGTATTCGTCTCTGAAACAATTTCGTCCACCAACTCCTCTGTAAAATAAGGCTTGAAAAATTCTACAGGTTCATCAATATTGAATTTTTGTGGCCCTGGAACTTTATTTCCAGTTGAAAAGTTTATTCTTGGCAAGGGAATATCACTTCCCGTAATATCACTCCATGTATTGGTGTCTGCCTGTGGTGCATCTTCTTCCTCTGAATCTGATTCAATAATTTGAATTCTTCTTTTTTTTTCTCACTATTATAACGTCACTGCCGTCACTATCTGCCCCAAAGTCATCACCTAGTAATATTTCACTCAAATCATCTCCATGCAACACAAAATCTAGTTCGTCTTCCACATTACTTATTTCACAACTATCATCAAAATTTTCGCCTTCCATCTTCACTACACGAAGGGTTATAACGTAATAGTTATAACAAAACGAAACAAAATAAAACACTTACAATTGTATAAACATTAAATGCAGATCACACACATTGGAACGCAACCGTAAACACTTTTGATTATCTGAGACTTACGAGCGCTGAGTGAGATAAACAAGCGTGTCGCAAATGCGGCGACAACGGATTTATTCCTAACATACGAAATGTCGCAAATGCGGCGACAACGGAGTGCAAAGGGTTAATATACGACTAACAATATTAATGCACGTCAGAAAATTCATTTTCATTACGTCTGTTTTTTGTTTAGTGACGCGAGTTGTTACCATAGTTACAACAAACACAAATCGTTTAATAATGAATCTACATTTCATTTACATTGGAAGTTTACGCACGATTTGGATACTTTTACACACGATTATAATAATACATGTTTTTTGTTTAGTGACGCGAGTTGTTGCCATTGTAACAACAAACAGAAATCGTTTAATAATGACTCCATTTGATTTACATTGGACTTTTACACACGATTTAGATACTTTTACACACGATTATAATAATCCATGTTTTTTGTTTAGTGACGCGAGTTTTGGCCATAGTATAAACAAACCGAAATCGTTTAATAATGAAATTCCCTTTGATTTACATTTGAATTTTACACACGATTTGGATACTTTTACACACGATTATAATAATCCATGTTTTTTGTTTAGTGGCGCGAGTTGTTGCCCTAGTAACAACAAACAGAAATCGTTTAATAATGAGACTCCATTTGATTTACATTGGATTTTTATGCACGATTTGTATACTTTTACACACGATTATAATAATGGTATCTTATACAATAATTTACTTATTAATGTTTTAATGTAATTCATTTTTGTGTGTGAGTAGATGAAATTAAATTAAATTATTTTTTTCCTGCAAATAAAAGTTTCGCCTCACGTAAACATTATGCAATGTGCAAATATAAAATATTTGTACTTAGCGACTCCTAGAATGTAAATAAATGTCCAATCTACAAAAAATAGAAAACACAATTTTTCAAAAAAAACGTACATTACAACACGTTCCATACGCTTTTATTACATTTTATTAAATATTTGCATTTTATGATTACATTTTTGCTTTGTGCATCTCCACACTGCCATTTTCATATCAGTTTCCATGAACTCGAACTCGTTAAGCATGTAAACGAACGTGATGCGCATAGCAGCTTTTTGCCCTGTTTCCTATTATTGTACAGATCAAACCGATTTCATCCTCTCTGATCCTGGTACAACAATAAACACGCTACGCTCATCATCTACCGCTGTGAAATTTCATATTTTCAATACCCAATTTAATTTTCAGATTATTTATAATATACATTCAATTAGACTTTAATTAATAAATGAATATATAAATATATTAAAACCTAAAGAGACATGACTATAAAGGCAGTGCTATATAGACGAAGCTAATCATACACGAAAGCAATACTCGAAGCTAAAATATAGATAGTGTTAAGTTAATTAAAACTAGAATAGACTTTGTCTCAAAAACTAAACAGACATGATTAGAAAGGTAGTGCTATATAGACAAAACTAGACATTTAAAATGTAGATAATCTCTTCATTAAAACTACAGTACAATCTCGATAATCCGACACATATGGGACCAGACAACCGCCGGATTATCAAAAAGAGTGGTTGGAGGGAAGAACGCGAGCGGTCTCCAGACCGCCGGATTACGGAACGTGTCGTCCGATTAACCAACGGCCGAATTACCGAGATTATACTGTAGCAGATTTTGTATTAAAAACTAAATAGATATGACTAAAAGACAGTGCTATATAGACGAGGTTAGACTTTCAAAATATTATCCATATTAAACTAGAATAGATTTTGTATTAACAACTAAACAGACTTGACCAGACATTTCACCGACTTCACCAGACACAGACGAAGCTAGACATTTAAGATGTAGATAATGAGTTAAGTTAACTAAAATTAAAATAGATTAAGAATAGAACAAGAATAATGGAACACCTAGGAAGAGTTTTCTTGTGAAGCATTTTAGACTTCAAGTTACAAGTGTTAATTGAAGAACTAAGTTGGTCTTGGTGTTAAGTTACACTATTGTTAATGTAAATTATAGTTATACAAAAGAACTGGTTGGGCACTTTGTAACACCTTGTTCTTTGTTTACGATAAACCTTATAGAGAAACTGTTGAAGACGTTATATACACGGTTCATTGTTACTTTCCTGAACAAAGAACTAAAGTAATAATTTTAACTCATTGTGACATAACACCGTTTCAATTGTATCTTAATTATAGTTGGAGCAACATGTTGATTATTCCAACCTCCTCGAAATTATATCTTGATAGCAGCGCAATGTAGATTAAGGATAGTTTGCTGTAAAGGACTAAATGAAAATTAACAGCTGTAAAGCTTTATTTACAGGAATAACATGTAACTGGGCGACGCAAATTAAACTCCTTCCTGGGCCTGTCTGTACTCGTAAACGCTGCCTCTCTCGATAAAAGGTTTGTAATCTTTGGCCTGGGTCGACGTCTTGTCGGATCCGGGAGCTCCGAAGCCTCCGCCGCCGGGCGTGTGTAATTGGAACACGTCCTGCAAAAATTGTTCAGATTTAGAATCCAGTTTAAGTAATATTAAAGCAACAAAACAAATTTATACAATTTTACAAAATATGTTTACACGACGGATTACACAAACAAACTGATACATAATCGAAATTTCACATCTCCAAACTTCGATATTTCTTTATGTATTCGATACGTCTTTGTGTATTCGATACATAAATTTTTTTCTTGAGTTTATAAATATCAAAATGTGTTTTTTATGTTGTATGTGTGCTTGTGGGTAAGGAGAAATAACGAAGATAAATCTCGAAGAATATGTTAGTTAGTTCAAGCATCAGAAGTTAATTAGGCGGATGATGTATGGACGCTATTAATCACAGGGCTATTATACTTTGTTTCGCCTTAGGAGAGCCCTTCAAAGAAGATGTGTCTCGGAAACACCACACTTGCAAAACCATTTGCTACGACTGGAACGTTATAGCCTTACATTAATATTATTTTTGTGGCGAAAGAATCCTTGGTAATTCAAGGATCGAATAAATAATATAAATCGTCAGCCTCTAGAAGGCATATTTAGGAAATTGAATAACTGTAAGTTTTGGTTTCTTTACTTATACTCGCTGAATCAAAATGTATCAGTCAACTTAAGTTTCAACTTAATTTAAGCTATAGTTATTAAGATTTTGAGGAAAATGATGCAACCCAAACAGTTAAGTTTAAAACGTTATAGCTATGGAAGTTATCTAGCTAGAATATTCTAGTTTGGATTATATTTTAAATATTTCAATTATTTGTTGAACTACCAAAAATTTTTATGTATTTGGTAAACTAGTTGCGTTATAGAGGATAAACACAGACGAGTCACAAATCAATAAAGTTTATATTTTTTGTCAATTGTAAAACTAGTCAACTTTCGGAATCTTTAGTTAAAATCTTTTGGTTTCTAAACTTACGCTTACCGAATCAAAATGTTTCAGTAAACTTAAGTCTCAATTTAATTTAAGCTAAAATTTTCAGGATTTAGAGGAAAATGTTAGTTATCTATGATAGTTATCTGCAGATTGTAAATAATTTAATTATCTATTGAATTGCCAAAAAAAAATTCTGTATCTGGCAAAGTAGTCGTATTATAGATTATAAACTCGGTGATAAATCAAATACAAAATTTGTAATTGCAAAACTAGTTTAGGAATCTCTATTTCACAAACAATACGGTTTTCGGTAAATCACCGACCCAAAATCTGTAAAATAAGACTTAAGATGCAACTCAATTTAGGTTGTAGTTTTCAAGATATTAAGGAAAATATAAAAAAATCAAAGAGTTCAGTTTCAAGCATTACAGAGTAATAATATCTAGAGTAGTAATTATCTAGTTTGTATTATGTTTTGTATTATGTATTATGTTTTGTATTGTTGTATTATGTTTGTATAGATAAGTGTTACGTTGTACCAGACGAGTAACAAGCCGTCACTGAATTAAAAAGGGGGCAAAAATTATGATTTTCTTATGAATGATTAAAAAAATGGTAAAAAAAATTAGTTTTTCTCAGGATTAAGCAGATCTAGCAAAAAATTAGGTTTTTTATTACAAGTTTTACAACGTTCCGCCGCACAGTCGTCGTAATTCCCAAAAAGCTGGGCAAAAGTAGAAACAAATATATTTTTCCTAGTGACTTTTAATGGATGGAATGGATGGAATTTTTAATGGCACACCTATTATGTATTATGACCGTTACCGGTATACCAATAATGTATTATGATGGTCAGTACCGCACGCATTTTCTGCTCATTGCTCGTCCAAAATAACACAAAGTTCAGACTCGTGTAGGATCGCGAAAACTTAACGGAGTTGGATTCTTCAAAATGGATTCTTCTCCAGATAGTAAGTACAATTTGAATGTGTTTCTTGAAATTATTATTAGCAATGTACGAAATAATAAATTATTTATGAAAATAATGGTATTTTTCTGGGTCACGTTCTATAAAAAGAAAGCAATAAGTCAAAATCCTTGTCGAGCGGGGATGAACGGGGAGGATAAACCGAATGGAAATAGTTGCTTAGACATTTCTTCAGAACATATCAAAAAATTAGCTGCAACTAGCTGTGACTTCGTTTTCGGTTATAATTTTGATGTGATGATGTGTTGTGCACTTTCTGCAATTTTTCGTATTTTTTGCGTCAGAAATATTGCTTATAGGAAATTGGTCAAGATAAATCTCCTACTAATGTTATTCTTCCATTTTCTACAGAACCTGTGGATATTTTTTTCACAAAAAAGGAAATTAACATATTTGTGAAATCGGTATTAAACGCGTAAGTCAACGTTAAAATTCTTATTGGACATAATTCAACTTCAGTTTCAACTTCAGATTCATAATCAGCGACCTCAAGAACCCCTAAATCCCGAGTTTCAACAAAAATTAATGTTTTTTTCGAAAAATTGTTCGCCATATTGATTTCGCCATTTTGAATTTTAAAATATTAAATTCTGTTTTGCAATCAGCGACGCCAAAAAGAGCCAAATCCTGGGCTTTGCCAAATTTGAGTTATTTTTTCGAAAAATTATCCGCCATATTGCATTCCACCATTTTGAATTGTGAAATTTCGAATTCAGTTTCGTGTTCGACGACTTTTAAAACAACTAAGTTCTGAGTATCAACAGAATTGAATGCTTTTTATGAAAAATTATCCGCCATATTTTATCCGCCATTTTGAATTTCGTAATTTTGAATTCAGTTTCGTGATTAGCGACCTCAAAAACGTGAGGAGAGCAAAAGTTACGGTATTTGAACGATTCCTTCATATTTGGCCATGTTTTTGGGATTGCCGACCACTGTGCGCCGGCTGTTGGTGCATTTTAAAATTTCCTCACTTTTTCCGCGAAAACTCCTTTCCTCTTGCTCGGCAATATCGTGAGGAGAGCAAAAATCATAGTATTTGAACGATTCCTTCATATTTTGGCTAGGTAGTAGGTATACCCGACTACTGTGCGCCGGCTGTAGATGCCTTTTAACATTTCTTCACTTTTTCCGCGATAACTCCTTTCCTCTTGCTCGACTAAGCGAGAAAATAAAGCGGGGAGCGCAAAAATCACGGTATTTGAACGATTCCTTTATATTTTGGCCAGGTTTTTGGGATTCTCGATTACTGTGCACCGGCTGTAGGTGCGTTTTAACATTTCTTCACTTTTTCGCGAAAATTCATTCCATATCCGTATCAGTCTGCCGCGCACAAGTCCCACACAGCGTCCTCCAAGTACAAAAAACTAAAATCCTGTTTTTGGGCGATTTGAGGAGTAACTTTGGTCCGCGGCTCGAGTTCTTTCCTGCGTCCTCTGGTCACGTCTTGCCTCGTCTTTTGACATTCGGCGAGCAAGCATGCGACCGCCGCCAGTTCGTCCGGGGCAGCGAAAAGAAAATTTCATTTCTTTAGTTAAATTTGTGGTTGTGGTTCTTTTATTTGAAGGGGTCCAGGTGTAACAATCGGTTCGTTCGGTGCAGGAGGGTTGCCCCCAACAGCCGGGATGAATCCGAAGTTTACGACGTCCTGTTCCCGCTCCATGTCAATTTTATTGAAAAATTGCGAAAAATGTGGAAAACGCGATTTTTTCAATAAGATTATTCAGGGAATCTAACTCCTCTGAAGCCGCCAGTCGGATTACCACTGGACTTGCCCTATTCGATTCGCCATGGTGTTTTTTAGTTTGTTTGGGAGTTTAATCCCGGTTGCGTCTAAGATGGCGTCGAGACGCCATAAAAATCCTTTTTCTGACGTCCAGGAAAACTCGCACAGAATAGCCAACTTAAACTCTGCGGTGACGATTTCACGCGATTCCCGTAGAGAATTAAACGTTCTATTGTTCACTGCAATCGGACTCGAGCTGCTTCTTTTACAGCCCTCGCGACGCACGCCGAAACTCACTGTATTACAAAACAACATATGACGAAATTAAAACTTCCATAATTTGGCAACCCTCAGCTGAATGTTCTGGATTTCGCATCGCCACGCCGAGTTATAGCTTTTAATTTGCACATAGACAAATTTGACCGCCGATTTATAGCAACAGGATGTCGTGTTTTTGACATTCCAAGTAAACCGGCGCCGCGTCGCTGCGACCAAGGAGTCGCTTTGCGCCAAAGTTCGAAACGTGTCAGCTCCCGTTCGCCGGAAGGTGCGGTCAGTCTGACCGCTACGATTTCGCCGTTTCTGGGCGCACCGACTCGAAACTGCATGCATTCGAGTCCTAACGGATGCTCGCGTCTTTTTTGTGTTTGAGGGTTCGCGATCCCAGCCATTCCCGTTGAACCGCCAACGTATGAAAAACTTCAGCCTTTCTTGCAGGGTTTTTTTTAACATTTCCTCGCCTCACCTAGTTGACTTATCCATTATTTAAGTACCAAATAGTATATTACGTAACGAGAGTTGTAAAGCATATTATGTGCGAGCGGAACAGTAACGCACGACCCGTGTAGCGGAGAGTGCGTAATTCCGCGAATATGTAATTGCCTTACAACTCGAGTTATGTACTAGAGTTATGTACTTTATCTACGACCATACTAATTAAGTAACATAACTGTTACTCGGCATTATTTAATTTGATACAAATGAAAAGAAATATATTATTAATGGTTACATACCTTATTATTTAGTACTTATTTGGGTTAAACTGGAATAAGAGCGTTCATAGATATAGGCAATCCAATGTACGCAATTATTAGTTAATTAAACTAAATTAAAATAAATAGTTAATTAAAGTAAATTAACGCAGTTAATTTCCGTTAGTTTCAATTGTGACACGGGGGCGCTGAATATATGAGCACGTAGTAGCAGCTCTCAACCAATCAACGAATCGAAAACCAAACGTGTGTGTTATCAATAATAATTTATCATTATTCGCGGACTGTTACATACGTGTGTGTTATGATGTATTTACATAGTCCAAGAACTGTACAATAATGGGTATTTACAATTGTTGTCGTAGATAAAACTATTTACATATCTGGCAAACTAGCTCACTTATAGATGATAAACTAGGACTAGTCAGAAATCGAAAATAAAATTACAAATTTTCCACTGTCGACAACTAATCAACTTTGGGAGTCTATATCTTTGAAATGAAAACAAGCAGCGAGTTCTAGTTTCCAAATATTTATTCATCAACTCAAAGTTATTAGTAAACGTAAATTATAACATAGTTTAAGTTACAGTTTTCAAGATATTGAAGAATCAGAATATTAAAAACCAAAAAATTAAGTTTGAAATGTCAAAGCTGTAGTAGTTATCTAAATATCATATTCTTGTTTACATGATATTATAGATAATTCATCAGCATCATTGGTGTTCTGTTATGTGCAGGTTCCATTCTGCCTCCGCCACTCAACTCTGTTCATAGCTTTTCTCTTCGTATCCAAGTATATTTTTCCTTCTTTCAGATCGTCCACCATTTCCACTCTTTTTCTACCTCTATTCACCACACCCCACACAGTTCCCTCGATTACCTCTCTCAATAAACAACTCCCTCTCAACACATGCTCAAGCCACAATCACTTTATTATCATAATAGTCTCACATAAAGATCTTCCTTCCCCTATTATTTCCAAAACCTGCTCATTCCTGATCTTTTTTTTTTAATATGTGGGACGTAGCAAGCATGCGGTTTGCTTGACAAGTGGCCCCCCTGAATAGACCGACCACACCGGAACCTGGGGTACTTCGGAGTGGTGTCATTTGTTACCGTTTCCTTACTTCCCCCGTCCTCTCTTAAAACCCTTTCGCTGCGAATTACATTTTTGACTGATGTGATTGTGTGCTCAATATTCTGAACAGTATAGCCCGTGCGGAATACTTTTGTAAGTTTGTATTATTTGCAATAATTTGCAAATATTGCCAAATTTTCAAAAACCAAAATCTCTATTCGAAGCAAATTTTGTTTTTTGTTGATTTGCGTGGATAAACTTTACAAAATAAATTTGTTTTATGTCAAAATTGGACGAAAATGTCAAAATAATTGGCAAATATTGCCAAATTTTCAAAAACCAAAATCTTTATTCGAAACAAAATTTGTTTTTTTTTGTTAATTTCAATGGACAAACCTTGGAAAATTCTTTTGTTTTGTATCAAAATTGGACGAAAACGTTAAAATAATTACAAAAATTGGCAGATTTTCAAAAACCAAAGTCTCTATTCGAAGCAAATTTTGTTTTTTTGTTGATTTGAGTGGACAAACTTTGCAAAATTCATTTGTTTTATGTCAACATTGGACGAAAATGTCAAAATAATTGGCAAATATTACCAAATTTTCAAAAATCCAGTTTTTATACGAAAGAAAATTGTCTTTTTTGTTGATTTGAATCGACAAACCCTGAAAAATTCATTTGTTTGAAAAACTTGCCAAATTTTCTAAAACCAAAATCTCTATTGGAAGCAAATTCAGTTGAATTAAGTTAAATTAAGTTCAGTTAAATAAAGTTGATTTAAGTACACATTTTTCAAAATGGTTTTGTTTTGTCAAAATTGAACGAATAGGACAAAATAATTTGCAAAAATTTCCAAAATCTCTATTCGAAGGAAATTTTGTCTTTTTGTTGATTTGAGTGGACAAACTTTGTAAAATTCATATTTTTTTATATCAAAATTGGATGAAAATGTCAAAATGATTGGCAAAAATTTCCAAATTTTCAAAAACCAAAATCTTTATACGAAACAATTTTTTTTTTCTTAATTTGACAAATCTTGCAAAATTCTTTTGTTTTGTGTCAAAATTGGACGAAAACGTCAAAATATCTGCAAAATTAGCCAAATTTACTAATAACCAAAATCTCTATTCGAAGCAAAGAGTATAATATATAATTTCAACTACGAGAAGAGATTTTTTCACCTCGAATCCACATTTCATCTTCAAATTCACGTTGAAACAACTTCATGTTGCCACAACTTCATGTTGCCACAACTTCATGTTGAAACCACTTCATGTTGCTACAACTTCATGTTGCGGCTTCGTATTGCGACAACTTCAAATTGCAACAACTTGAAATTTTGAACTTGAATTAGACTACTAACTAACTAATAATTAAGTGGACCATGGAAAGCACAATCTAATACATCTAGTCCAATTCAGTTAGCATTGTAGAGAATTCATTAAATCAAGTACATTTTAATCTAGTAGACTACATAGATAAGACAAGAAAGAGACAAGACTAGATAAAGACAAGAAGGAGACAAGACTAAACAAGACTAGACAAGCCTGGACAAGACTGGACAAGACTAGACAAGATTGGACAAGACTGGACAAAACTGGAGAAGAGTGGACAAGACTAGACAAGACTAGACAAGACTAGACAAGATTAGACAAGACTAGACAAAACTAGACATACAAAATTTAAAAAGTAAATATATGGCTATCCGCATAGTTTACAATTATTTTTTGGAATCTTTCCAGCGATAAGACTCTAGGTGCAGGGGTGAGTCCCAAATCTTTCACCCAAGACAACGCAACGCTCCAATGAGAGTGTATGTATTTATTAATCTCTTTGTTATGTTAAAAAAAGGCACAATTAATTCATGAAGTCTGTAGACTGCTATAGCAGTCCATAGCATCTGACCGCCCAATCAATTGGACTACTATAACAGTCCATAGCACCTGAGCGTCAACTCAATTGAACTGCTATAGCAGTCCATAGCAGCGAAAGGGTTAGGTTAGGTTAGGTCCGCAGTCCATAGCAGCGAAAGGGTTAAGATTAACGATTTTTGGTTGTTTTATGTTTCTCCTCTGCTGCTCGTTTCTTCTCTACAATGTGCCGGGTATAAGCCCCCACAGACACCCAGTTATTCTCATTGCATAGCATTGCTGGAACGAGTCCTTCTACGTTTAGTTTCTCTTCCAATTTTTCCTCTAATTGATGCCTTACCTCTTCGGTGCTGGGACATATACAAACTGTGTGGTGTGCATCATCGTTGGGATGTCGCCAAAGCAAGCAAGTCGCTGTTCGCTTCTCTTAAATCTTTCCAAATACGCCATGAAACATCCTTGTGCGGTGAGAGCTTGAGTGAGTTTCGTCATGTGTTCTCTCGCACCACATGCTCACATTTGGCATTAAACCGGCTCCACACATTGGCCATGTGATGTGACATACGTCACATGGCCAATGTGTGGATGAAGAAGTTAGCGCTTGTGAATGGGCTGGTGAGGGTTGGCACATGCATTGACGGCTGGCGATAGAGTTGTCGGTTTTCTGTCCCGCTTCAAAGGAATTGGCGCATGCTCCCACATGACAAGTTCTCCCTCCACACATTGGCCATATATTTATTATATAAAAAGCAGCAACCGCTAGTTCAAGATCAAGATCACCAGACATGTTACCATTGGCTCTACAACTTGTGAACTGAGAAGTTGGCACTTGTGAGCCAATATGTAGGCGCCCACTTGTCGTGTGTGAAAGAACAGCAAATGTTGGAACACACAAACAAATTTTGGCCTGGCCGCGTGAGCCAATGTGTGGAGCCGGCTTTAGACGGTGTGTTCAACGACCGGTTGTGGTCGATTCCCACCTCTCTTGTCATCGCTCTATTAGTTTTTTACGCGCCGTCTTCTTGGCTTCCGTCTATTTAGGGTTCCGTACCGAAAACGGAACCCTTATAGGATCACTTTGTTGTCCGTCTGACTGTCTGTCTGTTAAGGGGTAAGGCCACTGTAAATTTTTTGAAAAATCGATTTTTTTTTTATTGGCTTAAAAAATAGTTTAAACCCTCTAGAATAAGAAAAAAAAGGTCCTGTGCAAAAAAAATTTGTTGTCCTTAGGAAATGAAGGTCGCCGCCAAGCGTGTCAAAACTTGCTCCGAAACGACTACCTGCGGTAATGACGAAAAGGGACGACACAATAGGTCCCCCCCCCCCCATTGCTCCTAACCGCCGGTATTAATGTTCCACGTGTCCTTTCGATCCTTTTGAGCATTATCAAGAAAAATTCCGTTAGTTTAGAGACAGCAAGCGCACAGTAAAGAGCGATTGATTCTTCATAAGCGACGATTTTTGCGTGTTTTTCGTGGTTTCTTTACAATTTCACTGTAAAATTTACGAACGTGTAGTTGAAATGAGTGCTCGAGTGTATCTTGGAAAAAAAGGTACGAAAACCTCGTATCCAACGCGGCGTCGGTCAGGCGGGAAGAAACGACCCTTGAATCAATACGAACGTGAGAGTGATGAGCCGGGCGTCAGTGCTTCGGCGAAAAAACTGAAAGACTGCAACGAGGAATTCGATGTTAATAGTCAATTCGGCTATAGAATCATCAATTTCTGCGCCGTTTTTGCCGTTATTGCCCAGCACGTGAAGTGCAAAACGTGCGGATCTGACATTGCGTTTCGAGAAAGAAGTCCTCGTGGTTTAGGATTCAAAATTGTAATCGTTTGCCCAAAATGTCCCGATGTAGATATTCCGAGTTCCAAATTCATTCACAATGCATATGAAATAAATCGTAGAATCGTGCTTGCAATGCGACTGATTGGAATAGGATTACATGGAATCAAAAAATTTTGCGCGTTCATGGATTTGCCACGCCCAATTTTTCATTCATTTTATGATAAATTGGTCAAAACGATAGCAATCGCAACGAAAGCAGTGAGAGATGCAAGCATGAAGAAAGCAGCGCAAGAAGAGAAGGAGGAAAGCCAGAAAAATGGACAAACTGACGGAGTAACGGTTTCCGGTGATGGCTCATGGCGAAAACGCGGATTTTCATCGCTTTTTGGAGTCACGTCATTGATCGGCTGGTCATCTGGAAAAATAATCGACGTCGAAGTGAAATCAAAGTATTGCAAATCATGCGAGCACTGGAAGTCCAAAAACGGAACAACGGAATTCGAGGAATGGCAAATAAGTCACGCCGATGAATGCCAAGCCAATCACGAAGGATCATCGGGAAAAATGGAAGTCGATGCTGTCGTCGAAATGTTCCAACGCTCAGAAGATTTATACGGAATAAAATACTGCAATTATATCGGAGATGGCGATTCCAAGACTTTCAAAGGCATCGTGGATTCGAAGCCTTATGAAAATGTTGATGTTAAAAAAAAGAGTGCATAGATCACGTGCAAAAAAGAATGGGAACTCGATTGAGAAACTTAAAAAAAGGAACAAAAGGTCTCGGGGGAAGAGGAAAACTCACTGCCAAATTGATTGACGAACTAAGCATTTATTACGGCTTAGCAATCCGTCGAAATCCCTATTCCATCAAAAATATGAAAAATGAGATCTGGGCAACCCTTTTTCACAAAATGTCAACGGATGAAAAGCCTCAGCACGAAAAATGTTCGGAGAATTGGTGCAGTTGGAAGAAAGCGAATGCAGAAAATGCCTTGGATGCGTATCATCACAATCAGCCAATGAGTGAGGAGGTTTATCAAGCCATCAAACCCATCTACATGGAATTGAGCCGGGACGAGTTGCTGGAGCGTTGCTTGGGGGCCTATACTCAAAACAATAACGAAAGTTTCAACGCTACCGTTTGGAGTTTGGCCCCCAAAGCATACTCAAGCGGAAAAACTGTACTAGATATCGCGACGGATATCGCTGTTTGCATATTCAATGGCGGCCTTACCAACGTCTTGCAAATATTCAAGATGTTGGAGGTGGAAATTGGTGTACAGTTATATAATTTCTGCATCGAAAGCGACGCCAAACGCATCACGCACGCGGAGACATCTCTGAGCGACGCGGCTAAAAGTGCGCGCGCGCTCCAAAAATCAACCAGGAAAGACGAAGAAGACGAAAATTTGGCTATCGAAGGACAAATGTATGGTGCTGGGATTGCAGACTAACGGTAAAAAAATTTTTTAACTTCTTTTTTTAATTTTTTTCAATAAAAAACTATTCGCAAAACTTTAAACGCGTTTTTCTCGAAACATGGTTTTTCAAAATGGCACGCAGCATAACTCGAACAATTTTCATTTTTTTTACTTGAAATTTTAACCAGATGTGAACATTTACATTATCTTGAGAATGTCGATCGGAATTTTTAAGAAATTTATTTATTGATTTTTTATTAACAAAAAACTTGCCGTTTTTTTCGTCAAAAATCAATTTTTTTTTTCAAACGCACGCCAAATCCACAAAAATTGATACTTTTTAAAATCCGATCGACATTCTCTAGCTATAGCCCTCTAGATTAATGTTTTTTTTTTTTGTTCGAGATTCAAAAGTGCACCAGTGGTGCTGCGTGCCGCGGAGCCCTGGAAGCAAAACATGTCCCGGGAAGATAGCTGTGGAACCGCCATTTTGTTTTTTTTTTACTGTTACAAAATTTTTTTAATAAAGGTTAATGTATGCCTGATAACACCATTAAAAGTTTTTTTTCAAATACCTTCAATTTCGGGAGCAAAAAATTAGTGAAAAAACCTTTTTTTTTTGGGCCGTTACAGTGGCCTTACCCCTTAAGACCATTTTTCTCAGGAACGCGTAGAGGTAACAAGTTGAAATTTGTATCAAATACTCGGGTCTGTGGTCTATTTCAGCTCTGAAAAAATCAAACTTATAAGTCAACGCGATCAAAAGATATGACCGTTTATGTCGCATATTTTGCGATTTCACAAGGGAATCAAAACCTATAGGGTACTTCCCGTTGACCTAGAATCATGAAATTTGGCAAGAAGTCGTGTCTTACAGCACATGTAAAGGGAAAAATATGAAAACCGTAAATATGTAGTTCAATTACAAGAAAAATGCGAATTTACTATTAGAAACTTATGAAAATACACTAATGTTGTCGTAGTGGTATTGTCAGGCTCCAGAAGCATATGGGTTGCATACAGTTAGGTCCTCCTCGGTTAGGTCCGAAGGTTAAAAAGTATGTGTCGGCACCAAGCTGTTTATTCTGAATTTTCTTTGTTTTATTCGTTATGCATTTCATCACGTACGCTCTATATACATAATATATACAGGGTATATATTATGTCTAAATTTTGCTTGTTTATAACCGACATGCGACATACTCAAGTCCCGTAACATCCTGTATATATTATATTTCGTCTAATTTTTCTTTATAATCTACATATACTTAAATCAAGTACGCCCTATATCTTTTGGTAGTCAATTGCCCAAAAGCAGTCAATTGAACAACTGAATGTTAAGAGTATCGAAATAGTTAATATATTAGTTTATATTAGATCTAGAAATAGTTAGATCTTAATATAAGTTAGTGAATAAGTGTAATACTAAAATAAAGTTTTCTTTTTATAAGTTTAAAAATATTCGCGTTATTAAAAAAAATACCCTGTATACCTTTATACAGGGTATATAGATATACAGGCAAAATTGAGCAGAAAAAACAAATAGTGAAGTTCCAGAACCCCTCATAGTGAATAGGGGATGTATGGTAATAAAATATAGGGTAGAATTCTATCGTACGACAGCGACATCTTGAGGTTATGCTTGCAGCGATACTAAGATGGTCGTGATTTCAGGAGGGCCACTTCTCAAGTTAACTGAATGTGCTTGCTACGTCCTCCACAAAAAAAAGATATCTTACTTACAAGTTTGTACGAAACCCTCGGTGCGCGAGTCACAACTCGCACTTGGCCGTTTTTTTTTTGCTTGCTTTGTCCATTGAGCACGCCTTGTATGTTTCCTGGCTCAACTGGACAAGTAGATCGATTGCCGGGGTTCTGGCCAGCACCAATGCTGCATCCGTGCTTACTGTTTGGAATCCCCTACATACTCTGAGAGCCACCTTCCTCCGTATCCTGTCAATCATTAGTTTGTATTTTTTTGTTTGAAGGGCGTGCCCCCATATTTGGCAAGCATACAGTATTATAGAGTCCACTACTTTGCAGAGATTTGCACGTTTCTGTTCTCCGGCCCCTCCATGATTAGGTAGGATCCTTCTTATGGCGGCAGCGCCTCTGCTTGCCTTCTCATTTCTGATCTTGTCTGTCCACTTTATTCCTAACATTTTTCTCCACATGCACATCTCCATAGCCTCTATTCTTTTGCTATCCTTTAAAATTGTCCATGTCTCACATGCATACAACATGGATAATGATATTTATTATAAGATATATAAGATACATGATATTTATTATTGCAGATATTTACGTGATATCAATGATAGTTTTCAAGATTTTGAAGCAAATGTAATAAACCAAAGATTTAAGTTTGAAATGTCACAGTTGTTGTAGTTGTCTAGATTATGTACGTAGCTAAAATATGGCCGATAAATTTAGACGTCAGGAATCGAAAACAATAAGAATATAAAAATAATTTAAGAAACCAGTAAATGTAAAGATTCACTAGATCACTTCTTTATGTGCCTCAACCTTTATAGACTTAGTAAAACCCAAAAATCTAATCTAATCTTTTCTTAACTGCATTGAAACATCGAGAATTGAATTTATAAATAATGTTGCTTTGGAAAAAGCAACGTGTCACTCGAAGTGTTGATAAAATTACCAGTCGACCAAATATACTTAACTCGCGCTTCTTAAATTTAGATCCAGTCTACACTTGCCGAACAATCGGCTGAGACGTATAATAGAGTGAGGACCCATCTATAAGCATTAAAACTGTTAATAAAAATTACCCGGTTTAATACACTGTCTCCGCCGAACATTCAAGTCTAAACTAGGCCTTAAACAAAGTTAGTGACGCAATTTATTATTTTAAATACTCTTTTAGTAGTTAACTTTGAACATATATTCAATGCATGCACTAGAAACTTATTAAACTGGTTCATGCAAGTTTTCAATTCTTCCAAGTTTCAAGTAGGAAATTTAAATACTATTTCACATTACGTGTTCCACTTTGCGTTTACAATTCTATTTTAATTTCTGCAGTAGAAAAAAAGCTTGATAGTTTTGAATTAAAAATCTCGCTTTAATTTAAACTTTTCCACCTCTCAATACCACCTTCTTTGCAATAACAATGGTTCTGTTGAAATGAGTTTTCAAATAACCGTCACAATCGCCGGCTTATAACGACTTCTTTTCCGACACAATAGCCTACAGTTGCAGAATTTGATGTTTCATTTTAGGCATTGTAGCTTCCAGTTATTAAATATTAATAGAAATGAAACAGAAGCATTAATAATTTATTTAGTGAACTCAACGGCTTTAAGGTAAATTGTTTTGTGTCGGGGTTGACTTGTTATTAAGAAATTTGATTCACGAAATATTTCTGTATTAACAGTGGAATTCGTATTGAGTGAAAAGTATTTCAGATGGAGACGTTGTTAAGAAGCGTTTAATGGAATAATAAAGTATGACGGTTGCAAAAGAAACATTCCCCTAGCTTATTGTATTGTATTCCTAAACCTTTATACGAAATAAATGTATGTCTTAATTTATTATTTTATCTACGACCACTATTGCAAATGCCCATTATTGTACAGTTCGTGGACTATGTAAATACATCATAACACACACGTATGTAACAGTCTGCGATTAATGATAAGTAGGGCCCGGATTTATATGTAAATACATATTTTTAATCCAAATGATTTTCGGTCTTTATTTTGTTTTCTACACAAATTATGATATTTGGAAACAAAGATTACATTTTCTCGTTCCAAATGTCATAATTTGTGTGAAAAACAAAATAAGACCGAAAATAATTTGAATAAAAAATATGTAATTACATATAAATCCGGGACCTAATGATAAGTTATGTTTGATAACACACACGTGCGTTTGGTTTACGATTCGTTGATTGGTTGAGAGCCGCTACTACGTGCTCATACGTTCAGCGCCCCCGGTTCCACAATTCAAACCAAAGGAAATTGATATTGCGTACATTGGGTTGCCTATATCTACGAGCACTCTTATTCTAGTTTAACCCAAATAAATACTAAATAATAAGGTATGTAACCATTAAGAATGTATTTCTATTCATTTCTATAAAATTAAATAATGTGGAGTAACAGTTATATATGAAAATAAAACTGGGTACTTAAGGATTAATGCCATCACCGCTATATATTGGATCGAGAGTTCGCGCTACCGCGCGTATGTTGTCTTGATTTATCTGTCCGCTTCGCGGCGGGCAACCTAATCTAACCGGGGTTTAAAAATAAACTATTTTCAGTTTTAAAAATGTTTTAATTTCAAATAAAATGTTTTATTTTATGATTCATCATAAAAATTGTAGGTGTAGATTCGTGGCATTTAAAAATGTAGCAGTGGTGGCGTTAATACGTAAGTATCTACAACTGTTTGTTTATTATAATGTTAAATAATGTAACCTAACCTAATAAGAAATAAATTTGTTACATCAAACATATTTTTCGTATTAACCCTTTCACTGTCATGACAATTTTAAGGAATAAAACAGCGCCAATATTTATTAAAATTTCGGTAGTTATGCAACCCCTTTCACATTGATCACCTTTTGATCAAAAGCGGAAAATGGAGCTCCTTTATAATCCTTTGCTCCTCCATAACGCCGGACGCCGCGGCGCCGGTTACACTGCCGCAAAGCCATATGTTCAATCCAAAGAACTTCTTCGAAAACTCGCGAGTCCGCCGCGGCACATTGAACGCAGACGGCGGCAAACTTGAAGGTGCACTTTTACAGTCCACCCTGCACATTTATGAAAATATTTCTGGATCGGAACGGCTTGGATCGCGAAACCATAAATGTAAAAGAGGCGCGGGCGTCCGTTCCGAATCGAAAGCGTACAATTTCGAGTCGTTGCGCCCAGAAACGGCGAAGCTGTAGCGGGCAGACTGAGCGCACCTTCCAGCGAATTAGAGCCGATACGTTTCGAATTGTGGCGGGCGACTCCATGATCGCAGCGACGTAACGCCGTTACCAAAATGCGCGGCACTGTGGGGCCCACGTGCCGGTCAACTTGGAATTTCAAGAACGCGACATCCTGGTGCCCCAAATCGACATTCAACTTTTTCTCTGTGCAGATTAACAGTTATAAGTGGCGATTCCGCCAAATGTCCAATTATTGGTGCGGAAAACCAAAACACCATTCTATAATCCACTGAAAAATCCATTCACCGATTCCATGAACATTCACCGGGCTACTGCAAAAATATGGACGTTTTTCTTTCGTCATTTGTTTGCGACGATTGCAAACGACGCAGCGTGATACCGCTTACACAAAAAGATAAAACGTTCAATTCTCTGCCGGAATCGCGCGAAACCGTTCCCGCTGAGCTTTAGTGGGCAATTTTGTGGGAGTTTTCCTGGACGTCCTGACGTGTTTCGTTTTTATTGCGTCGCAACGCCATCTTCTACGCAATCGGGATTAAACTCCCAAACAAACTAATAGGTTCTATGCCCAATCGAACGGCGCCGGTCCCGTTCCGAGCCGTCAATTTGTTCGGACGTTCTAGGTACCGCCGTAAAACTCCTCTGGTTTTTTTCACTTTTTGCGCACTCTCCTCTTTAAACTGCCGCAGATTCGCAAAAAGTCGTCGCAGTTTAAAAATTCTTGCCGGAATAGTTGCGGGAAAGTGTTCTGAAGAGAACGAATCCAACCGGCAACCTGGAGCCCTTTAAACAAGCGTAGGGCGTCCGTGGAAGTGATTGCAAAATCGGCAAAAAAAGTTGCATTTTCTCTTGCACCAGGTGAACGGGACGTCTCGGAACGGAACGGCGAGCGATGGCTCTAAAAACGTGGCGCGGCGGCAGTCAAACGATCCGGAAGAATTTATGGAATCCGACAAAAAATGCGCCTCAAAGGTTCAAAATTCGTGATTTTAGGTTTCGGTCTGGTGCGTTCGAACCTGGGAACCGGGAGTTGAGTCGCGAAAATGGCACCGCTCGACGGAGCTCTCGGTTCTACACGAGAAAAATGTACAATCCCGTCTTGCGCTGTCGCCTCCGCTTCCGTCGGGCCGTTTGCAAAAACCTCGATTATCGGTGGGGTTTAACCCTCTGGAAGGACGGGACAGGACGGAGGACGAAACCTGGGACTGCGCAACGTGCGGACGGACATTTGCAGTTAAAGCATCGAAGACGCGGTTAAAATACCGAAGATCTGCCGCATAAAAAAGCCTAATGTGACCTTTTTAAAAACCCACGTGGTGCGGTACCCCAGGTGAAATTCGCAAAACGCCACGCGTCAGTTGTCTCAAAATTGATAGAAATTTGCGATTCCGTCGAGACCTAGCGACTTAGGCCGAATGCTTCCCACACGGACACCAAAAGTTTGATTACAAAAATTATCACTTTTACGGAGGTCATGGCGAAAATACCTAGGAAAAATGGAATTCACGAAATGATTCCGGTAGAAAGCTTTGGGACGCACACACCATTCTCGTGGCTACGCGACTTTTGTCAGCGACGTTATTCACATTTCGCAGATTCTTGTAGCCAAAGAACAGAAGAACGGTCCCACGTGCGGCGATTTTCGATAAGACTTCCGGATCGCGTTACTTAGGCGTCCAAAAATGACGAATATTTTGCAAAGAAAAGTAAGTTTTTCGCATTTTGCAAAAATGTTAAGTAAAAATGTCGAAAAGTGATAGTCCGATGTGTGGCTACGTTCCGGAAACACCGACGCCCGAACCACGTCTGCGCGACTAAAACTGTAGAAGTTGTGTGCAAAAAAGGGAAAAACCTGGAAAAATTCACCCAGCCATCCCCGGAGGCGGCAGGTCGGTGAAATTATTTTTTAAAAATACCCGATCGGTTAAGGGAGATTTCCAATCGTTGCGCAATATTTGTTTTTTTTTTTAATTTACAAAAAATCGCGATTTCTCTTCCCCTTTAAATACTGTGACGGCTCGTTACTCGTTTAGTAATCCAGCGCAAAACTAGATGGCGCTATTAAAAAAAGAAAACCCGAGTTACATCGCCCGGGACGGCGTTGTATAAATTCAGGGCCCCGGGTCACAGCTCCCGGAATGGCGGTGAAAGAGTTAAACAGAAACAGATTAGTGTGGTCGTAGATAAAGTATGTACATAACTTGAGTTGTAAGGCAAGTACGTATTCGGGGAATTACGCCCTCCCCGCTACGCGGATCGTGCGTAACTGTTCCGCTCTTACGTAATATGCTTCTTACAACTCTCGTTACGTAATATTTAATAATATTTAGATTAATTAATTTAAGCTTTAAACGACACGTTTTTCGACAACGAAATCGGTGGTCAACAGTGTTTATTTCCTAAGATAAGATCTAGACCGTTCTCTATCTGATATTTCTCGGAACATAAATTTATAAATGTAAACCTTTTCTCTATCCCGCTTCGGCTTGGGCATGTCCAGCGAAATCCCGCGGTTCCCTGAGATTGGGACGGGATCGATACGCATCTCCAATGCCCCCGTTCCGTTCCCAGAATGTAAAAATACTAATTTCAAAATAAAACCGTAAAATACGGGGAATTGATATTCCGCGTTCATATTAAATGAATACCGTCCAAATCCGCGATGTTGCGTTTTGAATAAGTTATTTTGCCATTACCAACAAACCTGGATCACATGAAAAAAATAAACCTAATGCATAAACTTGCTTTCGTCCGGATTTCATCTTCATATTCATTCATCATCTAGACATCTGTCAAGACTTGTTTTTCTAGCCTTCCTTGTTTGTCTAGTCTTGTCTATCTAGTCTTTCTGGCTAATCTTGTATGTCTAGTCTATCTCTCTAGTCTTGTCTATCTAGTCCTTGTCTGTCTAATCTTGTCTGTTTAATCTTGTCTTATCTTGTCTAGTCTTGTCTGTATAGATTTATTTGTCTAGTCTTGTCTGTCTAGTATTGTCTGCCTAGTGTTGTCTGTGTAGTATTGTCTGCCTAGTATTGTCTGTCTAGTGTATATGTGTGTAACTATTACGTCCATTTAACATTCGTGACAAGAAAGGCTTTTATATAAAACATTGTCCCGAGGAAGAGAATCCATTTATATGTATTTCCCTGAAAAAAAAATCTACTTATATCATCCTAACCCTCGATAGGTCCAATCCGAATCCCATTTGGGCCGCAGTGCACGCGCCATTTGAAATTCCTTCCCTGCAAAATACTAAAAGCTTTCGACTCGCAGGAACCATTATAAGACGCACGGCGTACATTCATGCGATCCCTTTGTCTTTGCATTTTACCCCCTTCGGATGCAGGAATAAGAAATTACTCGCAGCCCCGTAATTTATTTCGAGAATTCGCAGGGAATTTACTATACAAATTCGGGCAAGTAAATTTTCTGGTAATACGTGATGCATTTGCGGAATCGTTATTCGAATTGTGTGAATGTAAAGGTTCGTCTATTGCAGTTACTTCGGGGCAATTGCTTGCGAGCATGATCGAATTTTGATGGATCACTTGTGTGTGTCTTGATGTCGAAGAACGAACCTATAACTGCTATTCTTCTCTATTGACAATATTTTTTAACCACAACATTAATTAATTATAACGTGTGTCTCAAAAGTCTTGAAATCAACTTTTTATGTAAAAAATATATAACTTATGAACAATTTTACAAAATTAGTGGTAAAAACATAGAATTTGGAGTAATTGAATGAAATTTTCGAAAAAAATACTCGTATTTTTCATTTAAAACCAAAGTTATAGGCTAAGCAAACAGGATGATAACATTTGCGCCAACTAGTATGTAAATATGTTTAAACACGTACCCCTGGAAAAACTTTTACAGCGGTTTTCGGTCCCAAATTAATAACCCTTCCATCACTCCTTACTAATAGATTCAACCCCCTCGCTCCTGGACCACCACCTTAAAACAAAACATAATATTCACCCCATTCCCACCTAAAAGGATTATCCCACATCTAAGAAGCCTATCCGTCCTTCCATCAAGATAATATAAAGCCTCTCATTTAATTACCTTCAAGACCGTAGGGTTGGAGAACTCGCCGCTCTGTGAGAACCGACAGCGTGACCGGCGATCGGAACATCAACTCCCTGAGCACTCCATCGCCGCCGCGGTGTCTTCCCACTCCTCCAGATCCCTCCCTCAGCATGAACTTACGCACGTGGACGGGATAACGCCGTTCCAAAATCTCGATGTCCGTTATACGGGTGTTGGTCATGTGGGTGTGAACACCCGAACAACCATCCCAAGTTGGTCCCTAAAACAGAAACAAGCTTTTATAAAAATAAATTAGTTAATATAAAATATTAACCGCTCCGCTTCCACCGGCTACAGTTTCATAATTTCCCCAAGTTTCTGATCCAAATGTGATATTATTCATGCAGCCTTGCGAAGCGGCGCAAACTTTAAAGGCTTTCAGGACTACGTCTACAATTCTTTGGGAAGTTAGGACGTTTCCTCCAACTACCGCTGCACCATCGCTAGGATCCAATATCGATCCTTTAGGTACGATTATTTTGACCGGTGCAAGACATCCCTGGTCAAAACAGAAATGATAGTTGATACATTATGTCTAAGCTACAGCTACTAAACCTGATTGAGAGGAACGTCGTGACCAACCATACACCTGAGGCAATATATAAGAGCCGAAAGAGTTATTGCTCTAGGAGCATTGCAATTTCCCCACACCTCAGCAGTACTTCCACTACAATTATCAAAATTAATTCAATTGCCCTTTTCATAATTAAAATTTTTACCTGAAATCACAAACTGCTGACCCTTTTCCTTCATCTATAGTGACTTTTAATTTAATCATGCTTCCGTCATCCATGAAATCTTCCGCTTCCAAAATCAAACTTCCAGTTCTCTTCTGGGCATCTTTAGCTACTTCTCTCAACATATCTCTAACGGCAATTTCAGCATTTGCTTGAATGTGGCCCATATATGCCTGAACAACGTTAAGACCGTACTGTTGAATCAATTCTCCAACTAACTGAATTCCTTTCTGATTGGCAGCCACTTGCGCTCTTAAATCCGAAATATTATCGCTTAAATTGCGACCACCCGCCTTCATAATCTCTTCAGTAAACTCGGATTCTTGAAACGCGCCTTGCTTTATCAACATGAAACTTTTAAAGGCAGCTCCCTCCTGATCTAAACTTGTCGAGTGTGGAGGCATTGATCCAGGAGTTATACCGCCAATATCCGCATGGTGACCGCGACTTGCCACAAAAAATATCGGCTTTGTTTCTGATCTAAAATCATAAAACATTAAACATTAAAAAAAGTTTAATCAACAATGAATTTACTTGTGAAAAACTGGTGTGATAACGGTAAAATCAGGAAGATGTGAACCACCAGCAGCGGGATGATTCGAAAGAATTACATCGCCTTCTTTCAAATCCTTTCGTGTTTTCAACTGGTATTGTACGGCTTCTTGCATGGAACCCAGATGAACAGGAATGTGTGGTGCATTGGAAACTAACCCTCCATCATCTCCAAATAAAGCGCATGAAAAATCTAATCTCTCTTTGATATTTGTGGAAATTGAAGTTCTCTGCAAAATTCTTAAAGAAACTTTAGACGAAAAGATTTATATTTCTAAATATAACAAACTTACCTTCCCATCTGTTCGGCAATACTCATAAATCTATGACTGAAAATGCTTAACTGAATGGAATCCAACTGTTCTCCAATTGATTTAAGTTTTCCAGAACCAATCGTAATCTTAACATCGCCCAATTTAGTTATCACTGCTGTACAGTCAGGTTCTACCAAAATAGTACCTAACTTATCCATGATAATAGCAGGCCCTGGGATCTTTGATCCAGGTCCAATGTTATTTAACAAGAAAACGCTGGTGTCTTGATAACCTCCTTCGAAATAAACCGGAGTTATTTTCTCTGGCTTGGGAGGACCTGCTGCAATGGGCAGCTCTTTCTCAGAATCCAAATCAGTTCTACCAATACCCCTCACTCTAATATCATCAACAATTATTTTTCTTTGCTGAATGGTGAAACCAAACTCTGTCTGGTAACGCCGGAGGAATACCGAAAGGAAATCTCCTCGCTTTGTGCCAGTTTTGCTGGAATCGGATGCACACATTAAGGCGCAATCCGTCCCATCGTACCTCAAATGCAAATAAGGTTCTAAAACTATATCTTTGTCGTCAAAGCCTTGTTTTAGTAACTCGTTTCTGCATTGTCCTTCTAAAATATCGAAACGCTGATCAAAGTGCGAGAAGTTTGAAGGCTCGTAAATTTTGGAATTGGGTTCTTGAGCTTCGTGGACAACATCTGCTAGGGCCATTCCGTAAGCTGAGAGGATCCCGGCATATTTGTGGATGAAAACCGTTGACATTCCCAAAGATCTTGCTATGGCACACGCGTGTTGTCCCCCGGCACCTCCAAAACAAGCAAGAGCGTGTCTAGCTGTATCGTAACCTTTTGCTTGCGTTAACGCTCTAATTGGTCTACACATAGCTTCATTGGCCACTCTTATAAATCCCATTACTACCTCCTCCAAAGTTCGCTAAAATTAAAATTTATTGAAACATTATTAACAACAGTGACAATCATTGAAACCTACTTTAGTTTCCATTGTTGAGACCAGTTGATTGAAGGCATTTATAGTAGCTGTTTTATCTAGGGGCGCGTTTTCATTTGGACCAAATATTTTTGGAAAATATTCTGGCAGTAATCGGCCTAAGGCAAGATTGGCATCGGTAACGGTTAGTGGGCCCCCTTTCTGGTAACAAGCAGGACCCGGATGAGCTCCAGCAGATTCTGGACCAACAACAAATAAACCAGACCTAAAAATAAAATAAAAATGTGTGTGCAACTTTTATGCGTTGTTGAAGCAAAACTTCTTTGACGGTTATGGGATCGTGAAATAACGGTTATGGAGGATGTAATTTCATGTTAAGATATCCGTTTTTTGGGAATCATTCCTCGTGGAATGTAATAAATAATTTACCTATAAAATAGCATTGAGCCACCACCTGCTGCAACAGTGTTTATATCCAATTGCGGTGCTTGAATTGTTACTCCAGCGGTAGTGCTTTCATAAACATGTTCGAAATTTCCAGCAAATCGTGATACATCCGTTGAGGTTCCCCCCATATCGAAACCGATAACTGGAAGATCAGTTTCTTTCTGCCATGTGGTCACTGCGTACCTTGAATAAAAACATCAAATACGAAAACAAAACGAATATTTTGCAAATAATATGTACCCAACAACACCTCCAGCTGGACCTGATAGAATAGCTCTGGCTCCGTTAAAGTTTGCCATGGGCGTCAATCCTCCATCGCTTTGCATAAAAAGCACTCTTGCGCCTTCCAAATTGTTCTTAAAGCCACTTGTGAATCCCCGAACATATTCTTTAACGTGTGGTGTTAAATACGCATCGGCACAAGCTGTAAAACCTCTTGGAACCAGCCGTACCATAGGCATTACCTTGTGCGATAACGAAACATGATCAAACCCTATCAAACGTTAAAATAATAATTACTGTCATTTAATAATTGCATTGAAGATTGATTTTATTGTAATTGTTACCTAATTCTTTTGCGATTTTCCCGATAATATCTTCATGCTCGGCAACAGCATAACTGTGAGCTAAAGCAACAGCGATGCTTTTAATTCCTTTCTTTTTCACTTCCAAAAGTTTATTTTTAATATCCTCTTCGTCTAATTCTTTTGTTACTAAAAATTCTTCGCCGGTGTCGCCTTTGACGAGTCTCCATTTAGCCGATAAAGGCCCCAACTCGCACGTACCAGGCAAAGCGGGAATGATTCTACAATCAGCCTGAATCACAGCTTTGTATAGAAGCTCAGGACGTTGTATATTCTAAGGAATAAAGGTAATAATTTAAATTGTAAGGGATTTGGAATAAGATTTACCAGCTGAAAAATGCTTGGCCTAGCTTGGTTGCCGATTAGGAGGACGTCTTGGAAATGCTTGTTGGTAACCAAAGCCATAATTTCTCCCTTCCGTTCTAAAAGCGCGTTTGTTGCCACAGTGGTTCCCATACGGACCCATTCTATCAAAGAACTATCTATTAATCCGTTTTCATCCAAAGATTTTCCAGTCACCTAGAAGAAAATGGAATTTTAATTAATGGTAGACAGACAAGACTAGACAGACAAGACTAGAGAGACAAGACTAGACAGACACTCTTCGCAGAGCTCTGTCTCTAAGTTTTTTGTTTGGAGTTCGCCATGGCTATGCGAAGTTCCTTGTGCGCCAAGTTATACCTCCTTCTGCATTCCCATCGTACCTCCTCATTCGCTCACCTATTATTCCTTACCATACATCTCGTTTCACGCAAACAGGTTTTACGTTTTTCAGCTACCTGCTCATTGCACCAATAAACTGGTTTCCTGCCTCTGACGCACCTCCGTTTTCTCGGAAACACCGCATCACAAGCCCCGTGAAGAACTGCCTCGCATGAGCTTCTCAGTCTATTTTTGGAGCCTGTACTTTCAGCCAACTCTTTCATAACGTCTGCCAATCTTTCTAGTAGGCTCTTGTCTATTCTCCATCCATTTGTCCCAATTGTAACCAGTCCCTAAGAAATATCCTCTCGTACGTCAAAGAGAATATCCTGGTGGTCACTCAGATTCTCTCCCTCTCTGACACACCACCCTTGCACCCTGCCTGCAATCCGTGAGGTGCTAAAAGTGATGTCTATAAAAGACATACTTTCAAGGTTGGCACATTCCCACGGTTGTGAACCTCTTCTGCCAGCCACTCTTCCGTCATTCTCCCTCTTTCGTCTTCTCTAGGGAACCCCACCAAAGCGGACTTGAAAGCGGACTTGGCGTTGAAGTCAACCCCGACAACAATCTCTTTGGACTAACCTTTCATACTAGTCCTTAGCTCACCCATAAATGCTACATACTGCTCTAACGTAATGTTGGGCGAGATGTAGTACCCATACAAGACCCAGTTTTCCCATTCGATTCACACATATCCATTTCCAGACCCACATTTTACCAGGTGAATTTCCGATTGGAAAATCCTCACAGCAACATTCTTACACGGTCCACGTGCCAGCTTCCGCTACCAATAATCCGAAGATTTGGCTTGGAGACAATGGCCATATTCACTCTCTCTTCATGCACCGTCTTCCAGAGCAACTCCATTGCAGTCGCATTCCTATTTGAGTTCGTCTGTAATACTAGCATTTTCTGGTACTTGGGAACTTCCCTTTTATGCTCTCATCACACAAATTCCTGTACGTAGCGCATTACCTAGAGTCCGTCCTATAGCCACTCACTCCGCACATGAAGCATTTAGCCTCTTTGGCCGTACACTCATGTGCTTTGTGCCCTCTTTCATCACATCTCAAACACGCATTCTTCGTTTCTACTCCCTTACATGCTGCTGCCAGGTGCCCGAAGCCAAGGCATCTGAAACACCTGATCGGCTTATCTTCAGTCACACGGCACATGATCCAGCCAACCTTAATTCTACCTTTCTCCAGTATGGTTAGCGCCGCTTTCACTGATAGAGTGACCATCCCCATACTGGCCTCTCCGCGCATGATGCGAAGAGATTTAAGCTCACACTTCTTGCATTTAGACGCCTCACGAATGGCTCCTTTAACCCCATCAAAGGTGGTAGCCTCGTCCATGCCTCTAACAAGGACACTTCTGAGTCCCACCTCCGTCCTTACATTCCTTACAACTTCTTTCACTAGGGCCACTCTCTCAGCAAGTCGCTTCTTCTCCCCCTCATCTTTCACTCAGACGAGTAGGTCTCCCGATTGGGTTTTCCTCATCTCCTGCACATTTATGTCGTCCATATCTACCTCCTTTTGCAGGACATTCAACATCTCGGCATATGTTACAATCTCTACCTTCTTCACCAGCACGGCTTGTGTCGTGCTGGTGCCTCCAGCCCCTTGTACTCTGGGCTTTCCGCCCTTTTCCAATCCAATTCCAATCTGTTTCCGGACAAGACCAGACAAGTGGTCCCCTAGGAAACACATCCGATCACTATGGAACTGCTTTTAGCATGATCTCGATGACGGATGGATATATTGTAAAAATGTCCTTCAACTGAGTCTCTTTTTGGGCTTCCCCTCGTCATTTTCCTTGTTGCTTATTAGGGTATAAATTAACCGCTGCATGTTTTACCAGTTTTCTTTTTCCTCAAGCATGTAACTTATAATGGTTCTGGAACCAATAGGTTCTCCCATGTTTGCTGCTGCTGATTCCCTTTCGTCTTGCCGTCTCTTGCATTCGAAGATGACGTGGCTCACACTGTCTGTCTCCCCGCAGTACATACATAATTCGTCTGAAGCCCGGCCTATGTTGTGTAGATAATCTCTAAAGCAACAATGGCCAGAAAGTGCTTGTGTCAGATGATAACTTATTTCACCGTGCTTTCTTTTGATCCAGGTGGCGATGTTCGGAATAAGTTATCTCGTCCACTGTCCTGTTTCCGTGAGCTCCCACCTTCTCTGCCACTGTTCTAGAAGTTCCTCTCTGGCTTTTTTGATATCCTGCTGTACCCGGTTTCGTAAAGCTTCTTTCGCTCTTCTGCGAGTAGGTCAATTGGGAGAATGCCTGCAATGACCAGGGCAGCTTCCCCCGATACCGTTCGATATCCACTACATATGCGTATAGCCATTTTCCGTTTATAGCTGCTAATTTTTGTAAATTTCGATTTGATTGCAGTTCCTTGGCCCATACTGGCGCACCGTATAACATCGTGGTCTGAACTACAGAGCTCAGAATTCTGCGTTTGCTACTTTTGGGGCCCCCAACGTTTGACATTAGTTTAAGCGTGCCATAATCCTCATTCCTTTAGCCGCCGCTTCTGTTAAGTGTGTAGTAAACGATAGCCTTTTATCAATCGTCACACCAAGGTATTTTATTTCATGTTTTGGTATTATCATTATATCTTCGATTTTTAATTTTATTGGGCTATGTTTTCTCAGACCTGTAAGCGGAACCGCCTCGGTTTTTTCTGCTGCTAGGCTAAGTTTTCTGGATTTCATCCATGCACCGATTTGAGCGATTGCATGGTTTGCCGTTTACATGAGACCTAACTCGGTTCTGTCTGTAACTACCAATGCTATATCATCGGCGAAGCCAATTATTGTTGCACCCACTGGCAGTTTCATAGATAGTATTCCGTCATATAGTACGTTTCAGAGGATAGGCCCTAGTATGGAACCCCGTGGATCATCACTACTAACTTCAAACTCTTCTATCTCCCTATCGCCTTGCAAAAACAAGCTCCAATTGCTAAGGTAACTTCCTATCATGCGCAATAAGTATGGAAATATACCTTTATTTTTCAAGCTTTCTAGCCGCCTTCTAGCCGTTTGTACCATTCTGTATCATGATATTTTTTAGCTGGTTTAGACCGTCGTAGCTCTTTTCAAGGCTAAACGATTCATCGTCTTTTTGACGCACTACCACTTGGTATACATATCGCTCGGCATTTTGTATTATTCCTTCCTTATTTGGCACTCCAATTGAGTGTCTTAAACACACTATGCGTCCTGGTTTTGATTCTTGGGTTTCAAGCTCGCAAGGTCTCACATAGGCAAAACTAAGCGCAACTGGCACTCCTTTTTCTGGGCTGAGGTTATCAGCTACATGCCAGGCTAGGTCCCAGTCTAGTGGTGACATTGGATTTCCCTGTCCCTCCTGTACTCTCCGGTAAGCAGCTTGCGGCCAGTTGTGTGCGGATAAATCTTGGAAGTCCTTGTAGCAGTTTCCTTTTTTCATGTCTTGCCAAAGTTTTTCAAGTATTTCTTTTTCTTCGTCTTGTATATTTTCATGGTCAAGATTGTATGGATCTGTTTGAGTACCCGTTTTATTGTTAAGATTTGGGGAATATTCAGGAAATATTTTCCCCAGTTTGCCCATGAGGGTACATAGTTCTTCCACTGCGTTTTTGATTTCAAGTTTGGCATCTGTGTTTGCTGCCGTGAGCCATCTCAACTCATGAGCCTTTGCCGTCACTTTCCTAATTGCAGATTCAAAATCTCTTTCATTTTCTGGTAATTGCTCGATCTTGTCTATTCTCTTTCGATTAGGATTATTTTCGTTTCGAGGACATGGAACTTTCTTTGAAAGTATCCGTTTTGCTTGGGTTTTCCAGGATACCAATGAAAGACACCATACAGACAAGACTAGACAGACAAGACTATACAGACAAGACTAGACTGACAAGACTAGAGAGACAAGACTAGACAGACAAGACTACAGAGACAAGACTACACAGAAAAGACTACACAGACAAGACTAGACAGAGAAGACTAGATAGACAAAACTAGACAGACAGTACTAGACAAACAAGACTAAACGGACAATTGTATACAGACAAGTCTAGACAGACAAGACTAGAATGAAAAGACTAGACCGACAAGACTAGAGAGACAAGACTAGACAGACATGACTAGACTGAACAAGACTAGACAAACAAAACTAGGCAGATAAGACGGAAATAAGTCTTTATTGTTTCGACGGAAATAAGTCTATATTCGTTGAGTAAAGTCTATATTCAGCTTACTTACAAAGTTCTGCTTTTGACAATTTGTCCCCTAAAAAAATAACTGTTTTCATGAATGTCATCTTTTCCAGATGTTTAGAGTATAACAGAACAACAATTTTCATTTAATAACAGTTTAAAAAATAAAACAAGGCAGAGTTTTCTGTAATAATATATTTAATCCAAGGGTAAAGAGTACATGTGTTGAGAAAATTGCGAAAGATTATAATTATCAGCAGTATGGTAAATATTAGCTGGTCCCTCGCTATAGGGGAAACTATACCCTCCAGCCCAAGTATTCCGCAGCTTAGTGGCATAGCCTTTATACAACAAATTTCTCTGTTTTTCACAAATTTTGACAATTGAACTCAGGGTCCTTTCAGATCTCTTTGGATGCTTCCTAAGCCTTTGCAGCCACGCCTTAAGTACTAAATAGGAAGGAATAAATAACGAATATTGGTGAAAGACTTGGAATTTGAGTAACTTCATTAACTCGTCTATACTAGTTTCTTCTCTTATAATATACGGATTTTGTAACCGTCGGCTCCGTAAGAGCGTTAAAATTTTGCATTCAATAGCCACACACAAAGTCTTTACAACTATATCCCGTTTCACGTTGTTTCTATTAAACGAACATTTAATTTTCCAATCATCTGCGCTGGTAAACTTTCCTAATCTGAGGAAATGCAGATGGATGACGGCGATGAAGTAATGATCGCTCCAACTCATCTTTCCAGATAGCTTGTCCTGTACAAAATAATGCTCAGCAAAATGAATTATAGTTTCAATTCGTTCAATAATGAAACCTGTATTCATGAAAAATAAAAGTGCAAATGCGTAGTAAGTAACATTGCAGAGAGGATGAGGCACTCTTAGTAAAAGTCTACCGATATCTCCACAATCTTTTATGCGGAAATTATACATTAACAAAGTTTGCACCCAGAGAATTTCTTTATAGTTTTGGACGGTTGTAAACATTTTTAATACGATGTCGATAACCCTGTATCCCAATCGAAGTGCACCGCATATATCACCGCGAATACAACGAATTTCAAATGCGTTCGACAATATCTGCAGAAGTGATATTAGATTATTTGTTAGGTCATGTGCATAATTTAACTGTATTTCTTTTAAGGCATTTTTGTACAGTTTTTCGCAAGTATGCATCTCATTGCTATGTCTGTATATATCAATAGCGTTGCAATACACCTCAATCAATATGGGAATATTAGTGTTGACTGAAGATAAAAGATAAATACTGTATGCACACGTCATCTTGGCCAACTTCCAGTTGCCTTCCAAGGCAAAAAGTTTACCACAAAAAGCTAAACAAACACCCATATCTCTTCTAGTTATATTGTTTTTGTACAATTTCCTTTCAACTTTCTTTAAGCTAACTAACAATGATCTTGTTAAGAGTTTGTTATAAATATTATGAGACAAAGATATTGATGGTAAATTATACTGTCTTAATGCAATAGATAAATGGCTTCTAGCAGCTATTAGTTGTCGTAAGTCTATGCTGGATTTCGCCAGGCCTAGTTGTATTTGTCCGACGTGAATCTTTCTAAATACTTCAGAAACTTGAGAATTTGGCATTTTTGCGTCGATCATACACAATTCTCTAGCTTCTGTTAACACTTTTGTCGCCGTTGCATAATCGGCTCTATTAACAAGCATCAAACCGAATTGCATATTAAAAAATATTCGTTTTCCTAAATGTCCAGCCATCAAGCTATGGTAAATCAATTCTTTATAATTCCTCAAAATGATTTCATAACAGTTGCAAATGGTTGTGTTATATGGTGGTCGTCTCATAAATGTGATATCTCTCTTACCGGTCACTCTCGGACGATTAGATAAAATTATATCCCTTACAACTGTCTTCATGTCATCATAATTGCAGTATTCAGCTTTAGTTACGTAATATTCCGCATTGATATCATTACAATAGACCATCACATCCTTAAACTTACAAAAATGAAAAGATATATTTGCTGGTTCTTTCATACAGTCCGGACAAATATTATTCATGCTCTCTAAAACATCGGTGCATAATAAATGTAACTCCTTCCTTTGATTTCCTGGTAATAAATCGTAAGCCACATCTCTAATACTCTTATTTTTAAAATGCAATATTTTGCAGAAAGCATACCTCGGAATATTAAATCTGTCCTCTGTACGTAAATAACCTTCTTCGAAGAAGCAGCGACAGCAAAATTTATTTGTTTCAATATCCGTGGCGTACATGTATCGTGAGCCGCAATCGAATACTTCTTCTTCAAACAGTTGGCCAATAACCTTAGCTAATATCATTTCGGAAGGGTATTTCAACGCGACAAGTAAAAGCGTTCTAGTAAATAAATCTCCCAATACGGCTCCTGTTTTAATAACTAGTTGCTGATATGGAGTGAATGAATCGAAAAGATCTAGAGATATAGCAGCTAGTGTTAAACCATCATTTGTGCTTTTATACTTTTCTGCAAAATTGATAATTGTAATTATATCGGCAGGTACTTTTCCAATATATTCGAGTGGAGGAAACACGAAGTTCCTAACTTTCTCATTTTTGTTAATCAACTTCAACTCTACGCTCCCGTTATTGACCAAACGTAATAAGCAACTTTGAACGTGCCCTGGTCTTCCATCACAAGATCTTACTAGAAGGCTCACTAAGGATGCTGGTAAACCTGTGGCGTCCAAAAATTGACAAGCAAGTGCTGCGATATATGAGTGATGAAGTTTAGATAATTCTATAAGCTTTATATGATCGTTGAGGGAGATTTCAAAATGAAAATCCCCAGATGCTACATCGTCTAAAGTTGCAGCGGCAATTAACCTAATGTGCCCTTCACTTATAACGATTTTCAATATCTCCCAACTCTGAATATCGATATGTTCGAGATTATCGATGAATATCAACGTCGTTAATCTACCAGTAAACTTTACCAAGTCTCTAAAATAGTTTAGAATTCTGTATTTCTTTAAAGCTATATCTTCGTCTTCGCGTGGAATTTCATCTCGGTCTATTAATTCCCTTGGGATGTTAAGAATAGAGTTCATATCTTCTGAATTCACTCTTGCCTTTTTGTTATAGAGTTGTCGATAAATACCCGATAAGCAAAAATAAGAAATCTGTTTGCTTCCGTCTAGTTCAACGGACGCGATGCTAAAATTATGTGTTGCTTCATACATCGACAAGCAATATCTTATAATCGCCGTCTTTCCAACTTTACTGTGTCCGTATATGCAAACGCCATAATATTGATCGTGGGGATTAACTCTGTAGATTATCTCACGGATTTGATTAAAAGTACCGTCTCTACCAATAACTGGGATCAGAGACCTCTTAGAACTCACCGAATGATCAAAAGTCTCATTATATTCAAATATATTGCCCACTTCTTCGATACCTTTCAATTTTAGTTGCGTTTGTAATTGGAAATAAAATGACGAAAGCTTGGAATGTTTGAACGTCCTGTAATCGCATGTAACCTTCCCTTCGTAAGCACACATAATTCTAGCCGCTTTGTTAACGGCTCCTCCTATAACAGTATATTCTCTTCGCATTGGATGACCAACCACGCCACAATATACAAATCCATTGGTAACTCCCGCAGACACAGCCTTCGCTCCATCCAATTTGGCCACGGAAGTTCGTATTCGGTAAGCGGAGCGTAACGCTTGCTGGCTTTCCATTTCATGTTTAACTCCCCGTAAACCAAAAAGAACCAAAAGCATAGCGTCTTTATCAAACAAAGAAACTTTGTTTACTACGCCTAGACATTCTCCAACGATATTACACGTGATTTGATAAGCGGCATTAACCATACTAGTTAAAAGAAGTTCGTTATGTGACGTCGGAAGAATGTTAATGAACAGAACGGTAATTTCACGCATCTCTGTCAGATAATTCACAGGTTGGCTTTCATCCACCTGACTCTGCACGTTCTTTATTATAAACGGGCGAAGTTCTTCAACAATCCAATGCTTCGGAGCCAATTTAACTTGCACCCTCTGAGGCAGAGACCTGATAAATTGCTCGGTGACTTTGCTGTCCGTTAAATTTGAATCAAAAGTGTGCCTAGCATGTAACATGTTTCTATGGTTTATATGCATTTCTATTAATTTTAAAACTTCTATTTGCTTTTCATCATAATGTTCCTTCTTAGATTCCTCGTTAGGTTTATAAAACACATTCCAAACCTAAAATAAATTAGTTAGCTTTATACATTTGGATCATTCCATGTTAATTCAATACGGAAAAGTTTCATCTTTACTATCTCAGATTTTCTTGAAATTTGGCGCAAGTGTGCACTTGGTATAGACTTGAAAAAATGTGAAATTTTACTACAATATGTCAACTCCTTTTTGAATTACAGAATAACAATTTTTTCAAATGCTGTAGAGGCTTTTCTACGAGTTCCCGAGTTCTATACCCAGTGTCGGCCGCATTTGTACCAGAAGACAAATGTGTAATTAATTAGCGCAATTTATAATAACATCTAGGTTTCTGGACCTACATGTGAAAAATGTGGGCAAAATACAATAGGCCATTAGCCCGCAGTGTTTGAAGGGTTAATACCCGGTATCCACATTGGACCAAACTTAAAAAAAGAAAAAATTGAGGTAGAGACCTGAGACCATTGATCCCATTTTACAGCATTTCTCATGCCCATTTCTATGATATACTATGTACGTTGGAATTGTACGTTCATTTTATGAGCTTGACAAAGTTAGTAGAGCAATGTTGGGTATTAAGGATTGTGTGATAGTTACTGAAGCAGAGGAACTGAATCAAAGATTTCCTTGTAACCTTAGATTAAAGATGCACACAAAAACAAGTTTACTGGGATTTTATATGGGTTCAGAAGCCTGCAAAATATTGAACAAATCTCCCGGTAAGCTTAAATCAGCGGAAGTATCAATTACATGACTGTTATCTGTGATACAAGCTCGTGGCTCGATTATGATTTACAGAAGGATGAAAAACTTCTTGAAGTTAAAATAACTTTTCTTCGTCCAGTCGAGCCCTCTACATCCTTCTCATATCCAAGAAACGCTGATATTCTGATATTAATGTTCTGATGAAAAGAAATCCTGTGACTCCTATTGGAAGAACATGTTATACTTGAAAGTGAGACATTAGTAGAACATTAACTATAGAGATTTTGATCTAAAAGACTAACTCATTTTTGGCCCACGTTAGAAAGTTATGAGCTATTGGACTATTTTTTCCATAAGGTAGCAAGCGTTGAAACGAATTGGGTACAGTATCTCATTTTTGGCTTCGCCGCTTTTCGCAGTATACCCACGATATGTGCTTTTTAAAAAAAAAAAACCTTTTATTTCTTATCGTTATATAGTGTTGTAAATCATAGAAAAAGGCTGAAAAAAATGCTGTTATACACCAATCCCAGGTTTTTAGCTGAATTAGGAAAGATACTACAGCAATTCAAAAATGCTTGTTCCCTGTTTTGGAACCATTTATGAGAAATTTAAAGCTCTGTAATTAAACAACGCGTTGACAAATCTCAGTAAAATTTTATATTTATGCAAACCCATACCAATAATACACCTATATGAGATTTCAAGTAACTCTGAGATGGTGAAGTTGAGACCATGTGTTGAGTTAAACCTACTACTTTAATGACTTAAAGTTAACCTTAACATTCCCGCTTTCGCCATAAGTAACTTCGTAACATTCTTGAAGCATATGGGACCATGCTCCAGGTGATATTACAACATCTCCAGAGACACTAACACGCTCGGCTTCTTTAACATCATTAATTGCATCTCCAAGAATAATATAATGTTTAGTGATTTCATCCCCAATTACGGAGAAAGTCATGTTGCCACAAGATATAGCCAGTTTAACCTTGAGCTGAACATTTACTTCTGTTTCAAAGTAGCCCAAAGTGTGTTGTATTACTAAAGCGCATACAACGACTTCATGCAAGATTTCAAATAGTGAATCATCTGGCAGGACCTTCCACAAGGCCAAGAAAGCATCTCCAGAAAACTTGAGGACATCGCCGCCATAAAAATAAAGGACTTCTACTATGGCTCCTATATAAGCATTCAGTGTAGCTGTCAACCTGTAGATTCCTCCTTTTCCCGTCTTATTATATTTCTCTGTGAGTGGAGTGAAGCCGGAAACGTCCGCGAACAACAGCACACCGACAAAGTTATAAATTTGGTTCAATTCGTTGTTATTCAAACGCAGAATCTCGTCCGGCATAAAAGTCGCCAACACCTCAATCTGCTTTTTTATTAACGACAGCTCGATCTTCTTCATGAACATGTGCTCTTGCATGAGCAAATTGCCGGTGACTGAATTAAATCTTATACGCATCTTGTGATCTGTTTCTTACTGCCTTGGAAGTATGAATAGAAAATTGTAAATTACACAAAAGTAAATGACACAAAACTATGTCGAAAATAATTTGTTTCTCATTTCTGACATTTGGTAAACAAACAAATCAATGTTGATTCTTATTACTACACTATTTTCAAACGTTTTATGACGTTTAAGTATTGCAGATGAAAACCGAATCAGATGGGCTATCAGTAGGGAAAGATGATTCGTTCTAGGCCACTCCACCTCCACTACCCCCACCCCTACCACCACCACAACAGTTTAAGAACAGAGTGGTCAGCTATAGAATTGATGGTTCAGGGATTGATGTAGAGAGCTTTATTAGTAAATTGAACAGCCGTTGTACGAGAAGCCGCATTCTACCCATCAACTTTCCGTCCACTTTCTGTCCACTTTTCATCCACTTTCCGTTCAATTTCCGTCCACGTTAATCAGCTTTTAATCAGCTTTACACAGCTTTTAATCAGCTTGTAATCAGCTTTTAATCAGCTTGAATGAGCTTTTAAACAGCTTTAAACAGCTTTCAAACAGATTTAATCAGCTTTAATCAGCTTTTAATCAGTGGAAGTGGAGTAGCCTAGAACGAATCATCTTTCCCTACTGCTATCGGTACTTTCTAGCCATTCAAGGTCCCAGGTGTGGGCGGATTAGTTCCCCCCTTCCTTCAAAAAGGAAGGCGATAATTAATGCCATCTCTTCTAAAAATCTTTAGAAGTAGTTTAGCGCTCGGATGCATACCTAAGCTATGGAGCAGGGATAAGGGAGTATTCACCAAAGGTTATAAACATGTTATTTCCTGTTAAAAACTATAGGGTGAAGCTATCACTCGAATTTTGCCTTCCTTAATTATTATATCTAATATTTTATAACTTTGCTAATCTATGTGTTCTATGGCATCAATGATGGAATAAGATTGTTATTTTACCAGCTTTATCGGAATCTTGTAATAGTTCCATATGGAACACCTATACCAGTGGTGGAGAAGATATAGCACGCGTGCCACAGCTGACACGTAGGAAAATTTTATTGGCACGCGAACTATCACTCACGCATGCATTTTAAAATTGTTAAACTATCTCTTCTAAAGTAAATTTGTAAGTTTCTCAATCTACTTTTGTGCAACATCAACGGTGTAAAATATAAGACGTGTTCAAAATCCGTCGATTGATTGGTTTGCCCGTAATTGCAAAAGGCGCACAAAAATTTTCAAATTTAAAAAATTCACCAAACCCGTATTTACAAAGCTACAATTTTGAAATTTGGGAATTTGTGAGATCTCGTAAGAATATCAATTCGTACCACGTTTTATCAAAATCCCTCGATTGGTTTGCCCGTAATTTCAAAAGGCGCATAAAAATTTCCAAAATTCACGAAAGAAGTATTTGCAAAGATACAATTTTTAAATTTGGCAGTTTGTGAGATTTCGCAAGAATATCAAATCATACTACGTTTCATCAAAATCCGTGGATTGGTTTGCCTGTAATTACAAAATGCGCACAAAAATTTCAAAAATTTACCAAAGCCGTATTTACAAAGCTACAATTTTGGAATTTCTAAGACCCCGCAAAAATATCAAATCATACCAAGTTTCATCAAAATCCGTCGATTGATTTGTCCGTAATTTCACAAGGCGCACAAAAATTTACAAACTTCAAAAATTCACGAAAGTCGTATTTACAAAACTACAATTTTGAAATTTGGGAGTTTGTGAGATCTCGTAAGAATATCAAATCGTACCACGTTTTATCAAAATCCGTGGATTGTTTTGCCCGTAATTTCAAAAATTCACAAAAGCCGTATTTACAAGGCTACAATTTTGAAATTTTTAGAATTTGTGGGACCTCGTAAGAATATCAAATTATATCACGTTTCATCAAAATCCGTAGATTGGTTTGCCTGTAATTGCAAAAGGTGCACAAAAATTTCAAAAATTCACGAAAGCCGTATTTACATAGCAAAAATTTTGAAATTTGGGAATTTTTGGGACCTCGTAAGAATATCAAATCATACTACATTTCATCAAAATCCGTCGATTGGTTTGCCTGTAATTTCAAAAGGCACACAAAAATTTCCAAAATTCACTAGCCATATTTACAAAGCTACAATTTTGAAATTGAAAGGTAATTTGTGAGATTTCGCAAGAATATCAAATTTTACAAATTTTCATCAAAATCCGTCCATTGGTTTGTGCGTAATTGCAAAAGGCGCACAAAAATTTACAAATTTGGAAAATTAACAAAACCCATATTTACAAAGCTAAAATTTTTAAAATTTGGGAATTTGTGTGACCTCGTAAGAATGTCAAATCATATATCATATCACGTTTCATCAAAATCCGTGGATTAATTTGCCTGTAATTGCAAAAGGTGCACAAAAATTGCAAAAATTCACGAAAGCCGTATTTACAAAGCTACAATTTTGAAATTTGGGAATTGTGAGATCTCGCAAGAATATCAAATCATACCAAGTTTTATCAAAATCCGTCCGTTGGTTTGTCCGTAATTGCAAAAGGCGTAGAAAAATTTAAAAACTTCAAAAATCCACAAAAGCCGTATTTGCAAAGCTACAATTTTGAAATTTGGGAATTTTTGGGACCTCGTAAGAATATCAAATCATACTACATTTCATCAAAATCCGTCGATTGGTTTGCCTGTAATTGCAAAAACCACACAAAAATTTCCAAAATTCACAAAAGCTGTATTTACAAAGCTACAATTTTGAAATTTTGTAATTTGTGAGATTGCGCAAGAATATCAAATTATACCTAGTTTCATCAAAATCCGTCCAATGGTTTGTATGTAATTGCAAAAGGCGCACAAGAATTAACAAATTTCAAAAATTCACAAAACCCGTATTTACAAAGCTACAATTTTGAAATTCGATAATTTGTGAGACTTCGCAAGAATATGAAATTATACCAAGTTTCATTAAAATCCGTCCAATGGTTTGTGTGTAATTGCAAAAGGCGCACAAAAATTTCCAAATTTCATCAAAACCGTATTTACAAAGCCACAATTTTCAAATTTGGTAATTGCGATATCTTGTAAGAATATCAATTCTTACCAAGTTTCATCAAAATCCGTCGATTGGTTTGTCCGTAATTGCAGAAGACGCCACAAAATTTAAAAATTTCAAAAATTAATGAAAGCCGCATTTACAAAGTTACTATTTTGGAATTTGGGAATTTGTGAGATTTCGTAAGAATATCAAATGGTACCACGTTTTATCAAAATCCGTCGATTGGTTTGCCCGTAATTTCAAAAGGTGCACAAAACACGCCAAGTATTCACGCTCATAAGGTAACTGTTTTTCACTAGCAAATTGTAAAAGTAGACCTGGCCCGTCAGCATTTCAAAACGTGAGAGTTAAAAAAAAGGCACGCGGCCGGAAAAGGTTCGCCACCCCTGACCTATACTATTGCTTAAATCCGGTCCAGTAATCAATAAATCTGTGTGTAAATATTTGAAATGCAAAAAATTTAAACAAAGTAAAAATGTATTAAAAATTAATAAATAGAAATTACATTTAGTTGAATAAAAAAATATAAACAAATAAACTTAATATAATGGCGGAGGGTGCATCATTGCCGACAACTCTGACATAGTAAAGTGCGTTGCTTCGTGGTACTGTACATGAGGTCTCTTTGCCTCAAAAGCAAATCCACTCGTCCAATAAGTCCAAACGTTCTTAATTTGCTCAATATAACATAGCAATAAAGTATTCTTCTGCTTCTGGGCAACTGTCAAAGCCTCTTTTAAAAGTTTATCAACCCTCGACCGACTCTTCTTCTTCAATTTCTCATACCACGCTTGCAAACATAAATAGCTCGGACGAAATATTTTAAAGACCTTTACGTTCCCTTTCAATAAATGAAGCAGTCGCTTCACTTCCTTTTCTTGCTCCAGCAAATTATCGCTAGCCTCCCTTTTACAATACAACCAATAGTAGAGATTATATTCAACAGCATCTAATAAGATTGTCGCAACTTGTAATTCCCTTACATTTTGAGCCGTGAGCGGACAAGCTACATACCATGCAACGGCTGTTTCTGTTTCTTTTTTACGTATATAATATATAGCCAAAAGGGTCCTTAACTCTAAAGCTTCCCAAGAGTTATCGTCCGGATTAACTCTAAAATATTCATCTGCAAATTCCAATATGTTATCGATATGTTCAATATAAAAACCAGTTTTCAAGAAAAATTTAAGAACCATTACGTAATAATTAACTCGGCAGTATCCGCTGTTGGACGACTCTACAAAAAGCTTAGTACAAGTGATACAATCCTTCACTCTGTAATTTAACATCAACAGGAAAACAAGCCACGACATGATGCTAAGATGGACGTGTTGGCCGTATATTTTGAAATGGATATCTAAAATTCTATATCCCAGGCGAAGAGCTTGCACTATGTTTCCAGATATACAAGAAACCAGAAAAAGATTGTTTAACAATACTTTCGTGCCATACAAATATGGAGTAAGATTGAAAGCAAAAGCGGATTGCAATTCTCGAATGAGATATCTCTGCAACCTTTCGCATGTGTGCAAATCTCCACTGTAAATGTAAATTTCCAAAGCAGAACAATATACATCAAAAAGTATAGGAATATTAGGGTTAGCACCCTTTAATAAATGAATGCTGTATAAAGAAGTTAATTTTGATAAGTTCCACTTTCCTTCATACCCAAATAATTTTGAGCAATAAGCTAAACATAAACCGATATCGTATTTAGCAATGCCATTTTTATAATGAGTGCCTTTTATACGATTCGAATTTACTAAAAAACTTCTGGTTAATAACGAATTACAAGCTTTTCTCTCTAAGGCAACAGATGGTATATTATATTGTCTCAAAGCAATAGCTAAATGGTTCCTCGCTGCTTTTAGCATCCTCAACTCCAGGCAACATTTAGCTAAATGAATCTCAATCTTTCCAACGTGTAGTTTTCGAAAAGTATCTGAAATTGGAGCGGTAGATAGTCCTACATCCATTTGACATATTTCTCGGGCTTGATTTAATACGTTAATTGCATTCACATAATCTAATTGAAAAATTAGTAACATTCCATATTGAGTGGTAAAAAAGGCAAATTTTGGCCAGTGTGCGGCTTTTTTACTGTGATAAATTAAGTCGTGGTTGACTCTACTCAGAATCTCGAAGCAGTGACAGAATTTCATACCAATAAAGCGACGCTTCCAAGGCTCCTCTGGTTGATTGTCCATAGATGGAAATCCTTCATCTATCTCCCCTATATTACTCTTAATTACTTGCCTCATATTATCCACTCGTTCATTTTGCGCATTGGTTTTAAATGAGTAGTTAAAGGAATTTGGGTTTCTACAGTATTCCATTATCTCTTTAAACTTGTAAAAATTAATAAAAGATGTACAAGGATCTCTCAGGCAACGGGGACATTGATGTTGCGAGTATTCTAAAATCTCGGTGCAAAGTATGTGAAGTTCAATTCGCTGGTTCCCCGGGATTAAATTATATGCAACATCCTTAATATTTTTATTTTTGAAATGAATTATTTTGCAAAATGCATATTTCGGCATTTCGTCTTGGCTCCCTGGGTTGTAGAAGTCGTATTCGAAATAACAACGACAACATAGTTTCTCAGAATCCATTTGTTCGCCGTAAAGCAAGTATGCGCCGCATTCAAATACCTCCACCTCAAAAAGATGTTTGATAACTGGAAGTAAATTTGTTTCAGATGGATATTTCAATGCGACAACTAGCAGAGTTCTAGTGAACAAAGTTCCTAATACGGCGGCGGTTTTAATCACCATTTGTTCATAGGTTGAAAACGAATCGAATAGATCCAGCGAAATAGCAGTTAAAGTAACTTCAGTTTTCTTTGATTGGAATTTGTTTGTAAATTCCAATACCGAATAGATTTGACTTTTTCTTGCAGATTTATTAGTACTCGGCTCATATTTCACTAATTTATTGTTTTTCACAAAAACAAACTTTCTTATTTCTGGATCTTCCGCATTCAGGAACTTTAAGCGTATGCTCCCGTTATTCAGAAGACGTAGAAGGCATATCAAGATGTGCCCTGGATTGCCGTTACAACTAGATAACAGTAATTTTATTATGCTTTCAGATATTCCGTCAGTGCCCACAAATTCACAAGTTAGAACAGGCACCATAAGTTTAGGAATTGGTGCTAATTCTTGCATTTTAATATGTTCGTTCAATGACATTTTAAATTGTAAATCCCAATGTAGTCTCTTTCCAAAAAAAGCTGAAGCTATCAACCGAATTTTGCCTTCCTTAACTATTATGTCTAATATTTCATAACTTTGTAAATCTATGAGTTCTATGGCATCAATGAATATAACTATTATCTTATCAGATATTTCTGTAAGCGTTCTGAATCTTGTTAAAACATTATATTTCATTATGACTATATCATTATCGGCACTGTAAGGTTTATCGTAATCTTGTAATAGCTCCATTGGAAGATCTTCAATATTACTTAAATCCGGTCCAGTAATTAATGTAATAGCATCATAAAGCTGCCTGTAAATATGTGAAATGCAAAAATATGGCGATCGCACGGAAACAGTTAATTCTATCGAAACTACTTCAACACTATCGCTTTCTTTGAAAAGTCTAATGCATTCTAACAATATCGCAGTTTTTCCCAACGACTCATACCCGTATATACAAATTCCATAAAAATTATTAACTTCTTCCGGTTTAAAAACCAAATTTCTAATATAATTAACCTCTGCATTTCTTCCAACTAAAAGCTTACCACGTATATCCCTCTTGACAGTCTCAAAATCTTCATTATACTCAAATACGTCTTCGAATTCTTGATCACCTTCCTCTAGAATCTGAAAGTAGAATGCTGATAACTTTGATGACCGAAATGTCGGAAAGTCGCAAACTACTTTGCCGCTGTTTTGTGAAGTAAGAATATTCATATTTTCTACAGGATGCCCGATAACCACATACTCTCTTCTGAGAGGATGTCCTACAACTCCACAATATACTAATCCATGAGATACACCACAGGAAACACGTTTTATAGTTTCTTTGCTTTCCAATGATGTTTTAATAATAAAAGCTGACTTTAAAGCCATTTGGCTTTCCGCTTCGTGTTTCACTCCTCTAAGACCAAAAAGCACCAAGCATACGATTTGTTCTCGTATATAAAAATGATGAACTAAACCCATCGCCTTCGTACAAACGGTGCATATTAATTCAAAAATGTCATCCAGTACCGCGGTCATTGAAGAATCGGTGTAGGTATGCGATTGTATCTTCACTAAGAGGATTGTAAGTTTCCTAAACTCAGTTAAATATTGTACGGGTTGCCCTTCATCGACTTGACTTTGCACATTTTTTGTGATGAACGGTCTTAAATCGTCCACTATCCAATGTTTTAAAGCAAACTTTATTTCTTCACGGGTGGGTAATAAACGCATGAACTGTTCAGTTATTTGACTGTCAGTCATGTGCGATTCAAACGTTTTCTCTGCGTTTAATAACATGCGATGATTGAAATGTTCTTCGATTAATTTGGCCACTTCAATTTGTTTCAGATCATAATATAGCTTCTTATCATCTTCGTTGGGCTTATAGGATACACTAGTTACTTGAAGGTTTCCGTTATCAAGTGTGGTGACAACGTATCTGTCTTGAAGCATGTGTGACCAAGCCCCGGCAGAAACCACTACTCCGTGCCTCGTACCACTGGGTATATGAGTAACAGCGTCGCCTATTATAACTACATGTTTATTATTTCCTGGACCAACGATGCAGAAGCAAAAGTTTCCACAAGAAATTGATATTCTCACGGATAAGGGTACGTTGACTTCGGTTAAAAAATAGTTTAGATTCCTGATTACAACCAAACCGCATACTACGGCTTCGTGAAGTACTTCAAATAAGCAATCGTCGGACTGCACTTTCCATATTGCTCTGAATTCTGGACCCCTATACTTAAGTACATCGCCTCCATAATAATGAATTATTTCTATCAGAGCGCCAATGTAAGCGTTAAACGTTGCTGTCAGCCTATAAATCCCTCCACTTCCCATCTTGTTGTATCTGTCTGCTAAAGATGTTATGCCACATATATCACCTTGCAGCAAAACTCCAACGCAATGGTGCACCAACGACAATTCCTCTTGGTTCAAAGTGAGGATAGCATTCGGCATGAAGGTTGCAAGTTCCTTAATCTGCTTCTTTATCAAAGACAACTCGATTCTCTTCATGAACAGGTGTTCTTGGTTTAATTGGGAGCCGGTGGCGGTGTTGAACTTGATTCGCATTTTAAATTACTTGTATAAAACTTATAAATATTTGTTTCAATATTTTTATGCAGCTCAAATGTCACATAAAGAATATGTTTCTGACATGAATAACATAGCCCGCCCCGACATAATATTATTGCAGACATTAAATATAGTGAACATTTGATATAGTCACCTTGGTTCAAAACGGAATTTAAAAAAAGTTGGCTTTATAAAATGTTGATTATATTAAGATGAGTAGACAAAATTAAGAAATACTACCTCCGTCCCATAGTAATTGTCTGATTTAAAATGAGCAGTGAAATTTTTGGATCAAAATATATCTCAACGTAACATCTTACATAATAATTTAACATAACAAAGACATAACTATCGTATACAGTAACCATCTTCAATAGTACTACTAATAGACCTTTTCATAATTGAAATTTTTTTGTGCGCATGTGTCAATTTCTGCCATGTTTTTCGGGCACTTTTTAACGTACAACCAGTGAAACTAATAAAATGTGACCGAAACTTTCATATTCCCGCCTTTTAAACATAAGGACGCGCATGCGCTTAATTAATCGTAACAAAGTCTATTGCTAATCCTTGCCTGAGAAGATTCGACGAGTTCTATATTACATTTAAGGCACAGTGGTTACTGTCCTGGTCGAAAGAATTTGTCTTTGCCCAAATAGGGCTACTTATAATTGTTGCCGACATTTACTTTCATCATTTCCATCATAGAAAGACCGTATTCAGTGTGACCGTATTCAGTGTACCTGGAATTGTCGTTGGTGCACCATTGCGTTGGAGTTTTGCTGCAAGGTGATATCTGTGGCATAACATCTTTAGCAGATAGATACAACAAGATGGGAAGTGGAGGGATTTATAGGCTGACAGCAACGTTTAACGTAACAATGTCTATTGCTAATCCTTGCCTGAGTCGATTCGACGAGTTCTATATTACATTTAAGGCACAGTGGTTACTGTCCTGGTCGAAAGAATTTGTCTTTGCCCAAATAGGGCTACTTATAGTTGTTGCCGCCATTTACTTTCATCATTTCCATCATAGAAAGACCGTATTCAGTGTATCACCACTAAGTTTATTAAAAGCACAAGTGACGAAATCAATAAGTTCATCGACGTTTGAAGCAGCTTGATACTGCAGCTTTATTGAACTTCTTATCGTTGTCATGTTGAATAAAAATAGGGGTACTATTAGACCAAGGCCATTTACGTTCTGCAGCGAGAAGTTCATCCAGTATCATGTTTCTGTATTCGGTTTTCTTTACAGATTGAATAACTTGTTTCTAGAGTCCCAGCTAGTTTTTACACGTTTGGCTGGTTCTTGTTTTATAAATGACCAAATGTCTAATTGCTTATCAAACCATTGATGAATGATGAACCTCTTACTTTTGCATGTTTGACAAGGCTCCATCGTCGTGGACGAGGTAGCACTTTTTCTCTATGTCTATGTCTTCTCTTTAAATAAAACCACTTCTCGTCAACATTAATGTAGTTTTTCATATCCTTAAAAAATGATGTAGCAGCAGCGATACTAATCATGTATTGCCAAGCTGTATTCCAAATTCTGGAATTTGTTAAGGTCAGAAAGGAATGGTTGAGTGGCCAGATAGTATCTATCTATGAGTTCCAGACGAGGAATTTTCCAAACTTCTTCAGTTCTCCATGGTCTTGTCCAAACCCCAATTAACACTTTTCCAGAAAATCGAGGAAAAAATTGTTCTACGAACCCAAAGAATTTGGTGTTTCCAAGGAAAATTTCTAAGCATTTCAAAAAAAGAAATGAAAATTTCTCCAAACTCCAGAAATCGAAACCGATTTTCCAATTCCGTTCCTTCCAAATATTCGAGGGCGAAATAACTAAATTAAACGATTTGATAACTTTGTCTGTCTCAAATATTTGAACATTGTTACTCTCATTCTTTCATCTTAACACTATACATGCCGCGCGATTACATAGGTGAACATCACCCAGGAGCCACCTTTTCTCACGAATTAATAAAAAAAGTTTGTATATTGTGAAAAATACAAAAGAATTCTCCAAGGTAAATTGGATAAATACTACCAGAGCTAGTTTTACAAAAAGCAAGAAAATGGCAAGAAAATGTTTTCCCAAGGGACAGACATTTCGGCTTTTGGTCGGGAACGAAATCTAAAATCCGACCGTCAACAGTTCTCAAAACCCAATTTCTTTTTAGTATTACGATTTCCCATCCAAAGAACAATTGGGAAAAGTCTAAATTTTTCGGTAAATCCTTCAGCTCAGCAAAGTTCGGTCCAAAGTCCTAGCTGTAGTTTTTCCACAAATCAGGATTGAGTTTTCCTGCAATTTCTTCCCTATGGCGAGTATGGTCTAAAATCCAAGTATCGATTTTTCCGAAAATCCAAGGAACTCTAAATAACTCCAAACCTCGCAACAGCTTTCGCAGTTTCCCAAAGTTTGCTACATAATCTGAAAATCTTGTAAAAACTCCACTCATCCAAAATCAAGGGAAAACTTTTTACGACACCTTCAAAAAAACAAATTTTAAAATGACATCTTCTACTTTTTCTTAGCGTTGTCCGGCTGGTGCAGGGTCCGCTTTCTTGGTCAATGACCGCCATTTTGCACGGTTTTGTGCGTCAGTTGGTTTTAGGACCACGATCTTTAGGTCACTATTTACCGTGACCTGCCATCGCTGCTTCGGTCTTCCTCTGGGACGTTGGCCTTCAATCTCAAAATGAAGAGCAGAGGGCAACAGTACCAGTAGCTGCTCGCAGTGCATTGCCATACCATCTCTCTCATTTTGCCCACAATTGAAGCGACACCCATTTGTTCTCGAATTGTGTCGTTTCTGGCACGTTCAATAAGGGAGATGCCCATTCCCAACGAAGCATTCTCATTTTCATGGCAAGCAGATGACGTTCAGAAATCTTGTCAGATGGTCGACATTCAGCTCCATACAGCGCTACAGGCCGTATCACCGTCCGATATATCTTGGTTTTTAGGTGAAGTGGCATTTTCTAGGCGCAAAGTGCACTCGTGATCTCCTTCCACCGCATCCAGGTTGCATTTACTCTGGCTCTTACTTCATCACTGAAGAGCCAAGGTACCTAAAGGAGATGGTCTTGACTAGATTTTCTCCACCAACTTGAATGGTACCGTCACTTGGATTTAACTACATATATTCCGACTTTTTCACGTTTAGACGTAGACTATACTGGGAGAGACGGTTATTCCAGTCTTCAACTTGACGTTGGAGTTTCTCGCGGGAGATATTACATCCGTCTACAGAAGGGTCCAAGGGACATTCCGTTGTAGATCACGAGTGATGGTGTCCATTTCAGTTGAGCATGGGATCCCATCGTACCATCTCATCCCATCCCATCGTCCCATGGGATGGGATCAGTGGGATGAGCGTTGCGTTGGATGGGATGCAATGGGACGACAATTTTGTATGGGACGGGGTGGGACGAGTTTTGATAGTCTAGTAAATCAAGTTCGTGCTTAATTGCTTATCGTGCGCAAATACGCACATTTTCCATAATATGTCCAGCCCAGGAGATTTCTGTGATAACAACGTAGTTCCTGAAAAATGTTCCGATCCGTTTTAAAGAAGTACTCATTGTCAGATAAAGAAATCACGGAAAAATTAAATTCTAACGAATAATCGTTAAGATAGTCTGAACCGAAAAGAATTATTGCCTATTGCCCAACGAAGCATTCTCATTTCCATGGCATGTAGATAACGTTCAGAAATCTTGTCAGATGGTCGACATTCAGCTCCATATAGCGCAACAGGCCGTATCACTGTCCGATATATCTTGGATTTTAGGTGGTGGCATTTTCTAGTCACAAAGTACACCCGTGATCTCCTTCCACCGCATCCAGGTTGCATTTACTCTGGCTCTAACTTCGTCACTGAAGACCCAAGGTACCTAAAAGAGTTGGTTTTGACTAGATTTTCTCCACCAACTTGAATGGTCACTTGGATTTAACTACAGATATTCCGTCTTTTTCACGTTTAGACGTAGACCATACTGCGACATCTGCAACCATTACATCCGCATACAGAAGGGTCCAAGGGACATTCCGTTGTAGATCACGAGTGATGGTGTCCATTTCAGTTTAGCATGGGATCCCATCGTACCATCTCATCCCATCCCATCGTCCCATGGGATGGGATCAGTGGGATGAGCGTCGCGTTGGATGGGATGGAATGGGAAGGCAATTTTGTATGGGACGGAGTGGGACGAGTTTTGATAGTCTAGTAAATCTAGTTCGTACTTAATTAATTAAGTGAAGTGGCATTTTCTAGTCGCAAAGTATAACCGTGATCTCCTTCCACTGCATCCAGGTTGCATTTACTCTGGCTCTTACTTCACTAAAGACTCAAGATACCTAGAGAAGTTGGTCTTGACTAGATTTTCTCCACCAACTTGTATGGTACCGTCACTTGGATTTAACTACAGATAATCCGTCTTTTTCACGTTTAAACGTAGACCATACTGGGAGAGACGGTTATACCAGTCTTCAACTTGGAATGGGACGACAATTTTGTATGGAACGGAGTGGGACGAGGTTTGATAGTCTAGTAAATCTAGTTCGTGCTTAATTAATTGCATATCGTGCAAATACGCACATTTTCCATAAAATGTCCAGCCTAGGAGATTTCTGTGATAATGACTGTGATAATGTAGTTCCTGAAAAATTTTCCGATCCATTTTAAAGAATTACTCATTGTCAGATAAAGAAATCACGGAAAAATTAAATTCGACCGAGTAATCGTTAAGATAGTCTGAAGATGGGACAGTGGAACGAAATTGTGATGAGACAAGGATCCGTCTCACGGGATGAGATCTAGAACGAAAAACTCGTCACTTGCTCATCTCTAGTGTCCGTGACAAGAACAAAGAGGGATGGTGGTAGTGCTGAATCTTGGTGGACCGCAACGGTGGACCCTACAATGACACCTTACGGTCCTTAAATTGTTAGCAAAGATTTTTCCGGGAAATAAGGAAAATCTCCAAACTTCTTCAGTTCCCCACGGTCTTGTCCAAAGCTCAATTATCAGTTTTCCAGAAAATCGTGGAAATTTTTTTTCCAGAAACCCAAAGATTTTGGTTTTTCCAAGGAAAAAATCCAAACATTTCAAAAGAAAATTTCTCCAAACCACAGAAAACGAAACCGATTTTCCAATTCCGTTCCGTCCAAATATTCGAGGGCGAAACAGAAAATTGCCGAAAGTTCTGCAATCTGCTTTCTTAGAGGAAAGATTTCAAATAAAAAATAACTATTACGTCAGCGGATCCTATACTTTGCTTTTTTTTATTACAAATCCACTTTAAATCCATATTAAGAAAAAACGTATCAGTACTTTAACGGAAAACAATGTGTTAACCCGCCATTTGTGACTTGTATCATTTGGAGAGAGTTCTTTGTCTCTAAGTCATACAAGTCACAAATGGTGGGTGGTTCGAATAAGTCTAATAAGCTATCCGCCATCGAATTGATTAGTGATAGTTCGTGTACTTTCCTCATTGCGAGTCCCCCACGGTTAATCCACCCCGCGCCGGCGACACGGAGGCACGTAATGGAATTTTGGCGCCAACCCGGTGCGTGAGTTACAGACTAAGTAAGTCAAATATTCATAGTTTAATTTTTGAATTTTAACTTTTTGGTAAGTTTATTATAAGGATTAGCAAATTATAAGATTAGCATGTCTTATGAACTTGAAACTCGACGTCGTCGAAGCTCTTCTACAAGAAAAACTATTATCTGATGACTACGCGTAGCTACGTAGCACAAAACATAATCGGACAGTGAAGCTGGAAGTGAGAGCGAACCGGAAAATCAAACTCCAGATCAAATATAAAATTCGGACAGCGGAGAGGATCCCCTTTTCAATTTGGAGAGAGTTCTTTGACGGCACCATAGTAGATGTTATTTTCACGTGTACCAATCCGTCAACATAAATATAAAAGAGAAACATATTCCCGATAGACTAATGTCAATGAGAGGCAATGCTTTATATGTTTGATTTTATTAGCCGAAGTCTAAAAATCGAATAATCCAAAGGTTGACAAGTTGCTTCGAACAGATAATGGTTTGGTAGAATTTGTTCGGCTTTCCATGTCTGCCCAAAGGTTTAACATTCTGCTAAGAGTTTTGAGATTTGATGATTTCCCGACGAGGCAACAAAGAAAAGCACATGACAAGAATAGCCAAGTCAGAGAAATATTTGAGATTTGTCCAAAATTGAAAAGCTAATTTTAGACCTTATTTGCTTTTGTGACAGTTGAGAAATTGGAAGGTTTTCGTGGAAGATGTACATTTGAACAACACATTCTTTATAGTTTCAAGATTCAAGCTCCCTTTTCTTTAGGTGGGGTTCCTACGACTCCTGCCGCTTCCCACATTTCGACCGCCAGCGATCTCTGTCTCGCCAGTCTTTCTCCTCAATTGATCTGTCTTCCATTATCTTCCGAATGTTATCTTCCCATGTCGTTTCTGGTCTTCCTCTTTTTTTCTATGATGGGGTATGTAATCTAATACATTTTTTGGTAATCTTTCTTCCCCCATTCTTTTCACATGTCCGTACTATAGTAGCTGTCTAGTCTCAATCCTGTCTATAGTGGAATACTACATACTGGCAGTTCTTCTTCGTATTTCTTCGTTTCTAACCCGCTCTATTCTGAATATTCCGCATGCTCTCCGCAAATAATCCATTTCTGTTATTTAAATTTTTCTTTTATCTTTCTGGGTCAGTTGCCAATTTTCTGCCACATAAGTCATGATAGGTTCCACAATTGCGTTATATGGCTTCTTTGTTTTTTAATTTATACTTCTTGACCATAATAAAGGATTCAGTATGCGGACCACTCTTCTGCCTTGCTGAGTTTTGTTTTCTATATCACTCTTTGTTTTATTCCCTTTTTCTGTTATTATGGAACCCAAATATTTATATTCTTTGGTTCTCTTTAGGCTTCTTATTTCGAGGTCTTGTTTTCCTTAAGAGGTATTCTGTCTTTGTCAAGTTTATGTTTAGACCCCACCTTTCATTTTCAGCTTTCTGAACATATAGTCTAGGTGTTCTTCCTCATTTGCTATTACCATTTGGTCATCTGCAAAGAATAAGGTTGTAATGAATTATATCAATTCCCATTCCCGACACTTGTCATTTTCATTTTTCCAAAGCTGTTTGTGTGTATATCTTGAATAGTGTTGGGGATAGACAGCAACCCTGTTTAAGACCTTTTGTTATCGGGAAGGATTCCGATAAGGAAAAACCGTGTTTGATTTGACTCCTGGCATTTTTATAAATGTTTTTTATAGCCCGCACATATACCCCATTTTGGCCAATTTTCGTCAGTGTTTGGAATAGTTTCTTCAAGGATACCGGTCAAGGCATACGATATGCCTTTTCCAAATCTACAAAAAGTAGATAAGTTTCTAGGTTCCGAGCTTTCCGTTTCGTGAGAATTTGTTGAATAACAAAAGTATTGTCTGTACACGATCTTCCTGCGCGAAAACCACTTTGATCTTCACTATCTTGATACTGACATTCTAACCTTTTCTTTATTATTCGACCGTACAACCTCCTCATCGAACTTATTACGGTTATGACTGTATAGTTTGAGCATTTTCTTTTCTCGCCCTTCTTGAAAATTGAGCTTATGTAACATATATTCCAATCAGCAATTTTCACCTTGCAAACAAACATTTGTGGTGATTAATATCTCATGCAGAAGATCTAATCCATATTGTATACGCTCCATGGGTGTGTTTCCGGGTCTTGCTGCCTTGCCATTTTTATACTCTTTCAAGGCATCTTTCATTTCTTTCATGGTTATTGCATCTACGTCCGTAAAATCTGTCTGTTGCTGCCATTTAATTTCTTGAAATTCGTCTCTGTTTTCTGTCAACAACGCCTTAGTGTTTTTGCCATTCCTTTATGGGTATTAAATTTAGTTTCGCGCTTTTCTTTGTTTCTGATCGTACTGATTTAATTGTCTTCCAAGCTGCTGCTACTTTTGTTCCTCCTATATACCTGTCTATTTTCTCACATCTCCTTTCCCACATTTCGTTGTTTTTCTTGCAACATCCTTCTTTTACTCTTCGGTTTAGTTGTGAGTATATTTGATGGTCTTCTTCGCTTCCTGTTGAGATCCATGCTCCCTGTGATGCTAAAATGTTTTACACATTTAGTATGGAAATTTATCCTGGAAAGCAACCAAATGAAGATACAATCTTAACAATTCTGGCCTAGCTGTTGTTCAAAGATTATGCCAGTTTACAATACTGGTTGCAACTATCATTGTTTCACTTGTTTCAATTGACGCATTCCTACAGAAATGATATAACAACAGTTGGAACAACCAGGAAGAACAAGAAATACCTCCTGGCAGGAAGGAGTCGACGTCGTCGATCGTTTATGCGCGAATTGTAATTGTGCCCGAGCAACAAGGCGTTAGCCTATGGTTCTTTTACGCCAAGCTCAAAACAGTCAGATGATACGTGCGTCTAATAATTAAAACTAAAAATTTCATCGCCGTCACTTTATTAAGAATTTGGCTATGAGCTAATATAACCTCATATCAAATAACGACGGCTTTAGTTGAACTTGCCTCGATTGATGAGACAAAGACGAAGTTTGATAAGGGACCTGGGATAACCGGTCCTTCTAGAAATGGTCCGTGTTATTAGTGTGGGTGGCAGAAAAAACACCATATACTTGCTACCATTGCAAGAAATATTTATGTCTACAGCACACAGCACGTAATGCCAACATGCACTAGCTGCATGGCCCTTGAAAAATACTAATTTTTTAGGGAAATTTTTGTATATTTATTTGTTGGAAGGAGTTCTAAGTGCATAAGTGTAAATATATAAACGTTATGTCTTTTATGGAGAATCTGTATTAATGAATTAATATTTGAGTTAGTGAAATTAGGTTAGAGTATTGCTTATTACGAATATCTTAAGTATACTGTCCACGTAGCCGCACGAAATACGCACGACATCGTCATTTTACACTTTTGTGCAGCTGGCTTGCATTTTAGGTGGAATGGGACGAAAGTGTGTCCACGGTGCGACATTGTCGCATTTACGTTCCGTCAGACTTTCGTCATGCAGCTCATACTGCAGCCTGCCACTACAAATGCTATGCTGCGATGACGCAAAAATACGTGTAGCGACTAGAGGGTATCTTTTACCATATATTTTCTTTCCGGGAAACGGGAGATGTAAATTTAGTTTCCCGGGAATCTCGGAAATAACGGGAAGTTTAATAATTAATGAAAGAAACTAAATATAATTCAATACAATACAAACGCATTGAACTCAATAAAAACATTAAACAACATAAAATTCAAATTGTATATTATACAAAACCTGAGAAAACTAGTTCCTGTGAAACGAAAACTAAAGAATTAAAAAAATTCTCCATAGGCCGCTCTTGGAAAATCCGTCCAAGAAGGGATTACTTTTATGTTAGGGTAAATTCTAGTTATCCGACGAAGAATATCTAAGTTTAGATATTCTACGAATTTGCCAGTCAGGTCGATCATTTTATTTTCGGCCAATTAGGGCAGGATTATGGGGCCAAAAAAAATTACTGTTTTGTTTTTTAAAAATATTATTTGGGATTACAAAAAATATATTGTGAGAATTCGAGCCCTTAATTTTAAGAGTTTTATTTATATAATTAATATAGAATTGAAAAATTAAAAAAAAAATCAATTCAATGTAAGTATGAATTACCACGTAATAACTGTCGCAACCATCCTATCAAGTTCCTATTTTGCCATCCTATTCATATATAATTAATATTAAGAGTACTATCGTCACTATATTTCATTTTTTACTGATAATGAGCAGATTTTGTGTAATAACTCCCAAACAATCGAAGTAAATGTAATTGACTTCAACATATTTCTTGAAGGAAATTAAATGCTCTAAAAAAAAGTCTGACTGATTTTTTTTTTGTCGGGTGGACGGTTTTTTTTATAATCATGCCATGAACATTGGCATGATTTTAGGAAACAATACCCAACAAACGGCTCGGTTTACCTGAAGGGGGATAAAAAAACGGTCATCCCCAATAACGCCAAGATAGTCATAAGTACCACAGTCAAGGTACGACAGCCAGGGTAAGGAAGTAAGACAAGAAATTAACGTTTCTGTACTAAATGACGGCCTCTGCATCCAATTTTGCTCGGATTATTGTTAAACTTGAGAGCTAAAATAAACCGTATTATAGTTTGCGTGACGAATGTATGACGATTGCGTGGACGCATCTAAGATGTAAATGACGCTTTTCGTCATTTGTAGGTTTGCAGGCATTCGTCAAATGACGCCTTCGTGGACAGTAGGCCTAAGTTTAGAAACACGGTGCATAGGACCGGCGATACCAAAGAAGTAAGTCAAATTCACGTCACAAGTAGCGGGTTAAGGTGCTGTGAGCCTGTGCAAGTAAATGCACTTTCAGAAAGTGTCTCCTAGCAACAGAGTGTTTGAAAGTGCTTTTACGAGCAGTCAGATAAAGCTCGTAAATAAAAAGTTTTAGTTTCACAATGTAAAAGCGTTTTCAAAAAAAAAACTCAGAAAGCGCTTGCATAGTCTGACTGCATCTTAAATTTTACCTTTCTCTTCTAGAACATTACAGCATGAGGCGACGTAAGCTTCCTTTAATTTTTTACAATTCTTGAAATTGATGATTTATGCACATTAAATTCAACACACAGCGTTTGTATCTTCATTTCCCTTTTCAATTTCACGTCAAATATTTAATGTTTGTTCAATGGCTATGGAATATCTCTTCATTTTTCCATCTTGACTGATGACAATGACTACACATACTGTCAAAACCTTGTTTTAGCAAAGGTGACTATATTATTGTTTACAATATCAAGGGTTGCTTATACCAAAAGTTACCTTTAGCAAAGGTGACTATATCGAATGTTCACTGTAATATTAAAGCTTTGTCTCTTCTGGTCTTGTCTGATCAAATCTTGTCCAGTCCATTCTGATCTCGTTTGGTCTTGTCATCTCTAGTCCCATCTTGTCTTGCCTCTTCCTGTCCCTTCTCTAGTCTTGTCTGTTCTTATCTTCATAAGAATTGTAAACAAAAGACGTATTTGTTCTCCAAACTATTTAGAATTTCGGAATAATGTGTATTGTGAGTTACCTCTTGGAGAATTCTGCGGATGCCTTCGGTGGGTGCGTCTTTGTAGTGTTGGGGATCTTCCGAGAGGAGTTTGAGGAGTTTTGTGCTGCCATCTGGACATCTGGCTAAGACGTCTGTGAATGTACCGCCGCGGTCGATGGCAAACTGAAACTTTCCCGGCTTCGGTACCATTGTCTGTCACACATGAAATTTATATAAATTAAAGTTATATTAATGAAATATTGTTATAGAAAAATGGCATGGTACCTATAAATAATCAATTATTTCAAAATTAAACAGATATTTGTTTCAATCACAATTCTAGCTACAATTTTATTTTTTTGAACAATTTTTCGGGTATTTCTTCTAATTCTAGTCGATTTTGGATCTAAGCACTACTGAACTACTTTTACATACCGTTTACTACACACTACTGAAACCGTTTACAAACGATCAATAGTGTTTGTAAATGGTTTCAATTATATATCAGTATTTTTTCATACCGTTTACATACTAAGCATATACTATATTTACATACAAGTTATACATATCAATTAAACTGTTGTGGAGGTTTCAAAGCCAAAAGTGACTTAGTTATTTGATCGGGACATCAGATTCGAGATAGATTCTCATTGTATCATCTATTTGTGTCGAGTGTGAACATATATGCAGTTTTTTAGTCCACGTTTTTTTATACACATTTGCTCTTATCCAAAATTAAGTTAGAAGAGAAAGTGCAGTGTGTACCAAAATGTATTGAAACCAGGATTTCTTGAAAATTTTGAACAGAGTTTTTCAAAAACCTTCATACTTTAGCAAGGACAATCATGCGAACTTCTACAAGAAGTTGAAGGAAGATGGAAGTGTGGATCAAAAAAGAGCAGTAAAGCTGTGCACACTCAAGACAAGACTTTGTTCACAAAAAAATGCAATGAATACTACAGTATGCATTTAATTTGCGTCTTGTCTTGAATGCGCAGATATAAAAATGCAATGCATTCTACAGTATCCATGATTCATGTGTGACAAATGCAATGAATACTAAAGTATCCAAATTGTTTAGTATATCTACAGATATACATTTATTCATTGCGCAGATTGTTTAGAAGATATAATAAATGAATATCTGTAGATATTCTAGACAATCTGGATACTGTAGAATTCATTGCATTTGTCACATAAATCATAGATGCAATGAATAAGAATGCAATGGATTGATGGATACTGTAGCATTCATTGCATTTTTATTTTACAAAATTGTTTACAATATCTGTAGGTATTCTAAAAAATCTTGTTTAACAATGATACAAAGTCCATCACAATGTTATACACAGATAATTTCTGGACACCTAGTTAGTATTTTCTAAAAATAATTTTCAAACGATTTATGTACTTTTTAAATAAAGAAAACAACGCAAAGACATTAATCCTTTAAAACCTACGCTCGTTTGTTTCAAAAGAAAAGTAACAAGTCATCTATTTGTGCTTGCATAAACCGCCACGTGAAGTTTAGATAAGATTAGTAGCGTAAACATTATCGTTCTGGAATAGTTAAGTGTGAACAATTAATTTGTAAAAACTTACAGAATATCTGTGCAGATATCTAACATGCAGTTTAACGTGCTTGAGCCCGTTGAATAAAGTAGGGTGCATTACTTTAAACAGAAATATTTGCACTTTGTCCGATTTGATAACTAGATGACAAATGTTCTTATGCAACCCAAATATTCTGGAAGCAAATACTTGAAACTAACTTGATCAATAAACCAAATAGACCTTTCCATAGTTGAAATTTTTTTGTGCACATGTGTCAATTTCCGCTATGTTTTGCACAAACTTTTTGACGTATAACCTTATTATTTGCCCGAAACTTTCATATTCCCGCCTTTCAAACTTGACGGATACGCATGCGTTTAACTAACCGTAAAAAGGTCTATTGATTCGAAATATTTGAATATATACATTATAATTTTTTTTTAATTATTAGCGTATTCCCCAATAATGGAAGACGTTAAGCAAACAACTCAATTAAGTTTTCTTTGAGTTCTTCTTGTTTTTCCAATAAGCTTTCATACTTTCCGAAAAGGCTTGTTTACGTTCTTCCGACTGCTTCGGTCTGTACTGCTTTTGCTTTGGTTGCTCTAATATAACTTCCCATTTGTTTCCTTTGTGTCTGACGGTATCTCTTTCTAAAAGTCTGTTGTACATATGTTTGCGTTTCTGATGTCCTTTCGAAGTTCGTCTAACCAAGCAGGCCCGGACTTAGAGACCCAGGGCCCCTAGGCACTTTTTACATTTAGTTCATATTTAGTCCAAAACTTCATCATTCGGTGACAAATGAGCTTGCAGGTGCAGACACTCGTTTTCCAAAGTCCTATCCAAATCCACGAGAAAAGTTATAAGGTTTCTGGCTCCTTCACGGATGTATTCCAAACGATGTAGTTTTGTAAGAAAGTGAAACTTTTTACTTAATTCCTCATAAGCAGATCCGCGTCTTCGTAGTTCTGAAATTAGTCTATCCATAATGACGTTAAAAATGGTAGTTCTGAAAATCTAAATCTGTCCCTGTCACAGAGTTCGGTCTCGTTTCCTTTTACTTCGTCAAACTGGTCTTTACGCTTACGTTTCCTCTGCATGTCATATGCAAAGGTATTTTCACAGAATTTTTCAATAACTTTCGACTCGTAATGATCAAATGTACAGGTATTGCGTTTCCTTAAGTGTTCTAGGTGTGTTACCAAAGACTGATACAGTTCAACGATCGTATCCAGGTCGATGTTAACAGATTGGAGAGATTTGCTTACTTTGTTGAACCTTTCCAAGATGTCAGTCCAGAGAAGTGACAAAAAGCAAGTTTCCATCGAGTCTAATGAATTCAGAAGACCTGAAGCCTCAGAGCGCGTAGATGGTGTTTCATTTGCATCATTGGAAATTATCTGGAGAGCTGCCATGATCTCATCCCAGGAGCAACATAGACTTCGGCAGGCGTCAGCTCGAGTCTCGAGTCACCATCTTGTCTGAGAAAGACTCTTCACGACACGACTGTTAAATTTGACTTCAGTTTCGACAGAAAAATTTCCCATCTGGTGTTGATGCCGAAAAAAAATTATACAATGACTGCAAAATACCGAAGAAAGATACAGCAGCTTGACAAGTCTCGGCCGCACAGGATCCAACAAGATTCAGTGACTGAGCCGCACAGGGAACGAAATCTATCAGAGGGTTCACTTGTTTTATTCTCGCTTGAATACCAGAATATACATCCGACATATTGCTAGCATTGTCGTAAGACTGCAATCGGCGATATCCAAGTCGTGATTTTTCAATGTCTCTAGGACGATTTTAGCCAGGTCTTCCGGTTTATGGCCACAATTTGGAATGATTTTCAAAAATCGTTCGACAGGACATCCGCCTTCAGACACATATCTCACTATGAAAGAAAGTTGATCTACATGAGAAATGTCCGAAGTAGAGTCCACAGAGATATAGTCCACAGAGAGAAATATTTGACATACTTTATCTCAGTCACAATTGTAATTATTATCTTTTCTGCTGATATTGATAATTTCATCGCATATTTTTGAGGAAAGATACAACAACACTTTTTAGCCGAACATTACGCAATGGTGAAATACGAACTCGAACTTGGCTCATATTTTCTAAGAGCAAGGGTGCAGTGTTTTGCGTCCCTTGTAAGATGTTTGGCAAATTGGGGTCGCTAGCTAATGAAGGGTACAACGATTGGAAAAACGCATTTCAAAGAATGAAGGAACATGATAATTCGGACGAACACAGGTGAGCACTTGCGACACTATTAGCTAGGAAGGATTCTGGCGGTAGAGTTGACAACAGTTCAGAAGACCTAAAGCCTCAAAGCGCGTTTTTCATTTGCATCATTGGAAATTATCTGGAGAGCTGCCATGATCTCATCCCAGGAGCAACATAGACTTTTCTGCTTCAAGGCGTCAGTACGCAGATAAAACCAGGTATCTATCGCTGTCACTTTTTAGCCGACCCTTCATTAGCTAGCGACTCCAATTTGCCAAACATCTTACAATGGGCGCAAAACACTGCACCCTTGCTCTTCGAAAATATGAGCCAAGTTCGAGTTCGTATTTCACCATTGCTTAATGTTCGGCTAAAAAGTGTTGTGTCACTTCTTTTGTTACAGTGTCGTGACTGAGCCGAACTTTAAATGTAAGTCCAGAAAACTGAGCCAAAAAAGAAAAAAAGAACTCAGCCAAAAGTCCTAGGGTCATAACATAGTTCCCACTATTTTTTTTTTTTATCCGAATCTCTTATGGGAACCTCTAAACGGCAATCCACGTGCAGAAAGTGACTTCACCTCATGCCAGTATTTTGTTTCTTCTTCCCTTTGAAGAACAAGGCTGTTGTCAACTCTACCGCCAGAATTCTTCCTAGCTAATAGTGTCGCAAGTGCTGACCTGTGTTCGTCCGACTTACCATGTTCCTTCATTCTTTGAACTGCGTTTTTCCGGTTGTTGTACCCTGCATTAGCTAGCGACCCCAGTTTGCCAAACATCTTACAAGGGGCGCAAAACACTGCACCCTTGCTCTTCGAAAATATGAGGCAAGTTCGAGTTCGTATTTCACCATTGCTTAATGTTCGGCTAAAAAATGACAGCGATAGCTACCTGGTTTTATCTGCGTACTGACGCCTTGAAGAAGAAAAGTCGGCATCAATATTCTGTTTCATGCCAATTTGGACAAGAACCAGGCTTTTGAGCTTATGTAAAGATTCCGGCACCGGGGCCCCTAGGCTGACAGGGCCCCTAGGCCCCGGCCTTAGGGAAAAATCTGGCACTGTAACCAAGGTGTCGAATTCTTTAGTGAGCTAACATAATCTAATATCCTTTTTGACAGTCGATTTTTTGGTGGTCTCGTTAGATGTCCAAAGAATTTCATTCGCCTTTTCTTAATGTCAATTTCAATGTTAAGAAAAGACGAATGAAATTCTTTGGACATCTAACGAGACTACCAGAAAATCGACTGTTAAAATGGATATTAGATTGACACTTAACAGAAAACAAGATCTAGAAAAAAACAAAAAGGAAGAAAGGAAGATCATCTGAAAAATCCTAGGAGCAAGAAATACCCAAGACGACTACAGGCTACAATCAATAAAAACAACTGAAAAGTCAAATGTCAATTTTATTGTTTGAAAACTTTTCTGTTATTTTGATTGATTGCAGCCTGTAGCCGTCTTGGGTATTTCTTGCTCTTAGGATATTTCTGATGATCTTCCTCTCTTCCTTATTGATTTTTTCTAGTTCTTGTTTTCTCTTAAATGTCAATGTTTCGCTTGCGTAAATGACTGTTGGTTTTATGACTGTCTTGTAATGCCGTCTTGACATAGATTCTTTGTTATAGATGTCTTGGACTAACCATAATGCCTTCTTTATTTTTTTGAGACAATTTTGCTGTGAGATCTTCTCAAGGCCTGTCGGTTCGATGAATTCTCCGACGTATTTAAAGTACAGGACCTTGTCGATTTTACCGTAATTTGTTCGTAGGCTCGTGATATCAGTTTTTGAACAAAATAATTTAGTTTTCTCAAATGAGATCTGTAGTCCCAATTTTTCTGCACATTCCTTAAGTATCTCAATCTGTTTGATGGCAGTCTCCTCTGTTAGTATCGCCAGATCATCCGCATCCGGTATGATACATAGAGGTTGTTTGTGGGACTTTCTTCACCCATTCTTTCATAACCTTGTCTAGCACGATATTGAAGAGAATAAGAGAGAGAGTCCATCACCTCATCTCACACCTGTTCGAATGTCAAAGGGTTCTGAAATTTCCCCCATAAATTTAATTTTAGCTTTTGTGCCAGTGAGTGTTTGTTTTATGAGTTCTTGGGTTAAGAGATCTACTTCTCTCTCCTAGAATTTGGAATAGTGAGGATCTGTCTATCGAATCGTATGCCATGTTGATGTCTACAAATGTGCATAATGTGGGCTTTTATCTGAGGGCTCGTAATTTGAGTATGGTTTTGAGGTTGATAATTTATTCTGGGCAGGACCTGTTTGGTCTGAATCCTGCTTGGTATTCTGATAGTTTGGGTTCTAATTGCTTTTGTGTTCTATTCAAGAGACAGGCTGATAATATTTTGTAGGTAACAGATACCAGAGAGATACCTCTATAGTTGTTTAAATCTACTTGCAATCTAACATAACAATCTTCCAGTCAGCCGGGAGCTTTTCGGTTTGCCAAATATTTTGTGTAATTTCTTTGAGTGAATGTTGGCCTAAAAGTTCAGCAACAATTCCGTCTTCCCCTGATGCTTTGTTGTTTTTAAGTTTCTTGATGTGTGAATAAATTTCTTCTTGCGTTGGTGGTGACAAATTTTCCGGTGTGATTTCTGGTTGTACTTTCTGGAATCTCTCTTCGGGTTCTGGATAATTTAAAAGCTGTGAAAAATATGTAGCTAATTCTTTGCAATTTTCTTTATTTGTCAAGGCTAGTTTACCATCTTGCTTCCGAAAGCAAAGGTTTTGTGGGGAATCCCCTTTTGATTTGTTTTTTTTTAATTTTTGAAGTTGTCTTTAATTGTCTGCAGTTGATCGTTGATGTATTTCCGGTAATTTTGTTTTAAAATCCTATATACATGCTTGCGAACTTGTGTTTCTTCTGATTTGTTAGAATTGTAGTTTTGAAACGCCTTTTTCCTTTCTTCTAGTGCTTTCTCACATTCTTGATTCGACCAAGGATGTTTTGGTTTTTTTTTTGCTTAGAGGGATTCGTTTTTTGCAGTTTTGATTTTAGTTTCAAAATTTTCCCAGTTCTCTGCATGTTGTTCTTCCATTCTTCTGTTATTTTGGAGTCCTTGATTTTGTGTAGATCAAATTTTGGATAATTTTTCGATAAATATACATAATATAATTATATATAATTCATTTTCTTTCTTTTTACAATAAAACATCTTTCGTAACATCTACTACAACTGGTTTGACTTTGATTCGAAGATTGCTTTCATATCTTTCATGCAGTTCGACGACGACGTCATCTCCTTTCCTGGCGTCTTGGTGTCGAGACCCACCCTCCTGACGGTCTCCGTCTCGTTCAGTTCCCTCTCCCTGGTTTCAAACGTGTCCCTATGCCTATGAGTAACCTCTCGCCGCCTTGGTCTGAGCAGTCGACCTCGAGTTTCTTGGACTCGAACAGCGCCGTCTTCGAGCGGATGCTGAACATCTTTGGCGATCGCGTTTTTTGAACGACCGCCTGACCTCCTCGAATTTGCACATTTTCTACTCAGGTTTCTTCTCCTCGTCTTCCTAGGGCTTGAACACTTTTAAGCGCGAGAGGATAACGTCCTTGTCCTCTTTAAATGACACCTAGCGGTATTTGTCCTGGGGGAACTTTCGGCGTTCTTTTTTGTATTTTTCCATGCGTTCGCGGTTTATGTTGACGGTTAGTTGCATGTTTTCGGAGCTGTTGGTGAGGTGGATATGTTCCATTTCGACCTCGTCGGGGAGCTTCTTGGGCTTATTCAGACTTTTAGGTAAACTGTGTATTTTGTACGTGAGGGTTTCGTCGAAGGATTTCCGGCGGTTTATGGTGTGCGAGTCTTCTAGTTCTTTCCGGAATTCGTCCTCGTCTAAGCTGCGGGTTTTTGCGGTTTTCTTGAGGTTGCGAGCGAGCCGGCAGTGGGGAAGGGAGTCTCTTGAGTTCTTATTACGATCGTCTAGTTGGGTTTTTGAGGAGGACAAAGAGTGATTTCTTGTTAGTGAGGTGTTGTTTACGACTTCGAACTTGATGGTTAAAGTTTTAACGTCTAATTTTTCTAAAATGTTGGTGACCTAAAGTTTTCTTTGCGTTTTCTTCGAAAATGGTTTTTTGGAATAATCTTCTATCACAAGCTTCTGCAGTCTTTAGAAGATCTTCGACACTTTTTTGAATTAACGAACTGTCGGATATCAACGCGTCAATTTTCTCTTCTATCGTTTTATTGGTGTTGTTTATATTCTTTGTATGTTTCCAAGAATCTTAATTTCTTGGATTCTGTAACGAATCTGAGCTAAAATCTACATATTAATAGATTAGACCAGACCAGACAAGAGCAGACAAGACCAGCCAAGACCAGACAAGACCAGACGAGACCAGAGAAGACCACACAAGACAAGACCAGAAAAGACCTGAGAAGGCCATGCAAATCCAAACAAGACCAGACAAGACCAGAAAAAAAACAAACAAGACCAGATAAGACCTGACAAGACAAGATAAGACCACAGAAGACCAGACAAAACCAGCGAAGACCAGGGAAGACCATAAGAGCCTAGGCAACACCATACAAGACCAGACAAGACCTGACAAGAACTGACAAGACCAGATGAGACCAGACAAGACCAACTACGACCACACAAGGCCAGTCAAGACCAGACAAGACCAAACAATACCGGATAAGAGCATACAAGGTATCTGCAAGGAGTTTTAATCCGAATCTCTGTTGTCATCAAACTCTGTTGTCGACGCTGACATATACTGTCAAGGCATCTAATAAACACCACTTGTGATCACTCAGCACTGAAGAAAACTTCTTGATCTTACGGAACAAAATTGATGATTTCATCGAAAGTGTTAGTTGGTGATGAGGCCTATTTCGACTTGTTTGGTGACACCAACGAGCATATTCTTGGTACAGGAAAACCACAAACCTCGGATTCATCTACCACACGACTGTATGTCATCAAAAAATAAAAATGCCTCTAGACCTCGGGCTCTAAATGCGTAAGTATACCAACGTTTAGAGGTTAAAAATATTCAAATAAGTACTTGGTCAATAGTTTTGTGAAGATAATCAAAGCAATACACTAACGGTCAATGCTGACTGTCATTCAGCCATTAACAATGACTTTCTGTTACTCAAACTTGTTGAACAGTAACTGGAGGACATTCTAACAAGATCCACACACTTCACACAATAACTCGTTTGCGTGACAGTTTTACGAGGAAATTTTCACCACGTTTTGATGATTTGTCAAGTTCTGTCAGAAAATAATTATCACAAAATCGATAATTTGTAAATCCTTCACTTTGCCATGAAAAACGCAATAAAGTTTATACCAATGGAAATGACACTTGATTTTTTATCTTTGAAACCTGATAAGACAGAATTAAATCTCCGTCAGATAATAATTATGACGAAATCGATAATTTAGTCCAGAAAATTATTCACTGTGCCACGGAAAATGCAATAAAAAGTTTGCACCAATTCCTATGGAATAGACATGCTGAAGCAGGGGTCGGTAGAGCCAAACGCGCTCTAATGTTGTGCATAAATCTAGCAGGAAAAACGTGGGGATGTAACTCCACAATCCTGAGATGGATGTACACCATGATAGTGAGACCTGCGATCAGTTACGGGGCAGTTGCGTGAGGAAATAGAACCAATCTGGCCTCTATGAGGAAACAGCTTGAGGAGATTCAAAGACTGGTGTGTGTTTGCATCACGGGGGCAATGCGGTCGTTACCGACATAAGCCACGGAAATGCTACTGGACCTGACTCTGTTGCACCTCGTCGTGGAGAGGGCCGGCAGATCCGCGATTGTAAGGTTCAGCAAGGAAGTAATAGGCAGAGATAAAATAATCGGGAGCACATACCGGAATAGTCTCGCTGCTAAGATCCTCTGGCTGAAAAACTACATAGTAATGTGTAGTAGTAAAGCTGATTGGAGCGACGAATCCTCAGCATACCACATAGACAAAATGCTATCAAGTGGTATACAGATAGTTCGAAGACAAAGGAAGGTACTGGTGCAGGAGTGTTTGGACCTCATACAAAATACTGCGAATACATGGGAACATTCCCAAGTATCCAAGCAGTGGTACACACACTCGACATGAATTATCTGCTACAAAACATAATGCAGGGAAGAATAGAGGGGAAGAAAGGAATAGGAAGAAAGAAAAAATCCTGGCTCCGTAATATAAGAGAGTGGACAGGAATGTATGTTAAAGAACTGTTCCATGTGGCAAGAGACAGAGACGCATTCAGAAAGGTGTTCGCCAACCTTCAATGAGAAGGCGGCATCAGAAGAAGAAGAAGGAATTATCGCAAAAAACGAAATGCTATCCTCTCAGACAGCCAAGCAGCCATCAGTGCCATTAGTATATACACCATCAGATCCAAACTGGTATGGGACTGTGTGCGAAAGCTAAACAAGCTTGGCAGAGAAAATAAAGTAACGCTATACTGGGTACCAGGACACACTAGTATAGACGGAAACGAGAAGCCGAAAATCTAGCAAACAAGGGATCCAGTAATCCCTTTATAGGTCCGGAACTCGTTTGCTGTATTAGTGTGAACTCCATCCACAAAAGTTTAGATGAAGCAATAAGAGAACAATGGATGAAAAAACCTGGAAGGGACTTCCACTGTTGAGATAATCCAAAGTAATGCTGGGGTCTTTTAACCAGAAATGAAGAAAAGCTTGCAGGAAACTAAACAGGAACAAGCTTAGAATTCTGACAGAAGACCTGACGTTTGAACCCCTCTAGTACATATAACTCCTATGATACCTAAAAGCCCAAAGGATCATATGGGCCAGACACATGATTTGGATGACAAAGGAAAGAGCCCCTAAAGAAATATTTCAGGCAAAACTTCATGGCATGCGAGGTAGAGGAAGACCCCGAGCTAGATGGAAGGATAAGATAGAAGAAGACATGAAAGTCTTAAAGTCAAAGTTCGAAATTGGATGGCAGCTGCAGAAGATAGATACAATTGGAAGGAGACAGTTAAGGAAGCCAAAGTCCTCCCTGGGCTGTAGAGCTAAAATAAGAAGAAGAAGAAGAAATTTATTCTAGGTATATTATAAGAAATGCTTACACAGTACACATGTGTGGCGCAATGTATACTGTTGGACACTGCAGACTTAGAAAACACCTCAAGACCATAAAACCCCCATACACCTGCTCAAAGACTGCGGAGCACTACTCTTATTTTTGTTCTCTTATTTCTTCATTTAAACTTTTGTGGATGGAGTTCACACTCATACCGCAAAAGGGTTCCGGACCTATAAAGGGATTACTGTATTCCTTGTTTGCTAGATGACCAGCTTCTTCGTTTCCGTTTATACCAGTGTTCAAGCAATTGGCCCTTGCCCATTGCTTAAACAGAGAGGAGCAGCAGTCCTAGAATCCCACCCAGATCCTGAAATTCCTAAAGGAATCAGGACTAGAGGAGGCGCTCTAAATGGGTAAGTATGCCATCGTTTAGAGGAATAGAGTGGGGTACAATAGATCTATGAAGGTCGTATTACAAGTCGTCACCACCAAATTTACAATCTACAATCTAGCACCAATTTAAATTACGCTTGATTGTCTATCTTTAAAGCTTAATAAGACTCGGTAAATGTTAAGCATGTGTTTATGCTAGACTTTTGCGCCACATAGTATAAAATGCATTCCTTATAATATAGAATAGCTTTATTATTAATATTGCAACAACTATACCCAACCATTTTTATTCGAAACCGAAGTTATAGGATGCGAAAATCGGATGATGACTTTTGCTCCACATGCTATAAATTGTATTCCTTGTAAAATAGAATAAATAAATGAATTACTAATATTGCTACAACAGTCTTCGTGCTTTTTCATTTGAAAACGTAGTTATAGAATGGAAAAATCGGATGATAACTTTTGCGCCACATAGTAAACATTGCATTCCTTATAATATAGAATAAATTTCTTCTTCTTTTATGCTAGAGCTTCACACGAGAGTCTCGTTTCTGATCTCGTTCCGGGCAGCCGTAACATATTCTTCATAAATTTGAATCCGAGCAACCCGAACTTGCACGAGCCCAGAACGAGCATAACATTTTCTTCATAAATTTGAACCCGAGCAACGACGAGGTCAGAAACGAGACTCTCGTGTGAAGCCCTACTTTTAGCTTTACAGCCCAGGAAGTTCCTTGGCTTCCTTAACTGTCTCCTTCGAATTGTATCTGTCTTCTGCAGCTGCCATCCAATTTGGAACTTTTAAGACTTTCATGTCTTCTTCTATCTCATCCTTCCATCTAGCTAGGGGTCTTCCTCTACCTCGCATGCCATGAAGTTTTGCATGAAATATTTCTGTAGGGGCTCTTTCCTTTGTCATCCGTATCATGTGTCCAGCGCATCTGATCCTTTGTGGTTTTATGTATCATAGTATCATAGTATCACTATAGTATATAGTGCTTTTATGTATTATAGTATGCATCATAGTATTTATGTATCATATGAGTATGTATTATAGGGGTTCAAACGGGGTAGAACATGTGCACCGCATGACGCTGCATTCATTTAGCGTCGCATAGCCTCTCCTGATAGACCATGATAGACGGATCTCCTGACAGATCATGATAGACGGAAATACAAGACAAATCCAACAGAATACAAACGTTTAAATAGGATCATTAGGAAAAAGTGCCGGGCTGCGAAAGAGATCTGGATGTCGGCAAAGTGCCAAGAAATAACTACAAGAAAAATATGACACCTTCAATGTTCATAAAAAATTTAAGGAATTTACAGACACAGAAAACAGCAAGGAGCAATCTTAAGAGACGATAACAACGAGATAATTCTAGGAGTAGAAGCTAAGCTTCAAAGATGGAAAAAATATATCGAAACAGTTTTCAATGATGACAGACCCTTGCTCTACACCTCCAGAAATAACCAGAGACGAAGTTGTGCATGCAATAAAGCACAAAAAAACGGAAAAGCTACCGGTCCCGGTAAAATCAACGTTGAAATGCTTAAATTGATTGCAGATAATGAAGGTAAAGGCCTAGACTTAATAACAGATTATATAGCTCAAGCAAGATACCGTCAGATTGGCTTAAATCAACATTCGTGACCCAAAGAAACCCAACGCCTCACAATGTGATGACTATCGGATGATAAGTGTTATGTCCCAAGTCCTGAAAACCTTTCTTAGTATCATCCACACGCGAATCTACAAGAAGTGCGAATATCGGATAAACAACACCCAGTTTGGATTCCGAAATGGACTCGGAACACGTGAAGAACTCATTCCCTAAATATAATGACACAAAGGTATAGAGACATTAATGTGAATGTATGTGCATGTTTCATAAACTATCGAAAGGCGTTCGACTGTGTTAATCATCAGAAGATGATTGTGATTCTAAGAACAACCAGAGTCGACGAAAAGGATCTACATTTCATATCAGAACTTTATTGGCATCAAAAGGCGGTAGTAGAGATGGAACAATCAACATCGGAAGATATGCAAATGAGATGAGGTGTTGAGAAGGTTGCGTCTTGTATCCGCTCTTGTTTGATCTGTACTAGGAAACTATATTTAGAGAAGCACTGGATGGAGTTCAGGGCGGAATCAAGATCAATGGAACCCCAATAAACAATATCAGGTACGCCGATGATACGGTTATAATAACCAACGATGTACAAGAAGTACAAAACATCATAGATTCCGTAGTTCACTATAGCGAGATGTTTGGATTGCATCTCAATATCTCCAAGACCAAATTATTGGTCTTTTCTAAGACTCCAATAAATGCACACCTGCGTGTCAAGGGACAAACAATCGAACAAGGGACCTCAATAAATTATCTGCGAGCTAACATTAATAGTCAGTGCGACCCGAAAAGGGAAATACTTTCAAGGTTTGAGCAAGCGAGAAAAATGTTCATCATTTTTTACAAGACTAGACCTCAGTTTGGAACTCCAAACTCGAATGATCAGATGCTACGTCTTCTCTGTCCTACTCTATGCATGTGAAAGCTGGACACTAAATTAACAGACCGAAAAGAAAATACAAGCCTTCGAAATGTATGTGTATAGACGGATGCTGCGAATTTCATGGGTACAAAGGATCACCAACAATGAAGTACTCCAGCGCATGCACAAAAAAAAGAATTACTGAACACCATCAAGGAAAGAAAAATGCAATACCTGGGCGATGAGAGGTGATAAATAGGAAATATTACGCCTCATAATAGAGGGCAAAGTACAAGGGAAAAGATCAGTAGGAAGACGCCAGAACTCGTGGCTGAAAGATTTGAGGAGACGGTTCGACCGTTCGTCTGCAGAAATATTTCGTGCTGCAGTTTCCAGGGCTAAAATTGCTTCCTTGCAAATTGCAACCTTCGGCAGGAGAGGGCGTGATAAGAAGAAGCCTCTCCTACTCAATTCCGACTCTCACTTTCACGAAGCCTCAGAGATGAGGCGGTTCCAGAGTTCACCGCCTCATCTCTGAGGCGGTGAACCCTGGAAACCTGAGCAACCCTGGCCAAGATGCGGTAGTAACCCGCATGAAGGCTACGGCTAACGAGAGAGGTAAAAATGGTTCTCCGAAAAAGGGGATAGACGTAGATCCAATGACCCAACACGTTACGAAACCTAAAAACAAGTCTTGGAAATCGGATCTGAACAAAGGTTAGGTTAGGTTAGGTTATATATACAACGACCTTCGCAATACAATAAGGACAAAGATTTATATATAGAAACATGGAACGTTCGTACCATGCTCCAAGTTGGATAGAATAAATTACTTCATTATTAATATTGTAACAACAATCCCCATGCTTTTTCATTTGAAACCGGAGTTTGAAAATGGGATAATGACTGCCAATGGATATGAAAATGGGATAATGACTTTTGCGCCACCTAGTGTAAATTGTTTACTTGATATTAGAATAAGAAAAGATATATCTAATAACCTTTATCGTACTGATTTTCTGATGGATTAGTGAACGTGATGGCCCAAATGTTTTTAAAAAATTAAAAAAAAACTGGAATTCATTTGTATAAATGTTTTAAAATAATAAAATAAACAAAACAATTTTACAAATAACAAATACAATATTTAAAAAACAAGTTTACTAATTTTTAAATTTAAAAAATAAATTTTTATAGATAAGATAAAGTACTAGAAGTAATAGAAATAATTATTTAATTGATTTAGTAACAACTTTGTCGATACTGTGTCAATAAAAAAATGTAAACATCTAAAAATAGATATTTAAATTATCCTACAATACAACAGATCGTTCACATAGCGAACAATTAGGAAATATAGGTCACGCGATTGACCCACTTAGTACATCAACAAACAAGACTTACATGGATCTCCCTACTTTGCCGAATCAAAATGCAAATGGATCCTTATTTTTCCAACCTCAAAGATCGCTTCAAGCATCGGCGTTTGTTCCGAACTGAACTCCTAACGTTTACAAAACACTTGCACTTATCAAATTAAAGGAGAGCGCATGTTATGTAACGATGTATTCGACGCGACACAGCGATGACTGTAAATTTTTAATAGAGTTGTAAAACGTGCAATACATTCACTTTATATAGCATAAATGGAAAATTTCTATTTATGGAGATTAAATGATAAATTTATGTTAAAAACAATGTAGCGATAAGAGAATTGTGTTTTATTCCCAAAAAAAAAAGTTTTGGAATAAAAATAAAGAAATGAACTTGTAATATATTTAATGTTTATCTAAAATACATTATTTTTGGGATGTATAAAACGTTTCTATAAAATTTTCCTTAAAAAAAGAACAATAAATTAAAATCTAAACGAAGTAAATTAAAACGAAAATAAACACATCGCAAGCAGGTGGCTCTAATTCATTTCCCATCTAACGTGGAAACAATAAGGAATTTACAAGTGGAATTTGACTTTAACGGCTGCTCTTAATGAAATTAATAAGCCCGTTGGTGGAACCATCATGGGAACTAACAGCATTATTATCTTGTAACTCGGGCTCTATAGCCTTAGCTAATTGTTTCCCTAATTCTACACCCCACTGATCATAAGAATTGATATCCCAAATTACTCCTTGCGTGAATATCTTATGTTCATACATAGCTAAAAAAAAAACAAGCATAAAAATCAAATAATTAAAGTTTTTAAAAAGAAATTACCAATCAAAGCTCCTAAAACAAATGGTGTTACTCGCTTAACGACAATGCTATTCGTAGGTTTGTTTCCTAAAAATACTTTGTGCGGCAAAATCTTCTTGATGGATTCGGAATCCATGCCGGCTTTTTGCAACTCTTCCAACGCGACTTTCTCGCTTTTTCCCATCATCAACGCCTCGGTTTGGGCGAGGAAGTTGGACAAGAGGATGTTATGGTGAATGCCTCCATTGATCGGATTGTGCGTTTGAGCTGGCGCGATGAAATCGGCAGGAATTAGGCGCGTTCCTTGGTGGATGAGTTGGTAAAACGCGTGTTGGCCGTTCGTGCCAGGTTCGCCCCAAACTATTGGTCCCGTAGAATAATCAACCTAATTAACAAATCACAAATTTCTTATTTTAACATGAACGGGTCAAAATGAAACATGAATAACAGTGTTTAACTCTCACTTTTACTCCTAATAAAGTTTGCGAGTTGCCCGTTAATTTGAAGTAACGGTAGCAATAGTTATTTACATGTAGAGGACCGGAGGTATAAGATTACGCCCGCAGCCGAAGTTTTACGGGGGAGAACTTCTTTATGGGCTAAATATTCCATGATAAAGAAAATGTTATTAATCAAGAAAAATGTAAATATTAGCAAATATTGGAAGTTGGTGTCATTCATGAAAAGTAAATCCTTTGTTCATGAGCACAAAAAAGCTAAGGTATTATCTAAAGAAAACGTGATCATGTTTATGACGGAAGCTCCAGCTGATACGTATTTATTAAAAAAGGTAACAAAGTAATTATTATGCTCGACATTATTGACAAGTATAAACGTCATTATTTTAAATTGGTAAAACCAAACAACATTATAGATAATTATATAAACTTAATAAAGTCGGAAAAAAGCATGAATATATAAATATACTCAACCTTTCCGGAGCTCTATAATCCTAATGAGTCTTTTCAGGACTACCAAAAACAAATCTCGTGTGAAATTTGTCAGTTATTTATGAAATTATTATTCATGGAAGCAAAGCTGTGCTGATGAGAGATAAATATCGAAATGCGTCCACAGATGACTATCCACTTAAGGTATCGGAAAGACATGATCTTAAAAACAATGTTATTTTTATAGTTTTTGTTGAGTGCCACAAAGGTGGACTGAAAGCTATAAAATAACTGACAAATTTCACACAAGATTTGTTTTTGGTAGTTCTAAAAAGACTCATTAGTATTATAGAGCTCCGGAAAGGTTGAGTATATTTATATATTCAAGCTTTGTTCCGACTTTATTAAGTTTTGATGTCATAATTTTAGGCAATTTTTTTTTGATTGGGTTGCTTTAATATTTGGTATTTATGGGAAGGAAAGAACAAGCAAATATATCAGTAAATAATATTAAAGACAGGGGTTCTGTTTTAGTTGTCACAATACCAAAGACGAAAACTAACAAGAAACGTGTATTTACTATTGTTGAGGACGATGTCATCTCTGTTTTAGCTATTTATAAGAAATATGCTGCGTTACAACCAGAAACTGTACCTCACAATCGATTTTTCCTGCAGTATAGAAAGCTAGAAAGGGTCTTTGCACAGTACAGCCTGTTGGGAAAAATACTTTTGGAGGTATTCCAAAAACGATTGCTACATATCTGCAACTCCCTGAACTGGGAAGGTACACAGGGCACAGTTTTCGGAGAACTTCTGCTACGATACTTGCCGCCAGCGGAGCTGATATTACGTCTATAAATAGGCATGGAGGATGGCGAAACACATCCGTAGCGGAAGGTTACTTGCAAGATTCTATTGAAGCAAACAATAGAATTTCGAGATCTCTACTGGGTGTGGGAGACAAAACGATGGACAAAGCTGGGCCATCAACAGATTATTCAAGTTTAAATAATGTTTACGTTTCGTCTTCTGTAGATTGTCAATTTCATTCAATAACAAATTGAAAAATTTAATTGAATAAATTGAAACAACAATGTTGTAATACAATAAATAATAATAAAAGCGGTATTTTCAATGATTTTACAGGCTCACGGGCCGCTAAAATTTTGACGGGTGTAATGTCAAATTTTAGGTCGTGGTAACTAAGATGTAAAGGAACAATTATGATGCAGTTGTGCGTAAAATATATTACAGAAATGATGAAGTATGAACTACTGTTAATAAAGTATGTAATTTCTTGTTCATAAATGGGAACGTGATAGAGTAAATAAAACGTTGTAATAAATAAATAACAGAATTTACTACTAAAATTATTAACGTCATAAAAGTAATAGTTTTTAAGGGTTCTAAAAGTGATTCCTTCCATAAGACATAAAAGTGCTTTTACGAAATGCAATTAATCACTAATGTGCGTAGACCAGGGGTCGATAGACTAAGTGCCAAGTAGTCAATGAAACGAGATAAGAAAAGTATCAGAGATGCAATTCGCTCCGAGTGCGAACCTTTCATAACCTTTCAATAAAACTTAAAAAAAAAAACTTTCATAACCAGTCACGTCATTATTTAGCATTCATTTGTATATATTGACATGTATTTTGCTAAATATTTGTTTTATTATTTTACAAAAATTAATAAAGGGCATAAATTGAGAATGGATGCAAGGCCAAAATATAGGCTACATCTTGCTTATGTGTAACGTTAGAGCGAAATAAACTCAAAAATCGTTTTCAGCACTTCGAGTTCCTTCTGGTAACCAAAAAAAAATCACGAAAAAATTTTACAAAAAAGTCGTCAAGAAAATTAATTATCCATCCATCATTTCGGTCGAAAAGAATGTGCTTTTCCGGTTTTTTTCAATTTTCTCAAAAACGGCAAACAGCAACGAAATGATTTTCGGCACACAGAAACTAATCGACAAGACAAACAAGTCGATGTATAAATTATTCGGAAAAATTCAATTACTCATCGACAAATTTCCAACTGAAATTTTAGGATTCTTGATTTGATAAGTCGATATCTCAGAAACAACTACAGATAATCAAAAACTAATTGCGGCATCGTTTTCAGAAGGACATATTGCCGTTAATACACTAAGATTGTCCGCCGGAAATTCACGACTTTCCGAGATCTCCACTAGAGCGCCGAAATTTCATAAAAATTTCTTCAATTTTTGCAGGCGAAAGTGAACCGAAAGAGCTAGCGAAATATAATTTGCATATCTGTAATCAGCACCAAAAATGCTTTCATAAACGTTTTTAAATTTTGCTGTGACTCAAAAAATAACGATTTTGAAAAAATCGATTTTCTCGCATTTCGTCGTTTCCGCGGTCTAGACTTCCCAAGTCGATGGTAATTCTTAACTGAAAGCTTCCCAGGGAATATTATATACGTTATCCGACTAATTTTCGGACGCTGAATCGATTGGTGACTAGAAGTCTCTGTGGTGAGCGGTTCAAAAGTTATAACAGCGTCAAATCAATAGGAAATGTGTGATTGTGTACAGCGAAAAAATATACTACTATAAAATTTGTTTATTTGTAACTTTAGAGCGAAATAAACTAGAAAACTGTTTTCGGCACTTCGATTTCCTTCGTGTAACCAAAAAAAAATCACGAAAAAAGTTTGGAAAAAAAAATTCGACAAAAATTTTCCATCATTTCGTTCGAAAAATACATGCTTTTTCGTTTGTTTCGATTTTTTAGAAAACGGTAAAGAGTAGCGAAATCATTTTGGGGCCACAGAAACTACACGCCAAGACGAACAAGTCGATGTGTAAATTGTCCGGAAATATTCAATAATTCGTCGATAAATTTCAAACTGAAATTTACGCGATTCTCGATTTGCTAAGTAGATATCTCGGAAACGGTTGCATATAATTAAAAACGGATTGCGGAATCGTTTTCAGAAGGTCATTTTCCTATTGATACACCAAGTATGTCTGCGTGAAATTCACGACTTTCCGAGATCTCCACTAGAGCGCCGAAATTTCGTAAAAATTTCTTCAATTTTTGCAGGCGAAAGTGAACGGAGAGAGCTAGCGAAATATAATTTGCATATCTGTAATCAGCAGCAAAAATGCTTTCAGAAACGTTTTTAAATTTTGCTGTGACTCAAAAAATAACGATTTTGAAAAAATCGATTTTCTCGCATTTCGTCGTTTCCGCGGTCTAGACTTCCCGAGTCGATGGTATTTCTTAACTGAAAGCTTCCCAGGCAATATTATATACGTTGTCCGACTAATTTTGGGACGCTAAATCGATTGGTGAAGACCAGAAGTCTCTGTGGTGAGCAGTTCGAAAGTTATGACAGCTTCAAATCAGTAGGAAATGTGTGATTGTGTACAGCGAAAAAAAAAATTTTTTTTATTTGTAACTTTAGAGCGAAATAAACTAGAAACCGTTTTCAGCACTTCCGATTTCCTTCGTGTAATCAAAAAAAAATCACGAAAAAAATTTGCAAAAAAAACGTAGGCAAGTAACAAAGGCGAAAAAAAATACCTAGATCGCGAGTCTCCTCTCAGAAGTAATGCTCGCGCGGTTCACTGAGTGAAGAATAGAACTAGAGGAGAGGTTTTAGTGGGTATGCTGACCAAGAAAAACAAAACCAGAGACCCCCACACTACACCGATGCACACACTACGATGTGTGCACTAATGCATTTCCTTTCTCCCGAAAAAAAAGTTAGGTTATATTAGGTTATGTTATGTTAAGTTATGTTAAGTTATGTTAGGTTATGTTATATTTAAAAAATATAGGAAGAGCGTTATTACGCGGCCCTGCGGAGTGGGCGGAGCGGGCCCTGCAAGAGAAGTCTTGACGAAGAAGAGCAATGCGGAACGCGCCCCGTGAGAGTGACAGAGTACTGGATGACTATTCAAAGTTCTAAATTTTATGAACAACTGGATTTTGAAACAATTTATTTATATATTAATGTTATTTGTGTGCTTTATGTTAGTCATATTGTTATGTTTCTGTTTTCTATTTGTTTACAAAGACAGTAATTTATTTCAAGTGGAATAGTGAACAGATGTTAATCCAAAGTAGTGAATTTACTAAACTTGAAAATAGTGGAAATCCCAAGGAAAGTTAAATGAAAAGATAATTGAAAAGTGGCGGATCAGCTGAACAATACCACAGAGCCGGTACATAGGAGACAGGGTGAAGTAACACTCGCGCGTTTCCGTCCTGTCTCACGCGAAAAGGGGGTGGTTTTTAGTGGGTAGGACCGGTGCTAACACCAAGCCGGGTGAGTCCCACACTCCTCGAGGCATCATGGCTCTGGGGTCGTACGTACAGTATTTCCCCCCCCCCCTTCCAAAAAAGGTTATGTTATATTTAGGTTATGGTATTGCAGACAATACTTTGATGGGCCAAACTTGGTATTCCAAATTTTTTAGACTAAACCGTGAGAGGTAAAAGTTCAATTTTGCAAGATCACAACTGCATATTCAAGGTTATCTAGAAAAAACGTTAAAACTTTGGTTGTGCAGTTGATGTCCAAAATAGTTATATATAAATGTATGGTTAACTGGTGACAATAGGACAATGAAACAAACTTCAAAAAAAAATTTGTTTTTTAAATTTGTTATTAGCTACTAGTTTCGGCGATTGAATGGAAAAATATCGCCGATATCATCAGGCACAAATAACAATTATTTTCAACAAGAATGAAGACATTTTTGAAAAATTACAAAAAACATGTTAAAAATTAAAAATGGTGAAAATAACACAAATCATTGAGGATGAGATGTGTTATGTATTAATCGTATAATAAAACTTTCTGTTTTATCCGCTTGACTAACAAGTCATGGTACCTACACAGTGGCCTGTTTAATTCGAGCATTCAGCTTTTATTTTATTTTTATTTTGTTATTTTATTATACGATTAATACACAACAAATCTCATTCTCAATGATTTGTGTTATTTTCACCATTTTTAATTTTTAACATGTTTTTTTGTAATTATTCAACTATGTCTGCATTCTTGTTGAAAATAATTGTTATTTGTGCCTGATGATATCGGTGATATTTTTCCATTAAATCGCCGAAACTAGTAGCTAATAACAAATTTAAACAGTTTGTTTCATTGTCCTATTGTCACCAGTTAACCATACATTTCTGTTAAAACTTATATTCAAGATGCTATAGACCAAACCATGAGAGGGAAGAAAAATGGCAATGGAGAAGCCAAATTGTGATCTTATATGGAAGCAACTTGAAATAGTAACACGACCGTTGATGATGATCTGCCTTCTTTCGTGGAATTTCGAAAATGAACCACGTGGTCGATCTGGTGACGATATTAATGACGATGAATTAAGAACGTGAATGAAGAATTAAGAACTTTAGAGCTAGAGCTAGGACTTTTTTAACTTTAAGAATTAATTGCATGCCCTGGTGATAATGAAGTGTCGTATGAAGTATTATTGAAGTACAACGAATTGTTTCCGAGACAAACGAAACGTCGTCGAAATGCAACGGAGTGTTTCCGAGATAAATGAAATGTCGGCCGGGACAAATTTCAACACTTCCCCGACGCTTCGACGAGACTTCACAATAAAAACATCGATCGTTTCAAAATTAATTAATTAATTGAATTTTTTTTTTGATTTTTCACTTCGTTGACGCATTACCGACACTTCGTTCGGACACTTCGACGACATTTCAATTGCACCAGGGTAGCAATTAGGTAACTATTATTCGCTCCGAGCGCAACAGCACTAGCGCCAAAGGTGACACTTTTAAGAACTTCAAGACCGAAATACGATTAAATATATTTCCTTAAAATCATTATTTATCTTGTGAATGGAAAATTTCAAAGTGTGTCTGAAAGTGTGTCTTCTCTGCTGGTTGTGAATATATAAATTGCATTTTGATAACAGCTTACGTTCGCGATACTTGACTTGGCAAAACAAAATTGGCAATATCGAGCGAATTTTCGCGAAATTTGGTCGCACGAGGAGATAACTGGAAAACTAAATAATATTTTTTAAGAAGTCTGGGTGCAGCCGCAGCGAAATGACTTTCTAAAAACGATGCCGCAATCCATTTTTAATTATCGTTTCTCCGTTCGCAACGGTTCTCGAGATACGGGCTTGAACTGTGAAGTCAAAATTCTGGAAAATTTAAATTCAGAATTTCGCAGTAAAAAATGATTTTTTCCAAACAATTTACACATCGATTTTCTATTCTTGTCGTCTAGTTTCAGTGTGACGAAAATGATTTCGCTGAGATTTGTTGTTTCCGAGAGCATTGTAGACAACTTTTTTCCTGATCAAACGATAGATTATTTTGGCGCTTTTCTCAAAAAAATTAAAAGCTTTCAGAAATTTTTTGCTGAATAGGATTTTCCAGTTTATTCGGTTCAAATCCTCAATTTACCCAAAATATAGGCTAAACCTTGCTTATTTGTAACTTTAGAGCGAAATAAACTCGAAAATCGTTTTAAGCACATCGATTTCCTTCGGGTAACCAAAAAAAAAACGCAAAAAAATTTTCCAAAAAATTCGTCCAAATTTTTTTTTTCATCTTTTTCGGTTTTTTCAATTTTCTCAAAAACGGTAAACAGCAACGAAATCATTTTCGGCACACAGAAACTTCTCGAGAAGACGAACAAATCGATGTGTAAATTGTTCGGAAAGATTCAATTTTCATTGAGAAGTTTCAAACTGAAATTTTACGATTGTCAATTTAATAAGTCGATATCTCAGAAACTGTGATAGATAATTAAAAACTGATTGTCGCATCGTTTTCAGAAGGTCATTTTCCTATTAACACACTTAGATTATCTGCGGGAAATTCATTAGTTTCAAGATCTCTAATCGAATATTTCGGCATTCAGTCTTCAAATTTTTCTCAATTTTAGCAGCAATCATGAACGGAGAGAGCTAGCGAAATATGTTTTGCATATTTGTAATCTGCAGCAAAAAAATTTTTAGAAACTTTTTTACATTTTGCTATAACTGAAAAAATAACGATTTTAGCAAAATCGATTTTCTTGCATTTTATCGTTTCCGCAATCTTGACTTCCCGGTTCGATGGTATTTTTTAATTCTCCTAGGAATATGATATACGTTTTTCGACTAATTTTGAGATGCCGAATCGATTAGTGCCAACTTGAAGTCTCAGTGACAAGCCATTCAAAAGTTATGACATCGTGAAATCCGCGGAAAATACGAGAAAATGTATTTCCTAAAAACATTATTTATCAAGTAAATGGAAAATTTCAAGGTTTGTCTGAAAGTGTTTTCCTTGCTGGTAGTAAATATACAAATAGCATCTTGCCAGCAGCTTTTGAATTCCGAACAAGCGGAGTAGAATTTGTGGTTTTCATTTAGCTGGCAATAAAAAGTCCGAAAAACCAGAAAGCCCAAGTTATAATCTGACTTTATGTGACAATTCAGCAAAGACATTGCAGAGATCAGAATCTTCAGTTAACCGGTAAGAAAATTTATAGAATAAGAGACGAAGTTGTCTTTTTGGCCACTGATGGCGCTAAGCGCTGTTATGCACGGAGCGAATACTTTCATGTAAATTTGAAGCTATTGGAAAAGTGAAAAAGTTGAATAAGTAGATTGAATATTTAGAAGTCAGCATTTCTCACAACGAATGAAAACCAAAGAGATCATCTTTTGGTTGGGATCATAAGGAGTGATGAAAAGTGATGATGATGAAGATGCTCTTAGAGGCGCAAATGAATTACTTTAACTGTTTACTTTAATGCCGAAGCTACAATGCAAGTTATGCCGAAGCCAAGCCTTCATCCAAAAACAAAGATTATAGTACCATTTGAACAGAACTATTTGAACATCATAATGAATCGAACTTTTTGATGAACTGAGCTAGTCCAAGGTGCAAGCGTTCACCCAAAAACAAAGAATATAATACCATTTGAACAGAACTATTTGAACATCATAATGAATCCAAATTTTGGATGAACTGAACTAGTCCAAGGTGCAAGGGTTCACCCAAAAACAAATATTATAATACCATTTGAAAAGAACTATTTGAACATCATAATGAATCCAACTTTTTGATGAACTGAACTAGTCCAAGGTGCAAGCGTTAATCCAAACATTGCACTGCGAACTTTTCTTACAACTTCTTGAAACGTTTGGACCACTTTTTAGCAAAATTTATTTGCAAACAGAGCGGATATCAAAATTGTTTTCAATAATTCCGTAAATAGCTTTGCAAACAAAAGCATTATATACCTTTTGTCCACTCCTGGTGACATATTTTCCATTACTTTCCATATCACCTTGTTGGAAATAAGCGGCGAATCTATGCAAATATTGATCATAAGCTAATAGAGCATGAGTTTCCGCTCCGTAAAAATTGCCATACCAAATTCCGAGCACAGCTAGAATCATCGGTGCCTGAAATCATTAACGATTTTACTCATGCCGTTCTAAATATTTCCGTTACTTTACATTCTTCTCGACCGGAGCCGTTTGGAAATGATTATCCATATAATGCGCGCCTTCGAGAAGTTTCTGGAAGTTATCGTAGCCCAGAGACAGACAAATGCTAAGCCCGATCGCCGACCAAAGCGAGTAACGACCTCCGACCCAATCCCAAAACCCGAACATATTCGCTGGATCGATCCCGAACTCCGTAACTTTCTCTTTGTTGGTGCTAAGAGCCACGAAATGTTTTGCCACAGCCGATGCCTAAAACAAATGTCACAAATAACAACATTTATTTAACAACATTGCATGAAATAATTTCACCTGTTTAGCATATTCTAAGAACCATTTCTTGGCAGAAGTGGCGTTTGTGATGGTTTCCTGTGTGGTAAACGTTTTGGATGCGATGATGAACAACACGGTTTCTGGATCGATTTTTCTTAAAACTTCAGCTAAATGGGTGCCATCAATGTTAGACACAAAATGAAGATTTAGTCCTTTGTTGTACGGCTTCAACGCTTCCGTTACCATCAAAGGACCTAAATCCGAACCACCAATGCCTATATTTACAACGTCCTTGATCTGCTTCCCGGAATAACTACAAACAACAAAACCAAGTTATATTTAGAATTCAACCAGACAAGCGATTGATTCAAACACCAGAATAATAAATCAAAATAAATCCTTATTGTAATTGATCGACAAATAAATGTATTGAAAGCACATCGAAATAGAAACTAATAATACACGGAATTATTAACACTGTGATATGACTGAGTTCGTATCAAAATATACAACAAAAGCTTTCAAACGCAATCAATTCATATTGCATAGAACGGTTAAAATGAAATAATTATTGATTATTTCCACTGAAAGGAGTATTGAATATAAAAGCAATTGGTATATAAAAAAAGCAGATAAGGATCAATTAAAGAGAATATTGGTTTATACTCGTGACTGATGTTCGATTGTTGATCAAATATTTAGACAAGATATTTTGGTCCTACAAGACCTTGACCAACACATGTTCTATAAAATAAAACATTAGCTTAAAGCAATGTGGCTTTTATGAGATAATGTGTACATTCACGATGAATGATATGATAAATAACTTAATGAACGATAGTTCTTTTCGCCACTCAATTGAAGTCGTTTGGTGGTATATACCTAAATTCATTCTAATTTTAGTTTTAAGGATTTATAGTTTTATATTTCAGATAGAATTCGGTACTTACGTATTAACTCTACCACCGCTATATATTGAATCGAGAGTTCGCGCTGCCGCGCGTATATTGTCCTAATTTATCTGGCCGCTTCGCGGCGGGCAACCTAATCTAACCAGGGTTAAAAAATAAAGAATTTTGAGTTTTATTTTTTTTTTAAATTTTCAATAAAATATTTTATTTTATGATTTATCATAAAAATGTTAGATGTAGATTGGAGGCATTTAAAAATGTAGCGGTGGTGGCGTTAATACGTAAGTACTCAGAATTCTTAGAAGGGAAACAAATATAGGTACTTACATATTAACGCCACCGCAGCGAGAGGTTACGCTACCGCGCGATATGTGGTCTGGGTTAACCTGCTCCGTTATAACCTAATCTAACCATCCATTTTGTTCAAATATATAGCTGCAGTGGCGTTAGTACGTAAGTATCCAAATATATAATGTTTATGCTAGTTACTTTCTTAATTTCTAAGTCCAATACATTTTTACGCTAATTTTACTTTTAATATATTGTACAATTTCAAAACCTCAGGGAAATGTTGTCATATTTTGTCTTAAATCGAGATTTCCATGTCACCTTTTGAGTGTCGGGGTATGCTATCACATGGCATATTTGTACTGTGGAGGGGTGTTTCGGGTCGGGAGATATTAATACTTCTGTAAACCGTATACAGGTTTTTACATTCCGGTTTTTAACCTAAAGACCGCTCTCCTGAAAATTCTTGCCAATGAGACTTTGCACGTTCTTTTCCAGAGTTCTTCATTTAGGATCTAAATAAAGAAAAAACCTTGAAGAATGCTCCATTTCTGCTGAAAAAACTGGACAGTTTTGTGCAAAATTCTTTGCTCGGGATAAAAGAATGACCTATATAGTTCTTTAGTGAAAGAACTAGTTCAAAAGTACACGTCCGAAACATTAACCCGTTCATCCAACTGATTTTGAAACTGTAAATATGTTATTACCCTTTCCAGTGTCCACTCAGTATGGAATTAGTGAACTCCTTCATGTGTGTTAATACCGAATTGACGTCCGGAGTGACGTCCTTTCCGTTGACCAAAATCGGCCGGTTGGCGCGGTTCCTCAAAGCAACGTGCAGAACGGCTCTGTCCTCAGTAAAATTAATCTTCTGGCCGGCGAACATCGCATCCCTGGCAGCCACGACCTTTCGGTCCTTCACCAGAGCGAATAACTTGTCGAGCACCTCCGCGTCGACCAGATTCTTTGAATAATCGATGAGGATGTCTCCGTCATTTTCTGTAGAGAGCTTCAAACTGAAAATAAATACAAGAAAAGACATAAGTAAGTCATTTAGTGATAATTGAAGATTGATTAGTTCAAATGTATTTGCAATGACAATTGAAATATTAGGACTGGGCTTCAGTTGACCAAATTTCTTTGTGAGAAAAATGGGGAAGAAAAATGGATTGTCCTTCGTATTTTTGTATGGCAAAAAATGGGACATTCTGATGAAAAAACGGGACGCATTTGTGCAATATTCGTTTCGTGGGTTTTGGATTCTTATATAATTTTGACCAGAAAATCCTGAGTTTATGAATCGTGAATATGAATTATAACCAAATTGAACGAGTAGTAGGTCATTATGGAACTTTCGGGAACTATCGGATTAATGTAGATTATTGAAGTCTTGTATAGCAAAATGGGACATTCTGATGAAAAAACGGGACAGTTTTGTGTGATTATGAATTTCGTCAGAGTAAAGATTATAACAAAACTGAACGAGTAGTAGAGCAATTCCATGTCAATTGGTCTAATGTTAAAAAAGTGCTCCGCGCGACCATCACGCACTTGGCTGAAATTTTGTTTGGAGAACTCCCTATGTACCAAATAAACTTTGATAAAATTTTAGTTTCATTTGTGGAATATTCATAGAGTTCTAACCCTTAGTTTGATTCCACACTGGAACCTGCTACAGTAGTAACCTGCTACCAGTGCTACGCCAGCAAGATTTTGGCAACTTTGAGTTTCAATATGTCATTCACAAATTTTTCAAAATGCACGAAATTTTGCCAACTTGCACAACTTTATTCGCTCCGAACGCAACAGCACTAGCGCCAAAGGAGACACTTTAAAGAACTTCATGACCAGTTACTTCATCAGAATTTATTCGTATATATTAACATGTACAGTATCATGACTCGGTAATTCGGCCGTTGGGTAATCGGATGACACGTCCAGTAATCGGGCGGTCTGGAGCTCGCGCTCTTCCCTCCCACCACTCTTTCTTATAATCCAGCGGCTGTCTGGTCCCATATGTGTCGTATAATCGATATCATTGTGTATTTTGCTAAATAAAAAAGTGTTTTATTATTTTACATAAACTAATGTAAAATGTGTAATGTAAATGTAATATAAAAGTGCATAAATGTAAATGTGCAAAATATAGGCTAACTCTTGCTTATGTGTAACTTTAGAGCGAAATAAACTGGAAAACCGTTATTAGCACTTCGATTTCCATCCTATAACCAAAAAAAAATCACGAAAAAAAATTGCAAACAAATTTTCGACAAAAATTTTCCATCACTTCGTTCGAAAAATACATGGTTTTTCGGTTTTTTCGATTTTTTCGAAAACGGTAAAGAGCAGCGAAATCATTTTGGGCACACAAAAACTACAGGACAAGACGAACAAGTCGATGTATATATTGTCCGGAAATATTCTTTAATTCGTAGATAAATTTCAAACTGAAATTTACCCGATTTTCGATTTGCTAAGTAGATATCTCGGAAACGGTTGCAGAAAATTAAAAACGGATTGCGGCATCGTTTTCAGAAGGTCATTTTCCTATGGATACACTAAGATTGTCCAACGGGAAATACACGACTTTCCGAGATCTCCACTAGAGCGCTGAAATTTCATAAAAATTTCTTCAAATTTTGCAGGCGAAAGTGAACCGAAAGAGCTAGCGAAATATAATTTGCAGAACTGTAATCAGCAGCAAGAATGCTTTCAGTAACGTTTTTAAATTCTGATGTGACTAAAAAAATAACGATTTTGAAAAAAAATATTTTCTCGCATTTCGTCGTTTCCGCGGTCTAGACTTCCCGAGTCAATGTTATTTCTTAACTGAAAGCTTCCCAGGGAATATTTTATACGTTCTCCGACTAATTTTGGGACGCTGAATCGATTGGTGAAGACCAGAAGTCTCTCTGGTGAGCGGTTCAAAAGTTATGACAGCGTCAAATCAGTAGCAAATGTGTGATTGTGTACAGCTAAAAAAAATTTATAAAACTTGTTTATTTGTAACTTTAGAGCGAAATAAACTGGAAAACCGTTGTCAGCTCTTCGATTTCCTTCGTGTAACCAACAAAAAATCACGAAAACAATTTGCGAAAAAAATTTCGACAAAAATTTTCCATCATTTCGTTCGAAAAATACATGCTTTTTGGGTTTTTTTCGTTTTTTTCGAAAACGGTAAAGAGCAGCGAAATCATTTTGGACACACAGAAACTACACGACAAGACGACCAAGTCGATGTGTAAATTGTCCGGAAATATTCAATAATTCGTTGATAAATTACAAACTGAAATTTACCCGATTCTCGATTTGCTAAGTAGATATCTCGGAAACGGTTGCAGATAATTAAAAACGCATTACGGCATCGTTTTCAGAAGGCAATTTTCCTATGGATACACTAAGATTGTCCGCGGGAAATTCACTACTTTCCGATATCTTCACTAGAGCGCCGAAATTTCATAAAAATTTCTTCAATTTTTGCAGGCTAAAGTAAACTGAAAGAGCTAGCGAAATATAATTTGCATATCTGTAATCAGCAGCAAAAATGCTTTCAGAAACGTTTTTAAATTTTGCTGTGACTCAAAACATAACGATTTTGCAAAAGTCGATTTTCTCGCATTTCGTCCTTTCCGAGGTCTAGACTTTCCGAGTCGATGGTATTTCTTAACTGAAAGCTTCCCAGGGAATATTATATACGTTCTCCGAATAATTTTGTGACGCTGAATCGATTGGTGAAGACTAGAAGTCTCTGTGGTGAGCGGTTCAAAAGTTATGAAATCCGTCAAATCAGTAGGAAATGTGTGATTGTGAACGGCGAAAAAAAAATTGTTTATTTGTAACTTTAGAGCGAAATAAATTTGAAAACCGTTTTCAGCACTTGGATTTTCTTCTGGTAACCAAAAAAAAATCACGAAAAATATTTGCAAAAAAATTTTCGACAAAAATTTTCCATCATTTCGTTCGAAAAGTACATGTTTTTTAGTTTTTTTTCTATTTTTTCAAAAACGGTAAAGAGCAGCGAAATCATTTTGGGCACACAGAAACTACACGACAAGACGAACAAGTCGATGTGCAAATTGTCCGGAAATATTCAATAATTCGTCGATAAATTTCAAACTGAAATTTACCCGATTCTCGATTTGCTAAGTAGATATCTCGGAAACGGTTGCAGATAATTAAAAACGGATTGCGGCATCGTTTTCAGAAGATCATTTACCTATGGATACACTAAGATTGTACGCGGGAAATTCACTACTTTCCGATATCTTCACTAGAGCGCCGAAATTTCATAAAAATTTCTTCAATTTTTGCAGGCTAAAGTGAACTGAAAGAGCTAGCGAAATATAATTTGCATATCTGTAATCAGCAGCAAAAATGCTTTCAGAAACGTTTTTAAATTTTGCTGTGACTCAAAACATAACGATTTTGCAAAAGTCGATTTTCTCGCATTTCGTCCTCTCGAGAGATCGCCACTAGAGCGCCGAAATTTCATAAAAATTTCTTTAACTTTTGCAGGCGAAAGAAAGCGAACCGAAAGAGCTAGCGAAATATAATTTGCATATCTGTAATCAGCAGCAAAAATGCTTTCGGAAACGTTTTTTAATTTTGCTGTGACTCAAAAATAAACGATTTTGAAAAAAACAATTTTCTCGCATTTCGCCGTTTCCGCGGTCTAGACTTCCCGAATCGATGGTATTTCTTAACTGAAAACTTCCCAGGGAATATTATATACGTTCTCCGACTAATTTTGGGACGCTGAATCGATTGGTGAAGACTAGAAGTCTCTGTGGTGAGCGGTTCAAAAGTTATGACAGCGTTAAATCAGTAGGAAATGTGTGATTGTGTACGGCGAAAAAAAAAATTGTTTATTTGTAACTTTAGAGCGAAATGAACTGGAAAACCGTTTTCAGCACTTCGATTTCCTTCGTGTAACAAAAAAAATCACGAAAAAAAATTGCAAAAAAAAAATCGACAAAAATTTTCCATCATTTCGTTCGAAAAATACATGCTTTCTCGGTTTTTTTCGATTTTTACAAAAACGGTAAAGAGTAGCGAAATCATTTTGGGCACACAGAAACTAAACGTCAAGACGAACAAGTCGATGTATAAATTGTCTGGAAATATTCAATAATTCGTCGATAAATTTCAAACTGAAATTTACCCGATTCTCGATTTGCTAAGTAGATATCTCGGAAACGTTTGCAGATAATTAAAAACGGATTGCGGCATCGTTTTCAGAAAGTCATTTTCCTTTGGATACACTAAGATTCTCCGAAGGAAATTCACAACTTTCCGAGATTTCCACTAGAGCGCCGAAATTTCATAAAAATTTCTTCAATTTTTGCAGGCGAAAGTGAACCGAAAGAGCTAGCGAAATATAATTTGCATATGTGTAATCAGCAGCAAAAATTCTTTCAGAAATGTTTTTAAATTTTGCTGTGACTCAAAAAGTAACGACTTTTAAAAAAACGATTTTCTCGCATTTCGTCGTTTCCGCGGTCTAGACTTCCCGAATCGATGGTATTTCTTAACTGAAAGCCTCACAGGGAATACTATATACGTTCTCCGACTAATTTTGTGACGCTGAATCGATTGGTGAAGACTAGAAGTCTCTGTGGTGAGCGGTTCAAAAGTTATGACAGAGCGCCGAAATTTCATAAATATTTCTTTAATTTTTGCAGGCGAAAGTGAACCGAAACAGCTAGCGAAATATAATTTGCATATCTGTAATCAGCAGCAAGTTCAAAAGTTATGACAGTGTCAAATTAGTAGGAAATGTGTGATTGTGTTCAGCGAAAAAAAATATATAAAATATGTTTATTTGTAACTTTACAGCGAATAAACTGTTTTCGGTACTTCGATTTCCTTCGTTTAACCAAAAAAAAAAAATCAAGATAAAAATTTGCAAACAAAATTTCGACAAAAATTTTCCATCATTTCGTTCGAAAAATACACGCTTTTTCGTTTTTTTTTCGATTTTTTCGAAGACGGTAAAGAGCAGCGAAATCATTTTGGGCACACAGAAACTACACGACAAGACGAACAAGTCGACGTGTAAATTGTCCAGAAATATTCAATAATTCCTCGATAAATTTCAAACTGAAATTTACCCGATTCTCGATTTGCTAAGTAGATATCTCGGTAACGGTTGCAGATAATTAAACGCGGATTGCGGCATCGTTTTCAGAAGGTCATTTTCCTATCGATACACTAAGATTGTCCGCAATAAATTCACGACTTTCCGAGATCTCCACTAGAGCGCCGAAATTTCATAAATTTCTTCAATTTTTGCAGGCGAAAGTGAACCCAAAGAGCTAGCGAAATATAATTTGCATATCTGTAATCAGCAGCAAAAATGCTTTCAGAAACGTTCTTAAATTTTGCTGTGACTAAAAAAATAACGATTTTGAAAAATCGATTTCCTCGCATTTCGTCGTTTCCGCAGTCTAGACTTCCCGAGTCGATGGTATTTCTTAACTGAAAGCTTCCCAGGGATTATTATACACGTTCTCCGGCTAACTTTGGGACGCTGAATCGATTGGTAATAACTAGAAGTCTCTGTGGTGAGCGGTTCAAAAGTTATGACATCGTCAAATCAGTAGGAAATGTGTGATTGTGTACAGAGAAAAAAATATAAAATTTGTTTATTTGTAACTTTAGAGCGAAATAAACTGGAAAACCGTTTTCAGAACTTCGATTTCCTTCGTGTAACCACAAAAAAATCACGAAAAAAATGTGCAAAAAAATTTTCGACAAAATTTTTTCCATCATTTCGTTCGAAAAATACATGCTTTTTCATGAATAGGATGGTTGCGACAGTTACTACGTGGTAATCCATACTCACATTGAATTGAAAAATTCACTTTGTTTTTTACCACACTTATATTATGTAAAAATGTTATATAACTTATTATTCACAGTTATATAAATTTCTACACATATCACTACTCGAGTTTCGACGTTTGACGGTCATTTTCAAGTGTTTTTTCGATTTTTTCGAAAACTGTAAAGAGCTGCGAAATCGTTTTGGGCACACAGAAACTACACGACAAGACGAACAAGTCGATGTGTAAATTGTCCGGAAATATTCAATAATTCGTCGATAAATTTCAAACTGAAATTTACCGGATTCTCGATTTGCTAAGTAGATATCTAGGAAACGGTTGCAGATAATTAAAAACGGATTGCAGCATCGTTTTCAGAATGTCATTTTCCTGTGGATAGACTAAGACTGTTCGTGGGAAATTCACGACTTTCCGAGATCTCCACTAGAGCGCCGAAATTTCATAAAAATTTCTTAAATTTTTTTAGGCGAAAGTGAACCGAAAGAGCTAGCGAAATATAATTTAGACATCTGTAATCAGCAGCAAAAATGCTTTCAGAAACGTTTTTGAATTTTGCTGCGACTCAAAAAATAACGATTTTGAAAAAATCGATTTTCTCGCATTTCGTCGTTTCCCCGGTCTAGACTTAACGAGTCGATGGTATTTCTTAACTGAAAGCTTCCCAGAGAATATTATATACGTTCTTCGACTAATTTTAGGACGCTGAATCGATTGGTGAAGACTAGAAGTCTCTGCGGTGAGCGGTTCAAAGTTATGACAGCGTCAAATCAGTAAGAAATGTGTGGTTGTGTACAGCGAAAAAAAATATAAAATTTGTTTATTTGTAACTTTAGAGCGAAATAAACTAGAAAACCTTTTTCAGCACTTCGATTTATTTCCTTCTTGTAACCAAAAAAAAATCAAAAAAAAATTTGCAAAAAAATTTCGACAAAAATTTTTCATCATTTCGTTCGAAAAATACATGCTTTTTCGGTTTTTCTCGATTTTTTCGAAAACGGTAAAGAGGAGCGAAATCATCTTGGGCAGGCAGAAACTACACGACAAGACGAACAAGTCGATGTGTAAATTGTCCGGAAATATTCAATAATTCGTCGATAAATTTCAAACTGAAATTTACCCGATTCTCGATTTGCTAAGTAGATATCTAGGAAAGGGTTGCAGACAATTAAAAACAGGTTGCGGCATCGTTTTCAGATGGTCATTTTCCTATGGATACACTAAGATTGTCCAACAGGAAATTCACGACTTTCCGAGATCTCCACTAGAGCGCCGAAACTTCATAAAAATTTCTGCAATTTTTGCAGACGAAAGTGAACCGAAAGAGCTAGTGAAATATAATTTGCATATCTGTAATCACCAGCAAAAATGCTTTCAGGAAAGTTTTTAGATTTTGCTGTGACTCAAAAAATAACGATTTTGAAAAACTCGATTTTCTCGCATTTCGTCGTTTCCGCGGTCTAGACTTCCCGAGTCGATGGTATTTCTTAACTGAAAGCTTCCCAGGGAATATTATATACGTTCTCCGACTAATTTTATGACGCTGAATCGATTGGTGAAGACTAGAAGTCTCTGTGATGAGCGGTTCAAAAGCTATGACAGCGTCAAATCAGTAGGAAATATGTGATTGTGTACAGCGAAAAAAAATATAAAATTTGTTTATTTGTAACTTTAGAGGGAAAGAAACGGGAAAACCATTTTCAGCACTTCGATTTCCTTCGTGTAACAAAAAAAAAATCACGAAAAAAATTTGCAAAAAAACAATTTTCCATCATTTCGTTCGAAAAATACACGCTTTTTCGGTTTTTTTCTATTTTTTCGAAAACGGTAAAAAACAGCGAATTCATTTTGGGCACACCGAAACTGCACGACAAGACGAACAAGTCGATGTGTAAATTGTCCGGAAATATTCAATAATTCGTCGATAAATTTCAAACTGAAATTTACCCGATTCTCGATTTGCTAAGTAGATATTTCGGAAACGGTTGTAGATAATTATATACGGATTGCGGCATCGTTTTCAGAAGGTCATTTTCCTGTGGATACACTAAGATTGTCCGCGGGAAATTCACGGCTTTCCGAGATCTCCACTAGAGCGCCGAAATTTTATAAAAAAATTCTTCAATTTTTGCAGGCGAAAGTGATCTAAATAATAAGGTATGTAACCATTAAGAATGTATTTCTTTTCATTTCTATCAAGTTAAATAATGTCGAGTAACAGTTATATATGAAAATACAACTGTTTGTTTATTATAATGTTAAATAATGTACCTACTAAGAAATAAATTTGTTACATCAAACATATTTTTCTTAATAAACAGAAACAAATTAGTGTGGTAGTAGATAAAGTAGTACATAACTCGAGTTGTAAGGCAATTAAGCAATATGCTTCTTAGAATAAGAAATACAACAGAACTCTCGTTAGGTAATCTACTATTAAAGATTGTAAACTTTTGATTGTAAAATTGTTTTATTGTATTACAGTGTGACCAACACTATAACATTGCAATTATAAATTATTCGCTCTCAAAATGGATGAATTTGATGAGAGCAAATCTAATATACCAAATATTATTACATTGATAATAAATGTTTATCAATTCAAATACTGACAAATTGAAACGATTGTTAAACCGCAATCACTTTTTAGAAAAATAATGTAAACAATTCAATGTTACACAATAATTACTTATTTATTCTTCAATAATTGTTTCTTCGAAAAATAAAATGTATAAATACTAATTGTAAGAATAAAAATCAGTACGTGATATAAAACATGGTTTCAAAAATATCAAATAGAAAGTTTACACGGTCAAGGTCAACCTCTCAAGGTCAAACTCTTGGCTGATTTAAAGCCGTTTCTTGTCTTCGATGCCCCTTCTGTAGCTTAAATTCTAAATAGGAATTTCTAGTTTTTAGAGTATAATAAATAATTTAGTTGACTATGTTTATACCAAATTGTATTTATTATTATAGTCTATTAATCGGGATTTAGACAAAAACTTTAAGAGATTTGAACAATTGGTCAGTTGAAAGTTTGAATTTTTGTAACTTTTGTAAGCTAGAATTCTAGATATAAATTTCTAGTTTTCGCTGTATACAAAAAATATAGTTGACTATGTGTATAGGAAATTGCATGTCTTAATCTAGTCTACTAACCGAGATTTAGACAAAAACCTGCAACCCTAATTAAAAGAGACTTTAACAAATTGATCAGTTCAAACTTTGAATTTTTGCAACTCTGCTAGAATACTAGATATAAATTTCAAGTTCTTGCTTGATTGTTTGCAATATATTGATTGTTGGTACATTAGGGATATCGCAAATCCTGGATATCTGGTATATCTACAAAGTAGGTTTCACTGAAATAATATAACAAAAAAATGATTTTAAAGTATGAGGATTGTCCAGGGATCAAAAATACGACTTTAAGATCGGATAACCTTAAAGATGTTTCTCTTAAGGCCGATGCCGTACTACGGTTTTTTCCCGCAAGCGGTAACCGCTATAACCGCGAAACCGCTCGAGAAACAGTACGCTATGGGAAAAATCAGTCGCGGAAAAAAACCGCAAGTGAGGCCGCTTGTATTAGCTTACTTGAGTGACTAAATCACGCGATTAAAAACAGTGTAGGTTTAGCCGTAGTGCGGCCTAGGCCTAACAGTCCACAGAAAAAGAAACCCGTTTTTCTAAAATGTCTTATTTTTTTAAACAGATATGCAAATGTAATATCACTTATAATAATTTCAGCTGTTTCATCTGGCAAAGAAAATAAATCAATTATTTGTATTATTATGCCATTATATTTCTCAAAAAATTGAATTACGAGTGAAAATATTTTAATTGAACCACGGTTACTTTCATAGGTTGAAACTAATAGACATGAAATTCGGGACACTGATTGTGCATTATAATTTTATACAATATGGAGCTACATATCGCACACCTAGATCTAAAGAAAGCTAACTAAAAAATTAAGATTTTTGAGTTATGCAACCGTCGATTTCCTTAACTCACTACCTAGCGACCAATAAAACAGATTTAAAAATAGTTCCAATACTCATTCTACATGAAGCTAGAAGCCCCTTTTGTTGAAGAAGCGAGCCACGCTCCTCTCCATCAAAACAGAGAAATTGCAGTCAGTATTAGAAGCGGAACGCACATGTCCGTCTTAAACAAATTAGAGTTATCCGTGTTGTTGAGTTAAACCAAGAAATTGTAGTACATACTACAATTCCGTGTTGTTGAGTTAAACCAAGAAATTGTAGTACATACTTTTGAGTAGTCGCCGTTTTGATGGCTAGTGCTGAGTAAATGAAAGCTACATTTTGAGTTGAACCAATGTTGATAGTAAGGTGAGTAAAGTTTTTGTTTTTATTTAGAATTGGTACCGTAATGTTGAAACTTTTTTTGAATTTGTACTTGGGTCTGTTTTGTTGAGTCATTTTTTAAACTCTTATATTTCTTTAAAAAATAGATGAAATTGAACTTTTTCAATACTGGCGATTGGAATCGTTTCATCTTAATTATACTTTATTTTCATCCTAGTAAATACATAGTTTGTTATGTTTTTACTGAACAGTTTTTGAGTTAGAGCTGTGTAGATGGTTTATTGAATTTTACATTTTATATTTCAGAAAAAGTGAATCGTGGACGGTTTTTAGTAATTATGTTTCAAAAAAGAGACAAAAAAAACATCAGCCCTAGCTTATTAACTCAATATGCAAATATTCAACCAGATACTAGCCATTAGAATGGGAGTTTGAACAAATAACACAGAAGGAGACGGTAATAGTGAACAGGCCACAGCTAGAAGATGACCATGATCGACGAATCGATGAGCAACATCTCATTAGGCGATGAAGGCTCACCTAAGCAAACTTCATGCCACCTTATCCATGGTTGGTAAATCTATTCCGAGCACGTCTAAACAACAGCAGACTGGTACACCAAATTTTTACATTTCACAAATACGAAGTGACAAAGTGACATTAACGACTCAGATGAGGATGCCAATTTTCGGTTGATTCATAAAAGTAAGATACCATATCTTCGTCCGGCACCAGCGGTAGCAGCTCTTCAAGTTCTACCAGTTCGTCGGACACCGAAGATGACAGTGCACATGTAAAACTTGACCTTCAAAACGATATGGTTGTTGAAATTAATGGCCAAGACCCCGCGATAGTACAAAAAAGGTTAAAAAGAAAGTACGAAAAACGTTGTGGAAATCGAAAATTTCAAAAGTGCTGAGAAATTCTGGTAAAGCTTACCAGAATTTGTCGAAATCGAAGATACCAGTGTGAGAGAGATGGACCCCCGCTGTGTAGAAAAGTGTCGGTTAAATTGTAAAGATAAGATCTATCAAATATCAAGCCAACAGCTTTCTTATGCCTTTTGGGGACTTGGCAATCTTGAAAGGCAGAGAGAATTTGTAATGCAACACTCAAAAAAAATAAAGCCTCAATATCTATACTCAGTTGATGGATCCAAAATTACAAAAATTATGGCACCTTCCCAGAAGTCAGAATCAGGAGTAATACAAGCTGATTTGAGAGAAAAACACGGCCATGAACCCATTATTAATCCACAAATTGAACAGAGCGTTATAGATTTTATAAATTCTATTCCAAGAATTCAATCTCATTACTTGAGAGCTCAAACAGCAAGAGAATTTATTTCAAGTGGTATATCGTTGGCCGATATCTACAGAGATCATAAAGAACTTCGTGAAAAGGATGGTTTAGTTTTTGCCACGTCTTCACACATTCAACAGGATATTCAACACCGAAGTCGATATTTTGTTTTTCGTACCGAAAAAAGATTAATGTGATCTGTGCGAAAGGTACAAGAACTCAGACGTAGAAGACAACCGCAAGATAAGCCAAGAATATGAACAGCATCTGAAATAAAAAGTTTTCTCAAGAACTGATAAGGAAAGCGACAAAATTAGGACCAATGGCAATATCGTAGCAGTTTACGACTTGCAGGCAGTATAGCAAATTCCAACGGGGACAAATATCTCTATTCTTTTATAAATCCAGGATCAACTGCCTCAATTTTACTGACTTCAACAGAGAGCCAACAAAAAACTAAATTCACCAACACTGGTTCAACTTCAAATAACAAAAAAATGTACACACATTTGTTTAGCAATACGGGAATAACTACAAAAATCAAATTTTCAGCCCCAATATACGATTAAAACAAAAAAATCTTACGACATCTTTCCTCTATCTGCACTTAAAAAGTATTGATCAATACAGAAAACTCATGCGGTACACAGGGACACAGTAATCAGTTTTTCACCTTTTCTGAAAAAAGTGTTTTTTTTAGTAGTTGCTGTTTAGATCTAGGTGTGCGATATAACATTGTTCGCGATATATTTTGGTTTTTCTGCCGATATTCGCTTGGCTGATTCCGAATCAACAACCATTTTTGTCAGCAGTTTGTGCATAAAGTAGAATTATAACTATAACGATGAACTACTGATCTTTTGGAATTACGTAGATGAATTTTTTATCAAAAAAATGGCTACAGTCATGGGAACTAGTTCTTACACAAAGATTTTTTGTGTGCTTTCTTGACAATACATGTTGATTTAAATCACATTTTCCTTTGTTTGCAACCGAATCTTTTGACTACATGCGTATCAAAATTTCGCTTGAAAATTTGATCGACTAACCGACATTTAGCTAAAAGTGTATTTTAAAAGAACACAAAATTTTGAATGTCTATAACTCAGATAAAATTGTAGTTCGAAACTTCTAGTTTTCATTGTATACTAAATAATTTATTTCACTATGTGTAGGTATACCAAGTTTCGTTTATTAATCCGGTCTACTAGCCGAGATTTGGACGAAAACTTACAACAATAATGAAAAGAGACGTGAACAAACTGGTTCAAAAGAGATTGGAATTTTAATGCTTGCATCTCGGTTATAAATCTAGATATATATTTAGAGTTTCTAATAGATACTAGATTCTTGAGTTAAATATATATATATATATATATATATATATATATATACACCAAATTCCGTTTGTTAATCGTCGTCGAAATATACTAATCGAGTAAGGTACCGTCACTGAACTCGAAAGGGGTCAAAAGTCAAGATTTCTTGAAAATTAAGAAAAATTGTCAAAAAATGCGGTTTACGCCTTGAATTTTTTCCAATGAATTGAACAAAAAATTAGGTTTTTTTTTACGAGCCTTACCAAGTTCCGCCTTAGCCAAGCCAAGGGCGGCTGTAGGTGCGTTTTAAATTTTTCACTTTTTCCGTAAAAACTCCGTTCCTCTTGGGCGTCGAAACGGGAAATGGTCATTTTCTGTTGTAAAACTGAACAGGCCTTCGACCCGTGTCCGTCTGCCGCTCGCAAGTCCCACATGGCGTCCTCTAGGTACCAAAAACAGGAGATCGTTTCTAGCACCTTTGAGGAGCAATTTTGGTCCGCGGCTCGATTTTTTTACTGCGTTCTCTTGCCGCGTCGATTTCACGTTTTTTGACGTCATGCGAAAAAGTACGCGACCGTCGGTTCACCCGGTGCGGCGGAAAATGTAAGCGAAAAAAAACCGTTTTTTTCATCACATCTGTGGACGCCGTTCTCTTGATTGAAGAGCGCCGTGTCTCCAAACCGGTTCGTTCGATGCGAGATATTTACCCGCAACCGGCGGTTGAAGAATCTGGTACCTTCGGCATCCTGTTCTGGGTCAATTTTAACACAAAAATCGAAAAAACGCGATGTTTTTTTCACCTAATTTGCGGGGATCCCTCTCCCGGGATACCCAACAGTCGGATTGGGACCGGACCGGCACCAATCGATTCGGCATAGTGTCTTTAAGTTTGTTTTGGAGCTTAATTGCGATCGCGTGCCGGATGGCGCCGGGAGGCCCGAAAAACCATGTTTTGCAGAAGTACGCGAGAATCCTCTGGGATTCGCTAAATTAAATAGCAGGGCCTCGCGGTGGTGGTTTCTGAATATAGAACGAAAGGGTCTATAAGGCGATAGGAACGATGCATCGCTCGATCGCATTTGGGGGTCTCGACGCCCGTCCAAACTCGAAACGAATTTTTCAAAATTGAGCAAATTGAAACTATTGTTTCAATATATGAAATGTTTAGTATATGAAATATTCGGTGAAATGTTTTAGAATTGTATTGCTCTTTTCAGGAATTATAACCCCACGTGTCTACTTTTGAACTACACCAGTCTCGGCGCATTACACCTCCGGGGACGTTCCGCAGGCCCACATTCGCGAAGTCACTTTTTTTCACCTCTTCAAACGGAAACGCTTAAAAGAAAATTTACATTTCCAGTCCAACAAGTGCATGCCCGGTGAAAATTCCAACAGTATGGCGTTTGAATTTCTCAAATCCATCAACGGCTTCGCACTCCAGGTCAAAAATACTACGACCATTGCTTGCCGCTGAATCGCCAATTTACACTTACAGCTGATCATTCTGACACTATTTTCGCTCAGGTTATGTGGAAATGTCATTGTTGAAGTTTATCCGTTTATGATTATTCGTGTGCTTGTGAAAAGATAAAATTAAAGAAAAGAATTTAAATCAAAATTCTGATTTTTCGCTCAATGTTAGGTTGAAATTCAAATAAAATTCAAAGAGATATCTTGAAATCTCTATATTGCAGATTTCGGCGACTCTGGCTCTTGATTAGCAACACATAGCAACGTCAAAATTCGCATTTTTTCACAAATTTCTACTACTAGTAGTTTTTTCACTTTTCTTTTAGCAGATTCTTAAAATTCAGACCATTTTACATCAGAAACAGTTGCTTCCCTTCACATTTGAATTCAAAAATTTATTTCATAATTCTTTTTAAGAATAATTGGAGCTTTTAAATTGAATTTAGATTCCAACGGTACAACACGCGTCTTCCTCGAATGTATATCAACAGAGAAAGCTGTCAGTTTTACCATTTCACTGCGGAAGGAACAGCCATTTCAATATTTATTGACATTTTCGTATCAAATTCGAATACAACTCATCAGGTTCTATTAAAATATTTTGCATGAATTTTCTGCGGCTGATTCGTGATTCGGATAATTTTACATGGGGGACGATGTAAGTTTTTTGGTCATCTGGTGATTTAAAATCCATTTTTTAAACGGTGGGAATTAAGAGTATTCTACAAGAATAGTTGAAAATTACACATTTAATTTTTTGGAATCTAAAGGTGTATTCCTCGACTTCCTAGCGGGTATAACAAGAGAGTTTTTGTTGAAAAACGATCAGTTCTACTACTTGACGGCTGAAGGAAAATCCATCTCGAAATTTATCCGGATTTTCTTTTTAAAATCGAATAGTGCTCATTGAGACCCATTGAAATGTGCTGCATGCAAACTTTTTGCGGCTGATAGCCACGACATGACGAACGTTTAGAAATGTGTGTTAAATAATTTTAACACATATAAATAAATACAGCGCACTTTCGTTAACAAAAGCATTAAGTTTTATATAGTTTACAAGAGTTATAGAGTTATAACTCTTATTATATAGTTTAGAGAGTTATTATATAGTTTACAAGAGTTAATATATATATATATATATATATATATATATATATATATATATATATATATATATATATATATATATAAATTGTACATGTTTCTATTGAAATTTACATATTTGTGGTCGATTGCCTTGACACAGGATTTTTTTAATAAAGAAATACTTGCAAATATATTTTTTTGTTCAATTTTCCGAAGTCTAAGAAACATGCATTTAGCGCTATTTTATAGAGCACATTTTCATCTAAAAGTTGTGTCATTTTCATTTTTCCAGTGCGAACCGTTTTGACGGAAGAGCCCATTTAAAACCCAGGTAAATTGAGTGACGAAATTCAGAGAAGGGGACCCCTTCTAAAATTTTTTCAATTTTATATTTTTTACTTTTGCGACCAAACCGAAGGTTTTTACAAAATTTTCAAAAATACTTTTTTGTAGACACCGACGTCTTACATACGGATATCCCGGTTATAATTTTCCACCTTTAGGCGTTGACGAGTTATTTGCAAATAAGCTGTGATGCAAAAATAATTCCTCACGCCGTCCCCATTGGAGTGGGAGCGTTCAAAATTTATCAGCAGTTACTTCTGGTGGATACCCACATTCAGTACAAGTTTCATTGAAATCCTTCAAGGATTAATATATTTTTTCGCAATTTTTGAATATTTTGAAATTTTCGCGTTCGAATTTGATCGGAATTCCTATGTGATAGCCTGGACACATAATTGTTTTAATAAAGAAATATTCAGTGAAAACTTGCAAACATATTTTTTTGTCGAATTTTCCGGAGTCTAAGAAACATGCATTTAGCGCTATTTTATAGAGCACATTTTCATCTAAATGTTGTGTCATTTTCATCTTTCCAAAGCGAACTGTTTGGCCGATTTTTTTTTTATAAATAAAAAAATTCAAAAACGAAATTCAGAAAAGGGGTGTAAAATTTTTTCAATTTTATATTTTTTACTTTTGCGACCAAACCGAAGGATTTTACAAAATTTGCAAAGAATACTTTTTGTAGACACCGACGTCTTACAATCATTCTTACGAAATCATTCTTCACGACGTCCCCATTGGAGTGGGAGCTTTCAAATTTTGTCAACTCATACCTCTGGTGGATACCCACATTCAGTATAAGTTTCATTGAAATCCTTCAATTATTAATATATTTTTTCGCAATTTTTGAATATTTTGAAATTTTCGCGTTCGAATTTGATCGGAATTCATGATTGACATGTCTGGATTTGTTTAAAAAATGATTTTAGTATGTTTCACACAACGTGGAACAATAAAATTTCACACATTTGTAGAGAATTAGCCAATCTATGATATCTTTCAGTTAGTTTTCCAAAATATTTTATCTGGCGGCGGCCGTCGCCCCTCAAACTCGATCATAACAGAAATTAATAAATTCAAATAGCTATAAAATGAAAACTGCAAGAGATATATTGAAATTTCTTTCATATCTGTATAGATTATACATTTTTCTATTGAAATTGACGTTTTGGTATTTTCGTGGCCGATAGCCTGGACACGTAATTTTTTCTTATAAAGAAATACTTATTGGAAATTTACAAATATATATTTTTTTCAAAGGCTCCGAAGTTGCATGCATTTAGCACTATTTTATATTTTGTCTTTCTTTGAATTTTATATTTTAAGATACCATTTGGTTTTACCATTGGTTTTACCTTGGTTAGATTAGGTTGTCCGCCGCGAAGCGGGAAGATAAAGCAAGACATCATACGCGCGGCAGCGCGAACTCTCGGTCCAATGTAGGACAAAGTGGCAAGGACCGTTGGTTTTACCTTGGTTAGATTAGGTTGTCCGCCGCGAAGCGGGAAGATAAATCATGACATACGCGCGGCAGCGCGAACTCTCGGTCCAATGTAGGACAAAGTAGCAAGGACCGTTGGTTTTACCTTGGTTAGATTAGGTTGTCCGCCGCGAAGCGGGAAGATAAATCAAGACAACATACGCGCGGCAGCGCGAACTCTCGATTCAATATAGGTCAATGTGAAAAAGTTGGTTTAACACCGGTTAGAATAGGTTGCCCGCCGCGAAGCGGGCAGATAAATCAAGAAAACATACGCGCAGCAGCGCGAACTCTCGATCTAATATAGGACAGTGTTGCAAGGACCGTTGGTTTAACCCCGGTTAGATTAGGTTGCCGCCGCGAAGCGGACAGATAAATCAAGACAATATACGCGCGGCAGCGCGAACTCTCGATTCAATATAGGTCAATGTGAAAAAGGACCGTCGGTTTTATCCCGGTTAGATTAGGTTGCCCGCCGCGAAGCGGGCAGTTAAATCAAGACAACATACGCGCGGAAGCGCGAACTCTCGATCCAATATAGGACAGTGTTGCAAGGAATGTTGGTTTACCCCGGGTAAAATAACAGGACAGATAAATCAAGACAACATACGCGCGGTAGCGCAAGCTTTCGATACAATATAGGACGGTGTTGCAAGGACCGTTGGGTTTAACCCCGGTTAGATTAGGTTGCACACCGGTAAGCGGCAGATAAATCAAGACCTTCAAACTCGGACATAACAAAAATTAATAAATTCAAATAACTATAAATTGAAAACTGCAACAGATATTTTGAATTTTTTTTGAGATATATATAGATTATAGATTTTTTTCTATTTAAATTGACGTTTTGGTACCTTTGTGGTCGATAGCCTTGACACAGGATTGTTTTTAACAAAGAAATATTTATTGAAAACTTGCAAATATATTTTTTTGTCCAACTCTTCAAAGTCTACCAGACATGCATTTACAGCTTGATATACAATAAGCTAAAGTGGCAAAGTCTGTTAGCCTGAAAGAAAAGCGAACGAAAAATTAAGACAAACTACAAGCGGTAGCGCGACCCAAGATATCAAAAATAAGATAAAAATGTAAAGCTAAATGTTGGTTTAACCTAGGTTAGGCTATTAGGTTAGCAAAGCGCCATAGAAATCCAGACCACATACGCATCCCTCGAAGTCAAACCGGAACTGATACTAAAGGATTCAAATAGCAACAATTCGAAAACTGCAATAGATATAATAAAAACTCTTTCAGATCTATTAAGATCATAGATATTTCTATTGAAACAATTTGACCATTTTGGAATTTTCATGGCCGATAACCTTAACACTGGATTTTTTAAATAAAGAAATACATGAAAATTAAATCAAAGTTGACATTAACGTCAGTTGAGTAATTTATTGGTAATTTTTTTTTTTTTGTGAAACTTTTAGTAACAGTGTTGAAACTTGTAGCTAAGTGTTGCTAATTTTCTAAAAGCAAACTTACTATAATTGGAGGAGTGATATTGGAAATCAAGAGTTGCCAACCTTAATAAAAGGAGGTTACTATATATGATGATTTTGAACGAGAATTTTGACGAAAAAAAGACAACAATGTAACTTTAACAAATAGTTGGTGAGCTTATGTTTGAGTATGTTGGTAACTCAAAAACACAAGATACCAACTTGATTAAAACAATATGTTGGTTATGTTGAACGTCAAAGTTGACAACATCAATGTTACTTAATCAATTTAAAGGTTATAAAAGTTTTAGTGAGATTTTCAGTAACTTTTTACTCCACAGCTGATTTTCTATCGTCCATGTTGTACACCTTAGGAACTAATATCACATCGTTAGATATACCTTTTTATGAACGTTGGGAACTTTTCATTTCTAATATCACTCCTTAAATTAAAGTCACTTTGATTTCAGACAATCGGTAACATTACATGATTAAGTACACCTCAAAAGTGTTTGATTATATTATTTTACAAACCTGACAGCATTAAAATCATTTGAGACGGATGAATTATTAGTTAATATTCTGTGCAGTAGGAATTGTACATCTTGCAACTCATACAACCTTAGCTCTGATGCGCTTTCTACAAGAATCGCGCAGCTCGCAATTCTGATTACTCTTTCATATACAAATGTCAAAATTCATTAAACAATTTCACCCTCATCAATTATTCCACCTTTAGCAACTATTCCATTATTTTCAACTCTTCCATCCACAAAAACTATTCCATTCCGAAAAATACGATCCACATGTACTAGCATTGTCTACTAACTGAGATTTAGACAAAAATTTACAAGACTCTTTAGCCAAAATCGATGAAATAACCATAAGCCTCTTTGATAATCTAATTAGAAAAGTATGAAATTTTGAATGTATGTAAGTCGACTAGACTTGTAGATAAAAAAATTCTAGTTTTCACTATATACTAAATGATCTAGTTCAGAATACTTGTATTAAATTTTGTTAGTTAATATAGTTTGCCAATTGAGATATAGATGAAAACTTGCAACTCTAAATAACTCAGTTTCTAACTCTTGATTAAGTCTGCCGTACGATTGCTGTTCACCATTTTTGAAAAACAACGCGATCATTTCGACCCTTTTCGCAATAGAGTTTTTAAATCATTTTTTCACAACCAATGTTCATTTTGAAACACGAAAATTCAAAACGCAGCTTAAATGGAGATCGAATGGGATCTGTTAGGTCGCAAGAGACTAATAAAAAGCAGAATAAAAAATGATCTGTAATATCCCGATAACAGAACAAAACCGACTGCTTAATAGAAAAACATGTGTACATGTATTAAAAAGAAACAATTTGAGTATTTGTTGGACTAATAAAAATCTCTTCTGTGAATCGTGACTTTTTTTTTAGAGAAAATGTTAGAAAATGTTAGCCGTTTAGTATTCAGGGCTAAACGGGCTTTCAAATGAGGTATAACTTACCCTACCGTGCCAAAAAAAACTTTAGGGGTTGTGATTCCAGCGGGAAGGGATTAAGTGTTTTGGCAACAAATTTTCTGGTTAAAGGTGTCCCCCTCACAACGTTGACGTGTCCGAGCGTTTTTTTTTTAACCGTTAACTATCCTAAAATATCGGTTTCGTTTTCAATGACCCACCTGGTATATTAAACTATTTAGTTGAGTGTGCATCAAATTTAAACAATACTTTGGTATTCTAATACAAAAACATGAAAGTATGAATGTATGTAACACTATAGTCCATTTTTTTAAGAATGCAGTATAGGTAAGATAGGGCTTATTTGACCTTGTTCTCCGATTGGCTTAAATCGAGGAGGAGTTCACACCGAAGATATTTACTTCTCCATCTCAACCTCTCTTCTCTCTTTCATTTCACATACATTTGCAGTTAGTTGTCAATGGCTGCCGTGTCAATTCACAATTGTCATGTGATCTGTTTGTATCATTTAGATATTTTGCGTTTTTCTCCATTTATTTCTTTCTATTTTATTACTATTGTTGCCATTTGGTGTATTTAATCTGTATTTTTCTTTTATATTGAAGTAACTATATTTGATTTAGCGCCAAATTTTGTAACTAAATTGAACATAGTGTAAATCAGGTTGCTAGTTACTGCATTCTTAAAAAAGTTGGACTATAGCTAGAATTGTAAATAGAAAGTCCTAGTTTTTATTAAATACGAGATTTTTTGGTTGCCCAAGTACTAAATCTCATTTGTAAATCTTATCTACTAACTCGAGATTTAGACAAAATCTTGCAACACAAACAAAAAAAGGACGGACAAAGTAGTTCTGAAGGTGGAACTTTGAATGTTTGTAACATAGCTAAGATTCCAGATAGAAACTTCTAGTTTTCCCTATATGATTATAGTTTTCCCTAGTTGATAATGTGTCCCAATTTTCGTTTGTTAACCTACTACTTACTAAGGGAGGTTTAGATGAGAACAAAATTGTTTTTATATAAACTTAATAAAGACGGAACAAAGCTTGAATATATAAATATACTCAACCTTTCCGGAACTCTATAATACTAATATTATATATACTACTAGTATTATATATACTATAATACTAGTATTATAGAGTTCCGGAAAGGTTGAGTATATTTATATATTCAAGCTTTGTTCCGTCTTTATTAAGTTTATCTGATTATCTATAATGTTGTATGGTTTTACCAATTCAAAATTGTTTTTGTCTACAAAATATTATTAATTACAAAATACAATATTTGAATATTGAGTTTTCTCAATTTTTTTTCTCTAATTTGTTCTCATCTAAATCTCCCTAATAGACTAGATTAACAAACGAAATTTGGGAAATGGGATAAATTGTGTTAATTCAAATTAACGCACTTTTACTCTTTAGTTTTACATTTTTTTACTTAAAATATTACATTAAATAATTGGACCAATAGGAATGGCGAGAGACTCTTAGAACTTTGTCGAGCTTTTACTCTACAGCTTATGTCAACGACTTTCAAGCATTTACCCAGGAAACAAAAGATATGGCGATCCCCCAATCCTCTATTGGGAGAATTTCAGATCGACCACGTCGCCATTTCTACGATGGGAAAGAGAGAAATCATGAATGTGAAAGAAGCAAGGGGAGCAGAAGTAAACTCCGATCACTACCTGACCAGAATTAAACTGAAGTTTTTACCAACCGGGAAAAGAACAGTGAGACAAAATATCCCGCGATATGATGGCGAAAAATTAAAATCCAATAATGCGACAAGGGAAAGTTACAGAGATGAACTGAAGTGCCTTGCGTAAGGAAATTGGAATGTAATCCGAGACAACATCCAAGGTGCTGCTGGAACGATGACTCAAACAAAGCGAATAAGACAAAATTGGTGGACTGCAGAATGTGACGACGCACTGAGACGCCGGAAAGAGGCATGGAAGAAATGGATCTCAACGAAACGATGATCTATTGATCTTCCGAAATAAGACGAAACATACAGCCCGGACTTTCAGAAGGACTAAGAAACAATATGAACAAGATCAACTAAAGAAAATTCAAGAAGATTTCCAAATGTTGAAACAATTCACAACTTTTATCGGACGTTCAAATCGCGCTTAAGTAGTTATCAGGCACGAGGAATGTGCTTCAAGAATGAAGAAGGGAGGATAGGAATGACCGATAAGCAAAACTGTGACATCCTTGCCAGATATTTCGACTCACTGCTTAACTGTGATGGTCCGCAAGAAAACCTGAAAATGGAACCACCAGGAGTATCTCCCAATTCATTGCCTCATGTCGAAGACGAAATTTTTCGGATTATTCAAGGAATTAAGGCAAACAAAGCTGTTGGTGCAGATGGTATCGTCGCTGAACTCCTACAACTCTGATCTGCGGGAGTCGTAGAATCTTTCACTCGGTTACTTGAGAACATATGGATAACTGAGACGATACCTGCTGACTGAAAAATGGCTTCGATCTATCCCCTTCGTGAGAAGAGTGACAAGATGGACGTTAATAATAAAGGCATCTCTCTTGTTTCAGTTCCTTACAAGATTTTATTGAAAGCGTTACTAACAAGAATAGAAGGGTTATTGGATTCTGAATTGGGTGAATACCAAGCTGGTTTTCGGAAAGGAAGATCTTGCGCGGATCAAATCTTCAACCTGAGGTATATCATAAAGTACAGGATGTTGGAACAGAATAAATATGTCGCCGTCTTTGTGGACTTCCGGAAGGCCTATGACTCCATTGACCGAAAAACCTTATTGGCAATTCTCGAAGAATTTGGAGTGGACAACAAGACGAGGAATCTAATTCAACAGACGATTAGCAGTACTTTCTCCAAAATAGAGTTTCGGGGGGAGTTGTCCGAGCCTTTCAATCAAAACTGGCGTACGACAAAGCGACGGGCTTTCGATAATATTATTCAACTGCGTCTTAGAAAAAGTTATTCGAGAATGTAAAAAGGGAATTTCGGATAAAGAGGCTTTCAGGTTCCATCCATCCGTGGCCTTACAGCCCTCTGTGGGCCTTAGCCTCCTCCTTTCTTAGCCTCGTTTAGCATTCTTTTCCATCCTTTTCTGTCCGCTGCTGCTCTTTTCCAGTTCCTTATGTCTATTAGTTCCCTTGCGTCTTTTTGTATGTTGTCATGCCATCTTAGTCGTGGTCTGCCTTGTCTCCTGTTGCCTTCCATGTTTCCTTTGTAGATCTTTTGTGGTATTCTTTCTTCTCCCATGCGTTCTACGTGTCCTGCCCATTGCAGCCGTTGTATTTTTATATATGTGACTAGGTCTAATTCTTTATACAGTTGTACCAGTTCGTGATTATACTTTATCCTCCACCCGTCTTCTTCCTGGGTCGGTCCAAATATTCTTCTCAATATTTTTCGCTCGAATTTTAATAATAGGTCCTCATGTTTGGTAGTCATTCTCCACGATTGGCACCCGTAGGTCACTATCGGTCTAATGATGCTTTTGTACACTTTCACTTTGGTTTTTACCACCACTATTTGCGATTTTATTACACTTTGAACTGCGTAGTACGCTTTATTCCCGGCTATCAGTCTCTGTTGAATTGTTTGTGGTATTAAGTTCTGTTCGTTCAGTGTTGAGCCCAGATATTTAAATTCTCGTACCACTTCAATATTCATATTATCCATGGTTATGTTCTGTCCCAGCCGCGTCCTTGGTTTTATGGCCATGTATTTCGTTTTGTCTTCATTCACCAGCAGTCCTACCGGTCTTGCCTCTTCTATCAGCTGCATAAATGTTTCTTTCACTGCCAGTACATTCCTTCCCACTATATTCAGATCGTCTGCATATCCTATAACTTGATATGACTTGTTTATAATGGGGCTGTCAGTTTTTATTCCTGTGCCTCTGATCACTTTCTCGAGGGCTAGGTTAAATAGGATCGGGGCCAGGCCATCTCCTTGTCTTAGTCCTTTGTCTGTTGGGAATTTTTCTGTGAGCTGGTTTTGTATTCTGACCTGATTGAGCGTCTCTTCCATGGTTACTTGTATCATCTTGATTAGCTTCTGTGGTACTTTAAATCCTTTCAGAATGTTATATAGTGCTTCCCTACTTATACTGTCGTAGGCTTGTCGAAAGTCTACGAATAGTTGATGGATAGGTACGTCAAATTCCCACGCCTTTTCCATAATTTGTCGTGTTGTAAAAATTTGGTCGGTCGTGGATCTCCCTCTTCTAAATCCTGCTTGATACTCCCCTTAGATTAGATCTTCTGCGTATATCTCCAATCTTTGGCGTATTATGGATGTTAGGACCTTGTATGCGACACATAGTAGTGAGAGGCCTCTATAGTTGTTGCAGTCTTGTCGGTCGCCTTTCTTGTATATTGGGCAGATTATGGCTATCTTCCACTCCTCAGGTATTTTTTCTGTTTTCCAGATAGTTTTTATTAGCGCATGTATTTTAGTTTCTAGTAGTTCTCCTCCTTGTTTGAGTAGTTCGGCTGGTATTCCGTCTATACCCGGGGCTTTGTTATTTTTTAGTTGTTGCATGTCATCTTTAATTTCTTGTAATTCTGGGTCCAATACTCGTGGTTGCACTGTGCAGACTCTCGTTTTTGGTCCTTCGTAGTTGGTTCCTTGTTCTTTGTTTAGTAGTTCTGTGAAATATTCTTTCCATCGTAATAGGATTTATTTCTCTCGGTCATTATTTTCCAGTCCTTATTCTTGCACATTTATATTCTTGGCTGGAATTCGTTTTTGGTGCTTTCAGGCTTGCAGGTTAGGGAGAGGTAAAGAAAGTATAAGAATGGATTGTTTGGCAATCGCCGACGATGTTGTGATACTACCGGTGTTGAAACAGCGATAAAAAGAAGTGAAAAACTCCAGATGATAGCCAAAAAGACTGGGCTTCAAATTTTTAAAACCTAACAAACAATTATTACCTGAAGACAGCAGGAATTTTAGCCCTAATAAGAAAAAGGAGAATACTGTTTTATGGGCACTTGGTGAGGATGAACAGTACCAGACTGACGAAGAGGATTTTTGAATTCTTCAGAAAGAGGAAGACGGAGCCGAAATGGATTCGGGAAGTGAGATTGGACTTAGATCGGATAGGGGTGAAATATGAAGACATAATGGACAGAGAAAGATTTAGGCGACTAATTAAGTAGTTAACAGGTTTCCAGGAGACAGGGGAAGTGTCAGTCAGAAAAGGAAGATCTTACACGGAGGAACAGAAGATGGAAGTGGGAGAGGATGAAGAGATATTGGCAGAGAGTGAGGACAAAAAATAATGTAAAAATGGTCCATAGTTGGCCGTAACGAACATAAAAAAAAATTAAATAATATATTTAATAATACATTAAATATTCACTTCCCTCTGTATAACGTTTCAAATAAAATAAATATTCCTGAATTCGTCGTTTAGATTTTTTAAAATGTCGGGAAATTTGCAAAAACAATTTTTAATATATAAATAAACAAATATGTTATCAGCGCAACAAACACATACGTTATCAAAGCAACAAATACAAACGCTAAATATATTCGCGATGTAAATAATTGAATATTAAATATTCCTGAAGTCGTTATTAGGCAGTTTTCAAATGTCGGCAAATTTGCAAAAACAATTAATAAATAAATAAACAAATTCGTTATCAGAGCAACGAACACATACGTTATCAAATCAACAAACTTATATTCGGGATGCAGATAATTGAATATTAAACGAAAGAAAATCTTGAATAAAAAATTTTGTAATATCTGGATCATGAAATGCATAAAGTTGCAAGGACGCAGAAGGTCAAACAAAAATTTAAAATCTCTTAATTAAACCCGCCACTTACCTAAACTTATCAAATCTAGCGGGATCGTTTGCGAAGAGATCTTTAAGCACGATATTGGCCCCAACCTTCTTGTAGAGCTCCTGCAGGGCCTTCCAAGCACGTTCGGACGTTAGAGCTGGTCGTGGATCCATCCTCACTGTCAAACTCGCTGTCACCTCTATCAAAGTGTATTTGATTTTACGGTGAAACGAACGGAACCGTCGAGCGACGACTCGTGGGGGAAACATGCGCATGTCTGCATCGGCGACCGCTAATCCCACAGTGATAGGTCGTCGATAAATATTTCAATCCGAGTTTCAGCGTTCGCTTTGATGGATGACATATTTTCCAGCAGGAATTCACGATTGATTTTCACAGGTGACCGGGAACATGAATTGATCAGTCGCGTTCATATTCCCGTATTGAATTATATTCTGAAAAGACTGCTTTTATACCAGATGTTATATTTTCCAATCGAAACAGACGTTCCGCTTTTAACAGCACAGTCCTGATTTTTAACAATTTGACCGGCGACGTTTATAAAAAGTTCCGCATTTTGAAATATCAACCTTTTTTGTTTTATGTCCCGGTCTTTCTTGATTTCCACTTATTTTTTTACGCGATATTTTTTTTGGCTTCAGTTTCGTTTTTTCTGGAAAAATTGCTTACAAATTTTCCAGATTGTTGAAAAGAAGATTTTGTTTAAGCAAACATATCACAATTTGGCAATTTTCTCCCGCTTTATCAACATGAAAATCTTATCAGCTTAGATAAGAGGTGTCCATCCAAAATGCGGTCCGCAAAACGGAAATTGACATCAAACCTCGAGTGGCGCGTAAAAAACGCCACCGTAGCAAACAGATTTTAACAAAATGAATATTTAGATTATGGTTAGATTAGGTTTTATATTAGGAGATGATCAATCAAGACCACATATCGCGCGGTAGCGCGACCTCTCGTTCCGAAATAAGAAAAAAAAAATCAATAGTTTAAACAATTTTAAGCAATTTTTATATATCCCTTCAAATTTATTTTCCCCACCCCCATGTGTCCGGCATGCGCACAATGCGAACATTGGGTTGCCTATGAGCACACTTACTATATTTTTACCCATAAAGCTCCAAGGTAAAAACAACTTAATTTGTGATTTATTCACGTAATGAATTCACAGAAAAAGCTAATATCGAAAGTCAGATGATGAATGTAATTTTACCCATTTCCCATGCAATAAAGAAACCTATGAACAATTTACAAACCAGATTTGCAGTAGAAGTTATCGCAGATTTTAAATAAAGGTTTCAAACGCGATTTTCTGATCTTGAGATGAATTCCCAGGAAATTCGGCTGTTTCAAATTACACTTGACTGCAACTTAACCGACGTTTGAAGTCAGTTTCATCGAATGGATATCGAAGCTTACGATCAAATCAAGGATAACTACATGGAAGAAAGCGTGGTTGATTTTTACCAATTTTTGGATTAGTTTCAAAAAATGAGATGAGATCAAAAGAGTTTCCAAATTTAAAGTAATTTGCTTGTAAATTTATTTATGTGTGGGACTAACTATATGTGCTTACTTTTTCCAGGATGAAGTATCTGAAATTAAAGTACATGCCAAATTTATCGGTTGATCATTCACAATCATTGCTGTTTCTTCTTTTTTCATTTGAATGTCAACTTTAAAGAAATTCTTCAGCAAAAACGCCATGTTCCATAATTTCCATTAAATGTTTTATGAAATAATGTTTTAATTATGATTTATCCGTTTTTGTTTAGTATTGGTGCATCTGTAATTAACTCTAAAAAAACAAAATTTAATGCTGCCTTAGTCATAATGAGATTTTTTATTACTCATGCGTTAAAAGTACTATCTCGACACACGTTTTTTAGTGCGAAAATGCCATTTTTGGCTGTATTACCACATAACTTGACTAACGCATGCAAATATTCAATATCACTAAGTTACATTAAAAAAACAATTATATAAATAAAATAAACACAATCAAGAGCTCAATATTAAAAAAGTGACGTGAAAGTCAGAAAAGTGACAAATTGTGAAATATTGAAATGACAAAAGTGAAATAGTTTTCATTACAAAATTAAAATTATAAAATCGTTTTAAAATGAGTGTAAATTCTATGGTGATACCGGAGACTAATGAGAGTTCTATTGACGAATCCACACCACCGCAGTGTACCGGAGACAATTGAAAAGCATATTCTTCATTTTTTAATTTTTTGGATGGCCCCTAGATCCCAAACTTGTAATATACGTCCCCTCGCATGGGTAATAAAAAATCTTCTTTGCAACACGGGCGGTATTGTCAATTGCCCTCTCGAGCGAATGTGCGCACTCACTTCGTTCGTGCGCCCAATTTCGCTCTCGTGACCAATTGACAACTTACCGCCCTAGTTGCAAAATATACTATTTTAATTCACATATTCTGGTGGCAAATGGAATTTAAATCCTAATCTGGCCCCGCGGCAAAAAGTTAGGACACCTCCGCCTTAGATTAATACAACAAATTAGAACAAAAGTAATCGGGTTCTCTTAAACGGCATCGCCTTGACTTCATTTAAGAACTTTTAAATCAAATTAAGTATGTTCTACTTTCTAACAATAAAGGTAAATAATGATTTAACGAATATTTTTGAAATGACTAGAAAATAGGATTATTTGGTGAACTACATCATCATGATAAAACTAATAGTAATTTGTAGTTTACACGATCAAATAAGGCTATCTTGGTTTCGTTTTATGCGAAAAATTCTCAGTTATACACAAGTAAATTAACGTAAAGTAAAATAAAGTAACGTAAAGTGAGAGGCTACACCCCACGCACAAGCCTATTCAAAAATCATGACGTACAAACGGAAAGCGACCCGAATAAAACTAAAACATCTGGAGAGAACATTTCTAGAAATGGCAGAAGACATTATGAGGATAAATTAGCGAGCTCGAAGGAGACAGCACAGAACCCCCATCCTTCGACGAGACGAAAGAGGCCATACACAAAATGGAAAGGAAACAAGGCACTGGAGATAGATGGAATACCTGCTAAGGCATACAAACTAGGTGGACAACACCTAATGCAACAATTACACTACCTCATAGTAAAAATCTGGGAAAAAGAGACGCTCCCAGAGGACCTCGAAACAGCAATAATCATCCCCATCAATAAAGAAGAACACCTGCCCTGGTTATCGCTGAAATACCTCCTATTGACATCACAGTGCGAGCCAGACTCGATACGTATAACTCACGATGTAATTGAAACAAAACAACTAGGAGGAAAAAATAGCCGCCACCGCCAAAATTTTTGAGGAATGGCAACGCGACTGGGTCTCAGGTAGCAAAGGACAGTGGACAAGTAACCTAATCAACGTAAGTAAAACGCTGGGCAACGAGGAAACATGGAGAGACAAATTACTATCTCAACCAGGTACTTAGCGCGCATGGGTGCGCTTTAAGGATTACCTGCACAGGATAGGAAAAGCTAGTGATAGCCTCTGCGAATACTTGTGTATAACTGAAGTGCGATAACTACCACGGAATTAGTATGCTATGCACTGTGCATAAAATACTAACGTATATCATTAACGCACGACTATACAGCCGTACGCAGAAAAACTTATAGAGGAATATAAAGCAGGCTTCAGAAGCCTTCAGAAAAATCGACGGTGGACCAGATCTTTACAGTGAAACAAATTTTGAATAAAGCATGAGAATACGACATTGATGTGCACAACACAGCTTCGTCGATTACTAGCAGGTAAACGATTCGATCGACCGCAACAATCTCTACCAAATTCTACAGCAGCTGAAGATACCAACTAAACTGGTGAAAATGATAAAGACGACAATGTACGAAACTGAAGCCGTGGTGCGAGTTCAAAACCAATTCCTTGTTGAAACAAGGGAATGGGCTAGCACCCACACACTTCAACCTTGCGCTGGATAACATCCTAGCCAACAAAACAGTGCAACTAGCGGCATAATATGCCGACAACATAAATATTATGAGCAGAAGGGCCGACGAAGCGCAGAGGACCTATGCCCAACTAAAATCAGCTGCAAAAGATAGCGGACTCAGCATCAACACAAACAAAACAAAGGAGATGACACAAAGAAGAAAGCGCGGGGCAGTATCACAGCTGCCAGACAACATCGAGGATGTCAACAAATTTATATATCTGGATGTGGAAGTTAACAAAGATGGTACCGAAAACGGAGAAGTAAGACGCCGAGTCCTAGCAGCAAATAAGAGGTACTAAGCAATGGCGGAAATATTAAGATATAATAGTGTGCACCTCAAGAACAAGCTTAGAATATACAAGACAATAATTCGGCCTATCGAATGCTATTGTAGCGAAACATACTATGACCGGAAAAAAAAACAAGAACGCAATGGACATATTTGAGCTCAGGTGCTACGTAGGATTCTAGGGGCGGTAACGGTCGGAAACGTCAGAAGGCCAAGGTACAATAACCAGTTATACCAGATATACCAAGAACCACCGATTTCTACATTGATCAGACTGCAAAGACTAAGATGGGCAGGACACGTGCTCAGGATGGACGACAACCGTCTGCCACTAAGAGCACTGAACGCAAAAATGCAAGGCATGCCGGAGGTAGGGAGGCCAAGAAAACAGTGGGAGGAAGAGACCGGGGAAGACGCATACCAACAACTCAGTAAGAACATGGAGAAGAACAGCAAAGGACAGAGAAGAATGGAGGACAAAAATACAATAATAGGCCAGAGCCCGATTTGGGCCGTAGTGCCATACGAAGAAATAATTATAAATGAACACTATAAAATGAAGCATATTAATATTATGTTATATTAAGCATATCAATACATTTGATCAGCTGGAACAGATAATGAAAAGTGCTTTTAATGAAGTCTAGTGATCCCTAGAAGTCTAGTGATTAGAGAGGAATAAAATAAGCAACCCGAATAAAGATTTTTTCTTCAAAAGTTAAACTTCTTTAAAGTTCCATATAGGAACAGCTAGAGTTTCACTTTTCAGAAAATGAACGTAAGCGGCAGAAAAAGTAATTTTTCTGACGATGCGGGGGACGCAAAAGTACTTTTTTATCGCTTTTATCCCATGGTATTTAACAATCATATTTTATGTTTTCGAATTAAATAGTGAAAAACAATTGTTAAAAGGGAAAATCAAGTAAAACGACCCTTAACGCATATTCCACATAAATACCACATAACCACGTAACTTGCGTAACACACGCAAATATTCAATAAAAATCGCTAAGTTACATTAAGAAAAACAATTAAATAAATAAAATAAACACAATCCTCAATATTAAAAAAGTGACAGAAATTTTGTTTCATTACAAAATAAAAATTAAAGAAAACGCTTTAAAATGAGTGTAAATTCTATGGTGATACCGCAGACTGACGAGAGTTCTTATGACGAATCCACACCACCGGAGACAATTAAAAAGCAAATTCTTGGTTTTTTATTCTATTTCTTTTTTGTGGCCCCTGGACCCCAAACTTGTAAGATACGTCCCCTCGCATGAGTAATAAAAAATATTATCTGCAACTCGTGCCGTATTTCTTTGTGCGCCAAATTTCGCTCTCGAGGGCAATTGACAACTTACCGCACTTGTTGCACAATATACTATTATCGAGGTTTTTGTTGTGGGAGATGAGAGCTACGTCGTAGGCATATTGAAGGATGTAGAAGGAGAGGTTGATTTGGGGTTTGTCGTCTGAGTGGTTAATATATTTGTCGTGGAATTATGGGTTATAGAGTAGAGGCGAGAGATTAGAATCTTGGGGAAGACCTTGATGTGGGGTAAATTGAGGAGAAAGGTCGTTGTTTATTTTGATTTGGAGGGATCTCTCTTCAAGGAAATGTTTAATTAGGTAGAGGAGGCAAGGAGGGATATTTAGTTGTTTCATTTTGAGTCTGGCATACCACACACTGTCGAAGACTTAGTTAATGTGAAAGAATAGGGCAGCTGAGTGTTGGTGTTGAAGGTATGAAAACCAAAAAGTATCGTTAGAAGTGACAAATGAGGCGAGATACTTTCTGAAACATCATTGCAAAGGGGGAAAGCAATGGTCGTACTTTAGACTCATACACCTTCCTCTCTGTAAAAAATCAACATCCAACAGATGAACATTAAAAATGTGGAAAAACACAATAGGCCACATAGCCGCAGTGTTTGAAGGACTGAAATAACCCGATATCCACATTGAGAGAGAGAAAAAAACATTACTTTTCCATATTAAGCAGCTACTATTTCAACCCTTTTCAACCTTTTTGTTTGAATAAATTTTGGTATATTTTTTCCATTCTTCGTTACACTCCCATATGAAGGGTACAGGGGAAAAACCACGCATGTCCACCTAGATTCGTTTTGTGAAAAACGAAATTTAAAGTTAGGATTTACGTTGTTTTCCACTGGATATCTATTTTATAATGTCAGTTTTATAGGGACTAACGTATTTTTTGCCCAATCTTATGCAGTGGAACGTAAAGTACACTTAAATAAAAATACACTCTAATACTAACATATGCACCAGTTTAATATTGACAAAAAATGAACTTCCGTGGTTTTTCCCCTGTGCCCTTCATATGTGTTTGATAAATATCAATTAAATGATTTTTTTTCTTAGCTTTCATATTATTTTCAATTCTCGAATATATTCGAGTGCGAAAATTACAGCAACATAAAATACGACATCGCTCGAATTACCTCGAGTGTCCATAGTTAACCTGTTTAGCTTGTTCGAATTAACTCGAACGTGTATGTTATGGTGTTAATAGTATATGTTAATAGGAGTAAAAGTGACACTTTATGTTTGGTTGGACGGGTTTCAATTCTAACTGAAGCAAATGCAACTCTTTTACTCTGACTATTTACAAAGTGGGATTGCATTTCAAAAAGTGTCAAAAATATTTACCAAAATCAATTTACAAAAGTAACACACAACACCTTTCTGCCATCGAAAGACAGTAAGTCAAAAATATTGACTTATGACATACTTATATCACTGCAATCAGAGAAATGACTAAACAATCAAAAGTTGGTTTTCTAAATTTTGTATAATTATCAAAATAAAAATAATAATTTAGAAAACTTCAAATTATAACTTCAAAGTGAACAGATGCATGGAAATGTATAGACGTAACAAACTTTACTCTTTGATTTCTCAAATGCAGACTAAGGGCCTTGATCCTTTTGATGGCAACTTAGTTGCCAAGTAAAATGTATCACTATATTGCAAACTGATTTAAAAGTGATTACTTTTATACTTGACAATAGACCTTTTTACAGTTATATTTTTTGTGCGCATGCGTCAATTTCCGCCAGTTTTTCAGGCACTTTTTGACGAATAACTAGTGCAAATAACAAAATGTGCCCAAAACTTTCATATTCCCGCCTTTTAACCAAGGCGGACGCACGTGCGCTTAACTAACCGTAAAAAGATCTATTAAAGGTATCTCTTTTATGCCTAATCCAAAAAGTAAAGATTTACTTTTCATAAAAGAAGATATTTTATAATAAATTGGGGATGTTTCGAGGGGGTTTTAGGAAACTTTAAATAGAAATGGGAAGGCATTGAGTCATAATTGGCCCCAACAAATGATGACCATAACGACATATACATCATAATATGATGAATGTTAAATTTTTCGTTATGGTCATATCATCATTTATGGCTCAATGCCTTCCAGTTTCTTTTCCCTGCAACAACCAACAACAAACAACGTTCTTTTCCAAAATTAGCCACAACCATTGATGACCATAATATAAATTTTTTTAAAACACCCATAATTTAAAACACCCAACATATTTCAATTACACCTTGAATGCAACTTTGGAAAATAAAGCCAGTTTGTTTATGGTATATGACATATGATAGGGAAACCTACACAGTTCCTATTGTTTATAAATTATACTCGAAATGTATTTCAATTTAAAAAATAATAATTAAACATTACAATATACCAAACCACTAAATCTAACTCATTTTCTCATCTCCCTTCTCGGAAACCTTAGCTTTCTCCTCTTGATACTTATAATGCATATCCATGCAATCATTATTATCAATATGAACCCATCCAGTTTTCTTCATGTGATAAACCCTTACAATACCACCGGAATAAGCATCCCTGTGCGTGGCATGGTAAATGGATCTTCTCCCCAATTCATATGCTTCCTCGTCAGTTAAATCCCATTTATAGCCAGCGTCCAATACGCCAAACGCATAGATCGATCCCGATCCCACACTGAATACCTTACCTGCAGTCCTGGTACCTTCAGAATCTACATAGTACAATTGTGGGCCCTAAAAAATACAGAAAATAAAAGATTTGAAATCATCTTGTTTCAAATAACTTTACTCTTTTGTCCCATCCAGCTAGCATCATGCCCATGGAGAGGCCCATGCCTTTGTAGTTATAAACCATGTTTGACATTAGTTTGGAGGCAGCTGCTACAGAGATTCTCTCGCGGTTGCGGAGTTCGTACATGCGGCACTGCTTGGCAAGGACTCGATCCCAGTACACACAGTCTGCAGCACCACCAGCCAAAGTTCCTAAAAATTAATTTATAGTAAATAACAATTGTTTGATTGATGAACTGGTTAAATTTGGGGAAACTTCCTGAAATTTCTAGCTTAAAGGTCGATTCCCATATGCGCGACACTTAGCTACGCGACGTCGTGCGACATCGCCTGTCAAATAATGATTACATTGTTTTAAATGGGCACGTTCTCACTATGGCTACGCGACGTGCCCATTTAAAACAATGTAATCATTATTTGACAGCCGATGTCGCGCGACGTCGCGTAGCGGAGTGTAGCGTATATGAGAATCGACCTTAATTCATCAGTGTCAAACTTGTGATGTTTGGTATAGCTTGGTTCATTAGATATTACCTCAAAAATGTTTATAAATGTAACTTAAGTTAAGCTAGTACTTAACTTAAGTTAGCTAGTTTAAGTAAATTACAGCTTGACACGCCACATTAATCGGTGAACTTGCAAATTTTGACTACAATCAAAATGTTTGCTACAGATATACAAGCAGCCAAACTTTTCTACAGATAAAACAAAGAGAAAAAAATTGACGAAACTTTCAGAAATTTCTAACTTTTCGTTTAGTTCTGTAGCATTTCCCTTGATTATCTTAGCCCTGTGTAAGTTCTCCTTTCAAGTTTTTATCAACCATTTCTTTATTTTTCTCTTCTTCGCCTTAATTACCCATTTCCTGTAAGAGTTCAGGACCTATGATGAAGTCCACAAGACATAATCCAGCCCATAAGAAAGTTTCATTGTGGTAGATCACATGACATGTGATCTACATTGTAGCATCACAATACGGAATTGAAAATATCAGTTTATTTTATAATTCATTTCTTAAATCCTGTTCGAATAAGAAGATTACTTCTCGCCCAGTCATACGGATTAAAGATCGGTTATAAGCAAAGTGCTCACAACGGACGAATTGGAAGCGAGGGTGTTTACCTCGATGAAACTCAAATCGAACAGGTACCACAGTTCAAGTATTTGGGATCGCTTGTCACAAAGGAATTGGCGACGACGGCCGATGTTCATAGTGCATATGGAAGCGGACGAATATCACCATCAAAACCAAAAATATGCCTATGCCGAACGTTAATCCTTCCTTTTCTTCTTTATGGATCGGAAACGTGGACACTGCTCAAACCGAACCTAAACAAGCTCGAGGTGTTCCAAATGCGATGCTTGAGACAAATACTCTCTATCCGCGACCGACTCCGAAACGAGACGATTAGAAAAAGCTGCGATCAACAGACACCGATCGAGGAAGAAATACAAAAACGAAGACTACGTTGGTTTGGCCACGTGTGCCGGATTAATAACACCCAGATTCCACGCAAATTCCTTTGGCGGGAGCGACCGCCAGACTGGAGAATACAAAGAAACGTGCCAAAGAAGGCATTATTGAAATTAGTGGAATTATTATTGAAAGAAGTGGAAGAAGATTTGAGAAACCAAAGACTGGATACTCATCAAGCCAAGGACATTGCAATCGATCAGAAAGAGTGTAAAACGTATCGAAAATGGAGCAAGAAATCCTGCGGCACCGACAGCAGCGTATTGGTTGCGAGGGCGACCCTCTCCTCAATCGCCGGCTACTGATTAAAAAAAACACCCTCAAAGTTACTCTTTGTTGGACACTATCAATATTTCTAGTACATATGTTACAGTAAAAGTACGTAGTTTGGTAAATATACACATTTACCAGTATATGTACACATTTACCTTCTTGGTTGGTAAATGCGAGTTCAACCTACATTTACCAATTATTTCCGGCAAATGTGTACCTATGCATAAATGTTGTTGGCAATTGTTAGAGGTTTACATTAACATAAACAGCGAATGGGCTATCCAACAAAACACACGTGATATTTTAACACAAAAAAGTATACATTTTCCGGTAAAAGTAGATATATAAAGTTGATCTCAGATTTAAACTCGCATTTACCTATCAAATTGGTAGATGTATAGAATACCGGTAAATGTTTACATTTGCCGATGTTGTACTTTTACAGTAACACATATATAGGCAGACTTACCCAATAGAAAATCATTTATTTCTACGATTTTCTTCATAGTTTGTGAGCCAATAAATGCTCCTCCAGTAGCTCGGGAATCGACAGCCAGAACGACTCCTCCCTGGTATTGGAAAGCCAATGTGGTAGTTCCATGATCGAATTGGATTTTGATTTCCTTTCCAGTTTCATCTCTGCACAGTTCTCCAAGTTTCACAGCTGGCTGAAAAATAAAACACAAAGCAAATTACATGATGCCAACTAATTCTTATCTGGTATACATGAGTGACTCAATGTCCAAAAAATCTAAACAAACTTTTTATTGACACCACTGCTTGGCATGTTTGAGTAGTCTCAGTAATTGGGGTCATTTAACCAGTACATGATAGTAACGCTGCTTTGTTTAAAATAGGGAATATGCATCAAATTTAAATTTGGTTCAAATATTTTTTTTCCGAATCTTTATTCACCGGACATTTGAACTAAATCATTATTTGTATAATAAATATCTTTTTAAATACATACTTAAAATTAATAAATAAAACTGCAAATTAAGAGAGGGAAATTCAAATTTGTAAAACGCAACACCATTGCTTAAAACGAAAGTGACGTAACATACCATGTAAAGTTCGAATTGTTAAAAATGAGAACAGCTGCATTAAACAATGGACTGAACTGTCAGTAGTAATTGACGTCATCAACAGACCGCGCGAAAATGGCGGCGTTTAAACAGCTCAAAATGTTTCTCTATTTTAAATATTTTTTTAAACTTAATTACAGCATTTTTAAGCAGTATTTATATTTTTTACTATGTTATAACGGTGTAAACAGTGAACTAAAAATATTTAAAAAAACATGCATATTCCCTATTATTAAACTTATAAACTTATTTTTCTTTATATACATTTTTGTTCGTATCAATTTGCTATAGAAAACTTGTAATATTTCAAATAATTACATAAGTAAGTGTATATTATTATACAATTTGCTTATTATAGGACGCAAATTTTACAGCCATATAGATCGATCTATGCATTGCATGTCTATTTTTCAGATTGAAATGCTACGAAATTACAAAAAGAACCCCCTTACACCCTGGATGATGTTTATAGTGCTGTACACGATGTGAATAAAAAGATGAACTACAGGGAAGCAGAAGCGCATTATGGAGTTCCTATTTCAGTAATTTTTAATCGAATTAATGGACGCAAAATAGAAATTAGAAAACTTGGAAATTGAAAAAGCTTGTTAAATACAGGATTTAAAGATGGCCTTCCTGATATCAGATGACTGATATCAAGGCTTCATGAGGAGTGATCCGAATTTGTCGCTAAATAAACCAGAGCATTTGCAAGCCAGAAAAACTGCAAGAGATCCTTTCGTCATATGGATTATTTTGATAAATTAAAAGAAACTTATGAGCGTCATGGAATAAATCATAATGTTGCTGATGATGAGAATAGTTATAAGCATGCCTGTTTGATTTTTAATGCAGATGAAAGTGGATTTTTACAAGACCCTATCAGGTTAAGAGATATCAGGGAAAAAGGGTCACCACCAAAGGGTCAGTAGAGTTTCTAGGGGTGCAGGAAGAGAATCGACAACCATTTTGACGTATATTTCAGCAAGTGGTGGATTTTTGCCTCAACTGATAATATTTAAAGGAGCAGCGGTCCAACCCCGCTGGATGTCAGAGTTGGCCTACGCAAAGAGTCATTAAGGAGCAAGGGTAAATGGATGGAAGAACCTACATTTTTTGACTGGTTTTCAAAAATTTTCGTTGTGCATGTTGAAGAAGTACGGAAAAATAATTGTCTCGAAGGCAAGGAAGAAGTTTTGTTGTATTATGGGCATAGTAGCCATATCAGTGTTCGGATTATGGAAGCTGGTATAGCAGCAAAAATAGAAATATTAAAATTTACAAGCCATCTAACTGACCAACTACAGCCTCTAGACAAAACAGTATTTGGGCCAGTCAAGACAATGTGTGACGAAATTCTGGCTAATTATGGAAAATCGCAGATGGGTAAATCGATAATTCGAATATCGAAATCGAAATTTGTAGAGTTGTTAGACCGACTTTGGTCAAAGGCGATGAAATAGACAAACATAGTGAGTGGCTTTAAAAGTACCGGCCTATTTCCTTTATATCCATCGAAATTTCCTGAGAGCCTGTTTAACCCTGTTGATTTGGCGAGATACAGAAGAAGAAAAGATCAGTTCGTGACGATGGTGCAACCTTCAAATGATCAACAAATCCCTTCTACTAGTAGTCAGGACTTCATTGCCTTAAATAATCAAGTCACTCAAGTCACGAATTGTGGACTACCACGAGATTTATTTCGTCCCTCATTCGACATCATGCCACGTACCAATGCCGCCTCTTGTGACCTGGACGGGATCTTGGATTTAAGCTTTCCCCGTATTCAATCGCCTCAAAAAACAAAATCTGTTACTGATATAATAGAAATTTTCGCAAGGAACATTCAAAAGAATTACTGTCCTGCTACTACCGCCTCAGCCACAGGAAAAGTGACTCGTTTAAAACACTTCATCTATGGGGAAGTTCTTACCAATGACGATGTTTTGGATGGATTAAAGCAAGCGGAGGAGAAAAAGAATAAAACAAAGAAAAGAAGATTTACAAAAACTTTGAAATCTAACTTCAGCAATGAAAACGAAGGAGAAGCTCAAAGTTAAAAAAAATGGGATTGTAAAGAGAAAAAAAAATACCAAAGAAAAGACAAATTGCTGCAAAAAACTTTTGTTGGCACCAAACAAGCAAACAATTTATTCGTCAGAGTCGGAATTTGATTTGAATGACCTGATGACCCCGGCAAATACGGTTGAATCATTTGACCCATCAGACGTCCCAAAAGATGATTTTGTTCTAGTAGAGTTCCCTTTGGAAGGAAGTGCTTCTGCTAATTACGCCGCCAAAATTTTAAATTTTGAAGGCGAAGATGTTTCTTGCTTAAGGAAAAGCTTAAAGCTCTTGCTTAAAAATGAACAACAAGTATATCGATACTTCCAAATTAAAAGATTGTAACTGACATTTTTACCATTTTCGTTTTTTAATGCTTTCAGAATAAGTAGATCCTAATGTTTAATTCATATTAATCGAATTGCTTAATTTTTTTATACAAATAGTAGAAAAATAAAAATATTTTCTCATTGTAAATACAAACCTTATGCATTTGAACGTAAAAAATACGGTAAAGTACTATACAATCTCCCTTTTGATTTATTTTTAATGGTATAATACTTTACAATGGACATATTGCTTGTGTTCTCCAAAAAACTTGTATAGCATGTTACGATGATAGGGCGCTGATAATATAAGACACTACTAAAATTGTAAGCGAACTTACAAGTTTTTTATTCGAATTTTCAGCACCTTTTGTTAGTTACAATGTTTTTATCTGGTACAATTTTTTTGGCGCGTGCTAGATACAATGTTGTTAAGCTACCTACTGCAATAAATATTATTAGTGAAAGTATAACTAAAAGTACATTTTTTGGATGTGATTGAAACAAAAATAAGTCAAAATGTCTATAATTGTCTAATATTATTAATTGAAATTAACTCAATATCAGATACACAAGTTAGGGAAGAAGTTACAAATAGTAATTGGAGTGAATTAAGTCTTCAAAACACTATAAGTCCTATAGAAATGTGCACACCCAATCAAATGTTAGACGCGGAAAAAGTTATGGAAGAAGTTACCACTAAGAATTGCAATGATTTACGTCTTCAAAACAGCAGCGTTACAGAAGTGGGCCCATCTAATAACAGTTCTCCCAATGAAAACGACGTATCAGAATATGAACCAAGCAACTCCGACGTTGAATCACATTCTTCATCATCCAACGTTCCTCTTAGACGCATGGAGCGCATTGACCAATCGCAAACTAAAGAAAATGAAATTAACTTTTCTGCAAATAATACAACAAACAATACAGACGGCTTAAAGAGGAAGCCAGAAATTTTACCCAGGCAAGATAACACGAAATAGAAGAAAAGGAATCCATCTATCTGGAAGATAAATGTTCAGAAATCGAAAATACATTAATAAAAGCGGTAAAGTTGTAAAAGAGATGGAAATTAAACCTGGTTGTAGCAACAACTGCAGAAAAAAAACAGAAAAAAATGTAATTCTAAGTTCAACGAAGAGCAACAAACGACTCCTTATATTTAAAAATTTTTGGTTTTTTTTGGTTAATTATAATAGGAAATCTGCATTTGTTGGAAGTTGTGTATGGCGTATTCCTAAGAAAAGAATTGCTGTTAAAGAAAATGATAAAGTGTCTAGAAGACGTTCAAGTTTGTCTTACAGTTTACCAAAGAGCGCTTTAGAAAAGTAGTGGTGTGCAAAACAATGTTTCTAAATACATTAAGCAGAAACGATATGTGGGTGATGACTGCATTAAAGAAGATGGATAAATCTGGTACTGGCACAGTCTCAACTGATAAAAGAGGGACGCATAGCAACAGAACTTACATAATTCCAGAGACAGTTAAACGAAGTGTTCGTCAACATATTGAGTTATTTCCCAAAGTACCATCTCACTATTGCCGGGAGCGAACAAACAAATAGTATGTCGAGGAAGGTTTGTTTATCCATAGCAAAAATGTACAGATTACATAAAATTTGGGTTACAGAATATGACAATGTAGCAATGGCTACTGAAAGACAATACAGAGATATTTTCAATAATGAGTTCAATATTGGTTTCCATACGCCAAAGAAAGATAAATGTGACATTTGCAATTTATTTGAAATTATAGAAGAAAATACACAACAAATGGTTGAGGAACAAAACAAACATCTTTCTAGGAAGGAGATAGTGAGGAAGGAAAAAGTAGAAGATAAGAATCGAGCACAGATCGACAATAGTTTAAATGTTTCATGCTTTGACTTACAAAAAGTTATTCAACGGCACAGGCGCGTAACACAATTTTACTATAAATGTAAATTATCAGTTTTTAACTTTACAATTTTCGATTTAGCAAACAAAGAAGGATTTTGTTACATGTGGAACGAAACTATTGGAAAGAGAGGTGCCAACGAAATTTCAAGTTGTTTGTATCTTTATTTAACAAGGATCAGTTGGGCAAAATAAAAAGTTTTGGTCAGCATGTACTCATATGTCGCTAAGCGTTAAGAAATTTTAAGAAGTTATAAGAAATTTCCATTGTGCATAGATATCTTGAACAAGGACACACGCAGAACGAAAATGACAGTGTTCATGTTCTAATTGATAAAAAGAAACGTAATGTGGATTTATTCACACCAGATTAATTCATCATGCTTGTTAAAATGGCAAAAGTAGATGGAAAACCATATAACATTAAAGAACTGAGCCAGGATGACATTTTTTATTTCAAGAAAATTGGCATCAACAGTTTTAAGAATTTCACCAAGAACACTAACGGAGCAAAAATTTCTTGAAACAAATGAACTGAAATAATTGTGTACACAGAAAATCCTGAACTAGTTTCTTATAAATATGAAATGGACGAAGATCTATAGTTTATGAACTTGAATCAAGGGAAGAAGACCACCAAGAAGAACATCATTGTTTGTGGTAGTCCAAAATGAAAATGTAATACCTAAAAGCTATAACAATCCATTGATGTTGAATCTGAATGAATAAATTTTTGAATAATTAGAATAGTTTGAGCTATGTTATAATTATTTTTAAAATTTTATATTTTGTAATAGTTTTTTTGTTTGCGTTAATAAAATAAATTATTTGAAAAACACGTTTTAGAATTATATTTTTATTCCCTATAATATAGGATATAATATACCTAACGTAATTAAAAAATAACTTAGCATAATTATTTTTACAATACTAATAAACAATTTTTTTTTAAACACAAAATGGATTTTTGGTATTTAAACGCAAAATCATCGTAAGTGCACTTACAATGTTTTTAGCTAATAAAGTGGAAATTATCGAAATTGTAACAAACTTTAAAATAAAGAAAATTAAAAGAAACGACATAAAGCAATATAGATATCTTTATATTAGCTCCGTAAATCATATTGGCAATAGATTTTACATATATTTTTAGTTCTGTCGAATGATATTGAGGTAGGAAACACTCAGATTTTTTCTAGCACTTCTGTAAAGTGAGCATTTTGCAGTTACAATCTTTTAATTTGGAAGTATCGATATCTTCCCTACCAATCCCGATAGTTCGAAAATATAAAAAAATCAGATTAAGCAAAAATTTAACACAATTACTTGTGGGGGCACAAAAAGACAGTCTGCTATCTAGTCTACTATCTCATTCGATATACATATAGGTACGTGATTATTATATAATGTATCTATATCTACATGGATCTATATGTATATCGAATGAGATAGTAGACTAGATAGCAGACTGTCTTTTTGTGCCCCCACAAGTAATTGTGTTAAATTTTTGCTTAATCTGATTTTTATATATTTTCGAACTATCGGGATTGGTAGGGAAGATATACTTGTTGTTCATTTGTAAGCAAGAGCTCTAAGCTTTTCCTTAAGCAAGAAACATCTTCGCCTTCAAAATTTAAAATTTTATAAGGGTACATTTTATTTATATAATCATCATTTTTATTAATTTTAAGTTTTTGAACATATTTCAATAGGTATGTAATTTTAAGTTGAAAAAAATTTTCATTCAATATTTTTTATATACATTTTAAATTACAAACAAATATTTTTAGTAGGTACCTATTTTTTTTTTTATTCGACCTATTTGACCTTTTTTTATGTCCTATTTTGAGGTTTAATTATAGGTTAGGGTTAATTACAAACACAGCTGTTAATAAACAAAGACAATAAATTAGTATCACAAAATACCTCCCGTAATTGGCACTGCATAATGAAGGCATTTAATTGAGTTAGACTAGGACAAATATGTTTACATTTACCCCAATCACAGGGGTAAATGGAAACAACAGGGGTAATTGTAAACGCGCTTAAACTTAAACATATGCAAAATTAGTTTCAATGGAAACATTTTTTAGTCATATGAATTAATTAAAAACATTCATAATCGATTAAGGAATTTTTAGTCTCAAATGATAGCTACATAAATTTTTAGGTAGAATGTTCAAAATTCGTTTCCACCGCCTGACCCTACTTCCTAGTGATGGTATAAAAAACAATTTTCAGAAAATGAACAACTGAAAGAAAATGAGAAGAGTTTTCATCACAATAGAATGTTATAATATATTCTGTATATTATAGACTTTATTAATGTATGTCTAGACATAATCTCCCACATTTTTAACTAGCGTCTGGTTGGTAGTTTTACCACCGCATTGTTATAACGTATTCTGTGGATTATCCAATTTATTCTTAAATGTCTAGACATCTTCCCCCATATTCTTAACTAGTGTTCGGTGGATGTACGATATACAAACTTAATAAAGCCGGAACACAGCCTGAACATATAAATATATTCAACCTTTCTGGAGCTCTATAATATTATTGAGTTTTTTTTAGGCCTACCAAAACAAATCGCATGTGAAATTTGCCAGTTACTTACTGGGTCTCAGTCAACTCCCGTGGCACTAAACGAGAAACAGAAAAATAACTTTGTTTTTAAGATCATCTTTCTATTAACTTAAGTGAATAGCAATCTGCAGACGCGTTTCGAAAAAATTTCCTCTCATCAGTGCAGCTTTGCTGTTATGAATTATAATTTGACAAACACTTACTTGAAAGCCTCATGGTTATGGATAACTAGAGGTTAGTTTTGTAATTTGACATTTTGTTAGAGAGACATAACCTTAGCAGATTATTGACTGAATTGAAATGAAAATTTACTATTGGGAAAACCATACCTATATATAATTCATAACAGCAAAGATATACAGCACTGATAAATATCTGCTAAATCGAAAAATGATATAAAATATAACTTAACTATATAACTTAAGTTAATAGAAAGAGATTTGTGTTGGTGGTTCTAAAAGACTCAATAATATTATAGAGCTACAGAAAGGTTATATATATTTATATATTCAGGCTGTGTTATGACTTTATTAAGTTTATATGATTATATAATGTAGTATGGTTTTACCAATAAAATACTACTATAATGTACAGATGTTAAACAATTAGTCTTATAGTCAGTCTCATGACAAGTGAGTCACAGTCTTAATCTTAATTTTAGTCTACAATAAGTTAAGAGAGGGTAACTCATTTACAATACTTAATAAAGTATTATACTGTATTATATCTTTCACTGTAAGACTCAGTGCATTTCAAATACTTCCACATGTCAAAGAAGACTGATCTTAAGTACCAACATTAGTTGGGGCAATCTGTTCTTATGTCCCAACATTGGTTGAATACCTCTCAATTCTACCCATCAATCATCAGCATGCTCAACAGTGACACCCCAGATCCACAACAAGAACAACCTTTGAAAAAGGTCATGGAAAAGATACTGCTCATACTACCTTTTTTTATTTTGGAAAAAATCAATACATTTCGGCAAAATTTTTACCAACAACTTGATAGAATGGTTCGAAGAAAAGAAATATTACTATAGACTTTAGTGAGTTGCTGTAATGACCACTGGCAATAAAATTGGCAGAAGATGACTTGCACAAGCTTCCACAAGTTTTAGTGAAGCCGAACTTGCAAGAAGTTCCACTTGTGTACAGTTGCTTTGAGCTTGCAGCAAGCACTTTCGTCATGTTCACACAAAAAGTTGGAAGCTAGAAATTATTAAAGTAATTGTTGGATAGAGTTGATACATTGATTGTATGTGCCAAATTTTAAATTAGTAACTTCAACATGAGCGAGAAAAAAATATGGTCCCGTTAAGACACTGTGAATCCTAATATCCAATCTCATAATAATAATAATAATATACTTTATTGCCCAACAGGAAACCCCATTTACAAGACAACAATAAATTTAACAATATGTAAATAATGAAAATGTATTCGGTTAAGTTATAACTTGTCAAAAAAATATCTTTATAGCGTGCCATCGCATTCTAACACATTACAGTTACTGGTGCCCGCCGAAGACAATTGGTACGAGCCCCTGGGATGTAAAATGTGTTAATATACCTAGAACTTGACCTAGGTATATGGAAGTTTATTTTTGACAACAGAAATGAAGCATCCACTTTATTATGAAGAATCTTCCATAAAAACTTAGCAGTAAGCTCTTCTCATCTGGCGGCCAGCGAAGCGATACCACGTTGTTCCAAGAGAATATTTTGATCCACACCACGATCGGGATAGACACCATCTACTCTGTACGATAAATACTTTAAGAATCTGCGGTGAATACGGTCCAGTCGCATTATCTGATTCATGTAATATGGATACCAAATAAGACATCCATACTCGAGTTTGCTTATTACATATGCAAAATACAATAACTTTATGAGGTCGATGTCTATGAAAGATGCACAAATTCTCATAATAAAACCTAACATTCTGGAAGCAGACATTGCAATATTAGTTATATGTCTAGTAAAATTTAAATCAGAGGTGAATAAGATGCCCAAATCCCTTATCTCCAAGCAGCATTTAAGTTGTAATCCATTCACTGTGTATGATGTTGTGAAATGGTTAGATTTCCGGGAATATGACATGGAGCAGCATTTATCAACATTGAGGTACAGTTTATGAGTTTCACACCAGGATACTAATTTGTTGATGTTATGTTGAAGGAACATAACATCATTTGGCGAAGTGACGCTTGTAAAAAGTTTGATGTCATCTGCATAGGCCAGTACATGACAGTTTAAGGATTTTAAGAGGGAATTAATAAAAATAATAAAGAGTAGTGGCCCCAAATTTGAACCCTGCGGAACACCAGAATCCATTGAAAATTTGTACGAGTGAAAACCATGAAAAGCTATGTATGCTTGACGATCAGATAAATATGATTTCATAAGCTGTTGTAGACTTGGAGCAGCTACAAGTTCAGCAAGTTTCATGAGTATTATGTCGTGGTCAAGGGTATCGAAGGCTTGAGAAAAGTCCGTATATACTACGTCTACTTGACCCCTGTTATCTATCACTTCTGAAAGATATTGAGAGCATGATGCAAGATTGGTTGTTGTAGATTTACCTGGCATGAAACCGTGTTGGTTGGAAGAAATAAATGAATAAACGTTTTTGAAAATAGTTGAATAAATAACCTGCTCGAATATTTTTGAAAAATTACTTAATAAAGCAATTGGACGATAATTTCTCCGAACAAATTTTTCTCCCTTTTTATATACCGGAGTAATTTTAGCCAACTTCCACCTTGAAGGAAACATGCACGTGCTAATAGCAAGATTTATAATAATATGAAGGGGCTTAGCAAATATGAATCTACAATCTTTAATTAGGAAGGAAGGAACAGAGTCATCTCCAGCTGATAATTTATTAGGTAAACGCGCCATAATGCTTATTAAATCATTTTCTGAGATTGAATTTTAGGTATAAGACAGACAATTACTATGATTGTCAGGCAAATTAGTGGCGTTAGCAGGTTTATAACTTTTAGAAAATAGTGAGGCAAAACCGTTAACGATGTCACTAGGTGTAGAATACTCCTGACTTTCATCGGTAATTCTGCTAGGTATTCTTGTAGTACCTTGTTCCATATGAGCATAAGTCCATAATCCGGTCGGATTTGATTTGATATTGTCTTCTAGTTCTTTAAGATACAACTGATATGTTTCACTGATTTGCCATTTAGTGAGTGATCTGAGCCTTTTGAATTCATTATGATATACTTGTTTCCTACTTGATAGCCATTTTTGTCTATAATACGCCTTAGTTCTTAAGTTCCTTTTTATTTCAGAAGTAAACCATAGAGGAAATTTAGATCTGCTACTATGGGAAAGGGGGATCGATTTATTAAATATGTTGTATAGATTTGTATAAAACATATCCAAAGCTTTATTCACATCAGTATAGTTGCTTAAAAATGACCAGTCCATATTGCACAGTTCACTATACAGTGTGACAAAATTAGCCCTTTTAAAGTTATATCGTGTATTAGTATTTGAGGGAAACCTACTATTATCAGAGATTGCCCTTAGTTCAAATTGAATAGATAATGATGGGTGATGTAGATCTTTAATCACCATTGAAGTATCAGCACGCTTGACTAAAATGGGAGAGCTTAAGTTCGACACGACGAGATCAAAAATTTTATTGTTAATGTTTGAACATGTATTGTATTGAGAAAGATCAAGTATGTTACAAAAACAGCGAAATGAAAGACATTTGGAACATGAAATATTTGTATGATAGAGATTAGGTAAATTGAAATCACCTATAACTATTATTGGCTGATCCATTATTAAAAGTTCCAAAGAATTGAAGAATAATTCTAGGTCATCTACTGTTGTATCGGGTGGAATGTATAATGTACAAATAAAAAAGATAGCACCGTTAAGAATACATTTACTTAATAGAACATCAATTAATGGAACACTATTAGTTAATGAAGTCGTATCTACTATTTTATATTGAATGTCGTTGTCAATTGCGATTAACACTCCTCCACCTTTGGTGCGCCCCACCGAGTTAAATTTCCTGTCACAACGAATAACATTATAGTTTGGAGGGAAGAGTTCCGAGTTTCAGACCAGGTTTCAGATAAACAAATAATTTCATAGGATGAGTTGCAGCAGCTGATATAAAATTCTTGTGTTATAGAACATAATCCTCGGGTATTTTGATAGAAAATATTTAATAAAATGGGGGATCGGTTAGGCTTGGCTAGTTTAAATTTTCAGTGATAGTAGGAACCCCATTCACATATTTTATATGTAAATTAGTTTCACCATTCGCTAAGCGTGTATTTAACTCTTCTTTAGTCGTTCTGTATAATTCCCTCTGCATAGGTGTGCGATCTCTAGAGAGATGTATGCCTTTCCATTTATTAATTGTTTTTAATTTATTTATATTTTTCATAGTTGTAGCCATGATTTCAAGGGACGGAACTTTAAATCTTATTGGGCGAGACTGTGATTTGGAGGGATCATATTTACCGAGACGTTCAGTCTTTATGTTATTTACACGTACACCAATATCTGCTAACAGATTTTCCGCAGACTTTGAATCCGACATCATTTGTTGTTGCTTAGATTCCGTATTATTTTCCTTAATTCCAAATATAAGTAAATTACCAGACCTTTTCTCTCTTTCTGATATTTCATATATAATTTTCTTCATAAAAATTGGCGTAGAATGTAATTTATTAGGGTCTTCAACCTGTTTTGAACTTTTAAGGGCGAAAATTTCGTTTTGAAGATTTATAATTGCCGCTTTGAGAGAGATTAAATCGCTGCCGATTTTATCGCAATCACGGCAATTCCATTTAAGTCCCGATTTTAAATGAATCTTTCCAGCCTCAGAGGTCGTTATGTCAGCACAATTGATATTATACGACTTATTACAAACACAGCATGTAACAAGTTTGTGTCTCAGACTTTTTACTGCAGCACGCACAGCGATTCATGATTATAAAAATTTTACTAAAATATAAAAATACCAGTAAAGGAAAATTTCAGGGACACAGCTTTTTCACACTCAGGGGTCTGTCAGAGTGACTATCAGTAAAACAGAATAAAAGCAGACCACGGAAGGGTTAACAGTAGAGAACAGAGGTAAGAATTTTTATTTTAAATAAACAAACCCGGGAAATAATTAGGTGAACAAAAACGATGAATGTGAGTCGCAGATTTTGCGAGAACCGGGCAGCAAAAAGTTATCAGTAGATAATTCGTCTCCTATTTTCAGAATCAATATATTGACGATTTCAATTTATATGAATTTATATGGTTTTTACACGATGTTTCAATAGATAGTTAAAAAATTATTTAATTCATATATGCACTAACCTTATATCTATGCACTGTGCAAATTTTAGAAATTAATTCCTTCTAAATGCAAGCGACAACTCGAGTTAGTTCGGAGCGCGACACATGCACATTCACCTTGAATATCACCTTTATTATGATGCTCACAATCTCATACCCACTTCTTATGTTTTCCCACTTTTTAATTTTTAAGAACTACGCAATAGATGCTGCATGTATTATTCTGCAGCTAGGCATCTTGTTTGACTGCTCTCACCCAAGTAATTTGCATACAATTTCTATCTAAACAGTTCTACAAGATATTGTAGGAACTTAACTTCTACACACTTCTAAAAGGGACTTGCAAATAGAAAAATTGCAGTCAGTGGAAACAGTTGTCTATTGACTTCTGCAAGAAATTGTGGAAGTTACTTGCCAGTGGGCTTGCCAATAGGCTTGACACTTCACTTAATAAATGAATGTTTACACTGACAATAAAATATCAATTGAATTAAAGTCAATTCAGAGAATTCTACAATTCATGGGGCAGTTGATGTGAATTTTACTCCTCAAGAGAACTGATATATATATAAGGTGGATAAAAAGTAAGTGAGAGTATTATGAATGTGAAGCAACTATCAGACCTTGTTGGCCTAGAAATTTTCTATTTAGGGGAGAATTGAGGCCTTCAGATGTAAATGCAACATTTACAGGGTTTAGTTTCAGGGGGGTTTGAAGAAAATACAATAACAGAAATATGCCAAATTACTTTCGAAAACTGACACATCCATAAATCCACATTTACCATGCTCTCTCAAAGAGTGTTGTCCTCGAAATCTGGAACACGAAATATTTGTATGATAGAGATTAGGTAAATTGAAATCACCTATAACTATTATTGGCTGATCCATTATTAAAAGTTCCAAAGAATTGAAGAATAATTCTAGGTCATCTACTGTTGTATCGGGTGGAATGTATAATGTACAAATAAAAAAGATAGCACCGTTAAGAATACATTTACTTAATAGAACATCAATTAATGGAAGACTATTAGTTAATGAAGTCGTATCTACTATTTCATATTGAATGTCGTTGTCAATTGCGATTAACACTCCTCCACCTTTGGTGCGCCCCACTGAGTTAAATTTCCTGTCACAATGAATAACATTATAGTTTGGAGGGAAGAGTTCCGAGTTTTTAATTGAATCATTTAACCAGGTTTCAGATAAACAAATAATTTCATAGGATGAGTTGCAGCAGCTGATATAAAATTCTTGTGTTTTAGAACATAATCCTCGGGTATTTTGATAGAAAATATTTAATAAAATGGGGGATCGGTTAGGCTTGGCTAGTTTAAATTTACATAAATCCACATTTACCATGCTCTCTCAAAGAGTGTTGTCCTCTTCGTCTCTCCTTATTTCAATATAATATATAAGGGATTTATTTAATATTTTGGATATTTCGGGGGGGTTTGAAGCCCCAAAACCCCCCTCTTGACTACGAACATGAAGTGCAACAACACATGGTGAAATTAAGACAAACCCGTTATGGGTGAAATACCATAAATTTTATCAGTTATTGTGGTATGTCTTGACTACAAAAAGACAGAGGAACATACATTACAATCTCTAGACTTTTATCTGTGGGAACCAGGCAATGTAGAAGCTTAATTTTTGCTTTCCGATCTTAGTTAAAGAGTGCCAAAGATGATTAACAACAATTACAACCAGATAAAAAGTCCGCAACACATTTAAAAAAAAAACATATTCTAGACCAAGCTGGGAAACTTTTACCAAGCCGGTAAAAGTATTACTGTGAACTTGTGTAAGTTTGAGGTATCGGATAATCATAGTGAGCTTAGTAAAATAGCACTTACGTTGTTGTAAGGGGGAACAGCAAGCTCCAAATTATTTCCAAAATTCTGACTCAGCTGCAAAATATCGTTGTCGAATGGATTTTCGGTTTTAAGAGAATCGTATTTTGAAACTCCACAAAGCTCTGCTAATGCCATGTTTTAAATTGTAGAATGAATGACTTGAACGAAAAACAATTACTAGTCACCGCAATAAACACAACCTCACTTAATATATGGGATAACTTCACGTTGTAATGTCCACTAATACCAATAGTAAATTTGGTAACATTTAATTATTATATTACATACTGGCTTTAGATTTTGTTTATTACTTTTGTAGAAAATTTTAAAAAGCAATTTATTGTAATTGTTTTGTACTTTATAATAGCAAGCAAAACTTTAATTTAAGTTTTAAAATATTAGATTATTATTTCCTCTGTATATAAAGTATAACCAACATTTAAAAATTAATTTCACCACGTCATTTAAAATGTTCTAAATTCTAAATATATATTTGATTAAATTACATTTATTATTTAAGTAATTTAAGGTATTTTTAGATTTTCAAGGAGTTTTTATCAGTAACCAGAGTTATTATTACAAATCAGTTAAGCTTACTTTCCAATTTATTATTCTGTCAACATTAGCAAAACTAAAATATTAAAGATTTAAATAAAGTTAAATATTTTAATTACGTAGTTTCTTTGTTTTAGAAATAGTCTTTAAACACATTTATCCATACATCTACCATAAGTTTATTGCAAACTATGGAAAAATCTAAGGGAAAAGCTTATAAAATAATTGTAATTGGTAGTCCAAATGTAGGTAAAACATCCCTAACCTATCGATATTGTGAGGGGAAGAAGTTGATTAACTCTTCAGCAACGATTGGATTAGAGTTCAAAACAAAAACTGTGTTAATTAATAATGAGTTGGTGAAATTAAATATTTTAGACACAGCTGGAATGGAACGGCATCGCAACTCAATGGTCAGTAACTACTACAGGAACGCCCATGCTGTTGTTTTGGTCTATGATATGACCAGTAGAGAATCATTCGATTCATTGCCAAAATGGATAGAAGAATGTCAAGCTCATACAAATGAAGATATATTGATGATTCTTGTTGGGAATAAATGTGATGATGTTGAGAATATTAAAGTTCCTCCATCTGAAGCCTTTAGGTTTGCTGATACACACAATATGCCGTTCTTTAAAACCTCTGCAAAACTTGATGAAGAATATGCTACCATAGAAGCCATATTTTTAACATTAGCTCTTAAATTGGTTAATAATCGTGTGTTAATGGCTCCTTTACCAACTCTTTTAACTTTAAAAGACAATCCTGCAAATTCATCTTATTTTGGTGACTTTTTTTGGAACTATTATTCTGCTTGTTAATATATTTTACATTAAATTACATATTAACTATAAAGTAATTATTCAATATGTTTAAGGATATTGTACAGTTGGATCAGGTATTTGCATGCTTGAAGGGCCCAATAGCCTCAAACTAATGTTAATAATTGTGTAGTATTACCACATAGAATATGAATTACCATGTTGTAATGGTCACACCAAACTGAATATTTTTAAATGGTGTTTTTGTCATATTTTTATGAAAGCACAAGTGCACTTAAGTGACAAATCTTTGAATGTGGGATATGTCCAAATGGCCCTTGTTTATATAAGTTTAATTGTAAATTTTTATTAATATGTAAGGAACTGTATTCTAATCAGTAACTGAGTTTTGAAGATGAATGTTTTTATAGCTTATTATAGTTTTATGTTACTTTTATGGGAAAAGCATTAAAGTTCAGTTTTGTATATGCAGCGAAACTATCACTGTTTATTATTTTCTAAATTATTTAAAATGAATAGAATTATTAGGGTAGTCATAGCTTAAAATCAAAACATATAGTATACCAGGGGTGGGCAAATCTTTTGACTGTAGAGTCACATTGTGGATAAGGTTTTTCGGGTCGGGGTACTCGGACTCGACTAGTCCAAGGGTAAATACTCGATACCCGATCTAAGACTCCACCAGTCTCGGGGTATTAAATGTTCGGCATTTTCTAATACGCCGCGCCGCGCGGTATCCCTTTTAGAGACCAACACATTAGTAGACCAACACATGCGCAATAATAAGCGTAGATAAATTGTTTTCTCTAAAATGTTGTAAAATTATCGTGCTGTGAGTTATATAGGTTGCATTTCCGTATCCAATGTTGTATAGTGATATATGCATAACTCGAATTCAAATATTATCAATCATAAATTTTAAAACAAATAATATATATTAAAATCCCGCCATGCCGAAGAATTTAAAATGTATGGGACTATTTCACCCAATGTAGTGATTTGAAAAGTGGTAAATGCAATAATTGTTCATCGACAATATCAAATAAAGATGGAAATACTTCATTAATGATTAAACATTTGAAAGGGAAACATGGAATTCCTTTACTAACCCGGGAAGAAATAGGAGAAAACTACGCCACCAAATCGACAGTTTCGTTACCGTCACAAGAAAACCTTTAGAAGGAATTGTTGCTAAAATGGCCGCTCTTGATGGTATATCAGTTAGAGCGATAATCTTCCTTATTTTCCTTATAATCTTTCTTATTTTATTTTATTTTGTTTTATTTTATTTTATTTTATTTTATTTTGTTTTATTTTATTTTATTTTATTTTATTTTATTTTATTTTATTTTATTTTATTTTATTTAAGTTATAATCTTCCTAAAGCCGAAAGAGATGTTATGAATTTAATTCATAGTTTTTATGAAAAAAAGAAGTTGGAAATATTAGAATTATTACAAGAAAAAATTAAAGAAGGTCGAGGATTTAGCATTACAGTTGATGAATGGACGAGTATGAAAAATAGAAAATATCTAAATATCAATTTGCATGGAATTGACTCTTGTACATTGTTGTACAAAGTTGTACAATCTGGGTTTAGTGAGAATTTTTAACTCGTGTACTGCTATACAATTAGTGGAAAAAGTAGAGCAACACTTAAACATATTTAATATAAATTTTAGAAAACATATAGTTGGTTCAACCGGCGACGGTGCAAGTGTAATGATGAAATTTGGACGAGAGTCTCCCAGTCTTTATAATTTGTGTTTGAATCACACTATACACTTAGCTGTTTGTGATGTAATATATAAAAAGAAAAATATTACTGGCATGCAAGATGAAGATGACCATGGTCGAGATGGTACTGATGATGACCAAGATGAAAATTATTATTCTTACGAGAGCGTCGATGAAGTCGAAGAATACGGACAAGTTGAATTAACAAATTTAGACAATTTAGAAGGGAATATAAAAAGTGTTCGTACAATTGTTAAATTTTTTTAAAGTTCTTCTGTGCGAAATAATATTTTGCAAGAAAAGATCAAAATAGTTTTAGGAAATGAACTTCAGCTAGTGTTAGACGTAAGAACTCGTTGGAACTCGAAATGATATCTAGATTTTTAAAATTATTTGATATCATTAAATAAGCCCTTCAAGATTTTGGAAGTGTACATTTAATTGAAGATATTAATATTGAATTATTACATGAATTGGACAATACTCCAAAGCCTATTAAATTAACTGTTGAAGCTCTTAGCAGAGACGATGCTAATCTTGCAACATCCCGATTAGCAATTGATTTTATGTTAAGAAAATTAAAGAAATCCACTGGTAATTTGAGTAGAGGTTTATTAATGACGATGAACTCTAGAATAAATCGCCTTAAAAACTAAGAATTAGAAGAGATTATTAGATTCTCTTCTATATGGTACTGGAATGCCTTCAAAGAAAATACAAACATTTACAAACAGATTTAATGAAGAGATTATTTGATGAGGATAAAGAACAGCAAAACACACATAATGAGCAGGGACATTCAACTGAAAATAACCTCAAAAATACTACAGGAAACGCACCAACATTAACACTGGAAGAAGAACTCGATAAAATAATAGATAGTGCGAAATGTCCAATTTTGCCAAGTTCCAAAGATAAATTTGCTGATCTTATCGAAGAGTTTGTATTATTTTCAAAAACTAAAAAAATAACTGAATATTTAGAACAAATATATCAAGCGTTAATGACAATAAAACCCACATCAACAAATTCCGAACGAACATTTTCTGTAGCATCTAACTTATGTACGAGAATTCGTTCTAGATTATCAGACAATTCATTAAGTGCATTGGTTTTTTTTAAGTTTTATTTTTTAAGTAAAAAATAATTTCACTGGAATGTATGGCTATCTATGGGACTTTGCAGTAAAGAGTATTGAAGAATCTACATAAAGCGTTGAAGCCGGCTAAAAATTGGTTTATTTACCTATTTATCATAACATTCTCCAAATCCCTTTTTTATCTAAGTTCCATTTAACTTAATCGGCAAGTTCGTACAGTATCGCTTAATTTACCAAATGCGTAAACACGAAAAATCCTTTCGTTTTATTGTTAAAATTTCGAGACGGATTAGACCCGGACCCGAAAAATCGGACTCGGACTCGCCGTCTAACAAGACCGGGTATTCCCAAACCCTAATTGTGGATGAAAATTTGACTGCGGGCCGCATTAAAAAAAATTCTATTATAATAGTTATTTTAATGTGCAGTATCTATGAAATTGTGGCAAGTTGATTAGGAAGTAATAGAGGAAGTAAAAACTACTTTGAATAACATGAAATCCAACAAAGCAATTGGAGATGAGAATATCACATTGGAAATGACCAGCGCCGGCGCCCTCAAAATATGCCGCCTAAACGCCGATTTTCATATACGCGACACTCAGCTACACGTCACGCGACATCGCCTGTCAAATAATGATTACATTGTTTTAAATGGGCACGTTCTCACTATGGCTACGCGACGTCCCCATTTAAAACAATGTAATCATTATTTGACAGGCGATGTCGCACGATGTCGTGTAGCTGAGTGTCGCACATATGGAAATCGACCTTAAGGCGAATACAACTTTCGCCTGTAAATTTTTCTGTAACAGAATTTGTACAAATATTTTAGAGGTAATTAAAAATTTCAACAATTTTTTTAGACAGATTTTCTATTGGTTTATCTGTTCCTTCGTAAATAAATAATTTGCTTTTACGTCTAATTCTAATGATGACTGCTTTCAAAATCTGCATTTATTTCCATTTCATTAGACTTAGACATTTCATTAGCTTTTAGCGATCGCCGGTCCGACTAAGCGCACGTGTCAGCACTGGAAATGAGAATGAGGAGATCATCTAATAATAGTATATTAAAGAACGAGTTCAATAAGCGCGATTTTACAACACGCGTACAAGTTCTAATCGACTAGTGCTGAAAAATGACTTACGAACGAGTTTTTTTATAGAACTTTTTCTATTTTGCGCCCTTTTATGCCATTTCTAAATAAAAAAAATTGCCGATATATATTGAGAAAATTGTATTACACTCGGCGAGCCATAACCGCACGCATATGAGTGTTGTTATGAGTCCATTACAGACGCGAAATAGAAAAAGAAAATTACGAAACTATTAAACACATGCCTAAAGACGAGGAAAATACCAAAACAATAGAAAAACGCTAACGCGGTTCTAATCTACAAAAGTGATATCAACAAACTAGAAAATTACAGGCTGATCAGTCCAATGTCACATGTATACAGATTACTGACAAGAATAATCATCAACAGACTAGAGAGAAAGTTAACAACAAAGAAGCAACCGCAACTTACATTCTCCACGAAAAAACTAAACCTGTTCAAATTGAAAGAGGAGTACGACAAGGTGACTCCTTACTCTAGCAAACTCTTCACTTTAGCATTGGAATTTTTTTTTAAGAAAACTGACTTGAATTCGACTAACCAATCTAATATATGCTGACGATGTTATTATCTTGGCACATAGTAGAGAATATTTATTAGATCAACAATAGTTGCAGATCAACAAAGAGAATCTAGAAAATAGGGCTACAAATGAACCTTTCAAAAACCCAGATAATTTAACTAGGAACAGAAGAACCAATGGTAGCGGGAGGACAGGAAGTCAAAAAGGTGGAAGAATATATATACCTAGCATAGGCGTAGCCAGGTTTTAATTTCAGTGGCGGGGGTTGGTTTAAGAAAATACAATAACAGAAATGCACCAATTTACTTTCTAAAACTGACACACAAGTGTTCCTAAACTCCACATCTGCCTTGCTCTCTTGAAGAGAGTCGTCTTTACTCGACCCCCTTTATTTCAATATAATATATGTTTTTTTTTGTGTAAGGGTCGTTTGGCTGCAAAGCCTTTCTGCACTGCGACCAACTTGATCTATTGTGCTTGACCCTACTATAATTACTCTTCCAGGAATTCAACTTCGTGAACGAAGTCTAAGATATTCCTGAGAGGCTTGCTTCTCAGCTCCAAGGTGGTCAATCTTGCGACCCAGAAGTGGGTAAGCCTTATGTGTGCTAGCGCTACACATGTGCACATTATGTGTTCAGCGGTTTCTTCATCTGATTCCCATAATCTACAAGCAACTTCCTCTGCCTTTCCCATTTTGTGTAGGTGATATCTCACCAGACAATGTCCTGTGAGTATGCCTACCAAAGTTCTGATTTCTCTTCTAGAGAAGCTTTTTCATTTGCTGCGTTATTGCGGCAGAATAGATAATGAACATTTTAGCTTGCCTCTGTCCTGTCGTGTTCTTCCAGTGGGTTTGCTTTTGCTCTTCTTCCCATTTTTTAGCCCCCTGCCTTAAGTGGGCCTTTGTAAGCTCGCAAGTTGGCTCCGGGCCCAAGAAGGGAATTTTGGCCCAGCTTTTGGCGAGTGCGTCGGCCATTTCATTCCCATATATGCCCTGGTGACCTTTCTTTAGGCAGATTTGTGCGCATCTTTCAATGGCTATAATTTCAGCCTGCAGTACCGTGGGACCCTGGCCCAATGCCGTGGACTCCCTGTGACTCCGGCTGTATATGCCAATTCCTGTACCCTTAGCAGTTTTTGATGCGCCGGTGTACCACATGGACGCTTTGTCTTTCAGATTTTCGATTCTTTGAACACTGCTTTCGCGGTCATTGATGACCACTTCAACGGCTGTGTCAAAGTCGTATTCTGTAGACATTGCGTCCCAGTGATGCTTCAGAAATTCCTCTCCGATTTGTTCCCTTATTTCCATGTGTCTCTGAATAGGCGATGTACACCTTACTCTCAGAGCGCTGAGTAGACCTTCTTTTTGTACCTGTTTTTGCAGTGGGAGTAGGTCCAACAAGACTTCCATTGCTGTGGTTGGAGTAGATTGCATCGCTCCTGTTATATCCAAGCACGCAAGGCGTTGAAGCTTTTGTAGCATAACAGATGTTATATTTAAGACATATTTTGGGGGGGGGGGGGGGGGTTGAACCCCCAAAACCCCCCCTTGGCTACGCCCATGGTATCTAGGACAGAAACATGGTATCTAGACAGTTTCTCTCAAACAAACCAAACCAAAAGGTTTCTTCCTTCTGCTCCTTCTGTCTAAGAAAGAGAATAAGGTTAGGATGAGTGGGTTTCGCCCAACTTTCATTCAGCTTGCAAAATAAGAAAATAGGACAACACCTGAATCAAGAATTTTTGTGCGTTTTACCTGTGATGACATATAGCACTAGAAACTGCACAAGGAGCATTGAAGAGGTCAATGATGGGGATTACAAAAACCGCAAATTACCGCAAAACGGAACAGATAGTGAAACGAAAGAATACCAGCAAATCACCGATATTGGAGAGAAAATTGCAATCCTTGCAGGTTACGTTGCAAGAAGTGATGAGATGGGGCAGGCGAATCATGGAATGGAGACAGTATGAATACAAAATCGTAAGATTGACCTCATAGGAAGAACCGGACTAGCATGGAACCAACTAGCACAGAATAGGGAAAGATAAAAACAATTGAGAAAGGCCTAAGCAGGTCCAAGCATGGACCCAATGGCTAAAGAGGAAGATTTGAAGGTAGAAGGTAATGGCAGGTAGAAATGAGTAAACATCAGGTTTGGTAAACACTATAATCAAGTCATAGACACGCTTTCTGGATTGTTTGTAGCTATATTTATGTTGGAATATGAATTAAGATCATTCATTGTGGGTACTATGTATAAATACATTTGTAATTGCTTTCTCAGTGAAGTAATATTTTAGGTCTTCACGAAATCATCACGAAACCAACCTAAGTAGATTATAAAATGTATCGTGGGCCGCATAAAATGTCGCTAGGGGCCGTATGCGGCCCGCGATTTGTCCAGTCCTGGTATATTCATACTATAGTTATTAATATTTTAGATTTGTTGTGAATTGGTGCATTTTTAAATATTGCGGTAGAATAAAAGTAATTAAAATAAAAAATTAAAAGAATAAAAGTAATGAAGACAAATTTGCTCTTGTTTTATACAACTTACATGTAAAACCCTATAAATCTATGTGATTAAATTCTAAATAATGTTTCATATGTATATACAAATACAAGAAAATATTTATTTTAACATATTGTAATTTTTGTAACAATTTGTAATTTTTTGAAACTTTTTACAATTTAAATTTAGTAAAAACATTTTAAGGTTTTTTAAAATCATTTCGTATGTACAGGGTGAGCAAAACTCGATGTCTCAGCTCTATTATAAGAAAACGAAAAACGATAGAAAAAATCTGAAAAGAGGTTCTTAAAATTCAAGAGGTTCTCTTCAAATTTACTTATTTTTCCACCAGACTGATAGAGATAACCTCGGCAATGGAAAAAGAAGAATTATTTGATTATATCCACATGGAATGTACGAAGCTTGTATAGGGTCGGAGCTACGCAAGAAGTAAAAAATGAACTACTAAAATAAAAAGTACAGATAGCAGCACTTCAAGAGATACGATGGAAAGGAAAGGAGATAATGGATCTGAAATAATTTTCACTATTTAACAGCGGTAATAGAAATAATACGCTCGGCAAAGGGTTCCTAGTCAACACAAAGATGAAGCACATAGTAAAAGATTTCAAAGCGGTAAATGAGAGAATCTGCGCACTAAGAATACAAGGGAAATTTTTCAACACGACATTCATAAACTGCCACGCACCTACGGAAGAGAAAGAAGCAATAATTAAAGATACCTTATATGAAACCCTGGAAAGGACATACGAGACAGCCCCTAGGCATGACATTAAAGTAATCCTAGGAGATTTAAATGCGAAAATCGGTAAAGAAATAGGCTACAGACCAACCGTAGGCAGACATAGCAAACACGATATAAGCAACGAAAACGGAAGAAGATTAATAGATTTTGCGATGGGGAAAAATATGATAATCTCCAGCACCTGCTTCCCACACAAACAGATACATAAAGAGACTTGGACAACACCTGATGGAAACACCCGCAATCAAATAGATCATATTCTCATAGATAAAAGACACGCATCAAACATCATCGATGTTAGAAGTTGCCGAGGGGCAAACTGCCACTCATTTTATGGTGAAAGTTAAATATAGACAGCGAATAACAACAATGGAAAAGGGTAATAACTGCAATAAGCAAAGAGTTTATGATAATGAAAAACTAAAAGACGGGGAGACCCAAATCAGATACCAACAAACAGTCACTGCACTTTTGAACGAATACACGGGTGACATGGACAGTCAAGAGAAGTGGGAAAGAATAACTACAGCTATACACACAGCAGCAAGTGAAATTATAGGGGAAATACCAACACGAAAACGTAATAACTGGTACGACGAAGAATGTAGAGAAGCGCATAAGGAAAGAAACGAAGCTCGAAAGAAAACGATACACAGAAATACTAGAGCAAATATGGAAGAATATCAAAATAAGAGAAGGCATTCCCAAAACCTGTGCAGAGCAAAGAAAGGAGCCTACGAAAATAGGAGAGTAGAAGAACTAGAACAAGAATACAGAAACCAATATATGCAAGCATTTTACCTAAAAGTGAAAGAAGAAAAAGAACAATATCAAGCAAGAACAAACATATGTAAAAACAAAGCAGGTGAATTAGTAGCAGACGTGGAAAGTATAAGTGCAAGATGGAAAGAATATTTTGAGGAATTACTAGAGGCTAATGACAGTGAAGAAGAAGAGGAAGCAGAAGAAGATGACGATAATAAAGATACTCCGTACTACAGCCCACACATAAACGTAGAGCCACCAACGAGGAAAGAAGTTAAACAACTAGTGAATAAATTAAAAAACCAGAAATCGCCCGGAGAAGATGAGGTAACAGCGGAACTAGTAAAGAATGGAGGGGAAGAACTAGGAGACAAAATACACGAGCTAATACAAGAGATATGGATACAAGAGATATGGGTACAAGAGAAATTGCCAGACGGCTGGTCAAATGCAATAATATGTCCCATCTATAAGAAGAAAGGAGATAAGCTGCAGTGCAATAGTTACAGAAGAATATCTTTATTAGGAGTTGTGTACAAAATTATGGCTTCTATAATAGCGGGAAGAATAAATCCATATGCAGAAGAAACATTGGGCGAATACCAATCAGGGTTTAGAAGCGGAAGGTCGACGACAGACCACATATTCACAATAAGAAGAAGCATATTCCACATATTCACAATAGACAACATATTCCAGACCACATATTCACAATAAGAACAAGCCTGGAAAAGTGATACGAATACAATATCGATGTCCACCAACTGTAGATAGATTTTGAACAGACAATGAAACAATTTGGAATCATAGAAAAGCTAGTTAACCTAACGAAAATGACAATACAACACACAAAAAATACAGTGAGATACCGAGGGAACCTGTCACAGCAGTTCGAAGTGAAAAGAAGACTGAGGCAAGGCGACCCTCTGTCTACTACGTTACTTAACCTAGTACTCGAAAGATGTATAAGAAAGATAGATACAAATCCAGGAGGAAATATTTATTACAGAACCTGCCAATATCTAGCATACGCAGACGACGTAGTGATACTAACAAGAACAAAACAAGCCCTAAAGACTGCATATTGTCAATTAGAAAAAGAAGCAAGAATGGCTGGATTAAAGGTAAATGTAGAAAAAACCAAGTACATGCTGATGACGAGAGACATGAGAAGAGAACAGACGAATATAAGAATAATCACAATTTCGAAGAAGCAAAAAAATTTAATTACCTAGGAAGCACAATCTCCCCTCTCAGCTGGAAATAGAAGCTACTATGCACTAAAAAAGATATTCCAGTCAAGGAATATATCAAGAAATGCCAAAAAGAGAATATATAAAACAATAATAAAACCAGTAGTAACAAATACAAGCGAAACGTGGGTTCTAAAACAAAAAAACCTGTGTATCTTTGAAAGGAAAATATTAATACGAGTATACGGACAAGTGCAAGAATAAGGGGAATGGAGGATACTAATGAATCACGAGTTAAGAAACCTATATGAAGACCCAGATATAGTTGCCTCAGTAAAGTCCCAACGATTGAAATGGTTGGGACACGTAAGGGACCGTACCCATACTTTCTTTTACCCCCATACATTTCTTTTACCCCCCGTCGGTGACCACCCGTAGTATATGCCAGCAACCCACCGCCCCCCCCCACCCCTAGTTTTCACGCAGTAATTCATAAATATGGTTTTAAATATATTTTTACAAACAAAAGCTAAAAAAAAGATTTATTTTTGTCTTTATTACTATGGCGCTTGCAGCGTGACAACAAGAGTGCGCGCATACCCATGTAGAAACATATTGCAACAGGTATTATACAAAAACAACAGAATTATACAAAAACAAAAGTCTTTTATTCTTTTATTCACATTTATTTTTCATCTTCAACGAACACCTTCCCAGTATCAATCCACTCGGACACATCGTTGATCACGGGGGCGGTAGCATCAGGAGTTTCCTCAGACGTGATTACATTCTTCTCATCAACGGCCTCGACGTCTATCCACTCCACGCTTTCCTCCACGACACACAAGACCTCCTGTGGTCTCCTGGAGAGAATCCGTAGAGGTCTCACGCGAGACACGTCCACTGCACAACCATGCACGTTTTTGCGATGGTTGTTCATGGAAGTTTTTGAGGCAAAATAAATTCCACAAATTGAGCACGTCCTGCCGGTGATGTCATCTTTAATAGATGGACAATATGAATCGTAGGGTATTTCTCTACCCTGTGAGAGATCCGGACGTAGTGTTATACACTGTCGCACAAACAATGATGGAAAAATTTCCTTTCCGACTTCATCTGGGTTTGGTATACGGAAAGGGTTTTGTGACTTTGTAAAAGGTGCCGGCAAAAATCCTTGGTATAGAATATTTCTAAGTGCACTGCGGCGTGGAGCGCAACAGGAATCATCGGCGCACTTCGTTATTTGAAGAAAATATTGACTTTCACGAACGTGATTTGCATACCAGGTGTCACAAACTTCTGCGGTTTCCGGAAAGACTTCCCCAGGAGGCACATATTCTGCTATCACGTTGTGGCCGTCAATAACCACCTGGGACCAAATCTCAGCCAATGTTTCGCCTGATAATAATTTAGAAAATATATATATATATATATACACATATATATATATATATATATATATATATATATATATATATATATATATATATATATATATGTTGTATTGTTTTCTCGGGGATTCCGCGTTGATGCTGAGGGTTGGCTCTGAAAAGAACCGGATTCTCGACGTTTCGGCGAACTAACATTCGCCATTCTCAAGAGATATATGCGTCCGTGCGGGTCAACCGTTAGACGCATACTCAGTATGCATCTGCAGTATGCGTCTAACGGTTGACCCGCACGGACGCATATATCTCTTGAGAATGGCGAATGTTAGTTCGCCGAAACGTCGAGAATCCGTCGAACTCTTTTCAGAGCCAACCCTCAGCATCAACGCGGAATCCCCGAGAAAACAATACAACACAGGTATCTATCCGCGAAAACCTCAAATACAATATATATATATATATATATATATATATATATATATATATATATATATATATATAAATGGTATCAATTTTACCTGCATGCTGAAAGTTTTTCAATTCTAGCTCGTTATCGATGGTTTTTCCCTGAGAATCGAGATGGGATCTGCAGTGTTCATATGGAAGGACTACCGTGGCTAGCTCACGGCTCAAGGGTGCCATTCTTCGCTCAACTCGGTTGTAAGCCGATCGACCGGGTGCATTCGTTAACACGAACAGTCCATCCAAATCAAACTTTTTAAAGTGGGATATACAGTTAGATATCACCTTTTTGTAACGTGGATTTTCATCCGGTCCACGGATAAAATCATCACAGGCTTGACTTTTCCATCTTTTCATAAGGTCAGATTTTTAAAATCATCTAATGTTAGAAGTTTGATGAGGTCTTTGCCGTGAGTTGTTGCTGTCGAACTGCTATGTTTTCCACTGCGGATTGCGATATAGGTTGGACCAGAGTATGTAACAGCTTCTTTCCTACCCATGCAGTTCTCTTTGATTATGATACCAGCATATACCGAAGGAATCAGTTGATGGGGTTCTCCAACAGCAAAATCGTGGTCATCGAGGCGCACTTTATAATTGAGATTCATTAAAACAGGAGCCTGTACTTTTGCAGCCGTTTTTCCAATTGGTACTTTTGCTTTATCATCTTGAGAAATAAACACTACCTGTTCAGGTCCAAGTAAAGATGAAAGTTCCTCAAGGCCGTTAACAGTAGCCTTACAGAAATGTTGATCGACGTGATCTCGGTGTCTATCTGTTTGGGCTCGACACAGTCTCACAGGTACGGTTGTGACATGGCGCTTGCCCTCTAAGGATTCAGAATACTTTGGCATCAACCTACGGTATGTAGAGGTTCGTGAGATCAAATATCCATCTTCAACAAGCCGTGCATGCAATTCATCAAGAGTCTTACAAGTTCTCAATACTTCTGATCTGCGTCGATCAGCAGCTGAACTTCCATGTGTTGCTATATAGCAAATTACTTGAAGAAGGCTTGACTGATTTTCTTCGAGTGAAGGGCGTCCTGGCTGTGTCCTTATAAACGAGGATTGCACGTTGGGATGAGCGGATTTCAGTCTCAAAATTTCAGCTTTTTGTTTTGCTCTAAATTTTCGCATGTTCTTTGCACGGACTATTTTGTTCTTTAACTCCTTATTCTTCACATCAGTATCATACCTTAATTTTTTTTATTTTCTTCTCAATTCCGTCTTTTCCAAGTCCAGCATCTCGCTTTTTTACGGTAGCATTTAATTCGGCTTCAAGTACTGAAATTTCAGATTTCAAACCGTCCTGTTTTGGTGTCGGAGCTGTTGTAGATACAGAAGATTTATTATTATTATCACTGATACCTTCGGTGTTGGGAAGCACTTTGAGATCAGCTTCATGTGTGGCTGGAGGTTGTCGTGCAGGTAGCTACATTCACCAAATACAAAAAATAGTTCAACTTTCATTACCAATGTTCATACATGCGAAAGCAGAAACCATACTTTAAAAACATGCAAATAAGACCATACTTAAAAAATATGCAAATAATATAAAACTAAAAAAATACGCTCAGAATACTCACCTTCACGAAGAAATTAAGGAGACGAGCGCTTTTCTTAGTCCCAAGCTGACAAAGTTCCTCGATTTTTACCAGTGTGAGACGTTCCAGCTCTTTTGGATTCTTTTTGTGCTCATTCCTTAAAGGCACCCAAAATTCATTTGTCTTTTTTTGTATTGTCAGCATTGACAAGGAATCCTTGTGACATTTAATAAATGCATTGTATAGCCGATCATACAACGACATTATTGTATCGACACGAACAACACTATAATAATATTTATTATTAGATTTTTACAAATGTTTAGAAACGCTATATTTCTAAATTCCTTCTGATCTCTATTCTCACCTCCACATGCTCACCCCACCATAAGAGGAAGCAAGGCGGCGAATAAGAGGGTTACATTTTAAAAAACACCATAACAGTTCGCCGGCATTTTTCAAAGTGCCCTACCATGCCGCTTGTCTCTTTGAAAGGCAATAACTTGCCGCCGCCGATACGACTTTGAAAGGCCCTAGCATACCGACGCCGCTGCGTCTTTGAACGGGCCTTAAACGCTGGGTGAATAACATGGTCGCGACCGTTACTACGTGTAATCTATACTTACACTGAATTGGAAAAATCAATATTCAGCTAGAAAGCCTGCAGAATATTCGGTATTCGGCGTGTGGCCGTATACACTATTCGTTGCAAGTCTAAAAACAACCGAAATTAGGAAATTGGAATCTTCTATAATTAATACCTGGAAAAATGTATTATCAGCGGCGCGTAGCCGATGCAATAGAAATAAATCACTGTTGTAAAAGAACTAAAATAGAAATAAAAACTGAATAGGAATAACGAGTGTTACATGAATATAGCTCGAAAAAGCACGGCATTTCCCTGGACGGCTTAGAGGAGATTTACTAGGTGACCAAAACCTAAGACCCTAAGAGCAGCGAAAACGTTACGTCACGCTTGTGACGTTTTATAGCGACTGAATTACGGAGAAGAAAATATAAATCTCCGACATGTTCAACATTCACCATTAGTGCATGGTGAATGTAGATATTCACCGGTGTAAGTCGACATTCCCCAAATTTCGGTCTTTCACGGTAACATATACATACTAGAGTTATTAATATTTTAGATTTGTTGTGAATTGAGGCATTTGTAAGTATCGATTTAGAATAAAAGTAATTAAAAGACAAATTTGCTCTTGTTTTATACAACTTACATATAAAACCCTATCAATCTATGTGATTAATTTCTAAAATACCAGATAATATTTATTTTAACTAATGTGTCAATTTGTAATTTTCTTGAAACTTTTTACAATTTAAATTTAGTAAAAACAATTTATAATAGTATATTAAGTAACAAGAGTCGTAAGAAGCAATTACGTATTAAATGTAATATTACAGTTTTTCTTTTGGCTTTCCTCTTTTGTCAAATGTGTTTCACTATTTCTCAAAAGTATTTCTTATTTACGTCACTTTGACAGTAATATGTCAAATAAAATTCACTATTTGTTAAAACTTTTTCTCGTTATTGCAAATGATTTTCTTCTAATAGACATAATTTTATTAGAAAAAAAGAGGATAACAAAAATAATAACTATACTAATACTAACGTAATACTTAGAAAAGAAATGTTTCATAATAAGTTCAAAATTTCAGTTCTCTTGAGGCAATCCCCTAAATATGTCTCAAATATGTAAATATGATCAGGATATTGTTATTTTTTGGGAAAATCACAGGGTTATGTAGAACCCAAAAAAACTTTCTTAATGTAATTCAATGTCAGTCGAGGTGTTTGCCAGTGAAGTAGTTGTTTTTAAGAAAGTTTGTTAAAGAAAGATTATTATACGTTCTATACGCAATGATGTTAACTTTGTTAACACAACTCTACAACTAGAGGTACGCTTATCGACCATTGACAGAGCGTTAAAAGAATTTCACTATTCCGTAAAACGCATTTCCTTTGTGCCAGAAAGGCGTAACAGCCCAGATGCTATGCAAAGTAGGTTTGACTATGCTGTTCAATATAACAGAATAATGATTGACAGAGAAAAAATATTTTTTATTGATGAATTTGGAATTCAAGTGAATTCTAGGAGATCGTATGGAAGATCACAGAAAAATAATAGAGCCAACAAAGTCAAGGCCCAATTAAGAGGTCCTAATTATTCGATTGCTGCTGCAATGTGTATGAGTTGACTATGTGTATGAATTGAATTTTACTCCAATAATTTGGTTTTTATTTGTTTTAGTGTCAAGGTGCAGTCCTCATCAATCAAATTGCAGATTTCTTCTTGCTCCTCTCGAGTAAATTTTTTGGGGCGAGGCCCAAGACTTTTCTTATTCATCTCGTTGCTTTTTTTTACACTTGGTAATTTTTTTTTACTGTGTCTGGCAAAACATTGAATTGCCGTCCTATTTGCCGAATTACCATCGTTCATTGCTCTGATAATAAGAGTACGTACCTCGTTGGAAATTTTGTTGTTCTGTCTTCTTTCAGCATTCATTGTGATTTAATAGTAATGAGAAATTGAATTAACAAATAATGAAACACTTCTGATAAAAAAGGAAATTTTTTGACAAACACAGCACTGCTGCAACATTCACATTTCAATGTTGCCACTGGAATGTTCAGGAATGTTACTGCAACATTCACATTGTAATTCCTGCAACTGGAATGTTGCAGGAATGTTGCTGCTACATTCACATTGCAACGTTGCCACTGGAATGTTCAGGAATGTTTCTGCAACATTCGGAATGTTGTGCAGCCTTCGGAACATTGCTGCAACATTTCTGCAACATTCAACGCTGACTGGGCGGTTATGCCGTTTCGGTTTTTGCACAGAAAACCGCAGTTTTGTGGTTCGGATATATCCGAACCAGAAACCCTATTCTTGAGTTAAATCGTTGTTGTTAACATTAGTTCCTAGGTAGTTAAATTGGTGCACATGATCAATGGGTCGACCATGAATGCAGATATTCCCATAAACCCCATATATCCTTGAGATATTCATGAATTGCGTTTTATTTTCATTCAATCTCAGACTTTTCGCATCACTGGCTATTACTACTTTCTTTAGAATGTGTTGTAGTCTAACGTTTCCGCTATTAGTACCGTGTCGTCGGCGTACCTAATGTTGCTTTCCATTGATCTTTATCAATATATATTTTATAGAAGGAGAAGTGATAGGTCTTCTTCTAGCACTTTTTTCATGATCTCTACAGAGTAGATGTTAAACAGTAATGGTGACAACACACATCCTTGCCTAACTCCTCTTTTAATTTTTGACTTCATCGGTCTTGTCGTTGCACACCAGAACTACTGCTTTCTGCACTTAGTAAAGATTCAACATTCCTATATCCTGTGGGTCTAGTTGCTTTATCCTTAGTATCACGAGAAGTTGTTCGATGCTTTATGTAGGCAACAAAAACTTCCTGATTTACATATAGCCACCTTTGGATTAGTATATTAAAAGCAAACAATGTTTTTCGAATTACATATCCATTTCGAAATCCTAATTGAGTTTCACCTATACGCTCCGAGCGTAACCGCACTAGCGCCAAAGGTGACACTCTTAAGAACTTTATTAAGAGAAGAATTTTAGAATGCTTTTAACAGAATCGTATTTCGAAACTCCACAAAGCTCGGCTAAACCGGAGATCCGTGCATATAAGCCGCGGCAGAAATTAGAACTAACGTAAAAAGACAATGTTTTACCGATTTTAACCTAGGTTAGGTTAAAGGTTAGATTAGGTTATTCGCTCCGACCGCAACAGCACTAGCGCCAAAGGTGACACTTTTAAGAACTTCATGACCGAAATACCAGAAAATAGATTTCTTTAAATTCATTGTTTATCAAGTGAATGGAAAATTTCAAAATGTGTCTGAAGTTGTTTCTCTGCTAGTTGTAAATATATAAATTGCATTTTGCTAACAGCTTATGCTCGCGATACATGACTTGGCAAAATAAAATTCGATTCAAATCGAGCAATTTTTCGCGAAATTTGGCTAATAAAAATTAATATATTTAAGGAAGTCTCAGTGCAGCCGCTGGGAAATGACCTGAAAAAGATACCGAAATCCGTTTTTAATTATCTGCAACCGTTCTCGAGATACGGACTTGAATTGTGAAGTTGAAATTCTGGAAAATTTTAATTCACAATTTCGTACTAAAAAATTGAATTTTTCCAAACAATTTACACATCAATTTTCAATTCTTGTCGTCCAGTTTCAGTGTGCCGATAATGATTTCGCTGGGATTTGTTGTTTCCGAGAGCATTGTAGAAAACCCAAAATGCGATTCTTTAAGAATATTTTGGGGCTTTCAGAAAATTTTTGCTGAATAGGATTTTCCGTTTACTCGGTTCAAATGCTCAAAACACCCAAAATATAGGCTAAATCTTGCATATTTGTAACTATAGAGCGAAATAAACTCGAAAATCGTTTTCAGCACATCGATTTCCTTGGGGTAAACAAAAAATTTTTTTTAAAAAAAAGCGAAATTTTTTTCCAAAAAGTTCGTCCAAAATTTTTTTTTTCGTAATTTGGGTAGAAAAAAAATGTGCGTTTTCGGTTTTTTCAATTCTCTAAAAAAATGGTAAACAGCGACGAAATTATTTTCGGCACACAGAAACTATTCGACAAGACGAACAAATCGATATGTAAATTGATCGGAAAGATTCAATTTTTCATTGAGAAATTTCAAACTGAAATTTTACGATTGTCGATATCTAAAAACGATTTGCAGCATCGTTTTCAGAAGATCATTTTCGTATCAACACACTTAGATAATCCGCGGCAAATTCATTGGTTTCCAAGATCTCTACTCGAATGCCAAAATGTCTTCAAATTTTACTCAATTTTAGCAGGCGATCGTGAACGGAGAGAGCCAGCGAATATATAATTTGCGAATATATAATATAATTTGCATATTTGTATCAGCAGCAAAATTGTTTCCAGAAACGTTTTTACATTTTGCTATAACTCAAAAAGTAACGATTTTAGCAAAATCGATTTTCTTGCATTTTATCGTTTCCTCAATCTTGACTTCCCGGTTCGATGGTATTTTTTAATTAAAAGCCTCCTAGGAATATGATATACGTTTTCCGACTAATTTTAATATGCTGAATCGATTGCTGCCAACTGGAAGTCTCTGTGACAAGACATTTAAAAGCTATGACATCGTGAAATCCGCGGAAAATACGAGAGAATGTATTTCCTGAAAATCATTATTTATCAAGTGAATGGAAAATTTCAAAGTTTGTCTGAAAGTGTTTTCCCTGCTGGTTGTAAATATACAAATAGCATCTTGCTGTCTCCCGTGTGGGGTTGTAGGTCCCCCATCGGGCGCCTCCCCAGGTGGCGGATAGGGGGATGCCTCCTAGATATAGGTGGTATCGGGGAAATCAAATACCCGGGGCGGACCAAAACCTACAAATGTAGCGTCTGCACTCAGAATGAGCGGCTACAAATCCGCAGCGTCTGTTCCAGATTGGGCGGCTGCAACAGCGTCTGACCCAGAATGGGCGGCTGATTTAAATCCTGTAAACAGGAGGCTGGTTTGGAAGCTATAGCTGGCAGCCCCAGCACCAAACTACGGCCACAGTGGGCTAATAACCTGCTTGGCCTAAACTATGCTATTAATGAAACCTCTACAACACAAATCCGGACGGACAAAACGAAGACAACACTGGCTACACTTAAGGAAAAGTTACGTTTTGGATGCTGGAACGTAAAAACTCTATACGAAGCATCAAAACTGCATCAAGCGGTGAGAGAATTAAATAACTACAACATCTCAATTTTAGGCTTATCAGAAGTTCGCTGGCTTGGCAAGGGGGAGATCAACTTACAATCTGGGGAGCTTTTCCTGTACAGTGGCAAAGAAACTGGGTCTCATGAAAGAGGCGTTAGTTTCATAATTACTAATAAAGCCAGAAAGAGCCTAATTTCATGGAACCCCATTGATGACAGAATAATTACAGCAAGGTTCCACACTAAATACAGAAATATCACCTTTGTACAATGCTATGCACCCACAAACAGTGCGAGTGCTGAGGAAAAAGAAAATTTCTAGGATATCCTTGAAAGTACGTTAAGGAAGATAAACAGAGGTGATATCACCATACTCATGGGTGATCTCAACGCTAAGGTCGGGACAAATAACAGTAACCTAGAAGACATCATGGGTAAAGAAGGATGTGGGGAAAGAAACGAAAACGGTGAACTATTCACGAAACTCTGTTCAACATCAGACCTAGTTATAGGTGGAACAGTGTTCCCACACAAGCAAATCCACAAAGTCACATGGATATCCCCCGACAAGAAAACCCAAAACCAAATTGACCATATTGCCATATCGAAAACATGGTGGAGATCCCTACTTGATGTCAGAAACAAAAGGGGTGCAGACATTGCCAGCGACCACCACCTTCTGCTCGGCACGTTCAGAATCAAACTGGCCGTACCAAAGAAACCTGAATAATCAAAGAGAGTAAAGTTCAACCTACACAAACTGCGCCAACCAAACTGCAAAAAAGTTTTCCTAACAAACCTGCATGAAAATGCAGACCAAAATCCCATAACATCTTGGGATGGCTTAGCCAAGACACTACTCGAATCGGCCAAAACAACCCTTGGCACAAAGGAAAGAAATCGAAAAGACTGGATCTCAGACCAAACATGGCAACTTATACAAGACAGAAAGGATGCGAAGAAACTGGTACTCCAGTGCAAAACTTCGATGACAAAAAATGATGCAATCTGGAGATATACACAACTATGCAAACAAATTAAAGCATCTGCCAGAAAAGACAAGCGAATATGGATTGACCTGATATGTGAGCAAGCAGAAGAAGCAGCCAAAAATAACAACTCGAGGACTCTTTACACACTGAAAAACAAGCTCTCCAAAAAGCACACAAAGACCACAAATATAGTTAGAAGCAAAGACAACCGCCCACTGACCACCCCGGAAACTCAGCTCGATAGGTGGAAGGAATACTTTGCTGATATGCTCAGCTCACCCACGGAAGACGAACTTGAGATAGCTCCAGAAGACAATGCAAATGAACAGCTGAATATAAAAATAGACGCGCCTTCAAAAACAGAAATACTAAATACCATCAAGCAGCTGAAAAGAACAAAGCAGCAGGGGTAGACAACATACCTGCCGAACTAATCAAGGTAGACCCTAAATGGATTGCACCTCTACTTGCAAAAATAATAAAAGGGATCTGGACAAACCAAGAAATTCCAGCAGAAATGAAACATGGTCTCATTATCAAACTGCCAAAGAAAGGAGACCTAACGCAATGCAAAAATTGGAGAGGAATAACGCTGTTAAACACCATAAACAAAATTATTGCAAGTGTAATCCAACATAGGCTGGCAGAAGCATTTGAACCCATACTGCGTCCAAACCAAGCAGGCTTCCGCCCAAACCGCTCATGCATAGACCACATAAATTCAACAAGAATAATTATAGAACAATCCGTTGAATGGCGATCGCCACTATATCTTGTTTTCATCGACTTTGAACGTGCTTTTGACAGCCTATCCCACTCTGCTATATGGAAGATACTACGGACAAGAGGCGTGCCAACAAAAATCATCGACACGATTAGAGAACTGTACCATGACGTATCATGTAGTATCCTGCATAGCGGAGCACATAGCAACCTTTTTCCGGTGAGATCAGGAGTGAAGCAAGGATGTGTGCTCTCTCCCTTGCTTTTTAACATTGCTCTTGACTATATCCTGGAAAAGTCTTGCAGACCAAACGATGGTATTCGATGGTCTCTTTACTGTAATCTCAAAGATCTCGAATACGCAGACGACATTTGCCTTTTTTCGCATACCTATGAAAGTATGCAAAGGCAACTCACCCTACTATCAGACATGGCACAGAAGATAGGGTTGAAAATAAATGTCTCAAAAACAAAAGCGATGCGAATGCACACAAATAACGACGCACCGTTTCAAATAAACGACCAACCAATTGAGAATGTAGAAAAGTTTCAGTATCTAGGAAGCATTCTCAACGAGACGGGCGGAACAGACCTAGACATTCTAAACAGAATTCAAAAAGCACAGATGGCATTCAGGCAACTAAACACAATATGGAGGTCCAACATCATAAAAACAAAGAGCAATCTGCGTTTATATAGAACAAACGTCAAAGCAGTCCTCTTATATGGATGTGAGACCTGGAAAAACACTAATGCCACAAAACATAAACTTCAGGTTTTCGCCAACAAATGTCTACGAATCATCCTCAGAATCTTCTGGCCACAGAAAATTACTAATGAGCAACTTCTTAAACGATGCGGAGAAGAAACAATAGAGCACGACATTAAGAAAAGAAAATGGGGATGGATCGGCCACATTCTAAGAAGAAAACCAGACGACATTGCAAGGGCAGCACTAGACTGGAATCCCCGTCCTCCTCGGTGGTGTAGTTGACAACATACCCGCCTTTCAATGCGGGAGACCCGGGTTCGAATCCTGGTCGGGGAGGCGACAACTAGGGCGGTTTTCATTAACCGTCCGGGCTGCCCACCCTGAATGAATGCAATATATGCGATACCGGGGTGGCGCATACTAAAAGCCAAGGTGGAATAGGGGATTTGGTGAGACTGGAATCCCCAAGGAACGAGACGACGAGGAAGACCGGCTCAAACATGAAGGAGAACAGTGTTAGATGAACTAAAAGCCCAGAAAACCTGCAGTGAAGCGAAAGCATTGGCCCAGAATAGGGTCCGCTGGAGGGTGCTTATGGAGGCTCTATGCTCCATCTAGGAGTCCAGAACCCATATATATATATATCTTGCTGTCCGCTTTTGGTTCCCGAATAAGCGGAGTAAAATTTGTGGTTTTCATTTTGCTGGCAATAAAGTCCAGAAAGTCCTAGTTATAATCCCACTTTGTTTGACATTTCAGCAAAGACATTGCAGAGATCATAATCTTCAGTTAACCGGTAAAAAAAAATATTGAATAGGAGACGAAGTTGTCCTTTTGGCCACTGGTGGCGCTAAGCGCGGTTATATACGGAGCGATTACTGGAGCATATAAATGCAGGCCACATATCGCGCGGCAGCGCGATTTCTCGATCGGAAATAAGAAAAAATAATTCAAATAATTTACCTTGCCAATGCCAATGCTTTGCCAATGCCATGTTTTAAATTGAAGAATGCAAGAATAGAATGAATAACAATTACTAGGCACCACAACCTCACTTAATACATTCACAACGTGAATTTACACGTTATGTCAATTAATACCAATAGTAAATTTCATTATAATATTACATATAATACACAAAGTAGCTTTAGATTTTGTTTATTATTTTTGTACAAAATTGGAAAATTGCAATTTATTATAATTGTCTTGTACTTTATAACAGCAAACAAAACTTTAATTTAAGTTTTAAAATCATGACGTATATATAAACGTATAAAAGTATTCATACATCCATGTTTAAAATACTATGTAGATTATCATTTCCCCTGTATATAAAGCATAACCAACATTTAGAAATGAATGTCACTACGTCAGTTAAATTGTTTAAATTTTCAGAATTCTAAATATATGTTTTATTAAACTACTTTTCTTATTTAAATAATTTAAGGATTTTTTTAATTTTCAAGGAGTTTTTATCAGTAATCAGGGTTATTATTACAAATTAGTTAAGCTTACCTTCCAAATTATTATTCTGCCAACATAAGCATAACCAAAATATTAAAGATAAGTTAAATATTTTCATTAAGTAGTTTTTTTGTTGTAGAAACACATTGATCCATACATCTACCATAAGAACATTGTAAACTATGGAAAAAGTTTATAAAATAATTGTAATTGGTAGTCCAAATGTAGGTAAAACATCCCTAACCTATCGATATTGTGAGGGAAAGAAGTTGAATAACACTGCAGCAACGATTGGATTAGAGTTCAGAACAAAAACTGTCATAATTAATACTGAGTCGGTGCAATTAAATATCTGGGATACAGCTGGAATGGAACGGCATCGCAACTCAATGGTCACTCACTACTACAGGAACGCCCATGCTGTTATTTTGGTCTATGACATGACCAGTAGAGAATCATTTGATGCACTGCCAAAATGGATAGAAGAATGTAAAGCTCAGACAAGTGAAGATATATTGATGATTCTTGTTGGGAATAAATGTGATGATATTGACAATATTAAAGTTACTTCATCTGAAGCTTTTAGGTTTGCGGATGGACACAATATGCCATTCTTTAAGACCTCTGCAAAACTTGATGAAGAATATGCTACCATAGAAGCCATATTTTTAACATTAGCTCATAAATTGGTTAATAATCGTGTGTTAATGACTCCTTTACCAACTCCTTTACAAGAGAATCCTAAAAAATCATCTAGTAGCTGTTGTTAATATCTTTTATATTAAATTACTTATTATTTATAATAATTACCAAACGGGATATTTAAATGTTATATATCTCATATTTTTATAAGAGTTGGAGTGCAAATCATAAGTGCACTTAAGTGACAAATCTTTAAATGTGGGAGATGTCCAAATGGCCCTTATTTATATAAGTTTTACTGTAAATTTTTATTATTATCTGAGGAACTGTATTCTAATCAATAATTGAGTTTTGAAGATGAATGTTTTTAGCTTATTATAGTTTTATGTTACTTTTATGGGAAAAGCATTACAGTTCGTTTTTGTATATGTTTTTGTATATTTTTGTATATTACTGTTTATTATTTTCTAAATCACTTTTAAGTAGAATTTTTAGGGTAGTGCTTACAAGCAAAAGATATAGATTTACATTCTACAGTTATTAATATTTTAGATTTGTTGTGAATTTATGCATTTGTAAATATTGCTGTAGAATGAAAGTAATTAAAAGACAAATTTGCTCTTGTTTTATATAACTTACATATAGAACCAATCAATCTCTGTAATTAATTTCTAAAATACAAGAATAATTATTTTCTATTACTCATTCATTGATTATTACTCGTCAAAAGTATTATCTGGCGCACGTTTTTTAGTACGAGAAATGCCAACCTTTTGGTTGTATTATCACATAATTTGGGTAACGCACGCAAATATTCAATATCGCTAGGTCACTTTAAAAAACAATTAAATGCATAAAATAAATACAATATTACCTCACTATTAAAAAAGTAACAGAATTTTTTTTTCATTACAAAAAAAAAAAAAAACGAAAGAAAACGTTTTAAAATGAGTGTAAATTCTATGTGTGTGTTACGATAGATTCACCAACACCAGCATAAAAGTGCTTCTAGCGTCAGAAGGCCTCCCAATAGAACTAAAAGCCCTTCGTGCCATCTTCTTTAGTTTTCACGAAGCTTATGGCATATCTATCTCCGATGTGGAAGCCGACCTCTCCGCCTATAGGTCCTACGTCTCTTCCGAAAGAATTATACACCTCCAAAAAGTCAGGGATAGTCAAAAAAATTATTTTTCCTGTAACTTGCCGAAAAGAAATTTTTAATTAATAATTTGACGTGTTCGGAAGACCAAACGTTTTCCAAACCTAACAACAGCAAGCTTAGCATGGTTCTCTTAAATATACAATCTTTAAGATACAAAACAGATGAACTGTTTCTGTTATTAGAAGAAATGACCTTTCCTGAAATAGTATGTATAACGGAACATTGGTTAAAAGTAGGCGAACCGGTATTTATTGAAAAGTACATCACTGTTGCTCGGTTTAATAGAAGAGACTCAGCTCATGGAGGAACTTTAATACTTTCAACTAGGGGTGATTTTTCTCCGATTTCGAACTTTGACTCCCTATTAGTTGAGAAAGTCTTTTAATTTTCGCTAGTGCATAGCCTACTTTTTGATCTCTATATAATATGTATTTATAGATCACCTAGTTCAGATATCTCTATCTTTTTTACAGAACCTTCTAAGCTTGCTCGATGCTTTACCTTAAAAGCAGAAAAATTTTATGTGGCGATTTTAACATTGACTTCGCTAATGTGTGTGCTGTTCAGAAATCTTTGATATCCATTTTTGATTCCTTTGGGCTTCAAATGCATGTCGAGTCACCAACCAGAATCTCAAAAACTACAGCTAGCACCATTGACTACGTTGTGTCTGACCTACCACCTAACGATGTAGAATCTATAGTTATTTGCTCTGGCTTCTCGGACCATGAAGCAATTTTGACCAACTTTTCTCTAGGAAGAAAACCAAAACCCACATCCCACCGCCTAGGTAGAATTTATTCAACGAAGAACTTTATAAATTTTCGAAATAAATGTAAATCCATTGATTGGAACTTTCCTTCCGGAGAGGTAGACATTAACTTCTCAGATTTTTTAATGAAAGTTTCCTGTGCTAGTAATTCAGCGTTCCCCCTAACTCCCATTAAGCCCAAGCGTCATAAACCTTGGATTACAGTGGGAATTAGAACAGCTTCCAAAAACATGCGCTCTTTGCTCTACATTAAAAAGTTCACGGTCAACCCTAAGGTCCTTAAGTACATCTCGCAATACCGTACTTTACACATCAAAATCATCAAACTGGCAAAAAAAGTTTACTTTCAAAATCGCCTCTCAACTACTAGTAATGTCGCTAGAGAGGCCTGGTCAATAGTGAATGATCTGAGAAATAAACCTCGTTCACCTAACCAAACTTATCCTGATCCAAATGATTTGAACAATTATTTCGTAAATGTAGCCAAAAATATAACAACTAATATATCTTCAAATTGCGACCCCCTTTCCTTCCTCTCTGCCTCTAATTTGAATTCCAGTAGTTTCTTTTTAAGTCCTGTTGACAACTCGGAACTATCACAAGCCAATACAGCTATAAAAAGTAAGTCTACATGCAGCACTGATGGTCTACCGGTTAAAGTATTTCTAAACCTTCCTCTTGAAGCAATGAACGCCCTGTCCCATCTAATCAACCAATCTTTCGAGAAGGGTGTTTTCCCCCAGTGCCTCAAGACAGCAATCATTATCCCTCTACATAAAAGTGGTGATAAAGACAGCTGCTGCAACTACAGACCAATCGCCTTACTACCTGCTCTATCAAAGATCATAGAGAGGCTCGTCAAGGTACGCTTGATGGCTTTCTTGACCAAATATAGCATCATAACATCGAATCAGTTCGGATTCTTATCCAGTAAAAGTTCGAGTGATGCCATATTCTCTGTTCTTAGTGATATCTACCACAATCTTAACAACAAGCTTTTCACGGCAACAGTTTTTTGTGACATTGCCAAAGCCTTCGATTGTGTGAATCATGAGATTCTACTAAAAAAACTGCACTTTTATGGAATTCGGGGAACTCCTCAGGAATGGTTCAAATCCTATCTTGGCAATAGAAGGCAGTTCGTCAGGGTAAATGACTACTCTTCCTCCTGCAGAGCGGTGGATGTTGGTGTCCCTCAAGGTTCCGTTCTAGGTCCAATTCTCTTCCTAGTATTTATCAACGATATAACTAATTTAAATATCAGCGGAAAAATTTGTCTCTTTGCCGATGATACTAGTATCACATGGTCCAAACCTAACCTGCCGCTTCTCCACTCTACAATATCCAATGACCTTGCATGTATTAAGTCATGGTACGATTCTAACTGTCTAGAATTAAGTACTAAGAAAACTGTAGTCCTATCTTATAAAGGTACTCTACCGCCTCTTATACTAGACAACAACGTCATTAACCCTGTTGACTCTGTTAGATTTCTGGGCCTCAACATTGACAATTCACTCAAATGGACCTCGCATGTGGAGCTCTTAACCAAGAAGCTGTCTTCTGCTTGCTTCGCAATTAGGTCTATTTCCAGAGAGCTAAATCTCCATACTTCCAGATCTTCTTATTTCGCTCTTTTCGAATCACACCTGCGATATGGCTTTCCGTTCTGGGGTCACTCCAACCTTCTCCAACTTGAATCTTTATTCAAGCTACAAAAGAGAGCTATTCGCTATATGTTTGGTTTGAGTAGTAGAGCCCATTGTCAACCCTACTTTAAGAATTTCAAAATTTTAACTCTCCCTTCATTATTTATCCTGGAATCCGTTAGCTTAATGCATAAGCACATTCGTGCTTTACTGGAGAGACCACAACACAAACACAGTACAAGGAACTTGGATCAGGATATTTATCTACCCTTACCTAGATCAGAACTTATAAAAAAATCTATATTCTACAACGCGAAAAAAATGTTCAATCATTTACCTATCCACCTTAAATCAATCACCAATAACTCCAAATTTCGTTCCGCCGTCAAGTCATATTTCCTAGAACGACCTTACTACACTACGGCAGAATACTTCGGTGATCACTAGTTTTTGAACTGCACACACACCTATTAGCCTCAGCTAGCCTATTGTTATTTATTTAATTGTTTATTTATTGTTTATTTATTTTTTTCTTTATTTTTTTCCTTTTTTTTTTGTTTCTCACGAATGTATGTATTTGTGTATGTATGTACTTTCTTGATATGTTTTGTTTTAGTTTTTAAGTGACTTATTTATTTATTTATTTTATTTTGCCTGTGCTTTGTCCACAGAAATCATGTATTTCTATTGACAATAAAGCAATATATTATTATTATTATTATGGTGATACAGGAGACTGATGAAAGTTGAATGCTGTTGTCAGTTGCGAATTGCCTGAGTAACTTTCGCTTTTTCTTCTTGAATGCATTGACACTATCCACCGCGGAGATCCGAGTTGGGGACTATTTTACCTCCGGATAATTTAGTATTTATTGTGTATGGACTCTAAGGATGCGCGTGGAGGGTCTTCGTGTAGTAATAGAGAGCGCATCACATGTAACTCGAATAGTGTAAAGTTCCTTACATTAACAGTTGTGTGTAATTCATTTAATCCCGTACAAATAGTTAAGGACATAATAGTGGTGTCAGAAGTGGTGACCAAAGAACGCAGAGTGAAGAAGAAACACAGAAAAGGCGCAAGTATTTTCTGTCACTTGGATGTTACAAACGCATACACGCATTTAACGGTGGATGAAGAATTCAGTCAGGCTCTAACGTTGAACACGCCAACACACGGATTAATTCGACCAACCCGCCCAGTATATGGAGCAGCAAATATACCTGCAATCTGGCAACGGCGTATGGAGGCTATATTACAAGGTATCCCAAATATACTCAGTTTCTTTGACGATATTTTAATCTTTGCAGACAACTTTGATAGCCTGATGTCAACTCTTAACACCACGTTGGAAAGAATGAGAACACACGGCCTTAAACTGAACCGTGCTAAATGTTGTTTCGCTACATCTACCGTGGAATTCTTGGGATATAAGATAGACAGACACGGCCTGCACAAATCTGACAAGCATATAGAAGCCATTCGAGATGCTCCGAAACCATCAACAGCAGAGGAATTGCAATTATTTCTGGACAAGGCAACGTACTACAGTTAATTTATTCCCGAGCTTTCGACTAGAGATCGGCCGCTTCGAGATGTACTTCGTACACAGCCCTTCAAATGGATTCCAGAAGCTGAGAAAGCTTACACAGATATCAGAAACGCACTTATATCTCCTCAAGTCCTCATACCGTATGACCCGTCACTTCCGCTAATTCTAGCCACGGACGTAAGTAAGAAAGGGCGCTGTATTATCGCACAGATTCAGTAACGGAAACGAACGTCCGATTGCATACGCGAGCCGTACTTTAAATACGTCTGAACAACGCTATCCACAGATAGATAAAGAAGCATTAGCCATTGTTTGGGCTACAAAAAAATTCTTCCATTTTATTGCATGCAACTTTACACTTGTTACAGACCATAAGCCTCACACAAATCTTACATCTCGAAAAATCACTTCCAATCTTGTGCATTAGTCGAATGGCAAACTATGCGGACTATCTTTCACATTTCAATTTCGATATAATATTCAAACAAAAAAAAGAGAATACCAATGAAGACTATTGCTCTCGATTACCGTTACCACCTAGGGAAGAAACAGTACAGTTGCTTAAACTTAAAGAAAAAGAAGCGGAACAACTGGACGGATTTGACCAATCTGTTCTTAATCAAATTAAACAACTACCATTACGAGTAGAGCATATTGCACATATTGCATATTTAGTCAAAGAAAGATGCGCATCTAAGTAAAATAATTCAACTTTTAGAAACAGGACAATCGCTTTCTCAATGTGGCTATAAGGCACCGGAGGCCCACTACACTTTAGCAGAAAATTGCCTGTTATTCGAACATCGGACGGTAATACCACCTGTACTTCAGCCAAGGATATTAAAGGACATTCACTTAGTCCATTTGGGTATAGTAAAAATTAACCCGTTTATTTGTTTTCTGGCCTGGCATAGATGCCAGCATTGAAAGTACTGCTAAATCATGTACGGAATGCGCAAAACACGCACATCTTCCTCCAAAATTTAGCGAACATCTTTGGGATTACCCTAAAGAGCCATGGGAACGAGTTCACACCGATTATGCAGGACCAGTCGCAGGCAAGATGTTGCTGATCGTCGTCGATGCATACAGTAAGTGGATCGAGGTAAAAGTTACAAAGTCTACAACTTCCGCTTCCACAATTGAACTCTTGGATGAATTATTTTCGGCATATGGTGGCCCCGTAACGACAGTGTCTGATAATGGAACACAATTCAAATCAATTGAATTTGCAGGATTTCTAAAGGCAAGCGGCGTCAAGTTTCACAAGTTCACGACCCCATACCATCCAGCAACGAATGGACAAGCAGAACGATACGTTCAAACGGTCAAGAATGCATTAAAGGCAATGTCAACTACCGGAAATATGTTACGACAAAATTTAAATGAATTCCTACGTCAATACCGACAAGCTCCGCACGCAACTACGGGACAATCACCTGCAAGACTCTTTCTGGGACGAAACTTACGCGCACGTCTTAGTTTGGTACTACCGGATGATACGCAGTACGAGGAAATCGAAGAGCGGGAACTGGTGTTCCGATCTCCCTTCGGTATGTTCAAGTGTTTCCAACCTGTCTATTTCTTGTCGCATAAATGGATCCCGGGAACGATTGCAACACGCCTAGGAGATTTACACTACAAGATCGAATGCAATGGCAAATACTTCAAAAGGCATATAGATCAAATCCGAGCTCGGTACGAAGGAGGATCGTTATCTCAATCACGAGACAGTAGGTCACAGTCGGCAGAAAACAGAGACATCGCTCGACAGTCCCGACGGATTCATTTCTATGGGAATTCAGCAACAAACTCAGATCACACACCCGAGGCGATGTCACCTAGAATGCCGGAAATTATCGCCGAAACACCAAAACCACGGAAGGAGCCACAAGGAACCCCACGTCGGTCCCAGCGACAACGCCGTTTCCCAGCACTTTATACTCCTGACTAGCGTGTTATGGAAATGTCAATTTTATAACTTTTTACATTTTTTTTTATACCTTTCGCTTCTTTTGTTTATGTCAGGGAAGAATATTGTGTATGGACTCTAAGGATGCGCGAGCGTCATGCGCGTGTGTAACTCGAATAGAGTAAAGTTCCTTACATTAACAGTTGTGTGTAATTCATTTAATCCCGTACAAATAGTTAAGGACAATAGTATTTGAAGAATCCATATTTCTTTTCACCTTTTCCAGGCATTCTGTCGTGGGATACAGTGTGGTCCTTAATGGAGTGGTTTCCCCTTGCCTTCTCCATTCTGATGCCGTTGATTTTAGTGAATTCTCCCGCCTTTGGGGGCGATTTCTCAATCCCTGGACAACTGAGTGCCCCAGACCTATACCCGCTCATCCGCCATTCAGGGTTGCCGTTGGCACTTGGCACAATGACAGGCTGTACTGCGGGAAGGTATTTAGGTTGGAGAGGCAGTTCAAGACGCATCCCAACTCCTTGCAGCCCAAAAGGTAAGTAATATGCAGATATATACAGCTCTCTCCAATAATATAACTGAAATAACTACCCTGGTCCCTTACGTGGAAGTCACCTAGTCGCGGTGTGAGGGCTTAGTTTCGCAACATACCGTTGGACGTCACGACTGGAACTACTCCGGTCGGGGCGTTCGGCGGAGGGCGAACAACCAAGAACTTCCAAACCCTTAATCCCAAGGTGTCATGCGACCCGTGCCAAAGGGACTGGTTGACGGCCAAGGGCAACCGGCCATCGCTTACGGAGCCCCTCTGATACCTGGCGACCTCAGAGGGTATCCAGCCTTACCACTATCAAGCAGGGCTCTGATGTGGTGGACCTTTAGTTCCCTTGCGACTCGTGGGATTTATATGAATTCCAAAAGTAAAAATAATCCATGTGTACGGGACCTAACCGACACAGAGAACAAGGAAGTCAGCCCGGATTCCCGGGAAGACGACCTTGACCTCACACTCGTAGACATGAGCAGTCCAGCCATGTCTACAGAGGCAGAGGTAGATGTTCTTGTAGGGACAGAGGAGGACTTGCCGCCTCCTGTCACAAAACAAGAATGACCAGCAGGCGCACCAAAATAGCCCAAGTGAACATCCATCATGCCAAAGCAGCTTCAGCTGTGATGGCTAGGATGTTCACCAAGCAGCACCTAGGGCTAGCGCTGCTTCAAGAACTGGAACTGGACCTACGGAGGTAAGATCAGAGGCCTTAGCAACAGGGAATGTAAGTTGGTATGGGACAGCCGTGAGGTCTCCCCTAGAACTTGCATTATGGTAAGAAATGGCATAAATTACTTATGTCTTTCAGAATTTTTAACGCGGGATTTAGTACCGATTCAGGCCCTCATCAAGGTCGAGGGTCTCCACCGCGAAGTAGTGATCGCATCAGCATACTTCCCTGGCGATGGTAACAGCATACCACCCATTGAAGTACAAAAGCTGGTGGAACACTGTATTAGGAGAAGGCTGCCACTCATCCTGGGATGTGACGCGAACGCACACAATGAGATGTGGGGCAGCACGGACACTAATAAGAGGGGTGAGTACCTTTTAGAATACCTCATTAAAGAGAACTTAATTGTGTACAACGTTGGGAACACACCAACATTTGTCACTAAAGTGAGAAATGAGGTACTGGATATTACGGTAGGTAGCGCTAACGTAAGTAAACTAATTAAAAAGTGGAGGGTTTCAAGTGAACCCTCAATGTCAGATCATAGGATCATAGAGTTTGAGCTGGAAGGAGCGAGTGAGGAAAACACCCCCATTCGAAACCCCAGACAAACTGTGTGGCCTATGTTTAGTTCCCAACTAAAAGAAAACCTAGAGCAGGTGACAGTGCGGGGTAGTATCAAACACTACACCGTGCTGGAGCAGGCTGTAGGAGAAATAAATGTAGCAATCACCACGGCATTTGAATCCAGCTGCCCGGTAAAAACCGTGAAGGAGCATAAGGACGAAAAATGGTGGAACAAAAATTTGTCTACATTAAGAGCAAAAGTACGTAGGCTTTTCAACAAAGCCAAGCAATACGGAAATTGGCTAGAATACTCTGAGGTGCTTACCACCTACAACAAAGAGATCAGAAGGGCAAAAAGGGAAAACTTTAGGACCTTCTGTGAAAACATAGAATCCACGCCGGTGGCAGCTAGACTGCACAAAGCACTAGCGAAGGATAGAGTGGAAATGACAACCACTCTCCAGAAACCGGATGGCACCTTCACGGAGGATGAAGAGCAAAGAGCTCTCCTCCTACTAGAAACCCATTTTCCGGGATGTAGAGGATACAGGGAGACCGAGGGCTTGATGCAACCACGGAAACCAAGTCGGGCCGACTGGAAGAGGGATCCGTCCATCTATACGGAAAACCGAATCAGATGGGCTATCAGCACTTTCCAGCTTTTTAAGGCCCCAGGTGTGGACGGACTAGTTCCTGCCTTCTTACAAAAGGGAGAGAGAGAACTAATGCCGTATTTTCTAAATATCTTTAGAAGTAGCTTAGCGCTCGGATATATACCGGAGCTATAGAGAAGGGCTAAGGTGGTATTTATACCGAAGGTGGGGAAGAAAGACACCACTCAACCGAAGTCATTTAGACCCATTAGTCTAACATATTTTATGTTAAAGACAATGGAGAAGGTGATTGATAATTACCTTAGGACTATAGTGCTTGTAGGTACACCACTACACAGGAGTCAGCATGCTTACAGAGCAGGGAAATCCACAGAAACCGCCCTGTATCAGCTGACAAACGAAATAGAAGCAGCACTAGAGACAAAGGAAGTAGCGATATGTGCCTTCTTGGATATAGAGGGAGCTTTTGACAACACCTCACACGAGGCTGTCAGGGCGGCCCTTGAAAGAAGGAATATCGACAGCACTATCTCAAAGTGGATGGGAGAAATGCTGAGAACTAGAACGGCGGAGACACAAGTGGGAAAAGACACCATTAAAATCTCCACAACTCGAGGGTGCCCACAGGGAGGTGTACTATCACCGCTAATGTGGAGCCTGGTAGTTGATGAACTACTGGTTAGGCTAAACGACCTAGACATCAAATGTCAAGGTTACGCCGATGACATAGTCATAATGGCCAGAGGGAAATTTGAGGGAACGCTCTGTGAAATTGTTCAGAGAGGCCTCAATGTAACTAGTAGATGGTGTCAAACAGTGGGACTGAAACTCAACCCGAGCAAAACCACGGTGATACCATTTACTAGGAGAAAACTAAACTGCCTACATCCCATACTCATATATGGGAAGGCAGTAGAATACCAACAGGAGATAAGGTATCTGGGTATCACACTAGATAGCAAACTCCTATGGAATAGACACGCTGAGGCAGTGGTAGGTAAAGCCAAACGCGCCCTAATGGTGTGCAGAAATCTGGCAGGAAAAACGTGGGGTTGTAACCCCACTATCCTGCGATGAATGTACACCATGATAGTGAGACCTGCAATCACTTATGGGGCAGTTGCGGGGGGAAGTAGAATCAAGCTGGCCTCTATGAGTAAACAGCTTGAGAAGATTCAAAGACTGGCGTGTGTCTGCATCACGGGGGCGATGGGGTCGTGTCCGACAGCAGCATTGGAGCTGCTGCTGGATCTGACTCCGCTGTACCTTGTGGTGGAGAGCGCCGCCAGATCGGCGATCGTAAGATTCAGCAAGGAAGGAATGGGCAGAGGTAAAATAATCGGGAGCAGAGACCGAAACAGCCTCGCTGCCAAGATCCCCTGGCTGGAAGTACCAAAAGACGAAATGGTATGCAAATACCACTTCGAGAAAAACTACACAGCAATGTGTAGTAGTAAAGCCGATTGGAGCGACGAATCCTCAGCATACCACATAGAGCAAAATGCCATCAAGTGGTATACAGATGGTTCGAAGACAAATGAAGGCACTGGTGCAGGAGTGTTTGGACCTCGTACCAGATACTTCGAATCCATGGGAACATCCCCAAGTATCTTCCAAGCAGAGGTACACGCAATCGAAAGATGTGCCCTGTTTAACCTCGACAGGAATTACCGCAAAAAACGAATTGCTATCCTGTCAGATAGCCAAGCAGCCATCAAGGCCATTAGCTCATACACCATCAGATCCAAACTGGCATGGGACTGTGTGGGGAAGCTGAACAAGCTTGGCAGGGATAATAAAGTAACGCTATACTGGGTACCAGGACACACTGGTATAGACGGAAACGAAGAAGCCGATCATCTAGCAAACAAGGGATCCAGTAGCCCCTTTATAGGTCCGGAACCCTTTTGCGGTATGAGCGTGAACACCATCCGCAAAAGTTTAGATGAAGAAATAAGAGGAAAATGGATGAAAACCTGGAAAGAACTTCCAGGACTAAGGCAATCCAAAGTGATGCTGGGATCTTTTAACCAGAAGAGAACGGGAGCTTGCCTGAAACTAAGCAGGAACAAGCTCAGAATTCTGACAGGAGCCCTGTCGGGACACTGCAGACTTAGGAAACATCTCAAGGCCCTAGGCCTAGAGGAGGATGATGGATGCAGATTCTGTGGCTCAGCAGAGGAAACCCCCATACATCTGTTTAAGGACTGCGGAGCATTACTCCGCGAGAGACAGATGTACCTTTGGGCTCACTGCTTGAACACAGAGGAGCTGCAGGCCTTGAATCCCACCCAGATCCTGAGATTCCTAAAGGAATCAGGATTAGAGGAGGCGCTCTAAATGGGTAAGTACACCAACACTTGGAGGAGGAGGGTGGGGTACAATAGATCTATAAAGGTCGCAGTACAAGTCGTCACCACCATATCTACAATCTACAATCTACAACTACCCTGGTGAAAATGAAGTGTCATATGAAGTGTTGTCGAAGTGCTACGACTTGTTTCCGAGACAAACGAAGTGTCGTCGAAGTTTAACGAAGTTTTTCCGAAACAAACCTCTCGGAACACTGCACACTGCCCCGATACTTCGAATACACTGCACAATTAATTAGCATAACGAGACTTCATCGTTACGTCGATTGTGCGAATGTCAACTACCCCGACATTTCGAAGACTGTACCGAAAAACAGTACACTATTCTTCACTATTCAAATTTCAGACACATGAACGACATTTTATTTTCATCAGGGTATGTTTGAAGCTCGCAAGAACGCTTAAAGCGTACTTACTCACTGTGAATTTGCATTTTATCGGATATTTGGGGTGTTTAGTGCAAAATTTAGCTGAAAATCCGCAATAGGTGGTATTTTAGCATTTGTTATTTTAAAAATTAAGAGGTTAGAGGTATAGCGAAGAGTTAAGATTTTTTAACAAATTTCGTAAGGTTTACACTTTGTAGCCCGTTGACGTAGCAATACGTTTTTTTAATTTGAAACCTGCTAGCCGACGACGTAGAAATACGTCAATTTATAATCAAAGTATAGGCGTTGACGTAGAAGAACGTTATTTTTTATTTGAAACTTAGAAGTAACAACCAACTTAGGTTTTGTTGGAAGTTTTTCTCGATTTTCGGAAAAAATTTAAATTTTATAATATTTGATTATCATTTCCCCTGTATATAAACAACAACCAACATTTAAAAATGAATTTCACTACGTCATTTAAAATGTTTACATTTTAAATATTATTTAATTACATTTATTATTTAATTTAAAGAATTTTTATTTATTATTTAAGTACTTAAAAGAAGAAGTTTTTATCAGTAACCAGAGTTATTATTACAATCAGTTAAGTTTACTTTTAAATTATTATTATGCTTTAGATATTTGTCTCTGGTCAAAAGCATAACCAAAATATTAAAGATAAGATACAATTTTTTTTTTTGTAGAAATAGTAATTAAACGCATATCTAATCTAATCGCATATCTAATAAATCGCATATCTCTGCAAAATCTACCATAAGAATATTATAAACTATGGAAGAGTCTAGAGAAAAAGCATATAAAATAATTGTAATCGGTAGTCCAAATGTTGGTAAAACATCCCTAACCTATCGATATTGTGAGGGGAGGAAGTTGAATAATTCTTCAGCAACGATTGGGTTAGAGTTCAGGGCAAAAACTGAGAGAGTTAATAATGAGTTGGTGAAATTAAATATCTGGGATACTGCTGGAATGGAACGGCATCGCTGCTCTATGGTCAGTCACTACTACAGGAACGCCCATGCTGTTGTTTTGGTCTATGACATGACCAGTAGAGAATCATTCACTTCGTTGCCGCAATGGATAGAAGAATGTCAAGCTCAGACAAATGAAGATATAATGATGATTCTTGTTGGGAATAAATGTGATGATGTTGAAAATATTAAAGTTTCTTCATCTGAAGCCTTTAGCTTTGCTGATAGATACAATATGCCATTCTTTAAAACCTCTGCAAAACTTGACGAAGAATATGCTACAATAGAGGCCATATTTTTAACATTAGCTCTTAAATTGGTTAATAATGGTGTGTTAATGACTCCTTTACCAATTCCTTTACAAGACGATCCAGGATATTTATCTTATTGTCGTGACTTTTTTTGGTACTATTATTCAGCTTGTTAATATATTTTACATTAAATTACAAATTAACTATAAAGTAATTATTCAATATGTTTAAGGATATTGTACAGTAGGATCAGGTATTTGCATGCTTGAAGGGCTCAATAGCCTCAAACTAATGTTAATAATTGAATGCCAAATGAATATGTATAATAGTAACAGCCGCACTAAAGTGAATTTTTTTAAATGGTGTTTTTGTCATATTTTAATAAAAGAATTGGGGCACAAGTGCACTTAAGTGACAAATCTTTGAATGTGGGATATGTCCAAATGGCCCTTGTTTATATAAGTTTTATTGTAAATTTTTATTAATATCTAAGGAACTGTATTCTAATCAGTAATTGAGTTTTGAAGATGAATATTTTTATAGCTTATTTATTATAGTTATTATTTATTATATTTATTAATGTTATTATAGTTTTATGTTACTTTTATGGGAAAAGCATTAAAGTTTAGTTTTGTATATGCAGCGAAACTATTAATGTTTATTATTTTCTAAATTTTTTTAAATAAATAGAATTTTTAGGGTAGTTATGGTTATACCTATATATAATAGTTTAGGTCATAGCTAACAATCAAAACATATAGTTATTAATATTTTAGATTTGTTGTGAATTGGTGCATTTGTAAATATTGCTGTAGAATAAAAGTAATTAAAAGAGAAATTTGCTCTTGTTTTATGCAACTTACATATAAAACCCTATCAATCTAATCTATGTGATTAAATTTTAAATAATGTTTCATATGTATATACAACAACAATATAATATTTATTTTAACTAATGTGTTAATTTGTAATTTTTTTAAACTTTTTACAATTCAAACTTAGTAAAAACATTTTTCAAATTCTTTTAAAATCATTCCTTATATACAGTATTATCCAAAAGAAACAGCGCTTCCCGCTTCGTTTTTAAACAAGACCTTTTACATTGTTTATACTAAATATATCATCTTACAGATAATGTATTCTCTCTCCCTCTATTCAGTCCATAACCCTTCTGCAAACAGCGCTTTCCAGAACCTTTCTACCGTCACCCGTATTGGCCGCGTACTCTATATGCTCCTTATTACCACAACCACTCGTAACTACAAACCCTAAATACTTAAAATGCCAAACCTCTTCTATATCCATCCCCTTCCATTCGAAACTCCCCTTCTTACACACCCTACCTCTCTTAAACCGAATCCATTTTGTTTTACCTACATTTACCCTCAGTTTCCTTCTATCAAAAAAATCTCTTCAAGCTCCCAATCATTTCTTTCAATTCCACCCCAGATTTTGCCAGGTCTACTACATGATCTGCATATGCCAGATTCCACACTTCTTTCCTATCAACCACCACTCATCCTGCATGTCCAGCAGCCAGAACCTTCTCTAAATCTGGAACATATGATACGCTCTTATGGAGACTTGGAAGTCCAGGAATAGAGTCCTATTTGAAGTCCAGGAATAGAGCAGAGGCTAGCCTTGCTTCAAACTCATATATACTTTGAATGCACTGGACTTACTCTCTCTCACTCTGACGCTATACGTTCCCTTATACAATCGCTCAATACGCTCATATGGAGACTTTAAGTCCAGGAATAGAGCAAAGAGCTTACCCTTGGGTCGTGTAGATTGTAGATTTTGTTGGTGACTTTACTACTAACTTCATAGATATATTGAACCTCACCCACTTATCATAGCCCTCGTACCATACCTCTTATCGTTGGTATACTTACCCATTTAGAGCGCCTTCTCTCATGTCTTTATACCGAGTTGTTGAATAATAGAGTCGTTTGTGCGGTGGGCTGTCCATGATATTTGCAGCATTTTTCTATAGCACCACATTTCAAACGCAGAATAGAAGCTTCTGCGTTGGTCTGAGGTCCAAATAGTCCACGTTTCGCAGGCGTTAGTTGCAATGGAGAAGACCAGGCTATGTATCAGCCGAAGTTTTGTGTTTTTGGTAATGGCTCGATTTTTCCAAATTTTCACCTGTTTTGCCATAGACGTTCCGGCAATCGCTATTCGTTTGCGGATTTCTTCCTCCGATCCACCTTTGTTGGTAACTACTGATCCTAGATAATCAAATCTTTCCACCACTGCAAATCCAGCCATGGTGTCGCCTTGTGGCAGGTTTTCATTTTGTCTGTCTATTAGATCTTTGTTTTGGTTCTATTAATCTTCAGTCCATATGAGCTAATCTCTTCTGTGAGTCTCGGCCATTATTGCCTCCATTTCGGCTTCCTCCGAAGCCAGAATCACAGTATCATCTGCAGATCTCAAATTCGTTATCCGTTTGCCTCCATCAGTGATCCCTCCGTTCCAATCTTCTCGTATTATACAACTTACCTACATATAAAACTCTATCAATCTATCTAACAGCAAACAACGATTCTCTGATTCCATATACATTTAGAAATCCTAATTGAGTTTCGCCTATTCGCTCCAAGCGCAACAGCACTAGCACTAAAAGTGACACTTTCAAGAAATTCATGACCAGTTATGTCAATATATAACATTTTCTTGTATACATTTAAAACAAACTTTTTTTCCCACTCTTTCCTCATTTTTTCTCCGTGGATCCTCTTCGTTTCTTCCGTCCATTTTGTCCTGGTCTTCTTGGGCTTCTCATTCTCTGTCATCACATCCCGTTTGTTAACCTTTTGTCTGTATGTCTCTCTATTTTCTATTTATGTACTGTTTATTTGTGCTTCTTCCAGATCTTTTCTTACATGGACTATCCATGGAGTTGTCGTCTTGACTCTCTGTATGTACGTGAGGACTCGCTTGGCGATCCTGGTTTCGGATAGTCTGTGAAGGTGTCTGTGAAATGATAATCTGTGAAAATCTGTGAGTTTCCTTTTCCTGATGTGTTTTCCTGTCTGAAGCGAGGTTGCATATATTTTCTGTTGTTTTCCTGGAGTGTAGTCTGTATCCTTCTTTGTTAGTTTTGGGCCTAAAATTTTTCTCACGATTTTCCTTTCTTCTTTTAGAAGATTTTCGAGATCTCTTTTTGTGTGGAGTGTCTCACTCGCATACAGTGCTTCTGGATTCACTACGGTGTTGTAGTGTTTAACTTTTGTGTGTAGTGACAGGCATTGTTTGTTGTAGATGTCTCGAGTTATGAATAAGGCCCTCATCATTTTCTGTTGTCTAGTTTTTTGCGCTATTTTTTCGCCTCCTGTAGGTTCTAAATTTTGTCCAAGGTATTTAAAATGAGATACCCTTTTGATTTCACTGTATTTCGTACTCAATTTTTGTTTATTGATTTTTGTGCTAATGAATTCTGTTTTTTTGAAGGAGATTTGTAGTCAAACTTTTTCTGCGCATGCTTTGTGGACTTCTATCTGTTTGATTGCTATCGCTTGATTCTCCGCGAGTATTGCTATATCGTCTGCAAAAGCTAGACATGAGATTTCTACTTTGCCTTTGGTCCTTCCTAATTGTATGGGATTCCAGTGCTTTTGAGCTTTTAGCTCTTTTCCCATTCTTTCATCACTTTGTCTAGAGCCACATTGAAGAGTAGCGGGGACAGGCCATCTCCTTGTCTGACACTTGTTTTTAATCATAAATGGTTCGGAAATTTCTCCCATGAACTTCACTTTTGATGTTGCGTTTGCTAGAGTTTGTTTAATGAGTCCTAGTGCTCTCGAGTCCAGTCCTTGGTCTTCCAGGATTTCGAAAAGTGATTGCCTGTCTGTGGAGTCATATGCCTTCTTTTTATGTGCACAAAGGTGTTTCTGATGGCTTTGTGCTTGAATACGGTTTTCAGTGAGAAGATCTGTTCTGCGCAGGAGCGATCTGATCTGAAGCCTGCCTGGTATTCCCCTATTTTGTGTTCTAGTTGTTCCTCTACTCTTTGGAGGAGGCACATGGACATGACCTTGCAGCGACTTGTAATAGGGAGATACATCTGTAGTTGCGTTCACATCAGCTCTGTCCCCCTTTTAATGTAGTGGGTGTATGAGTGCGAATTTCCAGTCTTCTGGTAATTTTTCGCTTTGCCAAATTTCTTGGATGCTTTGTGTGAATTCTCGTAGAGAGTTTGATCCTAGATTTTTTAGTAGTTCCGCAATGATTCCATCTTCTCCGTATGTTCTATTGTTCTTGAGCATTTGACTAGTTCTATTAATTTCTTCTTGTGTGTGTTTTGGTGAATCCGGGTTTCTTTCTGCTATTTTTTCTCTGGGAAATCTTGAGGTGGGTTCTTGGCAGTTTAATAGATCAGAAATATATCTTGCTAGTTTTGAGTGATAGCTCTCCTAGTTCTCTTCTGAAACATACGTTTTGTAGTGGGTAGTCTTTGATTTTACCGGCGAATGTTCTGTAGAAGTCTCTTATGTTGTAGTTCCTGAAGTTTTCCTCTATGGACATTAACTGTTCTTTCATAAATTTTCTCTTGGTTTGTCTGACGTCTCTCCTTGTTTCATTAAATCTCTGTTGTGTTCCTGGTGATTTTTTACTGTTGTAGGTTTGGAATGCCCGTTTTCGTTTTTCAAGTACTTTCTCACATTCTGAGTCCCACCACGGGTGTTTTGTGGTCTTCTTAAGTGGAATCAGTTATTTTGCCTTCTGTATGATTTTCCTGTAGAAGTCTGCCCAGTTGTTTGCCTGTTCTTTATCCCATTCTTGTTTTATGTAGGTTTCCTTAATCATGTTTGTGTCGAATTTCTGCATGTGTGTTTTTTATGTATTATATTTGGAGTGAATTTTATTTTAATTATTGTTAGATAGTGGTCCGAGTCTATGTTCGCACCTCTGCGGACTTGCACATCATGGATCTCTCTTTGTACCGGGTGTGTGATTGCGATATGATCGATTTGGAATTCGCCGAGGGATTGTATTGGAGACCTCCAAGTCTTTTGCTTTTTAGGTGTTTTTCTGAGGGAGGTGGACATGATTCTGAAGTTCTTCTGTTGGCAGACTTCGATGAACCTTAAGCCATTTTTGTTGGTTCCCAAATTTCCCAACTGTTTTCTTATAAATTTTTTCTCTGCCAATTTGTGCGTTGAAATCTCCTAGTAGGATTGTAGTGTCTTCCTTTGGGATTTTATTCATTATTTTCTCTAATGTTTGCTAAAATATGTCTGTTCTCCTTGGATCTTTTTTGTTGTCCCCATTCGTAGGTGCGTGTACATTGACCAACGTGTATTTTTTGCTGGCGCACTGGATGCGCATGATCATTAGCATGTTGTTGACCGGTGTGACTTCTTTTACTGATCATAAACTTTTTTTGTTTACTATAAAGGCCATTCCTAGGATAGGGGCACCTTTGGCGACTCGTTTTTCAGTTTTACTCTTGAATTTACGGTAATTACCACAATCTACTCTGTCTTCATCTGTGAAACGTGTTTCCTCTAGTGGGAGGATCTGGATCTTTTGTCTAATTCTAATGTTAGGTTGTGTAGATTTCCTGGTTGGATTCGCGTATTGATGTCGAACGTGCCGATGTATGTATTAGTTTTACGGGGAAGTTTGTCAGAGAACTCCGACTTTCCCTGTGATCGTGTAAGCCCGGGATCCCCAGAATCCGAAATCCCGGTTGCCGCCTTTTGTTGACGGGTGGAATGGTTAGCACCTGGGGTACTATTTACTTTACTTGCACGAGCCATGGTGTGCTTGTCATCAAGTAGTTTGTCCAATGTTTCAACTGGGTTTTCCAGAACCAGGGATTGTTAGTTCCTGAAGCACGTTTTCAGCCGTACCCTCTAGGTGAACAGTCGCCGACCAAGTTTCCGGTGGTTTCCAGTGCAAACGCACTTGGATTTTGATTGTTAGTTTTGGTCCGCCTTGAGTATTTTGTTTCCTCAGTACCCCCCGTATCTGGAGATCGTTCTCTATCCACCACCAGAGGAGACGCTCGATGGAAGACAATTCCACATGGTTAATTTTGACATTATTATCATTTCTATTCATTCCACAAAAGAATGTTCAACCCAAAAATGTTCAACGTTCAACTAATCGCGGAATTTTCCTCTGAACCAGAAATTTTCAAACTTATCCACCCATCACCATATCTATGAAATTTTGGCGGTTCTAAAATATCAAAATTTGTTCAAATTTAATCCAAAAATTTTAGTATACAGATTGGTGCAGATTTCTACAGTCATACTATCAACACTGTTGCGTCGCACGTTTTCCACTGATTTATACTTAATTAATTCATCACTTTTACCACTTTTTACAATTCCTTTACGGAGAAATTTAAAAACGATCCCGTTGTTATCGTTACTAGGGTAACCTGTAAATAATAACCTGTAACCCTTGTGCTTCTTCGTTTTTTTTTCAATTTTCTCAAGAACGGCAAACAGTAACGAAATCATTTTATCTAATCGAGCGCCGAAATTTAAAAGAACTATCTCGCATTTCGTCGTTTCCTCGGTATCGACTTCACGCGTCAATGGTATTTTTTAATCGAAAGCTTCCTAAGGAATATTATATTCGTTTTCCGACTAATTTTGGGACGCTGATTAGCTTGGTGAAGACTAGAAGTCTCTGTGGTTAGCCATTCAAAGATTATGACAGCGTGAAATCTGCCTGAAATGCGAGATAGTGTATTTTAGTGTATAGTGTATATATTGTATATTTCATTGAATTAATTATTTTTTGTTTTTGCCTTGTTTGCACTACGTGGTCTGTCAGAAAAGTATCCGACCTTTAGGCGGTAAAAAAACTGGCGTACCTGGAGCGTTGGAAACCTAATCACCCTCAAAGTAGTCTCCTTGGGACTCCACATACTTCTCCCAGCGGTGCCGCCATTGTTGGAAGCATTCCGAAAAAGCCTCTTTCGGAAACGACTTTAGCTCGGCTGTCGTTGCAGCCATAATGTCCTCTCTTGTCTGAAATCGCGTTCCTTTCAATGGCCTCTTGACTTTGGGGAATAGCCAGAAGTCGCAGGGGGCCATATCAGGAGAGTAAGGAGCCTGTCGAACCAGAGGAGTCTGGTTTTTCGCCAAAAAATTGTGAACCAAGTGCGAAGAATGTGCTGGAGCATTGTCGTGATGGAGTCGCCAATTTCCTGATGACCACAACATATAGTACTCCCTATAGTATCCCTATAGTACTCCCTATAGTCGTTCCGTCATTTTACTTGCATTGAAAAACCGACGAGAGCACTACACATACGTCACTCGAACACTGCTCGACAGCAACTGACGCTATCTACAGGCGGGAAAAATATTACGCATGCTCACGAAGGTTCAAGGTCGGCTCATGCAAGCGCGCTTGATTCGAATCCATGAGGTTTTCAAAATAAAAAATAAGTTCGGATACTTTTCTAACAGACCACGTATAAGACCACGTCTTTTTGGCCACGGGTAGCGCTAAGCGCGGTCATGCGCGGAGAAAATATCTTCTTCTAGTTTTCTGTCAAATCTACATCTACTTCTACACTCTATATCTACATCTACTTAATTAATGTTCTACTTAATAATACAAATTAAATTGAATTGAATATGAAATCTTATTTATACAATCAATTGTATAACTCTTAGTTATACAATTTCATAAATCTTTCGCCAATTATAGATGAAAATATAAAATTTTGTCTTCAATAATTGGTAATAATAACCCCTTAATCATTTGTTTGGGCGTAAGGGGTGATGGCATATATATGGTCAAGATATCCAAACCAAACGTCTACCTTGCCTGTCCGAGTGATGACTATGTCTTCTGGTCCACCCTGCTAGAACTAAAGAGGCTCTGACGACCGACTCACGGCGGAATAACCGTTCAAACTAGAACTGAAGGAAATGTCGTTCTAAGTTCTAACTTCTAAGTTGAACCACCCGCCGCCCTATCAACCCGCATTGGCCAGCGTGATAGGCGAAGGCAAAAAAACCTAAAAACCAGGATGGAAAGCAAAAATCATAGATAGCCCTTAGTTCCCGGTAGATCGTTTGTCCCCGGCCAAGGCGGCGGTCATAAAAGACAACGGTTGGAGGGTGTTAAGAATCACCGGGTTGGATCAGGCCGCCAAGGAAGACGAAAACTATATATTGTCACATACAATACAAGAACCCTTTCAACAGACGAAAGACTATTGGAACTGGAGGAAGAACTGAAATAAGTACACTGGGATGTACTTGGAATAAGCGAAATTCGCAGAAAAGGAGAACTTGTAGTTCTCCTAGTTGTTAGGAGAACTAAATCAGGAAATATGTACTACCACAGATGTAACGAAAATAGTTATGTGGGAGAGGTAGGGCTGCTAATTCCTAAACGACATCTGCAAAATATTACACAAATCTACAGTATAAGTTCCAGAGTGTGTTACGTAATATTGAAATTAAACGAACGATGCAGTATTAAAATTATCCAAGCCTACGCACCCACATTCCAACAACCAGACGAAGATATCGGAAACTTTTATGACTGAGATTTGTTTTGGTAGTCCTAAGAAGACTCAATAATTGTTATAGAGCTTCGGAAAGGCTGAATATATTTATATATTCAGGCTGTGTTCCGTTTGTTTTAAGTTTTTATGACGACCTATTCATCGATCCAACCTATTTCACGATACTGGCTGGGGAATTTAATGCCAAGTTGGGCAAAAAACAAAATGAAGAAGAAACACAACTGGGTTGCAATGGCATAGGAAAAAGAAATGAACGAGGAAACCTACTGCTCCAATTTATTCTCCACCACCAACTAATGGCTTTGAATACGTTCTTCAAAAAGGCAGAACATTGAAAGTGGACATGGATCAGTCAGAATAGCAGAACAAAGAACGAAATCGACTTTGTCATCACAGATAAAAAGCAAATGGTTACGGATGTAACCGTGCTAAACAAACTATCAGTGGGAAGTGATCACCGAATGGTGAGAGCGAAGATACTAATAATCCTGAGGACAGAACGAAGTAAACTTGTGAATAGGAAGAACGGTAAGAAGTGGACAAGGGTGGAAGATGTTAAGGTATACCAAAGGACGATAAAGGAAAATCTGAAAGTCGAAAGACAGAAGTAACCTAGAGGATATAAATAAAAACATAGTAGAGTCAATCAACACCGCCCAAAAGAAACACTGCTTGAAACAAACAGAAAATGATAATAAACTCTCTATAGATACTAAAAATCTGATGAGACAGAGGAGGAAGCTACTGGGAAAACATCCACAGTATAAAGATGAGCTGAGACGGCTGAATAAGGATATAACGAAAGCTGCAAAGACTGATATCAGAAGCTGATATCAGAAGATAGCAGATAGCAGCTGATAGCAGAAGATTTTTTTTTCAATTCAATGTAAGATATCAGAAGCTACAACAGTAAATGGGTAACTAAGGTTATAGAAGAAAATAAGAGCATGAGGGTACTACGTAATGAACGGAGTAGGGGAAAAGCTGAAATAACTAAACTAGAAAATTATAGAGTACAAATAACGAACAACAGAGAGAAAATATTAAAGATTTCGAGGACTTTTACACCAAACTATATAGAAACCAGAGTTAAGCAGAACCACCAGAAAATATATCCCATATACTGAACCAAGGGTCGGAAGAGATGCCAGAGATAACTGAAGAAGAGGTCCTAAGTCATTGTCAGAAATGAAGAACAATAGAGCACCTGGTGAAGACGGTTTTGTTGTAGAAGCCATCAAACAGTGAGGAAGAGAATACTACTCAAAGCAATAACCAAACTCTTCAATGAATGCCTAGATGGAGGAACAACCCCACACATATGGAATAATGCCATCATTGTGATAATGCACAAGAAAGGCAGTATCACAGATCTACGAAACTATAGACCGATAAGCCTGTTGACACACCAATATTAACTATTCACCAAAATCATTACCGCACGGCTTACAAATAAACTGGATCTGTATCAGCCAGGATATCAAGCAGGTTTACGAGCCGGATATGGAAGAAATGACCATCTTCAATTGATAAATCAGGAATACAATAAGCCCGTAGTACTGACATTCGTTGACTACGAAATGGCATTCGATTAAACCACCACGAACTGTTCAAGGCCCTCGCGAACTGTCGAATAGACCACCGCTACATTTCCATACTACTACATATATATGAGCAGGCAACGGCAGTAGTAAAAATACATGCGGAACCAGATCGGTTCAAGATCGAAAAGGGTGTCCGACAAGGTGACAATTTCCCCAAAACTTTTTACAACCCTGATAGAATATATGTTTAAAAATATCAAATTAGACAATAGAGGCATAAATGTGAATAGAGAGAAGCTTAACCACGTACGCTTTGCTGACTATATCGTAATGATCTCAGACCGACTAGACGAGGCAAATGAAATGGTCTCAGCACTATCTACAGCCTCCCAAAAAGTAGGCTTAAAAATCAACATCGCCAAGACCTAATTTATGACTGGGAACTTAGTTCCCAGTTGCAACCTAATGATAGAAGGAAAGGAAATTCAATACGTAACATCTTACAAATACCTGGGACATGAAATCCGAATGGGAAGAGATAAAAAGACCTGCGAATTAAACAGAAGGATAGGGCTGCCTTTGGCAAGCTGAGACACGTATTAAAAACAGACATACCGATGTACCTCAAAAGGAAGGTGTTCGACATATTCACATATGGCTCGGAAACACTAACATTAACACAGAGAACTGTTAATAAAATAAGAATAACTCAACGAGTCATGGAGAGGTTCATATTAGGAGTAACATTGCTAGACAAAGAAGAACTGGACTAGAAGAACTAGAAAATTCAGAAATGAAGAACTACGCAGAAGAACAAAAGTTATGGATGCAATAGAAAGAGTCACACACCTAAAATGGTACTGGGCTGGTCACATCGGAAGAATGTAGGAGAACAGATGGACGAAGAGAATACTAAAATGGCGCCTCAGAGACGACGGACGATTTAAGAAAGATTTCCCCGAACTGGATCCAGGATGCCCAAGACTGAGCAAGATGGTCTAGGTTAAGAGAGGCTTATGTCCAGCAGTGATGATGATGAGCGGATGATGATCATTTATTTCCCAAAATTTAATACAGAGACAGAAAAAATGTTTATTGAAAACATTTACATACGGCTATCGATCACGAAGTCTTTCTATCTATAATCTAATATATTTTATAAATTCTAATTTTAATTTTATAATAGTTATTAATCCATGTTTGAAATTAAATTGTTCTTTGTTTAATTTGAATAATATTGTAGTTAAAAGCAATCTCGAGTAGAAGTCTAGTTTAGAATTTAATTTAAAATTCCCCTTCAGATATGAATATATAATCTATTTCAGTAGCTTTTAAAGTGAAATAAAAAAGTCAATAAAAATAGCGCCACCGTAAAAAAATTGTTTCCCTTCTCAATTAAGTCACAACAACTTGTCCCGACGCAAACAACCCTACGCCTATCAACCTCGTAACGCACTTTAATATCGAAGCTGCTGAGGGCTCCCCCATTTAAACTGCTTTAAATTAAGTTATAATTTGTCAATAAAAAAAAAGTAAATAACACGCACGCGGTTTTAGATCTGAAAGATGTCTGACACAGTCTGCCCACTTAAAACACTTTAAAAATAATCTCGACTTAATAGTTTCACAGTGTGTAAATAAACGTTGCCATTAAGTTTTAAATGCTTTTAATTCTCGGCTGTCTTTTTTCGTCCTTTGAGGTTTTAATTAGTGGACCAATTAGATAATTTTATGCAATTACTCTAAGTTATTGCTGCGGCTAAAAGTTCCCAACTCACTTTATTTGTTGTGACAAGTTATTTTTTGTGTTTCGTTTGAAATTCGGATCGATAAATTTGTACACGTTTTTATATCAGAACTCTCGCAATTATCTTCAATAATTAAACAATTAGGATAGGTTTAATAGACCTGGGGGAACTTGCGGGAAAATTGCTCTGAGCCAACTAATAACAAAGACTTCAATTTAAACCTCCCCCTTATGATTTGAATAATTTATAGACAGATTTAAAAAAAAAATACGCGCAGTTGAAGTCAAACTTCTTTGAGGATTGTGGCACGTAAAAAATAAGAGTTTGAACAAATCTCAGGTTGAAACAACTACTTTCTGGGTAATATCACACAGGAAATTGAATTATACAACAGACATTTGCATGTTAGTACTAGTCCCAGTACATTTTTATGTTAATGTCAATCAAATCAAAACCTAACCTAGCCAGTCATGCACGAGGTGTTCAAGCTGATGTAAGTGTATTCCAATTTATAATTCAAAAAAGCAACGCTGTACTGATGAGAGTTAAATCTCGAAACGCGTCTGCAGATGGTTTTCTCTTTTCTCTTAATTTAAATTGAAAGAAATGATCTTAAAAACAATGTTATTGGTCTAATGCTGTTAGACATGAAAATATACTGGAACTAGTAATAACATGCAAATGTCTGTTGTATAATTCATTATCCTGTGATATTAGCCAGCAAGTAGTTGTTTCAACATGAGATTTGTTCATATTCTTAATAAGATTTATTATTATAGAGCTATGAACATGTTGAATATATTTATATATTCAAGCTGTATTTCGTCTTGTATGACTGTATCTATAATTGGTATGGTTTCATCAATATTCAAAATAAAAATAAATTCAAGCATATATGTGTTTATAATACTCAGGTACTAAATTCTATAGTCAGTCGTTGCAGAAGTTTTTGTATTACTTCTAAAGATTTAGTGTTACTTCAAAGAGTGACTGATGAGTGATACATGAAAGGACAATTATATTTTTAGGCGACATCTATTTATCAATTTCTACAAAATTTAAAATTGTCAAAAACGAAAACGACATAAGCAGAATATAGACTTTACTTAACGTTATTTCCGTCAGACAAAATGTCCCAGTTACTCTCAAGTTGCGCATAAAGTATTATAGTTTTACTTCAATTATTCAATGTCAAAATGTTGGAACTGTTAAAGAGCTTCTTCTCTATGTAAATATGAGTTAACCTAACTTAAAACTAACTTAATTGATAAGAGATATTAGTTGCTCCTAAGTCGCGCCTAAAGAAGTTTTACTCAAATAAAATCATCAAAAACTCTTAATATCATTCTGGTGATATACAAAATCAACAAATATATAAAACAATTGTAAACTACACAGCTACATAGACTTTGGCCTTACAATGTCCAATTTGATAATTGGAGCTGGTTTCTTAGGTTTTTCAGTAACTGTTACCGAAGTTTCTCGGTCGGAGGGGAGTTTAGGTCCACGTTCATACTGGTTTTGCGTAGTTGTACTAGACGAGGGATCGTTCACATTACCGCGACTTTCTTCTTCAGTTTTCGTGCTCTCAGAAACTTTCTGAGTTTGACTCTCTGAGGATGTACTGGGCATTTTCGATTCGATCTCTTCTGCGACTTGTTTGGGCGTGCCTGCCCCATCAATGAGATTCAACTGTTGTAACAAAGCTCTCTCAGTAGCGGAAAATACTTCGGAACTGCTCAACTCGGTGGTAGACCCCGAGCTGCTGCTACTGATTAATCGCCTTGACTTGGATTCTGATTTTCATTTCATCGATTTACCCAGAAGTTTCTTTCGGTAACCTCGTGACTCCTTTCCAACCAAACTGCTTCTCTTTCTACTGTCCCTCCTAGATACTTTTTTGAACATACTGCGGCTTCTCACAGAAGCAAATTTTTCGGTAGAAGTAGAATTAGAGCTAGTACTCATAGACGGCTTTGCTGTTCTAGCTGGACTCGCGCTTTTCCTCCTAGGCCTTCTAGCTTGTCCAAAATCATCGTCGTAGCTTTTTCTGCTAGTACTAGAGTCAGCAAAAACTGTGCTTCTGTGAGAATCAGTTGACGGATAATTTTTGAACATATCATCTTTGCCAAAACTAACTTCTTTTGGTGCATATTTCTTATCACTTTTTACACTCTCCGAAGAAGACCTGAAAGTAACATGATTTCAAGTTTAAAGCTTAAATGTATTAGTTGAATTTCTTACATTAGTTTTGGAGTAGTGCAAGTGCAAAGCTTTCTCTCATCGGGAAAGCCGTGCCGCTGCGTTTGCTCCACTCGCATAGATACAGTGGCCTTAGGATTTGAACACACCGAAGTCCTTGAACCCGTAGGAGAATTTGAAGGACAATCTTTTCTTTTACACTTCTTTTTCATTCTACTCGAAGACTTCTTGCAACACGAAGCTTTCTTTTTGCTGAGTTTTTTCTTCTTCTTGCGTGATTCGTCTGATGAAGAACCTTTGGATTTTTTCTTCTTGCGTGATTCGTCTGATGAAGAACCTTTGGATTTTTTCTTTTTGCGTGATTCGTCTGATGAAGAACCTTTGGATTTTTTCTTCTTGCGTGATTCGTCTGAGGAAGAACCTTTGGATAAGGTTTTTCCTTTCTTTTTCTTGGGTGATTTTTTTTTGGGACAACAACTACATTTCTTAGGAGAACGCTTCTTGCTACTCTTCTCTTCTTTCTCGGAGAAGAAGTCGCTGGTTAAGATGACCGGTTCTAATAATTCAATTCTTTCCGTCTGCACGCATTCCGGATTCTTGCAGTCTTCCCTAGTCGAAAACACTTTTCGTTTTCTCTCTTTGCCGGATTTATTAATAATCTTACATTTCTTGATACACCGTCTCTTTGTGTAATAAGGGCAGCAGAGTCGTCTGAAAATTACCATGCAACAAGCAAGTAGATACGTGAAGAAAAATACGAGATTTGTGCAGAATTCTGCAGTTCTTGAAATATATCGAACTCTGTTATTAGTAACTGGATGTATAGGCCAACCTTCTTCATCGTAGATAACTTTTTCGTTTCGTATAGATTTCTCATAATATCCCTTCATTCGTTTAGGTAAATCAAGCAGAACCGCCAAGCCCCATATTCCGATCCCATAACAGCACAAACCTAAAAGAGCTTTGCAGAATCCCATTAACAACAATGTGCCCAGTAAAAACAAAGCGAAATAAAAAGTTACTGATAATAAATCGTCGAGTAGTGTGAAGTGAACAATGTGTGTTACGATTGGTAACGAACCGTGAAAACCGGCTGCTCGATAATGTTCCAAAGCCATTGGTACGCATTTAAGACCTTCGACAGATGCTAGACAAGCACAAAGCCAATGCCAAGTGCAGATAACACCTATCATTGTTTTGGATTTTTACTCGTCGTAAAGCTATCAATTCTCGATTTCCATTTATTGAATGGATTGAATTTAGATACGGATATTGATTTAAATGATAATTTAATATTGATTGTACTGGCGCTTGTGATTGTACTGGCGCTCAATAACCGTAACTAAGTTTATGCCTTTTTTCACAAAGGTCAAATCAAAACCTAACCTCGCCAGTCAGGCACTAGATGTTCAAGCTAATATAATTGTATTCCAATTTATAATTAAAAAAAGCAAAGCTGCACTGATGAAAGATAGATCGCGAAACGCGTCTGCAGGTGGCTTTACAGTAATTTAAATTGAAAGAAATGGTATTAAATCAATGTTATTTGTCTAATGCTGTTAGTGACCTGAAAATATACTAGGACTAGTAATAACATGCAAATGTCTGTTGTATAAGTATCATATAATTATCATATTGTACAATATCCTGTGTGATATTAGCTGGAAGTAGTAAGAAGTAACTTCCTACACCTAGTTCTTTTACACCTTAGGGTAGCAAAGGTTTTTATTGATTCAAAAAAGTAGGAAGGAATATTAAATTTGTTCATAGTGTTAATAAGACTTAATATTATAGAGCTACGAACAGGTTGAATATATTTATATATTCAAGCTATATTTGGTCTTGTATTATATCTATGTGATTATATCTTTAATAGGTATGGTTGCACCGATAATCAAAATAGAAATAAATTCAAGCATATAAGAGTTTATAATACACAGGCACTATATTATAAAATCAGTAGTTTGTAGAAGTTTTAGTATTACTTCAAAGTTTTAGTGTTACTTCAAAAAGTGACTCTTGAGAGATTCAAGAAAGGACAATTATATTTTTAGGCGACTTCTATTTATCAATTTCTACAAAAATTAAAATTGTCAAAAACGGAAACCACATAAGCAGAATATAGACTTTACTTAACGTTATTTCCATCAGACAAAAGGTCGCAGTTACTCTCAAGTTGCGCCTAAAGTATTATAGTTTTACTTCAATTATTCAATGTCAATAAGTTGGAACTGCTAAAGAACGACATCTATGTAGATATAACTTAACCTAACCTTATTTCCGTCAGTCAACGTCGTTTACGAATGATAAGAGATATGAGTTGCTCCAAAGTCGCGCCTAAAGAAGTTTTACTTAAAAAAAATCATCAAAAACTATTAATATCATTCTGGTAATATACAAAATCAACAAATATATAAAACAATTGTAAACTACACAACTACATAGACTATGGCCTTACAAGGTCCAATTTGATAATTGGAGCTGGTTTCTTAGGTTTTTCAGTAACTGTTACCGAAGTTTCTCTGTCGGAAGGGAGTTTACGTTGTCTACGTTCATACTGGTTTTGCGTAGTTGTACTAGACGAGGGATCGTTCACATTACCGCGACTTTCTTCTTCGGTTTTCGTGCTCTCAGAAACTTTCTGAGTTTGACTCTCTGAGGATGTACAGGGCATTTTCGGTTCGATCTCTTCTGCGACTTGTTTGGGCGTGCCTGCCCCATCAATGAGATTCAACTGTTGTAACAAAGCTCTCTCACTAGCGGAAAATAGTTCGGAACTGATCAACTTGGTGGTAGACCCCGAGCTGCTGCTACTGATTAGTCGCCTTGACTTGGATTCTGATTTTCTTTTCATCGATTTACCTGGAAGTTTCTTTCGGTAACCTCGTGACTCCTTTCCAACCAAACTGCTTCTCTTTGTACTGTCCCCCCTAGATACTTTTTTGAACATACTGCGGCCTCTCACAGAAGCAAATTTTTCGGTAGAAGTAGAATTAGAGCTAGTACTTGTAGACGGCTTTGCTGTTCTAGCTGGGCTCGCGCTTTTCCTCCTAGACCTTCTAGCTTGTCCAAAATCATCGTCGTAGCTTTTTCTGCTAGTACTAGAGTCAGCAAAAAACTGTGCTTCTGTGAGAATCAATTTGACGGATAATTTTTGAACATATCACCTTTGCTAAAACTAACTTCTTTTGGTGCATATTTCTTATCACTTTTCACACTCTCCGAAGAAGACCTGAAAGTAACATGATATTAAGTTTAAAGCATTAATGTGTTAGTTAAATTTCTTACATTAGTTTTGGAGTAGTGCAAGTGCAAAGCTTTCTCTCATCGGGAAAGCCGTACCGCTGCGTTTGCTCCACTCGCATAGATACAGTGGTCTTAGGATTTGAACACACCGAAGTCCTTGAACCCGTAGGAGAATTTGAAGGACAATCTTTTCTTTTACACTTCTTTTTCTTGCTACTCGAAGACTTCTTGCAACACGAAGCTTTCTTCTTGCTGAGTTTTTTCTTCTTCTTGCGTGATTCGTCTGATGAAGAACCTTTGGATGTTTTCTTCAAAAAAAATGGAGATTTGTGCAGAATTCTACAGTTCTTGATATATTTCAAACTCTGCTATTAGTAATTGGATGTATAGGCCAACCTTCTACATCGTAGATAACTTTTTCGTTGCGTATAGATTTCTCATAATATCGCTTCATTCGTTTAGGTAAATGAAGCAGAACTGCCTAGCCCCATATTCCGATCCCATAACAGCACAAACCTAAAAGGGCTTTGCAGAATCCCATTAACAATAAAGTGCCCAGTAAAAACAAAGCGAAATAAAAAGTTAGTGATAATAATCCAGTCATAGTGAGATAATAATCGTCGAGTAGAGTAAAGTGAACAATATGGGTTACGATTGGTAACGAACCCTGAAAACCGTCTGCTCGATAATGTTCCAAAGCCATTGGTACGCATTTAAGACCTTCTACAGATGCTAGACAAGCACAAAGACAATGCCAAGTGCAGATACACCCATCATATTTTTGGATTTTTAATCGTTGTAAAGTTACCAATTCTCGATTTCCATTTATTGAATGGATTGAATTTAGATACGGATATTGATTTTAATCAATAGATTAGATAGAGTCAGGCACTAGATGTTCAAGCTAATGTAATTGTATTCTAATTTATAATTAAAAAAAGCAAAGCTGCACTGATGAAAGATAGATCGCGAAACGCGTCTGCAGATGGCTTTACAGTAATTTAAATTGAAAGAAATGGTATTAAATCAATGTCATTTGTCTAATTCTGTTAGTGACCTGAAAATATACTAGGACCAGTAATAACATGCAAATGTCTGTTGTATAATTATCATATAATTATCATATTGTACAATATCCTGTGTGATATTAGCTGGAAGTAGTAGGAAGTAACTTCCTACACCTAGTTCTTTTACACCTTAGGGTAGCAAAGGTTTTTATTGATTAAAAAAAGTAGGAAGGAATATGAAATTTGTTCATAGTGTTAATAAGACTTAATATTATAGAGCTACGAACAGGTTGAATATATTTATATATTCAAGCTATATTTGGTCTTGTATGATTATATCTTTAATAGGTATGGTTTCACCGATAATCAAAATAGAAATAAATTGTAGCATATATGTGTTAGTAATACACAGGCACAATATTATAAAGTCAGTCGTTTGTAGAAGTTTTAGTATTACTTCAAAAGTTTTAGTGTTACTTCAAAAAGTGACTCTTGAGTGATTCATGAAGATTTCTCATAATATCGCTTCATCCGTTTAGGTAAATCAAGCAGAATTGCCAAGCCCCAGATTCCGTTCCCATAACAGCACAAACCTAAAAGAGCTTTGCAGAATCCCATTAACAACAATGTGCCCAGTAAAAACAAAGCGAAATAAAAAGTTACTGATAATAAATCGTCGAGTAAAGTAAAGTGAACAATGTGAGTTACGATTGGTAACGAACCGTGAAAACCGGCTGCTAGATAAGGTTCCAAAGCCATTGGTACGCACTTAAAACCTTCGACAGATGCTAGACAAGCACAAAGACAATGCCAAGTGCAGATACACCTATCATATTTTTGGATTTTTACTCGTCGTAAAGCTACCAATTCTCGATTTACATTTATTGAATGGATTGAATTTAGATACGGATATTGATTTAAATGATAATTGAATATTGGCGTGATTGTACTGGCGCTCAATAACCGTAACTAAGTTTATGCCTTTCTTCACAAAGGTCAAATCAAAACCTAACCTCGCCAGTCAGGCACTTGATGTTCAAGCTAATGTAATTGTATTCCAATTTATAATTAAAAAAAGCAAAGCTGCACTGATGAAAGATAGATCGCGAAACGCGTCTGCAGATGGCTTTACAGTAATTTAAATTGAAAGAAATGGTATTAAATCAATGTTATTTGTCTAATGCTGTTAGTGACCCGAAAATATACTAGGACTAGTAATAACATGCAAATGTCTGTTGTATAAGTATCATATAATTATCATATTGTACAATATCCTGTGTGATATTAGCTGGTAGTAAGAAGTAACTTCCTACACCTAGTTCTTTTACACCTTAGGGTAGCAAAGGTTTTTATTGATTCGAAAAAGTAGGAAGGAATATTAAATTTGTTCATAGTGTTAATACGACTTAATATTATAGAGCTACGAACAGGTTGAATATATTTATATATTCAAGCTATATTTGGTCTTGTATTATATCTATGTGTATTATATCTATGTGATTATATCTTTAATAGGTATGGTTGCACCGATAATCAAAATAGAAATAAATTCAAGCATATAAGAGTTTATAATACACAGGGACTATATTATAAAGTCAGTAGTTTGTAGAAGTTTTAGTATTACTTCAAAGTTTTAGTGTTACTTCAAAAAGTGACTCTTGAGAGATTCAAGAAAAGACAATTATATTTTTAGGCGACTTCTATTTATCAATTTCTACAAAAATTAAAATTGTCAAAAAAGGAAACCACATAAGCAGAATATAGACTTTACTTAACGTTATTTCCATCAGACAAAAGGTCGCAGTTACTCTCAAGTTGCGCCTAAAGTATTATAGTTTTACTTCAATTATTCAATGTCAATAAGTTGGAACTGCTAAAGAACGACATCTATGTAGATATAACTTAACCTAACCTTATTTCCGTCAGTCAACGTCGTTTACGATTGATAAGAGATATGAGTTGCTCCAAAGTCGCGCCTAAAGAAGTTTTACTTAAAAAAATCATAAAAAACTATTAATATCATTCTGGTAATATACAAAATCAACAAATATATAAAACAATTGTAAACTACACAGCTACATAGACTTTGGCCTTACAATGTCCAATTTGATAATTGGAGCTGGTTTCTTAGGTTTTTCAGTAACTGTTACAGAAGTTTCTCTGTCGGAAGGGAGTTTACGTTGTCCACGTTCATACTGGTTTTGCGTAGTTGTACTAGACGAGGGATCGTTCACATTACCGCGACTTTCTTCTTCAGTTTTCGTACTCTCAGAAACTTTCTGAGTTTGACTCTCTGAGGATGTACTGGGCATTTTCGGTTCGATCTCTTCTGCGACTTGTTTGGGCGTGCCTGCCCCATCAATGAGATTCAACTGTTGTAACAAAGCTCTCTCACTAGCGGAAAATACTTCGGAACTGATCAACTCGGTGGTAGACCCCGAGCTGCTGCTACTGATTAATCGCCTTGACTTGGATTCTGATTTTCTTTTCATCGATTTACCCAGAAGTTTCTTTCGGTAACCTCGTGACTCCTTTCCAACCAAACTGCTTCTCTTTGTACTGTCCCTCCTAGATACTTTTTTGAACATACTGCGGCCTCTCACAGAAGCAAATTTTTCGGTAGAAGTAGAATTTGAGCTAGTACTTGTAGACGGCTTTGCTGTTCTAGCTGGACTCGCGCTTTTCCTCCTAGGCCTTCTAGCTTGTCCAAAATCATCGTCGTAGCTTTTTCTGCTAGTACTAGAGTCAGCAAAAACTGTGCTTCTGTGAGAATCAGTTGACGGATAATTTTTGAACATATCACCTTTGCTAAAACTAACTTCTTTTGGTGCATATTTCTTATCACTTTTTACACTCTCCGAAGAAGACCTGAAAGTAACATGATATTAAGTTTAAAGCTTAAATGTATTAGTCAAATTTCTTACATTAGTTTTGGAGTAGTGCAAGTGCAAAGCTTTCTCTCATCGGGGAAGCCATGCTGATGCGATTGCTCCACTCGCATAGATACAGTGGTCTTAGGATTTGAACACACCGAAGTCCTTGAACCCGTAGGAGAATTGGAAGAACAATCTTTTCTTTTACACTTCTTTTTCTTGCTACTCGAAGACTTCTTGCAACACGAAGCTTTCTTTTTGCTGAGTTTTTTCTTCTTCTTGCGTGATTCGTCTGATGAAGAACCTTTGGATTTTTTCTTCTTGCGTGATTCGACTGATGAAGATCCTTTTGATTTTTTCTTCTTGCGTGATTCGTCTGAGGAAGAACCTTTGGATGAGGTTTTTCCTTTCTTTTTCTTAGGTGATTTTTTTCTGGGACAGCAACTACATTTCTTAGGAGAACGCTTCTTGCTGCTCTTCTCTTCTTTCTCGGAGAAGAAGTCGCTGGTTAAAACGACCGGTTCTAATAATTCCATTCTTTCCGTTTGCACGCATTCCGGATTCTTGCAGTCTTCCCTAGTCGAAAACACTTTTCGTTTTCTCTCTTTGCCGGATTTATTACTGATCTTACATTTCTTGATACACCGTCTCTTTGTGTAATAAGGGCAGCAGAGTCGTCTGAAAATTACCATGCAACAAGCAAGTGGATACGTGAAGAAAAATACGAGATTTGTGCAGAATTCTGCAGTTCTTGAAATATTTCGAACTCTGTTATTAGTAACTGGATGTATAGGCCAACCTTCTTCATCGTAGATAACTTTTTCGTTCCGTATAGATTTCTCATAATATCGTTTCATTCGTTTTGGTAAATCAAGCAGAACCGCCAAACCCCATATTCCGATCCCATAACAGCACAAACCTAAAAGAGCTTTGCAGAATCCCATTAACAATAATGTGCCCAGTAAAAACAAAGCGAAATAAAAAGTTACTGATAATAAATCGTCGAGTAGAGTAAAGTGAACAATGTGAGTTACAATTGGTAACGAACCGTGAAAACCGGCTGCTCGATAATGTTCCAAAGCCATTGGTACACATTTAAGACCTTCGACAGATGCTAGACAGGCACAAAGACAATGCCAAGTACAGATACACCTATCATATTTTTGAATTTTTACTCGTCGCAGAGCTACCAATTCTCGATTTCCATTGTGGACCTCCAAAGTACAAAACATAAGTTGGCCGGGCAATGGAGCTCTGATCTGCAGAGTGAAAATGTGTTGGTTTTGTGGCGAAATTAAAACAATTTTTGATCTAATATGATTAAAATAATCCGGAAAATCTAAAGGAAAATCGGTGAGTTGCACCATATATTGAGAAGAAATCAAACCGGAATTTGTAATTTTAGCTGTTATCACCGTCATTTTATCGCAAGTGCTATCAACATAGATTTCGGTTATTGCAGCTGTACTTTGTTGTCTGATAATGGTATTATAATCCGCTTTAATTTCAATATCTATGGTAGTTGTATGTTGCCCAGTATATTCAACATCCAAGAACTTATCTCCATTCTCCGCGATTATAATTGGCTCTTTAGTAATATTCGCATGGTATTTTAAAAAGTAACAACCTGTTTCATTCCTTTTCTCCCGAATTTTATCGTGCCTCCATAAGTGCCTAGGCTGATTATGCAAGCACGTACCTCTTGGCAGTCCACATCTTTGAGGCTGCTTGTTGAAGGCTTCAAACCCAACTCCAATTTTATCACACTGATCTCCTTCAACGGAAATATCTGAAGGATTTACAACCAAGTATTCTTCAGCTCCATTTTTCATTTCCGGATATTTATAAGCCTCGCATGGGCGAATGCCTTCGGGGATTAAAATCCTTTTGGAGTGCAAAGAATGTAATTCGTTGGTATCCTTCGTGGATTTCGTGGTTAAACTAATGGAAATTGTGGGTGTTTCGTCTTCATATAAGGGATGACGGTTGCCTAGTTTAATTGTGCCGTTGGTGATTTCTCGCCAGTGATCTGGGTTGTTTTCGGTTTCGAAACGTTCGAAGATGTTCATGTAAATGAATTGCTCGACGAAGGGATCGCCCAGTTTGTAGATTCCATACCATATGTCAGAAAATCGCAAACAATGCGCGCTTTCGTGATAATGTTCGGGGTCAAGACCAGGGGGGGTATAGCGACTCGCACAATTTTGGCCACCACGTTTTTGCACACCACTGGAAAAGGTCTGCCGTATTTTTCTTATTAATTTCTCGTCTATACCTTCATAGTTTGGGAGCAAAGCTTGGGTAGGAGGAATGTGAGCCTTTTTAACATCCTCCATGTATATTCCGGGATGTTTCTTTCGGTCATTAATTTGTAAATGTTTTATAAAAGGAATTGGTTCATCGTAAGAGCCTTTTGGTAGGGATTTATCAACTGATAACATACTTTCAACATCTTGACGCTTGTTCTTCAAACTGTCTGCTTTTAAATATGTGTGCGCATTTTCTGTAACTTTTTGGTTACTAGACTTCTTGCTGTATGTTGTATATTGCCAACGCTTTGTCGAATGACTAGAGTTATATTGAGCCCTTGGAAATTCAGAGCTAGTTTGTAAGTCTAAAGTAGAATGGATTGTTGCTTGACTACGTTTGCCATGCACTTCTTTAATTGGTTGTTCATCATCTTTAAAAAATTCTCTTGGGCACTGCACTCGATCAAGCAGATACGCTGGATCGCTGAAACTGATTATTTCCTCGTTTTTGTGATTGATGCTTTCGGGTTGTCGGCGTTCGTTTTTGGCAGCGTCGCAAGAACAGCAGAAGCCTTCACTGTACGGGACAACTCTTCCTTCGTATTTAACTACTCCGCATGTAGCGTGGAGTTTGTCGGTGTAACAACCTGTGAAGTGGTCGCTGTGTTTGTTGAAAACTTCTTCAGTTGCTTCTGAATTCGCGTAATCTATGAATTTTAGGAAATATGATTTCGATACCGGTTCCTGTTTGAGTTTGATAACGTATGGATTGAGGAGCCTTACGCTTTTTTCGGAAATTGGATCGTAAACGTGGTCAACCACGACATATTGACTTTTACAATTCACGTTTCCTTGATTGTGCATTTTTAAGGTCATCAATATTTTCCTTCTGCACTGGGTTACTCTAGCTTGTAGCAATGGTTCGTCTTCGTCGAAGCCTTGGAAGCTGCGGAGATTGTGCTCGTTGGCGGGTATCATCGGTTTGTTTAAGTTTCTTGTAATGATACCTGTGGTGTCTCGTCCGATGTTAGGACATCTGGCTAGAATGGCTCTGATTTCGATTGGCGGAGGCTTCGGACGCACACAACACCGCATCTTCTTCTCGCAACATATCGCATTTCTATGCTCCTTTTCTAAAGCTTCTTCCTCGCGTTTTGATATACGTCGAATTCTCTTACCGGCGATAAAATTAATTGTAAATAAGATTAAAATCACAAGTTTTAAATTCATTTCGTTGACAAATGTCAATGTAACTACATTTCGAAAACAAAATGTTTTCTGTGGGACTAATAGTTTATTTTGAATTTATTGTTTAAGAGAATGTTTTTTATATAACGTGTTGTATATAAAATTACACAGAAAGCGTTAATTGTGTTTTATATATTTATTACCGGTAATGTTTTCACTAATTTGCAATCATATTTATGCACGGCGACTTAGTAAGAATCGTTAAAAAATTATGAAAATCCTTGAAGGGATTAAGCGTTTATTAGTTTATGGCTAGTTCGTTGAAATGGAATAGCTTTGGCCAGACGGATTACTACAAATTCAAATCGTTTATTGTGAGTTAAGGTTTGCCGATGTTTATTGCTACCAAAATCACCAACCATTCAAAGTTTCCGAAAATGCGACAAATTTGAACAAACCCGACGACACAAATTAAGAACATTTTTCATTAGGATTGATAGAAACTTACATTCTAACAAAAATTGCAACTGAAAACCTATGTAGGGGGAAAGGGGCTTGTTGCAAAAACGAAAGGTTTTAAGACTTCACTAGTTTCTGGTAATAATCGGTGCAAATATATTCCTCAAAAGATAATCAATATTTGGAGAAATATCAGATATCTACACATAAGTTATTTATTTTGTTATTGGGAATGGGAAATAATGAATATTAGGGATGATAAGAGCCAACGTTTGCTACGCTTCTCCAAGTGTGAGTCGGTTATTCTTGTACGTGTTTTTGATTTGACAAACTTCATTCTCGAACATATCTGTTTGCATTTATTCGCTCCGAGCCCAACAGCTCTAGTGCCAAAGGTGACAATTTTTTAGAACTTCATGACCAGTTACGCCATTATCTAGCATTTATTTATGTATATTGACTTGTATTTTGCTAAATAAAAAAGTGTTTTAATATCTTAGATAAACTAATAAAGTGCATAAATTCAAAAAGGATTCAAGGCCAAAATATAGGCAACATCTTGCTTATGTAAAACTTTAGAGCGAAATAAACTCGAAAATCGTTTCCAGCACATCGATTTCCTTCGGGTAACCAAAAAAAATCGCGACAAAATTTACCAGAAAATTCGTCCATTTTTTTTTTAATAATTTCGGTCGAAAAAAAATGTGCTTTTACGGTTTTTGTCAATTTTCCCAAGAACAGCAAACAGTAACGAAATCATTTTTAGCCCACAGTGGATGTGTAAATTATTCGGAAAGATTCAATTATTCATCGAGAAAATTCAAACTGGAATTTTATGATTTTCGATTTGATAAGTCGTTATCTCAGAAACGGTTGCAGATAACAAAAAACGGATTGCGGCATCGTTTTCAGAAAATCATTTTCCTATTTACACACTCATTCCTATTTACACACTATTTGCATATTTGTAATCAGCAGCAAAAATGCTTTCAGAAACGTTTTTAAAATCGTGCTGTAACTAACAAAATAACGATTTTAGCAAAATCGCTTTTCTCGCATATCATCGTTTCCGCGGTATTTACTTCCCGTGTCGATGGTATTTCTTAATCGAAAGCTTCCCAAGGAATGTTATATATTTATTATTTATTTATTTATTTATTAACCTACTGGCATATAGAAACCACATACAAAAAAAAAATATAAATTTAAAAATAAAAATACAAAAATATCACAAAACACAAAATAAACTCCAATTTCCTTTATAATACAACTTCTCTGTTACCAGTTTGCTCTTTCCATCTTTTTATCCGTCTCAGCAGTTTCAGACCCTTTCCGCTATCATGCATACATTCCTCCCATTTCTTTCCTTCCCGCCTCTCTCCCTCATTCCATTCACCCCTTGTACACTCTTCCATCCAATGCTCCCAAGTATCCTTTGCTGTCCCACAAACACTACAATTTCTATGCTCCTCACTCATCCAGTATCTTCTTCCACGCTCCTCACATCCACACCTATACCTTGCTAACATGACTTGTGCATCGTCCTCTTGATTTACACTTAAATAGGTTGGTAACCGCCCATGTACCTGTATCTTTACGTACCCTTTATGAAAATTACTACTTTCTATTTTGCTTTGCCGCTCCTGTAGGTCCACTTCTTGCAAACGTTCTACCAACCTATCGGCCCACCCTGCCCTTTCCTGCTTTAGCGTTTCGAGCCCCTCACCAGATATACCACCTCTTTCATACAATTTCCTCTTATTCTTACCCCAGTCACTCCCTTTCATACCGCCTACTCCCACTCGATTTACCATTCTAAAAACCTCTTTTATTAACCTTTCATATCCCATTTCACTCACCTTATATTCATACCTTATGACCTTTCTTGCAGCCAAGACTGCCACCTTGCACGCATTCACCTCCTGGAGGACAATGTAACTAGGTGTCGACCTATCAAGCTTCAGGATTTTTTTGAAAAACTTTAACTGGACTCTCTCTCTATCCTCTCCTCCTCTCTCGTCCCCCAGACTTCTGCGCCATACAATAAAATGCTTCTGGCACACACCTTCTACACCGTCTCAGCCGCCCTGAAGTTACCTTCGAATTTATTTCTCCATTCATTCCAGACTCGCCCAGCTGCCACCCACGCTTTCTTCGCTACATACTCCACATGTTCTCTATTGCTGCCTCCATTTCCAAATACATACCCTAGATACTTAAACCTTTGCACCTCCTCGATTTCCCTCCCTCTCCATTCAAACCTCTCTTTCTTGAACTTCCCACCTCTTTTGAACCGCATCCATTTAGTTTTTCCCACATTCACACTCAAATCTCTCCTTTCAAAAAACCCTCTCACCCTTTCAATTACCTCTCTCAATTCCCCAGCTGTCTTGGCAAATACAACTACATCATCAGCGTATGATAAACTCCACACCTTTGTTCTCCCTACCACCACTCCTCCAGCTTGTCCGTCTGCCAAAACTCTTTCCAAATCAGCCACATAGAGATTGAAAAGTGTGGGGCTCAGTGGACATCCCTGCCTCAGGCCCTTTTTTATCTCGAAATATTCCGTTACACACTCATTCACCCTGATCTTACACACCGTTTCCCTATACACCTCCCTTACATTCCTCCTCACCCTCTCCGAAATACCCTTTTTAACCAAACATTCATACAATCTCCCTCTATCTACGGAATCATACGCTGCTTTCAGGTCGATAAAAAGAGCAAAAAGGCTGCCAGATCTAATTTCCTGATCAATTATAAATCTAAGTGTTATGAGTTGTTCGACTGTGCCTCTTCCCTCTCTGAATCCTGCTTGCACCTCTGGTATTAACTGCTTTTCCTCTGCCTCTTTTCTCAACCGCCCTTCTAGAATCTTGGCGAACATTTTGTAGGAAGAGTTCATCAGCATGATCCCCCTGTAATTCTCCACCCTTTCCTTGTCCCCATTTTTGTGGATTGGCTGTATTATCCCCTCTTTCCAGCTCTCTGGGAAACCCTTTGTCCCTTTCCATATCTTGTTGAACTCCTCCGTAAGCTTGTCGATACATTTATCTGGTACTAACTTCCACGCTTCATTTCCAACTCCGTCCGGTCCCGCCGCTTTCTTCTGCTTTAAGGCTGCAATTACCTGGTGTACTTCCCCGGCAGTAATTTCTTCTTCACCTACTTCTTCAACAGTCTGTTCCCTTCTAACACTGACTTTCCCTCGATCCACCGTTATCTCCACTCCTTCCAATAGAACCATATAGTGCCTTAACCAGGTTTCCTTAGGTATACTGTCTGGAATTCGCTCCTTCCTCCCGCTCTTCTCCTTTAAATATTTCCACAGCTGCGCTTCAGTTTTAATCTCCAGTATTCGTTGTCTCTCTCTTCTCTCCCACATTTATTTCTTTCTCCTCTCCAGGTTTCGTAAGTCCGCTCTCGTACTTAACCACAGTTCCTTGTCACCGGTACCCTCTCTCCACCTTCTCGTCACCTCTCTATATTTTTGTTTCTCCCTTATGAATTCCTTATCCGCCCATAATCTTCCCACTGTTCCTTCTGTGACTTTCCTCCTGACCATTGCTGTTTCCATTTCATCGGTTATCATATCTATATCTTTTAAATTATCCCAGTCTATTGCCTCCATTCTTAATTTAAACAGCTCTGTCGCACCGCTATCCCACCTGGTAACCCATTTTTCTTTCCTGGACCCCTCTTCTACCTGCTGCTTTAACGTGATCAGTATGGGCATATGGTCAGATTCACCTTTCACTCCGATCTCCATCTCTCTAATTTCTTGCCTCGCGGAGTCGTTAACAACTGCAATGTCTATCACCGACACCCCCCCAGCACTCCCAAACGTATACTGTCCCTCCCAGTCCCCTTCCACACACCCGTTCAAGACATCCCATTGCCTTTCCCTTACCCACTCTGCCCATTCTTTTCCTTCCGCATTACTCGTATTGTCCTTAGATTTCCTTCGTAGTACTTTACCAGCTCTATCCACCGTGTTGAACTGCTCCTCTCCTATCCTCACATTCCAATCACCTCCTAGCAGCAAGTTTGTCGATGCCGTACCTTCTATATTACACCTTATGCACTCTTTAATTCTTTCCAGTCCCTTATTGTTATACACCGTGGCTATCTGCCACCAGCCTCCCTTCAGCTCTACCTCCCTGAAAACTATACCCTCCACCTCTTCTTGTAATCCCTCCGCTTCCCTGATACCACACTTGATCCCTGTTACTATTCCCCCCTTTGCCCTTCCGTAGCCACTCTCCCTCAGGGCCGGTTGCATCTTCCATTTGTACTCCTTGGGAAGTCTCTCTTTACAGTTCTCCTATTCTTTTTCTTGGACCCAGGACTCCACTAGTCCAATTATTTTGAATCCCTTCAAGAAGGCTATGAAAGAGCCGTCCTCCCTTTCCAGTTTTTTCCTAAGCCCAGCCACATTCCAAAATAATATCTTAACATTTTCCCTTTCCGATCCGTCCTTGTGTTTCTGTCCCTTTCTTCTTTGGTCCCTTACTCGTTTTTTTCCCTTCGGACCAAGGTACCCATTTCCCGTATATTTCAACTCTTTTATAGCCTACTTTGACCCGATGACCCCTTTCCTTGAGCTCCTTTGCCTTCCTTAATAACTCCCTCTGGATTCTCTGCTCCTTCGGGGTGAAATCGTCTTGTATAAAAATATTTGTTCCTTTTAGCTTGTGCTTATTTCTCATTATCTCCCTTTTTGCCTCCCAACATTCTAGCTTTAACAAAATTGGGCCTTTGTTCCCTCCTTTAGAGCCGAGCTGGTATGCATTCACGAAACCCTCGTTAATTCCTAACCTTTCCATAAACGTTTTCTTTGCCTCTTCTCGCCATGTTTCTCCTTCAATTCCGTAAATTACGATGTTATTTCTTATCTCCCTCCTTAATCTCCTCTCTTCAATATCCTTTAGGCTAATCAGTTCTTCCCTCAGCGCTTGTCGTTCCTCCTCCCACCTACTCTCGGTTCTTTCCTTCTCCTCCTTAACTGATTCCGCTGCATCCTCCAGCTTCGACATCCTATTCTTTATTCCCTTGTTCTCATCCCTTATTGCCCTCAGCTCCGATAACAATTCTTTTCTCCAGTCCTTTTCTACTTCTTCCTCCTCCTTCTGTCTCTTCACCACTCTTTCCAGCTTTTCCTCCAGCCTTCTGTTTTCCCTTCTCATTTCCTCCAGCTTTCCGTCTACTGCTGTGAACTCCTTTTTAATTTCTTTTAATTCCTGTAGAATTCTATCCAGTTGCTCACTCTGCACTGTAATACTCTCACCTCTTCCTATATCTTTAAACTCATCTTTTTTCGACCTTTTAGCTATCTGAATCGGTGACCAATTTAGCTTTGCGCATCTCAATGTTATATACGTTTTCCGACTAATTTTGGGACAGTGAATCGATTGGCGAAGACTAGAAGTCCCTTTGGTAAGCCGTTCGAAGATTATGACAGCGTGAAATCTGCCGGAAATGCATGTATTTTAGTGTATATTCTTGCTTTTTGTTTTCATACACAATTATTGGAGACGAAGTTGTCTTTTTGGTCACGGGTGGCGCTAAGCGCGGTTATGCACGAAGCGAATAAGTCCTTCCAAATAATACAATTTTCTTTAGAGCACAAGATAAGAGTTTTGGATATGTTGGTTGGAAAATATTTTCTGTAAGCATCAGTTAATGGCACTAGCCTCTAAATACCGCTTTGAGATTGGAGATTTCTTGCAGTTCAATTAGTTCCATTTGTGAAGACATTGGAGCTTGTTACAAGAAAACATTTCTTGCTTCTCGCTTGCAAAACTTGCTTCTCGGCAGCGAAAATCCGGTATTAAATTCCTTATTTGTAGATATGAATTCGTTCACAGATGTTCCGAAGATGTTCATTATTTGTGGTTTTCAAGAGCAGGAAAATGATTGGAATTTCATGAACTAATAGTTCTTGGGTTTATATTTTTTTAAATTTATTCTGCTGGATTTTTTACGATCTGTCTAACAATAATAAGTAAATTTGGTGTAATATCGTCAACTCTTGTAAGTATTTACACAGTGGTAAATACTTCTTCATCGGCACTCATATCATCAGATCAAGCGGGAATCTGCGTTTCAATCTAGAACTTCCACTTCCATGTGAGAAGTCGGCTTGCGAGATTGTTCGGGTGTACTTTGAGTGTATCATTTCGGGTGTATTTGAGAGTATGTGCTGGAATGTTCTTCAATCACTTCTTTCACTGGTATAATGTTACGGCTGTGGCTAATGATACTATTTCAGTACAAGCTTTTACTATATAACTCTGCTTTGAAGCCAGTATGAAGCTATGGTAGTCAGCTATGGGGTTCAGTGTGCAACTCAAATATCCAGATACTAGAAAGATTTCAATAAACAACCTTAAGAATGATAATGTAAATGCACCATGGTTTGTTTATAAAATAGAATTCAATTCGTAAAGATAAGTTGTAACATCAACAAGAAATGCTAGAAGATCGCGCCGGTTGGTATTTTGAAATCTTGTTCTTGGGTTTGTAAAGTTAAGTTGTAGCATCTACAAGAAATGCTAGATGGCAACGTCAGTTTGTATCTTTTAACTTTTATTGTAGAGCTTGTAATATAGATTACAATTCATAAAGATGAGTTCTAACATCACCAAGGGGGCATAGAAGGAGCCTCCACGCGTGCATTTTCCTGTCCTGTATATGCAGAACATGCCGGCGCCCCATGGTAACACTGTCCCACCAGACAGTGGCTAATCCTTCCACCACTGGAAACCACCGGACACGGAAAATTAAGATCGACAAGAAACATTAGATGACACCATTAAAATTATTTGAACGGAATGAATGTTTAGAACAATATTTGCGTGCATCAGGAGTCGTGCAATTTGCAATTTCCATTTTTTTTCCACGCATACACAACCCAGGTAGCGCTAAAAGCGGTCTTTCTTGCATACTGTTCAACTGTTTACTGAAGAAAATCACCAGGGAATGAACTTGCTCATTACCATCAGGAACTGGACTAAGGATTAGATACAAGAAAGATAACTTTGATGTACACTGCTTAGCCATTTCTGATGACCTTGTCATGTTAGATTGTAGATTCTAGATATGGTGACGACTTGTACTGCGACCTTTATAAATCTATTGTACCCTACCATCTTCCTCCTGTTATCCAACGATATAGAAGAGGCTACTTACCAGATATAGAGCCTCTCTAGCATAGCAGCTAAGGCTGGTTAGATAGTCAGCATGCAAAAAACTTTGTTCATGACTAACATAAAGAACACCCCATCTACAATTCAACCAGAAGGCACTACCATTCGTAAAGTCGTTGCAGTCAAGTATTTAGGAGAGTGGAATTTAGCAAGCGAGAGTGAGAACTTGACTATAGATACCAGATGTAGCAAGTTAGAGAGCATATACCACTCCTGCAAGAGCATTGACATCTCCAAACATCTTTCCAAGAACCTTAAAATTAAACAATACAATTTAGTAGTAAGACCATCCGTACTCTATTCCTCGGAATGCCTCTTCATGAACAAGAAAGGTCCACTCAGGAAACTAGAGCTTAAAGAACGGAAAATTCTGAGGAGAATACTAGGGCCAATATGAGAAGAGGATGGCACGTACAGGATCAGACACAATAGTGATCTGTACCACCTGCAAGAAGACATAGTCAAATATATGAGGAATAAGCGCCTAACCTTCTATGAACATTTCACCCACATGAACCCCCGCAGACTTACGAACAGGACGACTTCTTCACCACGACAGGTAGAAGAAAAGCCTCCAAAAACAAATGGATCACAACAGTGAAATCATACCTGGAACAACTTAAAATTCTACCAGAAACCATAGAGAATCGGTCCAAACGCCGGAAGACCATTCGACAAGGAGTATTCCCAGTGGACCTTACCAGCAAAAACAGCACAAGAACCAACAGACCAAAGTGGACAGAGGAGAGGAATCTTTCCCACAGCCAGAAAATGAAAGCTTTCTGGACTAAGAAAAAACAGCAGACCCATATAAAAACTCAAAACGAGCCCCGTGGTCCTAAGTAGGCAGAAACAAGAAGAAAAAAAAAATAAGGTAACTAGAACTGAGTCTGTTCTATCGGTGTACAAAGACAAAGACAAAATTATTTATATTTACAAAAATAAAAAATGCGTACTTTAATCGGCTCAGTGGTAATCAACGGAAATCTCTCTCCAAAATGCTGATGAAACCAACAATATCTTCGGGTGAGTCCTCAAATCATTGAAACGGATCTTGCCCAAGGTATTGATCGCATAGACTTACACTCATATTTCACAAAAAATGGCAATCATCACAGTTTCTAAACAAATGGATAACCACAGTGAAATCATACCTGGAGCAACTTAAAATTCCACCAGAAACCATAGAGAATCGGCCCTTAAAAATTAAAAAATGTGTACTTTAAAAGGCTCAGTGGTAATCAACGAAAATCAACTCTCCAAAATGCTGATGAAACCAACAATTTCTTCGGGTGAATCCTCAAATCATTGAAACGGATCTTGCCCAAGGTATTGATCGCATAGACTTACACTCATATTTTCCAAAAAATGGCAATCATCACAGTTTCTAAACAAATGGATAACCACAGTGAAATCAGACCTGGAGAAACTTAAAATTCCACCAGAAACCATAGAGAATCGGTCCAAACTCCGGCAGACCATTTGACAAGGAGTATTCACAGTGGCCTTTACCAGCAAAAACAGCACAGGAACCAACAGACCAAAGTGGACAGAGGAGAGGAATCTTGCGCACAGCCAGAAAATGAGAGCTTTCTGGGCTAAGAAGAAACAGCAGAACCATATAAAAAGTCAAAACGAGCCCCGTGGTCCCAAGTAGGCCCAAACAAGAAGAAAAAAAAAGGTAACTAGAATTGAGTCTGTTCTATCGGTGTACAAAGACTTTACAAAATTATCAAAGCAGCCCTTAAAAATTGCGTATTTTAATTGGCTCAATAGTACCGGAAATCAACTCTCCAAAATGCTGATGAAACCAACAATTTCTTCGGGTGAGTCCTCAAATCAAACATTTGAAACGGATCTTGCTCAAGGTATTGATGGCATAGACGTCATGATGATAAGACTCTGTTCACGAGCCATATTACCAATCATTACGCACATCATTAGCAGGTTGCTATTTACACTGCTATTTCCCAAAAAACGGCAATCATCGCAGTTTCTACAACTACTACACCAAAAGAAATGTCTGATTTCAGACCGATATTCATCTTATCTACCTCATCGAAACTTTTTGAAAAGATTTTACATTTATAGAGGCTAACGGACTACTGCCGGAGACCCAATCTGGATTCCTGTGTGGCCAAAACTGTGTTACCGTTACACTCGATGTGATCAATGATATTACCGATGCTCAAAATTTAATTGATGCCCAAAAATTAGGCAGCGGCACTTGTGCTGCTTCTTATAGAAAGGCATTTGATACTGTTAACCATGATATTGCATATTCTTCAGCTTTGTAGTATCCTGCACTACATGGGAATTTCCTCGATTGCCGTAAGTTTTATCAAGAAGTTTGCTCAAGAGGTTTGCTCAAGAAGGTTGCTCGGGGTCTTGATCTTACACTAGTCTAGGGAGCCCTTACAGTTTTTAACGTGGTTGGCGAGCCCCTATTAGGAGGAGGTTTCGAGATAGATTTTTACTGTGATGACTTTGTCAGAGCCATCTACAGAAGAACGGTGGCATACTTTTACACCATGCCCAGGATTTGAACCTGGGACTTGCGGTTCCGAAGTCTGACACCTTGACTACTAGGCTACCACCACCTCGCTATTCACATTATACAGGGTTAATCTGGCCAATCACATCAAATTTTGGAAACAGCACCATGCTGATGGCACCCAAATTTTATATTCCTTTCATCTCAAAGAAGTAAGACTGGTACAAGAAAGAATAAATTCTGACCTTCTATCTATATTCGAATTTTCAATACGGAATTCCCTTAATCTTAACCCAGAGAAGATGCAAGTAATTATATTTGCATCCAAACATAATTGAGAAGAGATTAAGGAAGAACTGGCAATTATAATTGATGGAAAAGTAATGCAAATTAAAACCAAAACTGGCAATAACGATTGATGGAAAAGTAATGTAAACTAAACCCGTAGTGAAATTTACCTTACGCATCACTCGAACAACTAAATTGGCAATGGCCAGATTGAAAGTATTGTACTCTTCGAGGAAAATTTTTAGTGCAGATCTGAAAAAAAAGCGCATAAAATTTATTCATCCAATATTCGATTAGAAGTATACAAAACTCAACATACAATAAATGGATGAAGTTCTACAATAAATAGCTGGATAAATACAAAAATAAATTAATCAATCCAAAATTCGGTTACTTCGTACAAAATAAATTACTTCATCCAAAAAAAGGTTAATTCATCCAAAATAAAATGTAATCATCCAATAATTGATTTTTTCTTACAAACCATGATTTTTCCTTACAATAATCGATTGAATCGTTCAACATATTCGAAATTCACACAAAAATGGTTTTTTATTTTACTTAATAAGTGCAAAATGCAAATTTACGAGTGTATTTTATAATCTTCACACTTTTATTATATGCATAAAAATACTGAAAGGAAAAAACTGTTCACCTTATTGATGAGTGGATTAGCTCGGAAATAAATTGCATTATTCTATCTGCTTATATATAGTCTATATAGTGCTTCTTAAATATAGTGCATCTATTTTCTGCTTCTTCTTCTTGTTTCTAATAGCCCTACTTTGGACCACGCTTGTTCAACTATTGGGCTTTGATTTTTGCCCAGTATTGTCGCATCTTCTGCCGGTGTAGCTTCTTTCCCTCTTCTGTCCAGGGGGTACCTTTCCTTCGGGGTTTTTCCTGAAATCCACGGACTTCCTTCAGTGTTTTTCCTGAAATCCACGGACTTCCTACAGGATGCATCTCAAAGAAGACTGTCTGTTTTGGAGATCTGTTATTCCCACTTCTTTAATATCCTTCTCGGTTTCTGTCAACCAAGTGGTACGAAACTTCTTGTTTTGTCAGAAGGTGAACAGACGGTTGGTTAGTCGGTTTGGAGGCAATCTTGCAACGTGGCCATAGAAAGCTACCCTTCTTTTCCTTACACAGTCAAAGAGCCTCTCAATATGTTCGTAGAGCTCAGAGTTATGTCGTCTTCGGAATTCCCCATCTTCCTTTACAGGGAATGCCTAGGATCTTCCAGATGATTCTCCTCTCTCTGATTTCCAATTTCTCTACCGGAGCTCTTCGGTTCAAGGAAAGACACTCTATGGCATACAGTGCTTCTGCTCGTGAGACTGATGTGTTTGGGCTCTCTCTTTCGTTACACGCCGCGTATGTTAGAAATAAAATTTGAAGGAATCAAGTCCTTGTTTGTAAAATTCGTTTATTGTGAAGATATAATTGTATTTTGTATAAAAAAAATTGTTTGTAAAGAGCAATCAAATTTTGGATGGACCAACCTTTTTTGTACAGTTAAACCTTTTTTTGTGTGAATTGATTTTATTTTGTACAAATCTAGTCAATTATTGTACTAAACCATTATTATTTGTAAGATTCGTAAGATTTTTGTAAGATTTTATTTTATTTTGGACGAAGTAACCTTTTTGGGATGAAGTAATCGTTTTTTGTATAAATAAACCGAATTTTGTATTTTTCCAGATATTATTTGTAAAAAAGCATCTATTTATTGTACCCAAAAAATCCAAGCCTTTTATTTTGGACAAAGTAACCTTTTTTTGGATGAAGTAATCTCTTTTTGTATGAATAAACCGAATTTTGTATTTTTGCAACTATTTTTTGTAAAAAAAACATCTATTATTGTACGCAAAAAATCCAAGCCAAAAAAAAGTTGGTTGCTTCATTCGTTATATCGCTGCATACTTGTGCCGACACAGTATATGATAACTATTTAGATTACGAAACATCCAGACAAGTACAAAGGATACAGAACTTGTGCATTAAGTTCGCGCACAATTTAAAACTAAAGCCTAATAAACGTAACAAATGGAGAGACATGAGACAGACTAGGAAACTGCACGAAATGTCTTGTCTATAAAAGAAATATTGAGTCTAAACAGCATCTACAAAAAAGTTAAGTTTGTTAATGTCCAGTTGTTAATGTGCAGAAAAGTTTATGTCCACAACATCAACTTGAGGACTAGAGGAACATTACAACCCCAAAGTACAAGACAACTCTGTTCCAAAAATGGTTTTTATTCCAAATTGCTAAACGGATAAACGGACTTACTGATACAGAAAGAATCGCGAACCTTAGAACGTTGCATACGATTACAAATCCGCATACTTTAATTGAACAAGTAGTTAGTTATTATGTGGTAAATGGGATAATGTAGAAGACAGTATTGATGGTTGGAATAGATATGATGTATTTTACTAGAGCAATAAATTTAATAAAATAAGTCTTATCTAAAGAAACACAGAAGACCAAGTCTAGTCTACACACGGAGATTAGATTATTAAGAGTCCAGTCATGATCTAAGCTTGAAGAACAGGTCTAGTCTACACACTCAGACTAGACTATTAAAAATCTAGTCTAGATAAAACGTGGAGACGAAGTCTAGTCTACACAATCAAACTAGAATATCTTATTATATCCAATTTGTTTCTACTGACTACGCCTAAATTTGGCCTAACAATAGCTGGAGCACCGTTGAAAGAGATTCCACTTATCTTCTCCCAAGTCTGGTCTACATTCTCTGTTTAGATCAGCGTTTCTTAAAGTGGGCGATATCGCCCCCCAGGGAGCGATGGCGTCGTTTTGGGGGTCGCTAGGTAGCCAGGGGGCGAAATAGGGGCGGTAGGTAGCCAGGGGGGCGATGTAGGGGGCGGTAAGTATCATGAGCTATACAATGTATTTCTGAAATATCTGATGAGCATATTCTAATATTCACAAATCATTTGGACATGTTACATAATGACATGAAAAAGAGATTCAAAGATTTGTTTGATTTGGAAATTCCTGATTGGATAATAACGCCATTTTCAAGTTATGAAAACGGTGGCCCGGTTTTGGAAGAAGAATTAGTCCAGTTGCAGAATGATATCGACTTAAAAGGAAGCAACATTTATAAACCCATATGAAGAGTTTTGGTTGCAGAAAAAAGTCATTGACCACTATCCATCTTTGTGGAAAGTTGAAACGTCGAAAACTATTAATAACTTTTCCAATTTCAAATTTGGTCGAAGGAGGGTTTAGTGATGTTTGTCAGCTTGTGACAAAACAAAGAAATAGACTGGATATTGTGAAACCGGGCGATTTGCGTTTGTTCATCACGAACATTGAACTTCAATTAGATAAATTGACAACGCAACATCAATCGCATCCTTCCCATTAATTATATATATTTTCCTAGGTATATTTAAGTTATATATGTTGTTTGTAAAATCATATTGTGTCGTTATTTAAATGCTATAATACCGGATGTCTCAGACCTCCCGTACCAGCTTTTTACTTCAACAACGCTTGGTCCAATGTGACTGGGACAAAAAATTTTATTACCAAAGTGAACACAAGGAATCCACTGATGAATTTATTTTTTACCGAAATAATCCAAGTACCCGGAACCGGAATTTAAAATTTCAAATGGCAACATAGGTTGAGTATGGTATATATATATATAATACGATAGATTTGGGGGGCGTTATTAACTTTAGCATATCACAGGTGGGCGATGCGACAAATAAGTTTGAGAAACACTGGTTTAGATTATTAAAGGTCTTATCTAGATAAAACACTGAATACCAAGCCTAGTCTACACACTCAGATTAGATTATTAAGAGTCTAGTCAAACTGAAAGCTTGATGACCAAGTCTTATACGTACTCAGAGTACTCAGTACTCATATACATACTCAAAGTAGATTGTCAAAAGTCTGGACTAAATGAAATAGTGAAGACAAAGTTTTGTCTATTTTCAGACAAGATTATTATAAATCTAGTCTAGATGAAACCTTGAGACGAAGTCTAGTCTATACAAACAAGTCAGGTTATTAAAATTCTAGTCTAGATGAATCCTTGAAGACCAAGTCTAGTATACACAATCCGACTTTCTCTCTAAAGGTGCTATAAGTAGGACCTGGACCTCCTCCCACTGACTACACTTGTGCTTGGTGTCTTGATCTTAGACACAAGTGTAGGGAGCTCTTATAGTTCTTAACGTGGTTGGCGAGCCACTATTAGGGCAGGTTTTGTGGCAGATTTTTACTGTGATGACTTTGACACAGCCATGCATTGGAGGACGGTAGCTTATTTTTCCATACCCAGGATTAGAAACCGGGACATTTGGACTGCTTTGGACATTTGGACTACCGCTTCTGACTAGATTAGTACAATTCTAGTCGAGATGAAATCTTGAAGATTCGTGCAAAATACGGCCCAAATTACCGGCCAAAATTACCGGCCTTACGTTGTAGATGCCTGTGGTAGATTAATACCTGATTCTGTTAATACTATTTAGTTATGAGAGTTGTAACAATTTCGCAATTTAAAACCTTTGTAAAATGTCTTCACATAAAAAGCTTTCGCAATAAAACAGAAATTTTTAAAAGCAAAATTGCACACTATATAACAATAACCCTTCTCGCATTAAAACCCTTTTTGCAAATCGTTAAAGAGAATTCGCAAAGCCGTTCGTCCTTGAAAGAAGCAGCAATCAAACGGAGAGTGAAAGTGACGTTAATAAACCAACAAAAGGGTCGAAAAGTTCCGACTTAATCAGGTACAAACGAGTTGTGTGATCAAAAGGACTGAAGGAATTCCAATCTAAATTTTATTGAGGCGATTATAGACCCGATGCGTAATTATTAGATTTGAAGTACCTGCCAGGCGGATTAAGCGTTCTGAAGAATACGCGATCTGCTGCTGCCCCAAAGCCGAAACATTTTTTAATCCGCTCCAGATGAAAACGACACTCACACCGGTTTTAATTTTGTTTTTGGGTCTTTATCTTAATCCATTTACACGTCCCTTCCCCGAAAACGTTAATGACAAATCATTTCAAAAACCCACAATAATTTTTAAAGCTTCAACGACATTAATCACATCGTAATGCGCTTGCTTTCAAAAAATAATAATTCAACGCTAATTTCGTTCTGAACTTCTTTATACTATGTTTAATTAGTCAGAAAACCTCTTGCGATTTTAGCACTTGTATGACATTTGCAAATAGGTAATTATTTGGAAATGTTCGCACTTTTTCTTATTAAAATTGTAACCATCGTCAAAACGGAATGCATAATATATTTGGAAAATCGGATTTCGCAAAGTGGGCAAATAATGTCTGTGAAATTGCGTATAAAAATTAAACTTGCTTATTTTAAATTAGTAAGTTAAAGGACGTTAATTACGAGAAATACTACATGCCGCTCAGTGAAACTTGGAGACTATGACCTGCGAGACCTGCTTGACTATGTGAATATGCATTATAACATTATACATGCTAAATTATTCTTTAAAATTAGGCCTAGGCCGCACTAAGGCTAAACCGCCGCGGTTTTAAATTTCGTGATTTTGTGACTCAAGTAACCTAATACAAGCGGCGTCACTTGCGGTTTTTTTCCCGCGACTGATTTTTCCCATAGCGTACTGAGTGTTTCTCAAGCGGTTTCGCGGTTATAGCGGTTACCGCTCGCGCAAAATAATCGTAGTGCGGCCTCGGCCTTAAATAGAAATATATTTGAAGTTACTAATTAAATTATGAAATAGGTTTAAAGAACAAAGTAATGTAGTAAAGAAATATTTAATGGATCGATTTAATGGATTTAATGAGTTTGATGGATCGACGGTCGTTTCGATTTTCTAATTAAAAGCTTCCTAGACAATTGATATATGTTTTCCTACTAATTTTGGGACACTGAATCGATTGGTGCAAATTAGAGTTCTCTGTGATAAGCTGTTATGACATCGTGAATCTACGGAAAATGCAAGAATACGTATTTCCTTATTTATGAAGTGTAAAATCATTATTTATGAAGTGAATGAAAAATGTCAAAGTGTGTCTGAAAGTGTATACCCTGCTGGTTGTAAATATACAAATTGTATTTTGCTAGCTGCTTTCGTTCGCGAGATATAACTTTATAAATTGGGCAAAATCGAGAGAAATTTCGCGAAATTTGAGAACTGGGAAACTAGTCAATATTTTTAAGGATGTCTAAGTGCATCCGCAGGAGAAATGATCTCCTGAAACCGATGCCGCAATCCGTTTTTAATTATTTGCAACCGGTCTGGAGATATAGGCTTAAGAAATGGAAAATCTGGAAAATTTTATTTCAGAATTTCGCAATAAAAAACTGAATAGTTCCAAATAATATATACATTCATTTGCTCGTCTTGTCGTCTAGTTGCAATGTGCCGAAAATTGTTTCGTTGACACCTTCCGAGTGATTTGTAAAAAACCGAAAACGCACTATTTTCCTGATCAAAACGATGAATTTTTTGGCTATTTTTTAGATTTTTTGTTTGTTTGATAGCATTTGTGCAATTTATTCCGTGCGAACATTCAGCATAAGGTTAGGAATTTATCAGTTGACTCGGAGGGCAGTCAGTCCAGCGACGTGCACCCTTTATGAATAATATTCCCTATAAATCTCTAGGGGACTTTCTTCTTAGCCTTTTGAATGTTGAAATATCATTCATTAAGTGCGTAGCCAGTATGTTTGGATGATTATCAAGTCTGTTCCTGTACGACTTCATTGAGTGTTTATTCTCTTCTTGAACTGTTGTGATTTCAAGGTAGTGGTGTAATTGTTGGTTTGCTACCAACCACGGAGCATTAGAAATTATCTTCAGCATTGTGGACTGAAACAAAAAACCGGCTGTGCCCCAGAGTTGAACTCCGTAAGTCCAGATTGGTTTAAAAATACATTTGTATAACAGCAGTTTGTTTGCCTGTGACAACTGTGATTTTTTGCCGGGCAAACAGTTTCCTTAGTTGGATATCTAGTGCTTTCCGTTTTGTTATTTTTCAGGTAGATCCAAATAGAGTCCAAGGTAGATCCAAATAGAGTCCATCTGACTTCGTTCGCTTGGGGAATCAGTACTCTATTGAGCGACACAGGAAGGCATGTTGCGCGTCGCGTCGTAAAGTTCATCTGAACCGACTTTGCTTTTATCCGCCAGGTAGTTAGTAATTCCGTGATGTTGTCTAAGCAGCGTTGAGCATTATACTTGCTTGTGCTGGTTCATCATGGACAGCTAAGGCTGCTGTGTCATCAGCGAAAGTGCCGATCACGATTACGTCTGTCATGGGCAGGTCTGAGGTAAAAATTAGATGGACGATCGGACCAAGCACGCTTCCTTGTGAGGCTCCTGCGTGAGCCATGTGAAGTTTTTTTATGTCTTCTCCTTGCTTAACATAGAAAAACCTGTCGGCAAGATATGACTTTAAGAATATGTAATAGTTTGTCGGGAGTTGGTTTTTTATTTTGTACAATAAGCCCTCATGCCAGAGTCTGTCAAAGGCCTAGGAAATGCCGAGAAATGACGCGCAACAATATTTTTTGTTTTCGAAAGCTTTATGGATTTTTCCTACTAGTCTATGCACCTGCTCTATCGTGCCATGATTTTTTCTAAAGCCAAATTGTTCGTTAGGTATGATCTTATTTTCTGCTATTACTGCATTTAACCGCTTTAAAAAAGTGCTTCTATAATCTTGTGAAGCATTACCGGGTTTGAGGATCATTTTTATTTGGGCAACCTTCCATTGGGGCGGGAAGATGCCTCTGATTAGTATGCATTTAAGCAGATGTGTCAAAAAATGTACTGCTATTTCAGGTATTTCACGAAGTATTTTTGCAGTAATTAGATCATATCCTGGGGCTTTATTTTGATTTAAGTTTCTAATTGTTTCCATGACCTTACGTATCTTGTTTCTTTCAATTGGCAGGTCGAGTTGGCGAGGTTCATTAAAGGAGTTGATGAGTTCCGACGCATTCTGGGCAGCGTTTGGTACGAATACATTAACAAGATGAGAAGCAAAGGCTTTTCCCCTTTCGCTGGGTCACTTTTTGCCCAGGAACCGCCCTTCCTGCGTATCGGCGGATTAGAGACAATGGGTCTTTTGAGTCTTTGGGTTGTTTTCCAAAGGGAATAGTCACCAGCAGCAGCAGCATCTAAATAACGCAGGTATTGTTTGTTAGTAGCATCTAGTTTCGCAGTCTCTCAAGTTTAGCCGTTAGTTAGTTTTGTCTCCGGGGAATTTGTCTAGTTGTTTACCACAATTTACAAGCCTGTCTTTTTTCGGATACTAGTTCACGGATGGGCTTCAAGCAGTCTAATTTCGTGTATTTATTGGCATCAGGAGTACTATCCCAAGCAGCATTCTGGACACACTCGTTGAAATGTTCAACCGCTGTCATAATGTCCTCTTCCGTTTTGGTAGGTGGGTATTAATCGTAGACTTTACTATGGAACGGAACATGTCGCAGTTAGTTCTATGGTTATATAGCCTTGCAATAGGTTTAATATGTACGAATTCTTGGGAAACCTCTAGTAGAACTACACTATGGTCAGATGAGAGTTACTGAAGGGAAGTACATTTGAAACAATTAGTAGGAATCTCCTTTAGGACACTGGAGTCTACCAAGCCTGGGAGTTTTTTTGGGTCAGTAGGCCAGTAGGTTGGTTCCCCGTTCGATATTGTATCTAGGTGTAGATCATATATAGCTGCCTGTAATTGTCGACCTTTGGGAGGTGTTAGGCGAGCCCTATTGGGTATTTTTGGAATTATAATCTCCGCCTGTTATATTCCTAGATCCTAGCGTTTTAAAGAACTTGGCGTAACTCGGAAAATGTGAGTGCCATTTTCTCAGTTTATCCGAGGGAAACGGAAGTGCTGAACAAGGCTCAAGTTTATTCGGTTCAAATGTTCAAAATATCCAAAATATGGGCTATTTTCCAATTTTTAACCATTTCCTCTGACTTATTCCAAGTTTTCCCTGCAGAATAATTTAGCCGAATTCCATACGCATCTTGTGAGACTAAATTTATGCAAATCGGTAAAAAATTGCCATAAGTGAATTAAAAGGTAAGAGTCCTCCAGCGGATCGATGGTTGGTTTGGTGGGTTTTTTTAATTGAAAGCTTTCTAGGAATATCTTTTTCTTCTTCTTACACTTCCAGAAGACCTTGAAGTCTGTTTATTTTCAAGGCTCAATTCGGTTGGTTATCCTGTGAGGCGGAGCTCCAACTATCCTTTCATCTCTTTGGTGGTCTCCCTGGCGGGCGTCGGCCACCTTGTTTTCCATCTCTGGCGATGTATGCTAATCTCTCTTGGTTCATTCTGTCTATGTGATCATGCCAATATCTTACTTCCCTATTACTTACTTCCCCCATCTCACTATGTCCTCCATCCTGCATGCCGCTCTTATGTAGTTGTTTCTCATCCTATCTCTAAGTGTCTCTAGGAATATGATATATGTTTTCCAGCTAATTTTGGGAAGCTGTATCGATTAGCGTAAACTAGAAGTCTCTGTGATGAGCCGTCCAAAAATTAGGACATCGTGAAATGTGCAGAAAATGCGGGGAATTGTATTTCCTTAAAATCATTATTTATCTTCTTCTTCTTGGTTCAGCTTCTCCGTTGGAGATTGCTGATCATTATGGCAATTTTTATTTTTGACATCGATGAACGGAAAAGTTTCGCCGATGACACTCCAAACCAATCTCTCAAGTTGCGCAGCCAAGATATGCGGCGTCGACCAGCACTTCGCTTGCCTTGGATATTTCCTTGGATTATGAGCTGTTGCAATCCATATTTTTCGTTTCTGGAGATGTGGCCTAGGTATTGTTTTCGTTTCTTGATGGTGAAGAGTATCTCAGTTTATTTGTTCATTCTGCGAAGTACCTATACGTTCGTTACTTTGGCCACCCACGGTATTCGCAGCATGCGACGGTAGACCCACATTTCGAAGGATGGCAAGGATGATACTCCAAACCAATCTCTCAAGTTGCGCAGCCAATATATGCGGCGTCGACCAACACTTCGCTTGCATTGGGTCTTTCCTTGGATTATGAGCTGTTGCTGTACCTTAAGTATTGTGATTTTCCTTTCTTTATGGTGAAGATTATCTAAGCTTCTTTGTTCATTCTGCGAAGTACCTCTATGTTCATTACTTTGTCCACCCACGGTATTCATACGACGGTAGACTCACATTTCGAAGGACATTATCCTTTTTGTTGTTTCCTGGGTCAAAGTCGATCCTTCCATCCCGTATAGCAGAGTCGGGAAGACGTAGCAGCGGGTTATTATTGGCCTCAGTTCTATCCTCAGACACGGAGAGGTCAGCATCTTTTACATTTTAATGAATACTGCTCTTGCCTGTTCGGTGCGTGCTAAGATCTCTTGGCGGTTTGCCCACTCATTATTTATCCAGGTTCCAAATTATTGTATTTGGAGACTTGTTCTATCTGTTCCCAGTCGAAGTGCAGTTGGATCAGCTGTTTGGTTTTTGAAATCAGCATGGCTTTTGTCTTTGCCGTGTTCAGTTCCAGTCCGTAATCTCTACTTTTTGTTGATATGTTGGGCATCATGCGTGTGAGGTATTCAATGTTGTCCGCCATCACGACCGTGTCGTCCACGTATCTGATGTTGTTAATTGGTCCGCCGTTTACTATGATTCCCGCAGATTCCTCGGCAAGCGCCTCTCTGAATATAACTTTGGAGTATATGTAGAACAACATAGGAGAAAGGACACATCCTTGCCTCACACCCTTTCGAATCTGTATGTTCTGCGTCAGTTCGTTTTCAATCCTGACTTTAGCTGTCTGACCCCCCTCTGATAAATTCGACACAATCTTAATAACGCGGCGGTCGATATCCAGATTCGCCAAGATGTTCATTAGCTTCTCATGTCTGACATTGTCGAAAGCCTTGCTATAGTCAATAAAACAAGCATATACGTCTTTATTGACATCACGGCACCGCTGAAACCGCTGAACCAATATCCCAAATTCATGTAGCGCTTCCCTAGTACCAAAGCCGTTCATTATTTATCAAGTTAGTAGAAAATTTAAGTGTTTCTGAGAGTGCTTTTGCTGATGGTTGTAGATTGTTTGCTGCTGGTTCCTGTAGTCTACTGTAATCTGTATTATTGTTCGTTTGTCTTCCCCCAGAGGGTATTGTATTTTAAGAGATAAGAGTCGAGTCAGGTAGTCGCAGACGAGACTTCGCTCTCTCTGCTCCCACCCATCGAAGTGTCAAGACGTACTTTTTCACAGTCTTGGTCCTGAATAAATATATTTTGTTAAGCCTATATAGTTGTTTTATATACCTCTCGACTGGACACCCACTGGACCACCTCAATACATATTAGTTACGAATACAGTGATCGGTTAACGAACAGTTCGAACTGCGAACAAATCGGGCAACGAACAGTTTCCCGAAAGATTTTGCACTTTGTCGTTGTCGGACAACAAACACTTATTCGGATAACGAACCTTGAAAACAATTTGCTGACAGACTGACAGTTTCTATCTCCGAATGCGACTTCGCTGATTTAGCCAATGCATCAGGAAGCTATTGCCGGTTTCGAGAATCTGTACACTCGCGCGCTGTGTCGTACTTGTCTTGAAGCATGAGGATTCTCCTCAACAATGACTTTAAAAACGTTTTGGAAAGAGAAAACACACTGAACTAGGATGACATTGAAGAGCTCGTAATGGAACTTGAAGATGAGCTAACGACAGAAGAACTCCAAGAAATCTTAAATGAAGAACACCAAGAAACTCGGCGAAATGTGTTTCCTTCTGAAAAAGACGAAAGAGTACCAATGCCGACATCTGCCTAAAGATCTTTTGAAGAAGTGGGAAGATGTCAGAGGAACGGTCTTAGATTGGCACCCAAACCAAGCTGATGTCAAAAGGTTTGAGGATCTCTACAACGACAATGCTATTAATCACTTTCGGAAAATCCCGAAGAAGAGAGAAAAGCAATTCAAAAAACGTTATTTAATTGAAACTTAGATGTAACAACAAACTTTGGTTTTGTGGGAAATTGGAGTTGTTCTTTTGATTTTCGGAAAAACTTTTACTTGGGCTTTAGACAAGAGTATGAGGACTGAAGAAGTTTGGAGATTTTGTTTGATTTTCGGAAAAATCTTAATTATTATCTTAAAATCTTAAAATATAAATCTTAAATAATCTTTAATAAATCTTCAAATCTGAACTTACAGTTTAGAGCAAACCATGCGGAACGGAAGACGTTATGGGTAGAATTTGAAGTTTTGCTTTGTTTCTGGTCCAGACTAAGTGGAGTTTTTACTAGATTTTCAGAAATTTCGTTATTTTCATTATGGACCAAAGTTTGGGAAACTAAGAAAGTTGTTTAAAAGTTTCCCTTTAATTTCGGATACTCTTGTCCATAATGACGATCTAAACCGGGAGAAATTATCGGAAAATTCTTAATACCGTCTTATTATATTTAATAAATTACAGCTAGAATTTTGAACCGAGCCTTGCGAAACTAAAGAGTTTCAAAAACCGAACAAATTCGCTTTTCCCCAATTGGAGTTTGGAGGGTAAATCGCGAAACAAAATAGAAATTGTAGCTGTTAACGGTTGGATTTTAGATTTGGATCCTGATCAGATGAATAGAAATTTTGAGGCTCAGAAAAACTCGAATTTTTTTCTCTGTTCTTGAACGCCCATAAACTAAAAATTAAAACGACTGATTAATATGCAAGACTATAGTATAATCTCGATAATCCGACACATATGGAAGCAGACAACCACCGGATTATCAAAAAGAGTGGGGGGAGGAAGGAGCGCGAGCAGTCTCCAGACCGCCGGATTACTGAACGTGTCGTCCGATTAACCAACGGCCGAATTACCGAGATTATACTGTATGTATTATTTTTGTAATAAATATTAAATATTTTGTAATAAATAAGAAATTATAATGCACATTTTTAAATTTAATTTTTAGGGTCTTCAGAACGAATTAATTTAATGATAAATTGATGATTGCATAACGAACAAATCGAACAGCGAACATAGTCTTGGAACAGATTATGTTCGTTAACCGATCACCCACTGTATTTAAATTGCACTTTGCTAGCTGTTTCGGATCGCGAGATAATCTTAAGAATATACAAAATAACTACGATATCGATGATTTTCTGTCTGTCCGTCTGTCCGTTCGTCTGTCTGTCTGTCAAGACCATTTTTCTCAGGAACGCGTAGAGGTAACAAGTTGAAATTTGTATCAAATACTCGGGTCTGCGCTCTCTTTCAGCTGTGAAAAATTCAAACTTGTAAGTCAACGCGATCAAAAGATATGACCGTTTATGTCGCATACTTTGCGATTTCACAAGGGAATCAAAACCTATAGGGTACTTCCCGTTGACCTAGAATCATGAAATTTGGCAAGAAGCGGTGTCTTACAGCACATGTAAAGGGAAAAATACTGAAAACAGTAAATATGTAGTTAAATTACAAGAAAAATGCGAATTTACTATTAGAAACTTATGAAAATACACTAATGTGTTGCGTAGTATTGTCAGGCACCAGAAGCATATGGGTTGCATACAGTTAGGTCCTCCTAAAGATACCTTACTTACAAGTTTGTACGGAACCCTCGGTGCGCGAGTCACAACTCGCATTTGGCCGTTTTTTTTTCCTTTTCTCACGTTTTTATCTACAAAATAATTTTTCGAAAATGTCTCACAGATCTTTTCAGATCTGATTTATGGAAATCTGTAGAAAAAATTTCAAGAAATCAATTATAATCTAAAAGTCCTTAAAGAAATAACTTTTGACTTTTGGCCGTGACTTTTACTATGTAATAATATATCCCTTTAGTTTGCCCAATAAACGCTACAATTATTGTAATTCCATTTACTGCGAAATCTGATCTACATTTCATTTATAACCCAAAATACCATTAGAACGCGCCAAAACCTTCCTCAAAACATAATAAACTCTGTGTTGAAAGGTTTAAACTTTTACAGCAAAACGAGTGCAATCCTTGCGAATCCCTTCCGAAAACTGCTTAACGCGACATAATCTCCAACCCATTATAAATTATTCAAACTTATGTAACTGCGTTGCACAAAACCCTTCTAGAAACTAGATCATAAGCTTTTATTGGATTCCATCTAATTGTCAGTCGGTCTAGTCTTCAAACCGACCGAAATACTTGTATTGTGTCTCATTTATTGCCAATTTACTTTCACTCTCGGTGCAATTAGTGTTTGCGATGGCCGTAATCCTTTTTCGCAATAGGGTTAAAGGCAAAAAGGGCGAACGGGCTGTCATAAAAGGGTTGCAAAAATTTATATTTTTTTATTATGTTATATTACTTTTTTTGCTAAGCTTTATAAAGGCTTAACGATATAAAAAAAGTATTATATTTCTAAAATATTATAGATTTTTTATTTTTCGCAAACACCGACATGAATGAATTATAAATATATTCAATTTCTTCCTAGCTCTATAATATTAAGTCTTATTAAGACTACAAAACAAATTCTTGTTGAAACAACTAATTGACTAATGTTCACCTGTTCTTATTCCCATTCCTACGTTTTTTTTGTGGGCATACGTCAATTTCCGACATGTTTTTCGGGCACTTTTTGACGTATAACCAGTGGAAATAACAAAATGGGCCCGAAACTTTCATATTCCCGCCTTTTAAACATGGCGGACGCGCATGCGCTTAACTAACCGTAAAAAGGTCTATTGCAATATTATTTTAATGACAATTTATAAATCATGTCTCTCTGTTATTTTTGCTGTTACTTTGTCTCAGTCGATCGATGTCACTTTAACAAACGTTGTCGTGGTCATTATTATGTTTACCCTGTCATTTGTATTGTCACTCTGTAGTTACTTACAATCAATAAATTTTAAAATAAAGTTAATTGCAAATTTATTTGTCAGTTATTTATTGATTAAATTTAATATTGACAGTGACATGACATGACACAAAAAATATAGTGATTGTGAAAGTGACATCAGCAGAGAAAAATCTGTTTACGAAATCTGTGTACTGTTTAAAATGAAATCTTAAAAATGAATGGGACGGTAGTACTTATCCAGTAATGTTCACTTTATTATATAAACTTCAAATAGTTCAATATGTTTCACCGTCTATGTTATTTGTCTCGTACATTCTGTTTTCACGAATAATTGACGTAATGTAGAAAAGTCACTTACAGGTGGTTTTAACACACTTAACGTATTGGCATTTTTTTGTTTGAAAGATGTACGAAATATAATGTCTTCATTGTTTCACAAAAACTACCGTTCGCAATATTTTCATAACGGTTGTTTTTATGAACGAGCTTGTTAAACATCTTTATTTTGCACAGGATGCGTGCGTTTTCATATACAAACTTATCAAACTCGATTGAATTGCTCCGTGTATAAAAGAAATACATATCGCCTTACTAACAGTTCACTTGACAAATAAAATTTTACAGTGATATTAGCAGCGACTAGCATTGACAGTGACTGGCATTGACAGTGACTGACATTGACAGTAACTGACATTAAATTTGACTGTGACTGAATAAGAAAATGACTTTTACATAGAAAACATAATGACAATAAATAGTATATTTTGTAATTAGGGCGAAAAGTTGCGCACGAACAAAGTTCGGTTGTGAGGGAAATTGACAATTTCGTCTGTGTTATAAACAATATTTTTTATTACTCTTGCGAGGGGATGTATCTTACAAGTTTGGGATCCAGGGACCATAAAAAAAAATTGGAACCAAAAATGAAGAATTTGCTTTTTCAATTGTCTCCGGTGGTGTGGATTCGTCCTAAGAACTCTTCTCATTTGTCCCGTATCACTATAGAATTTGCACTCATTTTAAAATGTTTTCTAATTAATTAATAAATTCTTAATTTTTATCAATATTTTGTAATAAAAAAAATTCTGACATTTTACATCACTTTTTTAATATCGCGGTCTTGATTGTGTTCATTTTATTTTTAAAATTTTTTTTAATGTAACCTGTAATTGTATTATAAAGTGAACATTAATGGATAGGTAATACCCTCCCATTACTTTTTAAGATTTCATTTTAAACAGTATATACATTTCGTAAAAAGATTGTTCTCTGTCGATGTCACTTTCACAATCACTTTGTCACTATTTTTTTGTGTCATGTCATTTCACTGTCAATATTGACTGATATTTCGTGGAAATACAACCAGATGTGACATTTTTTCGTATTAAATAATCTACGCCAAGAAGTACTTTTCGCACATGAATAATAAAAATATTATATTTATATTCGCTTAAATTGCTTCTTGTATAAATAAAATCCAAATCTCCTTACTAACAGTTGATAAATTAATTTTAATAGTAACTGTAATAGTAACTTAATTAATAAAAATATTTTAATAGTAACTTAATTAATTTTAAAGTAATTAGCAATAACTGACATTGGCAGTGACTGATTAAATTTGATAGTATCTGAATGAGAAAATGACTTTTACATACAAGACGTAATTATTCAAAATTTAAGTCTTACTCACCATTTCAAATCTTAAATACGAAGTTTTGACCACTACGCCTTTCCCTTTCATTCATTATTACTGTCACTTACAGTCACTATTATTTGTAATATCACCTATCATGTCATTGTTACTGTCGCCGTCTAGCACTATCAAATGTAATATCATTTTTCGATGTTATATAGATCATATGAAGACGTAATTATTCAAGATTTATGTCTTACACACCATTTCGAATCCTAAATACTGACTGATAATAGTGACTGACATTAATAATAATTGACATTGACTGACATTAAACTTGATAGTAACTGAATGAGAATATGACTTTTACATAGAAGACGTAATTATTCAAGATTTAAGTCTTACACACCATTTAAAATCCAAAATACTGTCTGATAATAGTGACTGACATTGATAATAACTGACATTGACAGTGACTGACATTAAATTTGATAGTAATTGAATGAGAAAATCACTTTTACATAGAAGACGTAATTATTCAAGAAGTCTTACACACCATTTTAAATCCTAAATACGAAGTTTTGATAACTACGTCTTTCTCTTTCGTTCATTCTTACTGTCACTGACAGTAGACTATCAATAGACCTTTTTACGGTTAGTTTGCGCATCCGGCATGTTTAAAAGGCGGGAATATGAAAGTTTCGAACACATGTTATTTTCACTAGTTAGAAGTAAAAAAGTGCCCGAAAAACATGGCGGAAATTGACGCATGCGCACAAAAAAATGTCAAATATGAAGAGGTCTATTGTAATATCACCTATCATGTCATTGCGACTGTCACTGTCTAGCACTATCAAATGTAATATCACTTTGCGAAGTTACTTTCTCACATTGACAGTAAATTTGCCAATAACTGAATGAGAAAATTACATAGCAGATGTAATAACAAATTTTATAATTATAAATTCATACCAGTCTATTTACCAATTACCAGTCTATTTGTGAACGTAAAGCTAGTATGTATTAAATTTGACAGTGATCAGGCAAATGACTGAGAAAGTAACACCGAGATTGACAGCTCACAGTAGTAGTAATAATGACATTTAATGTTTTTGTAATAACAAATTTGGTTGTCAAGCGTACTAGTTATTAACTTTGGCAATGACAGTGGAAGTGACAGATTAAATGATAGTGATTTCTTGGCAGAGAACAGAGCATTTAAGGTCGATTCCCATATGCGCGACACTCAGCAACGCGACGTCACGCGACATCGCCCGTCAAATAATGATTACATTGTTTTAAATGGGCACGTCGCGTAGGTGTCGCGTAGCCATAGTGAGAACGCGCCTATTTTAAAACAATGTAATCATTATTTCACAGGCGATGTCGCGTGACGTCGCGTAGTTGAGTGTCGCGTATATGAGAATCGGCCTTTATAAAAAAACTTCAAATTTAATTATTAGATTTTTAATCATTGATATTGACAGCGATGTATGTGTATTCCTGTCTTTATATTCGGGCTTCACACGAGTGTCTCGTTTCTGATCTCGTCTTCAATCTTTGACTCTGACACGGTCAGCTGTAACATTTTCTTCATAAATTTGAACTGCTCGTTCTGGGCTCGGGCAAGTTCGGGTTGCTCGGGTTCAAATGTATGAAGAAAATGTTACGGCTGCCGGGAACGAGATCAGAAACGAGACTCTCGTTTATTACTTTATATGTGTATCAAGTCTCAAGCAACAGTTATTTCTTTGCTCTTCTTCACTCTCCATATAAACTCGTAAGTTTTGTGATTTTCTTTGAAAAATATCCATTATCTCTAGTTCTGATTACCACGTCTTAAACTTTCGATCATTCTAACTGTCACTGATTATCACTACAAATTGTAATATCACTTATCATGTCTTTGATTGACTAAAACTATCTATCAGTATCGAATGTAATATCACTTTTTTGCCGATATCACCTTCTCAATCACTTATCTTGTCACTATTACTTTTCCTGTTATTAAGAATTACTTAAATTTGATATCAAAGTTAACTTAAAAGTGTCAATGTCAGTGCTGCTGTTTATCATCTGCTTATCTTCTGATCATTATCATCTTGTCTATCTAATATCGAGTTTTTCTGCCGATATCACCTCCTCAAACACTTATCTCGTCACTATTACTCTTCCTGTTACTAACAATTACTTAAATTTGATAACAAAATTAATTTAAATGTGACAACTAAATTCACAGTTAACCTAAAATTGAAAGTGTCAATGTCAGAGCTGCTGTTTATCATCTGCTTATCATCTGATCATTATCATCTTGTCAATCTAATATCGAGTTTTTCTGCCGATGTCACCTTCTCAATCACTTATCTCGTCACTATTACTCTTCCTGTTACTAATAATTACTTAAATTTGATAACAAAATTAACTTAAATGTGGCAACTATATTCACAATTAACCTAAAATTTATCACTGTCTTCAATTGTTGTACTGTTATCAATTTATCACAAGTGTCAATGTCAGTGCAGCTGTTTATCATCTGCTTATCATTTGATCAATATTTCTTGTCTATCTAAAAACGGGTTTTTCAGTAAGGATGACGCATTTTGTTTTTGGAATTTCTCGAATAGGAGTGAAGTTCGTTTCGCAATTCTTTCATATTTTGAAATGTAAGTCAACTATTAAAGTCTTGTCTATTACTAGTCTTATTACTAGTCTAACTAGTCTTGTCTTGTGCTGCCATTTAATCATGGAGATAGAGTTACACGCTTTAACAACGTTTACCATTTTTCTTTTTTGATGCAAACTACGCGCCAAAAACCGTTAACGGTGATCGCTAATGGGATTAAATTTAATATTGACTGTGACATAACATGACAGGAAAAACAATAGTGACGAAGTAAGTGATTGTGAAAGTGACATCTACGAAGAAAAACCTGTACTGTAAATCACTATCAAAATGTAACATAACCTTTAATGCCATTACTGCCAGTGTCAATTACAATAATATGTAAACTTAGGTTTGGCAACTCATATTTACTAAATTATGTTAATGACAATTTATAAATTAAATCTTTCTGTTACTGTTGCTATTACTATGTTTCAGCCGATATCACTTTAATAATAATTGTTCTCAACATTAACTAACATTAATTGATTGATTTTTTCTCTATCCCGTCTCTGCCATTTGTACTGTCACTGTGCAGTTACTTACAATATACCTTTTTTACGGTTAGTTAAGCGCATGCGTGTCCGCACATTTTGTTATTTTCACTGGTTAAACGTCAAAAAGTGCACGAAAACCATGGCGGAAATTGACGTATGCGTACAAAGAAATTTCAACTATGAAAAGGTTAATTATTGATACATTTTAAGTTACTTTTTATTGAAAATATAGTTGTTAAGTTATTTACTGATTAAATTTAATATTGACAGTGAGATGACGTGATACGAAAAATATAGTGATTTTGGAAGTGATAACGACAGAGAAAAATGATGACGCATTTTGTGTTTGTAATTTCTCGAATAGGAGTGAACTTGGCTTCGCAATTCTTTCATATTTTGAAACGTCAGTCTATGCCATTTAATCATGGAGAGGTACACGCTTCAATAACGTTTGCCATTTTTTCATTTTTCTTTTTTGATGAAAACGACGCGCCAAGAACCGTCAGCGGCGATCGCTACAGAGCCATGATATCGGAGTATTTTTGGGACCTGCTCGACGCTATGGACTTGGACGATGTGGTTCCAGCAGGACGGCACAACGTGCCATACAGCGTACGATGCAATCGAATTATTGATGACCAAATTTGGCGAGCGAGTTATCTCACGCAACGGTCCTCGCCGGCTCGTGCAATTTAACTCATTTGGACTTTTTGTTGGGGTTACATTAAATCGCTGGTCTATGCCAACAAGCCAGCAATGTTAGAGGAACAGCAGGCCAACATTGAACGCGAAATTCTTGGTAGTTCGGCCGATTTGTGTGCTCGTCATGGAAAATTGGGTGCAGCGTATTCACACCTACCAGCGCGTATATGAGAATCGGCCTTTATAAAAAAACTTAAAATTTAATTATTAGATTTTTAATCATTGATATTGACAGCGATGTATGTGTATTCTGGTATTTATATTAGGACTTAACACGAGAGTATCGTTTCTGATCTCGTCTTCAATCTAAGACTCTGACACGGACAGCCGTAACATTTTCTTCATAAATTTGAACTGCTCGTTCTGGGCTCGGGCAAGTTCGGGTTGGTCGGGTTCAAATTTATGAAGTAAATGTTACGGCTGCCCGGAACGAGATCAGAAACGAGACTCTCGTTTATTACTTGATATGTGTATAAAGTTTCAAGCATAAGTTATTTTCTTGTTCTTCTTCCCTGTTCATATAAACTTGTCCGTTTTGTGATTTTCTTTGTACAATATCCATTGTCTACTTCTGATCACCACGTCTTAATCTTTCGATCATCTTTACTGTCACTGATTATCACTACAAATTGTAATAACACTTATCATGCCGTTGATACTATCACTATCAAATGTAATATAATGTATCAGGTCATTGATACTATTACTATCAAATGTAATATCACTTTTCTGCCGATGTCACCTTTTCAGTCACTAATCTTGTCACTATTACTTTTCCTGTTTCCAACAATTACTTAAATTTGATAACAAAATTAACTTAAATGTGACAACTTCATTTACAATTAACCTAAAATTGATTAATAAGTGTCAATGTCAGTACATCTGCTTATCACCTAATCATTGTCATCTTGTTTATCTAATATCGAGTTTTTCTGCCGATGTTACCTTCTTAATCACTTATCTCGTCACTATAACCTTTCCTGTTACTAACAATTACTTAAATTTGATAACAAAATTAAGTTAAATGTAACAACTATATTCACGATTAACCTAAAATTTATCACTAAGTGTCAATGTCAGTGCAGCTGTTTATCATCTGCTTATCATTTCATCAATATATCTTGTCTATCTAATATCGGATTTTCAGTAGGGATGACGGACTGGGCTGGACAAGATGGGACGGAGTGGACTGGACTGAAAGAGACTGGACTGAACACGACTGGACTGGATTGGATACGATTGAACTGAACTGGACTTGACAAGGCTGAACAAGGCTGGTGTAGACTGGACACGACTGTACAAGACTGGACAAGGCTGGACAAATCTGGACTAAGTTGGATTAGACTCGACACTACTCTACTGGACAAGGCTGGACTGCATAAGATGGGGCAAGACTAGACTGTACTGAACAATAATGGATTGAACTTAATTAACAAAGTCTCTGTATAGAAGAGGTTTGATTAAGACAAGATCAACAACAAGTTTAAATCAGACTACTCAATAATAAGCATGTGGGATGGAAGCAAATATAAAAGGCATCCGCACTATAATATTAAATATATATAGATCTCCATTGGGATGTTTCATCACTTTCCTGACAACACTAGACAGTATCCTACATAAACTGGCAAGAAATGATAAACAAATAATTTTACTTGGTGACAATAGATTATAGGGTGCTTCTTCGCAAATAGAAGTAATACTGGTAGCACAAAAGAGAATTATCAGGAACCTATTAGGTTTAAAAATTACGGATTCCTGCAAAAAACACTTCCAGAACCTAGGAATCTTAACAGTAGTTAGTTTGTATGTTCTAGAAACGACTGCCTATATACATAAGGTTAGGTTAGGTTAGGTTTTAATCCAGGAGTCCAGTCTTGTCCAGTCCAGATTTTGTTTTTGGCATTTCTAGAATACGAGTGAAGTTCGCTTCGCAATTTTTTCATATTTTAAAATGTAAGTCTATGCCATTTAATCATGGAGATATACACGCTTTAACAACGTTTACCATTTTTCTTTTTTTATGCAAACTACGCGCCAACAACCGTTAACGGCGATCGCTACGGGGATTAAATTTAATATTTACAGTGACATAACATGACAGGAAAAATAATAGTGACGAAGTAAGTGATTGTGAAAGTGACATAGACGAAGAAAAACCTCTACTGTAAATCACTATCAAAATGTAGCATAACCTTTAATGCCATTACCACTGTCAGTGTCAATTACCATACTATGTAAACTTTAGTTTTGACAACTGTCTTAATTACTAAACTATGTTAATGACAATTTATAAATTAAATCTTTCTGTTACTGTTGCTGTTACTATGTCTCAGCCGATATCACTTTAACAATCATTGTATTGGTCATTATTATATTTTCTCTATCTCGTCTCTGTCATTTGTACTGTCACTGTGCAGTTTCTTCTTACAAAAGACCTTTTTACGGCTAGTTAAGCGCATGCGCGTCCGCCATGTTTAAATGGCGGGAATATGAAAGTTTCCGGCACATTTTGTTATTTTCACTGGTTATACGTCAAAAAGTGCCCGAAAAACATGACGGAAATTGACGTATGCGCACAAAGAAATTTAAACTATGAAAAGGATAATTATGATAAATTTTAAGTTACTTTTTATTGAAAATCTAGTTGTTAAGTTATTTATTGATTAAAATTAATATTGACAGTGAGATGACATGACACGAAAAATATAGTGATTTTGAAAGTGATATCGACAGAGAAAAATGGTGACGCATTTTGTTTTTGTGATTTCTCGAATAGGAGTGAACTTGGCTTCGCAATTCTTTCATATTTTTAAACGCCAGTCTATGCCATTTAATCATGGAGAGATACACGCTTCAACAACGTTTGCAATTTTTCCATTTTTCTTTTTTGATGAAAACTACGCGCCAACAACCGTTATTGGTATCATTTTGGTACCAGATCGACGCTATGGACTTGGACGATATGTGGTTTCAGCAGGACGGCGCAACATGCCATCTTCTTCTTCTTCTTTTTCAGACTTTATTCTTCCAATATTGGACATAGTCCTCCCTTTTAACTTTAACTTAACCATTCTTCTCTATTCCTCGCCAGACTTAACCATTTCCTTCCTGCTACTTCCCGGATATCGTCACTCCATCTTTTAGGGGGGCGGCCTATGTTTCTCCTTCCGTATCTTGGTCTCCATACCAGGATTCTGTGAGACCATCTGTCATCAGTTGTTCGTAGGATATGCCCAGCCCAACTCCATTTCTGTTGCGCCACTCTTTCCACCACGTCCGCAACACCTGTCTTCTTCCGCACCCATTCGTTCCTTTTCTTGTGGCGTAACTTTATGCCTAGCATTTTCCGTTCCATTGATCTTTGAGTAACGGCCAGCTTCTTGATGTTCTATTGGGTAAATGTTGTGGTTTCTGCGCCATATGTGAGAACCGGTGCAACACTTGAATCAAATATTTTCGCTTTCAACTTTCTTGGGAACGTCTTGTGGGTTAGAATAAAATCTAGCTTCCCAAATGCTGCCCAGCCTAGTCCTATTCTTCTTATGGTCTCCACATCTTGGTTTTCTTTGTCCATTTTTAGTTTATGTCCCAAGTAGATGTAGCTCTCTACTCTTTCCACCGTGACACCATCGACGTGCCATACAGCGTACGATACAATCGAATTATTGATGACCAAGTTTGGCGAGCGAGTTATCTCACGCAATGGTCCTCGCCGGCTCGTGCAATTTAACTCCTTTGGACTTTTTTCTTTGGAGTTACATTAAATCGCTGGTCTATGCCAACAAGCCAGCAACGCTAGAGGAGCTGCAGGCCAACATCGAACGCAAAATTCCTGGTATCTCCGCATTATTCGAGCACACAAATAATGGAAAATTAGGTCCAGAGTATTCACTCTTGCCAGCGCTTCCGCGGCGGACATTTGAACGATGTCGTATTCCATAATTAATGGCATCGATTTTACTTTCATATGAAATAAAAATCATGCCCATAACTAACCCACAAGTCTTTTAATTGAAAAAACAAAATGCGTCGCTCTTCATGAAAAACCCTATATATGTCTTTGCCAATTCTTGTCCATGAAGAAGGTCCATGCCGGTCATGTAATTGAGGTAATCGAGCAAAGAAACAAGATACATTTCAGCCCAGGTCAAACTTTTGCCGGCTAAATGTCCATTATTTTCTTTAGCGATTTTATCCAAACGTTCCATGCAATACGGAATGGTCTCGTTCATCAATGGCCCTTTAGAGCTCTCCTTGATCGCCGCGTCTTGCTCATAGCAATATTGAATCTTCATTCTTAAATCATTGACTGTTTTGACCATCGAGTCAATTTTCAAATGTTCCAAATCATCCGTTCCGCAGAGTTTGACCTGTTTAGCGTGAAAATGAACCATGGAACATGAACCATTCTTTTACCTTGACTGTCCATATAAACTAGTCCATTTAGTCTTGTGATTATCTTTGTTCAATATGCATTATCTCTAGTTTATTTTAAAACTTTTTTATTCTTCAAACCATTTTCTCAATCTTTATGTGCAGAAATGATAATTTTAGCAAATTTTCAGAGCCCCAAAGCTTTCTGTGACCGTTAAGCCTTTGGCATCTATAAAATTGACGACTGTTTTATTAGCAACAATAAATGTAAACTCTTTTGCAATTATATTTTTTGTAAAAAATTTGCAACCCTTTTTATGGCACCCTTTCGAACCCGTTCTTTCCATAAAATATTCGCAAAAGGTCCGAAATTTAAGGAATTTTAAACCTTTTTTAGCTGCTAATTGCACGCAATAATCCACAAGAAATAAACAACGTGCAAAAAATAATAAATCCTTTGAAATAACTCTTCTGCGATTTTTTTGCAACTCTTTTATTGTACCCTTTCTAACTAAGTTTTTTGGAGTTTAGCAAAATTATTAAGCCTCAATAACATGAAAGATTCCAAACGTAGAAACGCAATAAAAACGAGCAGTAAACATAAAATATATTCAATATCCCATTGCTTCATCATAATTATTATTTTTTATTAACCATTAATATAAACATTACCTTCAAGTTACTAAAATCAAGCATGTTTCTGTATAAAATTCAGTAATTAGCGAAAGAATTTACCGTTAAAACAACTTCCGAACGCAAGTTCCAAATAAAAATATGTCTTTTTAAAATCCATTGTAAACTCTTTGCGAATCCTCTTTCATCCCGTAATTGCCTTTTTTGTAATGGACTCTATTGTTCTAGTCTAATTTGCGAACGAGCGTGAATTATTCCGAACAATGCGTTTCTGTGGAAAACTACTTATTGCTGTGAAAATCGTAAATGTGATTTGCTTTCGTCGCTCCTTTGCTGGCAAGTAAACAAGATAACGACGACGGTATAATCCGCTAGTACATCACAAGATTCTCACTAATTTAAACGTTAATCCTATTAAAGAATTTATTGATTTCCCTGATTTTTATCACGTTTTACGGATTTATCAAGTTTCTGGATTTTCAAGCTCAATTTAATAGATTATTGAGAACAAAATAATTTGGATATAAACTAAGTGGACAAGAAAAACTGAGCCAATTTGTCAAACTACAAGTCAATATTAGAAAGAAATTTTCAATTTGATCAAAAAAATAATTAAGAAAATGACTTGAGCAGATAGCATGTTGTCAAGAGCATAATGATTGTAAAACTTTATTTAATAAATTATCTTTATTTCATAAATTTGTGTCTTTGTGTCTTTATGAATGTGGCAATGTGTCTTAATTATAAATAATTTATAATAAACTAGCAATTAATAAAATTACTTGGACAGAAATCATGATAACAAGAGCAGTGATTGTGGGACTTTATTTTAAAAATTATCATTGTGATAAATACAAATCTGATAATTAAATAAAACTAGCTAGAATAATAAGAATAATTTGTCAAACTGGAAGTCAATATTAAAAAGAATTTATTCAATTTGATCAACTAAGTAATTAAGAAAATGACTTGGACAGATAGCATGTTGACAAAAGCATAATGATTGTGAAACTTTATTTAATAAATTGTCATTGTGATAAATACATATCTGATTGTTAAATAAGACTAGGTAGAATAAGAACAATTAACCAAACAAGAAGAGAAAGAAATTATTAGGTTTTATAAATATTTTATAATGAAATTATTATAAAATTGTCATTGCGATAAATACAACAGTATGTGATAAGTACAATGAGATACAAAATACTCATTCTTCAATCTGACTTTTCCAGCTCTTTACTTTGACAGTTCTTCAGTATTTCGTATAAGTGGAAGAATATTCATTTTATTGGTAGATTTTGCTGTGCCCGTTTTAAATTTAAATCTGTTTTTGCATGTGTTATGAATTAGTTGGCAAAAACGCACCAAATTTATTTATGAAAATGCAATTGTGACAGTGTCACCATAAATTGAAAAAGATTTATTACAAATTTCTAATAATACTTCCTATGGCAAATGCAGACGTTTTAAGAACAAATTACTTTTAGCTCTGTCAACATAATTAAATACAAAGAGACATTAACATTTTTAACAAATTTTCTCCAAATTATTCAGGATTCAGTTTTGTCTCTCTAGTCTTGTCTATCTAGTCTTGTCAGTCCAATCTTTTCAGTCCAATTTTGTCTAATATTTTCTGTCTAGTCTTATCCGTGTAGTCTTGTATATCTAGTGTTATCTGTCTAGTCTTGTCTGTCTAGACTTGTTTAGTATTATCTGTCTTATTCTGTCTGTCTAGTCTTGTCAGTCCAGTATTGTCTGTTTAGTATTGTCTGTTTAGTCTCATCCGTGCAGACTTGTCTGCCTAGTCCTATCTGTATAGTCTTGTCTGTCTAGTCTTGTATGCCTAGTCTTATTTGTCTAGTCTAGTCTGTCTAGACTTGTCTGGTCTTGTCTGTCTAATTCTGTCTGTCTAATCTTGTCAGTACAGTCTTGTCTGTCTAGTATTGTCTGTCTAATCTTATTCGTGTAGTCCTGTCTGTCTAGTTCTGACAGTCTAGTCTTATCTGTCTAGTATTGTCTGTCTAGTCTTGTCTGTCTGATTCTGTCTGTCTAGTCTTGCCTGTAAAGCCTTGTCTGTCTAGTCTTGTCTGTCTAGTCTTGTTTGTCTAGTCTTGTCTGTCTAGTCTTGTCTGTCTAGTCTTGTCGGTCTAGTCTTGTCTGCCCAGTCTTGTTTGTCTAGTCTTGTCTGTCCAGACTTGTCTGTCTAGTCTTGTCTATCTAGTCTTGGCTGTCTAGTCTTGGCTGTCTAGTCTTGACTCTCTAGTCTTGTCTGCCTAGACTTATCTGCCTATTCTTGTATGTCAAATCTTGTGATTCTTGTCTAGACCCCGTTATCGCGTATTTTGCATTTTTTCAGGGTGGGCAACTCGGACGGTTAGTGCCGCCATGGTTGAAAATACCTCCTCTGCTTGTCAGGTTGGTATGTTATCCACTACACTACCGATGAGGACTACCTGGCCTTGTCTATCTAGTCTTGTCTCTCTTGTCTGTTCTGTCTAGTCTTGTTTGTCCAGTCCTGTCTGTTTGTCTTGTCTGTCTAGTTTTCTCTTTCTAGTCTTGTTTGTCTAGTCTTGTCTGTCTAGTCTTGTGTCTCTAGTCTTGTCTGTCTAATCTTGTCTGTCTACTCTTGTTTGTCTAGTTTTGTCTGTCTTGTCTTATGTGTCTATTCTTGCCATTGCGCAAATCGAGCGAACGATGAGGTGCGTCCTTGCTACGTGGATTGATTTGAATTTTCTCGTGAAGTCTCTGTTGGGAAACCGAATTGGAAAGCCTGGTGAAGATGAGCGTCGAAGACGACGTGATGTGGATTCAGAAAAAGCTGACCAAAATGATCCCAGACCTCAACAGGGAAAGATCCTATGTTGATCCTATGATGATCAAAACTATGACGATCGTCCTTGATTTTATCCTCGTCGTCGTTTTGCGATTTTGAGGAGGAGCCAGTCGACTCTTTCGTGTTCGTGCCCGACAGAAACTTCTTTCAGTTCTTAATCGGGGTTTTCGCCAGGGTTAACAGTTCGTCATCTTTGGTCGATTCCGCAGAGCGTTTACAGTCATTCATATGCGTGTGTTCGTTCTCTATAGGAAGCGATCTACCACGACTTCAAGAATTCGGACGTGAGGTACAAAAACCGAGTGAGGTCTCAGATCGCAAACCTCAAGGATATCAAGAACCCCACATTGAGGACGAACTTCCAGGTTTACATTTTACGTCAGTTGCATAGACCTCACATCCTGTTTGACGTGGGGTTACATAGATCTCACGCCATGTTTAGCTAGCTGTTATCTGGAGATGCTTTTGTGATCTTAGGTGTCCTGTATATTTCATTCTGGTCGGAAACGCTTGGTCGCATATGCTGCGGTGGGGAGTGAGGAGGCGCCAGAACATAGGATCTTTCCCTACTGACCTTAGATGACGGATCGGGTCATGAGCAGGCGTTGGATCTGTTGAAGGAACTGACGTAGAATATAAACCTGGAAGTTCGTCCTCAATGTGGGGTTCTTGATATCCTTGAGGTATGCCATCCGTGACCTCACTCGGTTTTTGTACCTCATGTCGGTATTCTTGAAGTCGTGGTAGATCACTTTTACTAGAGAACGATGACCCGCATATGAATGACTGTAAACGCTCTGCGGAAATCGACCAAAGATGACGAGCTGTTAAGCCTGGCGAAAACCCCGATTAAAAACTGGCAGAAGTTTCTGTCGGGCACGAACACAGAAGAGTCGAGTGGGTCTTTCGAACCGGATCGGGATCAGTTAGTCGAAGACGTACATGTGCTCGGTCGCTGTTGGATTCGCCATTTTGTTTCCGGTCTCGGCGGAAACACCCAGAGCGTACTCCATTAATTTCGTTGATTATTAATTTTTGTCCGGATATCCTGCTTTCGTTTGAATAAACAGTTGATTGTCTGGTTATTCAATTTCGTTGATTATTAATTTTATCTGGTTATCCAGTTTCGTCGGAATAATCAACTAGTTATCTGGTTATTCAATTTCAATGATTATTAATTTTATCTGGTTATCCAGTTTCGTCGGAATAATCAGTTAGTTATCTGGTTATTCAATTTCGTTGATTATTAAGTTTGTATGGATATCCCGATTTCGTCGGAATAATTAATTGATTGTCTAGTTATTCAATTTCGTTGATTATAAATTGTTGTCTGTATATCCAGCTGTTGCCTGGTTATTCATTTTTCATTGATTATTTAATTTTGTTTGACTTATTTTGTCAACTTTCGTGTGTCTTTCTATTCTTAGTATTTTCATTACTGCTCGTCGTTCTTTCATAATGGATAAGCGGGAGAGATCATTACAAATTTTGATTAGTCGGAAAGAAAACATATTTGCGAGGGTACAGCGCCTCTATGATTTTTCCACTCAGATCAGCGACGCCACATCTTTAAGACATCGTACCCCCGGTTGGCTCAATCTTTGACGGAGTATAATGACCTGGAAATGCGTATTTAGAATTGGAGCTGAACCAGGAATTTGTTCCCTCATTCGATATGACCATTCAGGACTTAGTGGATTGTATGGAGCAGGTGGCCTCGACTGTCTGTGGGACCCCGGAAGCGCCAACATCGACCCCATCAACATCGGGGATAGATGCCCCGAAGCTGAAACGGTTAGAAATCCCCAAGTTCGATGGTTCCCCAGATGCGTGGGCTCCGTTTTACGAATTGTTTCGTAATTTGGTGCACGACAATTCTCATATGTCTGACCTAGACAAAATGCAGTACCTCGTGACAGAGCCTGCATCGCATATTTGTAAACATGTTACGCCCACCGGGTCGAACTATCTTCCCACCTGGGAAGCTTTGGTGCACAGGAATAACGATCCTCGACCGTTAGGTTTTTTTCTAAATAGGCGCCTATTTAGAAAAGATATTTGGATTTAAACCGATTCAATTGTAGTCTCGCCAGGGTTTAAGTTCAGTTCTGGATGAGTTTTGTGCTCCTATCTCGGCGCTACACCGGCTGGGTCTTGCCGATTTGACGGATTTCATTTTTTTGCACTGGGCGTTGCAAGTCGTGGACCCGGGCACCAAGCGGGCATTTGAAGCCGCCTTGCGGGAAACCGATGTGCCCACCTACAAGGATTTTGTCAAATTTGTGGAGAGACGGACGTTGCCGACATAAGATGCTGCCCAAAGGGTGTCCAAAGGATCTTTCAAGCCTCGATCGACGACGCGGAATTTTGTGGTTCAATCGGAGGCACAACCTGTGGGTACGAAGTCTTCGTTTTGATGTTGTTGCAAAGAGGGCATTCATCAATTGCAGGTTTGCCCCAAATTTTTAGATATCACTCCCAAGATTAGATACGATCTAGTAAAAGAACATGCTCTTTGCATTCGTTGTTTATCCCATCAACACTCGCTCCGGAGGTGCCCGGAGACCACTAGTTGTTCTCAATGTTCATTATTCCCATTTCATCCCTTAAAAAAGGCGCCGGAAGGACGATCACACGTGGCGGAGACGCGAGCAGCCCTAACAGGTAAGTGATTAGACCAGCCCTGTTTTAAAACTGGAAAATTTTGATTTTCGTGAGACACGGTCCAAACATTGGTTCTCCTCAAAATCGTAAAACGACAACGAGGATAAAAGCAAAGACGAGAAGGACCGGGATAAGGAGAAGAAGCTGAAGTTCATTACCACCGGCCAGTTCAAATACTACTGATTCTGTTTGGCTTAAGTGCAGGGAAATGTTAATTGCTGCACTCAATGTTAGTGACGGAGATCATTTCGAAGGATGTGCGAGTACAGAGGAGTTGGCCGAGGAGTTAGAAGAAGCAATCTACCACGCGTTCAAGAATACCGACCTGAGATACAAAAACCGAGTCAGGTCGCGGATCTCAAACCTTAAAGACATCCAGTATCGCATATTGAAGACGAAGTTCAGGATAGGCGCCATTACAGCGACGCGGATGGCTACTATCACAGGAAATGGCCAACGATGCGATCAAAAAGATCAGGGAGAAGTTTATGAAGGAGGCTATCAATGATGCACAATTGGACACTGTACAAGGTACAAAAACTGATATGTTGAAATGTGGTATATATGTGGTAACAAGAGGCAGGGCCGACGCTAAATTTTGCGGGGTCCTGTGCAAAATAATGAAACGGGGCCTTCTCTCATAGAAAAGATTTCTTTCACGGCTAGACATTCTGGGGTTATATATTGCGAGTGGATTAAAAAATAATTTAGCTAGACTTGTAATATCAGTTTTAGTTAGGAGTAGTAGTCTACGTCCGGCGTAGTCAAAGTAGCAACTCAATTAAGCGGTAAATGTGTCCGTCGCAGCAGACGCAGCGCAGACGGCTGCACGCGCCAATAGATGCCGATCCCAGGCCTACAAACAAAATATCAACTCAACTCTCTGAATGCGCGGAGCCCCTGTCTAACGCGGGGCCCTGTGGCGTCTCACAGTTCGCCCACCCATCACGCCGGCCCTGGCAAGAGGTAACGTACATACAAGTTGAATATATTTCAAACCAGAGCATCTGATGAACCTATGACTACTTTCGTTTTGTGTAACGAGTGTGGAAACCGTTGGAAGTTCTGTTAGGTTTTGTTCTCCTCTTTCCCAATTGAAATTTCCCCATATTTTCTGTATAAACTTTTTGTATAGTTTATAAGCATTGTGTGAACTTTGTGAAGTGACCTAATTATAGGCGAAACATAGTCTGAATATATAAATATATTCAACCTATCCGTAGCTCTATAGTATTATTAAGTCTTTTTAAGATTTGCAAAGCAACTCTCAAATTGAAACAAATACTTCCTTTGTTAATACCACACAGGATATTTAATTATACAAGAGATAATTCAATAGAGATAATTATCTATAATAATGTTCTAGTTTACAACTATTTATACCAGTCACATAGACAATGCCTACTCAAATTTGAAAAGTTTTAATAACATGATATACGATTCCTTTGTTTGGTTTGTACACGATACTACAATTGGTCCGGAGACGAGGAACTGCTGAAGAACTCGGCAACAAAGGTGATTTTTTCTCGTTTTACCTAAGTAGTGAGGTTACACAAATTACAACTATCTTATGTTAATTTACTAGTACATAAACCTATGGCCTTCAGCCCCTGACATATTAGGTCTTGACCTTTCTCGTTACTTGCTTTGACGTAGCGAAAGGCTCACACAATGCATCTTGAGCGCTGTGTGCTAAAAAGTAACATAAGATTTCCGTGTCCCTCCCTTGATTTAATTAGTAAAGCTGTCCCAAAGTGGATGTTATTAAAACTTTTCAAATTATCTATAATGTAGTATGGTTTCAGCAATAGTAAAATATCATGTAAATCAACAATCTGCTAAGTTCATGCCTCTCTACCGAAATGTTAAAAATAAAAACCTAACTTAATCGTAATCCACGAGGCATTCAAGTAATTGCATTCCAAGTTATAATTCAAAACATCAAGTCTTGTCTGTCTAGTCTTGCTGTCTAGTCTAGTCTGTCTAGGTTCGGTTAGGTTTAAGTTGACTGTCTAGTCTTGTCTGTCTAGTGTTATGTCTAAGCTTTTCTGTCTTATCTTGTGTGTCTAGTCTTGTCTGTCTAGTCCTGTATGTCTAGTCTTGTCTATATAGTCTTGACTCTCTAGTCTTGTCTCTCTAGTCTTGTCTGACTAGTCTTGTGACAAGACTCAAATCAAATCAAATATTTATTGAATCTTTCGATGTACAGGAACATAAGACGTGTCTTGTCTGCACAAAATAATAGATTGAAATGTAATACACAGACGAATATATACTAGAAATTTAACATATCCAGAGATTAATTTAAATGAAATGCAGCAGCAGAAATAAAGTAAACTATATATACAAGATTTTACAAAACTAAAAACTAATTTAAATCAAAGCAAATATTTACAGCACCAGTAAAATATATTGGGACTTAACATAACTGAACTTAAATTTAAATCAAATCAAATCTGATTAAAAGAAACAAAGTCTATTAAACAAACATAAAATTTAATGTAATTCAATCTTGTCTGTCTAGTCTGTCTAGTCTTAGATGCTAAAAAAAAATAATAAACCTCAAGATATTTTTATTCTTGACATATCTGTTTTGTGAATTGAAAAATGGTAGCGAATTTGAATTGCAACGGTATAATGAAATTTGTAGTGGAGCAGAAGCGGAACGAAGCAGTGTCCCGTCGCGTCCGAGAACGTCTCTGTTTGGGCCGAGAACTTTTGTCCGAGATCTCCGGTGGTAGCCGTATTTATAGTTAAACATTTTAAACTGTGAAGCAATTTATTTTTTACTACGCCTGACCTTTCACAAAGCTTTTGGGCGCAAAAACTCAAAGGAACTTGTGTATGGAATGTAGATGCAATATTTTGATTAAATTAAATATGTTTGTCAGAAGTAGACAGAAGGCGGAAGCATATTAATATGGAGGAGAAAGCATGTTAATATTAAGAACGTAGCATATTAATATTATTTGGAAGAAGGAAGCATATTACTATTAGGAAGGGAACATATTAGTATGAAGAAGGAAGCATATTAATATGAATAAGTAAGCATATTATTCTAAATGGAAGCTTATTAAAATGAAGAGGGAAGCAAATTAATAGGAATAAGTAAGCTTGTTATTATGAATAAGTAAGCTTATTATTATGAAAAAGGAAACATTAAAATGAAGAGAAAATCTTATTAATAAGAAGAAGGAATATTAATATGAAGCTATACTTCTTCATATTAATATGCTTTCTTCTTCATTTTAATGTTTCCTTTTTCATAATAATAACCTTACTTATTCATAATAATAGGTTTACTTCTTCCTATTAATATGCTTCCCTCTTTATAAAATTCCTCTCTTCCCTAGATAAATAGATAAATCTTTAGAAATCCTAATATACATATAAGAAGGCCCTGACACTATATAGCAATGAAAATATAATACAGACTTATAAAACAGAATGCTTACTATAAAATTAATGACTAAGCACTTGCAATAACATATTTAAAATACGCAAAGAGAATAAAAAAGATTAAAATACAATAAAAACAATCTAGTATGCATATTAATATGAGATGATGAGTTAGGTAATTGAGACTAGGAATGTGCTAAGATTAAATGTGATGATCGAATGTTTGTATGTATATTAATAAGGTGTGATTGTTTGTAATGATTAATGTTTTTAATGGTCTTCTTCTTGAATTTGATGATTAATGATGTTAAACATTTTGGTATATAAAATGATTAATAAATATGTATTTATAAATATATTAATAAAATGAATGAAATATTGTTAATGAAGTATATTTATTTGATAAATATTGGTAAACAAATATTCACAGTGTGTTCTATACACAAAATTAGTATAGGAACTATCTCGTATTAGTAGAAATAATTTTCACCTTATCTACAAAAAACTAGAAAAATTATATCTAGAAACATTTGTCTAACTTTGACCATGAATTTTCTTGGTATAAAAGCAAATTAAGTATAAAAAATAAAAAATAAAGCAAAACTCAAATATTAAACTTTAAGATGGTTAAATAATGCCAATTTTTCGAAATCTAACTTTTATGTTCGCAATTTTATAACTTTAAAAATTACTGTTTTTTAACCAATTTCGGCCTCATTCCTGTTCCTAGAATAACTTTCTTTTGGAATAGAATGGTATAGACACATTTACTTCAAATATCACTGTTTTATGGGTTAGAAATCAAGTAATTAATCTTTGTTTGATCTTCGGAGAAACACCTTCACAATATCAGTTCATTGCTTACTTCAAACAGGAATAATCCGCAAACCCTTCTTCTGTATTTCCAAATATTTAAGATCAAATATCCGCTAATCCGATTAAAGATTTAGATCTATTGATGTAAGCTTAGTATTATCAACAAATTTGTCCTCCAACAAAAATTAAGATTTTTAAAATTACAAATATTTATATTAGACACATATTATAACATTATATAATAGATACATCATATAATAGACACATATCATATAAGTCTAGCTACTTATAGCCTGCAGATATATAGACATGTATATTACATGTTTTATAAATATTTGTTGTAGAAGAAAAGAATTAAGGAAACTATGTTCTTTAATTCACAAATTGACTAATAACACAAATTAAATATAATTATTAGTACAGTATGGCAATGGTAAGTTAATTTTACTGCTAAGAGAGGCCGCAAGGTCCTAGAATATTACATAACATGATAAACGAAAATAATTATGAACATCTATAAACGCATTTCTGCCTTTTGGCCTCTCTTGCAGTAAAATGCAGGAGCCACACCATACTAATAATTATACTTTATTTATGATATTAGTCAATTTATGTGAATTATAGAACAGTTTCCTTAATTCTTTTCTTATAATATGAAAATTCACATAGTAATTTTTTCCATATTTTTTATATTTGTTGAAGAAATTAATAAAGGGCTATCGACCACAAGGTCCTTCCACCATATTCCTAATAATAGAGAGAAAATATATTTATTGTATACTTTATACCAGTGTTCTTCAACCTTTGTCATCCCGCGGAACCCTTTTTTGAGAATTTTCTTTTTATGGAACCCTCTGTTTAGTAGCACTTTGATTAAGGGGGGAATCGCATTACATGTTATGAACAAGGTTCGTCCCTGCATTTCTTATAAAATTTTTGTAAAAGTCTCAATAAATAAATTTGCATTTATTCAAACAAAATTATAACTTCGTATAAAATATAAAAGCATTGTACTATACATACATAGAAATGAAATTATAATCAAATAAAAAAAAAATTGAAAAATGTCTTTTGCAAGCCCGTTAAATGTTCCAAAATATGATTTTTTAATTCTGGCCGAATGCGATGTTATTTTTTGATATTTGCCGGAAAATCATTTAAATTAGAAAAACATTCTGTATTACTTTCGGTGATGCATTCCTCCCAATCTTCTTCATTCTTCTTGCTTCATTTTCGATTTGATTGAGATTTACTTTGCTATTGATCCTAAAAACAGCAGTATTTGGTCCTTGAAGTGAAAGATTAACTTCGTTCGTGTACAAAAATATATCTACAAGGCAGGCTAGATTTTGAAGCCAATTAGTGTCATTAAGTTTTCCAGAAAATAAAATTCACGTTCAGATAAAAAGATTCGAATTTCATCATGCAATTCCCAGAGTCTGGTCAGAACCTTTCCACTGGATAACCATCTTGCTTTAGGTATGAAGAAGGAGATTTTTATGTAAGCTTCCCAGATCATCGCACATTTGGTCAAATACCCTGGTTTTAGGGGTCTGGATTTTGATAAAGTTAACCATCTTAACGGCTTCATTGAGATCTTCTGCAATGCTTTTAGTATCCGTTTAACAGCGAAAGCATGAAGATGAAGACAGCAACGTCCGGCTTTGATGTCTGAAACTAGTTTCTTTAAACGTGCTATTACGTCTTTTATAATACCAACCATAGCTTTAGCTCCATCAGTGCATATATGATGACATAAATTCCAAGAAATTGAATTCATCTTTAGGATTTTTCAAACGACTTACTAGTTCCACTTCGCAGAAATCATATCTTTAATTCGTCATGAAATCGTCGTATCAGACAATGGGACGAGGTCAATTTTGTTTGCATTTTTTTTCACCGATCATGCATTTGATTAAATCTTTTGTACAAGCTTTAAAAGTTCAGATTTTTTTAGCTTTGATTCGCGGAACCCCTGGATGTTTTAGTGGAACCCTAGGGTTCCATGGAACACCGGTTGAATAATACTGCTTTATACAAAGGGCTATCCTAATAATAATAATACAAATAATATTATTATTAGTATAAAATATTTATTATGTAATCTATAAGCTTAGGTTATATAACTAGTTTATATTTCACTAGGTTATATACAACTGGATCCTAAGAGATTAACAAAAGGCTATCGTCCACGAGGTTCTTCTGCCCTATTTCTAGTGAATACAAATAAATCTTATTATTAATATAATATACTTTTTATATAATCTCCTTAATTTGGATTATGTTAGGTTAGGTTACATAACTGGGTTATTTTCTATTATATAATATGTAATAGAAAATATGGAATATAAATTGAAATTGTCCTTTCAGATTAAAGTGTGTTAGTTAAATCTAGGTGATTAATCCAACAGACAAGAAATATTTCACAGGCAGGAATATTTGAGCTGCATGTTGTATACGCTACATATTTAATGAGATTAAGTTAAGCCGTTTGAATTTTAATCCACAGAAACCATTTGTGCGAATTAACGCGTTATAATCAGCTTGGCGTAATTATATCAAATAATTACCACCAAACTTCCAAGAAATATTTTGTTTGCAAATTATTTGCGAAGAAGATTTTTTAAAACCCATTTGTTAATGAAAATTCATTTTGAAATTTATATTTATGTAATGATTTATTAACTTAACTAGTTTAAGCTTACTTTTGATGTTTCCAAATGTTGATTTCTTCCTATTCTCTGTTTTCTAATTTATTTATTGAATTAAATGTTTGAGCTAATTATTTATGTGAGTAATTTGTGAAATATTGAGCTTATTAGTTTCTTTATTAAAAGTTTTAAAGTGTTTTAGATGTTGGGTGAATCCATCAATGTTTTTTTATTTTAATTGACGTTTTTCTTTTAATTAATGTATTTCTTTTAATCAAATGGCATCGATAAGATAGAATTGGTAAAACCATCCTACGTAGGATGGTTTTACGTACGTTATAGATAATCATACAAACTAGGAAATCTAGGTGATTAATCCAACAGACAAGAAATATTTCACAGGCAGGAATAGACAACTAAACTTAAAACAATCGGAACACAGCCTGAATATATAAATATATTCAACCTTTCCGGATAGTTAGAGATTAGAATTGTTATAGAGCTCCGGAAAGGTTGAATATATTTATATATTCAGGTTGAGTTCAGATTGTTTTAAGTTTAAATGGCATCGAATTTAGTCTTAGGTGTCAATATTGTTGATATCTATCTCTAGAATTTTCTATTATTATCTAGAATTAGAGACGAATGTCCATGACTGTGTCTAGATTACACTCCAGATTATACAACTTGAGCAGGGGTGGGCAAATTTTTTGGCAGTCTGGCCATATTGCGTAAGAAACTTTGACCGCAGATCGCATTATTTTTTTTTTCTATTTTAATAGTTATTTACTTATTTGTACCACGACCGTTGCAGAAATACTCGCCTTGACGGCAAACTATTGTAAGGTTTTCTCATAGTGGACGATATATTCTTCTTGAAAACGAAATATTTTGAGAACACCCGTAAATGTGCATTGTCTATAAAATAGTGGCAGGTGGATAATAAAGTAAACAGGCGGCCTGGGAAACATAATAAGCATCTGACTTTCAATTAAAGTAGTTTATAAATTGCTTCGCGGGCCGCATATAAGGTCGACGCGGGCAGCATGTGACCCGCGGGCCGCTATTTGCCCAGGCCTGATCTAGATACACTATATAGTCTTAGTTACGCATGTTGTCTAGACCTAACTTCACTCATTCAGGATTTAATGATAACTAGTTAGACTTTTCTTTAGTATTTTAAATATTTTTTAGAAAAAGGCACGAAAAAACTTATTATTTATAGACAGACGAGCAGATTGAGACAATTTAGATTTTAAGAATTAATTTGTTTATCCATCTAGATTAGTCTTTTACATAAGATTTTACTTATAGATAATTCAAGTTTAAACAATTGCTACCAAAAATTAGTTAAAACCAGCATCGACTAATTAGATAATTACAGAAATACAGAGAGATTTAGAAAATTTATTTATATTTAATCTATAGAAGAAAGGTCGGAGAAGAAGAAAGATCATAGCGATATTAAGACTTATCTTGTTTGTCTATTTAGACTAGTTTGTTAGTTATAGACAACTAAAGTTGAAACAATTTGAACAAAGAATGAGTAAAAATCAGTATCGACTAATTAGATAATTACATAAAGAAGAAAAAAATTATGCTATATATTAATGTTTAGTCAATTGAATGAAAGACAGATAAACAAATTAAGACTTATTTTGTTTGTTCACCTACACTACTCTATTTGTAATAGACAACTAAAGTTTAAACGATTTCGAAAAAAAAGTTAAATTCGGTTTCGACTAAATTACAGAAAGACGGACATATTGGGGTAATATATCAATGTTTAATCTATTGAATAAAAGATGGCTAGACATAGTAAGACTGATTTTGTTTATCTATTTAGACTAGTTTGTTAGTTATAGAGAACTAAATTTCGACCCAAAATAAGCAAAAATCAGTTTCGACTAATTAGATAATTATAGAAAGTCTAAATGATTTAGGCCAGGGGTGGCGAACCTTTTTATCACCGCGTGCCAAGTTTCCACATTATGAAATGCTGACGTGCCCAATAACTTTGCCTGAGTTACCATATTAGCCTGAATACCATATCGGCTTGAATACGACGTTTGAAAGTATCAAATTCCATCCCGATTTACAAAAATTAAGGGTCAGAGCGGGATCCCTTTAACTACAGACCAATCTGTATTTAAAGCCAATTTTCAAAAATTTTAGCATTTCTGCCTCGATTATCAAGTTTCTTGGAAAGTAAAAACATGCGGCAAACAGTCAAAACGGCCTCTGGAAGAGTAGCCCAACTGATACTGCTCTGTTGGATAGTGTTAATTTTATAATTACTTCTCTAAATTGTAATCAAGAGGTTCTTGCTTTATTTTACGACCTAAATAAAGCATTTGACTATTTTGATCACACGCTCCTTCATCCACAAAAATCCACAAAAAATTAAAGATATTGGAGTCGCCTTCCACAAAAAAATGATATTATTATAGTTAAAAGCGTCGCCAAGAACTGGGTAAAATCTTCCTTGCATCAAGGAGGACGAACAATTATTAAACGGTTCAAAATCGTCAACAACATTAAAGAAGTGGGTGGTACCCCAAGACTTTCTAATGGAACAAACTCTATTCTTGATATTTGTTATGATCACTCCTTCCACAAAAAATGAAGTTATTGGGGATAAAGGCGTCGCCAAGAACTGGGTAAAATCTTGCAGCAAGGAGGACAAACAGTGATCGTAAACGGTTAAAAATTGGAGAGAAATTTAAAGATGTGGGTGGTACCCCATTGCTCTGTAATGGGACAAACTCTCTTCTCGATATTTGTTGTGATAACAAGCTCGTTTCACAAAAAAATTAAGTTATTGGAGTTAGAGGCGTCGCGAAGAACTGGGCAAAATCTTCGTTGCATCAAAGAGGACGAATAGTGATCATAAACGGTTCAAAACCGAAGAGAATATTAAAGAAGCGGTTGGTACCCCATGGCTCTGTAATGGGACAAACTCTATTCTCGATATTTGTTGTGATCACAAGCTCCTTTCACAAAAAATGAAGTTATTGGAGTTAGAGGCGTCGCGAAGAAGTGGGTAAAATCTTCCTTGCACCAAAGAGGACGAACAATGATCGTAAACGGTTCAAAATCCGAAAGAAAATTAATGAAGTGGGCGGTACCCCAGTGCTCTCTAATTGGACCAACTCTATTCTTGATATTTGTTAATGATCTGGTGCAAACAAATAATGTTGCAATTATATTTTGTACGCTGGCGATAGCAACATTTTCAATATCTAACCCAGACATACATGATTTAATTAAAAGTAGCAATTTAAAATCAAGAACATTAGGGGATGATGTATAAATCTTTAATGGACTTTAAATATACGCGAAACTTACTTCATGATTATAGTTCACTTCTAAGGTTTGAAAGGTGCCGAATCAATAAAATGTCTAGGGCTAACATTTGATCAAAAGCTAAGGGACTATCATATTGTGCTAACATGTTCGACATTAATTACTGTGTGTTATCTGATTCGAAACCTAAGAGAATGTGAAAATTTTGATTCTGAAAATATTTTACGCCATCGTTAGTTTGTTATACGGTGTGATATTTTGACGTCATCAGCAAATATTAATACGGTATTTAAAAATATATTACGAGATCTTCAATGTACATCCTGTTTGTGCTTCATCAAGCACAACTTTTTAACGCAACCCTTCTTCCTCCCGCGTGCCAATAAAAATCTCCAGCGTGTCAGCTGTGGCATGCGTGCCATAGGTTCGCCACCGCTGATTTAGGCAATATATCAATGTTAAGTCTATTGAAGGACAGACAGATAAACAAATTAAGACTTATTTTGTTTCTCTACCTAGACTAGTCTATTAGTCACAGACAACTAAAATTTCAAACATTTCGATAAAAGATGAGTTAAAATCAGTATCGACTAATTAGATAATTACAGAAAGACGGACATATTTAGACAAAATATCAATGTTTAATCTATGGAAGAAAGGACGGTATGTCGATCATACTAAGACTTATTTTGTTTGTCTATTTAGACTAGTTGGTTATTTATAGACAAGTAAAATTTAAACTCTTTTGACCAAAAAATGTGTAAAAATCAGTGTCGAATAATTATATAATTACCGAAAGTCGAAAAGATTTAGGCAATAAATCAATGTTAAGTCTATTGAAGGAAAGACAGATAAACAAATTAGGACTTATTTTGTTTTCTATGAGTTATAGACTAAACTACAGTTTCAAAAATGTCGCTAAAAGATGACTTGACTTCAATATCGAATAATTAGATAATTGCAGAAAGACAGACAGATTTAGACAATATATCAATGCTGAATATATTGAAGAAAGGACGGATCGACATATTAAGACTTATTTTATTTGCCTATTTATACTAGTTTTTTAGTTATAGACAACTAAAGTTTAAACAATTTCGACCAAAAATGTGTAAAAATCAGTATCGACTAATTAGATAATTTCAGAAAGTCGAAAAGATTTATGCAATATATCAATGTTAAGTCTATTGAAGGAAAGGCAGATAAATAAATTAGGAGTTATGTTGCTTGTGTACCTAATGTAGTCTATGAGGTATAGACAATTAAAGTTTCAAAAATTTCGCTAAAAGATGAGTCAATTCAACATCGACTAATTAGATAATTGCAGAAAGACAGCCAGATTTAGACAATATGTCAATGCTGAATCTATTGAAGAAAGAACGGATCGACTTGTTAAGGCTTATTTTGTTTGTCTATTTAGACTAGTTTGTTTGTTATTGACAACTAAAATTTAATCAATTTCGACCTAAAACGTGTTAACATCAGTATCGACTAATTAGATAATTACAGAAAGTCGAAAATATTTAAGCAACATATCAATGTTAAGTCTATTGAAGGAAAGACAGATAAACAAATTAGGACTTATTTTGTATATTTACCTAAACTATTCTATGAGTTATAGACAACTAAAATTTAAAAAATTTTGCTAAAAGATGAGTCAATTCAATATCGACTAATTAGATAATTGCAGGAAGACAGACAGATTTAGACAATATATCAATGCTGAATATATTGAAGAAATGACGGATCGACATATTAAGACTTATTTTGTTTGTCTATTTATACTAGTTTTTTAGTTATAGACAACTAAAGTTTAACTAATTTCGACCATAAATGTGTTAAAATCGGTATCGACTAATTAGATAATTACACAAAATAGAAAAGATTTAGGCTATATTTCAATGTTAGGTCTATTGAAGGAAAGATAGATAAATAAGTTAGAACTTATTTTGTTTGTCTAACTAGACTAGTCTATTAGTTATTGACAACTAAAGTTTCAAAAATTTCGATAAAAGATTAGTAAAAATCTGTATAGACTAATTAGATAATTACAGAAAGACGGACAGATTTAGACAATATATCAATGCTGAATCTGTTGAAGAAAGGACGTATCGACATATTTAGACTAATTTTGTTTGTCCATTTAGACTAATTTGCTAGTAATAGACAATTAAAGTTTAAACAACTTCGACCAAATATGTGTAAAAATCATTATTGACTAATATCGATAATTACAGAAAGTCGAAAAGATTTAGGCAATATATCAATGTTAAGCCTATTGAAGGAAAGACAGATAAACAAATTAGGACTTATTTTGTTTGTCTACCTAAAGTACTCTATGAGTTATAGACAACTAAAATTTAAAAAAAATCGCTAAAAGATGAGTCAATTCAATATCTACTAATTAGATAATTGCAGAAAGACAGACAGATTTAGACAATATGTCAATGCTGAATCTGTTGAAGAAAGAACGGATCCACTTGTTAAGGCTTATTTTGTTCGTCTATTTAGACTAGTTTGTTTGTTATAGACAACTCAAATTTAAATAATTCCGACCAAAAATGTGTAAAAATCAATATCGACTAATTAGATAATAAAAGAAAGTCGAATAGATTTAAGCAATATATTAATGTTAAGTCTATTGAAGGAAAGACAGATAAACAAATTAGGACTTATTTTGTTTGTCTACCTAAACTACTCTATGAGTTATAGACAACTAAAATTTAAAAAATTTCGCTAAAAGATGAGTCAATTCAATATCGAGTAATTAGATAATTGCAGAAAGACAGACAGCTTTAGACAATATATCTATGCTGAATCTATTGAAGAAAGGACGGATCGACATATTAAGACTTATTTTGTTTGTCTATTTAGATTAGTTTGTATGTTATAGACAACTAAAGTTTAAAATGTTTAAAATGTTTAAAAATCAGTATCGACTAACTAGATAATTATAGAAAGTCGAATAGATGTAAGCAATATATTAATGTTAAGTCTATTGAAGGAAAGACAGATAAGGACTTATTTTGTTTGTCTACCTAAACTAGTCTATTAGTTATAGACAACAAAAGTTTTAAAAATTTTGCTAAAAGGTGATTTAAAATCAGTATAGACTAATTAGATAATTATGGAAAGACGGACAGATTTAGATAACATATCTATACTGAATCGGTTTAAGAAAGGACGGTTCGACATATGAAGACTTATTTTGTTTATCCATTTAGACTAGTTTGTTAGTTATTGATAACTAAAGTTTGAAGAAATTCGGCCAAAAAATGTGTAAAAATCAGTATCTACTAATTAGATAATTACAGAAAGTCTAAAAGATTTAGGCAATATATCAATGTTAAGTCTATTGAAGGAAAGACAGATAAACAAATTATGACTTATTTTGTTTGCCTACCTTGACTAGTCTATTAGTTATAGACAACTAAAATTTCAGAAATTTATATAACAGATGAGTCAAAATCAGTATCGACTAATTAGATAATTACATAAAGACGGACAGATTTAGACAATATATCAATGCTGAATCTATTGAAGAAGGGACGGATCGACATATTAAAATTTATTTTGTTAGTCTATAGTCTATATACAAACTAGTCTATTTGTTTGTTATAGACAACTAAAGTTTAAACAATTTCGACCAAAAATGTGTTTAAATCAGTATCGACTAATTAGATAGTAACAGAAAGTATAAAAGATTTAGGCAATACATCAATATTAAGTCTCTTGAAGGAAAGACAGGAAGGAAACAAATTAAGAGTAATTTTGTTTCTCTACCTAGGCTAGTCTATTAGTTATAGACAACTAAAATTTCAAACATGTCGATAAAAGATGAGTCAAAATCAGTATCTACTAATTAGATAATTATAGATAGACAGACAGATTTAGACAATATATCAATGTTTAGTCTATGGAAGAAAGGACGGGTCGACATACTAAGACTTATTTTGTTTGTCTATTTAGACTAGTTTGTTCGTTATAGACAACTAAAATTTAATTTCGACAAAAATGTGTTAAAATTAGTGTCGACTAATTAAATAATTACAGAAAGTTTAAAAGATTTAGGCAATAAATCAATGTTAAGGCTATTGAAGGAAAGAGAGATAAACTAATTAGGACTTATTTTGTTTGCCTAGCTTGACTAGTCTATTAGTTATGACAACTAAAATTTCAGAAATGTCTATAACAGATGAGTCAAAATCAGTATCGACTAATTAAATAATTACAGAAAGACGGACAGATTTAGAAAATATATCAATACTGAATCTGTTGAAGGAAGGACGGATCGACATATTAAGATTTATTTTGTTTGTCTATTTAGACTAGTTGGTTAGTGATAGACAACTAAAGTTCAAACAATTTCGACCAAAAAATGTGTAAAAATCAGTATCGACTAATTAGATAATTACAGAAAGACAGACAGATTTAGACAATATATTAATACTAAATCTATTGAAGAAAGAACGGATCGATAGATTTAGGCAAAATATCAATATTAGGTATATTGAAGTAAAGACAGATAAACAAATTAAGACTTATTTTGTTTGTCTACCTAAACTAGTCTATTAGTTATAGACAACAAAATTTCAAAAATTTTGCTAAAAGATGAACTAAAATCAGTATCGACTAATTAGATAATTGCAGAAAGACAGACAGATTTAGACAATATATTAATACTAAATCTATTGAAGAAAGAACGGATCGATATATTAAAACATATTTTGTTTGTCTATTTAGACTAGTTTGTTAGTTATATGCAACTAAAGTTTAAACAATTTCGACCAAAAATCTGTAAAGATCAGTATCGACTAATTAGATAAATTAGCCGTTTATTTTGAAAGTGACCTAACTCCATTTATGTTCGAATCGAGATATTGAAGGGTTTGCGTTGGATTAAATTTCAAAATATGGGTAACAGATAACATTGTAGAACAATGTTTTGGTGTTTCTAAGGGTGTCAAATTTATCACCCCAATTCTTAAGAAAGCGCAAGTCCATCCATACATAAAATAAATTTTTCTTGAAATAAAGATAAATGTATTTCACTTTTATGTTATAAAATCAAGAATGATAAATAACAGTTGTTAAATAATTTTTACATTAATATAAATATTGTTTTATTAATTATTAATCAGTCTTCTCCAGTTTTTGTATGCGGGAGGGATATAAAATAATTATTGTGGGTAGGTGGTATACAATGTGGTATACAAAGGTGGTATACCAAAATTCCTTGTATTTGAGGTTTGAGAGTGGTCTCGTATTTTTTTGTAGTTTTTTGATTTTTACATTGAAATTCATATTCGAAGATTCATAAATTTTCTCTTGGAATATTTTAATATATTCATATTCTCACAGTTTTTTTGCAATTTAATTTGTTATAAACAAATTATTAACAAATTACTGAAAGTTACAATGGTATATCAGGAGACCCTCAGATCAGGATATGAATCCATTAGCAAATCGAAATTGAAATTTGAAATTAAATTGTTTATAATAAATTCATTGCCCATTGATAATTCAACTGCTACTTATTACTTACTAGTAATAATTAAACATAAAGCTTACGAGAACACATAAACTTTATTTGCATATTTTCCACATCGGTTTGAAACTCTCTCAATAGGACTTAAGCCACTTTCAAAATAAACTTTTTCATCATTTCATTAACCCAGCAAATTTTGGTTTTACAAAACCTTAATGATTTTAAATATATTAGTAACAAGTTACTTCAGTATAAAAAGATCAAGTAAAAAAACAACTATTAAGGTAGCTTACTCAATATTTTTGAAAAATGGACTTAGGCCACTTTCAAAATAAATGGCTCAAATACGGAAAGTCGAATAGATTTAGGCAATATATCAATGTTAAGCCTATTGAAGGAAAGACAGATAAACAAATTAGGAATTATTTTGTTTGTCTATGTAAACTAGTCTATGAGTTATAGATAACTAAAGTTTCAAACATTTCGCTAAAAGATGAGACAATTCAATATCGACTAATTAGATATTTGCAGAAAGACATACAGATTTAGTCAATATATCAATGCTGAATCTATTTAAGAAAGGACGGATCGACATATTAAGACTTATTTTGTTTGTCTATTTAGATTAGTTTGTTAGTTATAGACAACTAAACCTTCAAAAATTTCGATAAAATATCGACTAATTAGATAATTACAGAAAGACATATCTATGCTGAATCTATTGAAGAAAGGACGGGTCGATATATTAAGACTTATTTCGTTAATCTTTTTAAACTAGTTTGTTCGTTATAGACAACTAAAGTTTAAACAATTTCGAGCAACAATGTGTAAAAATCTGCATCGACTAATTAAATAATTACAGAAAGACGAAAAAATTTGGGAAATATATCAACATTTAGCCTATTAATATAGAGACAGATAAATAAATTAAGACTTATTTTGTTTGTCTACCTAGACTAGTCTATTAGTTATACACAACTAAAGTTTAAAAAATTTGGATAAAAGATGAGTCAAAATCTCATTGGATAATTATAGAAAGATGGACAAGTTTGGGCAATATATCAATGTTTAATATATTGTAGAAAGGACGGACAGACATATTAAGACTTATTTTGTTTGTCTAACTACACTAGACTATTAGTTATAGACAATATTAAGACAGATTAAGATTTATTTTGCTGGTCTCTACAATATAAGACAGCCAACAAATTTAAAAAATATATTTAATTAAGATAATATTATTGTGCTTACTTTTGTTGTTTCTAAATGTTGCCTAAATCTTAATAATATTCTTTTAATAAAATTTGTAGCTAGGATGCCTTAAAAGTTGTGAATATCCCACGAAAAAAGGTTGTCGTAAAAGAAGTTAAACAAGTTGTAACGTTGAAATGTAAAATGAATGTACTAAGGTGTCTTTATTAGGCGATAAAAATGTAATCAAGACGGAATAAGCTAATAGAATCTGTGGAGTTAATAACGTTGTGGAAAGTCCGTGCGTGTTAATGTCAGAGCCGACACATCTACTTAGAATCCATGAGGACCGCGCCACGCGAAACTCGTCCCAAACCGAGCCGGTTGTAAGGCCGAGGGGGCCCGAGGACCAATCACCGGGCACCGAACCGCAACCAACCAGACCCGGCTATGGGCCCTCCTACCTGCCCGACCGTCCGGATCATTTAAATACCAACCCTGCCATCCAGAAAATCATTAACTCATCCGACTTTCTCCAGTCAACAACCACCCTCGCATCATCTCATAACTTTTTATACTTCGCTTCCAAAAAAACATTCGTGTTATCCGCTAGTTTGTTTCGTTGGAAAATTTACTAGTTTTAACAAACAGTGCCTATCTACCCCATTGGATTATTCTAAGTGTTTAAATAAAGTGCCCACATGGAAAATTATAAAATGTGCCAAGAAACAAACCAAGTCGTTTTGGATGTGATTCCGCCGCATTACAACATGCATCACCAGCTCAGCCCGCCTCAGTCTCCGAACACTCAGCAGCAATTTAAAGGTAAGTTTCGGAATCCGACGCCGGATCGCCTAAGTGTTTTCCACTTGATCCCGTCTAGACTCCCTTTTCCACTCCCGGAAACAATCACTTAAACTTCTTTTAACTTCCAGAATGTAGTAGCCCGTCTTCGGAAACGAGCTCTAACGCAAATCAATCGCATAACGACCCGACGATGCGTCGCTACCGCACCGCCTTCACCAGAGACCAATTAGCACGTCTCGAGAAGGAATTCTACAAAGAGAACTACGTTTCAAGACCCAGACGTTGCGAACTAGCGGCGCAATTAGGACTACCAGAAAGCACCATCAAGGTAATTTATCTTTATCTTTGTTGCGAAACCGCGGATGTTCAATTAACACTTAAATTAAAAACCTTTTAATACCGTCTGTGCTAAGTAACAATTTTACAACGTGCTAAATCGCAAAATAAACTTTATTTTCTTTTTCTCCAGGTTTGGTTCCAAAACAGACGCATGAAAGATAAACGCCAAAGAATGGCCATCGCTTGGCCCTACGCCGCCGTCTACACCGATCCGGCCTTCGCCGCTTCTCTCCTCCAAGCCGCCGCCTCCACTTTACCTCTCCACTACGCTCCACCAGCTCCTAACCTTTACCAACCTCACTACCCGAGATACCACCCTTACCAAACCTACCCAACATACCAACAACACCCAGTCATGTCCATGCCTATCCACCCCCAACCCGCAATCCCACAACTCCCCCAGGGAATCAACATCAATTTAGGCTTAGACTTCCAATACCCGCAACTGAAAGTTTCACCGGGATCCCCCAGCTCTGATGTTAGTCTTAGCCCGCAACCAGAAGGTCTTTTAATGCCGGTGAATAGGATTTCGCCTCCGCAAACGCAATTGAAAGCGGAAAAACCAAAACTGTTCAAACCATACAAGACTGAGTATTAAGAGGATTCCGAAGAGATTTATTTATTTATTAATCTGAATTGTGATCATGTACTAGCATTGTAAGATATTGTTGATTGAGGGCCTAAAACGTCTCGATTATTTGTAAATAGAAGATTTTTATATGTTGTTTAGTTTTTAAGGATTAATTTGTACATAGTATAATATTTAAATGAAGTCAATAAATATTAGTGCAATTTTAAACATAATAACACACTTTTTTCTATATTATCCCTTTCAAATTATTGTTAAATAAAAATTATACCGCAAAAACGGTAGTGTGCAAAATATGGGTTGCAAAAATACTACAACTAATTGTAAAATATACACGGAAAAAAGTACATTCTAAAAATTACAGTTTAAATAGTAGCAGCGGCCTTACGAATTCAAATTTGTAGAGATTGCAGTCAGTCAGAAGTTGGCCCCCGAAATTTTGAAAAATTTAAATTCTGTTCAAGAGTTCTGGCAAGATTTAGAATAGTTCTAGAGTTCTTGCAATAGTTCCGGGGAATTTCGGGCAGAAATCGAGAAAAACAAATTGGGGGGCCAACTTCACGCAGCCCCCTATTTTTCAGGAAAAAGAGTTCTGATGTAATATTCCAGTTCTTTATATAGAGTTCTAGAGTTCTCAATCGATACTGAATATAGTTCTACTTTTTTTTTTCAAAATTTTTTAATTTTTGAAAAATTAAAAAAAAATCTGATAACGGCTTTCTAAGGCAGATTGTTCTAAGGCAGATAAACAAAAAATGCTTATCAGACATTTTTGTAAAATCAATATTTATAAATTTATTTATAAAAAACTTTCGACGAAGATAAAAATACAAGAGTTCTGAGTAGCCCCCGGAGAGTTCTGAACAAATAACCAATACAATTTCTTTGTCAAACCAATATTAAAGAAGTTATAAGCAAAAACGAGGAGCTAAATTCTTGAAAATTACAGAATTTCAAAAAAAAATTACTAATTAATTAATTTACTAAATAATTAACTAATTTTTTGAAAATTTCAGAATTCGAAATTTTTTAAAAGAAGTTATAAAAGAGATTTGTTCAGAACTCTCGAGGGGCAACCCAGAACTCATGGAAAAAAAAATTTTGAAAAAAAAAATTGAAAATTCTGAAATTAAAAAAAAATTAGCGCCTCGCTTTTGCTTATAACTACTTTAATATTGGTTTGACACAGAAATTGTATAGGTTATTTGTTCAGAACTCTCCGGGGGCTACTCAGAACTCATATCAAAACTCATGAAACATTTTTTTTTTGGAATTCTGTAATTTTTTTTAATTTTGCGCCTCGTTTTTGCTTATAACTTCTTTAATATTGGTCGGACATGGAGATTATAAAAGAGATTTGTTCAGAACTCTCGAGGGGCTACCTAGGACTCTTAACAGAAGTCAAGGTTTTTTTTTTTTTGAATTTTGTAGTTTTCAAAAATTTTGCTTATAACTTGCTTATAATTTTCGTTTTTGCTTATAACTTCTTTAATATTGGTTTGACAAAGAAATTGTATTGGTTATTTGTTTAGAACTCTTCGGGGGCTACTCAGAACTGTTATCAGAACTCTTGTTTTTTTTTTATCTTCGTCGAAAGTTTTTTATAAATAAATTTATAAATATTGATTTTACAAAAATGTCTAATAAGCATTTTTTTATTATCTGCCTTAGTACAATTAAAAACCGTTATCAGATTTTTTTTTAATTTTTCAAAAATTACAAAATTTTGAAAAAAAAAAAGTAGAACTATATGCATTATCGATTGAGAACTCTAGAACTCTATATAAAGAACTGGAATATTACATCAGAACTCTTTTTCCTGAAAAAGAGGGAGCTGCGTGAAGTTGGCCCCCAAATTGTTTTTCTCGATTTCTGCCCGAAATTTTCCGGAACTATTGCAATTTTCAAGCAAGAAGTCTAGAACTATTCGAAATCTTGCCAGAACTCTAAAAAAATTTTAATTTTTCAAAAATTTGGGGGCCAACTTCACACGACTATTGCAGTCACACCAGGGCCGGATCTATACAAGGGCTTTTTGGGCTGCAGCCCAGCGCCCCGTGGATATAAGGGGCGCCCAACGCCCATTGAAGACAATGGACAGTATTATAAATTTAAAAAATATCTAGAATTTAAAAAATTCCTATCATAAAGTTGGCAACCCTACGATCATTAAACCGTGTGCGCGCTAAATCACTTTTGTTCTCGCCGCCGAAGTGAAAACGGACTAACAATTAGTGTTTATTGTTTATAGTGTACTGTGTTTAGTTTTACTAAAAAGTTAAAAATTATAAAGACCGAACCTTTCTCTTATTTTACTTATAATTGAAAGTAATCAGCAAAGTCAGTTATCTTACATGAAATTTCCTGCTTTTAGTAAGTAAGTATAAATAAAAAATTGCTACCAATCAATCCTGGGCTCAATTTATCACGGACGGCAAAGAAAAATCTAACGTTGAAATCAAAAGTCGTGATGTTTTTGTGTGTATATTATTTTTCAATAGTAAATAAACTCTAATAGATTTTTTAATGAAAATTTGCGAATTGCTGCACACATTACAAAGTATCAAAATGTTACGAGAGGGACAATATTACATCCATTATCTCTCTTGCACTGTTTATTTTCAAAAAAATATCAAGTTCTTTGTTTATTTTCAGAAAAATATCAAAATCTTCTTTAACATGTCTGATAGAAAATATAAAAGTGGAGCTGAAAAACGAAAATTACAGTTAGATCGAGGAAAAGAAAAAAATAAATGTGCAAAAATTGAAACTTTCTTTAAATTAGAACATAAAAACGAGAATGTAATAGCTACAAATCCATTATTAAGCGAAAAGGAAGGTAGGGAACTTAGGGGGCGGAAAGAAAAAAATACCAGTGATGAAAATGTGCAAGATCTTGACTACCAGCAACCCTCTGATCCCTCTGAGAGCGATATTGTTGTTCAGCAAGACCACATTAGTACCGAGGTGGAAAGAAATTTAGGACATATTCAGTTTGAGTTTGAGAAATATGTTGACGTTGGCTTGTGGCCAGTTTTGTCACATGAAATGACTGACTTTCAAAATAAAGATTCGAAAAATATATATCCATCTTCATTAAAAAAATACAAAGAACAAAACAGGTCATTTTCAAATAGGTATTTCGTTAAGAAAATGAAAAATGGCCAATTACTGGAAAGATCGTGGCTATGTGATTCAACCAGTGATGGTACTGTTTTTTGTTTGCCTTGCAAACTTTTTTCCAAAACCCCTTCTTATAGTCCGGTCATTTTAGACATAAAAATAGTGATCAAATAAAAAAAATTCCGACAGAGCCAAATCTTCGTAGAAACCTTAGGTTTACCACAAGGAATAAAGTGTCAAAAGTCCCCATCAGTCCCATGTGAGCTTAGGGACTTATTCGGGGGCCAAGGTCAAAATTTTAGGTTTTTTGGATTTGTCTCGAAAACGGTAAGTTTTATCGAAAAAGTACCTCAGAGCAAAGTTGTAGATCTTAAAATTCTCTATAAAAATGGTTCCTATGATTTTTTCTCTAAGACCCACTATTTCCCAGATATTGCGCTTGTAAGAATCACGTTCTACATAATATGCACACATTTCAACACCACCTGTGAGGTAGTGTACTCGGCGCGTTTTTTTTAACGTGGTATCCCCGGTAGGCCTATTCCACGAACCTTTATGACGTTATTTTCAGGAACAATAATTATTTAATAGTATGAAGATTATTGATATGGGTTACTGAGTTTAACTGTCGTTCTAACTTTTTTTTATTACTTTAATCTGACTCATACTCTTCATATTCAACTTCAACTATCATGTTTTCTTCAATTTCTTCTTGTTCTTCTTCTTCTCCTTCCTGTTGATGAACGCTTAGAAATTGTTTAAATGAAGATGAATCAGTTGTCTCTTCATCAAAATCACATGAATCTTCTTCCTCTCTTGTATTTAATTGAACATTTGAGCAAGAGACACCTTGGCAATTGGTACACGCTGGAGAACACTGCAACCCTACTTTTTTACAGCCACATTTGGCACTACAACCTTTCTTGCAATTGCAAAAAATAGTGTTAAGAAGTTTTTCTGGAGCAGGGGGCAGTAAAGTTCGAATCGGTTCCAAAGTATTATTTATCAATTTCCAACCCCAGTCTTCAGGGTTCAGTTCATTGCCTTGCCATGTCTGAACTTGATAGTATACTCGAAACAAATGTTGACTAGCAGATGCCGATGTTGGAGGAAGACAAGATAGCTGTACTTGCTTTTTGTTTCGTGTATTTTTTACAAATGTTAAATATCTGTACGTATCTATGCAATCAATTTTTTTTGGAGCTCCATAAACCGCAAGAAGAAACCGAATTCCTTTAGTAATTAGTATTTGAGGTGAAGAATTAATTTCTGTAAATACTTTTGCGCAGTCAATCAAATCATTTTTTTCAAATAATTTTAATACTGAATTTTTGCCCCTTCTAAACATTTCTGACGTAGTATCGCATCCGGTTATCGCATGTAAAAATAAAATAAAGTTTTGGCATTTTGGATAAGCTGATAAACTTTTAGAAGAATATATTTCTGTCCGTTGCTGCGCCTTCCCAGGTTTTAAAAAGTAAATAATTTTATCAGATGGAGTCCTTGCAGTGAGTAGTACTAATAAATCAACATCTTCACCCACTACAATAGTTGTATTTCTTGCATTAAATTGTTCTATTGCTGTTTCAATTATGAGGACATCGGCGTCATTCGGAGCTTGTTTCCCGGCAATATTTTCTGGGAAATAGTGGGAATAATAATATATTTGGGAAATAGTGGGTCTTAGAGAAAAAATCATTGAGACCATTTTTATAGAGAATTTTAAGATCTACAACTTTGCTCTGAGGTACTTTTTCGATAAAACTTACCGTTTTCGAGAAAAATCCAAAAAACCTAAAATTTTGACCTTGGGCCCCGAATAAGTCCCTAAGCTCACATGGGACTGATGGGGACTTTTGACACTTTATTCCTTGTGGTAAACCTAAGGTCTCTACGAAGATTTGGCTCTGTCGGAATTTTCTTTATTTCAATTGTCTAAAATGACCGGACTAATACGTGGCATATGTGTGCATACTATGTAGAACATGATTCTTACAAGAGCAATATCTGGGAAATAGTGGGTCTTAGAGAAAAAATCATAGGGACCATTTCTATAGAGAATTTTAAGATCTACAACTTTGCTCTGAGGTACTTTTTTGATAAAACTTACCGTTTTCGAGAAAAATCCAAAAAACCTAAAATTCTGACCTTGGGCCCCGAATAAGTCCCTAAGCTCACATGGGACTGATGGGGACTTTTGACACTTTATTCCTTGTGGTAAACTTAAGGTCTCTACGAAGATTTGGCTCTGTCGGAATTTTCTTTATTTCAATTGTCTAAAATGACCGGACTATTAATACACAAACGGATTTTCTGATTGGAAACACATAGGACACATAGGACGCATAGTGACTTGTTTAGAAAATCACGAAAATTCTAATGAACATAAGAGTTCAATGTTAGTGTGGTTGACACGAAAAGAAAATAAGTCTGTTTTAGACAAGCAGTTTCAGGATCAACTAAGGAAAGAAACAGAATATTATCACAACGTCCTAAAACGGGTTATTGCAGTGGTAAAATTTCTGAGTATAAGGGGCTTAGCATTTAGAGCTTCCGAGGAAGTATTTGGTTCTCCATATAATGGTTACTTTATGGGTGCTCTGGAGCTATTGGCAGAATTCGACCCATTCATTCGTGAACATATTGAACAAACAGAACTGCGACCAAAACCGATAATATCGTACTTATCAAAAACAATATATGAGGAAATAATTGAGATTATGGGCAAACAGATAATTGAGAAAATTATAACTCAAATAAATAACGACGACACAAAATACTATTCAATTGTGATGGATTCAACCCCAGATCTGTCTCACAATGATCAACTTGCTATTATATTACGATACTGTTTTCGAGGAAAAGTTTATGAAAGATTTGTGTCATTCATTAAAATTAGTAGTCATACTGGCTTACATTTATTTAATATTTTACAGGACTTTTTAGAAACAAATGGACTATTTGTGGACTATTTACTGGATAATTGTGAGGGCAGTCTTATGACAACGCTGCTAATATGGCGGGTCACTACAATTGTGTACAAGCACGACTAAAACAAAAAAATTAATTCGCAGATTATGTGCCGTGTGCTGCGCATTCCCTTAACTTAGTTGGTGGAGAATCTGTTAAGGTTTCAACCGAAATTATGAACTTTTTTGGAATAGTACACAAAATATACGTTTTCTTTTCTGCTTCGACCCATAGGTGGGAACTGCTAAATCGTGAAACAAAATTTAAATTAACGTTAAAAAGTTTAAGCCAGACCAGATGGTCTTGTCACTATGATGCTGTCCGAGCTTTGAAAAATAATTATGATAACATTATGAAAATATTAAAAAAATTCAGTGAAAATGAGGATGAAAAAGTTGATTTTTGAAAAAAAACAGGAAATTTATTTAATAAACTGGCGAAACTCGATACTGCAATTTTAATTATTTTTTGGGAAGAAATTTTAGAGAGATTTAATTTAGTTAGCAAAAAATTACAGAGCCCTGGTTTAGATATTTGTGAAGGCAATAAGTTAATTATGTCATTAAAAGAGTTTGTCAGCAATATACGGCACCAATCAGATCAGAAACTAAAGCAATACGAAGAGAAAGCTAAAAAGTTAAGTACAAGTGTGGGAACAGAATACAGTGACATAAACAAGAGACGTATTAATTCAAAATTTTCATATAAATCTACAGATATAGTAAATAGCAAATTATGGACTTAAATAGAAAAAGCCAAGTCTATCAGACATATAGCAACAGATTCAAATTTTTAATGGATTTGCAAGACAAAAACATGGAGTACATAGATCTGCAAAGTGCCCGTAATATTATTGATTATTATTCAGATGACGTAGACGAACATTTAGTGCATGAGTGTATTCAGTTAAAATCTTACTTATTACAGTCTAAGCCAGATTCTTACTCCTGTTGCAGTGACATTTTTATGCTAATTTATGAAAAGAAACTTATTGCTGTTTTTCCAAATTGCTATACCATCTTAAAGTTTTTTTTATCATTGCCAATTACTAGCTGTGAAGCAGAGCGTGTTTTCTCCAGGATGTCGCATATAGAAAACAAATATAGGACAACAATGTCAAACAATAGACTAAATCATTTATCAGTCCTTTCCATAAATTGTGATTTAACAAAGGATTTGCAGCACAAAAATGCAGAAAGGTTGTTTTATAATTTATAAAAGACATAAGTTATATTAAATAAATTTTATTGTTTTCTTTTTTTTTCCTATACCGTGTACCTAGTACATCATTTTTTTGACAAAATGACAATTAGTTGATTAATTAGAGCCCCCAAGTAGTATTAGCCCAGGGCCCCACAAACCCACGGTCCGCCCCTGAGTCACACACTGTAATTTTTAAAACTTATTTACTAATAATACCGGAAACTGTAATTTAAAAAAAGCAATTGTTAGTTTTTACAGTTTTAAATTTGTAAGGCCGATGCTACTATTTAAACTGTAATTTTTTTAGTGTACTTTTTTCCGTGTATATTGAAAGTACTAGTTTTAGTTACAAATTGATCGTTTCAAAGTTCAAATTCTAGTTTTTAAAGTTTAATTTCGTTTGTAGATTTCAATTTCGTGCTAATGATGCTATTTTCATTTTCTTTCCAATTTTGAGGATATTAAAAAAAAAAATGGAATTTAAAGTCCAAATTGAAACTTGAAACGACGAAGTTGAAATTTGAATGGAAGAATCTTTGAAATTAAGCAATCGTGATTTAAAATATATATTTATTTAAATTTACATAATCTCAAATTGCATCTAGGTATATAGCATAGTTTATGATACAAGTGTGTGAATGCTCTCATTGCTATTATAATTAGCAACTCATGCATAAAAGCCTTTCACACACGTGTATCACACATTAATTTATCTACGAAGAAAGTTAAAAATTCTGTTCAATCTACAAAAAAATGTTTTTCTACTGATATATGTGAAAATTGCATTTTTTGCACGGCTTACCCTACATGAAAGTGACATTTTTTCATTCTAGAGATGAAAATATTTTCGTATCTAGAGAGGAAAATGAGCATTCTAAATGTATGATTTGCTCCAAAAAAACTAAAGAAACACTAAACTAACGAAATTTGCATGGACTTTCTTATTAATTACATCAATTTCAATTAAATATTTTATTTACAAACGTAAAAAGAGCCTGAAACTATTTAAAAAACCGAAATAAAATGCCCTATTTGACTTGAAAAGTATCACCTTCTATGAGAATGCAATATGTTACCATGGAAACGACCAAACCCAAAATTAAATTTGTATTGACAGTTCTGACAATTCGCTTCTAATTGGATTTATTAAAGTCGAATTATGGATTCTACAACCGAAATCAGTAGAAAAAATTGCATTTACTACTCGAGATGAAAGTGTTTTTTTTGGTTCGGTGTGATTGATAACTCGCTGGCGCTCGTGAGCAAACTCCCACCTCACAAAAAACGCCACTTTCATCTCTTGCTGTAAAATATACTATTCTCACCGATATTATTTAAAAAATTGTAATTCTGGCAGAAAAAATACTTCAAATCACTGACACAATAAGGTTAGAACGTTCAGGGCCACCGTGGCAAAAATTCCGAACTAGTAAAAACGCGCATTTACAGGCACACTATTTGGTTATTATCGATCTAATCGAGGTTAACCTAGAGAATACCTAACCTAACTTAGATTAAATAAGCTAACTTAGGTTATGGTTAGATTAAGTTATATTAGAACCGGATAAATCCAGACTGAGAGGTCGAGACTACTTGACTGAAAATAAGAAAAATTAATTTTATTTTAATATGCGTCAGAAAATAATTTCCACCACGTCTGTTTGTTTTTTGTTTTGTGAAGCGAGTTGTTACCATGGTAACAATAAACAGAAAGCTTTTAATAATGAAACTCCATTTGATTTACATTAGACTTTTACGCACGATTTGGTTACTTTTACACACGATTATAATAATGGCATCCTTCAGCGAGTAAATATAGACCATATCAAATTTATCTATTTTCATAAGGCTACAACATCGGTAATTGTATCATTATCAATTTATCTACAGCAAGACCAGAAAAGCTCTCACTAGACAATAGCCAAGAATGGTCGAGTTTGTATAGGCTGGAACAAGACGACAAAAACGAACAAAGCCCCAGGCCCGGACAATATAACACCGGAAATCGCTAAAATCTTTGCCGAGACGCAAAAAGAGTACTGTCTAGACGTCATGAACCACCACCTAGTTAAAGGCGAGGTACCAAGGAAGTGGAAAAAATCGCTGGTACTAATCGAGAAAGGCAGAAAGAAGGTAAATACAACTACTACCTATAGGCCGTTGTGCCTTCTTAATACAATGGGGAAGCTACTAGAGCAGTTGTTAAACACAAGACTAACTGAAGAAATAGAAAAAACAGGGTGACTGGCAGATCTGCAATACGGTTTCAGAAAAGGCAGAAGCACAATAGATGCGATGAAAAAAGTGCAGCACATTGTAGAAAGCGTAAACAGCGAAGCATATAATATAAGACGAAAATGCTGCCTGCTAGTGACTCTGTACATCAAAAACGCTTTTAACTCTGCGCCGTGGAGAGAAATAGTGGCAGAATTAGAGAGAAGAAAAATAGCTCCATACTTGATAAGAATGATTCAAAGCTACCTGGAAGAAAGAACACTACTGGTAGGGGAAAGTGGTGAGATGGTAGTAACGTGCGAAGTTCCCCAAGGCTCTGTCCTGGGACCCACGTTGTGGAACGTTTACTACGACGGTGTCCTTAAAATGCCAAAAGAGGTAACCATCATAGGGTACGCAGATGATATAGCATTGGTCGTTAACGGTATGACGGCCGAAAAAATTAGACAAACAACGAAAACGGCGATCAGCAAATTACAACAATGGATGGATATGAAAAAACTGAAACTGACTCCAGAAAAAACGGAAGCCGTAATGATAGTGGGAAGACGGAAAGTGCGGCACTTGACGATAACACTGGGAAATAATGACACAGAGACGATTTCTGCGACAAAATATCTTGGGGTATACTTCGACACTGACCTTAGAAAGACAAGACATATTATAGAATCTGTCAAGAAAACGGAAGGTACGGTCAAAAGATTAAACATGATCCTGATCAACATAAGAGGACCAAAGGAGGAGAAAAGGAAAGTACTGACGTCAATTGTGTATTCCACACTACTATACGGAGCACCGATCTGGCAAAAGGCAATCAAATTTAAAAAATATAAAAACATAATAACAAGAGTCCAACGCAAACTACAAATCAAAATAGCATAGGCATATAGGACAGCTTCTACCGAAGCGCTACAAGTAATAACGGGAACACCACCTATAGACCTCCTAATTGAAGAAAGGACCAACACATACGACGCAGGATCTGAAAACAGAGGACATGAAAGGGAGAAAATAATAAATAAATGGCAGGAAAGATGGGATAGCCAGCCGCAAGCAGCCAGATGGACAAAACGACTCATACAGATGATAAAAACATGGACCGAGCGAAAGCACGGAGAAATCACACACTAACAACACAAGCCATATCAGGACACCGGGACTTCCAAAAGTATTTACACAGATTTAAAATAATCGATTCGCCGAACTGCCGCTTCTGCGACGAGGAGGATGATGCGGATCACACGATTTTCAGGTGCTACAAATGGGGAAAAAACAGAAGGTACCTAACGTCAAAAATCGGAACACTAACGCCGAAGAACATCATCAACCTAATGCTAGAAACACCTGACAATTGGAAGGATATCGAGGATACCATAAGAGAGATTATGGAAAGCAAAGCCCAAGACGAAGGGATAATAGAAATAAATAAACAGAACATTCTGACAATCCTACACCCCAAGTAATACTTGACGGTCTCCGGGGTGCAAGGAGTAGAATTGAGGAGTGGATTTTTTAGTGGGTAGTCTAGCCACGAAGGCGAGTCGTCCCACACTCCCCAAAGCAATTTAGAGCACTGGGGGCTGTACGTAAATGTATTTTAACCGTCCTCCCGAAAAAATAAGGTTGGAACAAGAGACAATTAAACAAAATTAGACACGACTAGATACAAATAGACAAGGCGTGAAAGGGAATTACTAGGCAAAACGAGGTCAAGTTCAAACAAGAATAGACAACTCTGGACAAGACCATCTCATATATTTTTGTCTAATACTCGATAAATTAATAATTATGCAATGATCAAAATTATTTCTCTAAAGTTCTAATTGTTTATCCAGTAATCAAAATCATTTTGTGTTTCGAAAAGAATGTCTAACAAATTTTGTCTAACAAGCTATCCTTTGATTCGATTTTGATACATTTAATACATCACATGTTTTTGATAGCATTGAACTAGTAGATTAAATAGCGGAAGCTACTTTGCGTCCGTCTAAGAGATCCATTTGCTTGTGCAGTCTGTTTATTCAGTTCAAATTACGAGTAGTAAGTCATCAACAAGCGCAGTTGCTTAGTAAAAAAGATGAAATTTGGACAAGACTAGACCAGACCAAAATAAGAGAAGACCAGACTAAACCCGACAAGACCAGACAAGACCCGACAAGACCAAAACGCCTCGATTATTTGTAAATAGAAGATTTTTATATGTTGTTTAGTTTTTAAGGATTAATTTGTACATAGTATTCCAATGAAGTCTATAAATATTAGTGCAATTTTAAACATAATAACACATATATTAAATAGTAGCATTTGTATCTTTTCTTCAAAGATTATAATTTCTAGGAAATTATTGTATACATATCGTCAACAAAGTTAACGTCATTTGTATAACTAATCTTTCTTTAACAAACTTTCTTAAAAACAACTACTTCACTGGCAAACACCACGACTGACATTGAATTACATTAAGAAAGTTTTTTGGGTTCTACATAACCCTGTGATTTTCCCAAAAAAAAAACAATATATTGATCAAATACAAAAAATAATTATTAATTAATTAATGAACATCCATATACGCGTTTCTGCCTTTTGGCTTCATGACTTACAAGTGTGATTTTTTCACAGTTAAAAGAGACCACAAACCCGAGTATTTGATACAAATTTCAACTTGTTACCTGTACGCGTTCCTGAGAAAAATGGCCTTGACCGACAGACAGACGGACAGACAGACAGACAGACAGACATACAACAAAGTGATGCTATAAGGGTTCCGTTTTCGGTACGGAACCCTAAAAAGATTATGGATTTAGAGCTCAAAAGTTTTGGAAGTTTATGAAAACTTTCTAGGTTCATCCAAAACTTGGAGGTATTCTGATTTAGACCTTTGCTTGGAGATTTTAAGCAAAATTCTTGGTTTGGTTGAAGCCCTTGCTAGTTTTAGAAGATTTTCCAGATTAATATATTTGCTTGGAACTTCTAGAAATCTTGCAAATTAAAAAAAAGATTCTGGATTTAGAGCTCAAAAGTTTTGGAAGCTTATGAAAACTTTTAGGTTCATCCAAAACCTTGGAGACATTCTAATTTAGACCTTTGCTTGGAGATTTTAAACAAAATTCTTGGTTTGGTGGATGCCCTTGCTAGTTTTAGAAGACTTCCTAGCTTTATCCATTTGCTAGGAACTTCTAGAAATGTTGCAAATTTCAAAACAAGATTATAGATTTAGAGCTCAAAAGTTTTGGAAGCTTATGAAAACTTTCTAGGTTCATCCAAAACTTGGAGGCATTCTAATTTAGCCCCTTGGTTGGAGATTTTAAGCAAAATTCTTGGTTTGGTTGAAGCCTTTGCTAGTTTTAGAAGACTTTCCAGATTTATACATTTGCTTGGAACTTCTAGAAATCTTGCAAATTAAAAAAAAGATTCTGGATTTAGAGCTCAAAAGTTCTGGAATTTTATGAAAACTTTCTAGGTTCATCCACAACCTTGGGGACATTCTAATTTAAACCTTTGCTTGAATTCTTGGTTTGGTTGATGCCCTTGCTAGTTTTACAAGACTTCCTAGATTTATCCATTTGCTAGGAACTTCTAGAAATCTTGCAAATTTCAAAAAAAGATTCTGGATTTAGAGCTCCAAAGTTTTGGAAGCTTATGAAAACTTTCTAGGTTCATCCAAAACCATGGAGACATTCTAATTTAGACCGTTGCTTGGAGATTTTAAGCAAAATTCTTGGTTTGGTTGATGCCCTTGCTAGTTTTAGAAGACTTTCCAGATTTATACATTTGCTTGGAACTTCTAGAAATCTTGAAGATTTCAAAAAAAGATTCTGAATTTAGAGCTCAAACATTTTGGAAGCTTATGAAAACTTTCTAGGTTCATCCACAACCTTGGAGACAGTCTAATTTAGACCTTTGCTTGGAGATTTTAAGCAAAATTCTTGGTTTGGTTGATGCCCTTGCTAGTTTTAGAAGACTTCCTAGATTTATCCATTTGCTAGGAACTTCTAGAAATCTTGCAAATTTCAAAAAAAGATTATGGATTTAGAGCTCAAAAGATTTGGAATTTTATGAAAACTTTCTAGGTTCATCCACAACCTTGGAGACATTCTATTTTAGACCTTTGCTTGGAGAATGTAAGCAAAATTTTTGGTTTGGTTGATGCCCCTGCTAGTTTTAGAAGACTTCCTAGATTTATCCATTTGCTAGGAACTTCTAGAAATCTTGAAAATTTCAAAAAAGATTCTGGATTTAAAGCCCCAAAGTTTTGCTAGCTTATGAAAACTTTCTAGGTTCATCCAAATCCTTGGATGCATTCTAATTTAGACCGCTGCTTGGAGATTTTAAACAAAATTCCTAGTTTGGTTGATGCCCTTGCTTTTTTTGGAATATTATGAAAACTTTCTAAGTTCATCCAAAACCTTGGCGGTATTCTAATCTAGCCCTTTGCTTGGAGATTTTAAGCAAAATTCTTGGTTTGGTTGATGCCCTTGCTAGTTTTAGAAGTCTTCCTAGATTTATCCATTTGCTAGGAACTTCTAGAAATCTTGCAAATTTAAAAAAAAAAATCTGGATTTAGAGCTCAAAAGTTTTGGAAGCTTATGAAAACTTTCTAGGTTCATCCAAAACCTTGAAGGCATTCTAATTTAGACCGCTGCTTGGAGATTTTAAACAAAATTCCTAGTTTGGTTGATGCCCTTGCTTTTTTGGAAAATTATGAAAACTTTCTAGGTTCATCCAAAACCTTGGCGGAATTCTAATATAGCCCTTTGCTTGGAGATTTTAAGCAAAATTCTTGGTTTGGTTGAAGCCTTTGCTAGTTTTAGAAGAGTTTCCAGATTAAGACATTTGCTTGGAACTTCTTCAAATCTTGCAAATTAAAAAAAAGATTCTGGATTTAAAGCTCAAAAGTTTTGGAATTTTATGAAAACTTTCTAGGTTCATCCACAACCTTGGAGACATTTTAATTTAGACCTTTGCTTGGAGATTGTAAGCAAAATTTTTGGTTTGGTTGATGCCCTTGCTAGTTTTAGAAGACTTTCCAGATTTATCCATTTGCTAGGAACTTCTAGAAATCTTGCAGATTTCAAAAAAGATTCTGGATTTAAAGCCCCAAAGTTTTGGTAGCTTATGAAAACTTTCTAGGTTCATCCAAAACCTTGAAGGCATTCTAATTTAGCCCTTTGCTTGGAGATTTTAAGGAAAATTCTTGGTTTGGTTGATGCCTTTGCTAGTTTTAGAAAACTTTCCAGATTTATACATTTGCTTGGAACTTTTAGAAATCTTGCAAATTAATACAAAATATTCTGGATTTAGAGCTCAAAAGTTTTGGAAGCCTATGAAAACTTTCTAGGTTCATCCAAATCCTTGGAGACATTCTAATTTAGACCTTTGCTTGAAGATTTTAAGCAAAATTCTTGGTTTTGTTGATGCCTTTGCTAGTTTTAGAAGACTTCCTAGATTTATCCCTTTGCTACGAACTTCTAGAAATCTTGCAAATTATAAAAAAAGATTATGGTTTTAGAGCTTAAAACTTTTGGAAGCTTATTAAAATTTTCTAGGTTTATCCAAAACCTCCGAGACTTTCTAATTTAGGCCGTTGCTTGGAAATTTTAAGCAAAATTCCTGGTTTGGTTGAAGCCCTCGCTAGTTTTAGAAGACTTTCCAGATTTATCCATTTGCTTGGAACTTGCAAATTTCAAAAAGATTCAGTATTTAGAGCTCAAAAGTTTTGGTAGCTTATGAAAACTTTGTAAGTTCATCCAAAACCTTGGAGAAATTCTAATTTAGCCCTTTGCTTGGAGATTTGAAGCAAAATTCTTGGTTTTGTTGGAGCCCTTGCAAATTTTAGATGGATTTCTACATTTCCAAATGCTAGGAACTTATAGAAATCTTTCAAAAAATTTGGATTTACGATTTAGAGCTCAAAAGTTTTGGAAGCTTATGAAAACTTACTAGGTTCATCCAAAACCTTAGAGACATTCTAATTTAGCCCTTTGCTTGTTGATATTAAACAAAATTCTGGGTTTGGTATTGGATTTGGTAGCTCAAAAGCTTTGGAAGCTTACGAAAACTTGTTAGGTATATACAAAACCTTGGAGGTTCTAGAAAACTTGTATTCAATCAAGATTTGTAAAACTTACTTTGACACTAGACAGAGTAGCCAAATCCTCTTCCTCCAAATCGACAGATTTCGCATCCTAGAGAGTGGACGTCGTCAGATGGACGCTCCACCCTCCGTCCAGCCTATTACAAGTCTCCTTCCTCAACGAACTAGGCTTATTCTGCTGATCATCAGAGTGCTTCTCCTTAATATGCTGTATGGCCTTCTCCAACATTTCCTTCCGCCTCTTCCTCTCACTATTCTCATACTAAACAACAAAAAAAAAAGAAACAATAAAAACCTAATTGATATCCAAGAAGTTTGAAAACTCCAAGGAATGATTTATCACTAATTCTTGGATCAATTTTGACCTAGGCTTAGTGAGCGGAAATGCTAAACACTATTGGAAGGCTAGTCCACTACATTAGAAATGTAGACTTCCCTGCCTAATCTAGTTTGTGTAATCTAATCTCGTTAGATTATCTAATCTTATCTAAGTAATCATGTAAATGTATTTCTTGATCTTTGTTGTCTACATCTGTATTATAGGTGTGTCGATTGAATTCCGTATTTTTATTACCGTTCCTTTCTTGTTGTTTGGTCTGTGTGATCGCGTAATGGAATAATGGCAGGCTGAGAAAATTGGGCCTAAGAAGTTAGCGTCGAAGAAAATGAGTGATCTCTCTTAGCAGTAAAATGCAAGAGCCACACCCTACTAATAATTATATTTTATTTATGTTATTAGTCAATTTGTGAATTAAAGAACATAGTTTCCTTAATTCTTTCTTTATACTTTATAATTGTTTTTACACATTGTTTTCATCATTATAAAATTTATCCAAGTGACCCTTGGATAAATTTTTGGATTTAATATTTTTTACTTTTGCGACTAAACGGAAGGTTTTTACAAAATTTGCTAAAAATACTTTTTGGTAGACATCTTACAAACGGATCTCCCGGTTATAATTTTCTATCTTGAGGCGATCACGAGATATTTGCAAGCTTTGAAGAAAAAATCATTCCTCACGACGTCCCTATGGGAGTGGGAGCGTTCAAATTTTGTCAACTGATACTTCTGGTGTATACGCACATTCAGTAAAAGTTTCATTAAAATCCCTCAAATGTTAATAAATTTTTTTCGCAATTTTTGAATATTTTGAAATTTTAGTGTTCGTTTTTGTTGAATTTCGTGATTGTACATATTTGGATTTGTTTAAAAAACTATTTTAGTAAGATTCACACAACGTGGAACAATAAAATTTCACATATTTGTAGACATTTAGTCAGTCTATGATATCCCTCAGTTAGTTTTGCAAAATATTTTATCTGGCGGCGGTCGCCGCCCCTCAAACTCAAAGTCGCACACGAGGTACATATATACTTGCTTTTTGTGTTTATTCTCGTTCATACTTAAACTTGTGATATGTGGGGTCTTTTAGTCTTACAACGATCTTATTAATGATTGTATGTCCAATTATTCTTCAAACATTGTTCCAATATTTTTAACAGAAGGTCTTCAAATTATGCTGCTTATAAATTTGATATGTTTAATAAACATTTAGATGTCTATCTATTGAGACTAATCGTAACGTGATGCAGAATAAATAGGCGACTGAATCGAATCGATTGCGATCGCCTCGTTAGATTTGTGTCGATATATAATTCTGTTGCAATAAATTTCACGAGATTGATTTCAGGAAAATTTGCGATGAGAATTACAGGGAAAGAATGTAATAAATATATTTTGCTGGAAATAAAAACTGTGACTAATTGACCACAACCACCACAATAAAACATTCTTTGGCACCGTTAGCTTCCCAAAACTTCTCAAAAATAATCTTAACAATTGCAATTGAGTTTTCAGAGTAAAACTAATTTGTTATATTAAAATTAGTTTTATTCTAAAATCTTCGATTCTTAACTATTAGTCTAAAATCTTAGATTCTTAACATTAATGTTGTATAATAATATTTTATGAAAATAATCTAAATCGACTTTTATAAATCTGTAATCTATATAAATAATCTTTTCTAATAAATCATCCAGCAGATAACAATATCATCAGATCCATCAATTAACGCATCGATTTTCAATTAAATGCTTGCGTGCTATCCCCGAGGATTCGAAGGGTGGCATCTCTGCTGACTGGTCCCGAGACCGTTTAGAGTTTCGGGGATGGGAATCGGGATTAATAGGGATTGCGTACATGGATCGCGCACACTGACAATTTGTCACGCGACTCCTCCATTGTTCGACCCTCGCTGATAACACATTTATCTGCATTATACAGTGTAAGGGATCTATTACCCAAATCCCACTCAATCAAAACAGATGTTTTGATAGTTCCGCTTATATTTTGATTCACTTTCAATTATGTTTTTAGATTTATTGGATTTTGTATATTATAATTTATCTTCAAATAATTGCATTTCTTCCTAAAATCTGCAATCTAAAACTCATCCAAGAAAACCGAATTTATTAAGTTTTCTTGGATGAGTTTTAGATTTTAGATGAAGAAATACATAATACTTGTTTATTATTATTGAGAATTAATCTCATGGTGTGTGGTGCCCTTTAACTTTTAATCTAACAAAATAATTTGTAAAAACTGACTTCGAATATCTTCTAGGAATCTTTGATGATAAGTTCGTTTAAATTATATTTCACTTAAGTATGATTAGGGTATATTGCGATTTTAAAAATTAAAAACAAAAATCGCCGTATTTAAGTTATTTCTAGGAATATTAAATATTTTTACAACAAACATGCAAATTTAGAGCAAAAACATATTAAAAAATCAATTGCCGTCTTAAACTAAGCCATAACAGTTATATAATGCTTTGAAAAAAGTCAAAAAGCCGCACTAAAAATCTTCTAGGAACTTGCTCTAAATACTAACTTTATTAGGGGAGCTTTAAAAAAACTACGCAATTCTTTATTACTTGCAATATAATTTTAAAAATCAGACTAAAAATGCAATAAAGGCCTAGTTTTGCACCTTCTTGCGTAAAAATTGCGAGATTTTTTTATGCAAATTTTTCGCATTATTGTCGTTTAGGTACGATTTTTTTCTTAACGGTAAAGAAATTTGTGCGGTTTATTGCGGTGCGATCTGCAACCGACATAATAGAAAAATGGCTTTTGCGAAGGTTTCGGATACAATAAAATTGAGGTTTTTAAGAGATTTCTCCTTACAGGAATACCATGAAAGAAAAAAAAATAATTTTTGTGGACGTTAATGGTATTATGATAATTTTCAAAAATTGAAACGGAAAAAGGAATTTTTGGAATTTTAAAGGATCGTTTACATGTTTAATCTGTGGATTAGGAATATTTATTTTATCTACTCACACACCAAAATGAACACTTTAATAAATAGATTATTGTATGTGATATATGTATGTGTTATTCTCTGTGATGACATTATTATAATCATGTGTAAAAATATCCAAATCGTGCGAAAAAGTCCAATCTAAATCAAATTAAGTTTCATTATTAAACGATTACTGTTTGTTGTTACTATGGCAACAACAAAAAACATACAGGTAGTGAATAGTATATTTTACAAAGTTTTTTTTGTGAGGTGAGAGTTTGCTCACGCCGCCAGCGAGTTAGCAATCACACCGAACCAAAAAAAACGCTTTCATCTACAGTAGTAAATGTAATTTTTCTTCTGATTTCGGTTGCAGAATCCATAATTCGACTTAAATAAGTCCAATTCGAAGCGAACTGTCAGAACTGTCAATAAAAATTTAATTGTTGGTTTGGTCGTTTTCATGGTAACATATTGCATTCTCATAGAAGGTGATACTTTTCAAGTCAAATGTCCTAATTTTATTTCGGTTTTTTAAATAGTTTCAGGTTCGTTTTAGGTTTGTACATAAAATATTCCATTGAAACTGAAGCAATTAATAAGAAAGTCCATGCAAATTTGGTAAGTTTAGTATTTTAATTGAGAAATATGTGAAAATATTTTCATCTCTAGAATGAAAAAATGTCACTTTCATGTAATTTAAATCATTTTCACATATTTCAGTAGAAAAAATAAATTTTCTGATATATATTAACATTCAATTAATTTTTCTTATTTTGAATTTGAATCCTCACTCTGGATTTATCTGTCTCTAATATAACTTAACATAACCTAATCTAGATTAAATCTAGGTTAACCTAGAATACATCGACAACGACTAATATCGCCTTCAGCTAGTGCTTTAAACTTCGCAAGTCATGCACAAAAGCCATTCTTCACATACTTGTATCAGTCACCGAAATGAACACATTAATAAGTAAATCATTCTATGTGAAGGATGCCATTATTATAATCGTGTGTAAAAAAAACGTCTATCTAGTCTTGTCAGTCTAGTCTTCATCTCACGGATTATGCATTGGGCAACGTTCTCAGTTTCCTGAAGAGTTGAACCAGCAACAATTACACAGTTATCATCCGTGTATAGGGAGCAGTTATCGGCGTCTATGAAATTGATTAAATCCGATGTATATATGGAAAATAAAATCGGGGCTATGACATTTCCTTGTGGAACCCCCACCGACGTAGATATTATGTCCGATATGGACTTTCCGTCTATCTAGTCTGGACTGCCTAGTCTTGTCTATCTTATCGTGTCGGTCTAACCTTGTCTGTCTACTATTGTCTGTTTAGTCTCTTCTGTCGTTTATAACGTTCAACATGTTTACATTTTTTGACATCGTTCAAGTTTTATTTTGCTAAATCCGTGTGATTTTCATTTAAAATTCGGTGATTGAGTTAGAAAATATTGCCCCAATTAAACGAAAACGAGGCGCTATAAAATTCTAATTGTTATTTACCCCAAATATCCATTTTCCAAATTTAAGAAATTGATTGAAACACCTTTTAACAAAACCAGATACTAAATATTTCACCCTTGTAATAACCATTAAACGCTTAATTTGATCTAGATAGGTCAATATAAAGCTTGACAATGCTAAATGCGTGGGTGATACACTGAATTGACCATCGGTCAATAAGACAGATGTATTTGTCCACCCCCACGTAGCGTCATTTTAATTCCGGCCGATTAGCCGCAAAAGAGTTTTTGGCGACATTGTCCTCGCCTGCGTTTAGGGGTGTTTCGTTATGCATAGAAATTCTTGTTAAGAAGAGCCATTTAGCGTACATTCGAACATAAACTGAACACCCTATGGCAAATCAATTAGTTCTACTGTGTCTATTCAACCGAAATGTTACCCCAAACTGACCAGAAATGTGGTTTATTTTGAGCGGCGGCATTGTATGCGTTAGGTCAAGAATCCTAAATAGCTAAGGGAGGTGAGGGGGGGCTTTCGTCGCACCAGAAACGGCTTTTATTTATTTATTGGGTGTACAATAAACAGATTATTTACCAGGAATCTTCTACCCCTAACTTTATTGGTTTATTTGGTGATTGTAAACACTCGCTTTAAGGGGTTGCGAATAACCTTTTGCGGATCTTCGCGGCTACTTTGCAAATAAATTTTTGCTTTTTTAGCAAGAAAATGCGCTTTTTTGTGTGGAAAGTAATAAATGTTTTATTGATGCTGTAGTTGAGTTAAAAAAGCTTTGGTAAAATGGTTCTATATTAAAACCGAAAAAACCGCATGGATGAAGAAAACGAGCTTCGTGGAAATGTTGCATGGTAATAAAAGTAAAATATTAATTTTTAATGGTTTGGTCAATTCGTTAATACACGTGAAAAAGTATTTAAAAGTATTAACTCCCTGATTCCACAAAATGTTATGTACTCTACGCTAATTCATAAATAAATGTTCTCTATGCTAATATAATGTAATTAAAAATTGCAAATTATTTGCAAGCCATAAATATTATCGACTCTTACAAACCATTGAGTGTATTATTTGTGCAAATTATTTATCTACAGCTAAGCTTAACAAACAACTTGTTTATATTGCTAAGAAAAATGATTTTAGAATAAATTTAATTAAATTAAAAATAAGTAAGAGTATCGAGATCAAAAATTCAAATGTGACTTATTGCCGGTAATTTATTCCCTGAATTATGTAATTTATATGAGATTATCTTGTAAAAATGATTTTTCTAGAAACTACAAAGTTACAAAAAGCTCAAATTGGATTTTTGAGACTTAAAAATCCAAATCTGGATTTTTGATATCCAAAAATTCAAAAATTGAGCTTTTGGTAACTTTGTTTCAAGTTTAAAAAAAAAAACATATTTACAAGATAATCTCAAATAAATTACATAATCCAGAATAAATTACAGGCAATAAGTCTTCATATTCTATTCACTTAAGTCCCTTACAAACGTTTTATTTTGTAGCAATTTTTAAACTAGTTTTTGGCAATTACCTTGTCGTAATCCTTAAAAATTGCGCCTTATTTTTTCTAATCCAAATAACTTTGTATTTAGAGCAACTTCTAAGAAGTTAATTGACGCTGGATTTTTATTGCGGCTTTTTAACTTTTTTTCTCCGATTGTGCAATTTTTCAAAAGCCTGTTTACTGCGGCAATTGATTTTTTAATACGTTTTTGCTCCAAATTTGCGACATTTTATTGCGACCTTTTCGTGAAAATCGGATTTATTTTTTATTTGCGTCTTCAAAGCTTCAAAGCAAAATAATGTTTAAATTAGGGCAAATATCTTTTTGAAACTATTTTTTGCATCACTTCGAGTAACTTTTTTTGTTGGGATTCGCAGAAAGCTAATTGAAGTCACTGTTTGCAAACATTTATTACATATAAAAAGCAGACTCGTCATAAGCTTTAATCTACGCAATATAAATATTTACAAGTGCATTTAAGAAATGTTCTCAGAAAACCAGTTATTTGGAATAATATTATTACAAAGAAATTTATGTTTTTAATTCAACAGTTTAAGATAGTTTAGACATTATATAAATTATATACTTTAGACATAGTTTAGACATTATATAATTATATACCTCTAGACGTATACCTCTAGATCTAGACCTATTCTTCTCTACCTAATCTTTATCGTTAGTCCAGTCTTGTCAGCCTAGTCCAGTCTGTCTAGTCTAGTCTGTTTGATTTGGTCTAGCTAGCCTTGTCAGACTAGTCTTGCTTATCTAATTATGTCTGTCTAGCCTTGTCCTTCTAGTCTTATCAATCGAGTTTTATCTACCTAGTCCTGTTTCTCTAGTCTTGTCTGTCTAGTCTTGCATGACTCTAGCAAAGGACCAGGACCACAAGGAATCATGATCTATAACAAATTACCTCACACAAATAAAAAAAGGAAAATCCCAAAAGACATTTAGGAGAAGTGTTAAAAATCTGCTACTAGCCCAGGCAATATTAAAGCCTTCAAGAATTTAATCATATTTTTTAAATATAAGTTCAAATGTATGTATAGCCTTATGCTTCTTGTTTGTTCTTACACATTTTTTGTAACTAGAGTTAACTAGACTTGTAAACTAGACTTAACCTACAGTAATATTGTTACTTACAGAATAAATATAATATAATAAATTAAATTATAATAAATTATTTTATTTGATTTGACTTGTCTGTCTAGTCTTTCTTGTCTAGTTTTGTCTACCTACTATGGTCTGTTTAGTGTTATTTGTCTTGTCACGTCTGTCTAGTCATATCCGTCTACTCTTGTCTATCTAGTTTTGTCTGACTAGCCTTGTTTGACTAGTCACGTCTGTTTAGACTAGTTTGAGTAGTAACGTCTGTCTAGTATTGTCTGTCTTGTCTTGCCTGTCTAGTCTTCTGTCTGTCTAGTTTTGTCTGTCTAGTCTTGTCCGTCTTTTTAATTTTTTTATAAAGTGGTTCGGAGGAAGCTCTCACTAAACCCCCTATTTCACCTTGGCTTTTAGTATGCGCCACCCCGGTATCGCATATTTTGCATTCATTCAGGGTGGGCAGCCCGGACGGTTAGTGAAAACCGCCCTAGTTATTGTCTCCCCGACCAGGATTCGAACCCGTGTCTCCCGCATTAAAACGCGGGTATGTTGTCAACTACACCACCGAGAAGGACAGTCCTGTCTGTCTAGTCAAATAAAATCAAATCAAAATCAATTTTATTTCTCTAAGGATGTAAATATTACATATGAGACAAGTCATGAAAAAATAGACACGAAACATGCATAAGATAAAAGATAAGATGCATAGGACTAAACGGAGTGGATTTCGGCATAGTAGACTTTTTTCTCCCGCAGTGTGACGTACTCGACGCAGCAAATATGCCTTGTGGTGAAGTTGTTTGATTATTTTCTCTGTAGTTGGGTTCGATTGCATGTTCTCCTCTAACAATAATCGATGCCCAAACATACCCCAAAAATTTCACTTTCTTCTCTTTTTCAATTTTGCAGTCTCCAATTTCAATTAGAATATCATTTGAGGGCATCCTTTCACTACACTGAAGCACTACATAGTTAGTTTTACTGATGTTAAGGTATAAGTTGTTAGCGCAGAACCATTCGTACAGCTTCTCTAGAATCGTATTTGCTTGTATGGTAGTTTGTGCCAAGGATTCCTCCGAGATTATCAGGTTTGAGTCATCAGCGTATAATATGCAGAATTCTTGACCAATAAATTTTATCATATCTGCTGTATATGAAAAATATATCTGCTGTATATCATATCTGCTGTATGAGGAAATAGCAGAAGTGCTAAAATAGTCCCTTGAGGGACACACACGTTAACGATGCTAGCGTCTAGCGTAGTGACAATCCTATCTTCTCAGTTGAATTAATTTATACGTATTGTTTCTGTTGGCCAAATACGACTTGAACTAGTTGCCTGTTTTACCTCTAATTCCATAAAAGTCCAACTTCTACAATAGTATGTGGCGAGAGACGCAATCGAAGGCTTTAGAAAGAAGCCGCAGAAAACACCCACTGGGAATTTACCTTCATCCACCTCGCATACTATTCTCTTGTATAATTCGTTAATTGTCGTAGTGGTAGATTTGTTCTTGCAAAAGCCACGTTGTTCATTTTGAATAAGGTTGTGCTTTGTGATAAAAGGTATTAATCTGTATTCTATGGAGTATAATAGTATTTTAGCTAATACTGATACCAACGATATAGGCCTGTAGTTGTTTTTATCCAAGCGGTCTCCTTTTTTGTATACAGGAATCACAGATGATGTTTTAAATATTCCAGGCAACTTTTCAGAAGAGAACGAACAATTGATGATATGAGTAAGAGGTTCGATTAGTTCAAATTGGAATTCTTTGATGATATTTCCGGGGAGTGAATCCGGGCCGTGAGTTGATTTGTTTAGAATTATTGACATCTCGTTTTGGAGTGAGTGCTTCCTATACATAGTTTTGTCATTTATGAATAAGTGGTCGTTGTCTATATTTATAGATATTGTGAACAATTAACACAGGAGCCGCTTTAAAAAAGTCATTAATTATCGAAGCCTTAGCATCTGGATCGTTTAAAATAGTATTATTACATTCAAATTGATTCTATCTTTTCTGTCTTTTTTGATCCGTGATTTGTTTGACAGATCTATTTAAGTTAAACTATTTTCCACAGGGTTCTGAATTGAAACACAGGGTTTTGTTGATTGCTGGATTTGTCCAATTTGCTTTTATAATAGTTTCTTTTAGTGGTAACTAAAAAATGCGTTGGATTTTCTTCTTTAACGAATAAAAATAAACGAATTATTTTAATATTGGATATTTCCATTGAATAATATATAAGTTTTTCAGACACCTAATCGACAATTTTATCTCTTTTGTGATCCGGGATTTGGATCTTAGCATAATTTTCTCCATTGGACAGGATTTGAACATATAGTATCGCAAAAGATGAATGAATGCGTTGGTCTTCTGTTCGCAACCACTTAAATTATATATTTTAGTCCACGTTTTCCGTTGCAGGGCTTGTTGCAGATAAAATTTATTAGCAGCACAAACGTTTCTAGCATAATAAAAGTGTTGCATTGGATTAGTTTTAGGAAATAAACCATCTAAAACTATAGCTGCTAATATACATTTGTGACCTGATATTGGGCTATCCCCAAATGTGGCTCTGGCAGGAGATTTTCCCTTCAAAAACAGATTGTCTATGATACTGAATGATTTTTCAGTTACTGTGATGGGCAATTTAACTTTATCATTGAATCCATAAGATTGTTACATGTTTATAAGGTTACTCTTTTCTTTTGACTCTTTTTAAAAGTGAATGTTAAAATCACCAACAACAAACATAGTTTCATATTTAATAAATAAGGAATCAAGCAACTCCTCAAAGTGAGCATAAAGGTATTAATATTTCCCGTAGCATTCTTGTCTGTCTAGTCTTGTCTGTCTAGTCTTGTCTGTCTAGTCTTGTCTGTCTAGTCTTGTCTGTCTAGTCTTGTCTGTCTAGTCTTGTCTGTCTAGTCTTGTCTGTCTAGTCTTGTCTGTCTAGTCTTGTCTGTCTAGTCTTGTCTGTCTAGTCTTGTCTGTCTAGTCTTGTCTGTCTAGTCTTGTCTGTCTAGTCTTGTCTGTCTAGTCTTGTCTGTCTAGTCTTGTCTGTCTAGTCTTGTCTGTCTAGTCTTGTCTGTCTAGTCTTGTCTGTCTAGTCTTGTCTGTCTAGTCTTGTCTGTCTAGTCTTGTCTGTCTAGTCTTGTCTGTCTAGTCTTGTCTGTCTAGTCTTGTCTGTCTAGTCTTGTCTGTCTAGTCTTGTCTGTCTAGTCTTGTCTGTCTAGTCTTGTCTGTCTAGTCTTGTCTGTCTAGTCTTGTCTGTCTAGTCTTGTCTGTCTAGTCTTGTCTGTCTAGTCTTGTCTGTCTAGTCTTGTCTGTCTAGTCTTGTCTGTCTAGTCTTGTCTGTCTAGTCTTGTCTGTCTAGTCTTGTCTGTCTAGTCTTGTCTGTCTAGTCTTGTCTGTCTAGTCTTGTCTGTCTAGTCTTGTCTGTCTAGTCTTGTCTGTCTAGTCTTGTCTGTCTAGTCTTGTCTGTCTAGTCTTGTCTGTCTAGTCTTGTCTGTCTAGTCTTGTCTGTCTAGTCTTGTCTGTCTAGTCTTGTCTGTCTAGTCTTGTCTGTCTAGTCTTGTCTGTCTAGTCTTGTCTGTCTAGTCTTGTCTGTCTAGTCTTGTCTGTCTAGTCTTGTCTGTCTAGTCTTGTCTGTCTAGTCTTGTCTGTCTAGTCTTGTCTGTCTAGTCTTGTCTGTCTAGTCTTGTCTGTCTAGTCTTGTCTGTCTAGTCTTGTCTGTCTAGTCTTGTCTGTCTAGTCTTGTCTGTCTAGTCTTGTCTGTCTAGTCTTGTCTGTCTAGTCTTGTCTGTCTAGTCTTGTCTGTCTAGTCTTGTCTGTCTAGTCTTGTCTGTCTAGTCTTGTCTGTCTAGTCTTGTCTGTCTAGTCTTGTCTGTCTAGTCTTGTCTGTCTAGTCTTGTCTGTCTAGTCTTGTCTGTCTAGTCTTGTCTGTCTAGTCTTGTCTGTCTAGTCTTGTCTGTCTAGTCTTGTCTGTCTAGTCTTGTCTGTCTAGTCTTGTCTGTCTAGTCTTGTCTGTCTAGTCTTGTCTGTCTAGTCTTGTCTGTCTAGTCTTGTCTGTCTAGTCTTGTCTGTCTAGTCTTGTCTGTCTAGTCTTGTCTGTCTAGTCTTGTCTGTCTAGTCTTGTCTGTCTAGTCTTGTCTGTCTAGTCTTGTCTGTCTAGTCTTGTCTGTCTAGTCTTGTCTGTCTAGTCTTGTCTGTCTAGTCTTGTCTGTCTAGTCTTGTCTGTCTAGTCTTGTCTGTCTAGTCTTGTCTGTCTAGTCTTGTCTGTCTAGTCTTGTCTGTCTAGTCTTGTCTGTCTAGTCTTGTCTGTCTAGTCTTGTCTGTCTAGTCTTGTCTGTCTAGTCTTGTCTGTCTAGTCTTGTCTGTCTAGTCTTGTCTGTCTAGTCTTGTCTGTCTAGTCTTGTCTGTCTAGTCTTGTCTGTCTAGTCTTGTCTGTCTAGTCTTGTCTGTCTAGTCTTGTCTGTCTAGTCTTGTCTGTCTAGTCTTGTCTGTCTAGTCTTGTCTGTCTAGTCTTGTCTGTCTAGTCTTGTCTGTCTAGTCTTGTCTGTCTAGTCTTGTCTGTCTAGTCTTGTCTGTCTAGTCTTGTCTGTCTAGTCTTGTCTGTCTAGTCTTGTCTGTCTAGTCTTGTCTGTCTAGTCTTGTCTGTCTAGTCTTGTCTGTCTAGTCTTGTCTGTCTAGTCTTGTCTGTCTAGTCTTGTCTGTCTAGTCTTGTCTGTCTAGTCTTGTCTGTCTAGTCTTGTCTGTCTAGTCTTGTCTGTCTAGTCTTGTCTGTCTAGTCTTGTCTGTCTAGTCTTGTCTGTCTAGTCTTGTCTGTCTAGTCTTGTCTGTCTAGTCTTGTCTGTCTAGTCTTGTCTGTCTAGTCTTGTCTGTCTAGTCTTGTCTGTCTAGTCTTGTCTGTCTAGTCTTGTCTGTCTAGTCTTGTCTGTCTAGTCTTGTCTGTCTAGTCTTGTCTGTCTAGTCTTGTCTGTCTAGTCTTGTCTGTCTAGTCTTGTCTGTCTAGTCTTGTCTGTCTAGTCTTGTCTGTCTAGTCTTGTCTGTCTAGTCTTGTCTGTCTAGTCTTGTCTGTCTAGTCTTGTCTGTCTAGTCTTGTCTGTCTAGTCTTGTCTGTCTAGTCTTGTCTGTCTAGTCTTGTCTGTCTAGTCTTGTCTGTCTAGTCTTGTCTGTCTAGTCTTGTCTGTCTAGTCTTGTCTGTCTAGTCTTGTCTGTCTAGTCTTGTCTGTCTAGTCTTGTCTGTCTAGTCTTGTCTGTCTAGTCTTGTCTGTCTAGTCTTGTCTGTCTAGTCTTGTCTGTCTAGTCTTGTCTGTCTAGTCTTGTCTGTCTAGTCTTGTCTGTCTAGTCTTGTCTGTCTAGTCTTGTCTGTCTAGTCTTGTCTGTCTAGTCTTGTCTGTCTAGTCTTGTCTGTCTAGTCTTGTCTGTCTAGTCTTGTCTGTCTAGTCTTGTCTGTCTAGTCTTGTCTGTCTAGTCTTGTCTGTCTAGTCTTGTCTGTCTAGTCTTGTCTGTCTAGTCTTGTCTGTCTAGTCTTGTCTGTCTAGTCTTGTCTGTCTAGTCTTGTCTGTCTAGTCTTGTCTGTCTAGTCTTGTCTGTCTAGTCTTGTCTGTCTAGTCTTGTCTGTCTAGTCTTGTCTGTCTAGTCTTGTCTGTCTAGTCTTGTCTGTCTAGTCTTGTCTGTCTAGTCTTGTCTGTCTAGTCTTGTCTGTCTAGTCTTGTCTGTCTAGTCTTGTCTGTCTAGTCTTGTCTGTCTAGTCTTGTCTGTCTAGTCTTGTCTGTCTAGTCTTGTCTGTCTAGTCTTGTCTGTCTAGTCTTGTCTGTCTAGTCTTGTCTGTCTAGTCTTGTCTGTCTAGTCTTGTCTGTCTAGTCTTGTCTGTCTAGTCTTGTCTGTCTAGTCTTGTCTGTCTAGTCTTGTCTGTCTAGTCTTGTCTGTCTAGTCTTGTCTGTCTAGTCTTGTCTGTCTAGTCTTGTCTGTCTAGTCTTGTCTGTCTAGTCTTGTCTGTCTAGTCTTGTCTGTCTAGTCTTGTCTGTCTAGTCTTGTCTGTCTAGTCTTGTCTGTCTAGTCTTGTCTGTCTAGTCTTGTCTGTCTAGTCTTGTCTGTCTAGTCTTGTCTGTCTAGTCTTGTCTGTCTAGTCTTGTCTGTCTAGTCTTGTCTGTCTAGTCTTGTCTGTCTAGTCTTGTCTGTCTAGTCTTGTCTGTCTAGTCTTGTCTGTCTAGTCTTGTCTGTCTAGTCTTGTCTGTCTAGTCTTGTCTGTCTAGTCTTGTCTGTCTAGTCTTGTCTGTCTAGTCTTGTCTGTCTAGTCTTGTCTGTCTAGTCTTGTCTGTCTAGTCTTGTCTGTCTAGTCTTGTCTGTCTAGTCTTGTCTGTCTAGTCTTGTCTGTCTAGTCTTGTCTGTCTAGTCTTGTCTGTCTAGTCTTGTCTGTCTAGTCTTGTCTGTCTAGTCTTGTCTGTCTAGTCTTGTCTGTCTAGTCTTGTCTGTCTAGTCTTGTCTGTCTAGTCTTGTCTGTCTAGTCTTGTCTGTCTAGTCTTGTCTGTCTAGTCTTGTCTGTCTAGTCTTGTCTGTCTAGTCTTGTCTGTCTAGTCTTGTCTGTCTAGTCTTGTCTGTCTAGTCTTGTCTGTCTAGTCTTGTCTGTCTAGTCTTGTCTGTCTAGTCTTGTCTGTCTAGTCTTGTCTGTCTAGTCTTGTCTGTCTAGTCTTGTCTGTCTAGTCTTGTCTGTCTAGTCTTGTCTGTCTTTCTGTCTTGTTCTAGTCTTGTCTGTCTAGTCTTGTCTGTCTAGTCTTGTCTGTCTAGTCTTGTCTGTCTAGTCTTGTCTGTCTAGTCTTGTCTGTCTAGTCTTGTCTGTCTAGTCTTGTCTGTCTAGTCTTGTCTGTCTAGTCTTGTCTGTCTAGTCTTGTCTGTCTAGTCTTGTCTGTCTAGTCTTGTCTGTCTAGTCTTGTCTGTCTAGTCTTGTCTGTCTAGTCTTGTCTGTCTAGTCTTGTCTGTCTAGTCTTGTCTGTCTAGTCTTGTCTGTCTAGTCTTGTCTGTCTAGTCTTGTCTGTCTAGTCTTGTCTGTCTAGTCTTGTCTGTCTAGTCTTGTCTGTCTAGTCTTGTCTGTCTAGTCTTGTCTGTCTAGTCTTGTCTGTCTAGTCTTGTCTGTCTAGTCTTGTCTGTCTAGTCTTGTCTGTCTAGTCTTGTCTGTCTAGTCTTGTCTGTCTAGTCTTGTCTGTCTAGTCTTGTCTGTCTAGTCTTGTCTGTCTAGTCTTGTCTGTCTAGTCTTGTCTGTCTAGTCTTGTCTGTCTAGTCTTGTCTGTCTAGTCTTGTCTGTCTAGTCTTGTCTGTCTAGTCTTGTCTGTCTAGTCTTGTCTGTCTAGTCTTGTCTGTCTAGTCTTGTCTGTCTAGTCTTGTCTGTCTAGTCTTGTCTGTCTAGTCTTGTCTGTCTAGTCTTGTCTGTCTAGTCTTGTCTGTCTAGTCTTGTCTGTCTAGTCTTGTCTGTCTAGTCTTGTCTGTCTAGTCTTGTCTGTCTAGTCTTGTCTGTCTAGTCTTGTCTGTCTAGTCTTGTCTGTCTAGTCTTGTCTGTCTAGTCTTGTCTGTCTAGTCTTGTCTGTCTAGTCTTGTCTGTCTAGTCTTGTCTGTCTAGTCTTGTCTGTCTAGTCTTGTCTGTCTAGTCTTGTCTGTCTAGTCTTGTCTGTCTAGTCTTGTCTGTCTAGTCTTGTCTGTCTAGTCTTGTCTGTCTAGTCTTGTCTGTCTAGTCTTGTCTGTCTAGTCTTGTCTGTCTAGTCTTGTCTGTCTAGTCTTGTCTGTCTAGTCTTGTCTGTCTAGTCTTGTCTGTCTAGTCTTGTCTGTCTAGTCTTGTCTGTCTAGTCTTGTCTGTCTAGTCTTGTCTGTCTAGTCTTGTCTGTCTAGTCTTGTCTGTCTAGTCTTGTCTGTCTAGTCTTGTCTGTCTAGTCTTGTCTGTCTAGTCTTGTCTGTCTAGTCTTGTCTGTCTAGTCTTGTCTGTCTAGTCTTGTCTGTCTAGTCTTGTCTGTCTAGTCTTGTCTGTCTAGTCTTGTCTGTCTAGTCTTGTCTGTCTAGTCTTGTCTGTCTAGTCTTGTCTGTCTAGTCTTGTCTGTCTAGTCTTGTCTGTCTAGTCTTGTCTGTCTAGTCTTGTCTGTCTAGTCTTGTCTGTCTAGTCTTGTCTGTCTAGTCTTGTCTGTCTAGTCTTGTCTGTCTAGTCTTGTCTGTCTAGTCTTGTCTGTCTAGTCTTGTCTGTCTAGTCTTGTCTGTCTAGTCTTGTCTGTCTAGTCTTGTCTGTCTAGTCTTGTCTGTCTAGTCTTGTCTGTCTAGTCTTGTCTGTCTAGTCTTGTCTGTCTAGTCTTGTCTGTCTAGTCTTGTCTGTCTAGTCTTGTCTGTCTAGTCTTGTCTGTCTAGTCTTGTCTGTCTAGTCTTGTCTGTCTAGTCTTGTCTGTCTAGTCTTGTCTGTCTAGTCTTGTCTGTCTAGTCTTGTCTGTCTAGTCTTGTCTGTCTAGTCTTGTCTGTCTAGTCTTGTCTGTCTAGTCTTGTCTGTCTAGTCTTGTCTGTCTAGTCTTGTCTGTCTAGTCTTGTCTGTCTAGTCTTGTCTGTCTAGTCTTGTCTGTCTAGTCTTGTCTGTCTAGTCTTGTCTGTCTAGTCTTGTCTGTCTAGTCTTGTCTGTCTAGTCTTGTCTGTCTAGTCTTGTCTGTCTAGTCTTGTCTGTCTAGTCTTGTCTGTCTAGTCTTGTCTGTCTAGTCTTGTCTGTCTAGTCTTGTCTGTCTAGTCTTGTCTGTCTAGTCTTGTCTGTCTAGTCTTGTCTGTCTAGTCTTGTCTGTCTAGTCTTGTCTGTCTAGTCTTGTCTGTCTAGTCTTGTCTGTCTAGTCTTGTCTGTCTAGTCTTGTCTGTCTAGTCTTGTCTGTCTAGTCTTGTCTGTCTAGTCTTGTCTGTCTAGTCTTGTCTGTCTAGTCTTGTCTGTCTAGTCTTGTCTGTCTAGTCTTGTCTGTCTAGTCTTGTCTGTCTAGTCTTGTCTGTCTAGTCTTGTCTGTCTAGTCTTGTCTGTCTAGTCTTGTCTGTCTAGTCTTGTCTGTCTAGTCTTGTCTGTCTAGTCTTGTCTGTCTAGTCTTGTCTGTCTAGTCTTGTCTGTCTAGTCTTGTCTGTCTAGTCTTGTCTGTCTAGTCTTGTCTGTCTAGTCTTGTCTGTCTAGTCTTGTCTGTCTAGTCTTGTCTGTCTAGTCTTGTCTGTCTAGTCTTGTCTGTCTAGTCTTGTCTGTCTAGTCTTGTCTGTCTAGTCTTGTCTGTCTAGTCTTGTCTGTCTAGTCTTGTCTGTCTAGTCTTGTCTGTCTAGTCTTGTCTGTCTAGTCTTGTCTGTCTAGTCTTGTCTGTCTAGTCTTGTCTGTCTAGTCTTGTCTGTCTAGTCTTGTCTGTCTAGTCTTGTCTGTCTAGTCTTGTCTGTCTAGTCTTGTCTGTCTAGTCTTGTCTGTCTAGTCTTGTCTGTCTAGTCTTGTCTGTCTAGTCTTGTCTGTCTAGTCTTGTCTGTCTAGTCTTGTCTGTCTAGTCTTGTCTGTCTAGTCTTGTCTGTCTAGTCTTGTCTGTCTAGTCTTGTCTGTCTAGTCTTGTCTGTCTAGTCTTGTCTGTCTAGTCTTGTCTGTCTAGTCTTGTCTGTCTAGTCTTGTCTGTCTAGTCTTGTCTGTCTAGTCTTGTCTGTCTAGTCTTGTCTGTCTAGTCTTGTCTGTCTAGTCTTGTCTGTCTAGTCTTGTCTGTCTAGTCTTGTCTGTCTAGTCTTGTCTGTCTAGTCTTGTCTGTCTAGTCTTGTCTGTCTAGTCTTGTCTGTCTAGTCTTGTCTGTCTAGTCTTGTCTGTCTAGTCTTGTCTGTCTAGTCTTGTCTGTCTAGTCTTGTCTGTCTAGTCTTGTCTGTCTAGTCTTGTCTGTCTAGTCTTGTCTGTCTAGTCTTGTCTGTCTAGTCTTGTCTGTCTAGTCTTGTCTGTCTAGTCTTGTCTGTCTAGTCTTGTCTGTCTAGTCTTGTCTGTCTAGTCTTGTCTGTCTAGTCTTGTCTGTCTAGTCTTGTCTGTCTAGTCTTGTCTGTCTAGTCTTGTCTGTCTAGTCTTGTCTGTCTAGTCTTGTCTGTCTAGTCTTGTCTGTCTAGTCTTGTCTGTCTAGTCTTGTCTGTCTAGTCTTGTCTGTCTAGTCTTGTCTGTCTAGTCTTGTCTGTCTAGTCTTGTCTGTCTAGTCTTGTCTGTCTAGTCTTGTCTGTCTAGTCTTGTCTGTCTAGTCTTGTCTGTCTAGTCTTGTCTGTCTAGTCTTGTCTGTCTAGTCTTGTCTGTCTAGTCTTGTCTGTCTAGTCTTGTCTGTCTAGTCTTGTCTGTCTAGTCTTGTCTGTCTAGTCTTGTCTGTCTAGTCTTGTCTGTCTAGTCTTGTCTGTCTAGTCTTGTCTGTCTAGTCTTGTCTGTCTAGTCTTGTCTGTCTAGTCTTGTCTGTCTAGTCTTGTCTGTCTAGTCTTGTCTGTCTAGTCTTGTCTGTCTAGTCTTGTCTGTCTAGTCTTGTCTGTCTAGTCTTGTCTGTCTAGTCTTGTCTGTCTAGTCTTGTCTGTCTAGTCTTGTCTGTCTAGTCTTGTCTGTCTAGTCTTGTCTGTCTAGTCTTGTCTGTCTAGTCTTGTCTGTCTAGTCTTGTCTGTCTAGTCTTGTCTGTCTAGTCTTGTCTGTCTAGTCTTGTCTGTCTAGTCTTGTCTGTCTAGTCTTGTCTGTCTAGTCTTGTCTGTCTAGTCTTGTCTGTCTAGTCTTGTCTGTCTAGTCTTGTCTGTCTAGTCTTGTCTGTCTAGTCTTGTCTGTCTAGTCTTGTCTGTCTAGTCTTGTCTGTCTAGTCTTGTCTGTCTAGTCTTGTCTGTCTAGTCTTGTCTGTCTAGTCTTGTCTGTCTAGTCTTGTCTGTCTAGTCTTGTCTGTCTAGTCTTGTCTGTCTAGTCTTGTCTGTCTAGTCTTGTCTGTCTAGTCTTGTCTGTCTAGTCTTGTCTGTCTAGTCTTGTCTGTCTAGTCTTGTCTGTCTAGTCTTGTCTGTCTAGTCTTGTCTGTCTAGTCTTGTCTGTCTAGTCTTGTCTGTCTAGTCTTGTCTGTCTAGTCTTGTCTGTCTAGTCTTGTCTGTCTAGTCTTGTCTGTCTAGTCTTGTCTGTCTAGTCTTGTCTGTCTAGTCTTGTCTGTCTAGTCTTGTCTGTCTAGTCTTGTCTGTCTAGTCTTGTCTGTCTAGTCTTGTCTGTCTAGTCTTGTCTGTCTAGTCTTGTCTGTCTAGTCTTGTCTGTCTAGTCTTGTCTGTCTAGTCTTGTCTGTCTAGTCTTGTCTGTCTAGTCTTGTCTGTCTAGTCTTGTCTGTCTAGTCTTGTCTGTCTAGTCTTGTCTGTCTAGTCTTGTCTGTCTAGTCTTGTCTGTCTAGTCTTGTCTGTCTAGTCTTGTCTGTCTAGTCTTGTCTGTCTAGTCTTGTCTGTCTAGTCTTGTCTGTCTAGTCTTGTCTGTCTAGTCTTGTCTGTCTAGTCTTGTCTGTCTAGTCTTGTCTGTCTAGTCTTGTCTGTCTAGTCTTGTCTGTCTAGTCTTGTCTGTCTAGTCTTGTCTGTCTAGTCTTGTCTGTCTAGTCTTGTCTGTCTAGTCTTGTCTGTCTAGTCTTGTCTGTCTAGTCTTGTCTGTCTAGTCTTGTCTGTCTAGTCTTGTCTGTCTAGTCTTGTCTGTCTAGTCTTGTCTGTCTAGTCTTGTCTGTCTAGTCTTGTCTGTCTAGTCTTGTCTGTCTAGTCTTGTCTGTCTAGTCTTGTCTGTCTAGTCTTGTCTGTCTAGTCTTGTCTGTCTAGTCTTGTCTGTCTAGTCTTGTCTGTCTAGTCTTGTCTGTCTAGTCTTGTCTGTCTAGTCTTGTCTGTCTAGTCTTGTCTGTCTAGTCTTGTCTGTCTAGTCTTGTCTGTCTAGTCTTGTCTGTCTAGTCTTGTCTGTCTAGTCTTGTCTGTCTAGTCTTGTCTGTCTAGTCTTGTCTGTCTAGTCTTGTCTGTCTAGTCTTGTCTGTCTAGTCTTGTCTGTCTAGTCTTGTCTGTCTAGTCTTGTCTGTCTAGTCTTGTCTGTCTAGTCTTGTCTGTCTAGTCTTGTCTGTCTAGTCTTGTCTGTCTAGTCTTGTCTGTCTAGTCTTGTCTGTCTAGTCTTGTCTGTCTAGTCTTGTCTGTCTAGTCTTGTCTGTCTAGTCTTGTCTGTCTAGTCTTGTCTGTCTAGTCTTGTCTGTCTAGTCTTGTCTGTCTAGTCTTGTCTGTCTAGTCTTGTCTGTCTAGTCTTGTCTGTCTAGTCTTGTCTGTCTAGTCTTGTCTGTCTAGTCTTGTCTGTCTAGTCTTGTCTGTCTAGTCTTGTCTGTCTAGTCTTGTCTGTCTAGTCTTGTCTGTCTAGTCTTGTCTGTCTAGTCTTGTCTGTCTAGTCTTGTCTGTCTAGTCTTGTCTGTCTAGTCTTGTCTGTCTAGTCTTGTCTGTCTAGTCTTGTCTGTCTAGTCTTGTCTGTCTAGTCTTGTCTGTCTAGTCTTGTCTGTCTAGTCTTGTCTGTCTAGTCTTGTCTGTCTAGTCTTGTCTGTCTAGTCTTGTCTGTCTAGTCTTGTCTGTCTAGTCTTGTCTGTCTAGTCTTGTCTGTCTAGTCTTGTCTGTCTAGTCTTGTCTGTCTAGTCTTGTCTGTCTAGTCTTGTCTGTCTAGTCTTGTCTGTCTAGTCTTGTCTGTCTAGTCTTGTCTGTCTAGTCTTGTCTGTCTAGTCTTGTCTGTCTAGTCTTGTCTGTCTAGTCTTGTCTGTCTAGTCTTGTCTGTCTAGTCTTGTCTGTCTAGTCTTGTCTGTCTAGTCTTGTCTGTCTAGTCTTGTCTGTCTAGTCTTGTCTGTCTAGTCTTGTCTGTCTAGTCTTGTCTGTCTAGTCTTGTCTGTCTAGTCTTGTCTGTCTAGTCTTGTCTGTCTAGTCTTGTCTGTCTAGTCTTGTCTGTCTAGTCTTGTCTGTCTAGTCTTGTCTGTCTAGTCTTGTCTGTCTAGTCTTGTCTGTCTAGTCTTGTCTGTCTAGTCTGTCTAGTCTTGTCTGTCTAGTCTTGTCTATCTAGTCTTGTCTGTCTAGTCTTGTCTGTCTAGTCTGTCTAGTCTGTCTAGTCTGTCTAGTCTGTCTAGTCTGTCTAGTCTGTCTAGTCTGTCTAGTCTGTCTAGTCTTGTCTGTCTAGTCTTGTCTGTCTAGTCTTGTCTGTCTAGTCTTGTCTGTCTAGTCTTGTCTGTCTAGTCTTGTCTGTCTAGTCTTGTCTGTCTAGTCTTGTCTGTCTAGTCTTGTCTGTCTAGTCTTGTCTGTCTAGTCTTGTCTGTCTAGTCTTGTCTGTCTAGTCTTGTCTGTCTAGTCTTGTCTGTCTAGTCTTGTCTGTCTAGTCTTGTCTGTCTAGTCTTGTCTGTCTAGTCTTGTCTGTCTAGTCTTGTCTGTCTAGTCTTGTCTGTCTAGTCTTGTCTGTCTAGTCTTGTCTGTCTAGTCTTGTCTGTCTAGTCTTGTCTGTCTAGTCTTGTCTGTCTAGTCTTGTCTGTCTAGTCTTGTCTGTCTAGTCTTGTCTGTCTAGTCTTGTCTGTCTAGTCTTGTCTGTCTAGTCTTGTCTGTCTAGTCTTGTCTGTCTAGTCTTGTCTGTCTAGTCTTGTCTGTCTAGTCTTGTCTGTCTAGTCTTGTCTGTCTAGTCTTGTCTGTCTAGTCTTGTCTGTCTAGTCTTGTCTGTCTAGTCTTGTCTGTCTAGTCTTGTCTGTCTAGTCTTGTCTGTCTAGTCTTGTCTGTCTAGTCTTGTCTGTCTAGTCTTGTCTGTCTAGTCTTGTCTGTCTAGTCTTGTCTGTCTAGTCTTGTCTGTCTAGTCTTGTCTGTCTAGTCTTGTCTGTCTAGTCTTGTCTGTCTAGTCTTGTCTGTCTAGTCTTGTCTGTCTAGTCTTGTCTGTCTAGTCTTGTCTGTCTAGTCTTGTCTGTCTAGTCTTGTCTGTCTAGTCTTGTCTGTCTAGTCTTGTCTGTCTAGTCTTGTCTGTCTAGTCTTGTCTGTCTAGTCTTGTCTGTCTAGTCTTGTCTGTCTAGTCTTGTCTGTCTAGTCTTGTCTGTCTAGTCTTGTCTGTCTAGTCTTGTCTGTCTAGTCTTGTCTGTCTAGTCTTGTCTGTCTAGTCTTGTCTGTCTAGTCTTGTCTGTCTAGTCTTGTCTGTCTAGTCTTGTCTGTCTAGTCTTGTCTGTCTAGTCTTGTCTGTCTAGTCTTGTCTGTCTAGTCTTGTCTGTCTAGTCTTGTCTGTCTAGTCTTGTCTGTCTAGTCTTGTCTGTCTAGTCTTGTCTGTCTAGTCTTGTCTGTCTAGTCTTGTCTGTCTAGTCTTGTCTGTCTAGTCTTGTCTGTCTAGTCTTGTCTGTCTAGTCTTGTCTGTCTAGTCTTGTCTGTCTAGTCTTGTTTGTCTAGTCTTGTCAGTCTAGTCTTGTCTGTCTAGTTTTGTTTGTTTACACGTGTCTGTCTAGTCTTGTCTGTCTAGTCCTGTCTGTCTAGTTTTGTCCATCTAGCCTTGCCTTTTATATTCTTAATGGGCATTAAGAATATAAAAGGCAAGGCCAGACAAGACCAGTCTTAGTGTGAAAACAGAGCTTCCTAAAAATGATATTATTATATCACTATCATTATCAGCAGTAACAGTGGATCTTAATTGTGTCGACATTTTTGTTATATTAATAATCCACCGTTGCAGAAGGTTGTAGAGTATATTGAATAGTATTATATATTATATATAAGAGTATATATAATAGTAGGTATATAGAACAGTACATGGACAATAGATTAGTATATGGAATATAAGAGTATATAGAATAGAGTAATCGAATTTTTGATTTACCCGATCGACAGGAGACTACCTACCACTCGGGTTGAGCGTTCGACGTGAACTGTGTGTCAAGTTCTGTATATGTAGGTTTGTTTATCTAGTCTTGTTTGTTTACATTTATTTATCTAGCCTTGTTTGTTTAGTCTTGTCTATCTAGTCTAGTCTAGTATTGTCTGTCTGGTCTGTAACCTCTCTACATTATTAAACCGCATCGAAACCTGTTCAAATGTGAAAAACAAGAAAAATGTTATGACAAAAATGTTTATAATGCCACAATAATGTTTTTGGAGAAGTTATGTAGCCATTTGGTCGTATAACGTCAGTAATCTCAATAAAATGTTTTCTGGTTTGTAAAACGCACATTTATTGAGGGACCGCTTATTATTTTATGGCAGGGAAGAAGTTTTTGTGAGGAAAAAGTTTCCAGGTTTGGTTTGCAGTTAGGTGCACCGAGATTTTTATTATTCAATTGAAAATTATAAAATGTTTGGAAAATTGTTGAAACAAAAAAAAATGTTGAAAAAATATAACAGTTCTTTATGAAGAGTAACTGTTAACAACTAACAGTAGGTATATATAAAAACTATACATAAATGTCATGTTTTCAAAACTGTAAAAGGAAAATTAAATATTTTTTTGTATTATTTTTTGTTGAAATGCTACAAAATAATTTTGGGACTATCCAAACCAATGTAATAAAAGTTTTACTTTCGATTTAATTTTGCTTAATTGGAAAATCTATTATAATACTAGTTTTTGATACAGGAAGCGCTTTTATGTATGAGTTGTATGATCAAAATTAGTAAAGATTTATAACTATTTTGCTCTTGTTTAATTTAATTTATTACTTCGTAATCTCTAGTTTTGCACATAGAATGCTAGGTAGTTTGCTGATACTGGGATAAATTTGTCCCACCCAGACAAAAATTATGGGATAATAATAATACAGAAGTCATTGTAGATTTATGTGTTGTTTATGTCCCAATAGACTCAAATTAAACGTTTTTTCTATACAAAAAACCTTTCTAAAACTCTATACCAAAAGGGGATTTTATAAAAATATATTATATATAATTATATAAACGATTATTATATAAGTATAACCTTACATAAATTTAGCCTTGCTAATCGGACACATGTGTGACCAGATAACCTCCGGATTATCAAAAAAAATCCGGATTAGCAAGCTTAAAACAAAACAATACGAATTTTACATATTTTTAACGCGTCCATAGTTAGCTTCATCGTCATCCGTGGAGCAAATTAGGCTGAGGATTTCTTCGTTAGAAAATTAATGAAAATTTTTTTTGCTTAAGCCTTGAAGCCAAGCTATGTCATCGTTTGTCAGTGTAACACTAAAGCTCTTGTAAAAATTCCGAAGACAATTGTAGAGTAGAGATAAATTGGTCAGAATCACGAGTCAAGTTTTCAGAGTTTAAGGTTCCTTTTGTCCCTTTTCACTTTATTTCAGCTATGCGCGAGGTTTATAGCCGACACGGGGCAGCGTATAGAAAACCGACCATGCCGGATTAACCAACCGCCGGAATATGAAGATTATACTGTATTATATTATTACATAAATATCTTATTAAAATATATTATTATAATATTTTTTGTATCGATTTGTCTTTTCTGAGTAAAATTTATTTAAAATTATTAGAGCTTCATTTTTGTTCTAATTTGTCGTAATAAGCATATAGGATGCTGCATACTAGATAGTTTGCTGATGCTGTGATATTTGTCATGATATATTTGTCCCACCCAGACAATAATAATGGGATAATAATAACTCACAATCTTCTCACGATCACGATCTTATAAAAATATAAAACTATTTTAGACTTTCGGCAGCAACTGATAAAAATGTTATTAGTGCGATAACTGGAGATTATAAATATTGAGGAAATTGGTAATGTAAGTAAAGCTTAATTTTTTTGTTTCGATATGTCTTTTCTGAGTAAAATTTATTTTAATTTTTTTTTACAGTTAATACTGATATGCCTAGACAATATCAGTACTCAGTACAAAGTATACAATACAAAGTAGTATCAGTACAAAGCCCCGAGTGAAGTTGGAAATACCTGTTTGTATACAATACTGTTTACGGAGGATCAAGTACCTACTGATAGCAAACGACGAAGAAGACATTACATACATAACAAGAAAGCTGATTGAATACGGCAAATCGGAGCTCAACATCAATATCATTAAAACCGAATACACAGTATGATCTTAAAGTCTTGAACGATTTTATAAAAAGCACTAATGAATTCAAGTACTTGGGAACATACATTACCTTCTAAAGGTTCAATGCGAAAAGATATTCAAAACAGGATTGTTCAGGGAAAACGGAAATTCAGAACCTGTCCTCGAACGGTCTTCGGTCTTCTACGGTCCTCGAAAATTCACATAAATACAAAAATCCAGTTATACCGTACTACCGCGGAATTAATAACAACATATGGGGCAGAGTGCTGTCAACTAACATAAAAAATAAGGAACCAGCTAAAAGCAGTAGAGATGGACTTTTTACGCCGATCGTGTAGAATATCCAGGTTAGATCATATCCGAAATGACGATATCAGGCAAAGGGCGCATGTAGAAGATACCATTATGGATAGAAAGCCGACAACTAATATGGTACGGCCATGTGATGAGAATGAGAAGTGAAAGATGCCAAGAAAAATGGATCTCTTACATTCCATCTAACAGGAGGAAGGCCAAGAACATCATGGAGAAAAGGAATAGAAGAAACCATGAGGAAAAGGAGAATGATAGAAGGAGATTGTGAAAATAGAAGAGATTGAAGATCGAAGTGCGGGAAGCGGCAGCCGTAGGACCCCCGCTAAAAAAACGATTGCTGAAACTGGTGTTTCAAATGACCAATTTCACTATTAAGTGGCATTGACAAAAATTGCACAAACTCAAGCACCAACTATCAATGAATTTTTGTTTTTGAATCAAAGATCTCTTTTAAGAAAATTTTGTTTTTATTAAGAATTTAATAATTATTTAGAGCAATAATAATATTGCAACAGGGAAATATAACAAAAAGCTACCAAGGTTCTTTCTGTCTATTATACATACTTTTTTGTTAAATTTTATTATTATTATTATGACAATTATTTTTTACTTCAGTCAAAAAGTCATTTTCAAAAAAGAACCTTTTTTAAGCAAAAAAAATCTGTTTTTTAGAAGACATTTTCTTTCCTGAATGTTTGTGGTAAACTTTTTTATCCTCTACGATTTTTAACTCCCAAGCTTACAACTCTAGTAAAAAATAACCACGACTTTCTATATTTTATTGTCCGTATTCTTTATATTGCATAATCTACTACATGCTCTTATAAAAGTTCAATAAGCATTATAAAACCAAAACCACACTGAATCTAGGAAATATGTTTCTAAATATTTTGCAAATTTAATAATTCACTCAATTTTAGAATTTTAATTTTGAATCATAGTTTGTGATACAAGTATGGGAAGCAGGGCTTTTGTGCATGCGTTGCGAAGTTTAAAGCACTCACTACATTATTTTATCTACAAAGCTAAAATCCTGTTCAATCTACAAATAAAAATAATTGTTTCTTAGCGAAAATATTGAAAAATTGTAATTATGACCGATAAAATACTTCAGTGACACATGATGACACAATGACACAATAAGGTTAGAACGATCAGCGCCTCCGTGTCAAAAATTGCTAACTCGTACACAGTGACGGGAACACTATTTGGTACACATAAATAAATACACTACACTTAATCTAGTTTAGGTTATGGTTAGGTTAAGTTATGTTAGAGCCAGATTAATCCACTTTGAGAGGCCGAGATTTATTGATTCAAAATAAGAAAAATTCATTAAATTTTAATATACGCCATAAAAATTATTTTGACTACGTCTATGTTTTTTGTAACATCAAACAGAAATCATTTAATAATGAAACTCCATTTAATTTACATTGGATTTTTACGCACGATTTGGATACGTTTACACACTATTATAATAATGGCATGCTTCACATACAATATTAATTCACTTATTAATGTGTTCATTTTGGTGTGCGAGTAAATAAAAGAAAATTCACTTTACTATTTATTCTTTGGAATGTATATGTAGCAGGGAGATGATAAAAATGGAGATTTGATCAAATCCCTATCGTAGAAGATCAATTCACGGAAGATATTAAAATAAAGACTCTGTGTGGTAAATTCCTTAAAGACAGTAAGTGGTTTTTGTCAAATCCCATAACTGTTTTAGTGAAAAGATAAAATAATATTGTTTAGAATTGGTAAAACAATACTACATTATAGATAATCATATAAACTTAATAAATCTGGAACACAGCTTGAATATACAACCGATTTGTTCCGACTTTATTAAGTTTATATGATTATCTATAATGTAGTGTTAAATGGTGTTACCAATTCTACATTATCATTTAAATTAATAACCTGCTATGTCTCTCTCACGAAATGTAAAATTAAAAATATGTAACCCCTAGTCGTCCACGTAGGTTTCAAGTAAGTGTTTTACAAATTGTTATTCATAAAAGCAAAGCTGCACTGATGAGAGACAAATTACGAAACGCGTCTGCAGATGGTTATTCACTTCAGTTACAGGAAAGATCTTAAAAACAATGTTATTTTTCTGTTTTCTTTTAGTGCAACGAAGGTGGATTGAAAGCTATTAAATAACTGGCAAATTTCACATGAGATTTATTTTGGTAGTCCTCAATAAATCCTCAATTTGGTAGTCCTAAAAAGACTCAATAATGTTATAGAGCTCCGGAAAGGTTGAATATATTTATATATTTAGGCTGTGGTCCGACTTTATTAAGTTTATAATATTGTTTAGATATTAAAAGTAGTTTATTTGGCAAACCATACATTATTTATTTGCTATTCTAATCGGAAATTACCAGAACGATTTTAATTGATATTTAATTAGTTCTCACTTTTCATTAAATATTTCCGGAACCAGAATTTCAAATTAAAACCAAGCATAGCTTTACAAAGATCTAAGTGCACTGAATCCAAATATGTGAACTAAATATACGTATTATCATTACTTTAGTAGACATTCTTCTTTGAAAGAAGAAAAGTAATTTTCTTAACCGGAATTACAATTACACCGGAACCGGAATTACAATTTCAATGAATACAACATTTTATAAAAGACTTAAGTTTATTGAATCTAAATATATCAACTAAATGTATATTGTGTTATTAGTATGTACCTAAAGTAGAAAAACCCACGTGGACGACTAGGGGTTACATATTTTTAATTTGACATTTCGTGAGAGAGACATAGCAGGTTATTAATTTAAATGATAATGTAGAATTGGAAGGTGCGGCGGATGCAATGCGTGTGCTATGCACGGGGTCCCGCGATTGAAGATGGGCCAACATGATCAAGAACTACCGATGTACCTACTCTTGCACAGGAAAACTTGGTATTATCCTCATCGTTTGACGAAAAGTACATTTTATCGTAAACATTATTATTTAAGATATGTGAATTTCTACCATTTTCAAACTAATTCTATTTTAGGGCCCCTATGGTTGCTTCAACCCAGGCCCTTTTATAGAGAAGGCCGGCTCTGGGCCCTTTAGATGATAACATTTTGGGGATCGTATTAGTTATTAAATTGTTATATATAATATATACCAGATATTATTAATATTTTTATTATTGGCTTTATTATATATAATTTATACCAAATTGGGAACACAGTTGGAATTATTAAATATGACCGAAATTTTACTAATTAACTAATCTAATTCAACTAGAACTTCACACGAGAACGATATTTTTCTCGTCTCGTCTCGTGTCGTCTCGAAAAAGCGAGATAAACTCTCGCCCTATCTCGTCTCATGTGAAGCCCTAAATTCAACGGACTTATCTAAGCCTGCATGAGATTGCAGGAAAATTATCCATATGTGAAGGTGAAGGATTTAATAAGTGTTCCTGTGAACAATCCAAAATACAATATTAAATAAAAAGATGTGCCGGTAGAAAAAAGTACCGTACTTTGTAACTCGAGATGCTACAAATCAACAACGTGTTTTAATTATGGCTTCACGCGAGAACAATATTTTTCTCGTCTCGACTCGTATCGTAAAAGCGAGACGAGACCGAGACGAGACCGTATGTGGTATCACTCTCGCGAGAACGAGAACGTATGTGGTCTCGCTCTCGCGAGACACGAGTCTCGTTTCTGATCTCGGTCACACTTCTTCTTCAATCTTTGACTGTAAGGCCGAGGCCGCATTACGTTTTTTTTCCGCGAAACCGCTCGAGAAGCACACAGTACGCGTATACGTATTAAAATCATTCGCGGGAGAAAAACGCAAGTGAGGCCGCTTGTATTAGCTTACTTGACTCACAAAATCACTCGATTAAAACCGCGGCGGTTTAGCCGTAGTGCGGTCTAGGCCTAATACGGACAGCCGTAATATTTTCTTGAATAAATTTGAACTGAGGGCTCGCGCATGTTACATTTCATTATATAACAATTAAAAGAGTAGATTTCGTAATATGAAATAGATGTCGTAGACAATTTCAAATTATGTTCGTTTTCATTATAAATTTTAAATAGTCAACAAAATGGAAGGTTTATATAAACACACATTTATGGTTTGTTGTTACACATTTTTATGTGGATGGAACAAGACGAATTTCAAATATAGTATACAAATAGAAATTGTATGTAAACAGACATTTATAGTTTGTTATCGCTTCATTTGCATGGGGATGGAACAAGGCGAAATTCGAAGATAGTAATAATAACCAAACAGAAAATTGATGTAAATAGACATGTATGGTTTCTTATCGCTAGGTACATTTTCAAGCACTAAAATGCATCGGTAATTTTTATGTGAGATATTTTTATAAGTATTTACATATTTTCACGATTTCTGATAAAGATATTTTGAACTTCAGTTGCAGAAAAAATGTCGTTGAGTGAAGTTGATAGTAGTGATAACCCTAATAAAAGGCCAAGATTAGATGAAAGGGCTTACGCATTAAGTGAAATTGAACCAGTTAATCAACAGTGTTTAACAAAAAATACATCTGTGACATCAAAATTTAATATTTTTTTAAATTTTGAAATAATTACAGTTGAGAAAATAGCAATATGAAAAAAAAAGCATTGTGAAAAAATCTAGAATAAGAAAAATAATTAGCAGAAAAGACAATAATACGAGATGTATGAAAAGACATTTATTAACTCCTCATCCGAAGGCTTTCGAAGAAGTTTATGGCACATCTAACAACCTGTATTTATGAATAAAATATTCTAAAATTGTATTTTATGATATAACTAGTACATATTAATCGTTTATTTTTTAAGTGAAATATTGATGAAAATTAGTTGTTGAGGGTGGAATAGTTGTTGAGGAAGGAATAATGTGGAGAATTTAGAGGTGCACGACAATAGTGACGATAAAGGAACCATATGGTATTGTATTTGGCAATTGTTCTGCCGCTTGGCGGTATACAACCCTGTATGGAAAATTTAAAGGTGCACGCCACTGGCGTTTTCATCGCCATCTGTTACGACATATAGTGTATATAGTACATATGGAATAGTATATATAGTACATATGGAATAGTTGTTGAGGGTGGAATAGTTGTTGTAGAGTGGAATAGTTGTTGAGTCTGAAATAGTTGATGAGGAAGGAATAATGTGGAGAATTTAGAGGTGAACGACAATGGTGACGATAAAGGAACCATATGGTATTGTATTTGGCAATTGTTCTGCCGCTTGGCGGTATACAACCCTGTATGGAAAATTTAAAGGTGCACGCCACTGGCGTTTTCATCGCCATCTGTTACGACATATAGTGTATATAGTACATATGGAATAGTATATATAGTACATATGGAATAGTTGTTGAGGGTGGAATAGTTGTTGTAGAGTGGAATAGTTGTTGAGTCTGAAATAGTTGATGAGGAAGGAATAATGTGGAGAATTTAGAGGTGAACGACAATGGTGACGATAAAGGAACCATATGGTATTGTATTTGGCAATTGTTCTGCCGCTTGGCGGTATGCAACCCTGTATGGAAAATTTAAAGGTGCACGCCACTGACGTTTTTATCGCCATCTGTTACGACATATAGTAGACTATAGTTAATTATTAATAAACCGTTTTATTTTTAAATTTTACGCAATTTTGTGCAAATGAATGGAGGCGGTAGATTCTTTTAAAATTTAGATAAAAAATATATATTGCCACATTACCTTAGACTTTTAGGTTTTGATTTATCTGATCATTTATTTGCCGCGCGTATGTGGTCTTAGTCAGATAAATCAAGCTCAGATAAATCAAGACCATATATGCGCTTCCGCACGTATGTGGTCTTGATCAGATAAATCAAGACCACATACGCGCTGCCGCGCGTATGCCCCTTCTGTGAAGTTCGTTTTTAATTTTTTTCCTTTGTAAAAAAAAACGGCCAAACGGTTCGCTTTGGAAAGATGAAAATTACACAATTTTTAGATGAATGCTAGATGATCTGCTCTATAAAACAGTGCTAAAAGCATGTTTGATAGACTTCGGAGACTTGGAAAAAAAAAATATTTATAAATTTTCAATAAGTATTTCTTTATTACAAAGAAATATGTGTCGAAGCTATCGGCCATGAAAATACCAAAACGTCAATTTCAATAGAAAATTGTATAATCTATATAGATCTGAAAGAAATTTGAATATATCTCTTGCAGTTTTCATTTTATAGTTATTTGAATTTATTAATTTCTGTTATGTTCGAGTTTGAGGGGCGGCGGCCGCTGCCAGATAAAATATCTTGCAAAACTAACAAAGCGATATCATAGACTGACTAATTCTCTACAAATGTGTGAAATTTTATTGTTCCACGTTGTGTGAAACTTGCTAAAATAATTTTTTAAACAAATCCAGACATGTCAATCACGAATTGCGATCAAAAACGAACACGAAAATTTCAAAATATCCAAAAATTGCGAAAAAATGTATTAATATTTGGAGGATTTTAATGAAACTTCTAGTCAATGTGCGTACCCACAAGAAGTATCAGTTGACAAAATTTGAACGCTCCCACTCCAATGGGGACGTCGTGAGGAATGATTATGTCTTCAAAGCTTATTTGCAAATATCTCTTCAACGCCTCAAGATAAAAAATTATAACCGGGATGTCCGCATGTAAGACGTCGGTGTCTATAAAAAAGTATTCTTTGCAAATTTTGCAAAATCCTTCGGTTTAGTCACAAAAGTAAAAACTGTCTAAAAAGTAAAAACATATCCCTTCTCTGAATTTCGTTTTAAAATTTTTTCGTTTGCAAAAAAAAATTTCGGCCAAACGGTTCACTTTGGAAAACGGTTCACTATGAAAATGAAACAATTTTTAGATGAAAATCTGCTCTATAAAACAGTGCTAAATGCATGTCTGGTAGACTTCGAAGAGTTGGACAAAAAAATATATTTGCAAGTTTTCAATAAATATTTCTTAGTTAAAAACAATCCTGTTTCAAGGCTATCGACCACGAAGATACCAAATCGTCAATTTCAATAGTAAAATGGATAATCTATAATAGATATGAAAGAAATTTCAATATATCTCTTGCAGTTTTCATTTTATAGTTATTTCTGAGTTTTGTCCGAAAACAATTTTTTCAGCGGTCGCAGTAGATTTCAACTGAGTGACGTTTGTGTTTGCGTCCCGCCAGTAGCGCCGATGTGTTTTCTGGGAGAATTCTTGGTTCAGAAAATGCGGAAAAAAAATCGAAAATTCGAATCATCTTGCGACGGGACTTGCAGGTGAAAGTGCGGAAATGTGTTACCACCGATTGGTGTTCTTCGTTGCAGCGTAAATGTCGTGGTAAGAAAATTCCGATTTAGACGTACCCGAAATTTGAGGAATTTTGGAAAATTCGCCCTAGCCGAACCGCAGCCGGCGAAGAAGCGAAATTTACAACCCTTACAGAAACGAGTTGAAATTTGCGAATTGCCGCGGTAAACGTTGCTAAAGTTAAAAAACGGATGAAATATGACTAAATATGGGCGACGATTCCCAGGGCTCTGGGGAGCGCACCGTGCAAGTTTTGAAGCATTCAAATTCTGCAAACTTTGTTTCAGAATGTCGGCAATTTTCGGCGGAAGGACACCGTTAAAAAAATTCTGAAAAATTCGCATGCACCTCCCAGCTAGGACACAAAATGAGAATTTCGTTTTTTAGCAATAACTTTGCCAGTTGTGAACTTTTTGCAACTTTTAATAGCCTATGTCACGGTCCAGTCTGTTCTCGATCTACCACTGTAGGGCAGGAAGTTGTGCAATTTGTACTTTTGTAGATCTCGATTGCGGATTGACATCCTACCGGTTTGCTACTATCGGCCGTGCCGGCCTCGTGGTTTCTGCGAATCGGCAAATCGGCACATCGTACGCAAGATACCGTCGACCTCTATCGAACGGTTTAGAAAAAATTGCAAAATTCCACCCACTTCTGGTTCGGCAGCCGATAACGTCCGGTTTTGCAAAAACATGTACCGCACGGCCATTTTTGCAAAATATCGCACGGCCTCTTCGAAGACCCAGAGAGAAAGAACCTACTAAAGCGGACCCGCAAACGGAAAGGCGTTCAGCGGTCGGCTCGCAATAGAACGACAAAGAATATCGTTTTTTGCGATGTTTTTTTTCGGTTTTTCGCCCTTTCCTCCGATGACAGTTTTGTTCGGAAAAAATCGGCGCTTCAGATAGTACCATTCGCGTCGCGATCAGTCAAAATACGAGGAAGCGAAATTTCGTTTTCGCGCCGCACCCCGCCTCTGGCGGCACCACAATTTCTTAAAGATTAGTCAATTGTATGGGGTTTTTTAAACATTTCACCACTTTCTCCCAGCAAAATTTCTTTCGAAAATCACTCAAAACGTCCGTTTTCATTCTCCAAACCCGATTTGACGCATTTCTCCAGCCCCCTCCCGGAAAGGCGTGCCAAACTATTTTAGTATATGTAACAATTATCTATATAACAAATAATCACGCATTTATTAATTACAATAAAACTAATGATTACCTCGTTTTGGACTATCTTAACAATAAGTTGTACCAAGAACGATATTTGACGAGATGAGACGACACGAGACGAGACAAATGGTTACAAGAGCGAGAGCGAGACGAGTCAAACGCTTCATAGAGCGAGAGCGAGACTAAGACAAGAGTAACTTTTTTCACAACTAACGAGAGCGAGACAAGATTTTTTAAAGTCTCGCCCTATCTCGTCTCGTGTGAAGCCCTAGTTTTAATAAAAATGAATGAACATAATTATTTATTATTTACATCCACTAAAAATGTTACATATACGTTACGGAACATATCCTTTATCATTAAAATATCACTAAAAATATCCTTTATCTATTCGCACACTAAATCAAAAACGTGTGCAAAAGTAACCAAATCGTGCGTAAAAGTCCAATGTAAATCAAATGGGGTTTCATTATTAAACGATTTCTGTTTATTGTTACTGTGGCAACAACTCGCGTCACTAAAGAAAAACATATGACTTATTGCAAATAAATTTTCCGACGTATATTCAAATTGAATTATTTTTTCTTATTTTGAATCAAAAAGTCTCGGCCTGTCAGTCTAAATTCTAAGTTAAAATAGAGGTTAACCTGTTAACCTAAAATCTAGGTTAACCTAGATTACATCGACAACGACCAAATACTGTTCCCGTTACTGTGCGTTTTTACTGGCAAAAGCCCTTGTTTACACACTTGTATCATAAACTAATATTTTGCTTTAAAAATATCAGCTTAAGTACCTTGCCATTTGTTAATTAGTTTTGAATAAATAATTTATGTTTAATGATTATTGTTGTATTACCTACTAGCACATTTAATAATAAATGCGAATAATCTAACCTGTAATAAACCTGTCTAGGTACATTTAATAATACATGCGAATAAACTAAATAAATCAAATTATTGTGGGTGACTTTAATAGTCATAGCACTACATGGGGCTATAAAGAAAATAATGACGATGGTGACAGAGTGGAAACATGGGCAGAAGCTAAAGGGTTAGAAGTCATTCATGACCCAAAACTTCCATATTCCTTCAACAGTGGCAGATGGAGTAATGGATACAACCCGGACCTAATTTTTGTAAGTGAAAACATAAAACAACAGACCTTCAAGCGAATTTGCAACCACATACCACGATCACAACATCGCCCTACACTATGTGAAACTATGTCGAGGATAAGGTACAACAACGTACCCTTTAATTTCAAAAAAGCAAATTGGCTCAAATTCTCGGAAGAAGTAGACACCAAAGTGAAGACGTTGGGAGCAACTGCAGAAAATTACGGAAAGTTTGTAGAATAGTAAAGCAAACGTCGAGGAAATTTATTCCCAGAGGCTGCAGAACAAGACACATCCCAGGTCTAAACCCAGAACTGTCTGAACAATTTAAAAAATATACAGAACTATATAATGATGACCCATTTAATGAAAAAACAATTGAAAAAGGAGACCTGTTGATGGAAGAAATATCAAACACTAAAAGAACATACTGGCACTCCCTTATAAGCTCCACCTACATGAAACATACCAGCCAGAAAGCCCGGGGATTAATAAAAAAACTTGATTGTGATCCATCAATACCAAAAGTGCTGGGACCTGTAACAGCAAATCAGGTGGCACACCAATTACTCTTGAATGGTGCAATCACAAAAAATAAAGCAACGACTCAAAGACTAAAGTGTGAAGAGAAAGACAAGGAATCAGAACAGGGAATATTGAAAGAAAATTTCTCAGTACATGAACTTCAAAAAGCAATTGACGAACTTAAAAACCGGAAAGCCGCAGGACTGGATCCCATATATTCTGAACAAATTAAGAATTTTTGACGACAAACCAAAAAATGGATCCTAGATCTATTCAATGGTATTTTACTTACGCACTTGATACCCAAAATTTGGAGAAGAACTAAAATTATCGCATTATTGAAACCAGGAAAGTTCCCAGATTTCCCAAAAAATTTCCGCCCAATTTCCCTGCTCTGTCACCTCTATAAACTCTTCGAGATTGATACTCAATCGACTAAAAGTCTATATTGATGATAAGCTTATTAGGGATCAAGGTGGATTTAGACCAGGTAGATCTTGTACTGGACAAGTTCTAGACCTTACACAATACATTGAAAACGGGTTTGAAGAAAAAAAGATCACTGGTGTTACTTTTATCGACTTGTCTGCGGCATACGATACAATCAATCATAACATCCTATTATCAAAACTACAAAAATTAATCTCGGATAACAAACTAGTTAATATAATAGAAATTATGCTCCGAAACAGGCGATATTTTTTAACACTTGGGGGCAAAAATAGTAGGTGGAGGAATAAAAAAAATGGCTAACCCCAAAGTAGTGTCTTATCTCCAACCTTGTTCAATATATACACTAACGACCAGCCTATACTATCCTCCTTAGGCATCAGACATTTTATTTATGCCGATGACACAGCCATGGTAGAGCAAGGTGAAAATTTTGAGGTGGTTGAGAAAGCACTGGAAAGTTTATTACAGCTAGTAGGTGATTACTACGACTCAAATTATCTGAGACCAAACCCCTCAAAGACACATAATAGGCTAGCCAATCACAAATTGAATATTACATGGAAAGGTGTCGAAATCGAACACACACCTTACCCTAATTATCTAGGAGTTACCCTAGACAGATCCCTTACATATAAAGAGCACTGCGAAAATGTAAAATCAAAAATTATTACAAGGAACAGTTTACTGAAAAAACTAATAGGATCAAACTGGGTAGCAAATGCCCATACCCTCAGAGTGTCTGCGTTAGCACTATGTTTCCGTATGAGAGTATGCAAGCGCTGTGTGGTGTAGATCCACCCACGCGAAAAAGGTTGACGTGGCATTGAATGAATCCTGCCGCTTGATAACTGGGTGCCTAAAGAGCACACCTCTCCACAAAGTCTTCCCAATCGCAGGCATTGCACCTCCAAACATTCGACGAACAATTAATGCAGACTCAGAAACATCCAAACTCGAAACTGACAGTCGACATATCCTACATGGCAAGAATACACACAGGTCAAGATTGAAATCAAGAAAGAGTTTTATGAAATGCACAAATACCTTAGCGAACTACACCCAACAAGCCCGAATGGATGCCTGGAAACTAACCGTAGGCCATATTGAAGATGATCAGATTTCACCAGCAGAACACTTTCCTGCAGGATATAACCTCGATTGGCCTGCCTGGAGAACACTCAATAGACTAATAACGGGAGTAGGAAGATCAAAAGACAATCTAAAAAGTGGGGCGTAATACAAAAAGACACAAAATGCGACTGCGGAGACGAACATACCATGAGCCACCTATTGATCTGTCCAAACTGCCCTACAACATGCACTACTTGCATTTCAAGTGCAAAAAATGCAATCAATGTGGTGAAACATTGGGAAGGGAAAATTTAATAATTAGTAACTAACCAAATATCACCTCACTTATATAGTAGTAAGAATAGCCAATTCATCTGTGATTTATATATTTTATTTTTATATTACTTTATTTGATTTTATACTGACTCATGTTCTATTTATATTTATGCTTATTTAATTTTAGACTCATGTTTATATTTATGCTTTATATTTATATGTGGTTGTTTGACACGAATATAATAACTAAATAAATACTTTTAGTATTTAAATAATATCTTTTCACTAATAATACAGTTAAGGAACTTAATCAATCAGAAAATGTAACTTTCATCAAAAAACTGTATGGATTTAGGCAGTGTCCAAGTCATTTTAGTCATGACCAAGAGGCAGACTAGTCATTTACATTCATTCCTCTATGTTCATTTTTTTGTAACCCCAAACCTTGGGGCTCCCCTGGCTTGAGGGAGCGTGTTCCATAACACACATGGAACCCCAATAGTTACGCCACTGGATTTGAGATAGAAGTAAGTTCTTGAATCAGCTATATTCAGGACCTGCTTAGTCTTGCCTGTCTCGTGTCTCTGTCTAGTTTTATCAATTTGCAATTGCCTGAAACCTAGTCTTCTTAAATATAAAAACATCCTCTTTATATATGTTATCAAATTAATTATCTCTAAGATACAATTGGTAAAACCATCCTACGTTATAAATAATCATACAAACTTAAACGGAACACAGCCTGAATATATAAATATATTCAACCTTCCCGGAGCTCTATAACAATTACTGGAGTCTTTTTAGGACTACCAAAACAAATCTCATGTGAAATTTGTCAGTTAAACCATAAAAATAACATTGTTTTTAAAATCATGTCTTTCCGATACCTTAAGTGGAACGTGTCCACAGAGGCTATCCACTTAAGGTATCGAAAAGACATGGTCTTAAAAACAATGTTATGTTTATGGTATATGTTGATGATTATAGATAATTTATTTGTGAATGTTTTTGCTAAATTTTGTTGGAAAATTCGCAGCAGGAAACAAACACCGCGCTAAAAACTGCGACAAGGTGGCGGCACAAATTGTTGATGTTTGACTCGTTGGCGACTAGAAACAAATCTAAGTTTGTTGCCGGCTGGAATGAAAACTGTTCTAGATAAAACATTCTAGATAACAGGCAATTAAACAGAATTTATTGGGGAATATTTCAAAAGGAATTCGGTTGAAAAATATTCAGCAATAGAGAAATTATAAGGGAAAACGTAGGTTAAGGCGCTTAAGAGTTATCTATGTTTCTTTGGAGGATAGAATGAAAACTATTCTAGATACGACATTTTAGTTTCCAGATGCTTATAGATAATTTATTTTGGAATGCCTTTGCTAAATTTTGTTGGAAAATACGCATCAGGAAACAAACGCCGACCTGAAAACTGCAACAAGGTGGCGGCAAAAATTGTTTATGTTTGACTCGTCGGCGACTAGAAACAAATCCAAGTTTGTTGCCGGCTGGAATGAAAACTGTTTAGATAGAATATTCTAGATAACAGATGATTAAACAGAATGTATTGGGGGATATTTCAAGAGGAATTCGGTTGGAGGTGGACTGAAAGCTATAAACCGAACATACAAATTTCACATGAGATTTGTTTTGGTAGTCCTAAAAACGCTCAGTAATTGTTATAGAGCTCCGGAAAGGTTGACCATATTTATATATGCAGGCTGTGTTCCGATTGTTTTAAATTATCTTTAAATTTAAACAATATTATACACCTAGTTTATAACAAAGTACTTTAATATATCTTAAACTTAAGGTTTACGACTTATGCAAAGTAATCTTTTAATGCGTAGACACAGAACTGGGCCGAGAAAAACCCATTTTAAACCCATTTACAAAAATCGTATCTTTGCAAAGTTTTCCGAATCGAAACAGAACGAAGCGCTAATCGCCCGAGGATTTACTAGTTTATAATCGGCGCGTTAACGACACTGAGACCCGAAAGGCGAACAACACTTTACTGCCCCGAATATAAATATTAACTCTAATAACGCTCGCCGGTGTTACACATTCGGGCGTTCCGGAAAAGGGTTCGCAGTAAAATCCGAACAGTCGCCATAAAGTTATGTCATTCTCACTGAATATGCCGCAATTAAAAAAGGGTAATATTTCTCGGGTCCGCCTCGTAAAACTAACTCGGATTGCATAAAAGTTTGTGTAATAAATGGAGTGGATTGGGGGGCCGTAAATGATGTAATATGGCTACCGTGAAATACGCAACCATTTTCACAAAGCGACGGCGGATTTTTAAAAGGGTTTCTAAAGTAACCCTTAAGGTCTATATTTAACGGCTGTATAATGTTTTTAGTTTTGGGGGTATTAATAGATTTGGACGAACGGTTTAGTGTAGACTAGCAGATGATAAAATTACCCAAGTAATATGCAATTGGTTTTCGTGTTTTTATTAGTTTTTGGAAAGCAACAAAACGTTGATGAATAAATATACCTAAATAAGCTGGAAGGTTTATTGGTTACGAAGTTTTGTGCAATGAATTTTTTACGTAATAAATTTTTTATGTAATATTTTTTCTTAGTAATTTTTTACTATGGGCAGATTTTTTAAGTGAAAAACTAATAAACGTTCAGCAGATTTTTTGGGATGGTTGAAGTAGATACAGAAAATTATACAAACCACACCAATAAAGTTTACAAGAGTTTTATGCAATATCTTTTATGTAATATTTTTTCTAAGTATTTTTTTAATATGGGCATTTTTTTAGAAAAACCAATAAAGCTTTTTTAAAGTGCGTAATGAAAACTCAAATCATACAGGCAAACACCAATAATATACTATTGGTGAAACCATACCAATTATAGATAATCATATAGACTTATTTAAAGCGAAATATGGCCTGAATATATAAATATATTCAACCTGTTCGCAGCTCTATAATATTAAGTCTTGTAAAGAAACAAATCCCATGTTGAAACAACTAGTTCCCTTGCTAATACCACGCCGGATATTGAATTATACAACAGATATTTACATGTTATTACTAGCCCCCAGTCCACTTTCGTGGCACTAAACGAGTACTAGGTAAATATTAAAAACAATGTTATTTATCTAGTACTCGTTTAATGCCACGAAAGTGGACTGGGAAAGTTGAATTTAACTATCAGACGAGTTTTCGAGGAATTATAACTTTAACTATATTACAATAAATTTGAAAAAAAAGCTCTTGGAAATGCTACTTAGGGCTTCACATGCGACGACACGAGGCGAAAGTTTAAAAAATCTCGTCTCCTTCTGGTAAGTTATGAAAAAATAACTCTCGTTTGTCTCGTCTCGTCTTTGCTATCGTTTTGGCTATCATTATCTTATCGTTTTCTAAATATCGTTTTTGCTAGCTTCTTTTCGCTAACTTATCGTTAAGTTCAAATAAAATTTAACTAATCTTCAAAACGAGATAATAATTAATTCTATTATAATTAATAAATTTCTGATTATTTATTTATAATTGTTTACTATTTATACAATTGTTATACAATAAAATACATTTACCTTTTTTCATTCATGCCTGTTCAAACATATTTATAAATTATTTTGAATATGTCTGATAATTGGACAAGTCAAATTATTTATAAACTTAATAAAGTCGGAACACAGCCTGAAAATCTCGAAACGCGTCTGCAGATGCCTTTTAACTTGGGTTAATAGAAAGATATGATCTTAAAAACTAAGTTGTTCTTCTGTTTCTCGTTTAGTGCCACGGGAGTGGACTGAGACCCAGTAAATGACTGGCAAGTTTCACATTTGTTTTGGTTTTAAAACCTAACCCTAAAAAGACTCAATAATATTTTAGAGCTCCGGAAAGGTTGAATATATTTATATATTCAGGCTGTGTTCCGACTTATTAAGTTTATACGATTATCTATAATGTAGTATGGTGTTATCAATACTACAAATTATTATTAATTATTAATTGAGCAAAATTAAACATAAGTATATTGACTTTTTAGTCGCGTACTTTAAACGAAATATTGATCTTTGAATATTTAATGTCCGCTCCAGACTCTCGCGAAGTAGCACGGAGTTGAGCGAGGAACGAGAGTGTGGTCAGGTTACTCGCCTCGCCTTGTGCTTCCTTGCCTCGCCTTGGCTAACTTCGCTTCATGAAGCGGTTTTTCGTACCCGAGCCAAAGGAACACAAGGCGCGAGTACGAGGAAGGGAGAGTATCACGTCAACACTCTCGTGATTACTCGTCCTTTAATTTAGTCAACTGTATGCAGGTGGGTCAGTTCACAACCGTTTCTTGAACGATTAAAAACTAAAAATATTTGTATTCAATATCATTAAATTTTATCTAATATTAATTTAAATAATATCAAAAATCATGAGCGATTGGTCCCAAGAACTTAAGTTACAATTCCCTGAGGCTTTTCCAAGGGAACCAGTTATTTGGGATCAGTTATTGGGATAACATAATAATAATTAAAAGCAGAAATAGCTGCAGCAGCAGCTACTACCTGTTCGTTGTCGGCCATGGCACTGAGGTTCTAGCGAAGTAAGGCGAGAGTGTGGATGCCTACTCCGTGTAGTTCCTCGCCTCGAGCAACTTCGGCGAGGATCCTCGCCGAAGTTACTCCTCCAGAGTCTGGAGCGGGCATAACATTTTTAATAAGTCACAGTAAGTCACATTTCTATAAGTCACAAGATGACCAAGAATTCGAACATAATAAGCGTTAACTTACATCATCCTTTAATGACACAATATATTATATAATAAACAAACTAGTGTACCCTAAGTCCGGCAGTATATACTTACAATTAGTTTCATGCGGTTTGTTCCTTGTAAATAGATTTTATTTATATACGATTTTTTGTTTCGAGTTTTTGAATACATAATTTTTGTACAATTATTTTAAATTAGTATATAAATAAATTTAGGATAATTCACGGGAATTAAACAATTTTTCTTTACTCACCCACCAAAGTTAACATATTAATAAACAAATTTTTGTATGTGAAGTATGCCATTATTATAATAGTGTGTAAAAGTACCCAAATCGTGCGTAAAAGTCCAATGTAAATCAAATGGAGTTTCATTATTAAACGATTTCTGTTTGTTGTTACTATGACAACAACTCGCGTCACTAAACAAAAAACATAGACGTAGTCAAAATAAATTTTCTGACGTATATTAAAATTGAATTAAATTTTCTTATTTTGAATCACGTCTCGGCCTCTCAGTCTGGATTTATCTGGAATATAACTTAATATCTCTATTATTAACTTAACCTAACCATAACCTAATCTAGATTAAATCTAGGTTAACTTAGGTTACATCGACAACGACCAAATAGTGTTCCAGTCCCTGTGCATTTTTAATAGTTAGCAAGTTTTACCACGGAAGCGCTGAACATTCTAACCTTATTGTGTCAGTGATTTGAAGTATGTTGTCTGTCAAAATTACAATTTTTCAAAATTAACGGTATTAAACATTTATTTTTTGTGTAGATTCAACAGTATTTTGTATAACATGCTTCGTAGATAAAATAATTTCATGTGTGTGAAAGGCTTTTGTACATGAGTTGCGAGCCGAAGGCTACTGATTTTATCGCATTTAATGCAACTTCTTCACATACTTGTATCATAAACTACTATTTTCTCCCGATTCTCATTGTTTGCTGTTATGTCTATGGTTTGAATAAATGTCCTTTGAAGGGGAGACATATTTTGGAGTAATGCGTGTTGTTGTAGAGCAGTTGTGGCGAACCTATGGCACGCGTGTCACAGCTGACACGTAGGAGAATTGCGCACTATTTCTCGCGCGTGTTTTCTAAACCTCTTAAACTTAACCTCTACTTTTCTAAAAGACATTTTTAAGTTTTTCAATCTACTATTGTACAACATCAAGGTGTAAAATATAAGACGTGTTATATTCAGACTAACACGGCAACTTATTTTCACTATAAGAAATGTTCATTCATTGTAAATGTTACCCGACACGTCAGTATTTCAAAATGTTAACATTTAGAAAAAATGGCACGCGGCCGGAAAAACCCTGTTGTAGAAAGTTTTATGATATTTTGGGTTGCAACATAATTCAGTGCAGCTTTGCTTATAACCGGATTTCTGGTATTCTTATCCACATGTACCGCAGGCTTAGAAATTATCAAAATACTTGTCGTAGCTGTAGCAGGCAACGCAGATTTTGCAACTCTTCGTAATATCCTAGGTTTGGGGCCTTTATGGACGTTGGGTATAGATATCTCTATAATTCTTGGACTGGACGTATACTTCAAAGCCCCTGGTTTTCACTCAAAGGTAGTTTCTCGTTTTTTTTTATAGATTTTGTTTGGGGGTGGTTTCGCCATTTCCTCAGTCCTCGGGCTGATTTTTTACTTCTGTTTTTGAATCTTGGAGTTAGACTTGTATTAAAACCCAATGACAACAAATTATCTTTTAATAATTGTTATAATTCATTTTATTATTAAATTTTTTTTTTTCATTTCGGCCTGAAAAGGTTACACGAGGTGGTCACACGAGAATGATACTTTTCTCTCCTCGTCACATTTCGTCTGGTAAAAGCGAGAAGAGACCGAGACAAGATATTTTTGAAAATTATTTTGGCGATACCGAGATCACATACGGCGAGACACGAGAATCCAGTTTCTAATCCCGTTCATTTTTCTCCACAATTTTTTTTCGAATATGTACGAAATCTTAAACCTAGTTTTAGATTTCGTACATAGATACTCGCATGTAGTCTTGCATGTTTATAGCTCGAAAAACCTAGTGTTTAAAAAATAGTTTTAAAAAATGCAAAATATGAGCTACTTTTTTTAACAAAATTGAATCTTGAGAATTGGTGAAACCATACTACATTAAAGATAATCATATAAACTTAATAAAGTCGGAACACAGCCTGAATATATAAATATATTCAACCTTTCCGGAGCTCTATAGCATTTATTCTTTAATCTTTTTACTCTCTCACAAAATGTCAAATCAAAAATATCTAACCCTAAGCACCCACAGGGGTTTCAAGTAAGTGGTTTACAAATTGTTGTTCATAAAAGCAAAGTTGGACTGATGAGAGATAAATCTCTAAATGCATCTACAGATTAAGGTATATTATACAGATTAAGGTATCGAAAAGACATTATCTTAAAAACAATGTTATTTTTCTGGTTTTTGTTGAGTGCCACGAAGGTGGACTGAAAGCTATAAAATAACTGACAAATTTCACATGAAATTTGTTTTTGGTAGTCCTAAAAAGACTCAATAATGTTATAGAGCTCCGGAAAGGTTGAATATATTTATATCTTCAGGCTGTGTTCCGACTGTATTAAGTTTATAAAATTGCAACTATTCTTACAAAAAGATTTTAGAAAAAAGTTGAAACTAATAAAATATAATCTTTTTGAAATATGAGCAACATTTTTTTTTTCCAAATTGAGTTCGTCAAGTTTTATAAAAATTCCTCCAGTATTGAATTTTTCTTGATTAAACATTCTAAATTATCAAGCATTTCCCATTCTGCAAGTTTATTTCGGTTAGCAGGTGTCTCACGCTCCCAATAGATATTAAAGGGGGATTAACTTGTCAACATCTACTAGCAACCCTGAGCTTAATAAAGTCTTTACCCGTAACGCCCTCCCTATACCACAGGGAATACTAACATTATTCAATGACACCATCCCAAATTTAAAAAAAAAATATTTTTAATCATAATACCAAATACTTAAATACAAAAAAATATTGATTTATTTCAAAAATAATTACATATAGGGTGAAACTAAACTAATTACAGATACAATCATAGTAACTTATTACAGCGGAACCAAGCTTAAATATATAAATATATTCAATGTTTCCGAATCTCTATAATATTCTTATATATATATTATCTTATATATATATAAGAATATATATATATATATATATATATTCTTATATAATATTCTCGTCTTTTTAAGACTATAAAACAAATTTCATGTTGAAAAACAACAGATATTTGTGTTATTCACTAGGACTCAGTTCACTTCCGTGACACTAAACAAGAAACTAGATAACATTGTTTTTTAAAGATCAGATCTTTCTCTTTAACCCAAAGTGAATATGAATATGATATATGAATGCAAAGCTGCACTGACGAGAGATAGATCTCGAAACGCGTCTGCGGATGGCTGCTAATCGCTTTGGGTTAAAGAGAAAGATCTGATCTTTAAAAAACAATGTTATTTAACTTGTTTTATTGTCACGGAAGTGAACTGAGTCCTATCAGTCCGTTCTTGTCGTTCTAGCATTGATTGTCAAGTCTTATCTGTCTAGTTTTCTAGACTTGTAGATGTGACAAGGTGATGTTCATTTTAAGGTGATGTCCATAATTACAAGGCACGGAAACTTACAGGGCTATCTCCACAGATTCGAGAAAAGAGACTATTATGCCCATGTAGAGAAGAAGACACAGCAGCACCTAAAGAATAATAATTGATGCAGGACTTACATGGCCACAAAATGAAGAAAAATTCTCAAACTCTCCTAGTCTTATTGACGGAGTGCTGGCCACTAGTGTTCTCACATAATCATCAAACAAATTGTCTGTCTATTCTTGTCTGTTTAGTCTTGTCTATTACAAATAATAATATATATTTATTTAATATTTATGTAAAACTTAAATATATTAAAAAAAAAATAATTTAATATTATTATTTTTTTATTTTTAAAATTAATTTAGAGACCCACAGATAAGAGAATACCAAGGAAGGTTCAGGAAAAGAAGATCATGCAGTGAACAGATCTACCTGCTTGAGAACAATACTAACAACTAGAAAGACCAGGAACACCACAGTAATATTCGTCGACTTCTAGAAGGCCTACGACTCCATAGATAGAAAAACACTCTTCAGCACATTGGAAGTAATGAAGGTGGACAAAAAGACCAGAAATCTAATCCAAGAAACACTAACAAATCAAAATTGAAGTTCATTGGAGAGGTCTCGGGACCATTTGAAATTAAGACAGGAGTGAGATAGGGAGATGGCCTCTCACCCATTCTATTTAATTTAGTTTTAGAGAAAATAATCAGGACATGGGAAAAAGTAGGGTAAAGATGGACACAAGGATAGAATCAATATCAACATAAAATGTTTGGCATTCGCTATAACCGATATAGCCATCATAACAAATAGTAGAAAAGAAGCCAAAGTAGCTCTAGAGACACTCCATGAAATCTCATCCAAAGCAGGGCTACAGATCTCCTACGAAAAAACACAGTACATGGACACAAAATCCACAGACAGACACCCACTTATAACTAAGTATGGAAAGACAACACAAGTAGACAGTTTCAAATACCTGGGAGAGATTATACAGAAAACAGGACTGAACACAAAATCCAATGAAGAAAGAATCAAAAAACTACAACAAGCATACAGACTTACATGCAACCACTACAATAAAAGGAGTATCTCTATCAATGCTAAATTAAGACACTACAATACAGTAGTTCTACCAGAGGCTTTGCATGCCTCAGAAACAACGGTAATCAAGGGACGAACGAAAATAGATGGGATATAGAAAAACAAAAGATGAAAATACTAAGAAAGATCTCTGGGCCGGTTCAGAAAGAGGGGATCTGGATAAAGAGACCAACAAAAGAACTGTACGAACAGACAGAGACGATTCTTCTTCTTCTTTAATCCATAGCCGGCGCATGGAGAGGTGGTCGACCTCGTAGCCAGTACGCTGCTGTTGGTGCCGCTAGATTCCGTGCTCCATTCACTATACGCTTCCATGCTAATCGATCAGTTGCAACGGTTCTTGCCTCAGCTGTTGTTATTCGCTGGTTTTTTAAATCGTTCTCTACGTGTTTCAACCATGTGGTCTTCGGTGCTTGTTTTTGTGTTCTCCAATCAAGAGGTCGTTTTTTCCATAGGAGTTTGTGCGGTACTCGATTGTCGCCCATCCTACAGATGTGGCCGAACCATCGTAATCGGCGTTTTTCAATTTCCTCAACAATCGGTGTCTGTTGGTCGCACCTTTCTCTGATTGTCTCATTTCGGAGGTGGTTGAGGAGTGAGACGCAGAGAATCTGTCTCAGGCATCGCATTTGGAAGGCCTCGAGCTTGTTAAGGTCTGGTTTGAGTAATGTCCATGTTTCCGATCCATAAAGAAGAATTGGGAGGATCAGCGTCCGGTATAGGCGTATTTTGGTTTTGATGGTAATATTCGTCCGCTTCCATATGCACCACTTGAGTGAAGCAAACGTTGCTGTTGCCTGGCCTATCCGGCTGTGAACTTCGGCTGTCGAAGCTACTTTCTTCTCCACAACCAGTGATCCCAAATATTTGAACTGTGGTACCTGCTCGATTGTGGTTCCATCGAGGTAAACTCTGGCTTCAGATCCATCCGTTGTAAGCACTTTGGTCTTATCCGCATTGATTCTCAGTCCGTATGACTGGGCAATGCGGGAAATGTCATACAAGGTGTCTGTTGCTTCGGCATCTGTGTTGGCGAAAACCGCACTGTCATCGGCGAACATCAGATCGGTTAGGAAGTTTTTGTCATCATATCGAACTCCGCGTCGCCCATCAAACGCTTTTCGCATAATCGTGTCGATCACAATGTTAAAAAGGAGCGGCGAGGCCACGTCTCCTTGCCGGACTCCGGTTCGAATCGGGAATTCCTCAGACATGTCGTTTCGGATACGAACATTGCTGGTTGAGCCGTCGTACGATGCTTGAAGAAGTTGAATGATTTTCAGTGGCACGTGTTCGATCTTCAGGGCTTCCCACAAGCTTGTCCAATCGATGCAATCAAAAGCAGATTTGAAATCGATGAAGACGATGACAGTTCGTTTGCCACATCGAATTCTTTCTTCCATTAGCTGACGGAGAGCAAATATCTGATCGATGCATCCTCGATGTGGTCGAAATCCAGCTTCTTCCCGGCTTGTTTGCTCTCGATGTTTCTGTAGTCTTGATTGTATGATTTTCATAAATACTTTGCCGACGATCGAGAGGAGGCTAATACCACGGTAATTCTTGCATTCCCGACTGTCGCCTTTCTTCAAAATAGGCACAACAATCGCTTTCTTTCACACGGATGGAACACAATCTGAATGCCATATATGCACTGTGAGAACGTGAAGTTGATGTAATAAGACGTCTCCCCCGGCTTTGATCATTTCGGCAGTTACTTGATCTCCTCCCGGCGCTTTACCATTTTTCAGGGATTTTATTGCCGTCTTCACCTCATTGATTGTTGGTTCAGTATCGGGAAACTGATTTATCGGCTGCTCAATAATCGGCAGTTCGGGTGCTGGACCTACTGGCGGATTGTGGTTGTACAGCTGATGAAAGAATTCTCTCCACCGCTGTAGACGTTCCTGAGGAGAGGTCACGAAAGTTCCATCCAATTTTTTGATATTGTCATTTGTTGATGTTGTTTTGCCACTTAACCGTCGGATTGTCTGGTACAGCGTCCGGTACTCATGCCTTGACGCTGCTTCTTCCATGTCAGCCGCGATGTTATTCCAGTAAGCTTCCCGTTCCAATTTCATTTTCTGTCGAACTTCTTTGTACAATCGTCGGTATTGTTTGAAATCGACGTGTTTCATTTGCTTCCGCTGGTCGACTAGATTGAGACAGTCGTCCGAGATCCATTGCTGCGTCCGTCGACGGATGGGCGGACACAGCTCCGTTGCACACCCCACAATAGACTCAAAAAGTTGTTTTTCTTCTATGTTGATATCGACTGGTATCGTGAGTGCTGCAAATTTGTTGGATAATGCGATTTGAAATTTTCAGCTGGTTTCAGGACAGAGACGATTACAAACAACATCAGGAAAAGAAAGGCAAAATTCTATGAACACATATATAGGATGAATGAAAACAGACTGACCAAGAAATTTTTTAACATAGTGATGACTAATACAGTGAAAACCAACTGGGTAAAGGAAACCTTGGAAGACCTTAAGAAACTCAACATCTCCATAGAAGACATGACCGACAGGAAAAAATTCAGAGAAAAAATCAGAAAACAGAAGTTTGAACAAACTCCCAAAGAGAAGAAAACATGAAAGAAGTGGACAGAAGAGATGAAGAAGATACACAGTGAATATATGAGAGGTTTCTGGGTAGAAAGAAGAAGGCAGAAAAAATTACATGTTAATTGATTGTGTTTTAGCGCTCTCCTTAAAGGGGAATTATCGATAATAATAATAATTTAAGTAAAACTTGTAGGCTTTACATATACAGTATGTAATAATGAGGCCTTTTTTAAACACGAATACATTTTATTCTTATTTTTATGTCATTTTATTACGCTAATACATCCAATAAATTCATAATTTTCTTCTGAAAATAAGAAATGTTTAACCATTTCAAGGTATTTTTTAATACGGCAAAGGATTTTTTATGGCGTGGCAATAGAGCCGACAAAGGGACGGAATCTGTCGGACCGATAATGTCCGCAATAAAATAATTATGGCCATCTGTGATTCCCGCTTCATTTTTATTAAGGACTGCAGTAAAGCATGGATTGCCTTATTGTCGGCTGTTTTAACGAATTGGCGCTGCCGCTATTAAACGCTAAACGCCCTTGTAAAATCATTTATCTACTTAAATCATTTCATTTAAGTGAATATATATATAATCTTTTATAATAACAGTTTTAGAACATTACAAGGAAACAGATCCAGAAAATAGACGACCTAAAGTAAACTAGAGAATAGATAGAAAATAGACATAAAACTAAATCTACTCTTTAGTTGTCTATTTACAGACAAGAATAGATAGGCAAGAATATACAAACAAGACTAGACAGCAGTGTTCCCTCTAATTGTTGTTAGTGCTGCGCGGTCCAAAGTCGAGTGTGAGCAAAAAAAATAAATTGCGCAATTTTTTATACTTTTATTTATTCAAACCATAATATCAAATAGCACAAAGTAATTTTGTCTTCTGTGTTTCCTATTAACCCACTGTTTAAAACTCGGTTTTAATTATTTGTCCATTTGATAATTGTAATTGTAATAAGAAATGTTATTCTCATTAGATCACCTAGATGTTTATATTGTTGTCTGTTGCGATCTTTTCTTTTAAGGAGGTTCGAGCGAATCCCATGTTAAATATTCTTTTCAAGTTTAAGCTTTGAAACTTTTTATACATGAAGATTATACATGAAGCGTTTAGTTTATCCGAAAAAAAAATTCAAAAATGATGATTTTTCGAATCTTATACACAGGATCTATGGCCGACAAGCTTCCGTCACGTCTTTATTTAGTTTTTTCGGTATTAATTTCCCAATTTTAGGGAATAAAAAACTATATACAATAAACTTAGATAATATTAAAACACGATAACATTAAAGCAATGTGATGTTCCCGACGTAATTATTTAAATATTTAAAGTTAAATTTTTTTGTTTTGAATCTTGTTTATCGACAGTAATTCACAAGACAGATGGTTTGGCAACGTCGTTGATAACAGCTGATTGTGAGAGAAAAGAAAAACATGGAAACATTTTGAACTTTTGAACGTCTGTGGAACTATTTGATAGAATACACTCCAGCTTTTTACATAGATTATCAATAATTTTTTGTCTTTTGGTAATTCGAGGTTTTCGGCCAACATCTTGGGCTTATAACATTCTGATCCCTTTGCAACCAGCCGACTAATAATACTGATGTTGCCAGATCGTTTTATGTCACCTTATAAGTCAAAAATAACGAAGTCATTTAATAACTTTATTATATTAAATAAATAATTTTTACCAATTTTTAAATTTGTTATGTTATTATAAATAAAAATAATGCATTTTAACAATTATTAGGATAATTGAAAATATAGAAAAATTCAAGCACTATTTTGACTCATTATTTACGCTCGAACCTCCTTAATGGAATTCATTACTGAAAATCCCCGTTCGCAATCCGCACTGGACGCATATAAGGTACCCATAATATTACAAAGAATAGCAAGATTAGAAAATCAGGGTTGGGTTAGTAAGAAAGTTTTTCAAAATTTTAATTTTTTTCCTGAATTTATAATAATCTCATTATCAAGTGCTTAGCATTGTTTTTGATCGTCATCGGGAAATCGTGTTTCCAGATGCATACAGACACGTTCGACAAATTGCATTATATATATTTGAAGTATCAATATTATTTTATCTTCTGATAATAGTTTTTGACTGCTCCAAATGATTTTGTCTCCCAGGTATTGAGATTTGATTTTCTTATTTTCGTTTTAACATACTGATGTTGTTCAATAATAATTTAAGAAAACTACTCTTCTATGGAGATTTGTACAAAGATGAAAAAAGCTCTGCTTGCTATCCGATATTGAACCGAAAATTGCTACCCGATATTGAGAATCCGTCAGAATTTTTGCACAAAAATTTACCTGTAAATATTTTGCAAAAATTCTGACGGATTCTCAATATCGGGTAGCAATTTCGTTGCATAACTTAACAATAGTCAATTAGAACATCGTAATTTTTGCACTAACTGCGAAATATCTGGAAGACTACCTTACTTCATTGATTAGTCTAAATGATATGGATAGCATCATGTGCAGTTACTTGAGTTAAATCTTTAAATTTTCGTTTTTCATACTCGATCGGTGAAACATTGTGTAAACAGTTCTGAGTAAATTTCAAGTTCTGCATCATAACATTTACATTTTGCATCTAATCCATTTTTCTATCCAAGCATGACATTATCTCCAGTAAACATTGTCATACTATCTTGGCGCACGTTTTTTAGTGCGAAAAATGCCATTTTTTGTATTACCACATAACTTGGGTAACGCACGCATATATTCAATATCGCTAAGTTACATTTAAAAATAATTAAATAAATAAAATAAACACAATCAAGACCTCAATATTAAAAAAGTGTCAATATATGAAAAGTTTCATTGCAAAATAAAAATAAAAACTAAAGAAAACAATTTTTATATATTATTGGGAATGGGATTATCCCATTCCCAATAATATATAAAACATTATAAATAATAGGGATGATAATAACCAACATTTAATACTAAAGAAAACGTTTTAAAATGAGTGTAAATTGTATGGTGATACCGGAGACTGATGAAAGTTCTTATGACGAATCCACACTACCGGAGACAATTGAAAATGCAAATTCTTCATTTTTGATTCTATTTTTTTTTGCATGGCCCCTGGATCCCAAACTTGTAAGATAAGTCCCCTCGCATGAGTAATAAGAAATATTATTTACAGCACGGGCGGTATTGTCAATTGCCCTCTCAAGCGAATGTGCGCACTCACTTCGTTCGTGTGCCCAATTTCGCGTGACCAATTGACAACTTACCGCCTTAGTTGCAAAATATACTAGTTGATGTATAAGTTTTGTTCAACATAATTTTTTAAAATTGAAAGTAGAAGATTATCACTACGATATCTTCAAATCTGTCAGTAGCTGGAATTACACGGAAATATTCTGTTACTCTTTGGCACACCACGCTCTATATGCCTACTTTCAATTCTAATATTAATTTGGTTCAAACCATGACATCTCATTTTAAACTTTATAATTTATTAATTTTATTGTTACAATTGACTTGCTGTTATGTTCGACTTTCAAAATACCTACAAATACAGTTTTGTAATTTATATCATTATCACGATATTTAAAATCCAAAATTAGTACTTTTTGTACTGAAATTGCTTTCGTCAACAATGTATTGAAGGTTGAATTTCCATTTCGATAAAAACTAAATTTTAAACTAATTTTTTTCAGGATATTGCTTACACATTCGGTGAATTTAAAAGCATAATTTTGACTTCTCCAATTTTGTGGCAACTTATTTTAAGTTTAAGTACCATTTTATTTATAATATATTTTATATTATTCCAATTTTAAGTACCATATGATTATGGATTTTAGGAACGAGTCATTGATACGTGTTTGTTATTCAGTTAATACGCATAGCCAATATTACAGTTTCGATTGAAATTTCTGTAATCTTTCTGTTACGCATAGCCAATATTACAGTTTCGATTGAAACATTAACTTTCTCAAAATCAGATTTTGACCGTTCTTGTTTTTCCCTTTTTTCCGTGACGTTCTTCAGGTGTTTTCTTTAACATTTTTACATTTTGAAAATTAACATTTTTTCAATATTTGTGGTTTATTAACTTCTCTATCATCTTTCATGTCGGTCATGTTGTTTTTGAATAATATTTCTTTTTAAATAATGTAACCTATATACTTAATATGTTAATTAATCTTCTTTCTTCCGAAATGTCCCCAATTTTGAAGACAAAATCAACGTCTCGTAATTTAAGTGGGCGGAAACTTAATTTATCTGCGCAGATTTTAATGTTACGAAAACGACTGCGCATCCGCGCACCCGCGCAGCTTAAAGGGAGCATTGCTAGACAGAAAAGGCTAATAACTGATGATGAAGAAGAAGTTCGTGCAAACCTGAATTTTTAAATTTAAAAGTTATAACAGAGCCGTGCATATATTTGTGGGAAGTGGCAAGCAATATGTACAAAAATAAACATGTTTCCAAAAAATAAAGACATCCATAAACAAAAAACAAGAAATGCCGCAAATATAAGGCCTATGAAGAGCAACCTTACTTTATGTAGCGCTGACCCGAATCGCTTAGGAATTCTAATCTTCAACAAGATTCCATTCGAAATAAACAATGAAACACCTTGTATACATTATACAAGGTGTTTAGAAAAAAATTTAAGACTTCCTAATACAAAAATGTTACTATTCAATTGAAAAATTTCTGGAGGGTTAATAGATGTCTAGTCGCTCTAAACTTATGTTTGTTTTAACTGTTTTAACTGATGTATGTATTTTGTTCTTTGTATGTCGTATCTGAGATTTGTATTTTGTACTTTGTACGTATTTTGTGTTTTGTATTTTATATTCTAGATTTTACATTTTTGCATTTTACATTTTACTTTTTACATTCTGCACTTTACATTTTATATCATAACTTATATTTTAAATTTTACACTATATTATACATTTGTCATTTTATATTTAATATTTTTAGGTCGTTTCATTCTTTGCTGAGTGTTTTTGAATTTTTATTACTTTTACACGACACGTCTTATTTGTATACCATACATCAAAAGACTCAATAAATATTTGATTTGATTTGACTATACAGACAAGACTAGACAGACAAGACTAGACAGGCAAGACTAGACAAACAAGACTATATAGACAAGAGAGATGAGATTAACAAGATTAGACGAAAAAAGCTAGATGGAAAAGACTATACAGTCAAGACTCAACAGTCAAGACTAGTCTATTATCATCGTCTTATACATACGTATTCAGTATTGACCAGTGTTGTACAACTTGGTCATACACTTATTGACTACCTTGTCAATTATATATGGTTTGGTCTCGTCTGGTTTGGCCTTTCTGTTAAAGTCCTGGTCTGTGTTGTCTGGTATTGTCCGTTGATATTTACAACAATAATATTTGTCTTGGTTCATACAACATGCGCGAATTTAATGTCTGGTAGATTTTCCATACGAGTACAATTTTAGATTCACAATTTATTGTTTCTGAATATGATTAGACATCATTAGATCGTGCTCTTTGTCTTTTAGATATTAATCCTTCAGTTATATATATATATATATATATATATATATATATATATATATATATATATATATATATATAGAGAGAGAGAGAAAGGATTAAAGTGTGGGTTGAAACTTTTAAACAGTTCTATTACATTTCAAACATCGGCTCTAGATTAAAGTGACCACATTTTAATTGAGATAAAGCGGGACAAATGGGATGAAATTAGAATTATAATTTAGTGATGACAACAGACCAATAATTCAAAAAAAATATATTTTATTTACTCACACACCAAAATGAACACATAAATACATCATTGTATGTGAAGGATGCCATTATTATTATAGTGTGTAAAAGTATCCAAATCGTGCGTAAAAGTCCATTGTAAATGAAATGGAGTTTTATTATTAAACGAATTCTGTTTATTGTTACTATGGAAACAACTTGTAGTGAAAATCAATTTCCTGACGTGCACTCGTAACGTAGTATGTAAATCTTTTTACCAATAACGCCTCATAAAAAAGGTCATTTTCGCAAATATTATTTTTCGAAAATGGTTACTAATATATTCAAAAGATTTTTCCACATATTGCCATAAAATATCCATTTTTAATGTCACCCAATGAAAATTTCAGAACAAGGTGCCATTAAAAGACTGATGATTTTTTTATAAAAACTGCTAGAAATATCTTGAAGAATAGACAGTTCAATTCGAGGATATTAAAAAAATTCATGGGGTGACACTAAAAAAAAGAAGATTTTATGGGAATATTTGGAAAAATCTTATTTTATATATTACAGTACATTTAAAATAAAAAATGCAGATATTTTATAAAATGCGGGACATTTTAAAAATTCGGCGGGACGCGGGCCAGTCCTCCAAAAAGCGGGACTGTCCCGCAAAAATCGGGACTTGTGGTCACTATACTCTATATGTATCGAGATCTAGATAATATTTAATATATTGTTTTGGATGATGACAGTTTGGTGTTTTGGATGATGACCATTGGGGCGAAGGTGTTAAAGTGTGAATTGAAACTTTTAAACAGTTCTATTGAATTTAAAACATAGAGTCTAGGTGTATCTAGATCTAAATAATATTTAATATGTCGTTTCAGATAATGACAGTTTTGTGGGACGTATGTGTACCATTCGGGGCGAAAAGGTGTGTGTGAAAAAGTGTGAATTGAAACTTTTAAACAGTTCTATTAAATTTCCAGTCAAGATCTAGAGAATATTAGGCTAGATTTCCATAGTTCTTTGCATGAGGAAAAAAAACATAAATATTTTTTCAAAAAGTAAATTTAAACCGTGAACTCCGTTCCATACAGAATCAATTTTCGTGATTTCTTGTCCCTTCTCAAAATAATCTCGCATTCTGCATTCAATATTTTGACTAGGACTCCCGTGAAAACGGGCGTTCCGACCGAGGATTTGTCCCGCTCGGACAATAGATAAAGACATTTATTTTGGAAATATGTTGACACTGTGACCAATATGTTGACAGGACTTTTGAGAAATTACTCAGAACACACTAGTAGTTCTCGTTGGTTCGGTTTTTAAACAACTTTTTTTCAATTATCTACCTGAAACTGGCAAGCGATTGCTGGCGGTCGGTTTTACGAAATGTGATACTTATTTAATAGGATCTCGTATTGACGCTGTCGGATTTTCGGTTCGCCAAATCTAGGGCTTTGTGGATTACGGGATTTTGTTAAGCGATTCTCTATCTGGAATTTCAGCGTCATTAGACCCACAATCGGCCTTACCTTCACCTCACTCGCTTAATCCGATTACTTAACAAGAGTCGAACACTAATTTCCTTGATACCTGACAAAACACGATTCAACACAATATCTTAAGCCAACGGTCAAATCAAATATATTTTTGGGAAAACTCCACGCCCCAAACATGTTATTTAATCAAATTTTCTTGTACAAATAATTACAGAGAAAGATAATATAAATAGATTTAATAATTAAAAAAAAATGTGAATGTACTTAATTCAGCACACAAGACTAGACAGACAAGACTAGACAGACAAGAATAGACAGACAAGATTAGACAGACAAGACTAGACAGACAAGACTAGACAGACAAGACTAGACAGACAAGACTAGACAGACAAGACTAGACAGACAAGACTAGACAGACAAGACTAGACAGACAAGACTAGACAGACAAGACTAGACAGACAAGACTAGACAGACAAGACTAGACAGACAAGACTAGACAGACAAGACTAGACAGACAAGACTAGACAGACAAGACTAGACAGACAAGACTAGACAGACAAGACTTGACAGACAAGACTAGACAGACAAGACTAGACAGACAAGACCAGACAGACAAGACTAGACAGACAAAACTAGACAGACAAGACTAGACAGACAAGACTAGACAGACAAGACTAGACAGACAAGACTAGACAGACAAGACTAGACAGACAAGACTAGACAGACAAGACTAGACAGACAAGACTAGACAGACAAGACTAGACAGACAAGACTAGACAGACAAGACTAGACAGACAAGACTAGACAGACAAGACTAGACAGACAAGACTAGACAGACAAGACTAGACAGACAAGACTAGACAGACAAGACTAGACAGACAAGACTAGACAGACAAGACTAGACAGACAAGACTAGACAGACAAGACTAGACAGACAAGACTAGACAGACAAGACTAGACAGACAAGACTAGACAGACAAGACTAGACAGACAAGACTAGACAGACAAGACTAGACAGACAAGACTAGACAGACAAGACTAGACAGACAAGACTAGACAGACAAGACTAGACAGACAAGACTAGACAGACAAGACTAGACAGACAAGACTAGACAGACAAGACTAGACAGACAAGACTAGACAGACAAGACTAGACAGACAAGACTAGACAGACAAGACTAGACAGACAAGACTAGACAGACAAGACTAGACAGACAAGACTAGACAGACAAGACTAGACAGACAAGACTAGACAGACAAGACTAGACAGACAAGACTAGACAGACAAGACTAGACAGACAAGACTAGACAGACAAGACTAGACAGACAAGACTAGACAGACAAGACTAGACAGACAAGACTAGACAGACAAGACTAGACAGACAAGACTAGACAGACAAGACTAGACAGACAAGACTAGACAGACAAGACTAGACAGACAAGACTAGACAGACAAGACTAGACAGACAAGACTAGACAGACAAGACTAGACAGACAAGACTAGACAGACAAGACTAGACAGACAAGACTAGACAGACAAGACTAGACAGACAAGACTAGACAGACAAGACTAGACAGACAAGACTAGACAGACAAGACTAGACAGACAAGACTAGACAGACAAGACTAGACAGACAAGACTAGACAGACAAGACTAGACAGACAAGACTAGACAGACAAGACTAGACAGACAAGACTAGACAGACAAGACTAGACAGACAAGACTAGACAGACAAGACTAGACAGACAAGACTAGACAGACAAGACTAGACAGACAAGACTAGACAGACAAGACTAGACAGACAAGACTAGACAGACAAGACTAGACAGACAAGACTAGACAGACAAGACTAGACAGACAAGACTAGACAGACAAGACTAGACAGACAAGACTAGACAGACAAGACTAGACAGACAAGACTAGACAGACAAGACTAGACAGACAAGACTAGACAGACAAGACTAGACAGACAAGACTAGACAGACAAGACTAGACAGACAAGACTAGACAGACAAGACTAGACAGACAAGACTAGACAGACAAGACTAGACAGACAAGACTAGACAGACAAGACTAGACAGACAAGACTAGACAGACAAGACTAGACAGACAAGACTAGACAGACAAGACTAGACAGACAAGACTAGACAGACAAGACTAGACAGACAAGACTAGACAGACAAGACTAGACAGACAAGACTAGACAGACAAGACTAGACAGACAAGACTAGACAGACAAGACTAGACAGACAAGACTAGACAGACAAGACTAGACAGACAAGACTAGACAGACAAGACTAGACAGACAAGACTAGACAGACAAGACTAGACAGACAAGACTAGACAGACAAGACTAGACAGACAAGACTAGACAGACAAGACTAGACAGACAAGACTAGACAGACAAGACTAGACAGACAAGACTAGACAGACAAGACTAGACAGACAAGACTAGACAGACAAGACTAGACAGACAAGACTAGACAGACAAGACTAGACAGACAAGACTAGACAGACAAGACTAGACAGACAAGACTAGACAGACAAGACTAGACAGACAAGACTAGACAGACAAGACTAGACAGACAAGACTAGACAGACAAGACTAGACAGACAAGACTAGACAGACAAGACTAGACAGACAAGACTAGACAGACAAGACTAGACAGACAAGACTAGACAGACAAGACTAGACAGACAAGACTAGACAGACAAGACTAGACAGACAAGACTAGACAGACAAGACTAGACAGACAAGACTAGACAGACAAGACTAGACAGACAAGACTAGACAGACAAGACTAGACAGACAAGACTAGACAGACAAGACTAGACAGACAAGACTAGACAGACAAGACTAGACAGACAAGACTAGACAGACAAGACTAGACAGACAAGACTAGACAGACAAGACTAGACAGACAAGACTAGACAGACAAGACTAGACAGACAAGACTAGACAGACAAGACTAGACAGACAAGACTAGACAGACAAGACTAGACAGACAAGACTAGACAGACAAGACTAGACAGACAAGACTAGACAGACAAGACTAGACAGACAAGACTAGACAGACAAGACTAGACAGACAAGACTAGACAGACAAGACTAGACAGACAAGACTAGACAGACAAGACTAGACAGACAAGACTAGACAGACAAGACTAGACAGACAAGACTAGACAGACAAGACTAGACAGACAAGACTAGACAGACAAGACTAGACAGACAAGACTAGACAGACAAGACTAGACAGACAAGACTAGACAGACAAGACTAGACAGACAAGACTAGACAGACAAGACTAGACAGACAAGACTAGACAGACAAGACTAGACAGACAAGACTAGACAGACAAGACTAGACAGACAAGACTAGACAGACAAGACTAGACAGACAAGACTAGACAGACAAGACTAGACAGACAAGACTAGACAGACAAGACTAGACAGACAAGACTAGACAGACAAGACTAGACAGACAAGACTAGACAGACAAGACTAGACAGACAAGACTAGACAGACAAGACTAGACAGACAAGACTAGACAGACAAGACTAGACAGACAAGACTAGACAGACAAGACTAGACAGACAAGACTAGACAGACAAGACTAGACAGACAAGACTAGACAGACAAGACTAGACAGACAAGACTAGACAGACAAGACTAGACAGACAAGACTAGACAGACAAGACTAGACAGACAAGACTAGACAGACAAGACTAGACAGACAAGACTAGACAGACAAGACTAGACAGACAAGACTAGACAGACAAGACTAGACAGACAAGACTAGACAGACAAGACTAGACAGACAAGACTAGACAGACAAGACTAGACAGACAAGACTAGACAGACAAGACTAGACAGACAAGACTAGACAGACAAGACTAGACAGACTAGACAGACAAGACTAGACAGACAAGACTAGACAGACAAGACTAGACAGACAAGACTAGACAGACAAGACTAGACAGACAAGACTAGACAGACAAGACTAGACAGACAAGACTAGACAGACAAGACTAGACAGACAAGACTAGACAGACAAGACTAGACAGACAAGACTAGACAGACAAGACTAGACAGACAAGACTAGACAGACAAGACTAGACAGACAAGACTAGACAGACAAGACTAGACAGACAAGACTAGACAGACAAGACTAGACAGACAAGACTAGACAGACAAGACTAGACAGACAAGACTAGACAGACAAGACTAGACAGACAAGACTAGACAGACAAGACTAGACAGACAAGACTAGACAGACAAGACTAGACAGACAAGACTAGACAGACAAGACTAGACAGACAAGACTTTTTTTTTTTTTTTTTTTTTTTTTTTGCACGTGCTGGAGGTGAAAATCTGCAAACAGACACCACCCGACCCGTGTCGAGTGGTAGTGTGGGGCTGCCCCCAAAAGGGGCGACCCACTAAAAAACCCCCACCATTCAGACCCCCCAGTCAAAAACCAGAGAGAACGTGATGGAATCCAAAATTTGGCATAACTTCACCACGTTCCTCCCCCTTTCATATCCAAAGCATTCATCCATTCATTCGTTGTGCCAGGCGCGTCGTTAATCGCCGTGCCCCCCCTCACATAAGAGTTTACAATAAATTTGTGCGCCCCCTTCGCACTAAGGGGGGCCCGGCGATGGCACGCTCGGCTCGCGCGTAGCAACCCCTCGACCCGCCTTACGCTCGTCCCTTTCATCCTTCTCCTTTCTCCTCATTATATAACCTATCATTCCAGTCAGCACGTCCCATTCATACTCACTGCGGAGCATAATTCTCACCATACTCTCCTTGTTCACATTCTCTCCCACCTTGCATTCTGCGGCGATCCTCATTCTCTCCCATCTCGTACACTCGAAGATGGTATGCTCCGCAGTGTCCTCAGTCGCTCCACAGTACCTACAGTGCGCCTCTACCAGTTTCCCGATGCGCACCAGGTAAGACCCAAAGCATCCATGCCCCGTAAGCGCCTGGGTGAGGTGATAATTCACCTCCCCGTGCCCACGGTTGACCCATTCATCGATAGTCGGAATCAGTTGCCTGGTCCAGGCTCCCTTTTCCGACCCCTGCCATAGCTCTTGCCATACACGCATTGTTTTTTCCCTTTCATTTCTAAGGTCATTACCTCCCCAAACTCTCACCCTTTCATGCGCCAGAAGGTCTAACGGGATAACTCCAGCAACGACCGCCACGGCGTCGCCAGAAACAGTCCTGTATGCGCTGCACACACGCAGCAGCATACACCTTTGCACTCTCATCAGTCTCGCTCTATAACATTCAATCCTGAACGCATTTATCCATGCCGGCACCCCATACAGGAGAATGGAGTGCACGACCGCATTCATAACCCTCCTCTTGGAGGCCAACGGCCCACCTATGTTGGGCATCAGCCGTCCAAGGGCTCTCACACATGCTGTAGCCTTGCTCACCACCCGGGTAACCTGATCGGACACCCTGAGATTTCGCTGGAGCTCTACCCCAAGGTATCTTACAGATTCCCGAGCCGGTACGTCAACTGTCCCCATTCGCACGGTCAATTCACGCAGCTTTCTTCTCCCAATTAGCAGGACCGCCTCAGTTTTGTGGGGAGCCAGAGCAAGCCCTTTTTCCCCCATCCACCGATCAATCCTACCAATTGCCTCATTTATTATCGCTTTCAGACTTTCTTCCGTTCTTGCGACAGCGACCACCGCTAAGTCATCAGCGTACCCTACGAGTGTAACCCCGTCTGGCAGCCTCAATCTCAAAACCTCATCATAAAATATGTTCCACAGTATCGGCCCAAGAACCGAACCCTGTGGAACACCCGCACTCATTTTGAAGATTTTACCTTCCACAGTCACTATCTCCCTATCATTCAAGTAGCTCCCCACCATCTTTCGAAGGTAGGGAGCTACCCCCTTTAGTTCCAAAGCCTCCATGATTCCGCCCCATGGGACCGAATTGAAGGCATTTTTCACGTCCAGGGTTACAAGCACGCAGTAGCTACGAGTACGCCATGGACCCGTATTTGCTAACCTTGCTCTCTCTATCACACGCATCATTGCGTTCACCGTAGTGCGGCCGCCTCTGAACCCATACTGTTCCTCTGAAAGACCCCCTGCCCTCTCGAGATCCTCATTTATTCTAGCTCCGATCATACTCTCAAACACCTTCGCTATCCCATTCAGTAGGCAGATTGGCCTGTAATTAGCTTCCTCTCCTTCCTTTCGCTCTTTTTCAATCATCACCAGTCTCGCTCTCTTCCACTCTTTGGGGAAACTGCCATTCATCAACAATTCATTCATCATGCTCAAGCACATGTCCTCACACACATGCCCAAACACCTTGCACGCTTCCGGTGGAACACCATCAGGACCCGGCGCTTTTCCCTCCTTCATCCGGCCAACTGCACTCTGCAGCTCGGCCGGAGTGAAAAGGGGCGCCGATCTCCATCCCACGGGTTCCAGCCAGTTCATTCGCTCATGTACTGGGAACAGCTTCTTGACTTCCGTCATTAGGCTGTCCCCCCGGAGAGTATTAACCCTGTGCGCAATTTTTCTGGTGACGATCTTATAGCCGTCACCCCAGATGTTATTATTCACCTCTTCGCAGAGCACTCTCCAAGCTTCTTGCTTGGAGTTCGCGATGGCTCTGCGAAGTTCCCTGCGCGCCAAGTTATACCTCCTTCTGCACTCCTCACGCACTTCCTCATTTGCTCGCCTATTACTCCTCACCATGCATCTCCTTTCACGCAAACAGGTTTTACGCTTTTCAGCTACCTGCTCATTCCACCAGTAAACTGGCTTCCTGCCTCTGACGCCTCTCCGTTTTCTCCGAAACACCGCATCACAGGCCCCGTGAAGAACTGCTTCGCAGGAGCTCCGCAATCCATTTTCGGGGCCTGTCCTTTCAGCCAGCTCTTTCATGACGTCTCCCAATCTTTCTAGTAGACTCTTGTCCACTCTCCATCCATTCGTTCCACAAGCAACCGGTCCCTCAGAAACATCCTTTCGTACGTCGAAGAGAATATCCTGGTGATCACTCAGATTCTCTCCCTCTCTGACACGCCACTCTTTCACTCTGCCTGCAATCCGTGAGGTGCTAAAAGTGATGTCTATGAAAGACATACTTTCACCCCGCACGAAGGTAGGCACATTCCCACTGTTGTGAACCACCAGGTCCTCCTCTGCCAGCCACTCTTCCATCATTCTCCCTCTCTCGTCCTCTCTAGGGGATCCCCACCAAGCGGACTTGGCGTTGAAATCCCCCCCGACAACAATCTCTTTGGACCAGCTTTTCATACTGGCCCTTAGCTCATCCATAAAAGCTACAAACTGCTCTAACATTATGTTAGGCGAGATGTAGCACCCATACAGGACCCAGTTTTCCCATTCGACCCACACATATCCATTTCCACATCCACACTTAACCATAGGATTTTCCGATTGGAAAATCCTCACAGCAACATTCTTACACTGGTCCACGTGCCAGCCTCCGTTACCAATAGTCCGAAGATTTGGTTCGGAGACAATGGCCACATCCACTCTCTCATCATGCACCGTCTTCCATACCAGCTCCATTGCAGCCGCACTCCTATTTGAGTTCGTCTGCAATACTAGCATAATCTGTTTCTTTGGGACGTCCCTTTCATACTTTCCCTGCACAGTTTCCTGTACGCAGGACAGTTCATGGAGTCCGCCCTATGCCCACTCACTCCGCACACGAAGCACTTAGCCTCTTTGGCCGTGCACTCGTGTGCTTTGTGCCCACTTTCGTCGCATCGCAAACACGCATTCTTTCTCTCTATTCCCTTGCATGCTGCCGCCAGGTGCCCGAAGCCAAGGCATCTGTAGCACCTGATCGGCTTATTGTCTTCGGTCACTCGGCACATGATCCATCCAACTTTCATTCTTCCTTTCTCCAGTATGGTTTGTGCCGCTCTTACTGGGAGAGTGACAACTGCCATACTGGCCCCTCCGCGCACTGTGCGGAGAGACTTTACCACACACTCCTTACATTCAGCGGCCTTCTGAATGGCTCCTTTCACCTCATCGGTGGTGGTAGCCTCATCCATGCCCCTAACAAGGACATTTCTGAGCCCCACCTCCGTCCTGACATCCCTTACAGCCTCAGTCACTAGGGCCATTCGCTCTGCCAGTCGCTTCTTTTCCCCATCATCATTCACTCTGACGATGAGGTCGCCAGCGTGGGTTTTCCTCATCGCCCTTACATTTATATCCTCCATGTCTACTTCCTTCTTAAGGACATTCACCATATGGGCGTAAGAAACACCCTCTGCCCTCCTCACCAGTAAGGTTTCTGCCTTTCTGGTGCCTCCGGCCCCTTCCACTCTGGGCTTTTGGCCCTCCGCATTCATCCAGCACAGGGTTAGCTCAACTCCTGTGCCATGCCACACGCATTCAGCCATCTTTCGTACTAGCCACATATTAAGGTTACCAGCCACACCGATAGCGAACCTCTTTCTCTCAGTCTTCTCACAAAGACCTTTCATCCTTAATAAGGTCTCGAACGCCTTTTCTTCGGCGCCCTCGACCTTATTATCATCCAGCCGGGCGATGAAGTGGTACTTCCTCTCGGAGTCCAACGACTCATCGCCTCCCATACACACCACATTCTCGCTCTTGATGTAGGCCACGGAACCTACATTCAAGCCTTCAGCCACTCGCTTGGCCTGAGGGAGCTGGTCGAGCATCCCCCAGCCCAGCTGTCCACAGTTATCCCCTTTCTCTCCTGCAACTAACAGGAGTACATCCTCGTCCCTGGCCAGAGGAGAGCCCTTGGCCATCTTCACCACGGTGAAGGCGTCCTCGGACCACCTCTCCCTCGCCAGGGACATGTACTCCTGTACATTCATTCCCGGCTTTAGCGCACTGGTGATTCTACATTCAGCCTCCGTTTGGGTGCTGACTTCCTTACACACCGTACCTACCGTTTGTACCTCAACGTCGTACAGTACCTTCTCAATGGGCTGGAAGCGATGCTCCTCGAGCCAACTGGTCACGGAGTGGCGCGAGAAAACATTTGTTGTCCTCCTGACTCGCGCTGCTGCTTCCTTGATGTCACGCTTCGTGCTGCTTCCTCCAGCGATGGCCCTCTCCAGCTCCTCCACCTGTCTATTGAGTGCCCCAATCGCCTCCACGATCGTAAAGACAATCGAGCACTCAGTTTTTTTGTAAGCGTCGACGTCATCCGTCGACCGATCCGCCACTTTTCTTTTCTTCGGGGTTTCACCAATGGACTGGCTCCTCGCCCGGCTTTCCATATCCCCTGTACCCCTGCTTACTTTCTGCTTCAGGAAAGATTCCATACTGGACGGATTCTCCCCAAAGCTAAAAATAAATTAAAGAAACACTCCCCTACTGGGGGGTGAAAAAATTGGCCGCAGATATCGTGCTACAGTAACTGAAGCAAGAAAATCCGCGGCGTTGGATTATTCTTATCTCAAAAGATAAGATAAGAAAGAGAGGCAAAAAAATATGAATTTAAGGCGATAAAACTCACGCCGCGTGCTGGGACACAAATTAAACTGAAATGAAACACTTTTATAAATCAAAGAAAGAAAAACTCTAAACCGCAGATAGAAAAATAGCTAAATACACTAATTAACAACCTACCAGTTAATTAATTATAGTAGCTAGGCAATATAACTAAATTTTTACTAAGTAATAATATTACAAAATATTATTGAGCCACCCAAATGCGGAGCACAAAGCTACACATCCACTCACTTCGGCGTCTACTCAGAGACAAGACTAGACAGACAAGACTAGACAGACAAGACTAGACAGACAAGACTAGACAGACAAGACTAGACAGACAAGACTAGACAGACAAGACTAGACAGACAGGACTAGACAGACAAGACTAGACAGACAAGACTAGACAGACAAGACTAGACAGACAAGACTAGACAGACAAGACTAGACAGACAAGACTAGACAGACAAGACTAGACAGACAAGACTAGACAGACAAGACTAGACAGACAAGACTAGACAGACAAGACTAGACAGACAAGACTAGACAGACAAGACTAGACAGACAAGACTAGACAGACAAGACTAGACAGACAAGACTAGACAGACAAGACTAGACAGACAAGACTAGACAGACAAGACTAGACAGACAAGACTAGACAGACAAGACTAGACAGACAAGACTAGACAGACAAGACTAGACAGACAAGACTAGACAGACAAGACTAGACAGACAAGACTAGACAGACAAGACTAGACAGACAAGACTAGACAGACAAGACTAGACAGACAAGACTAGACAGACAAGACTAGACAGACAAGACTAGACAGACAAGACTAGACAGACAAGACTAGACAGACAAGACTAGACAGACAAGACTAGACAGACAAGACTAGACAGACAAGACTAGACAGACAAGACTAGACAGACAAGACTAGACAGACAAGACTAGACAGACAAGACTAGACAGACAAGACTAGACAGACAAGACTAGACAGACAAGACTAGACAGACAAGACTAGACAGACAAGACTAGACAGACAAGACTAGACAGACAAGACTAGACAGACAAGACTAGACAGACAAGACTAGACAGACAAGACTAGACAGACAAGACTAGACAGACAAGACTAGACAGACAAGACTAGACAGACAAGACTAGACAGACAAGACTAGACAGACAAGACTAGACAGACAAGACTAGACAGACAAGACTAGACAGACAAGACTAGACAGACAAGACTAGACAGACAAGACTAGACAGACAAGACTAGACAGACAAGACTAGACAGACAAGACTAGACAGACAAGACTAGACAGACAAGACTAGACAGACAAGACTAGACAGACAAGACTAGACAGACAAGACTAGACAGACAAGACTAGACAGACAAGACTAGACAGACAAGACTAGACAGACAAGACTAGACAGACAAGACTAGACAGACAAGACTAGACAGACAAGACTAGACAGACAAGACTAGACAGACAAGACTAGACAGACAAGACTAGACAGACAAGACTAGACAGACAAGACTAGACAGACAAGACTAGACAGACAAGACTAGACAGACAAGACTAGACAGACAAGACTAGACAGACAAGACTAGACAGACAAGACTAGACAGACAAGACTAGACAGACAAGACTAGACAGACAAGACTAGACAGACAAGACTAGACAGACAAGACTAGACAGACAAGACTAGACAGACAAGACTAGACAGACAAGACTAGACAGACAAGACTAGACAGACAAGACTAGACAGACAAGACTAGACAGACAAGACTAGACAGACAAGACTAGACAGACAAGACTAGACAGACAAGACTAGACAGACAAGACTAGACAGACAAGACTAGACAGACAAGACTAGACAGACAAGACTAGACAGACAAGACTAGACAGACAAGACTAGACAGACAAGACTAGACAGACAAGACTAGACAGACAAGACTAGACAGACAAGACTAGACAGACAAGACTAGACAGACAAGACTAGACAGACAAGACTAGACAGACAAGACTAGACAGACAAGACTAGACAGACAAGACTAGACAGACAAGACTAGACAGACAAGACTAGACAGACAAGACTAGACAGACAAGACTAGACAGACAAGACTAGACAGACAAGACTAGACAGACAAGACTAGACAGACAAGACTAGACAGACAAGACTAGACAGACAAGACTAGACAGACAAGACTAGACAGACAAGACTAGACAGACAAGACTAGACAGACAAGACTAGACAGACAAGACTAGACAGACAAGACTAGACAGACAAGACTAGACAGACAAGACTAGACAGACAAGACTAGACAGACAAGACTAGACAGACAAGACTAGACAGACAAGACTAGACAGACAAGACTAGACAGACAAGACTAGACAGACAAGACTAGACAGACAAGACTAGACAGACAAGACTAGACAGACAAGACTAGACAGACAAGACTAGACAGACAAGACTAGACAGACAAGACTAGACAGACAAGACTAGACAGACAAGACTAGACAGACAAGACTAGACAGACAAGACTAGACAGACAAGACTAGACAGACAAGACTAGACAGACAAGACTAGACAGACAAGACTAGACAGACAAGACTAGACAGACAAGACTAGACAGACAAGACTAGACAGACAAGACTAGACAGACAAGACTAGACAGACAAGACTAGACAGACAAGACTAGACAGACAAGACTAGACAGACAAGACTAGACAGACAAGACTAGACAGACAAGACTAGACAGACAAGACTAGACAGACAAGACTAGACAGACAAGACTAGACAGACAAGACTAGACAGACAAGACTAGACAGACAAGACTAGACAGACAAGACTAGACAGACAAGACTAGACAGACAAGACTAGACAGACAAGACTAGACAGACAAGACTAGACAGACAAGACTAGACAGACAAGACTAGACAGACAAGACTAGACAGACAAGACTAGACAGACAAGACTAGACAGACAAGACTAGACAGACAAGACTAGACAGACAAGACTAGACAGACAAGACTAGACAGACAAGACTGGACAGACAAGACTAGACAGACAAGACTAGACAGACAAGACTAGACAGACAAGACTAGACAGACAAGACTAGACAGACAAGACTAGACAGACAAGACTAGACAGACAAGACTAGACAGACAAGACTAGACAGACAAGACTAGACAGACAAGACTAGACAGACAAGACTAGACAGACAAGACTAGACAGACAAGACTAGACAGACAAGACTAGACAGACAAGACTAGACAGACAAGACTAGACAGACAAGACTAGACAGACAAGACTAGACAGACAAGACTAGACAGACAAGACTAGACAGACAAGACTAGACAGACAAGACTAGACAGACAAGACTAGACAGACAAGACTAGACAGACAAGACTAGACAGACAAGACTAGACAGACAAGACTAGACAGACAAGACTAGACAGACAAGACTAGACAGACAAGACTAGACAGACAAGACTAGACAGACAAGACTAGACAGACAAGACTAGACAGACAAGACTAGACAGACAAGACTAGACAGACAAGACTAGACAGACAAGACTAGACAGACAAGACTAGACAGACAAGACTAGACAGACAAGACTAGACAGACAAGACTAGACAGACAAGACTAGACAGACAAGACTAGACAGACAAGACTCGACAGACAAGACTAGACAGACAAGACTGGACAGACAAGACTGGACAGACAAGACTGGACAGACAAGACTGGACAGACAAGACTGGACAGACAAGACTGGACAGACAAGACTAGACAGACAAGACTAGACAGACAAGACTAGACAGACAAGACTAGACAGACAAGACTAGACAGACAAGACTAGACAGACAAGACTAGACAGACAAGACTAGACAGACAAGACTAGACAGACAAGACTAGACAGACAAGACTAGACAGACAAGACTAGACAGACAAGACTAGACAGACAAGACTAGACAGACAAGACTAGACAGACAAGACTAGACAGACAAGACTAGACAGACAAGACTAGACAGACAAGACTAGACAGACAAGACTAGACAGACAAGACTAGACAGACAAGACTAGACAGACAAGACTAGACAGACAAGACTAGACAGACAAGACTAGACAGACAAGACTAGACAGACAAGACTAGACAGACAAGACTAGACAGACAAGACTAGACAGACAAGACTAGACAGACAAGACTAGACAGACAAGACTAGACAGACAAGACTAGACAGACAAGACTAGACAGACAAGACTAGACAGACAAGACTAGACAGACAAGACTAGACAGACAAGACTAGACAGACAAGACTAGACAGACAAGACTAGACAGACAAGACTAGACAGACAAGACTAGACAGACAAGACTAGACAGACAAGACTAGACAGACAAGACTAGACAGACAAGACTAGACAGACAAGACTAGACAGACAAGACTAGACAGACAAGACTAGACAGACAAGACTAGACAGACAAGACTAGACAGACAAGACTAGACAGACAAGACTAGACAGACAAGACTAGACAGACAAGACTAGACAGACAAGACTAGACAGACAAGACTAGACAGACAAGACTAGACAGACAAGACTAGACAGACAAGACTAGACAGACAAGACTAGACAGACAAGACTAGACAGACAAGACTAGACAGACAAGACTAGACAGACAAGACTAGACAGACAAGACTAGACAGACAAGACTAGACAGACAAGACTAGACAGACAAGACTAGACAGACAAGACTAGACAGACAAGACTAGACAGACAAGACTAGACAGACAAGACTAGACAGACAAGACTAGACAGACAAGACTAGACAGACAAGACTAGACAGACAAGACTAGACAGACAAGACTAGACAGACAAGACTAGACAGACAAGACTAGACAGACAAGACTAGACAGACAAGACTAGACAGACAAGACTAGACAGACAAGACTAGACAGACAAGACTAGACAGACAAGACTAGACAGACAAGACTAGACAGACAAGACTAGACAGACAAGACTAGACAGACAAGACTAGACAGACAAGACTAGACAGACAAGACTAGACAGACAAGACTAGACAGACAAGACTAGACAGACAAGACTAGACAGACAAGACTAGACAGACAAGACTAGACAGACAAGACTAGACAGACAAGACTAGACAGACAAGACTAGACAGACAAGACTAAGAAGCAGTTTATTGGCAGCAGTTACTATAGAAATTTGGAAATCAGCGATTAGTAAAGAAAATGTTGAAAGATTCGATCAACTCAATACAGTTCAAACATTAGTTAAATTATTGGAGAATATTGACGAAAGGGATGAGGTTTTATCAAACGCCATGGGAGCGTTATCAGAATTCCTGAGATACGAATATAATCGAGAAACTTGGAGAAAGGCTCAAGGTATTCCATTACAAGTTAACTTGCTAAATTATACACATCCTCCACTTCTTGATTTCTGACTCCCCTTTCTTTTCCCTTGACTTCTTTAGCTTGATTTTGTCATTAATCAAAAATTCGTCACCAAAGGTATCCACTATAAAAATATTAAAATATGGTCATGGAATCTGATATATGGCCAATATAATTATAACCAAATTATTAACATAAACAATTTTGTTGTTGAGCTCCAAGCGAATGCTGCATGGGCATTAGTGCCTTGCCTAAAATACGCCATAGATTCAGGTGAAATGGTTAGAAGCTTTGTGGGAGGATTGGAATTAATCGTCCATTTGTTAAAATCGAAAGACAATGATGTTCTCGCTTGCGTGTGCGTGCGTGTGCGTGCGTGTGTTTGACTAGACAGACAAGACTAGACAGACAAATCTAGACAGACAAGTCTTGACAGACAAGACTAGACAGACAAGAGTAAACCGACAATACTATACAGACAAGACTAGATAGACAAGACAGGCAGACAAGACTAGGCAGACAAGACTAGACAGACAGTCTTATCTTGTGTAGTCTGGTCTTATCTACTCTTGTCTGGTCTTGTCTGATCTTGTATTGGCTTGTCTGGTCTTGTCTGTGCCTGTCTAGGCATGTCTAACCTTGTCTTATCTTGTCTAGTCTTGTCTGCCCTTATCTGACCTTGTCTGCTTTTATCTGCTCTTGTCTTCTTTTGTTTGATCTTGTCAGTCTTGTCTGCTCTTGTATGGTCTTATCATGTAGTTATTGCATACATACAAGTAGAATTCTTAGTTTCACTGTTTCAGAACAGATTTCTTAGTTTCACCTTGAATTCAAGTTTTTTGAAGTATTGTAAGACCTTTGTCGGTAACAAGTGATGTTTGTTTATTTGTCCGTCATTGCAGAGAGCATATCAAATGAGTAGTTACAAGAAACTTGCTACTGTAACAAATTAATTTGCGCTATTTTGACTTTTATTGACCGATCTCCGAGGATGGCGTGACTAAAGTCGCGCTAGCCCCCAACTGGGACGTACATACGGGCCGACATAATTGCCGACAATATAAGGCCGTAAAAACGTCGACAGTGTTTTGGAAATATTGGCCCCCAATCACATTCAACCGAACGGCATTCTTTTTCCGTTCTTCTTCTAACAACCCAGGCAAAATCTGATACGCTTCCACCGTTTACTAGGTTATATCATCGTCTAAATTGCTTTATTGCGCTCCTGCTCCTGGAAGTCGAAATTTTTATAAGCTACCGTCCGTCCTCTCCCATTGTCTACATCCCATTTCCATTGTTGATAACCCATAATGGTACGTTTCAAGACTATAAAGTCACCTTCATCTCATATTTATTACTTTAGCCAATACGTTATAAAATTATTAGTTTACTCATAACAATTCCAATTTCACTTAAAACTAGATTATTTCCTCATGAGACACGCTTGACGTATATATTTTACTTAGCAAAACTTATTCATTAAATTTTTTAAACAAAAATATTTATTGAATTAGTTTTGTAGTATATTGTGTCTCCCTACTGATTTGAATGGGTTGAAATGAAGGGTTGGTGAAATGCTAACATAAGGTGTTATTGCGAGGGTTAAGTGGGTTTTGGAAATGTAATAGTTTTATTAGCTTATGATCGTGATATTTATGTTACATATGTTAAGGGTTGTGTCATCTGCCTATTATTATTGAGATTAGGCTTAGATTACATCGAAAGGGTGAAGCTTTAACTAAATTAATTTCTGATATGTTTTAAATATGACGAAAAAGCAAAAATAGATTTTGATTAGGGCTTGACCGTAAACTTGGAACTTTGTTATGACCTCGTGCCAAATGTTTAATATTCTCACATTTTGAAACGTTGGTGTGATTACATTTGCAATGAATGAAGAAGAACCAACGATTGTGAGCAGATGAAGAGTAATAAATATAATATTTATCTTAAACTACTTTCACTAATTTTCCCGAGTCAATAAACTTTTGTAATATACAAATTGTTTGAAAATCGAATAATTGCAATTCTAAATTTTCTAATTTTAAGCATTCCCAAATCAAGTTTATGAACTTTGTTTTATTGTGGGGTTTTATTTAAAAATTTATTCGACATTTTTAGATTGAGGAAATCGCAAAGAAAGTCTTCTATTAGTAAAGTCTCCAGTTAATTGAATTTGATTTATATTACTTAGTTTACGTATTGTATTTGATATAAAAAATTTAATTTGCAAAACATCTCCTTAAAGTTCTTTTGTTTGAACAGCTCTAATTAAATTATACTTCAGCATGTATAGCCATCTTATTCAAGCCTTGTTAATTAATATTTAAATCATTTTTGTATTTGCGAAAACTATAAATGAATGTTAGTTATTAGTTTGAATTGGTGAAACCATCCTAGGTTATAGATAATCATACAAACTTAAAACAAACGGAACACAGCTTAAATATATTCAGCCTTTCCGGAGCTCTATAACAATTATAGAGCTCTAATAACTAATTGTTATATAGCTCCGGAAAGGCTGAATATATTTATATATTCAGGCTGTGTTCCCTTTGTTTTAAGTTTGTTACTTATTAGTTTGAAAATCCAAACCTACTTTTGTTATTAGTTTATTACTATGCGTTCATTAACTTTATTTTCCTTGCGTCAAAAAAAAAACTTATTTCATCGAAACAACCAACAAATATTTCTAGTAAATAATGTGCAAATTTCATTTGCAAAGGCAATAATTACATCTTTCACAAGTTTGTTATTCTCGCTATAACCACCACATAAATTCGTTCGTTTTTGTTTACCGGTTGCTAAGCCTATAAATGATTAGCATTCTCGATAAATTTAAACTCATATTAGAGCATATTAAGTTGTCTTTCAAACGGCATATTTCTTTATTTCATATCATAAATAGTTTATAAACCAGAAATAATTGAAGTCAAAAGTTTACAGTGGGTCGATTTCTATGCACTCAAGTTTAGATAGGATAATTTATTTCATTCCTTATTAATTACTTTATTTCCATATTTAATTCTGAATTTTTAAGTAAAATTTGTTACACAAAAAATGCAACACCGCATGTTTTTAATCAAGATTTTATAGAGTAAATTAAATTAGCGAGCTCCGTTATTAGCCCAGTTTTTTCCCCTTCTATAAAACCAACCAATGAAAGCGCAGCGCTTGGCTTACGGTCCAATAAACGAGACGACATACGCTATTAAAACTGCTGTATTATGAGCCATCATAAGGGAGAAAATTGCCCGGAAACGCAAATCCCCCTACATTTTATTTTCATCCAACCACCTTCAAAACCGAAATTTATTATCAAACTTTGAAAGTTAAATATTTGTGGAATAAAAAATAGTTTTATATTAGTTATTAGTGGTGTATAATTAGGGGTAGTTTTGAGATTCCGTGGTAAATTTACAGGGTTCAAAGTAGATATAGCTACCGTAAGGTTTTAGTTGGAGGCAATTAAGAGTATTTATAGAGGCAATAATCGTATAAGTATTTTGGGTGAAATTATTGTGGCAATAAAAGTCATAAATATTCCAAGAAGACGTCAGAATGCGGGAGAATCGAATCTGTGATCGGCAGATCAACAGTTTTATAATGTCAGTTTCTACGGATTCGTTCTGCCAAAAGGTCTCCAAAAAAGAGGAAAATATATAATTTTATATTTTTATGGGGGCACTTTCGTTTTATAGCCTCATCATATTATGGAAGCTACCGTAAAAGCAGATATAATCCCTTTAAAATGTTTCACTTTTCGGGGGATTTGCTGAACGTTCAAATATGCGCACGTTTAATATCGGCGTGAGGTTTTGGCGTAAAAGGGTTTAATCCCACTCGACTAATCAGCCAAGTGTCAATATATCAATGTTATTGTTTTGTTGGCAAGAATACATTTGTTTGTTGTTTGGGCTAATGGGCCTTTGGGGAGGTGCCCAGACGATTTTTCCGAAAAATTTGAACGGAGAGATTTAGAATTTCCATAAATGTATTTGTGTCAGTGGTACAAAGTTTTCGTTATAATACGGTAGCTGAAATTAGAATTCGGTAGCAAATTTCTATAATCTTTAATGCCCTGCTTTATGTAGATTTTGCTACAATAAAATGTATTATTTCAACATTTCTCAGTATAATACATACAAAATAATAAACAGAAAATACGTTTTCTTACTAACAATTACTAATATGATTCTATCAGGGTTTTAGATTTAAGTTTTATAATAAACTAGATATTTGATAAACGTAACTACCATACGAAAACCATACTACATTATAGATAGTAACTCATCATATAAACTTAATAAAGTCTAAACACAGCTTGAATATATAAATATATTCAACCTGTCCGGAGCTCTATAATACTAATGAGTTTTTTTGGACTACCAAAAACAAATCTCATGTGAAATTTGTCAACAAATTTCATATCACAAATCACAAATTTCACATGAGATTTGTTTTTGGTATTTCTAAAAAGACTCATTAGTATTATAGAGCTCCGGACAGGTTGAATATATTTATATATTCAAGCTGTGTTTAGACTTTATTAAGTTTATATGATGAGTATGGCTATCTATAATGTAAGTATGGTTTTCGTATGGTAGTTACGTTTATCAAATATCTAGTTTATTATAAAACTTAAATCTAAAACCCTGATAGAATCATATTAGTAATTGTTAGTAAGAAAACGTATTTTCTGTTTATTATTTTAATATATTTATATATTCTGGCTGTGTTCCGACATTATTAAGTTTATACATTTTTTTATATTTATTTAAAAAACATTGAAAAATCCCCCACAAAACTCAAACCACTTTTGCGCTACGAATTTGCAATTTTTTTGAGGAATATAACAGTGGTTAGTTAAATTTTGCTGGTTATCTACCTTAATAGTTAGATTTTTACTTGATTTTTCTGAAGTAACTTGTTACTAATATATTTAAAATCATTAAGGTTTTGTAAAACCAAAATTTGCTAATGAAGTGATGAAAACGTTTATTTTGAAAGTGGCTTAAGTCCCATTGAGAGAGTTTCAAACCGATGTCAAAAAATATGCAATTAAGGTTTATGTGATCTCGTAAGCTTTATGTATAATTATTAAAGTAGCAGTTGAATTATCAATGTGCAATGAATTTATTATAAACAATTTAATTTCAAATTTCCGTTTCGATTTGCTATGGGTCTCCAGATATACCATTGTAAATTTTCAGTAATTTGTTAATAATTTGTTTATAACAAATTAAATTGCAAAAAAACTGTATGAGAATATGAATATATTAAAATATTCCAAGAGAAAATTTATGAATCTTCGAATATGAATTTCAATGTAATAATTAAAAAACTACAAAAAAATACCACTCACAAACCATAAATACAAGGAATTTTGGTATACCACCTTTGTATACCACACTGTATACCACCTGCCCACAATAATTATTTTATATCCTTCCTGCATACACAAACTGGAGAAGACTGAATAATAATTAATAAAACAATATTAATATTAATGTATAAATTATTTAACAACTGTTATTTATCATTCTTGATTTTATAACATAAAAGTGTATACATTTATCTTTTTTTCAAGGAAAAATTATTTTATGTATGGATGGACTTGTGCTTTCTTAAGAATTGGAAACGTGATTTCATTGATTTTGAAAGTGGCCCAAGTCCATTTACAGCCATGAAGAACATATTATTCCTTAAATAACGTTAAATATGCTAATTGGGGTGATAAATTTGACACCCTTAGAAACACCAAAACATTATTCTACTATGGTATCTGTTACCCATATTTTTAAATTTAATCCAACGCAAACCCTTCAATATCTCAATTCGAACATAAATGGAGTTAGGTCACTTTCATAATAAACGGCTCATATATTCTACTCAATTTGAGTTGAGTTGAAATTTGTTTGGTCAATTTTACTGAAGCTGAATCAAAATCCAAAAAATAAAGTTCGTTCTATAAATTTGCAATAATTTATAATATAGGGTCTTCCAAGAAGAGGTTTCACATTCAATAGCACGTCATTTTAACAGTTGTCATGAGTCAACTTGTAACTACTTGACAGATGGCAACCCAGGTAGGAATTCCCAATACTCACAACAGGGCAAGCCTTGGGCCCATTGCCAAGCCTGGCCCTTGCCAAGCCAAGCCTTGCCAAGCTTGGCCCAAGGCTTGGCCCAAGTATATATCTTAATTTATATATATTATATCTTAAAAAAATATGAACGATAGAGGGCAGCACTATTTAATATATTAGAGGTTGTGCAATTGTGACAGTTGCTTGTTGGTGATGTTTACTAAATTATTAAAATGAATAAAAACTCATCAAGATTTTATAAAAAAGTTAAAAAAGACGTGTCTTGCATCAATTAGAACTTCAAAATGATGATCAAGATTGTACTTATGATATTGATTCAACTTATATTGTCGATAATGATAGTAATGAATTATCACAAGGTAATTCAGAGCCTAGAACTATTCCAACAGAACCAGAATTGTTATATGATATCCATGTGTCAAATTCACCTATCAATTTATCTCAGCAATCAATTGAAAAAGAAGATAGTGATTGTAGTGTTAATAGTGAATCTGAAATTTATTCTAGTAAACCCGAAATCACTGAAGAACAAAATTCTGAAGAAAATATTTATTCTAAAGTGTATAGTTGGGCTGTTAAAAATAGTGCTAATTTACAATTAAATACATTAACAGAACTATTAAATATTTTAAGAGGCGAAGGGTACATGAATTTTCCTTCGACAGCTCAAAGTTTTTTAAATTATCAACACTCTGTAAAGTCAATTTCCACAACAACAAAACGTCAATCTCAATGCGACTACCTTTATTTAGGTATTAAAAATAATCTTAAGAAAAGAATCACACCTGAAGTTTATCAAGAAAGTCATATAAATATAGCTGTTCATATTGATGGTATGAGTGTATTTAAAAATTCTAGAAGCGAAATTTGGCCCATTTTAATGAAAATTTGTAATTCAAAATATGATTGTCGACCAATTTTGATAGCTATATACTATGGTGATTCAAAACCGAATGATGTAAATGATTTATTGCATAATTTTATTAATGAGACGTTACTTTTGGAGCACAGTGGAGTGGTAATACATAAAAAATTATATACTTTTAAGTTAGACTGCATTATAGCTGATGGCCTGGCACGAGCTTATCTCAAGTGTATAAAAGGACCAACAGCCTTTTATTGTTGCGAAAGATGTACTATTAAAGGTGTAACTTAGGCCAAAAGACGTGTATATCCTCAAGTTGACTGTGAGAAACGTACCAGAGAGTCTTTTATCAATAAAACTCAACCAGAGCATCATCAGACAGATTTAACTGCACCGTTAATTAAACTGCCAAACTTTGATCCTGTTAGAGACTGTTTACTGGACTCGATGCATCTATTTTATTTAGGAGAAATGAAGAATTTATTAGAAAAGTGGAGCATACAAGGTAGTATTTATCGGCTCGATAAAAATAGTAGAATCACTCTCGCAAATTTAATGGATTCTATATCTAAATTTGTTCCGAAAGAATTTCAACGTAAGAAGTTTGATGTTGCTGACATTTCTCACTGGAAAGCTACCCAGTATAGATTCATGCTGTTGTACTGTGGTCCTGTTGTTTTAAAATATGTATTGTCACCAGAAAAATACAAACATTTTCTATTATTCCACGTTGGTGCTCGAATCCTTTGTAGTGATGAAATGGCTACTAAATATGTTGATTTTGCAGAGGAGCAACTAAAAAAATTTGTGAAATTATTGCCCTCTGTTTACGGTGATGAAACTCCAATCATGGCTTTCCATAGTTTGATTCATGTGCCAGATGACGTACGGCGTATAAAAGGACCTTTAAATGACTATTCAGCCTTTTGGGGAGAAAGCTTTTTGGGAAAATTAAAAAATCTGATGCATTCAACTGCGAAACCTTTGCCACAAATTGTAAATCGTATCAATGCAATGGAGTCTTTGGAATCTATAAAAATTAAAATGCATTCATCAATTGGCAATTATGCTACTGACATTATTGAAAAAAAACTGGAAGTCAATCAATTTTCGCATATTAACATAGCTAGTTTAGAATTTAATGATATGTACTTTACTAATAAAATGCCTAACAACGTTGTTCAATTGCAAAATAATAAAGTATTTATTATTAAAAATATTTTATTAAGAGAAGAAGTTTCATCTTCAAGTATGAAGGGAGCCATAAACTTTTTTATTTGTGGTACTGAAGCTGTCTCATGTGACAATGTTTTTACTAGTCCATGTCCTTCAAAAGACGTAGCAGTAATTCAAGTTAGTGAGTTCTCTGACGTTATGCAATTATTGCCAATAAAACAATATTTTTTTTAATATGGAAGAGTATATTGGTGACGCAAAATTTGTTATGGTGAAATTTGATGAGATGAGCAATGGCAAATTTATCATTGATCTTGTTCCAAAGTCTTGGGTTTTTGCTCGTAATGATGTATGGATGTGCAAATACCCTCCTCAGAGTGATTATAAATCAATAGAAACTTGGGTTAAGCAAGAAAAGAGTCCAATGGATAGTTGGGAAATTTTTGAAGATGTGGCAATAATTGCCAGAGCTTGTAAGTAATTTAATTTTTTTATCTGATTTTAATTACTATAAATTTTTATTATTGTGAAATTAGCATATGTCTAATGACTTTTAAGTTTTCATACAAGCCAATTGAATGTCAACAAATAAAAAAAAAATTTAAACGCGTATAAAGATTTTTAAAGTGAAGGAACTTCATGTACTTTACCATCTTATATTATAAATATTTCATAACCTAAAATAAAATTTCACATTCTAAAAATTGAATTATTTTTTTACTAACTTTTTTTTAAATTATCTAATTATTTGACTACCCTTTAAAATTGCAGATGTTTACAAACAAGGGGAAAGAAGAACGCAACGAGCTTTTAAGTCACTATCACAAACGGAAAGCACTGACGTAGAAAGTGAAAAAACTTTAAAAATGCAGCCTCATTTTTCTAAGGGAGAAGTTAAAGAGATGCTGAATCAATCCCAAAGTTTGATTACTTGTAACCCAAACGCATTTTCTGGTAAGACTAGTAAATTTTGGAAATAAACTATTATTCTAATATTATTTTAATAATTATTATATAATAATTGAAATGAAAAAAAAAAATTATTGATCATTTTAGGTACAATAAGCACTAATGATTATTCAGTAAATCGTGATTGTGATCAAAATAGAGTTAATCAGCCCGACCATCGTATTCTGGAATCTGCACGTAAGTCTTATCACATTAAATTTCACTTGAAAGTTAAATTTAATAAATAAATAAAAACAAATTACAAAAATCAAGTATAAATAAAACTCATATATATCATATTATAGAAGGATCAGGTTTATTTGAAAAAGAAAGGGATGCATCTCAACGTAAGTTATTTAACATTAAGTCTCATTAAGTCCCTAAAATTGAGTGAATAATGTCTTCTATGTATTTTTTACAAATTTTTTTAATTATTTCAGGTGTAATTGATACTACAAATCAGTCATTACGCAATAGTACCAAGAGTAAGTTAAAACAAATGTATGATAAAATGAGTCCTTCTGAACGTAAGTCAATTTAAATTATAATTAAAAACAAAAATTTACAACATTTCTTTCCATGCTTAGAAAATGTGATTGAATACATCGATCTTTTGGTTACATCTAAAGTTACAAGTGCCAAATTAAGTTTGCAATATGATCTCGAGTCTAAAATGAATGAAGTGAAATTAGCTATCGTTTCATCTGGATCCCAAGATTATTTCAGAAGCTGCATTTTAAAATTGTGACTATCAGTTCCAATAAGGATTGTGAAAAAGATATCAAACACATTATCCCAAGCGTTATTAAAAAAGCGGTACAGCAGGAATACAGTGCGACTGGCCGGAAGACTAAAGGAGTGGGAAAGATGAATTTTTCAAGTACTCAAGTTTATCAATGCTTGAAAGGTTAGTATTAATTAATAAATGAATAGTAATCAATAATAATTATAATTAATATAATTTTTTATCCACGTTTCAGAATTTATTGAAGAAAAATATCAAGGAGCTGACAAGGAACTTAAAATTATAACAGTCACTAGCTCTTATTTATCTGGCTGTGGTGATAGAGAGAGAGGAAGGCAACAACGCCAAAATTCATCTTAAATAAATATATTAAAAAAAATATTAAATAAAAGTTTTAAAAATTCAGAAATAAAAAATAAAGTTTTGTTTTCTTGCTTAAAGCTGTTATGTATGAAAAGTTTAAAATAAATCTATAATAAAATTAATTGATATTACATTTATACCTTTTTTACCTAGTAAAAATGACTAATGAAATTAGCTAATAATTAAAAAGCTTATCACGTTTTAAGAACTGGCCTAAGCCTGGTTGCCAGACTTGGCCCCACATTTTTTTCTAGACCTGGCCCAAAATTGGTTGCCAGATTCGGGCCAAGAGTGGTTGCCAGATTCGGGCCAAGATTGGTTGCCAGATTCTGGCCAAGATTGGTTGCCAGGCCTGGCCCGTGGATATCATTTCAAAGTTAAGCCAGGCTTGGGCCTAAGCTGGCTACCGGACTCGGCCCAACTATAACAAGTCTTGGCACAAGCTTGGACCAAGAGTGGGCCGGTTATAAATTCCTACCTGGGAAGTAGAAACTACACCATTAAGCATTTTTTGGTCGTCGTGAAGCACATTCTCAGCCAGCATTTGTGAAACTTGTGGAAAAGTTTGAGCTGTTGGGACAACATGTGAAGAATTGAACTCGTGCACGTCGCTCAAGAACAACTGAGAATATTGCTGTTGTAGCCCATAGTGTTAAAGAAAGCCCAGGTTTGTCCATATCTCGTCGATCTTTGGAATTGAGCATTCCACAAACGACATTACACCGTATTTTGCGTAAATACTTAGGTCTGAAGGCTTTTAAAGTTCAGTTAACAGAAGAACTCACGTCTACCGACCAGCAACAACGTCGTGCCTTTGCTGACTGGGTCCTTTAAATGTATCAAACTGCTCCGAAATTTCATCGAAAAATCATCTTGTGATTTTCACCTCGCCCATTTTCACCTCGAATGCTACGTTAACCCCTTGAGTACTGATTTTTTTTAAGATTTTTATGCATATATAGTGGGGATTTAATTTGTTTCTATATGGATTAATATATAAAAGTAATACATTTTATTTGGAATGTACTTATATTGGTGATATAATAGTATATTGTGCAACTACTGCGGTAAGGTGTCAAAGAAAGTCAATTGTTATGTGGTAATAATTGAATTGATAAACAGCCATTTGTCGCACTAAAAACCGGGAGCCAAGATAGTACTTAACCCGCATGCGTAATAAAAATATATATTTGAAACAACATTTCAATTGTAAAATATAACTAGAACCAACGTAAAGTCTAATAATTTTGTACCATGTGATATTTTTCAAAACATGTCCGTAAATGCAAAGGTTTTCATTGTTTTCATTGACAAGCGGTTTCTTTTCTTATTTTATGTTTATAACATACACGGCACCGTTTTGTAGGATGTTTCTTTAATTAATAAATTGTTGCCGGAATTTTATCCGGAAAATGTTCCCAATTTTTCGTTTGCAAACATCGCTACTTGAAGGACGCCCGCAGTTATTATAACTTGGCAGAACCACTTGCGCCAACAATTCTTCAGTGATTTCCAAACGAAATTGGACAATGTCTGTTTTGGTTCCACAATTGACATTACTATGTAGAACATTTTCGCATAACAGGAAGAAAACACACTAGAAATTGGTCCTGTTTATCAACGCATGGAGACGAATACCAATTGTCCATGTATAGTGTGTAGCCTTTTTTCAAAATTAGTTGCGCCACTTCTAGAGCAGCAGTCTCCGCCGGAATATCAGTTCCCGGTATTTTATCTGCGCCAACATAGATTTTCAAACGAATGCAACAACCTGATGAAGACTCGCATAGTTTATAGTTTTTTGTTCCAAATCACGCTCGTTTCGATGAACTGAATCTAATTTAAACGTCCTTTGAACTTCATGAGAGATTCATCTAGTGTTTCTGCGCTCTCTGAAGTATAAAGATTGTCGAATGTATTGTTCAGATAATCAACTAAATTTCTGTTCTTTCTAATCCTATCATTTTTATCCAACTTTTCGTTGTCTGTGAAGTGATGGAATCTTAAGATATCAAAAATCTATCCCGTGGCATAGTGGCTGCAAAAAATGGAGTATTTATTATACTTCTTTTGACCAATACGAACTCAATTTAGATTTTTTTAGTTGAGTCATAATACTACATAACGCAACAACCCTTTCATTTCATCAACAGTTACTAGAAAGCTTGAGCTTTCTCTCATGTTTAGGTTTCTTTTATTTGCACAGCCTTCTTTCTCAATTATTTGACTAGCACATCTAATCGTTTCTTGTATCAGTTTCCAAAAAAAAATCAGTAAGAACTTGGTCTAGCACTCTCAATTATGTAGAATTATCACCTAATCTTCTTCTTCTTTTTCTCTGTCTTTTCCTATATCACGTAGGGTCGGCGCTGCTTTGTTGGATTCTTCTTCTCCACAGATGTCTATCCAATGCGTCTGCCCTCTTCCAACCTTTTTGCCTCCCATCTCATTTTTGTCTTCCTCTCTTCCTTGACCTCCTATTTCCAGCTTTTCAACTCTTTTTCCCACGTACTCCTCATCTCTTCTCTGTACATGTCCAAACCACCTTAGCCTGCTTTCTTGGACCTACTTTCCTATGGGTTCCGCTTTCACTATTCCTCTGATGTGATCATTCCTTATTCTATCCTTTCTTGTTACCAGCTCATCCACCTCAACATTCTCATTTCTGCCACTTCCATCTTTCTCTAATGTGCTTTTGTAATCAGCTAAGTTTCCGCACTATAGAGCATAGCAGGCCTCACCACAGATTTGTAGAGCTTTATGTATTTTGACTCTATTTCTTCCAGTTCATCTATCCACTATTTACCCTGTGTTGTATTTCATTCTCATTCCTTTTCCCCGAGAGCTTTCCTCCACTCTTCGAGCCTCTCTTGGAGTTTCTCTCGGGTTGGTTCACAGAGTACAACGTCGTCGGCGAACATCATACCCCATGGGGCTGCTTTCCTCACATCCTTGACTAGCACATCCATTACCAGGGCAAAAAGATATGGGCTGAGAGCAGATACTCTCACTGGGAATTCCGTTGTTGTACCCACACTGCTCTTAACTTGTGTCATCACACCTTCGTACATTTCTTTCACAAGTCTCACATACTTTTCTGGTACACCTTTACTTCTCATACATCTCCATATCTCTTGCCTGGGCACTCTGTCATATGCCTTCTCCAGATCAATGAAGGCCATATGTAAATCAACCTGAACCTCCCTGTGTCTCTCAATCAGTTGCCTTAGTGCAAATATTGCGTCAGTTGTTAATCTTCCTGGCATAAGTCCAAACTGTTCTTCCCCTACTTCAGTTTCCCGACGCAACCTTGTCTCAATGTTCCTTATATGAGACATCAGCTTTATACCTCTATAATTGCCATAATTTGGGATATCAGCTTTCCCTTTGTATATGGGGACAAGAATACTACTTCTCCACGCATGTGGCATTGTTGCTCCGTTCTAATCTTCTTTATTAAATTCCAGAGGATATCAATACCCAGGCTTCTCCACGCTTGTGTAGGGATTTGGTCTGGACCCACTGCCTTCCCATTTATCATTTTCTTTAGGGCATATTCCTACTTCTTCCCTACTTAATGCTTGGGAATTATCACCTAGTTAATTATCACCTAGTTAATTATCACCTAATCTGCGCTGCACAAAACACTGATTCCATCTTTTTCTTGAAATAGTTTTTCAGAAAGATTTTCTTTTTGGTCCCAAATCCATTTTTCTAGCAATTATTTGATAGAAGATTCACTAGTACTCGATAAAAGCCGCGTGCATTTTCGACGTACCGGTATTACTTCACTATCACTTTCCAATTCATTATAGTTTTCATCATTTTCACTATCTAATTCACTGTAATCACTGTTATTATACAGCTCTAATTCTACTTCATTGGAACTATCATTTTTGCTGTCACAAAATATTTTAAAAATCTTAAATATTAAAAATCAACACCTGCTTCTTAAATTCAGATGACGAGTCAGACTCGTCCACCGTAACTTCGCCCAAGTAAGCAGATGACGAGTCTCATTCGTCAAATGTACCCAAAGGGTTAAGAAGCAGAATTGTCGCATTTTGGGCTTGGAATCCATAGAGAATCCATATAGAAACAAATTAAATCCCCACTATATATGCATAAAAATCTTAAAAAAATTCAGTACTCAAAAAAAAGGGGGGTAAAAAAAAAGGGGTTAACGTAGCATTCGAGGTGAAAATGGGCGAGGTGAAAATCACAAGATGATTTTTCGATGAAATTTCGGAGCAGTTTGATACATTTAAAGGACCCAGTCAGCAAAGGCACGACGTTGTTGCTGGTCGGTAGACGTGAGTTCTTCTGTTAACTGAACTTTAAAAGCCTTCAGACCTAAGTCTTTATGCAAAATACGGTGTAATGTCGTTTGTGGAATGCTCAATTCCAAAGATCGACGAGATATGGACAAACCTGGGCTTTCTTTAACACTATGGGCTACAACAGCAATATTCTCAGTTGTTCTTGAGCGAGTTCACGAGTTCAATTCTTCACCCAAGAATTGTTGTTGAAAAGCCTCCTCATCCTCAACGTGTGACTGTTTGGTGCGGTTTTTGGTCTGGCGGGTTTATTGGATCTGATTCCTTAGAAAATGAGGCTGGAGAAACTGTTATGGATTGCGCTATCGAACGATGATTAATGATTTTAAATGGCCGAAATTGGAAGATATTTATTTGGACGACGTTCATTTTCTACAAGACGGCGCTACGTGCCGCACAAGTAACAATACCGCTCTACCGCTATATCGCTCTTTTGCGTGAAAAGTTTCCTGACCGTGTGATTTCTCGAAGAGGCGATCACAATTGGCCACCGAGATCTTGTGATTTAACACCTCTAGACTTTTTTCATTGGGGCTACGTGAAGATAAGGTATATGCTAATGCCCCATAATCGATTCCAGACCTCAAAGATAGAATTCGTGGAGTTATAGAGGACATACAGCCTCAAATTGGTGATGGTGATTCACAAAAAGAAGATGGTCCTGCAAGCGGAGCCGTGGCGGCTATTCGGCAAATCTTGTTTTCCATCATAAATGGGATATCGTCCTATTTACAATTAAATAAACATCTGATGATTTTACTTAAAAATGCTCGTTTTCTTACATATCACAATGAAACGTCTTATTGAAAGACCCTATATGACTTATCAAAAAGTACACTATTTTACTATTACTATTTTACACAAATAATTGACAATATTTGACCGACGTACAAAACACAACTTTATCGTACCACAAACTATTAGTACTGATTAGCAACAATATAAACAATCTAAACCAGTTAACAGACTGAAAAGAACCTACATATAGTTCCTCGAATAAGGAAACATTTCGGAAAGCTTTTCTGGAGGAAACATGGGACAAAACAGCGAAATGCATACAAAAACTGATTACGATAGCAATGCAGATACACTAATTGCAACAATACAACACCACTACTTCTCATGTTTTCTCTAATAAAATTAATAGAACAATGGAATTCCTGGATCTCAGAAGAAGTGAAGATTTCAAGTGGGAAATTAAAAGATCTCAAAAAAAAAATTCCCAACGCTTAGAAAAAAGGTATCAGCAAGGTAGGAAAAAACATAATTCTCTTATGATAGTTACTAACGAAACGAACTTATTATGATTCCAATAAAATGTATAATTTCTCAGTATAATACATATAAAATAATACATTGAAAATACGTCTTCTTACTTACAATTACCAATATGTTTCTTTCAGGGTTTTAAATTTAAGTTTTACAATAAAATAGATTATTACAATATATACAATAAAATAGACATTTTTTTGATATTTACTTAAAAAAAAACATTGAAAAATCCCCCACAAAATTCAAACCACTTTTGCGCTACGAATTTGCATTTTTTTTAGGAATATTTTTTTATTTAAAAAGCGGTTAGTTAAATTTTGAGTTTATCCAATTGAGCAGGGGCTTAATAAACAAAAAGTCATATGGCAGAGCAACAAAACCAAAGCGATGGAAGACATTACCATCCAACTCAATGACATCCATCTAGCGCTTAATCTGAAGTTAACCCTCCGTTTGGCACATATTCCGCTAACCTTTGGTTTGGCACATGTGGTCTGGCCTGACCCCTGTATATCTCCATACAAAGATATGGAAATACAGCATTGTTGGAGGCGTTCATTGCTCCTCCGACACAATTGTAGTGCACGATATAAAGTAAAATTACTGCACGTAACTGCATTTTTTGGCAGGTAATTGCAAATGGAAACCGTATAATGGAATCCAAAATGAGAGGAAAGAACAAGACGTGTAGGACTTTTTTATATTTCTTCAGGAACACATCTTTTATTAGATCGAATTGTGCCAACAAAAGTAATGTCAATTTTAGCAAGTTGTTTGCTGCTTCCAATGTGGTGAAAAAAATATCAGCAATAGCTGTACGACCAGGGTTGCTGGTTGCCAGGATTTGCTAACTTCTGCAATACAAGTTCAAGTTAACCTTGTTTAGTTTCCTTGTTTAGTTTTCTCCATCTTCACGGCCTGTGTACAATTTTCCTTGCAACGGATATTCTGTTTTGGAATCGCATGGTCACCAAATTTTGTTGCATATTTTGATGGTTTTGATGGATTGTATTGAGTAAATTTTGTTCTGCCGCGGTATGGAAATAACTGTTCATCAACCGTAAGTTTTCATGAATCATAGTGTTTCAGAAAAGATTTTCAGAAAAAAAATTCCATATATCACGAATTGTTGGTGCGGCTTTGTCAGTTCCTTGGCGAAGTGCACGTGTACGCCTATCATCAAAACGGATATATCGTAGCAATCGCTTAAGAGACATAGCTGATCGGAATATGGGTAGGCCGTCTGTATGCAAAAGAACTGTTTGCATGTTATTGTGTGAAACTCCAAAATGCATCTAATTCAGTACTCCTTTGCTCTTTCCAAACTCTTGGTTTTTTATCGGGAATTTTCAGATTCTACCTTTGAAATGTGTCTTTCGCATAACGATTCGTTTCGGTGATGATGATGAATGTAATGTTTTATGAAAACAATTTCTTGAATACCTCAATCGGAACTGAATTTTGTTCTTTGGGTCCAGCTCGAAAACGCATAATATTGTGATGACGCAAACGACCAACAGCAGCTGGTTCATTTCTATTCCATTTTGTACCGTCTTTGCCAAAGAAAAATTCATCAGTTGCAGTTTGTTGATTTTTAGAATGTGCTTCTTTCTCCCTCTACTTCTTCTTCTTCTTCGTCAATATCTAGAATTTCGTTTGGTTTGATTTCCAAATCTTCTTCAATATCATAATCCATATCATTATTGTCGTCGTCGTCTCTGAATGCATCATGTTCAACATTTTCATCAATCTCTTCTGCAGGATTACGTTGAATTTCGTTAGATTAAGTCGCTGCCAATCGTGAATGAAAATCAGTATCCAAACTTTGTCTACGAATCGCGTATTATACACAAATTCAACTTCGTCATTTATTTTTATGAAACAAACAAAAATTTCGCAAGAGGCTAAACTGACCCAACACGTGGCTTGCGAGCTAGATAGATCAAAGGACGATATACGAGTAAGACAAAAGCTCGAGGGCACGTCACGGGCTGAGATATAGAGGAACTAAAAATACGCGGTAAAATGTTTACATTTTATTTCTTATAAAATATATATGGGTCAGTCATATATATAGTCAGTCAGTCACCGATTTTACCTCCCCGAGTAGTCGTGTATCCATCCTCTCTCTCAAATGCGCAAACAAGGGCTACAGTATGGTCAATGTACATGCCCCAATCAACCAGGACAACAGACGCAATCCAGACAGAACTGATAAATTCTGGGAAGACTTAGAAGATATTATCTCTAAACTTCCAGAGAGACACACTCATACTGCTTGGTGACTTCAATGCTCAATTGGGAAGAGAGAAAAAATACAGAAACATAGTGGGCAATTATCCGGCGCATAAGCGAACCAACCGCAACGGAGAAGGATTAGTGGATCTGTGTAGGACTTTTGGGTTGATCATGAAGTCTACAGCCTTCAAACACTTGCCAAGGAAGCAGAAGACTTGGATTTCACCTAATACCCACCTGGGTGAATTCCAGATAGATCATGTGGCCATTTCACGCAAATCTCAAAATGAAATACAAAACGTGAAGGTACTAAGAAGCACCAATCTGGACTCAGACCACTACCTCTCAAAGATCAAAATAAGACTCCAGCCTAGAAACACTAGATTACACAGAACCTCCAAAATGGTAAGATTTGACGTCGAGCGACTCAAGAACAGTCAAGAACTAAGTCAGAGACTGAACAACACAGACCTAAACAACTGGGACCAACTGAAGGAGACTCTTGTCAAGGCGGCCAATGAACTCGCCCCTCTCGCTAGAAGAAGGAAGCATCCGTGGTGGACTGAAGACTGTGACAATGCAATAGCCCAAAGACAGATAGCCTGGCTGAAGTGGAATTCTAAACCAGGAAAATTGGCATACATTTTTGGAACAAAGAAAGGTTACAGCCAAGATAATTCGAGGAACCAAACGAACCTTCATACAAAACCAACTAACCCAAATCGAAGAGAGCTTTGCTAAGAATAATTCCAGAGATTTCTTTGGAATCTTTAAGCAGGCACTCAGAAAATACGCTCCGCCAAGCCTCCACTTCAGAGATTCACAAGGCAAACTGGCTTATAACGACAAGGACAACTGCCACCTTTTGGCTCAGTACTTTAAAAATCTACTCAACTGTGACCCACCCAGCGAAGACTTCGACTATAAACAAACCACACCAAACCCGGACTCGCTTCCCCCTTCATTGGACGAAATTGGCCAGATCATTCAACTTCTTAAGAATAATAAGGCAGCTGGAGAGGACTCTATCGTTGCTGAACTGTGGAAAGGTGCTGGAAACAATGCCGTGCGCAAGCTAACCGAGATCATCCAGGACATCTGGGAAACAGAGAAATTACCACCCGATTGGAAATCTGCTCTGATCCATCCGCTTCACAAAAAGGGAGATTTTACGGATCTAAACAACTACCATGGAATTTCTCTCGTCCCGGTAACATACAAGATTCTCTCGAAGGCGTTACAAACAAGGGCAGAAAATCAGTTGGATAGTCAACTGGGAGAATACCAGGGGGGGCTTCAGGAAGACCCGATCATGTGTTGAACAGATCCTCAACCTTAAAACTGTACTTGCATACTCCAAGATTAGGAACCGCAAGGTGGTGGTCACTTTTGTTGATATTAGGAAGGCCTAAGATTCCATCGATAGAGAAACGCTTAACAAAGTACTACAGGAACTAGCAATAGACAACAAAACCCGCAGACTAATCCTAGAAACATTGACCAACACCCATTCCAAGGTTAAATTTAGAGGCGAGATTTCAGAAAGCTTCGAAATAAAAACTGGAGTGAGACAAGGAGATGGACTTTCCCCACTTCTCTTCAACTGTATCCTTGAAAAGGTTATGAGAGAATGGCGCAAGGAACTGAACAATTTGGGTGCTCAGAGTGCTATCTACCTGGGACGTAAGAACGATGGACTGGTTGTAGATTGTCTGGCCTTTGCAGATGACATGGCACTGTTTGCTGATTCTCTTGAGATGGCGACAATGCAGGTAAACTGCCTCAGAAAACAGGCTGCCAAAGTGGGTCTTCAAGTGTCGCTGGCGAAAACAGAATTCTTCACCAACATTAGAGAAGCAAACAAAAATTGGAAATCAGAGAGAGGAGAATCCTCAGGAAGATCCTAGGCCCGGTAAAGGAAGATGGGGAATTCCGAAGACGGCGTAACTCTGAGCTCTACGAACATATTGAGATGCTCTCTGACTGTGCAAGGAAAGGAAGGGTAGCTTTCTATGGCCACGTTGCAAGATTGCCTCCAAACCGACTAACCAACCGTCTGTTCACCTTCTGGCAAAACAAGAAGCTTCGTACCACTTGGTTGACAGAGACCTAGGAGGATATTAAAGAACTAGGAATAACAGATCTCAAAAACAGACAGTCTGTGAGACGTACCCTGAAGGAAGTCCGTGGATTTCAGGAAAAACCTCGAAGGAAAGGTACCCCCTGGACAGAAGAGAGAAAGGAGTTACACCGGCAGAAGATGCGACAATACTGGGCAAAGGTCAAAGCCCAACAGTTGAACAAGCGTAGTCCAAAGTAGTCCTATTCGAAAGAAGAAGAAGAAGAAGATATATGGGTCCGGACAGACCACATATGCCAAACCGAAGTATATTCAAATACATATCCTTGTATGACATGTATCCTTTTATTTTCTCATTTGAACGGAAACCAATGAAATTTTAGGAAGAGTCAAGGAAATTTAAGTCGATAGCTGAATTAGAATTATATTTAAAAAAAACAAATGAAATCGCGAAAGGTCTGGCTGGACCCATGCGCCAAACGGAGGGTTAATCTGAGTCGTTTAATAGTGTTTTCATCAATGCGTCACTGGACATGGGCAATAAATTTCCAAATATCAACATTACTGATCATCATATTTCGTGGATTGAGCAATGAATGTACATAAAAGATTACGCGATATTGGAAATGGCAGAACTATTGCAAAAGATCAAAACCATAGCGAGTTATGGACTAGATCCTGCAATAATATAATAATAGCCCCTTTCCTCCTAGCATTTACATGCCTTAAGAGGAATAGCTAAGCAAGGGTAGCTATTTTTTAGCCTCGGCTTATGTTAGAGATAGGGTGGCTGCCCTACGCTCCTACGCCGTCTATTATAACGCCAGGTTTAAGGCCAGCTCCTCATTTTCTAAGGCTGAGTGAACCTTGGCCGAAAAATTGCCTGATAAATTTGGCTTGGTGTGGGGATCGAACATACGACCGCTGGATTTGTAGTCTAGAGCCTTACCTCTAGAGCACGTCGTTTCTGCTGTCCACTAGATTCTGCTGTCTTGCAATAATCATAAAGGAATTTGGTAATGAGCTACCGACGATGATATCGACAATACTGTTAATACATTTTAGGTCTTCTTCTCCGGCCTTCAAGGGTTAGGCATTACTGCCTGTTCCGAACTTCACGTTATCTTGATTATGACTATCTTTTCTTCCGTCGACCTACGTCTCTGCGTTCACTTGGATGGTACTTTAGGATTCGTTTCGGTATTAGTTCTTCTTCCATCCGATTAATGTGTTGCCTCCATGTATCTGTATATTCTTCTATCTTGTCGTTTACACCGAAAATTTCTAATTCCACTCTTATTTCCTCGTTTCTTATTATGTCGGTTCTAGTGCATCCCTTAACGCTTATAAGGAAACTCATTTCGGCTGCCTGTATTTTAGATCTGTCCTTTGCATTCATTATCCACGATTCACTTCCGAAAGTAAGTACAGGGACGGCCATGGTCTAGTAAAATTTTAGCCTTGTCTCCTGTCTCGTTTTATGTTTTAAAGTTCTGTTGATTGTTCCGCAAATTGCCTGAAATTTGTGAACTTTATGCTCTATGTCGTTCTTATATGTGGTATCACAGCCTAAATAATTGAAGTGAGAGCTATTCTAATGTCGTATTGTCTATTATTATTTTGGAACGCATTATTTGTTTTCCTTCGAAAGCCATTATTTTTGTTTAGTCTTTTGTTATTTTCAGGTTGTATTCTTCGCAGAGTATTTTGAGACGGTATATTAATCCTTGCAGATTATCTTCGCTGTTTTGTATTAATGTTAAATCATAGGCATATAGCAGTAAGTTCAGATAATTTCCTTTTCGTAGTTTTATCCCCGAATTTACTTGCGGTTTCCAGTTTAACTACGTAGTGAATATAGATATTAAATAGGGTAGGTGATAGTCCCCTATATGAGTCTTTTTAAGATGAATATATTATTACTGCAAGACCGGTATTTGCGGAATCCGGATTGTTCTTCATCTAGTAGTGCGTCTGCAATAGGTTTCAGTCTTTTAGCATTCAGCATTTTATGTATTAGTGTATATTAGGGTTACTTATTTTAAACAAAAATTCTTTCTAATATTTCGTCAAAATAAATATTTATCTACTTGTGTGACCTACTGAGTGGTAGTAATATTTTTAGTACATTTCCTTCTAGTAACACATTAAGCTTTGAAAACAGTATACAGGCAGTTATAATAGAAAGATAAATGTTGTAAGTCGTAAACGTTACAAAAGTTAAACTGTGTTCCAATTATTTACGACACGCGCAAAAGTCCTTGATCTTGATCGACTGAGAAGCAAAACTTGTTCCTTCTGAGTAAATACAACGGCTGCGTATTGTTGACTGCAGCTACCGTTTACGAGGCACGCTCTCAGTTTTATTGTCACCCAATTTCGCTTTTTATCCCGTTTACCGGACGTCCTTGGCACCGTTTCTCGCTTTCGGGAGTCGTGTGCTCACCATTGTCCGAAAGTATACCAGATTCGAAAAGGGCACTAAAACACACACTGTGCAATTGTTCTCCGCCGTGATTTATTAGCACTCTGTGTCAAAATATTGTTTTTTTTTGTCGACAGACACTTTCGAAAGTTCCGTTTCAGTTTCTGGAGAAAAGTGAATCCAAAATTATGTGTACTAACGTTTTCGTTTATTATTATCATTCTGTAACAATAAATGTTTCAAATTTACTAAGAACGGACAAATTCCAAGAGAAAAATGTCTATTAAGCAATGGCTTTAAACCGCGGTTTAGTTCATTGGGATATTATTTAAGATTTGTGTGGTTCATCTGAACGTGTGTGATCGACTGATCTAGTGTAGAATTGGTCTTGAAACAAGATTAGACAAGACGAGACAAGACTGGATAAGATTAGACAAGACGAGACATGACTAGATAGGGTTAGACAGAACTAGACAAGACTAGATAAGAGCAGACAAGACTACACAAGACCAGATATGACCAGACAAGAGCAAACATGATCAGACAAGACCAGAAACCAAACAAGACTTAACAAGAAAAAAAATCAAATTTACTAGGAACGTAAAAATTACAAGAGAAAATTGTGTATTAAGCAATGTCTATAAACGTCTTCGTTCATTGGGATATTATTGAAGTTTTGTGTGGTTTATCTGAACGTGTGTGATCGAATGATCTAGGGTAGAATAATAGGTCTTGAAACAAGACTAGACCAGGCAAGACGAGACAAGACTAGACAAGACGAGACAGGACTAGATAGCACTAGACAGAACTAGACAAGATTAGACAAGAGCGGACAAGACTACACAAGACCAGACTTGACAAGACAAGACCAGACAATATCACACAAGACAAGATAAGACCAGACAAGACTAGAAAAGACCAGACAAGACCAGAAAAGAACAGACATGACAAGATCAGACGACCAGACAAGACCAGACAAACTAGACAAAATCAGACAAGACCAGATTATTCACAAAAAAGTCACAGAACACACAAGACCGGATAAGACCAAAAAAGCCCAGACAAAACTAGGCAAGAGCAGACAAGAGTAGACAAGACCAAATAAGACCAGACAAGAACCGACAAAGAGCGGACAAAAGCAGACAAGAGTAGACAAGATCAGACAAGACCAGATAAGACCAGACAAGACCAGACAAAAGCAGACAAGAGCAGACAAGAACAGACAAGAGCTGACAAGACAAGACCAGACCAAACCAGACAAGACCAGACAAGAGCAGGGAAGAGTAGACAAGACCAGACACAAGACTAGACACAAGACTAGACAGGACCAGACAAGACCAGAAAAGACCAGACAAAACCAGAAAATTCCAGACATGACAAGACAAGATCAGACGACCAGACAAAACTTGACAAAATCAGACAAGACCAGATTATTCACAAAACATTGTAAAATCAAATAGAAAATTTCTTAATATAATCGTATGTTGCGCCCTCTAGCTAGAGTTTAGGATGTGCGACATCTATTACTGACTAACTAAATATTAAAGAAATTATTAGACAAGTAATCTACAATGAAGTTTGTAACTATACCACCAACAGGTGTGCATTCCTTGTCATCCGTGACACTGACAGCTGTCAGGTAGTTATTTGGTATTTTGTATTGCTCGCACATTTACAGCCTGCATGTTATTAATGTTGAAAAAGGCGATGCAAAAATACCACGACGTGCCAACATTTTTCTAAATAACGTTTTTTTTTCCATGAAAATACTTGAAAGGATGAGTGAAAGTGCCAAAACAGTTGAATGATGACTCTACCAGTGCACCATGCCTCCAAAGAGGACAATCATTGCAACAAGGACTCACTGACTGATGTATTTGGATGGTTTTTACAAGTGCTACTCGCTTGTCTGGCATTCACTTGTCTCATCGGTAAACATCTTATAAAATATAATTAACATCTTCAATCATCATTTTATAGAAAACATTTCAAAAATTGATAATTAAATGTAATTTTTGTTGTAGCGAAAAGGTTTTGTGAGCCCCAGAGTGAAAGGAGGTCGTGGTTGATATGGTTTTATGATACGTCGAAGCAGGGTATGGGGGCCTTGGCCATACATTTGGCTAATGTTTGGTTGGCAGCTCAGTATCATGGGAACCCTTGTACCTGGTTTGTTTTAATTTATTATTCATAGATGAATTATCTATTTTTGCTTTAACCCTTTGGGTATATTTTCCAGTTGAGACTCATCATATATGTATCAGTTATCTTGCATTCTTTAAATAAATACCTACCCAAAGGGTTTATAACTAATTATAATTATAAAAAAATAATATCACCAAAAGGTACAAATGACTATTGTCCATAAGGGCTTTCTGCCACTTTAATAACTTTTTTAAATATGTTTAAATTAAATTGTTTAATTTAAAAAACAGCTGTAAATTAAAGGATATTATTTAGGATATTAAATTTAATTTAATTTAAGGATATTCAAGGATAGAATTTAAGGATAAGATAGTTTTTTTGATTGTGAATGTTTACCATAATTTTTCTAAATATTTTTTGGATATTGTGTTTGTTTATAGACACAAATAGGCTTTGTTTATCGAAATTTATAAATTTTTACAATGTTTACTAATTTTTAACTTACTATTGTGAACTGTATAATGGTACAAAAAATGATTACACTAAATTTACATTAATTGGAAAATTTTTAAATTGAGCAATTTTATAACAATTGGTATTGCCTGTCTCAGCTTACACTAACAACGCTTTAGTCACAGGGAAACAAGTAAATACATTATCTTACCTTAAAAGGATAACTTGCAGACTGATATATTATAGAAACAATTAACAAATAGTTATAATGTAGAACAGTAAAACCTCTTTTTTGCGATAATTTCTTGTGCGATTTTATTTTTATGCGATTTGTTTTGTGCGATTTTATTTTTGTGCGATTTTTTTATGCGGTATTCGCTTCGAGCGCAACAGCACTAGCGCCAAAGAAGACACTTTTAAGAACTTCATGACCGAAATACGAGAAAATATATTTTAAAATCATTATTTATCAAGTGAATGGAAAATTTCAAAGTGTGTCTGAAAGTGTTTTCTCAGCCGGTTGTAATGGTATATTAAAGAACGAGTTCAACAAGCGCGGTTTTGAAGTACGCGTCCATGTTTAGAAAACGACGAGCGTAGCGAAGAGTTTTCTAATGGGCAAAATGGGCATTTTGCGCCCTTTTATGCCATTTCTAAATAAAAAAAACGCCGATACACATTGAGAAAATTGTATCGCACTCGGCGAGCCATAACCGCACGCATATAAGTGCTGTTGTGAGTTCATTACAGAAGCAACATAGAAAAATATATAAATTGCATTTTGCTAACAGCTTCCGTTCGCCATACATGGCTTGGCAAAATAAAATTGGCAAAATCGAGCGAATTTTCGCGAAATTTAGTCGCCCGAGAAGAGAACTGGGAAACTAATTAATATTTTTGAGGAGGTCTGGGAGCAGCCGCAGGGAAATGACCTCCTGAAAACAATGCCGCAATCGGATTTTAATTATCTGCAACGGTATTCGAGATATTGACTGGTGAAGTCGAAATTCTGGTAAATTTGAATTTAGAATTTCGCTGTAAAAAATTGAATTTTTCCAAACAATTTACACATCGATTTTCTATTCTTGTCGTCTAGTTTCAGTATGCCGAAAATGATTTCGCTGGGATTTGTTGTTTCCGAGAGGATTGTAGAATTTCGGTTTTCTACAATCCTGAAACTAGACGACAAGAATAGATAATCGATGTGTAAATTGTTTGGAAAAATTCATTTTTTACAGCGAAATTCTAAATTCAAATTTACCAGAATTTCGACTAATTTCGGAAAAATTTAATTTTTTACTGCGAAATTCTGGATTTAAATTTTCCAGAATTTCGACTTCACAAGTGCAACTTTTTTCCTGATCAAAACGATGGATTTTTTGGCGATTTTTTCACAAAATTTTAGAGCTTTCAGAAAATTTTTGCTGAATGCGATTTTCCAGTTTATTCGGTTCAAATGCTCAAAATACCTAAGATATAGGCTATATCTTGCTTATTTGTAACTTTAGAACGTAATTAAACTCGAAAATTGTTTTCAGCACTTCGTGGTAGATTAGAATTTGTGGTTTTCATTATGCTGGTAATAAAAAGTCCGAACTTCCAGAAAGCTCAAGTTATAATCCGACTTAATTTGACAATTCAGCAAAGACATTGCAGAGATCAGAATCATCAGTTAACCGGTAAAAATAGGAGACGAAGTTGCCGTTTTGGCCACTGTTTCCTTCCTTTGTTTCATACAGTCTAGACTTCTAGAGAACTAAAAAACGATGGATTAACCCTTACTGAAGTTTGGAAAAAGTTTTAAATTTTAGACTGCATATACCTACACTACCTACCTCAGCAATTGGTGAAATACAACAACACACATTAAATGCGTGCTGGAACGCGATCTGGCCTGAATGCGTCATTAATCGAAATATAACCGAGAACGCGTCCACGGTTATTTTCCGAAATTACTGCGCTTGCATCTTACATCAGCGGAGAAGGCTTTGATACTTTCAGAGAAAATGATCTGGACGAAACGATTGAGGACGAAACTGTTAATGATAGTGATAGTGTAAGTAAGTAATGATACGAACCAGAAAAACAGGATTCTTTTTCAACAGATAAAATACATGCAGGGATTTAGCATTTACGCATTTAGCGATATGTAACTTCACACTAGAGATTAGCATAGGATCCTATCGACCCATCCATACCATCCAGTAATATGAACGCGTGGGATGGGATGGGAATGACGATGTTTATAGGAAGGAGTAGGAGGAGTTTTGATAATTTAGTAAAGTCTAGTTCGTGCATAATTAATTGCTTATCGTGTCAACACGCAAATTTTCCATGCATTTTCAGCACAGGAGATTTCTGTAATAATGTAGTTCCTGAAAAACTTTACGATCCGTTTGCGACAAAAAAGGATTGATTATGGCCAGATAAAGAAATTACGGAGAAATTAAATTCGAACGAATTTTCTTTAAGAAAGTCTGAACTGAAAAGAAAGTCTGTTGTACGGGAAAAATGGGATAAATGGGATAAATGGGAGCCGCGCGACCGGGATGGGATGAATGGGACGAAAATTTTAGATTTGTGGGATGGGACAGTGGAACGAAAATGTGATGGGATGGGATAGTGAGAGCGATCCTTCCCACGGGATGGTATCTGGAACGAGAAACTCGTCTCATGCTCAACTCTAGTTCACACTAATACCGAAAGAAGAATGCATGTCTTGCTGTGAACTGATCACTCGACCGTCGTCACAAAAACTGATCTTTGACTTTATGGTGCACCAAAATAAATCAATTGCAATCGTATCTTGAATCGATTTTGAATCAATTAATCACAGGAAGGTGCGCGCTTTAGATTACGACGAGTAGCAGGGAATTATTTAATGTGCATTTTAGAAACTTATCTCTAGTTCTCTTTTGCGTAGTTTAATCAGTTAAGTTTGAAAACATTTTCTCATCTATTTTGTAAATAATTGATGAGACTTTTGTTATGCGGTCCCGGTCCATAGCATAAATTTTTAAATAAAATTTTAAATATTTTTTAATAAATTTTTTTATGTCGTATATCGTACAAGGTTGTTTATTATTTGTAAGTGTTAATAAAATTCCCGAATATTTTTTTGTACAATTTCTTTTATACGGTCCCTATCCATCGCACAAAAAGAGGCTTTACTGTACTCGTGTGATAATTAAAAGGGAAAGATTTAATGTTGTATAATTATTTACTTTGTAAGTAAGAGTTATTTGTTGCGTAATCACATGCAGTTCAGAGACTTTCCTTGACTCAAAAAATATAATCTGTTTGGTACTAAATGAATGTTTATTTTTATTAAGAAAAATATTCACAATTTGTATCCATTTATTAATTAGAAGTGTTTTCATAAAATTGCGCAAATATTCTTATTAAAGGATTGGAATTGCAAAAAGTTTACTAGAGTTACTAAAAACAGCACGCTAAATACTGCAGCGACTATCGCACTATAAGTTTAATGAGCGATCTGCTAAAACTCTTCTAATAAATAATAAATGGAAGAATAACTAAGATTTGGGAACGAGACAGGAACGAGACAGGCACTCTTCAGTGCCCAGGTTTTGATATATGCTTCATTGATTACCAGAAAGCTTTTGACAGATTACAACATAATAAACTCATAGGTATCCTAAAAGAGATTATAACACAGGGACATAAAGATAATTAGTAACCTATTCTGGAAACAAACTACCTCAATACGCATTCAAGAAGAAAGATCGGACCACATCGAAATCAAGCGAGGCGTGCGCCAGTGATGTATAATTTGTTTAATATATACTCAGAACGCATATTTCAGGAAGCGTTGAAAGAAATAAGATGTGGTATTAAAATAAATTTCGAGTATGTAAACAATATGAGATACGCAGACGACATAGTAGTATGCGCAAACAGCCCAGAAAACCTGCAAGAGCTGATGAACAGAATATCAGAAGTCAGTCAAAGGTATGGTCTCACGCTCAATGTCAAAAAACGAAGTACATGATAGTATCCAAAAACAACAACCATGTCGGACAGCTTCGAGTTAACAACGAACTGATTGAGAGAGTCCAAAAGTACATGTATCTAGGGACAACATTAAATGAAAAGTGGGACCACTCAATTGAAATCAAATGTCGGATAGAAAAAGCGAGATCTGCATTCCTGAAAATGGCAAAGATATTCAAAGCACATCACCTGAACATACAAACGAAGATCAAGCTACTGAGATGCTATATCTTTACAGTACTTCTATATGGGGTGGAGTCTTGAAAGAGGTTATCGAACGGAGACTCGAGGCATTTGAGATTTGGCTATGGCGCCGCATACGCAAAATTTCCTGGACGGCTCACGTCACTAACCAGCAGGTCCTAGAGAGAATGAGAAAAGAACGAGAGGTTTTACTAACAATAAAGGCAAGGAAGCTGGAATACCTTAGCCATATAATGAGGAATAGTCAACGGTATCGTCTATTGCAACTTATAATACAAGGAAAAGTAGATGGAAGAAGAGGGCCAGGAAGAAGGAGAATATCGTGGTTAAAAAACCTTCGAACCTGGTTCAACACCATAACAACAAATCTCTTCAGGGGTGCAACAAACAACCGAATTTTCATGATGATCACCAACATCCGAAGTGGATAGGCACCAGAAGAAGAAGAAGAAAAAGTTTACTATTTTAAGAGTTTAAGAGTTTTAAAAGTTTACTTATTTAAAGTGTTAAAAAAAAAACGCGAGTAGAACAAACATAGGAGTTTTGTATAATTTGAGTTTTGTTATAATAATTCAAAATTGCATTGGTATTAAACGAAAATACTTAGTTACTTATTTGTTAGGAGTATTAATTAACGTTAAATATAATTAACGTTATTTGACCTTTTTTAATGAGTCAATTTAAATATTGCAGAAACAAAATACCAATTAATCTATTTTTCTACTAATAGATATGTACTGGATAGCACTAGATATGTAGCAGACTAGTATTATAATTACTTCTTTATTCTTAATTTAAAAAATATTCTATATAATAATAAGTATAAGTCGTGATATAGGGTATTTATTTTCAGGTATATTATTAATTTCTTGTTGGATTCGTCTTTGGGTCTATTGATCATATTTATTGGAATACGATTTTCGCAGTATTTGGCCAAGAGGAAGGGATGGGAAGCTATAAATTTTGGTGAATATGGTAAGAAAAAATGTCTCTAAATTACATCAATTTTCAGTAAATAAATTTGGCGCTTATCAAATGGACTTTGCGCACTTAAACAAGATTAAGATTATTGCTTTTAATTGTATTATAATTGCGAAACAGAAAACAATCTGAATTGTAATACATTTTTATTGTAATTATAATTTCTGCGCGTTTTAAAATTGTAAAACCATATTTTTTAAGGTTTTTTTGAAAATGTGCAATAAATTCCATTATTAATATGCAATAAATTGACTCTAACATTGTTATGGTAGAAGGCATTTTGAACAACTTCAAGCAAATATTAATATAGGGTGCATCAAAACAAATAGTGCAGTTTTGATGGGCCGGTACATCCTGTGTGGTGGAGATAGGAAACTGGGAGGGGTTTCATTGTGCCTGGAGGATCGTGCCGTTTTTAGTAGTTACCATTTGGTTTGATCCGCAAAATGACCGTTCTTTCGTCGCCAGCGTACGTTCACTAAGGAGAATTTTGCATCATGTTTTATCATTCCATCCCTACAAGATTATGTCTGCCCTTGAATTGAAGCCTCCTCACTATGTAAACCGCATGAATTGGTCCCAAGAAATGTTTAATCGGATGGTCAAACATTCGAGGTCAAACTTTTTTTCAATTTTCAATTTTCCCACTTCCATCTGTCTGGAGCGGTGAATAAACAAAATTTTCCGTACTGGGCTGAAAATAACCCGAGACCGATAACCACGAGAAGAGGTTCACTCCCCAAAATTGACCGTGTGGTGTGCAATTTCTAAATTTGGGGTGATTGGACTTTATTCTTATCAGGAGAATAGATGGACTGTGACCGCTAAACGTTATGTTTCCATGTTGGAAAACTTTTTTAAGTGAACTCTTTATTTAACAGAAGAAATCGATCTGAGAGCTCCAATTTCAGCATACTGCTTCAATTTCAATGGAGAAACGGTGACAGATCGCACCTCGTTTCTTTAAGGGGTAATGTGGAATGGCCCACACGCTCACCCTGTTTAAACATTTGGTACTTTTTCTTGTGGGGCTACCTGAAGAATTTTTTTTTAAATGTCGCGTCGGCCTCACACCTTGGAAGAACTCAAGGATCGAATACCCGTGGGGATGTACCAAAATGCGGTCGAAATCTTTAGAAATCGACTTCATGAATATATATATTGCTGTTGGGAGCCATCATCTTTCTGATATCATCTTCAAAACTTGATACATAAAGCAGCATGATGTACCGAATGAAATAAAATAATCCCCATTTCTGTCAGTTGCACCGTTGGTTTTTGATAGCCCCTCAAAAGCTGCACTATCTGTTTTGGCGCATCCTATATATCAGTTTACCATAACAGTTAACAGTATTTAAAATAAATAATTGGGAGTTTCTGAAAAAGAATAAAAATGTCTTTAACATGATCTAACAAACAACGCGGTAGCTTTAAATTTGATGAAAAAAAGATGATTACATTTCGCTAATTTTGTTCTTCCTAAATACCATATCCTTCCAGAACGTTGGTCACCAACAAGGCTATCCTTACTCGACTTCAAGTCTGAAGAGCCAGAGAGCTTGAGTTGATTTTGTACCAGTCACGATTCTTGAGCCATGATGTTTTTCTGTGGCTTTCTTTTACCAGAAATTTTTCCCTGCATGGTGTTCCCATGCAGAATTTCGATGGATTTACTCGGATGGATTACCAATTGGATACTTTTTCCGACCATGAAACTTTTAATATGTTTCTGTTAGCCCAGTTCTAAAAGGCTTCAAGTCCTCTTTTTTCGTACTTGCTTATTGCTCAGGCTTCCATACCGTACAGCAAGATGGAAAAGACGTAACATCAGAAAATTCGGATTCTTAGAGTCAACTTCTGATCTCGACATCACAAGACCCTACTCATAGTTCTAAATGCCGCCCGATGTATGAATGTCTGCTCAATCCTCGATTTTACTTCAGTTTTATTATCCGCGCTGTTAATTATAGATATTTTATTTGGTTCACTTGCTTCAATAGTTCACCCTCAACTTCTTCTTCTTGTTTCTAATGGGCCTACTTAGGACCACGCTTGTTCAACTATTTGGCTTTGATCTTTGCCCAGTATTGTCGCATCTTCTGTCGGTGTAACTCCTTTCTTTCTTCTGTCCAGGGGGTACCTTTCCTTCGGGGTTTTTCCTGAAATTCACGGACTTCCTTCGGGGTGCGTCTCACAGACTGTATGTTTTGGAGATTTGTTATTCCCAGTTCATTAATATCCTTCTCGGTTTAGTTCACCCTCAACTATTATTTTAGCTACAATATTAGATTGCTTGATAATTACTAATACTTTTGTCTTTTTTGCATTTAATCCGAGTGCGGCATTGCGCATTTTTCGACGACTGCATCTAGCATCCGTTGCAAATCTTCCCGAGTGGAGGCCAACAATACCGTATCGTCTGCGTAGCGAAGGTTGTTTATGATTTCGCCATTTATAAAAAAGTCGACTTGTATATCCTAGTGGTTCTTTGAATATTCTTTCGGAGTAAACATTAAAGAAGAGCAAGGACGATAAAATGCAACCGTGCCTTACTCCGCATTTGATCTGTATTTCCGCTATCTCATCACCATCTATTCTAACTACCGATGTTTGGTTCCAATATAGATCTTCAATTATACTAATATCCCTTCGGTCCAGCCTATATGGTCTAAAGTCTCTACCAATACATCGTGTTTGACCCTGTCGATTGCCTTTTGGAAGTCTATGAAGCATGCATCCATTTCCCGAAAATGAATAAGATTATCTATAATGTGATTCAATATAAGACAGGGGTGGCGAACCTTTATGTATCAACATGCCATTTTTTTAAATAAATATTTAATAAGGCCATAGACGTGCCGTCAAATAATTTTGACGAAAATTTTGAAAATAATAATACTAAATACAGTGGACGCCGCTTATTAGAATCACGGATAATGTTATCAATCGGACATTGTTATCGCTTTTGCGAAGAACGGGCCGGACGTGTAATACTACATACAAAAAATTTCGTTTATAGTAATCATGATTTCAATTTATGTTATCATTTTTTTCTTAGAAATGTTCTCGTCATGAGCAATCATACTCCCCGATCATACATACATGTTTAAAAAAGACAACGCAAAGGGTTCTAAGAATCCGCGTTATTTTAAAAGTGTCCAAAATCTACCAGTTGATTATTATTCAAATACAAATGCCTGGATGATATCCTTAATTTTTAATGACTGGCTGTTAAAATGGGATAGGAGACTAAATCGCAAAATTGCTCTTCTCGTGGACAATTGCACTGCACACTGTGTAAATTGTCAATTAAAAAATATAAAAGTTATTTTTTACCGGCCAATACTACTTCGATAATACAGCCGTGTGATCAAGGCATTATAAGGACCATGAAGGCGTATTACCGGAAAGAGATGCGTGCTAGAATTTTGGAAAGTGTGGACGATACCCTAAATATGAACGCAAATGATCTAGCCAAGAAAACAAATTTACTAGACGCTTTACATCTCATTACCATGTCGTGGAACCAAGTTTCCTAAATAACAATTAAAAATTGTTTCAAACATGATGGGTTTTCAAAAGATGACATGGAACCTAAACACCTAAACATTCAGCCACCCGACATGACGATAAGTGAGTTCGAGAAGTGGATGGCAATAGATAACAACTTAAATGTTGCACAGAACGTAACAGAAAAAGACATTTGTGAAAGTGTAATGTGTAAAAGTGTAACAACGTCATCAATTGAAAATCAAGAGCCAGCGGAAGATGTAGATATACAAATAATGCAACCCCCAACAATTAGCGAAATGAGAAAAGCGCTGGAAGTTTTGCGACGTGGTGTGCAGCACAGGTCTGTCATCTGATTTTCAGACGCATTACGACTATGAAATTTTTCTTAATAACTTGCTCCGCGAAAATCAGAGACAAACAACGCTGGTTGAGTTTTTTTAATATGAATTTGTTTTTTATTTTGTTTCGAATTTAAATGAAATACATATTGTATGTAGTAATAATTTTTTAAGAGTTTATGTTACGTTATTATAGTTTGTTACGTTATATAATTTTAATTAAAATAAAGGTTTGTTTTTTCGGCTATTATTATCAATCGGTTATTGTTATCAAAAACCCCGAGTCCCGTTGTGATTACATTAAGCGGCGTGCACTGTACTATCAACTCAAAATGCGCGAATGAGATCTGTCATGACGATAATTATTTTATTTGTTCCTTGAAGCTTTACCATAAATTCATTGAAATGTTGGCATATCTCTGTAAAAAACATCAATTTTGAAAGCCACATAACATCCAACAATTGTGACTATTGTTCAATGTTTCACTAGCGTTCGTTCGCAATATAACACTAGTGAACTTTGTTATTTTGAACAAAATACAAACCGTTTTGATGGGTGGCGTGCCAAAAATATTCTGTCGCGTGCCGTCAATTGCACGCGTGCCATTGGTTCGCCATCCCTGATATATGTATAAGACATATGTAACAAAGATGTGACAAATCACGTAACATCTGCTTTTGGCACTTAGGCAAAACTCCTATAAGTGGTATGAAATTAACAACGCATTTATTAAATTAACTCAAATTTTCTATATACTAGCATATAACTTTCCACTTTTCATATATATGCCTTTAAAAAAAAACAGAATACCAAGTATTTATTCGACGATTTTAATGAAATTTATAGAATTTGATCATGTAAATGAACTGCATTGATGATCAAAAAATCAATTGTTTTGGTTCATATTTAATGGTATTTTTTTATGATTTCAACATTATGAAGAGTTGCTGTTTTTTTAATGTAATTGCTTCTAATATTAAAGTAGCCACTGAGTAGTTCTCGTCGTAGTGCACAATATCATCATCTAAGTGATTTTTAAAGGGATCGCATTATTGGTATGCGAGAAGCAGGTTTTTCGGTTCGTGCTATTGCTTGAAAGGGTAGGCCGCAGTGTATCGGTGCAGTACGATGTTGGTCTAGATCAGTGGTTCTCAAACTGGGTGCCGCGGCACCCTGGGGTGCCGCAAGCGTATGCCTGGGGTGCCGTAACAATAATCAAGAAATGTAAAATAAATGTTAAAAGAAAATTACATGAGGAGGTAAACGAATTTGAGTTCCTACTTTTAATGCAGAATTATGGACAATTCATGGCTAAAATCTTGGTCTATAAAACGGAAAGGTGATGAACTCACTGAAACTTCTGAAGCGACTGATTCAATGACAACCAGCATCGTCGGAGAAGACGAAATATCCCAGCAGACACCTGCAAGTCTAAGTCATTCAAGTTCGTCTGCCTTAGTTCGCGAAAGCGCAACTTAAAATTGTTGCTAACAGCTGCTTGGTTCCATCCAAATTAAAAAAGCATCTGGAATGCGATCGAAATCGAGCCGCGGACCAAAATTGCTCCTCAAAGGTGCTAGCAACGATCTCCTGTTTTTGGCACCTAGAGGACGCCATGTGGCACTTGCGAGCGGCAGACGGACACGGGTCGAAGGCCTGTTCAGTTTTACAACAGAAAATGACCATTTCCCGTTTCGACGCCCAAGAGGAACGGAGTTTTTACGGAAAAAGTGAAAAATTTAAAACCCACCTACAGCCGCCCCCTGCGGGGGCGGAACTTGGTAAGGCTCGTCAAAAAAAACCTAATTTTTTGTTCAATTCATTGGAAAAAATTCAAGACGTAAACCGCATTTTTTGACAATTTTTCTTAATTTTCAAGAAATCTTGACTTTTGACCCCTTTCGAGTTCAGTGACGGTACCTTACTCGATTAGTATATTTCGACGATTAGATTGCTTGATAATTACTAATACTTTTGTCTTTTTTGCATTTAATCCGAGTGCGGCATTGCGCATTTTTCGACGACTGCATCTAGCATCCGTTGCAAATCTTCCCGAGTGGAGGCCAACAATACCGTATCGTCTGCGTAGCGAAGGTTGTTTATGATTTCGCCATTTATAAAAAAGTCGACTTGTATATCCTAGTGCTTCTTTGAATATTCTTTCGGAGTAAACATTAAAGAAGAGCAAGGACGATAAAATTCAACCGTGCCTTACTCCGCATTTGATCTGTATTTCCGCTATCTCATCACCATCTATTCTAACTACCGATGTTTAGTTCCAATATAGATCTTCAATTATACTAATATCCCTTTCGGTATTGCTGAAAGGGTAGGCCGTAATGTATCGGTGCTAGTACGATGTTGGTCTAGATCAGTGGTTCTCAAACTGGATGCCGCGGCACCCTGGGGTGCCGCAAGCGTATGCCTGGTGTGCCGGAGCAATAATTAAGAAATGTAAAAAAAATGTTAAAAGAAAATTACATGAGGAGGTAAACGAATTTGAGTTCCTACTTTTAATGCAGAATTATGGACAATTGGCTAAAATCTGGGTCTTTAAAACGGAAAGGTGGTGAACTCACTGAAACTTCTAAAGCAACTGATTCAGTGACAACCAGCATCGTCGGAGAAAACGAAATATCCCAGCAGACACCTGCGAGTCTAAATCATTCAAGTTTGTCTGCTTCAGTTCGCGAAAACGCAACTCACGACCAAAAGATAATCCGAGGAAAAATAAGGAAATGATCCTAGCTACCTCACATTGTATGTTTTTTTTCTGTTCTGAACGAACAAGCACCGGAAGGGCAATATGTTATCAGTCATAAAATTGTTGCTAACAGCTGCTTGGTTCCATCCAAATTAAAAAAGCATCTGGAATGCGATCATTCTGATTTAGTACATAAAGGTGAAGAAATCTTCAAACGCCGCGCTTTATCTTTTCAGGCAGGGTCATCCATGGTGGAGAGACTTTTTCAAAATGAAAACGCAAATGAAGCTTCATATTGTCAGATTACACATAGCAAAATCTGGAAAGCCTCATTCTATTGCCGAAACATTGATTAAACCTTGCGTGAAGGTTGTTATAAGTTGCATTTTAGGTCCAGACATGGCCAAGAAGATTGATACTGTGCAGCTGTCAAATAGCATTCTAAGCAAGCGAATTTACACAATTTCAGAGTATGTGAAGAAAGAGCTTAAGAAGGTTAAAAATTTGTATTTTTTTTTAGTTTACAGCTTGATGGAAGTACCGACGTTGCGGGACTTGCTGTTTTTCTTGTGTTTCTGAGGTATCCATTCGAAATGAAAATAGAATATCTTTTGATTAGTGAATTGCTTCAATTAGTGAATTTATTCTTTCAGGAAGACCCGATCCTGTGTTGAACAGATCCTCAACCTTAAAACTGTACTTGCATACTCCAAGATGAGAAACCGCAAGGTGGTCGTCACCTTTGTTGATTTTAGGAAGGCCTACGATTCCATCGATAGAGAAACGCTTAACAAAGTACTCCAGGAATTAGCACTAGACAACAAAACCCGCAGACTAATCCTAGAAACTTTGACCAACACCCACTCCAAAGTTAAATTTAGAGGCGTGATTTCAGAAAGCTTCGAAATAAAAACTGGAGTGAGACAAGGAGATGGACTTTCCCCACTTCTCTTCAACTGTGTCCTTGAAAAGGTTATGAGAGAATGGCGCAAGGAACTGAACAATTTGGGTGCTCAGAGTGGTATCTACCTGGGACATAAGAACGATGGACTGGTTGTAGATTGCCTGGCCTTTGCAGATGACATGGCACTGTTTGCTGATTCTCTTGAGATGGCAACAATGCAGGTAAACTGCCTCAGAAAACAGGCTGCCAAAGCGGGTCTTCAAGTGTCGCTGGGGAAAACAGAATTCTTCACCAACATTAGAGAAGCAAACAGAGAGATGTTACTAGAACAGGAAACATCAAGAGGACTGAGAAATTTAAGTATCTCGGCGAATGGATTGAACCCAACTTATCAGAAAGAGCATTATCCAAGAGAGTCAGCAAGTTAGAACTAGCCTATCGGTTGACTAAGAACACTTACAATAAGAAATGCCTGTCACGCAACTTGAAACTTAAGCACTACAAATCAGTCTTACGACCAGAAGCCCTATATGCCATGGAGTGTCTTTCCTTGAACAGAAGAGGTCTTATAGAGAAATTGGAAATCAAAGAGAGGAAAATCCTCAGGAAGATCTTAGGCCCGGTAAAGGAAGATGGCGAATTCCGAAGACGGCATAACTCTTGAGCTCTACGAACATATTGAGATGCTCTCTGACTGTGCAAGGAAAAGAAGGGTAGCTTTCTATGACCACATTGCAAGATTACCTCCAAACCGACTAACGAACCGTCTGTTCATCTTCTGACAAAACAAGAACCTTCGTACCACTTGGTTGACAGAGACCGAGAAATATATTAAAGAACTGGGAATAACAGGTCTCAAAAACAGACAGTCTGTGAGACGCACCCTAAAGGAAGCCCGTGGATTTCAGGAAAAACCTCGAAGAAAAGGTACCCCCTGGACAGAAGAGAGAAAGAAGTTACACAGGCAGAAGATGCGACAATACTGGGCAAAGATCAAAGCCCAACAGTTGAACAAGCGTGGTCCAAAGTAGGCCTATTCGAAAAAAGAAGAAGAAGAATTGCTTCAAACTCAACCACTGATGAGGAAATTTTCAAAGTTATCGACAAATATATACAGCAAAATTATTTGAAATGGAGCAAGTGTGTTAATATTTGCAGCGATGGAGCGGCTGCTAGAAGCGCTAACTCTCTGTATCAAGTGATTTTAGGGTGAAATTAACCAAACTTCCGATAAAATAAAGGAAACAATCAAAAAATCTTCCAAACAATTAACCCTTTATCGACGAGAGCTAGGACTATCAATCAAACATCGTCGATGGTACTACATGGCACTGTTACTTTTATAACCTGTTACTTTTATAAATCATTGAAAATAGGTAAACTAAGTTATTTACGTGAATTATTTGTGGAGGAGATTGAAGTTAGACGATCGTATATATTAGCATTCCTGCTTCAAATTACCTCATTTTGCTACATCCAAATTTGCACTTATGATGGTAGCAAAACAGTAGTTTTGCTACCATCTATCATTCCGCCCATCAAGAGCATTAAATTTGTAATTTTATTCTCCTAAGTTTTCAAACCGTTTTTAGGGTAAGTAGTTGTGCCGAGAAATTTTTGTAGCCCGACAAGGGTGCCGCGAAATTTTTTTAGCTCGATAAGGGTGCCCCGGCAAAAAAAGTTTGAGAACCACTGGTCTAGATGGTCCCAAGCTGGGGAGAATCGACGTAGACTTGGATCAGGACGTCCAAGAAGCACCACTGAGCGTGAAGATCGAGCTCTTCATCTTACCACTTTTAGGGGCAGATTTAAAACGTCGCGGGCTTTTTGAAATGACTGGTTGGCTCTAAATGGCCAAATAGTATCCATAACTACTTTTTACAGAAGAATACGCATTTTTGGTATTAGATCCTACCGTCCACAATTGTGTCTACCTCTTACTCCGCAGCATTTCAGAGCAAGACTTGATTGGTGCAGGAAAGACAACATTGAACCCATAAATGGAATAATATTATCTTCAGCGATGAATCTCGGTTCTGTTTATAGCTTATGATGGTCGAAGAAGAGTGAAACGTCGACGCGGTGAACGCAGAATTTTTGCTGCTGTTGATAGACATACTGCCTTTACACAGGGCGTTATGGTTTTGGGGGCGATAGCGTAAGGTAGTCGCTCTCCTCTAGTTTTTTTAGAAGCAAGTCTTAACGCGATTCGGTATATTGACAACATTTTATTGTTAATATACTGTTGTATAGTGACAGTGTCCTATCAGTGTTAATGTCCTATGCAAATGCCTTGCAGAACCACATTTTTCAGCAAGATAACGCTCGGCCTCACACAACGGCCATTACAAGACAGTTTTTTGATAGTACCGAAATCAATTTGTTACCTTGGCCATCTCGTGCTCCAAATCTATCGCCGATAGAACATGTTTGAGATTTAATAGGTGTAATAAAATACCATAAATAGGTGTAAAAAAGGTGGGATTTAATAGAATAAGTAACTTACAGCGCCCCGCTAACACTATAATGGAACTTAGAGGTCAAATTAACGAAGTTTGGAATGAAATACCCCAAGTTGATATTGATAGCCTAATTTCTAGCATGCTTCGACGTGTTAATGAGTGCTTGGGAAATCGAATTTTGGGAATTAAATTGGGAAAAAAGAAATCGAAAAAAACACATTATTAATTTTGATTCATTTGTTTTTTTTTTCAAGTTGATTTTTTGATCATCGATGTAGTTCATTTACATGATCTAATTATGTAAATTTGATTAAAATCGTGCAATAAATACTTCCGTGTTCCGTTTTTTAAAGGCAGTATTAACATTAAGTGAAATTAATTCATCTAAAGCAGGGGTCTCCAAACTTTCCAGCCTTAGGGCCATACTGAATATACTTATAAAAGCTCCTACAAAACTTTGTTTAATAATAATGTATTTTTAAATTATAGGTAAACCGCCTTCAATGAACGCATGGTTGGCGCAATGTTGCCTTTACGTGGGCCTAATGGTAATAGTAAAAACTTGCATAACGCTCTTCATGCAGTTAGATTTTTGGGAAGGCGTAAAAGACTTTATCTTATCCCCAATAAACAATCCTAACATAGAACTAGCACTAGTGATGCTCATCATTCCATTCTTCGTAAACATTCTAATGTTCTGGGTCACGGACAACTTTTTAATGCACCGTTCGAAACCAGTCCATACAGCCAGAAGAAACAGCGCGGAAGAAACCCTGTTACAAAGAGGTAAAGTACAATATAGCACCGCGAGGAGGAAGAATAACAGGAGAGGATCCGAGAACGATATCTTGTTATCAGGAGATGATGATTTGTTAGATTCCGAGGATATTTTTGTGAGGGGTAATAGTAAATCTGTCCTAGCTTAAAGTGATATTTAGTTTAGCTTTTTTGAGCTTTAATACTTTACAGTTAAGAGATTGTTTTAAATTGTGATATAATATAAAGAAACACTGATCAGTTACTCTAGCCAGATTATCAATTTATTGCTAAGTTTTCGTTTTAAGGGAGTATTACTAGTCGTAATCTGGTTTTGTAAATTGATTGGTAATAACTTATTCATTAATCATTAAGACTAAAAACAAAATACATTAAGATACGAAACCGTTTTTGACAAGTTTATATACTGTTTAAAAGTTACCAGAAAACGAGCCAAAAAGCAATAAATCGAAACAGATTTATGTATTAAATCAACAATTTTGTAATTTATTTAATCTTAAATCAACATTCCGCGTGTTTATATAATACTGAACTGAATGTGGAACATACAAATGCATTTTTATCATTCAATGAACTTTGGTAGGTAAATAGTAATAAATATACAATTTGTTATAAAAAATATTTGTTATTGCATTTTTGATGGTGCGTTTGTTATATAAATATGAAATTTTTGATATATTATATGTGTATAGAAAATGTAAATTTATAAATAAAATATATTTTAATATAGAAACTAGTTTCATGTTTTAAATTTTATTTCTGGAATGTGATAAGATAAACGTTATGCACATAATTGAATTTGAAGTCGTAAATGAATGGAATAACTAGTTGGTAAAAGGTTTCAAGGATTTTATGTCTTCATCAATATGTATAACAAGATTATTGAGGGTAAATATTTAACCTGCTTTATATTTATTAAATAAAGTAGCTCAGAACTCGCATTTTGCATAGTTTTCAAATACAAGTTTTCTAGAAATTTATAATACAAAATATGTACATATCAAACAATATACAGGGTGTTATGTAAACATGCGTCAAAAATTCAAGGGGTTATTCCTTGGTCTATTCTAAAAATATTTTGTGCTATGATGATTTCTCAAAAAAACACTTTGTTTCGAACTTACAGCGTGAACAAAATTTGCGACAACCATATTCGATATTTGTTGATATCATTAATGTAAATAAAAGTATGGTATATGCCAATGAGTTTATCAAGTACAAAAAATTGTTGACGATAACTTGGAACGGCTGTTTTATCTACAAACGTACAAGTAGATTTCATTTGAATACGTCTCTCAGTGATCATCACCAGTATCGGTCGCAGTTGTTTACATTGAGTGATGTTTGCTGTTTGACGTGTTTGTAATAGTAGTCCTGTGAAGTTAGCAACCGAATTTGCAAAAATATAATATTACATCAGAGTTCCCGGCAGATATGAAATAGTTCTAGAGTACTTTGTGTAAAATTTCAATAGTTCTGCAGAATTTCCCGAAAAAAATGGAAAATGGAAACGCCCGAAAAACTGTGCGTTTTTTACATATTCCTGTACCTCGACCATAGTTCTGGAGTACTTGATCAATATTGCAAAAAGTTCTGCAAAAATTGACATTTTGCAAAAAAATTGAATTTTGAAACTTTTTGAAAAAGTTTCTTGTCATTGACTGCCGCACTAAATTGGACCGATATTTCTACTAGCAGACTTACTGGCGAGATGTATCGCAACTTTTTGGAAGAAATGGACAGTATTTCTGCAGGATGTACCTTTCACGACAAGAATTGCAATGTGGTTTATGCGCCATTATAACCACCACATTTCAATTTTGTTTCTCGTGATTTTTTAACATACGGAGATCGCTAGATTGGTCGAGGTGGGCACACGCATGGCCTGCTCGATCCCCAGACATAAACCCCCTGGATTATTTCTTATGGGGTTATCTGAAGTCATTAGACAAAATATTTTTTATTACTCATGCGTTAAAAGTACTATCTTCGCGCACGTTTTGTGTGCGAAATATTGCTCTTTTAGTCAATGCAATTATTATGCACACATAACTTGGGTAACGCACGCAAATATTCAATAAAAATCGCTAAGTAACATTGAAATAAAACGATTGAATTAATAAAATTAACTCAATCAAAGCTTCAATATTAAAAAAGTGACGTGAAGTGAAACATTTTCATGGGAAAAAACGTTTCCTGGGAACTTCGGACTAAAAGGTAGGAACAACTATGGTGCCACCCTGCTGGGCTTCATATTGCAAAACAAGTTGCTCCAAATCGAGGATTCGAGGAGCTTCTTTTATTAAAAAAAAAACAAATCGAGGATGGAATTGGAAAAGTCCAGGCGGCCGCACAAGGAGTGAAATAGACTTTGTAATAACAGACAAAATACATAAAGGACGTAACAATACTAATTGGTAGGGCAACCAAAAATATGCTCTGAAAAAAGTACTTTAAGCGCTTAAAATATGCACTATAAAAATGAAAATATGCTCTATAAAAATAAAAATATGCTCTATAAAAATGAAAATATACTCTGTAAAAATGAAAATATGCTCTATAAAATTAAAAATATGCATTTAGAAAAAAAAATATGCTCTTAAATCTGAAATAAAATATATGAAAAAATGTTAAATTCTAGGTACGAAAACATAAATACAAAAAGAAAAATACTAATATAAAATTTAAATTTTTTTTTAAATTGCAATTTTTTTAAATTTTTAATACAATAATAACATCTCATTTAAGTTGTTTAAGAAATCTATTGCTGTTTGATCGTAGGACATTTTTGGACATTGAGAAACAAAACATTGTACATTGAAAAAGTTGTCCCACATCAACCAACAGTAGTTATAGGCGCAAATTTAAATGCCATTGCTTCAATAATACTAAGTACTACTGTCTATTGTTGTAGAACCTCTAGAACTAGACAAATTTATTGAAATTTCCTTCATAATGGAAAACCATAATTTTTTGCTGCTTCACCGTTAACGCCATTAATTACATCATGCACATGAGCATGTTCTATCACCTCAATCTGTTTAGCAAGCAGTAGCCCAGACGTTACAAGCGAATTTATTGATAGGTTTAGGAATCCATAATTTGATAATTTCACAATTATTTCGAAGTTGGTGGCATAGTACACTGCGGCATCAATCCATGTTCCCCATCTAGTAGTTATTGGTTGCAGAGAAAGTGCGACGCCAGGTGCCAAATCATTAAAAATCGCTACCCTTGACGGTGATTTCAAAAATACTTTCTTACATTGGAGGTTATACGATCGACGTTAGTATAAATTCCTCTATTTTGTTCACAAACTCTGAACTCATGAAGTCCCTGTGCTGGCAAGTCAGATATGTCACTTTTGGCTAAAACGTTCTTGGTTTGTATGACCTGAGCTGCTTTTACCATGTATAGAGCGGCATCTGATATAAAGAGTAAAATCGAATCTCGATTGAAACTATCACCTATAATTTTTATTAAATCATCGGGCTTGCAGTAGTGCTATGATTTGCCTTGTCTAGCATAGCAGTATTTAATACGCGTCTTGAGTTTTCTGTCAAAAAGCAGGTCAATAAATGAAATATATAATATATTATATTAACCAAATTGAGCATAATATGCACTAAAAATATGCAGTTATTTCAAAATATGTCTTATCATAGCCAATATGCAATTTATGCTCTTATTGGTGAAATATGCAAAAATATGCTCTTACGAATAGGGCTCTAAATTCATAGTTTAGTCAGAAACACATTTCTGGCTAAACCATTCTTTTATAAGTAGAATGGGAAAATATATGCATTTGCATATTTTTGGTTGTCCTTCTAATTAGATTTGCTACCGGGAGTGACCATAGAATGGTGCGAGCCAATATAACGATCATAAGATATCATATAACGATCATATAACGATCTTGGCGCACGTTTTTTAGTGCGAAAAATGACTCTTTTAATCAATGCAATTATTACCACATAAATTGGGCAACGCACGCATATATTCAATAAAAATCGCGTTACATTAAAAGTTACATTAAAATAAAACGATTGAATAAATAAAATAAACACAAACAAAACCTCAATATTAAAAAAGTGACGTGAAAGTGAAAATTAAAGAAAACGTTTTAAAATGGGTGTAAATGGTGATACCGGAGACCGGAGAGTTCTTATGACGAATCCACACCACCGGACACAATTGAAAAAGCAAATTCTTCATTTTTGTTACTTCATTTTTGTTACGTTTTAAAATGGGTGTAAATGGTGATACCGGAGACCGGAGAGTTCTTATGACGAATCCACACCACCGGACACAATTTAAAAAGCAAATTCTTCATTTTTGTGACTTGGATGATTTTTTTATGGCCCCTGGAGCCCAAACTTGTAAGATACATCCCCTCGAATGAGTAATAAAAAATACTATATACAACTCGGGGGGTATTGTCAATTGCCCTCTCGAGCGAATGAGCGCACTCACTTCATTCGTGCGCCCAATCTCGCTCTCGAGGCCAATTGACAACTTACCGCGCTAGTTACACAATATACTATTAGAATATGCCAAGGAATAACTTCTTGAATTTTTATCACATTTTTTTAGCTAACACCCTGTATTTTGCAAATATATTTTTACGAGCTATAAACCGCGGCTTCGCCGGCGCGGGTTTCTATAGTTTAAAAATTCGCAATAATTTTAAAAGAAACTTCAAAATTTACTAAATTAAGTATCTTATAGCCCCATGCGGGGTTGCTAGTCTCCCCAGGTAGCGGATAGGGGAAAGCCTCTCAGATATGGATGGTACCGAGAAAATGAAATACCCGGGGCGGACCAAAACTAGCAAGAACAACTGTAGCGTCGGACCCAAAGTGGGCGGCTGCAAACGGCGTCTGACCCAGAATGGGTTGCCAAAACGTAGTGTTTTACGTCAAAAAAACCTTAATTTATCTATGAGATGCTAGATGCAAACTAATAGGCAGATAGGAGAATATTACCAGAATTCCGCATTATGTCCAATCATACCGTCCCACGGATTCTGGAGAAACAAAAAAATGCTCAGCAAAGAAACTAATGTACATCGCAACCTATAGTGAACACACGATCACTACTATCGGAGAAAAGACTCGCCGAACTGCAACGAGAATTAGAACATATAAAGTGAGTTGTTGTTCGTCTCGGAAAGGTTAGAAGAAGTAGAGCAGCTACTAAAAGTAAATTCAAGGAATAGCTTATATTATGAGGAAAACGACGATAATTCCAACATGTTTTATAGAACAACAGACGTCAGACTAAAAACAAAAGTTCTGAAAGTAAACTCAAGATACCAAACCAAAATCATACAAATCTATGCACCGAGGCCTGACCACAGCTACGGTGAGACGATATATCTAGGGCTCTAAGAGAACAACCTGTGCAATTCGTTATTTTGTGCGGAGACTTCAATGCCAAAATCGGAATGAAAAACGACTATACAGAAACGTTTCATGGGAACTTCGGACTAAAAGGTAGGAAGAACTGTGGTACCATCCTGCTGGGCTTCATATTACAAAACAAGTTGTTCCAAATAAACAGCTTCTTTTATAAAAAAACAAATCGAGGAGACTTGGAAAAGTCCTGGCGGCCGCACAAGGAGTGAAATAGACTTTGTGATAACAGACAAAATACAAGAAGGACGTAACTATACTAATTAGATTTGCTACCAGGAGCGACCATAGAATGGTGCGAGCCAAAATAACGATCAATCTAAAGAAAGAAAGACACAAACAAGATGGTAAAGAAGAAGAAAAAAATAACCAACCATGGAGCAGCACATGTGGTGAGGTGGTGAGTGCATCGAAGACCGCCTGATGAGTTGAAGTGTATGAAATTGTAAATATCAACAACTTAAATAACAGAATAGCAAATGCCCTAGTAAAAAGTCAAAGTGAATGCTGCCCCAGAACAAAACAAGAAGGAAACCACATAGACACTATAGCAGAAGAGACAACAGAAGTGAAGAGACGAACTGCAGTGAAGAGCTAAGAGAGATAAATAAACAGATATCGAAGGCAATAAGTCGCGACATAAGAACGCATAATAAAGACAAATTTCAACTAACCATAGAAGACAATAAAAGTATGAGGGTCCTGCGCAGGAAACTAGGAAGCTGAAAAGGGATCGTGGAAGACATGGCATTATAATGGCTAAACGAGTCCTTTTTGTTCTTTGTTTTATGTGGGTATGTGTACATACAAGTATGTATGGAAAACTTCGAGATGATTATGGAGGAGAGGGTTAGGCTCGCTACACACGTACCGTGTGGATGTATCCGGCGCAGGCCCGGCACCGGGTGGAGGGGGTGGTGTTGCATAGTCTAGCATGGAGGAGTTCACACGTGCCGCGTGATTTCATCCGGCGCCGGGCCGACTCATTTTGTCGGGTTGTCACCGGCCGGCCCCTACTAGCCATCCGGCTGCCGGGTACCGGCTCGGCTATGGTGGGCTATGGAACTGTATTGAAGCTTGCACACACGCCGGTCCGGCAGTCGACCGTCTTCACTTGTCGAGTGGGTGCACCCAATGTTTTTTTTTTCTTGCGAAGTAACCGCCGATAAAGTAACCACATACAAATAACTCTTTCGCGATCCATTTTGTACTGAAAAGTCAAATAAATACACTGCTCGTAGCTCGACCTCGTGGGCCATCGAGCCGGTTCCGGACAAATCCATTCGGCATGTGTGTAAGGTGTTTAACCCGGTGCCGGGCCTGCGCCGGATACATCCACACGGTACGTGTGTAGCGAGCCTTATTCTTCTTTTCAATTTGCATGTTTGGTAGTCTCTAGTTATACGTGTTTCCTGTCCTAAATAGGTATATTGGTCTATAAAATCTACATCTCTATAGTCGACCTCCATCTGCTTGCTCGGGATCAAATTTGTCATACATTTTGTTGTGGGATATATAGCTTATTCAACCTACGCTGTTACATGTTTTCTTATCGCTGAAATCGTAAGAGCAATACCACTATGTCGTGACGTACGAAAAACCTTATTATCAAAAAATACTTACTTCTGACTTACACCGGTAAATGTCGACATTCACTATGCACTAATAATGGTGAATGTAAAAATGGTGAAATGGTTGAACATGTCGGAGATTTATATTTTTTTCTCCGTAATTCAATCGCTATAAAACGTCACACCTTTTTTGCCTCTCTTTCTGAGAGGAATGACCAAGAATTTAAAACCCACAGTACATTCTACATTAGAAAAGAAAAAAATTATTTAATTATGTGATTCAAATTTTATTTATTGCAAACAACTTAAACTATTATGAAAATTGGAATTGCACAAGTTTTTTGCTTATAATACTACATTTATTTGTGGAACACTTCCTTTTGCAATGACAGTGTGTATAGTCTTGCTCCCCGCTTATCTGCAGCTGCTTCTTTCAGCAACATTTCTTGCAAAGAAATCTCATCTATGGAAAGTAACTTTTCTTTACAAATCACGAACTGATTACGTGTGTAATGCTGCTTGTGGGTACTAATTTTATTTGCCAGTTTATAGAAGTCGGAGTCTTGTATTCCAAGAACAACCGCTAACACATTTCGGATATCTGTACGCCCACGGTCGATATCAGGGACTTGTATTCGTACAGTATCACCTATTTGAGCAGGAGGAAATTGTTTTTGTGAGGTTCGTAATATTTTTGTTGCTGGCAGTAGAAGATTCTTTTTCGCGGCCGCTCTTTTTATAGAAACTAACTCATGGTTTTCAGTCAGAATTTGATGTGAAGACGTTGTAGGTTGCATGATCTCTTCAATATTTTTCTTTGGAGCATGGTTTTTAGTACAATCGCTAAAATTTTTTCAGAAGTTTTAACAGTTTCTTCAAGCTGTTCTTCGATTTTAAAAGTATTGGCAATTTTTTCGAGTTGTTCTTCGGTTTCAATATTTGCGATTTGTTCGCTAGGCGAAAAAGACGATGCTATGAGGCATAGCATCGTCTTTTTTTGCCTAGCGAACCAATTTTTGCTTTAACGCCAAACATGGCTTCATAAGGACTTAGCGTATTTCTTCGTGGTATGTAGTGTTCTTGGCAAATTGAACAAAGGGTAAACCATCTGACCATTGATTTCTATCCTTATCGTTTATCCATGCAGTTAGCATATTCTGTATATCCTGATTGGCCCTTTCAACAGAGCCTTGTGTTTGACCTGGACGAGGCTTTCCATGAACTATCTTAACATCTTTCCACATAGCGCCTATTTGGGATATTACTTAATTACTGAATCCTATACCAATATCTGATTGCAATATTGCTGGTGCACCAAAAATATTGAAAGAACCTGATATGCTACTTCGCTAGCTCTTTTAGTTTTCAAAGGTCGTAGCTGGACTTAGTTAAATGATCCTGATACACTATTATGAACTTATATTCTCCATCTCTGTTTGACTGCAGATCTATCAGATCAACTTGACATCTTGAGTTTAACTCATAACTGACCATTGGTTTCACAACAATACCTTTCTTAGGTGCACTGTGTTTCATTTGACACTATTTGCATAAATTTAAATACAATATTACAACTTCATATGTAATATTTTTGTATTTATATTGTAACTCTTGAAGCATACGTCTTCTTCCTCCGGGGCCTGTTCTGGTGTGAGTTTCATATAGTATACTGAACAATCTTTTCATTGGTAACATACTACTATATATTCGTATCCCCTGGTTTTAATGGTACAATTAACTTCTCTTCATCATGAATTTTTAAAACGTCAAAACGTTTTAATCGTCTGTAATCCAAAGATGTGTTGCACTTAGTTTTTGCAGAAACCACTTCAGAAAGTATTTTCGATTACTTCTTGAGAAAAATAAAAACAGTTGTCTTGTGGTTTACCCGCAATTAATGCATTTAACTTTTCAAGAAAAAGATCACAATTTACTGCAGTGTCCATTCTGCTTAAATAGGGTATCGGAAAAAAAAGTATGAAAACGTTGCTCGCATCATCAAAACTTACATAAGACTGATAAAGCTGATTGACTCCCAACCGAATAAAGGATTTGGCGGAAGATAGCCAGTCGCCTCTTTGTCGGCTCCTCCCTTTTGGACCTCCACCAGAGCGTATCTGTGATTGTCCACATACTCCGTTGAGGCTCTGAATGTAGAACAATGTAATGAAATATTCGATCTTCCACCGACCTATTTGGTATGTGATGACATTCACCGGTGAAAGTCGACTTTCTCCAATTTCGGTCTTTCACGGTAACATATGTACATTTATTTCTACATATTTTGTATCAAGAATCTGTTTTGTATGCATTTTTATGAAGAACAATAAATGAAATAAATAAATAAAAAAGATCCTGAATGTGGTCGAAGATTTCTACCAAGTGCGTGCGGCAGGGGACACGATATCACATAAGTTGTTCCCCCCTCTTTTGGAACTTGGCTTCAAAAAGCTCAAATGGGAGAGGAAAGGCCTCACTATAGATGGCAAAAACTTATCAAACCTAGGTTTTTCGTACGTCACGACATAGTGGTATTAGCTGACGATTTCAGCGATATGAAAAGATGTAACAGCGTAGGTTGAATAAGCTATCTATCCAACAACAAAATGTATGACAAATTTGACCCCGAGCCAACAGATGGAGGTCGGCGATAGAGATGTAGATTTTGTAGACAAATACACCTATTTAGGGCAGGAAATACGCATAACTAGAGACTGCCAAACATGAATTGAAAAGCAGCCTATGTGAGCCTCTCTTGAGCCGCCTATGGATAACTTCGAGACGATATAAAAGAGAGAGTACCAGTTACCACTCCAAATTGTGCATTGCAAGATGGAAAGATCGATGAAAAGCTCGGCGTGTTACTAGGAGACCATATCAAAAGTCAAGACCAACACTGAGCAACAGTACTCCAAGATGTGGCAGTGCACCGAAGGCACGTGTCCTGAATGTAGGATAAGAGACGGACCAAGAGACTCCTGGAGTGGAGACCAAGAGGAGAAAGGCGAAACATAGGGAGACCCCCATAAGGTGGACTGATGATAACGAGAGAACTGGAGGAGGCTGGATGTGAGAGTCCCAAGACAGGAAGAAATGGGCGGAAATGAGGGATGCCTATGTCCAGCAGTGGACATAGAGGATTGTGTGATGATGATAACGATGATGATGATGATAATGCTGATGTGATGATGATGATGATCATGTGTGATAATGACGATTATGATAATGATGATGATGTGACGATCTTAAAGTATAGCTAAAATTATCATTAAATTGATGTGCTATATGTAGTATTACTTCTAAAATTAAGCTTGTGGACTGATATATAATCATCTACTTTTTACATTTTATTTTAATAAAAACTTTTGTATAACATATCTATCTCTTGTTTTATATAAAATATTTACAGATTAAAACGATACGCATTATCCACTTAAGAATTAAAAATTACACATAAATATTATCATATTATATATACAAGGGTTGTACAAACTACATTGTTTCCGCTTATTATTATTTGGTTTTAAATTCAAAACAAACATAAGAAGGTTGCATTCAATACTGACTTAGCTGCATAAAACTTTGGTCCTACCTAATAAAAAAAAACATATATAAAAAAACTGTTGGTCTAAAATAACTAAACAAATTTCGGTTGAAACATGGACGGATTATTCTACTTCTAACTTATTAAAGAAACAATTTAAGAAAATGTTAATCAGTTCATTTGGGTTGATTGTTATAATCTACGTAGACCCTAACGACCTCTCCGGAATATTTCCTTTGGGATGGCATGAAGTAGAAGTCTGGTTGCATGTCGGATGGTTGTCTGCTTCTGTCGTAAGCTGTACGTGGTAAAGAAAACGTGCTGCGTTCTAAACTACTCGGTGGGTATTGACCTCTAGGTCTTTGCAACGATCTCGTGTCTCCCATATACTGTTGGTTTTGGGTGGGAATGCTTGGCGGACGACCTTGCGGTCTTGGTCCACGGGTTGCGTTTTTCGCTGGCAACGTTTCGCTGCGATTTTTTCCGTTCATATGCTTCTTCTCTTCCTCGTAGGTGTCGAAGGCGTAATTTGTGTTGGCCGCTGAATAATCCTTCCATGCTGAGTTTGGTATTAGGTGATCCTGGATACATATTTTCGATTCAATTTCTCGATAAATTTTAGCACAAAAATATTTGCTAATAAATTTTTGGTAATAACATAAACTTGAGAAGGAAAATCCATACGTACCAGGTGTAGTGGTTTAAGATTTTTGTTGATAAATTAGAACCTTCACCAATGATTAACAATGTTTTTATAAGTCAAGCGTGTTAATAGAAGCTTCTACAGTAGATACCTACTAATTTTGTTTTATAGGCGCATCCAGACTATTCAGTTACAAAATTTTACAAAAACTGTTTTGCTCTACCTAGTTCAAACACTACCTAGTTAAAATCTTTTGGACTTAAGAGTGAAGAAACTAAATAGATCAAATTTGTTTAGTTTTTGGGATTTTGTTTGAAAATAGCCTGGACGCGTTTTACGTTTTGTATAAACATTGACTACACACTACATAGAGTGTATGACTTACCCCACTGGTTACCAGTGTTGGGATCTGTCGATTGTAGTCGATGGCCAGTGGGGTAAGTGATTACCCCTTCCGCGTAGGGAGTAACCGCCCTGGTAATAAATGGGGTCCAGATGTACACTGTACACCCTCTATTTTCCAGCACAGCACACAAACATACAAAAACAACAGATAATGCCTATACAGATTAACAGCATGCAAATTTATGAATTCGATTAGCCCCCTCGGATTTGGCAAGCAACACATATACATCGTACGAAGCTACTTGCCCTATTTAGAGTGAGGTCACAGTGCGGTTACCTTATGACTCGCCGAAGTTTTCGTCGCCGCTTTGTAGATTGTACAACTAGCTTGGACTATTGCCACCAATACTAACGCTGCTATGCAACCCAACACGATGTACAGCTTCGTTATGGGAAGGTCGAAGAAGGCCTCATTTTTCGTTTCGGTCTCCACAGCCAAATTAGACGTGTCTAAAACAATAATACCATTATAAAATGTTCTGACAAGACGAAATGTTCATCATTTTTCGCAACGATTTCCGTTTCAAACTACTTTGGTAACTACCAATTGTATGGGAGGTACGATAAAAAAGATGAGTATGTCTTAACCTTAGGCAAGATGGACAAAGAAGTTTTACTTCAACTGAGCGTTTACACGCAGTTATTGTTTGTCTGATAATCAAAGCGGATCATAACAAAGGAGACTTAAGCAGACTATAAATATGTTACGAGGTCTTTATGCTATCATTATGCCGAACGGGAGGTCTTACTTAACATCATTTCCTGATCTGAGCTAATCCAAAGACGCGCCTAATATAATTTTCCTTCTAAAAATTCGTGCAATTTGTAAAATACTAGAACTTGGTGCCAAAAATTATATTGGTTGCTGCGTGAACTTGGTACCAAAAATATTCCGTTTATAAAAAACCCATAAAAAACATGCAAGGTTACTGTACTTAAACTTACAACTTTGTGGTTCGAATACTAAATATTGAGGATCAACTTTCAAGGCGCCGATGCGACCAGTAAGCACGCTTTCTTCAACAACCGCTCTTCGTTGCGATTCTCCCTCAGAATCTGCGGCATCGGTCAGAGCTCTTCCCTTTTCCGCCGCGGCTTTATCCAGTTGCACATTTAATACAGCAATAATATTATTGCTTTCCCTAAAATATAACAATTAACAAAATTGGAATTCTACATTTGCACCCTTGCTTACTCTTTAAGATCTTCGACTGTCATGCGTTTATATCCAGCGATTTTGTTAAATAACGGACTGAAATTATCATTGATGGTGTTGGACATTTCTTCGTATTGCAGAGATCCTTTTTTAGGAGCTAAGAAATTTTCGCCTAAATCTACGATCTTAATTTCGACGTTGTAACCAATGCCAGGGGGTTCTGGTGTTGTCATCGCATCGAAATCTTCGTCTGTGAAAGAACAATGTGTTATTGTTATTTAATTGCTATTTAATTTTCGAATTTATACCGCTTCCGCAGGTTTTTATGCAAATCCTTTCGACGGAAACGCTTGGAATGACTTCGTGTTTCCTAATTTTCTTGTTCACAGGGTTGAAGATTCCTCCTCTAACTGGGAAAATCATGAAGAGGCATTGATCATCAGTAAATGATAAATCCTAAAAGACAATTTTTAAATAAATAATTATTTTTTCTTCAAATTATTTACCCTGGTGTCATCCGAAATTCGCTTCCTTGTAAATTGAAGGGTTGTAACCCCATCCACTATTCTTCCATTTGCATTGAAAATACCTTGATTCGCATCCAATAATGGTTGCGTATAACCACTAATCCACGTATCCATCAAGAATGGACGTCCACCGTTATCCACCCATCCAAGAATTGCATCAGTTTGAGACTAAGACAATATAAACAAAAGTTGGAATCCTAACATTATAATCAATCAAATATCTACCATTTTCTCATCATTGGAGAAACCAATCCCCGTCCATGTATCAGTGTGTTTTGTGGTGATTGTAAACTTAATGTTATCTCCTTTCAATATTTCCCATTTGGCAGAATATTCGCAAGTTCTATTGTCGGGATTGCAAGTCCTGGGAACTTTCCAAACTCCACCGCAATGACTAGTTGCTTCAGTCAGCGGTTTACCATCAACAGAAGTTTGAACCGAAGCCGATATTTTCTGCTTTTCTTCTAAAGGTACAAACTTAAAAATATAACAAATCCAAATTACTACAACGTCCTACAAACCAAAGAAATTCATAGTTGTAGCTCCTCGTTGAGCTCCATGTCCGTGATATTTCAATTCATCAGCTTTATAGAAATCTTTAACTTTAGCGTTACTTGATTCAACTCCAGATTTCGGCACATGAACATATCTTCCAGTTTCTTGCCCTTGAGCCCAAATAACATGCATCAGTTCGTCAGAAATCGTATGATCTGAAGGTTCTTTAGCTTCCAATTTCTTTCTAAACAATATCGTCGTAACCCCGTCCTTTTCGAAGCTCATTGCTGCCGTTAAATCATTTTTACCGCCCCAAAAATCGTCCATCCTCGGCGTTGAACGATCTCTTGTGTAATAATCCCCTATTCTGCTGGCCGTGTCCCTTGCCGATCCAATAATAATATCAGTACAATCCATGGGACTGAAATCGTGCCTTGGAGTGTAAGGATTAAGACCTTCCTCACTTCCTAAATGTTATATAATTCGCTATATATTATGTACGTTATAAAATATGATTAGTTAAATGAAGATGAGTTATGTTGTTTAATGGTTGACTATGTTGAAAATTAGTAAGATGAAATGGATGCCATGCGTTAACAATACCTTGGTTTCCTTTTGGTGCAGCCTGCAGATTAGCGTGTGATTTTGTTGGCTCAGGGGAAGGTTCTGATTTGGGTTCGGCAGTTGGTTCAGGTTCTGATTTAGGTTCAGCAGTGGGTTCAGGTTCTGATTTAGGTTCAGCAGTTGGTTCAGGTTCTGATTTAGGTTCAGCAGTTGGTTCGGGTTCTGATTTAGGTTCGGCAGTTGGCTCAGATATAGGTTCGGGTTTTGTTTCTAGTAAGGGTTTCGTAAGCGCCTCGGATGTCGGTTCAGCATTTGGTTCGGCAGTGGGTTCGGGTTCGGATTGAGGTTCAGCAGTGGGTTCGGGTTCGGATTGAGGTTCGGCAGTGGGCTCGGGTTCGGATTTAGGTTCTTTTGTGGATATTGGTTCAGGTTCGGATTTGGGTTCGTTGGTGGCGTTGCTTGGCTCTGGCGCGGGTTCCGCTTTAGGCTCTACAAGAGACGGATGACCAACCACCGAATTAATTTTACAATACTTCAAAATACTTTCGGGTTGTTATGCAAATCGTGTAACTACTTGTATTTACAATGCACAAGCTTTTTTCAAAAAAATAAAAATGATCTATAAAGCAACTATTTGTGATAATATATAAAATTTATACAAATTCCCGTGCTTGGCTACTTTTACAAGTTTTAAAAATAGAATTGTTAGTCCTTACCTTCAACGGCTCTTTTCTTTCTTCCTGCAATAAAAATCAACAACCAGATTAAAACATTAATAATCTACATAAAACACCATGCATACCTTGTTTCGAACTAACTTGGAATGAGACACTAGTTTCTACAGTGCCATCTGGAGGAGCTTCTCCCAATATCCTAGGCGAAGCAGATCTCCTAGAATAACTAGATTTTTTAACCTCTGCTTCTGGTTCGCTCTTAGGTTCAGCAGTGGGTTCCGGTTCTGATTTTGGCTCAGCAGTGGGCTCAGGTTCTGATTTAGGTTCTGCAGTTGGCTCTGGCTCCGCTTTGGGTTCAGCGCTGGGCTCTGGCTCAGCGCTGGGTTCGGGTTCAGAACTGGGTTCCGGTTTTGTAGAGCCAATCAGCGGCCAATTTTTACACGTTTTGTTCAACGAAGCCGGTCTCCATCCCAAGGCCGCATAACTGGTACCATTTACGACCATCACAACTTCCAGTTCCTTATGTTCCTTAATAATCCTCCAGTGAAGTTTAAAAGTGTTGCTCAATTTACGTTCGGTGTACAATTCGAAATCAATTTCTGTATTCTTTACAGACGAACCTAAACGAAACCAGATTGAGAAAATTGTAATCTTAAAATGTATCTAAATTACATGAAGAATGGAAATTCCAAATGTTTGCTTTAATATTCTTGTAAGCAGAATATAGACTTTACTTATACACATTTTACTACATTTACTACACTTACTAGATTTTTTCAGTTCGAAAAAAGGTCTGAGTAATTTTGATCGTGTGTAGTCGCCTTTAGCCACTGGTCAGGCTTAATTAAACAAATCCAAAGCCTAAAGTCGTTTTATTTCAAAAACATTTTTTCGAAGTATTTGCTAAATAAATTTTGACCAACATTTGACATGTATGCAAATTAGAATTTCCATTCTTCTGATCTTTAAAGACATTTTATTTACGTTTGTTACATCCAGGACCAAACCATCCCAATTGACAGTAACATTGCTGCCTAGGAGCCGTAGTAGCCTCGACATCAACACATTTCCCATGAGCTCCACAATCACTGTCTTCGTTACATTCGTCCTTAAATTGGCATTTCGATCCGTAATGCAACCTATCGCATTTGCATCTGCCCAGCAGATGTCTCCCATGTCCGCTGCAACTTTCCCTGAAAGTCTTCCCTAAAATGTTCCAAAAAAATTAAGATTCGGGGATGGAAATTCTGGCAAGGAATACTAACTGGGTTTGATATCTACGTCGGCGCAAGACCAAAACTTGTAGTTTGCTCCCCATTCTATCGCTTGTCTGATCAGTCTTAAAGTGCAATTGTTGCACGTATAGTTTGTAGGTAATTGAACTTGGAAGGATTGAGCACTAAAAAATTGATTTCGTAAGTTTTTTTTTTGTTACAAAACAAAGAAACAATGAATGAGATCTTACGTTGCATCAGTAGCTACAAACTCGGATCCTTTAATAGTTGGAGTTAGATCTAATACTGGCCGTTCTAACTCGTCCAACAATTGGATTTTAAACCCTCCCTAAGAAAAAATAACTATTATTATTATTGCAATATAGTCGCAGGAACTTACTCGGTGTGGGTAGCCAAGATGCCAGGACACGTTAAACTTGCTACCGGATAAGATCGTGGTTTTGATGTTGCCTGCAACGAGAAAAATATTCGGCATTGAATCTCAGTTTTGCAAGAACGGTTGAATAACAGTAAATTACAATCGTCTCACGTACGCGCGTAGAAAATAGTTATTAGTGTATGTCGAAATTTCCATTGTAAATATTCTTTGGAGTTTTATTGAGCTCTGTCATACATTTGCGTAATCAATTTTCGAATAAATTTGCTTATAATTAATGAAAGAAACAGAAAAAAAGTATGTATCTAATATCAAATCTAGTCGTAATTATCATGAAATAAATTAATTAATAATTAATAAAGATAATAGACTCTTTTTCTTCCTGTGGTGCTACAGCCTTTGTAGACTTCCTCCCCTTGCCCAGCGCCGTCGTTTGGATTTTGAGGCCCCGGGCATATATATTGACGTGGGGCCCCCAGTAAATAGAAAAAGTGAATAAACAAATATTTTTTTAAATTTTAATACATTCAAGAGAGGAACATAAGAAATATAATATAATAATATATTAATATAAAAGAAAATAAAAATTCAACTATATTTTCCTTGCTTTAATTTCAGAAAAATTGGAGGGGGGGAGGTTGTCTAGATTAAGCAAAAACTTGCAAAAACAGTAGAGAATGCAAGAACTACCGTGGTATTAGCCTCCTCTCGATCGTCGGTAAAGTACAGTATAATATTAATAATCCGGCGGTTGATTAATCGGGCACGTTCCGTAATCCGGCGCTCTGGGGAGACACGTGTCTTTTCTTTACGCTGCCCCGCGCCGGAAATAAACCTCGCGCACAGAAGAAAGTCAAAAACAACACCATCCAGTGTTCTTGAAAAAACGTCTGGCCAACACACCCTGCTTTTAAGTCTGAAAACTTGATTGAGAATTCTGACCAAGCTATCATCACTCTACAATTGTCTTACTATCTGTTCTAAGTTGGTACATATTTTTTTGTATGTACACGTTTACCTATATAGATACATACCTATATAGTATACATACATACAGTTTATCTATATATACCTATATATACATAGCGGTTGTCTGGTCCCATATGTGTCGGATTATCAAGATTATACTGTATTTATGAAAATCATACAATCGAGGCTAAAGAAACATCGAGAGAAAACGAGCCGGGAAGATCAAGCTGGATTTGGATTTAGACCACATCGAGGATGCATCGATCAGATATTCACTGTCCTTCAGCTAACGGAAGAAAGAATTCGATGCGGCAAAGAACCGTCAACGTCTTTATCGACTTCAAATCCGTCTTTTATTGCATAGGCTGGGTCAGTTTGTGGAGAGCCCTGGAGATCGAACACGTGCCGCTGAAAATCATTCAACTTCTTCAGGCATCGTACCACGGCTCAACCAGTAGTGTTCGTATCCGAAATGACTTATCCTAGGAGTTTCCGATTCGAACTGGAGTACGACACGGAAACGTCGCATCGCCACTATTTTAACGTTGTGGTTGACACGATTATGCGGAAAGCATTCGATGAACGACGCGGAATCCGATACGGCGACGGCGACGACAACTTCATAACCAATCTGATGTTTGCCAGCGACAGCGCCGTCTGCGTCGACACAGATGCCAGCACGTCAGCAACAGACATTTTGTACGACATCGCATCGCCCAGTCATACGGATTAAAGATCAATGCGGCCAATAAAACCAAAGTGCTCACAACGGACGGATTGGAAGGGAAGGTTTACCTCGATGAAACCCAAATCGAATAGGTACCACAGTTCAATTATTTGCGATAGCTTGTGACAGAGAAGGAATTGGCGACGGGATCGGTCAAGCAACAGCAACATTCGCCTCGCTCAAGTGGTGCACATGGAAGCGGACGAATATCACCATCAAAACCAAAATACGCCTATACCGAACGTCTGTTGATCGCAACTTTCTCTAATCGTTCGTTTCGGAGTCGGTCGTGGATAGAGATACTGAGTATTTGTCGCAAGCATCTCATTTGGAAGACCTCGAGCTCCGGTTGTTTAGGTCCGGTTTGAGCAGTGTCCATGTTTCCGATCCATAAAGAAGAATAGGAAGGATATTCTTCTTTGTGGATCGGAAACATGGACACTCCTCAAACCGGACCTAAACATGCTCGAGGTCTTCCAAATGAGATGCTTGCGACAAATACTCCGTGTCTCGCGATAATCCGCGACCCACTCCGAAACGAACGATTAGAGAAAGCTGCGATCAACAGACATTGATTGAAAAAGAAATACAAAAACGATGACTACGTTGGTTTCGCCACGTAAAAACTTCCACGCAAACTTTGGAGGGAGCGACCCCCAGACGGGAGAATACAAAGAAACGCGCCAAAGAAGACATGGTTGAAACAAGTGGAAGAATATTTGAGAAACAAAAGAAACCATCAAGCCAAGGACGTCGCAATCGATCGGATAGAGTGTAAACGTATCGTGAATGGCGCAAGAAATCCTGCGGCACCGACAGCAGCGTATTGGTTGCGAGGGCGACCCCTCCTCAATCGCCGGCTACGGATTAAAAAAGCCAAAACTTGAGTTTGGCTTTGTCTATAAATCTTGAATTTCCTTAAATTAAGCAAAACTTAAAATTGATTTTGTCTATCTATAAATATTGAACCAATCTAGCCTAGAAATCTAGTCTAGATCAATCCCCAAAAATCCACTCTAGTACCATTCACTAGAATGAGAAAAACGGATGGGCTAAAGCCCCCAATTTTCTATAACGAGCATCTAAAGGTGAGTGATGAAGTCAAGTATCTAGGTGTAATCCTGGATGCCAAACTGACTTGGAATCAACACCTAAAGAAAGCTACCAACAAGTGTAAAATAGCACTTATGATGTACAAAAGAACACTTGGAAAAATATGGGGACTGAAACCAAGCATGGTATACTGGCTATACAGTATGGTAGTTAGACCCATTTTTACATATGGCTCCACAGTATGGTGGACCAAAGTGAAGCAAAAACAGGCCATCAAGGAACTCTCCTATGTTCAAAGACTGGCCTGTTCAGCAATTACGGGAACGATGAAAACCGCCCCAACTGCGGCTCTGGAGGTGATCCTAGGCCTTCCTCCCCTGGATATCTTTATCATGGGCGAGGCAAGGATGGGAGCTTTCAGATGCATATGCAACGGCACATGGGAATCTCTGGCGAGGTCAGGACACACCATGATAACGAATGTCATATCAGAACCGTACCTCAATATAGAGGGGGATTCGATGCCTAAAAGGCTGTCATTCGATCTACCCTTCGTAACACATCTACGATGGACAGAAGGCAATCAAATAACCACTTGCCGAAGAGGACTGGACTGGTATACAGATGGCTCCAAGAAGGACAGTGGTACTGGTGCAGGAATCTATGGACTGTCCCTGGGGTGCAGCTTATCTGTACCCCTGGGGACACATGCCACAGCATTCCCAGCAGAAATACACGCTATCATGGCCTGTGCCCGTGAAAATTTGAAAATGGACTACAAAAGTAGAAACATCCGCATTTTTACGGACAGTCAGGCTGCGATTAATGCTCTAGCGTGTCACGAAATCAAATCCAAGACAGTTTGGAACTGTCTTCAGGACCTAAAAGCCCTGGCAAAGCATAACAAGGTCGCACTCGCTTGGGTGCCTAGCCACACAGGACTGGTGGGTAACGAAATGGCGGATAAGCTAGCAAAAGATGGAGCCTGCAAGGCAAACATCATTGCTGAAAGCGGACCCTACATTACAAAGACCACGACCCGAAATAAAATCTGTAAATGGGTAGCAACTAAGCACCGTCTACAGTGGGTCAATTTGAATGGTCTGACACACAGCAAACGAATGGTAGCTAAACCATCGGAGACTCTAACTGCTGAAATCCTGCAACTGCCAAGGAAGCAGATCGCAATTGTGGTAGGCCTACTTACAGGACACTGCCCTCTACGAGAACACCTGCATAAAATGGGTATCTGGAAAGATGAACCTTTATGCAGGTTATGCTATGAGGAGGACGAAACCGCCGCCCATATAATCTTCTACTGTGAAGCAATTGTACGTAGGAGACACAAGCTTGATATTACAGCTGAAAGAGTCCCCGTGATAAACATGGCACATAGAATCCTGGACCTAATAGAGGGACTGGATCTATTTGCATGAACAAAACAATGTGGGGAAATACAATAGGCCAGTGGGCCGCAGTGTTTTAAGGGCTAACCCCCCTGGACCCACATTCGTTAGAGAGAAAAAAAAAATAGTCTAGATTTCTTAGTACTTCTAGGATGTTATAGACAAGTACAAGAAAGGCAAGTTGTTTTAAGGCGGCCACACACGATCCGGCAAGCCTGTCAGTTCGAACTGAACAGTCCGCCTGAAGGTCGGTCGCCGGATGGACTGACGAACCTCCAAATCCAAACGTTCAGGCGATTCTGAAAAATTTGTCAGTTATCATCATGGCTTCCACTGACGACGACGTCTTAGCACTTTTCTGTTTGCAATCGCTCCTTTGTACAAAAAGAAACCCAAAAAGAAAATACGAGCCCGCCTTCCCCCTGTTCAATTCATGCCGGATCGTGTGTAGCCGCCTTTAGGACTGGTCAGGCTGGATTACACAAATCCAAATGCTTTAATATTCGAGCAATACATTGAAGTACACTCTTCAAATTCTTTTCAAAACACATTTGTCAACACTTGAAACATCACAAAGCATATGTTATTGCAACTAATGAAGATACTACACAGAAATCTTTTAGTTATTCTGATCCTAATCGGAGAATGGATAAGATGCATTAATTATTTATGTTTATTTAGCAACTAATGAAGATATTAGAAAGAAGTCGAATATTACAAATTTAGTTTTATCCTGATCCAACTCGATCGGTGGATGGATACATTGCATTCGATATTTATGTTTATTTTGCAACTAATGAAGATATTACAAAGAAGTCGAATATTACAAAGTTAGTTATTCTAATCCAATTCGATCGGTGGATTGATAAAATGCATTCGATATTTCTGTTTATTTATCAACTAATGAAGATATTACAAGGAAGTCGAGTATTACAAAGTGAGTTATCCTGATCCAATTCGATCTGTGGATTGATAAAATGCATTCGATATTTATGTTTATTTTGCAACTAATGAAGATATTACAAAGTTAGTTATTCTGATAATACTCGATGGATAAAATGCAGTCGTCATTTCTGTTTATTTTGCTGGAAGAAATCATATTAATTGAGTGTCCAAAAGAAGGTCGTTGAAAAAGCGACCTAATTGTTGCGCGCTTGCCGCCAAGTGCTCCATGGGAGTCCTATTCCAACTGATACCTGTACTTCATCTAATTACCTGTCAGACCGTGAAACTCGCTCAACTATAAACACATTATTTGAAACAATCGGCGCACAATGTAATAACGATCGTTAAGATGATTGGTATCGTTGGATGTGTGGCGGTCGGAAAGGTGTTTATAATACATCCGCCGAAGGCATCTCATATTTTTACAGCTTTTACTTTTTTGCGAAAAATAGATTGGGAATAATAGTCGGATAATTTCGATCGGATAACCTTGAGAGATTTATTCTCGTTGCAACTGCAAGTATTATACTTAATTTTTATCTGCATTTAATTTAGAATAATTCAGGATTTGGTGTCAAAAAGGGAGTCAGACAAGGTTGGGCTCTCTCCAATGATTTTCAGCTGCGTTCTCGAAAAGATCATTAGGACCTGGCGAACACAATTGAACCCGTCATTTCGAAAAGGGCACGAGTCACACTTTTTTGAAATATCACATTTTTACGCCATTTTATTCATTGGAGCGTTTTACATATTCCATGCGAAAAGAGTACATGTGTATACATCACAAGTCAACTTAAAAAGTAATGAAAATGGCAAGAGTCCTGGACTTATGCCCCTTTCAAGTGAAACGAAACGCATCTGTTAGATATGACATAACATCACTCTATCGTGAGCTTGCCGAAAATGATTTTAGACCTAGAAAAAGAGTCTCTGGTGGCAGGAATAGTAAAAACTAAAAACATAATAAAATAAAATAAGCCAAAATTGCTGGAAAATGATGATTAACTAAGTCCAAAAAATTTAATTCAAAATATCTTGATGAAAATTGTTCTTTTTTAATAAATAAATATTCCAAATATTCTATTTTAATAAATAAATATTCCAATGACGGGTTCAATTATTAGAGGCCGAGTATAGCCCTATGAGAATGGGAACAAAATCCAAGGGGATTGTTGTTGACTGTCTAGCATTCACTCATGACATCGCCATTCTGTCAAACGACATAGAAACTGCTAATAATAATAATTCAGGAAAAGATGGAGGCAAAGACACTTTCACACTCAGACACAAAAGTTTTGAACGAAAATTCGAAAGCACTCTATTTTCGCTAATCGCTAATTTCAGGTTTACAATTCACCAAAATAGAAAACGATTATTATTTGTTTGTTCTATACCAAATATCGCGTCTTTTGTTGTATTATATGTCAATATACATGACATGTCAAAATTCGCGATTTGTATGCTTTAAAAAAATCGCGATTCTCGTCACCTCTCAGATTTTTACATGTTGTATATCAAAACACGCAGAATTTTACACAGATTACGCTAATGTAGGGGAGGTAGGGGAGAGATGGGCACTTATTCACATAATAGGTAATAAAAAAGCTTTTTTTTAATATATTAAATATGTATTGCCTAGGTCAAGTGCACCATTCATTTGGCAAGATTGTTTGCAAATAACAATCTACAAATTATAATCAGTCTCAAAATTACAAGAGAATTTCTGAACATGTCAATTGTGCCCAATGCTCCCTATGGTAGGGAGGTTCAGGCACCCCCTGTGGGAGGTTTGGGCATGATGTTTAAAGCACCCAATATCCATGATATAAACCAAAAATAAAAAGTTAAATAATCTTAAACAAAGCAAAGCAAGTTTGATCAGGGATATCATTATCTATCAGTTGTTTTTATTTTACCACCTTTTGCCACTTCTTAATATTATGTCTTTTGGAATTTCGCTTCGCTTACCCTTATTTTTTTACACGCACGGCATTTTTCTGCAATTTTAATTAATTTGAATATTTTAATTAAATCAGGTAATTAAAGATGGGAGCATTGGGCAAACCTCCCTCAAAATAACTGCCCATTGCTCCCTCTGCATACTTTTTCAACTTAACTCTGCCATAAAGTTATTTTGTTAGATATTTTGGCTTGACTTACGGGTTAATTTATACGTTAGTAAATATACAATAGAAAGAAAATTAAAAAAATAATATACCTTTCGCTGGTTCTTCGTTTATTAACTACGAAACCACAACAAAATATTTACATTGACAAGCACCTAATCTTATAAAGCGTTTGAACGCGACAATTGAACGAAATCTCAAATAGTATATGGATAAACAGAGTTACCAGTGAACAAAATAAACTACCAACCTAAAGATAAAATAAAAACTACAATTAAATTGGAATTACGAGGGTTCGATCTCCCCTAAATCATTATCCAATATAGTTTACAGTAAGTCAGAAAATCTTATAAAACTACACAACTTTCAACCATCTAAAAACACCTTGTTACCTTTATCTTGATAAAGAATGAAAGTAAATTAGTTACACATATTCTGAAAGCTTAAGAAAAGCTTGAAATTTTGAGGTATCATTTTAATATTCTTTCAAAAACAAAGACAAGGCTGACTGTTTAAAAACGAATTTTGTAAATTTGTCTCAAAACAAGCAATAACTTAGAAACCAACCATACAATTTCATTCAAACTTAGCAATATTTTTAACTTGATTGATAAGTAATAAGTAGGCAAAGTTTCAATAAAATCCAAAGGTAAATATCGGGGGATTAAAAGGATTCTTAAAATGTCCTTTTCATAGTTGAAATTTTTTGTGCACATACGTCAATTTTTGCAATTTTTTTCGAGCGTTTGTTGACGTACAACCAGTGAAACTAACAAAATGTGCCTGAAAGTTTCATATTCCCGCCTTTTAAAATGGATGCGCGCGCATGCGTTTAACTAACCGTAAAAGGGTCTATTAAAATTAGCTCAAGTTTAGTTATAATTTAGATTAGATTAAGTTGGGTTAGGATAAGTTAGGTCATGTTAGGTTAAAACCACAATGAAGTTAATGAAAGAAGTCGTAATATTCGTTTGTACTCATTACTTTCATAGCTAATAAGCTGCTCCAACGTCTGAATCTTCAACATAATCGGGTAAATTCAAAATTTGTTTTTGAAATGTAACAGAATTATTCAGAAAAGATTAATTTATTGAGTTTTGAGTTTATTGAGTCTTGAAAATTGAGAAATGTTCATTATCAAAATCTTCGCATGAGGTTTTCAAGGACCAAGTCTAATCTACACATTCAGACTAGATTATTAAAAATCTATTCTAGATTAAAGCTTGAAGATCAAATCTAGTCCACGCGATCAGATTAGATTATTAAAAATCTAGTTTAGATGAAATCTTGAAGACCAAGTCTAGTTTATATAAACTAACTAGATTAGGAAAAATCTAGTGTAGATGAAATCTTGAAGCCGAGTCTACACACTCGGAAAGATGTAACATGATTTTAAAATTGTTACGTGGGCCGGATAAAATCAAGTTGAAGGTCGGATCCGGCCCGCGTGGACGTGGGCTTGAATTTTCACACGAATTTATACACGAGAACAAAGTAATTTGAATATCATTAATCAGCAGGAAAAATACTTTCAGTAGCATTTTTATATTTTGCAATAACTCAACAAACAATGATTTTAGCATAATTCATTTTCTGATGATTTATTTATGTTTGCAAAACCTTGAAGACGAAATCTACACACTCGGCCAGGTGTAATAAGATTTGAAAATCGGTAATGGCCCGGATAAAATCAAGTTGAAGGCCGGATCCGGCCCGCGGGCTCGAGAAAATCGAGATTAAAGTTTCAAGTAAAAAATTGATCGTATAACGATGTAAAAATAAAATAAATAAAAATAAAAAGATAAATTTATAAAATTTGTCTGCAACAATAACTTTGAAACCAACCAATCGATGGCATTCAAAATCATTAATAGATTTAACTTGATTCTTGAGTAATAAGTGTGTAAAGTTTGAACAAAAACCAATCGAAAATATCAACGAGAATAATTTTACTTTATTTTTATTTCAACTTCATTTTATCAGAACCCCGTAACAATTTTCAAAACTTATTTAAGGTCTATCATAATGTTAGTTTTCACATTGTTCACTAGATAATCAATATATGACTAAACATAGCTGACCTGACTGATATAAAAATCTACGCGAATGAAACCGCGGGCTATAGCTAGTTTTTATATAAAGTAAACAATTAATATCATCAACATTTCCAAAAATAGCACTATATACAGGGTGGGCCATTTAATGTGACGAAAGTGACGAAAAACGAGTGACGAAAAATGTCAAAATCGAATTTTACCTTTTCGACCCTTCGATTTCGAAGGGCTGACACAGTGGTTAAAATAAATAGTTTTTCAAATGGAAACTTGTTATTTTTTTATCAAGACATTGTTGCCACTATTCAGACGAATCCGGCGACCCATGATATTATGACCTTGAAATGGGTTTTCACCAAAATACACGTGTAAAAACGGGAAATCGTTTATTGATAATAAAAATATCCGAATAATGTAGTTGATTTTTTTCTGCAAAAAAAAAATATTATAACGAATGTTCGAAGTGATGACCATTAACCTAGACACATTTTGAAAGACGTCGGATAAATGATTCTTTTGATCTTCGAATATTTTCTGTGATAGCGGCACAGGCTCTTCTAATCGTTCTCGCGTGTTCGCCGGCGTCGTCGGAAAATCATGGTAAACACGATCCTTTATAACTCTTCCCATAGGTAAAAAATCAAGTAGCGTTAAATCGGGCGAACGAGCAGGCCAAAGGATTACTGCACCTCTCCCAATCCAGCGTTTGGGAAATATTCGGTTTATCACTTGGCGAGCTATAACTTTATAATAAGCTGGACAGACATATTGTTGATACCACATTCGGCATCGCTGTGCTAACAGTATGTCTTGTAGTAATTCTCCTAAAGTACTGTTAAAAAACTCGACTATTTGCGTCCATTTAAATTGTTGTCTATGAAAAATGGTGCAATAATCCGTTCCTCAATTATGCCACACCACACATTAACACTCCAAGGACGCTAGTGCACAATTTGCCGGAGCCACATGCGTATTCAACTGTCCATGGTAATTAAAAGTTGACTAGCCAGTAAACAAAAAGTCGTCAAAAAATCGAATTCACCTGTAACTGACGCAAAGCCCATTCACAGAACTGAATCCTGTTACCAAAATCAGCACCATGAAGTTCTTGATGCAAGGAAATATGGTACGGATGTAATTTATGACGTCTTAATATTCTTAAAACATTCGCCTTGGAAATTCCGAAATATTGTTCAATTTGCCGACTACTTAATTGCGAATTATGAGCTAATGCAGCTAGAACGGAAATCTCTGTTTCCTCGTTTGTTTCTTTTTTTGTGGAATATCACTGCCCATTTCACGGAATAAATGAATAATTCGATCGACACATCGACGGGCAGGATGATTTCTGTCAGGAGAAATTATGCATATAGTTCCGGCGTTCGCACAGAGTTTATGCCGGTCTCGCCATACATCAGAATCATATCCACTTTATCTGCTTGACTGTACAATACCATTTTTGATACGGTTAGTCAAAGTTATTTTCAATGAATAGACTTGTCAAATCATTTCAAGGTCATCAATACCATGGGTCGTTGGATTCGCCTGAATAGTGGCTACAATATCTTGATAAAAAAATAACATGTTCCCATTTTGAAAAACCATTGATGACCTTGAAGACGCATAAACTATGACCTTGACAAAAGGAATTTTTAACCACTGTGTCAGCCCTTCGGAATCAATAAAATTCCCTTTTGACATTTTTTTCGTCACTCTAAAACCGAGATATTTGGGGTGGTCATGTTAAATAGTGTATAATGAAATTACTTTAGTAAATTCTATTTAGCTTTGCTTTAGCTATTTTTTATTTAGGATCATGAATATGGTTAATCTTTTGTTTTGGCAAATTCAGGTTGCATACCTTATTACAATATCAAATGGGTGCAAATGAATTCTAATCTAGGACAAACTGTGCCAATTTGCACGTGCAACGAATAAATAATAACAGAAAAATATACCATACCTCTAAAACCGAACGAATAAAACGGCAATGACATGATTTTCTATTGGCAAAACCTTCTAAACAAACTCTTGCTGAACAACAAAATAAAAGAATTTATTTATCAAACGTCCTTGCCAATTGGACATTTTAGACATTTAGTCTTTGATGTCTAGTCTTGTCTGTCTAATCTTGTCTGCCTAGTCTTGTCTGACTAGTCTTGTATGTCTGGTCTTGTCTGACTTATGTTGTCTGTTTGCCTAGTCTTGTTAGTCTAGTCTTATCTGTCTATTCTTGTATGTCTAGTCTTATCTGTCTAGTCTTGTCGGTCTAGTCTGTCTATCTAGTCTTGTCTGTCTAGTCTTGTCTGTCAAGTAATGTCTCTCTAGTTTTGTCTGTCTAGTCTAGTCTGTCTAGTCTTGCCTGTCTAGTCTTGTCTGTCCAGTCTTGTTAATCTAGTCTCGTTTGTTTTAGTTCATTATTAAAATAATAAAAGAAATCCAATTTAATAGCGAAATAGATAAATTAAGTTGAATGTATGAATAATGAAGAAGCAAGTATTTTCTCTTTTGTTTCCTAATTGCGAATTAATTTCCGAAATGAAAAGCGAATAATTCGCAATCAAAATAGATAGCGTTAATAAAATAAACAAACGATTGTTAGCAACAATGGGGGCTCCGACCGAAAAGGATCCGCTCTTGTGATTCCTCGGCCTGTGTGTAAAGGTCCCGAGATCGGCGCGACTTTCATTTTTAGAAACTTTTCAAGCGATCGTTTCACAAAGCGCTAATTGTTCGGACAAACGTTTAAAAGGTAAATAGAAATCTTATTTGAATCGTTTGCTGAAGGCTGGTCGAGGAATTAATTACGTATTCAAATAGGTTGCGTTCCAGGCGTAAATTGTTGATTATATTAAATGGTTAACAAAACGTTGTTATCGAGGGTTTATTAATTATTTATGTTGATATTTGCATGTTGTATTGCAATAAAGATGTAAAATATTTGGTAAATATATTTCGTGTAAATTATTAATAATTAGTTGGTTATTGCTAACTATTCATTCTGCCCAGTTTTTCTTTTCAGTCAAATCAACAAAAAACTTAAGAAAATCCTAAAAAATTCTCAGAAACCTCATTTATTTAAATAATTAATGAGTGAGTGCTCATTAATAATTAAATTATGGATAATTCAATATGACTAAATAATTTGAATTTATTTGTTTTTAAAACTATTTAATATTAACGATATTTATTTTATAAATTTGTATTTTATTATTTAAAAGAAGAAAAAATATGTATTGAAAACTAAAAGTCAACTAAAGGCTATCGACCACTATGTCTTTCCGCCCGATAATTCAATATTTTTTACCAATATTCATTCTGTCTATTTTTGTTCAGTGATATCAACAACTAAACTAATAATAAAATTAAATAAAATTTTGTCTTCACCGATCATAAATTTTTAAACCATCCGTGCGATTCCACCCAGTCGACAAAAATATTTAGTTAGTACCAATAAGAGAACGAGTGAGATTCGTGAGTAAATGAAAGATAATTTTAGATTGGAAAATATGTTTATCTGAATAATATAAATAATTTAAAAAATGTGTTTTTTTTTTTTAATAAAACTTCATGTGTTTTATTCAGAAAAAAACAAATTTTTAAAATTAATTATCTTGAACTCCGTTTGTAGAATTTTGATAAAAAATTTAAAAATGTTGAATAAAACTTTTTTTTAGTAAAAATGTATAACTATTTGCAGAAATTAACAAGAATTTCTTATAAAGTCAATCAAGCTTTAAAAAAATCCGTGCGATTCCACTAAACAACGAATTCACAAACTGCATCAAATCAACAAACGATTCCACTCAAAAAGCATTTAGTTTTCCATTAATATTGCCAAATGTACACTAAAAAAATCTTTTGAAATACTTAATAGTGACAATCAATTTTTTTATTTTAATAATTTATTATAGAAAAGACACGACAGACATAGTTATAGTAGTCAAAAGATCAACAGTGGCGAATCAAGTTTCTATCAATTATAGATTTATAATATAACTATTTCTCTTTGATTTTCAAAGGAATTATTGTCGAAGGAATTTGCTAGAAACTATTTTGCAAAATGGTTAAAGTTGTGTGTAGTTCTAGCTAGGTTGTACGCCCACCTTGTCCAAGACGGAGGCATGCAGTCGCCGGCCTTGGATTCTCAGTGATTCACTACTTCCAACGGACGATAGAAGCATTTCTCTTCTCGCCGCTTACAATTTTCAAATAACTCTTCAAATTCCCATTAAGAAAATCAGTTAACAGGATGCGAATATTTACGGCGCAAATTAACTATCGCGAATATCTCACTATTAACATTTATTTAGCATTTGATCGAAGCTTCTTTATATTATCGCCAAGCAACTATTGAATTAATCGTAAACAACTTTATTGCTAGTGAATAGATAATTGTTAGATGATAACAAAATAACAAACAGCAACAAAAATGTCTGTCCTTGCTTAATAAATCTTGCTTTTATGGAATATTAAATGTCTCGTAATTAATAATTGATTTGGGAATTAGTTAACTAATTGTTACTTAATATCAAGTGGGCGTATAATTTAAATAACAAGTTGTAAATTTTAATTAAAAAATATCTTTTATCTACTCGCACATTAAAATGAAGACATTAATAAGTTAATTACTGTATGGGAAGGATGCCATTATTATAATCGTGCGTAAAAGTCCAATGTAAATCAAATGGAGTTTCATTAATAAACGATTTCTGTTTGTCACTAAACGCGTCACTAAACAAAAAACATAGACGTAGTGAAAATAAATTTTCTGACGTTTATTAAAATTGAATTAATTTTACTTATTTTGAATCAAAAAGTCTCGGCCCCTGAGTCTGGATTTATCTGGCTCTAATATAACTTAACCTAACCAAAGCTAACCTATTAAATCTAGGTTAACCTAGGTTAACCACAACGACCAAATAGTGTCACCGACATTGTGCGTTTTTGCTAGTTAGCAATTTTTGCCACGGAGGCGCTGAACGATCTAATATTATTATGTCAGTGATTTGAAGTATTTTGTCTATCAAAATTATAATTTTTAAATATTAACGGTAAGAAAAAAATATTTTTTTTAGAATCAACAGTATTTTAAAATGCTTCGCTACTCATGCACAAAAGCCCTTCTTCACACACACATGTACCATAAACTACTAATTTTGTCAACTACACGTTGACTGTCACGGCAAACGCACGAGTACGAGTGTACGAGTTATTTCGTTGTTTGGCAGACGTATTAAAATGTGTAACCAGCGGCGTAACAACCTGGGAGTAATATATAGGGGGTCTAAACTCTAAAATTCTATTGATTGGAATTAAGTCTTTCATTCATTAAGTATTTCATTCTAATTCTAAAGTTAATTTCTTAATTTCAAAAAACAAAAATCTGTTTACTAATTTTGCTTGTAGAAGTTAACTTCTTGTTGCGTTTATGTGTTTATGCAAACTACGAGTTATCTCGTTGTGTGGCAGACGTATTAAAATGTTTATTCAGTGGAGTAACAACCTTCTGGTAATATATACGAGGCCATGAGCAAAGAATCCATTTCACCCTAAACCAAAAAAATTCTAATGATTGGAATTAAGACATTAAATTCTAATTCTATTTTCTGTGTTTATGCAAACTACGAGTTATCTCGTTGTTTGGCTGACGTGTTAAAATGTTTATTCAGTGGCGTAGGGTTTAGGGTTCTAACCCAAAATTCTAATGATTGGAATTCTAATGATGAAAAAAGTCTTAAAATTCTAATTTTAAAGTTAATTCCTTAATTTCAAAAAACGATAACCCGTTTACTAATTTTGCTTCTACAATTTAACTTCTTGTTGCGCCTATGCGTTTATGCAATCTACGAGTTATCTCGTTGTTTGACTGACGTGTTAAAATGTTTATTTAGGGGCGTAACAACCTGGGGGTAATATATACGGGCGCATGAGCAAAGAATCCATTTCAGCCTAAACCCTAAAATACGAATGATTGGAATTAAGTCTTTAAATTCTAATTCTAAAGTGAATTCCTTAATTTCAAAAAACAAAAACCCGTTTACTAATTTTGCTTGTACAAGTTATCTTCTTGTTGCGCCTATGTGTTTATGCAAATTACGAGTTATCTCGTTGTTTGACAGACGTGTTAAAATGTTTATTCAGTGGCTTAACAATCTGGGGTTAATAGATACGCCGCCATGGGCAAAGAATCCATTTAACCCTAAACCCTAAAATTCTACTGATTGGAATTAAGTCTTTAAATTCTAATTCTAAAGTTAATTCCTTCAACTTCAAAAAACGAAAACCCGTTTACTAATTTTGCTTGTACAAGTTAACTTCTTGTTGCGCCTATGTGTTTATGCAAAGTACGAGTTATCTCGTTGTTTCACTGACGTTTTAAAATGTTTATTCAGTGGCGTAACAACCTGGGGGGGTAATAGATACGCCGCCATGAGCAAAGAGTCCATTTAACCCTAAACCGTAAAATTTTACTGATTTGAATTAAGTCTTTAAATTCTAATTGTAAAGTTAATTCCTTAATTTCATAAAACGAAAACCCGTTTACTAATTTTGCTTGTACAAGTTAACTTCTTGTTGCGTCTATGTGTTTATGCAAACTACGAGTTATCTCGTTGTTTGACAGACGTGTTAAAATGTTTATTCAGTGGCGTAACAACCTGGGGGTAATATATACGCCGCCATGAGCAAAGAGTCCATTTAACCCTAAACCCTAAAATTCTACTGATTGGAATTAAGTCTTAAAATTCTAATTCTAAAGTTAATTCCTTAACTTCAAAAAACGAAAACCCGTTCACTAATTTTAAACCAAAAAAATTCTAATGATTGGAATTAAGACATTAAATTCTAATTCTATTTTCTGTGTTTATGCAAACTACGAGTTATCTCGTTGTTTGGCTGACGTGTTAAAATGTTTATTCAGTGGCGTAGGGTTTAGGGTTCTAACCCAAAATTCTAATGATTGGAATTCTAATGATGAAAAAAGTCTTAAAATTCTAATTTTAAAGTTAATTCCTTAATTTCAAAAAACGATAACCCGTTTACTAATTTTGCTTCTACAATTTAACTTCTTGTTGCGCCTATGCGTTTATGCAATCTACGAGTTATCTCGTTGTTTGACTGACGTGTTAAAATGTTTATTTAGGGGCGTAACAACCTGGGGGTAATATATACGGGCGCATGAGCAAAGAATCCATTTCAGCCTAAACCCTAAAATACGAATGATTGGAATTAAGTCTTTAAATTCTAATTCTAAAGTGAATTCCTTAATTTCAAAAAACAAAAACCCGTTTACTAATTTTGCTTGTACAAGTTATCTTCTTGTTGCGCCTATGTGTTTATGCAAATTACGAGTTATCTCGTTGTTTGACAGACGTGTTAAAATGTTTATTCAGTGGCTTAACAATCTGGGGTTAATAGATACGCCGCCATGGGCAAAGAATCCATTTAACCCTAAACCCTAAAATTCTACTGATTGGAATTAAGTCTTTAAATTCTAATTCTAAAGTTAATTCCTTCAACTTCAAAAAACGAAAACCCGTTTACTAATTTTGCTTGTACAAGTTAACTTCTTGTTGCGCCTATGTGTTTATGCAAAGTACGAGTTATCTCGTTGTTTCACTGACGTTTTAAAATGTTTATTCAGTGGCGTAACAACCTGGGGGGGTAATAGATACGCCGCCATGAGCAAAGAGTCCATTTAACCCTAAACCGTAAAATTTTACTGATTTGAATTAAGTCTTTAAATTCTAATTGTAAAGTTAATTCCTTAATTTCATAAAACGAAAACCCGTTTACTAATTTTGCTTGTACAAGTTAACTTCTTGTTGCGTCTATGTGTTTATGCAAACTACGAGTTATCTCGTTGTTTGACAGACGTGTTAAAATGTTTATTCAGTGGCGTAACAACCTGGGGGTAATATATACGCCGCCATGAGCAAAGAGTCCATTTAACCCTAAACCCTAAAATTCTACTGATTGGAATTAAGTCTTAAAATTCTAATTCTAAAGTTAATTCCTTAACTTCAAAAAACGAAAACCCGTTCACTAATTTTGCTTGTACAAGTTAACTTCCTTTTGCGCCTATGTCTTTCTGCAAAATACGATTTATCTCGTTGTTTGACTGACGATTTAAAATGTTTATTCAGTTGCGTAACAACCTAGGGGTTAATATATACGGGGCTCTGAGCAAAGAATCCATTTCACCCTAAGCCTTAAAATTCTACTGATTGGAATTAAGTCTCTAAATTCTAATTCCAAAGTTATTTCATTTATTTCAAAATAACGAACATCTGTTTTCTAATTTTGCTTGTACAAGTTAACTTCTTGTTGCGCCTATGCGTTTGTGAAAACTACGAGTTATCACGTTATTTGACTGACGTGTTAAAATACTTCATTCAGTGGCGTAACAACCTTGGGCAAATATATACGGGCGCATGAGCAAAGAACTTCTTGTTGCGTTTATGTGTTTACCAAAACTACGAGTTATCTCGTTGTGTGGCATACGTATTAAAACGTTTATTCAGTGGCGTAACAACCTGGGGGTAATATAGGAGGCCATCATGCTCAGCCCTAAAATTCTAATGATTGAAATCACTACCATCTTAGTACCGCTGCAAGCATAACCTCAATATGTCGCTGTCGTACGATGGAATTCTACCCTATATTTTATTACCATACATCCCCCATTCACTATGAGTGTTTAGGGGTTCTTGAACTCTACTATTTGTTTTTACAGCTCAATTTTGCCTATGTACCTATATACCCTGTATAAAGTTATACAGGGTATTTTTTTTTAATATCGCGAATATTTTTAAACTTATAAAAAGAAAACTTTATTTTAGTATTACACTTATTCACTAACTTATATTAAGATCTAACTATTTCTAGATCTAATATAAACTAATATATTAACCATTTCTAGATCTATTTCGATACTCTTAACATTCAGTTGTTCAATTGACTGCTTTTGGGCAATTGACTACCAAAGAATATAGGGCGTACGTGATTTAAATATATGGAGATTATAAACAAAAATTAGATCAAATAAAATATATACAGGATGCTACGAGACTTGAGTATGTCGCATGTCGGTTATAAACAAGCAAAATTTAGACATATTATATACCCTGTATATAGAGCGTACGTGATGAAATGCATAACGAATATAAACAAAGAAAATTCAGAATAAACAGCTTGGTGCCGACACATACTTTTTAACCTTCGGACCTAACCGAGGAGGACCTAATAGTAAATTCGCATTTTTCTTGCATTTAAACTACATATTTACGGTTTTAAGATTTTTCCCTTTACATGTGCTGTAAGACACCGCTTCTTGCAAAATTTCATGATTCTAGGTCAACGGGAAGTACCCTATAGGTTTTGATTCCCTTGTGAAGTCACAAAATAGGCGACATAAACGGTTATATATTTTAATCGCATTGACTTACAAGTTTGATTTTTTCACAGCTGAAAGAGACCGCAGACCCGAGTATTTGATACAAATTTCACACAAATTTCTTGTTACCTCTACGCGTTCCTGAGAAAAATGGTCTTGACAGACAGACAGACAGACAGAGAGACAGACAGACAGACAACAAAGTGATCCTATAAGGGTTCCGTTTTCGGTTCGGAACCCTAAAAAACGAAAACGCGTTTACTAATTTTGCTTGTACAAGTTAAATTCTTGTAGTGCTTATGTGTTTATGCAAAGTACGAGTTATCTCGTTGTTTGGCGTGCGTGTTAAAATGTTTATTCAGTGGCATAACAACTAGGGAAATATATAATAATCTATTTAATCCTAAACTCTATCATGTTACTGACTGGAATTAAGTCTTCAAATTCTAATTACACATTTATTTCTTTAATTTCAAAAACCTGTTTACTAATTTTGCTTTAGGTACCTACAAGTAGCTGTAGGTACCTACAAGTTAACTTCTTTTTGCGTCTATGTGGTTATGCAAACCACGAGTTATCTCGTTGTTTGGCAGACGTGTTAAAACGAGTTATCTCGTAGTAAGTGGCGTAACAACCTGGGGGTAATATATAAGGGACCATGAGCAAAGAATCCTATTAACCCTAAACCCGAAAATACTAATGATTGGAATGAAGTCATTAAATTCGAATTGTAGTTAATTCTTTAATTAAAAAAAAAACGAAAATCTTTGTTTGCACAAAGATTTTTTGATGTGTCGCTGTGTTTATTCATTGTGAAATATAAATTAGCGATTTCATTTAGAAAATTGTTATTAAATGTTCGTAAAAAAGTTTCCGGCGAATTAATTCGTTGTTGCAAAAGCGAAACCTTTTGCAATGATTAGAAATGATGGAAGGCAGATAGAATCCGCAATTACATGGGCGTTATCGCTGCGTATGTATATAAGCCGTTGCGAAATGTTACAGCGTGATTGTTCCACTCAATCAATTCCAACATTAATTATCCTACCATACTTCCACATGTCCGTAGGTACTTAGAAAATATTATGAATTAAAGAAGAAAAAAAAAATTACGATTTCATAAATAATTATACAGTAAAACAATTTTTGTAAACCTATTTTACCTGTATAGTAGTACATTCTTCAAAGATCTACATTAATTTAAAAAAGAATAATTCGGTAGTTCCTCATACTAACCACTTAATAATATATAAGTTATCTATTGTTATCAAGTAAACGTAAATAAAGTAGTATATTTTGCAACTAGGGCGGTAGGGTGTCAATTGGACACTAGAACCAATTTGAGCGCACGAACGAAGTGCGTGCGCACATTCGTTAGAGAGGGCAATTGACAATACCGCCCGTGTTGCAAACAATATTTTTTTTTATTACTCCTGCGAGGGGATGTATCTTACAAGTTTGGGATCCAGGTGCTATAAAAAAAAAATAGAATCAAAAATGAAGAATTTGCTTTTTTAATTGTCCCCGGTGATATGGATTCGTCATAAGAACTCTCCTCAGTCTCCGGTATCACCATAGGATTTACACTAATTTTAAAACGTTTTCTTTAATTTTGATTTTGTAATGAAAAAAATCACTTTCAAGTCACTTTTTTTAATATTGAGGTCTTGTTTGTGTTTATTTTATCTATTTAATTGTTTTTAATTAATGTAAACGAGCGATATTAAATATTTGCGCGCATTACCTAAGTTATGTGGTAATATAACCAAAAGTGGCATTTCCCGCACTAAAAAACGTGCGGCAAGATAGTACTTTTAATGCATGAGTAATAAAAAATAATTAAGTTTACACAATTAATGAATTAATAAAAAAACATGCTTTTAAAGTATAATATACACACACATCCGTACTGAGCCAGGTCCGTATCAGTTCAGTGTCAGTGAAAACCTTGTTGTTTTAGTGACTACTCTTGTGTCATATCCCTATTTCAACTGGTCTATGTATAATTATATTGTAATATTGCTAACGTAATTGTTTAGAAAATCCCGCGGAGTCTAATAAGGAATTAGAAATTAAATAGCCAAATGTTATATAGGCGAGTGTTTCACGCATCACCTCGCATTGAAGTTTCTACAGCAATTACGATTACGATGAAAGTTCTCGTGCCAACCAAAATTATTGTCCGAAATACGAAAATTATTATAGAAACTGGATAGTTTAAATAACGTATTTCTTAAACAGTTTATAGTCGTCCAATTATACACATGTTAATTAAACTTTTGCGAATAATCAGAGAAATTATCAAGTAATAATTGTAATTATATAATTTGATCTTTTCGAAAATTATAGGACAATTTAAAAAACAAATTTAATTGGAGCTTTGTGCACGTTTTTCAAAGAGCCAACCAATTAGACTAAGTGCTGACTCTTGAAAGAACTCAACAAGACTAAGTGTGCATTTTTTAGAGAACTAACTAGGCTAAGAGCCCATTTCATTTCAATGATGTATAAACAGGCTGCACCACACTAATGCAGATCTCTCACTCTTTTTCTTGTATTCAGCTTCTTCTTCTTAAGTACCATGTCCTTCCGGAACGTTGGTCACCAACAAGGCTTATGCTTACTCTGTCGACGGCAAGTCTGAACAGAGAGATTTAGTTGATTTTGTACCAGTCATGTAGATTCCTGAGACATGTTGTTGATGTTTTTCTGCGGCCTGGATTTCTTTTTTCTCTGTACGAAGTTTCAGAAATTTTTCCTTGCATGAAGTTCTATAGTAATCGATATTGTTCGCCTTTCATAATATGCCCAAAATATTCTAGTAACCTCCGTTTGATGGTGGTTAGAATTTCGGTGGATTTACTCAGTCTTTGGAGTATTAAAATAATTCCTGGCGCAACAGCCCATGACGGGCCAATGCCTCTTCCCACGGCATACACTTGTGCTTGTATTCCCATTGGGCTTCTATGTCTGTTTTTTTCCCTAGAATTTTCAGTTAGAAGATTTTCATATTGTTGGGTACGGACTGAGTCTTCACTTAATTCTTCACTTAATAATGTTCGGTCAATGATGTTTTGCCGTTGTTTTTTCCAAGATTTTCTTAAGCCGTATGTGGATTATCGTTACTACGGAGTTGTGGTCAGAATCAATATCTGTGCCTAGTATGCTTTTTGCTATTTCTATAACGTTGTTTAAATAGAATATAATTTATTTCCTTACAATTTTGTATTCTATCTCTGCTCCTGACTGCCATGTAAATAGTCTCCTCGGGTGTAATTTGAAAAAGGTGTTTACTACAATCACCTCATTGTAATAAACACCTTCTTCCAATGAATGAAGCAAGAAGCTGAAAATCACATGGAGCCCACATCTCAAAGGCTTCAAGTCAATGTTATCGATTATTTTATATCTTTTGCAAGGAATCTTGTCAGGTCCTACTACTGTACGGTTTTTATGGCATATTCCTCTTCAGTAATTCTAATTTGGAGTCCTTCGTCCTTTGTTAATTCCAGTGGCGTTGTTGGTCTATCATCTTCATATACATTTTTTTATGTATTTCACCCACTCCTTTCTTCTTCTATTAGATTAATCGCTTTTCCATTTTCGTCGTAGAGTACACCCGATCCTTTGCTTGTTCTGAATTTATCTATAGCGTCTTTGACACTTTTATGCATGTTTAAGGAGTTATATGCCGCTTCCAGAGCTTCTATTTTACAAATACCAAACAAAGACCACAAAGTTAACTAAACAATGACCTCTTTACATTTGTTGGTCAGGTGTGCTGCTTTCCCGTCTCGCTCTTTTCTGCCTTATTACTTTCTGGATACTTTTGTACAACTTTGTTTGTTGTTCTTAAGAATCCTGTGTTCTTCCATCAACCTATTATTTCGTTCGTAATCCAGGGGTTCTTTTTGATTCAGGTTTTTGCAGCAGATTTTCCTTATCGATGATTCCATTTTTCCCCATTGGGCTTCTATGTCTGTTTTTTTCGCTAGAATTTTCAGTTAGAAGATTTTCATATTGTTGGGTACGGACTGAGTCTTCACTTAATTCTTCACTTAATAATGTTCGGTCAATGTTGTTTTTCCGTTGTTTTTTTCAAGATTTTCTTAAGCCGTATGTGGATTATCGTTACTACGGGGTTGTGGTCAGAATCAATATCTGTGCCTGGGTATGCTTTTTCTATAACGCTATTTCTATAACGTTGTTTAAATAGAATATAATTTATTTCCTTACAATTTTGTATTCTATCTCTGTTCCTGACTGCCATGTAAATAGTCTCCTCGGGTGTAATTTGAAAAAGGTGTTTACTACAATCACCTCATTGTAATAAACACCTTCTTCCAATGAATGACGCAAGAAGCTGAAAATCACATGGAGAGATCAAGAACTCGAAACATGCGATCTAGAAACATTCGTACCAATTACGAAAGTACCTGGGCGTAACATGGGAGCGCACACTATCTTTCCAAAAACACTGCCAGAATACAAAGGCCAAAGTTTGTGTTAGGAATGATATCATCCGTAAGCTCATTGGCACAACATGGAGAGCGCAGCCTCACGTGCTGCGTACGTCGGACCTTGCTCTCTGTTTCTCCGCTGCCGAGTATGCGGCAGCAGTGTGGTACAACTCGGTTCACGCAACACATGTCAATGTGGCCTTAAACAAGACGCGCAGGATTATAACAGGCTGCCTGAGACCGACACCTGTCGAGAAGCTGTACCATCTATCTGGAATTGTCCCAGCACGCATCAGACGCAAAGTAGCATCCGAAACAGAGCGGCAGAAGCAGATCGGAGATAGGCGGCACCCTCTACACGACCAACAACCAGAAAGTCAAAGAACAACTCAAATCAAGGAAGAGCTTTCTCTAACATACGCAACAACTGCAGACATACCCAAAACAACGCCGCATAGATCAATGGAAAGAACAACACCTAAACCTGCGAACCGAACGCAGAGAGGAGCTGCCACCGGGAAAACTTTTACCATACGCGACATGGAAATCACTGAACAGACTAAGGACAGGAGTGACGCGCTGCAAATCGAACAGGATGAGATGGGTAATGTCTGTCAATGACGAGCTGTGTGAATGCGGGGCGCTTCAGAGCGACAGCCACCTTCTCAGATATCCCAACATGGGCATGCACGATGGAGGACCTAATTGTGGCAAATCACAGGGCGATAGACGCTGTAGACTGTAGACGCGATAGACCCAACTATTGGAAGGAAGGACTTGAATGTAAAAACTGGTGTCTCGGACTTGGAAATGTAATCAAGTAAATGAACTCATTGTAATAAACACCTTCTTCTCCTGGCAGAATTGAATGAGCCCCGTTCATTCCTAGAGCCTAACCCATAGCTTCCCACTATATTTTGACATTGTCCAGTTCCAATTTTGGTCCCAAAATTATGGTATTATTTGCTTTTTTTACCAGTAGTATTATCAGTGGTGTTATCTGCTTTCTGTCGCCAGCGACGAATACAATTTTGGTAAACGAATATTTTGTAGACTAAAAATCACTAAAAGGATTTATACATTTCTTTATTGGCTGTTCTTTAAAGATCATAATAATCTACTTATTTCTACATCTACAATAGTCTAGTTTGTTCTTCAAGGGTCTAAAATAAAGCCCTTGTAAAGAACCGTAAAAATTCCTCAAAGTTCCTCAAGGTTCCACAATAACTACTTGTTTGTTTTATTTGATAATACTGTTATAAAACAATTTTTGTAATAACCAGTGGTTGCAAAATGTGTCACCCGGCGACTGCTCTGTCTAGTAAAATATGTAATAGTATATTGTGCAAATAGGGTGGTAAGTTGGCAATTGCTCACGAGAGCAAGAACGAATTGCGTGCACTCATTCGCTCGAGAGGGTAATTGATAATACCGTACATAAACAGTCATTTTACGCACTAAAAAACGGGCGCCAAGATAGTACTTATCCTGTATGAGTAATAAAAAAGATATTAAGAATAAGAATATGAAACTGAAGACAATCAGTTGCTCCTTTATTTATTGGTTTTTCCTCAAGGATCAATAATAACCTACTTATTTTTATTTCTACATAAAATAGGATCACAAAAAATTTAATTAATTGTGTGAACATGGACAAATCGAAACATTATTTTATACGGACATCCAGCACAAAATATAATTATTGTTAAAATAATGTCTTTCTATGTCTTCGTGGAATTTAAGATATTCTTTTTGAAATTATTGCTGCATAAATAAAAAACATTATTATATTATTATTTGTTCAGTATTATTAACAGTTCTGTATATTCCACCTTATTTACTTGTTCAGAAACAATACTTGGTCCTCAAGGATCTATAATATTTTGATAAAGACCTCAAACGTCTGTAATAATTCGTTACGGTTCAGAACGCTAGCAGAGCACAGACATTATATAATTGCAATCAAATAAAATGAACATTGGCTGAATTTTATTGAAAAACTATCATTTCTCACATTTTTTAATGAGAATAATGTTGTTTCTTAGTATGCTGCAAGTTCGGTGCATAGCAGCACAGTTCCTTTTTAGGATCGGTGGTACGCTTTTTAGTTCGGTGGTATGCATTTGGTCCACATTGCAGATGATGGCTCGCGAAGAAAAAAAGTTTGAGAACCGGTGCACTAGATTAAATAGTAGTAGACGAAATATATATATATATATACATATATATATATATATATATATATATATATATATATATATATATATATATATAATTTGTGAGAGATATAAAGCGAAATTAAAGGCAAAAATTGTGCCAATAGTGACCCTTTTTAGTGATTAGTGTTTTGAAAGTCGTTGAAATTTCTCCAGGTTCGACAGTTGCATTTCGACATATCGACCGAGGGACTTCCGGGTTAAGAAGTCACCTCTATACCAAGTGCTAATGGCATCCCTGTATGGCGGCTCTCTATTGTCCAGAGAAATCACCACCAAAGGTGAAAGAATTCACTAGAATCAACGGCATCAGGATGGAGAAGGCAAGGGGAAACCACTCCATTAAGGACCTTACGGTATCCCACGACAAAATGGAAAAGGTGAAAAGAAATATGGATTCTTCGAATTCTACTCGGATCTCCGGGGTGGAGACTGTCCGAAGAATGCATTCAAGAAGTAGATAGAATTGAGGAGGCAGAATGGAACCTGCATATAGCAGAACACAAAAGAAGAAGAAGAAGAAGACAAAATAAAGATCTCTCTAGTCTACACTGTTGAAAATTCATTATAATCTAGACTGTAACAAAGCATCATGGACCTGCTCCCCTTCTTACACTTATGCTTGGTATCTATTTCTTAGACAGAAGTATAGAGGGTGGTTTTTAACGTGGGTGGCGAACCACTAGTAACAAAGCATGTACACTCAAATAAAGTTACTCTAACATAAACTGAAATCTTGTAGTCCACCTAGAGTCTAGACCCAATCTCAAAATAAAGACAAAGATACAGTTACGAATATTTAATGCATGGAAGAGTACCAATCACCTATTTAAACTTATCAGATTCAAGCTCCTCAATCCCCCGCGCCTTAACCCTTTCAATACGGCGAAAAATCAGTTTAGTGCGCCTCATTACCGGGAACAGTTATTTCTTTTCTAAGTGATTATTACGATGAAATAACTTTTCTGTCTGAAAGTCTAAGAGACACATAATTGATCTCATAACGAAACATGAACGACAAGAATGAATTTACAAGCTTCATTGATGGGACACCCGCCGTAAACCCAGAACACCTGAAAGCAGGGACAGGGTATGTCCCGGTCGTAATCCTAGAGACGATAGTGCTGGGACAGCATATGTCCCTCTGCTGCTTTTGACTGCAAACTCACACCTACTAATCGACCACCCCTCTCCTCGCCGCACCATTTCCTACCTCAACGTGATAATAGTCGTTCGATTCATTATTTTTACCTTGTAAATTAAAAAAAACAGATCGTAAGTTTGATAAAATCATTTATTTATGAACCTTTTCTGGAATTAATATATATATATATATATATATATATATATATATATATATATATATATATATATATATATATATATAAGAACGATAACATGGAAGGAAATCTCATAGAAAAAAAAAATTCTAGGATAGAAAGTAGCATCTCTGAATTTCTTGAGGATGTGATAAGGCTTGAAACATTTCTTGCACACTGCCACGTTGCAAGAGGTGCAAAGCATGCCATTTTGAGCGTGCCTCTTTTTTGTTTTTAGCGCACCACGCACATCTTCGCGTTTTTCCCTCACAATCAGTTGGGAAATGTTCTCCAACATTCGAGAGTCTTATATTTTCATTAGACGATCGCGATGACGATGACGTGAATTTGCAGGAAGAGTACCTTTGCGTATTCACTTCCTTACTTGCACTTCCAAATCTCAGGAGATTTTCAGCAGCAGCAACGAGGAATGGTAGTAAGAACGTTTTCGGTCAGTAATGTCTTGATGAACAACATGAGCATTTACAATCGAGGTCATCAGTAATCTGTAGAATATATTTGTTGGATTTGCGATCCACCTCGTAGCACGTTCCCAGTTGGTCAGAGAGGTCAACCCCACCCATGAACTCATTGTAAAAGGATACCATTGATGGGCAGAATAATCGCCGTAGTTAATTCATTGCTATGGCAATTCGACATGATGAAAATCTCCCTAGTGTCCATCCATTTCACAGCAAATATTCCTTCACTTGTAGCTTGGAAAATCGATTCACCTCTCTGAAATTCTGCTCTTGTTGCATTCGAAAATGTTGGTGTATTTTTTCGTCCTTTCATGTAGGTGCCGACACATCCATGGGACAGATTCACAGAAGTTAAGAATCGGTCAAAACAGATTATGATTTGGGGAATCTTCACCGTAGAAACAAACTTTTTCACAACGGGTTCTCCTAGAGTTCCTTCGGTCACTGAAGATTCTTTCCCAGCGTAAATGTTAAAGTCGTATACGTATCCCGTTTTAGAATCGCAGCGTTCCCAAACTTTGACACCCCTCTTTACTGGTTTCAAGGGTTGGTACTGTTTCAGATTGCTCCTTCCCTTGAATTTTATCATTAACTCGTCTACTGACTGCCTTGTGCTGTCAGTGAAACTCTTCAGAAAAGTGTACTTCAAGCAGGAAGCTACTTCCTCAATATAATATAATCTCGAAGCATCTGCAGGCTTCTTCGGGGAATTGAAGTATAATTTTGAAATCAAAAAGAGGAAGCGATCCCTACTCACCACTTTTTGAACGGCTGCATTTCCCAGCGAACAATTGACTGACCAATAGTGGGCCATTTGAGGTACCCGATTGTAGCTCATGATCAGCATTACTCCAACTACTGTCAAGATTTCAAATTGGTCAGTCATATGATGCGTTTTGACTTCAGCGCTTCGAATGCCTGGTGATGAACTTGCTTCATTTTTCTTAAGATCATCATTTACCATTTTTATCCTTTCGTTCGTACATTGAGCGATATAAATGAATAAGCTTTTGGGAAAGAGTTTGAATAAAAAAACCAATTCAGTCGCATCGTCGTCAATAGAGAAATTTGCTTCTCCCTTGATGTAGTTAACTAGTGGCATACGTGGTGTAAAGTAACTTGCACAGGACCATAAATATGATGGCGGATTCTGGTTCGGGATCTATTTTTCATCAAACAAATTATTGTGATTGTTTGGGACGATTTCATTGTTGCTTTCCTCTTCGCTGCTTTCCTCTGATGTGGACTGGACTGATGTGGAGTATTCAGATTCAAAAATATCATAAATAGAAGCGTGCTGCCTCAGTTCGTCATCAGAGTAAGTTCTCTTTCGACTCATTGAGAAAAAAGAAAGGAACTAGGAAAGTTATAGAAAAAAAATTTGAAGTAAAACTTCTTTAGTCGCAACTGACAGTAACTAGACTCGGAATTGACGTTTCGGTTAGGTTAATGTTTATGTCGCTCCTTAACTTTTACGTTTCTACATTTCTGAACATTAAAAAATTAAAGTAAAACTACTTTTTGCGAGACTTGAGAGTAACTCAGGCCTTTTTCAAATTTTATAATGCTTTTATTGTTCGTTTTATGATCAACATCTTATTTACTCGTGCTGTTAAGCGTATCATTTAAAAACGTAATGAAGATATTGTAACTGGGACATACGTTGTCCCAGCCGTAATTTTTTGCAGACTGGGACAGCATATGTCCCGTCAGGTGTGAAAGGGTTAAAGATCCAGCTCTACCATTCCGTCATTCAACCAGTCGCCGTCTATGGGTGTCAGACATGGAGCCTAACAAAGATGCACGGAGAATCTCTACTGAGGTTTGAAAGGAAAATTCTCAGAGTTATCTTTGGCCACGAAAGAGTAGAAAATTAGGTCTAACCTAGAACTCCGAGATCTGTACTAGTCTCCAAATATTCTCCAACTCATCAAAAGTCGCAGGCTGCGATTGGCAGAGCATGTCATACGAAGTGACCACTCTCGGATCATAAAACATGCTTGGGAGAAATCACCAGATGGAAAAAGACCATGAGCAAGACCTCGAGTTGGAGTGCAACAGAAAAGACCTAGAATTCCTCGCAGTCCAAAATATGGAAACGGAAAATTAGTCTGTCAGTATATTGAGAGTTAGTCTGAATATATGCTTATAGCTATTTAGTCTATATTTTGTGACTTATTCTAGTCTAGGTCTAGTTAGATTAGATTAGTTAATCTCAATTGCTCTGTATCTCAATCTGTATTTTGAGACTGGGTCTAGATATATTTTATTACTTACTCCTGGGCGCTACAACCCTTCGTGGGTCTTGGCCTCACGGACGATCCTCTTCCATACAGGCCTTGAGTGGTCTTGCCTGGCGTTGTCTGGTCTTGTATGGTCTTGTCTAGTCTTGCCTGGTCTTGTCAGATTTTGTCTGGTCTAGTTTGGCCTAGTCTGGTCTAGTTAGAACTAGTCTAGTTTAGTATAGTCTTACCTAATCTTGCCTCGTCTAGTCTTGTTTAGTCTTGTCATTGTTGTCTAGTTTTTTTAGTCTTGTGCAGTATTGTCCGATCTTGTTCAGTGTTGTGCGGTTTTGATCAGTCTTGTCCAGGTTTATTCAGTCTTGTCCACTCTTGCACAGTCTTGTGTAATAGATTCATTTTTAATATTCAGCCTTTGTAATAATTACTCTTTATAAATATAAAATTCTATAAAACTCTTACATATTTATTATGATAAAAGTAACATAGTATAGATAGTATGATAAAAGTAACATAGTATAGACAAAATAGTAATTGTTACAAGTGTGTCAAGAAGGACTTTTTTGCATGAGTTGTGAAGTTTAAAGCACGAGCCGAATGCGAGTGGTTTAATAAGTGCCTTCCACACACGTGTATCTTACATTATTTTATCTTGAAGCGTGTTAAAATACTGTTGAATCTACAAAAATATAATTGTTTCTTACCAATAATTAAGAAAAATTGTAATTTTGAAAGACAAAATACTTCAAATCACTAACACAATAAGGCTAGAACCCTCAGCATCTACGTGGCAAAAATTGCTAACTACTAAAAACGCACAGTGACAGAAACACTATTTTGTCGTTGTCTATGTAATCTAGGTTAACCTGGATATAATCTAGATTAGGTTATGGTTAGCTTAAGTTATATTAGAGCCAGAAAAATCCAGCCTGAGGGCCCGAGACTAATTGATTGCAAAAAAGAAAATTTAATTAAATTTTAATAAACGCCAGAAAATTAATTTTTACTTCGTCTATGTTTTTTGTTCTAAGTGACGCGAGTTGTTGCCATAGTAACAACAAACAGAAATCGTTTAATAATGAAACTCAATTTGATTTACATTGGACTTTTACGCACTATTTGGATTTGGATTATAATAATGGTATTCTGCACATACAATAATTTATTTATTAATGTGTTCATTTTGGTTTGCGAGTAGATAAAATCAATTAAAAACTAAAAAAACAATTATAAATAATTTCGTGAAAATAAAATTTCTTTATATTACATTCTGGTTTATATTAATACCTACTTAAGTGTTTGAAATACAAATAAATTAAATACTGATTTATAACTCGTTAAAATCTAGATTAGTCTACAATGCAAGTCTTTAAAAAGAGAAATTAGCGTTTGTAAAGACGACTTTTTCTCAGGAAAAAAAAGCGTTTCATAACAATACAATATAATTTATTGCTAGTTCTTGCCGCGCTTTTTGCACAATATTTTGAGCATAAATTAAGGTATTACATAAAACTATAACATAACACACAAAAAAGTTAATTGACCATAATCTATTAGCGTAATTAGTTTGACACTTTCTAGACATAAAATACCTAATTTCATGCTAATCACAATAAATGTTTTCGTTTTCGTTTTTCGTGCGATTTCTGGACGGAAATACAATGCTCATTTTCTCTGAGAAATTAAATAGAGAAATTTGCACGCGAACGCATAAAAAATTAATTCGGAATTTATTTACAGCGATTAGACACTTCATATACTATTCCTGCTTTCAAATTCTAATCCAAATAATAATAATAAAAGCTAAATTTACTGCGAACCAAAACTTCCAACACGGTTTTATACCTGTCTTGTCTAGTTTATCTCTAGTCTTGTCTGTCTGTATAATCGTATCTAGTTTATGAAATATAAACTAAGAGAAAAACTTACCTTTGGGCATACCACATGGTGGCTTGGTCCTGGAACTGTCCAAAAAATCGAGGTCGTATTTTCTAGCTGGTGGGTAGGTGAGTGCTACATGTGACTCAGTTGGCACCACGAGGTAAATTAGAGCAAGCGCCGCGACGCCCAAGAGAGGCCCCAACATTTTGGGCACCATTTCATACGAACACTACCGCAAGACGTGACACATTTGAGAGGTAGTTCCAACTTTCTATTAAAAAAAAAAACAGAATAATGTCAAAACAATTTTTCATTGACACAGAGAAATATGAATAATTGAATAAAATAATTGCGCAAGAGCAAAGAAATATTCACAGCGAAGGTTGGAGTGTAGGATTTTTGTTGTTGCTGATATAAATAAACATTGCTGGAATATGTATTTCTAGTTCAAGTGGACATACGATTATTTGGTCGAGTGGAATTGCGGTTTCGTTTTTCCATAGAGATTGTTAACAAATCGAATAATTGCGCCTTAACCCAATTCAGCAACAACTTGATTTATAAATAATGAGACGTTTTAATTGTGGCAGCCGGCCGCTCTGCAACATTCTGGAGTCGTGTAATGAGAGGAGAAGCTTGCACAACAGTCGGATAGTTTAAATTGCAATTGTTCTTGTTTCGGCCGCGACATGTCTAATTATGCCCGCACTAATTATTCTACACGGACAATTTAAGAGAATTATCTCCGATGCCAATTACCCACAAACTGTACATTTCGAATCAAAATTACTAGATGAGAGTTTTTCTCAGAAATCGGTATTTATATCAAATTACTCAAATCCTCGCCGAAGTTACTCCGCGAGAGTGTGACCACTACAAGTTGCGAATATTCCAAGCGATTTTTTTTAGAAATCCGCCTGTCGTTACTAGATTATAGCTGCTAGTTATAGATCACTCGCAGTTTAGTTATTCTACATAATAGTTAACTTATTTTACTTTATATCTTAAAAATTATTATAACAAGAAGTAAAAATTCTCATATCAATTCTAAAATATTAATATTGCTTTATGCAAAAGAAAAAATTAAGATTGTATAACGCCAAATTACAGTTATGAATGTTTATAAAAACATTATTTTATAAATCAAAACTTTAAGACATTTTGCATTAAATTATGTAAGAAAACTACGCGAAAAAATTGCATAATATTTAATAAAAATACAAAATAAACAGTTTAAATAACACGATGCTTTATTTAATACCTTTAATTACGGTATATTTATAATTACTTCTAATCTATTACAAGTGAGTATTCAGATCAGACGGTTATTTAAAAATTAAATATTATACAAACGTAATGGTAAATAATAGTTTGTTATGCAAGCTTTAAAGTTAACTAGGTAATACGGTATTAAATTGCTTTATTAATTAGTGTTTATTACCATAAATTATTCAAGTTTTTTTATGAGAAAGAAAATGTTCCGATGAATTCGAAAGATACAATATGTTCCTTTGCGATATTTAATAATCATTACAAAATTGCTGACGGCTTTTTTAATTGCTTGTTAAATTTTTAATACACTCGATATATTTAAACTATAACAAACTAGAAATCAAAAATTGGATTACATAAGAATCATAAAATTAGATAATATATTCGACATTTAAGAAATTAATAATAAGCTTGATATTTCTATGTGGTGCAGAGTAAAGGGATTGCTAAGCTAATAGATAGACAAAAGAATATTAAGACATTACCCTCATATTCTATTAGATCCAAAATAAGTTTGGACTCTCGCAATAATGGGCGAGACAGACGTACATATCTGATCTAATAGAAGTACAAATCTATTGTGGCTGGCGACTTCAACGCAAAATGGGGTATGGATCTCTTGGACAAAAGGGACCAAATCATTACAGAGTGGGTTGCAGCTAATAATTTAGTTATCTTTAATGATGGACGCAAGTCAGACTTCGGAGCCGCAAGTCCCGGGTTTAAATCCTGGACATTGTGAAAAATAAGCCACCGTTCTCCTGTAGATGGCTGTGGCAAAGTCATCGCTGTAAAAATCTGCCTCGAAACCCCCTCCCCCCCCCCATGTGGCTCGTGATCCACAATAAAAACTGTAAGGGCTCCACTACCCTTGTGTCTAAGATCAAGACTGGGAGGAGGACAAGGCCCGCCCTGGGCTGTAGCGCCATGGGTTTAATAACAGCAGAAGACGTTAGAACAAGTATTAAAGGATGGAAAGTGAGTGAAAAAGAATTTCTAAGTGATCACAACTTTATTGTTTTTGATATCTCAGCCAGGAAACATAATTCAAGGAGAAATACAAGTAAGAGATGGCAAGTCAGCAAGAAGGATCAATCAAAACTGCAACATGCATTAGACGGGATAGAACAAAATGAAGACAAAACATCTGCAAGAGGCTTTTCCAATACCCTTTGCAAAAATATGCGATAAATCTATGCCAAAACGTAGTACCTAAATAAGAAGAGCACCGGTGTACTGGTGGACGATGGATATATCTGTACTGCGCAAAGAAAGTGTTAGAAGAACAAAGACCTACACCAGAAACGCGGCAAGAAATTTAACCGAATTTAACCGGCTTCTACGGGACGAATATAGATAGTGCAAGAAAATTTTGAGAAACGCTATTAAAACATCAAAAATATACCACTGGAAAATTCTCTATAAGGGTGAGGCCACACGATGCGTTACGTATGCCGGAGCGGTGCCGCAACGGCATCCTACATACAAATCACTATGCCATGTCACACGATGCGTTGGGCCGCCGTGCGGCGTCGCACAGTAGACACGCCGCGCTTGTGACCTGCGAGACGAGGCGGGGAGGGGTGATGCGCTGCGGCGCCGTAGTACATCGTGCCGCATCGTGCCGTTGTATCGAACGTGTTTATTTGATAAATATTAATGTTTATCTTTCTTACGATGAATACCAATAATATTGATATTGATTTACTTATATATTTAGTACAAGAAAGACCTGCATTATGGGATAAAACACACGATAATTTTGAGTCATTGACGTTGCAGCGCCGCGCCGCACCGCGGTAAGCAGCGTTCGACTGGGGTGCCGCACCGCCCGTGTGGCACCCTATAGATCGAATTAATTGCAAGCCTCGCTCTAAGAATATAGATAATGATGTCTGGAGGGATGGCTACAAAACAATCAAGAAAAGGCTGACAGGGCACACACCCTCATTGAAACTGACTATAGAAACAGTAGAAGAAGTAGATCACGTTTTCCCAGACCACGAGGAAGAAAATTTTATTTGTAATAAAGACCCTAGTGGACTTCACATCGGATGAACTGCAGACAGCCTGCCCAAAAATGAAAAACAATAAAGCACCAGGGCCAGGATATATTCCAGTAGAACTACTAAAGCGAGTTGCAGCGGAAAGACCGGATTATATATTAGCCTTATATAATAAACTGGCAGCCGAGGCTAAATTTCCAGCAGAGTGGAAGCGAGCAAAACTTATTTTGTTAAGGAAGGGAAAAATGCCTTTAGAAAATGCTTCATGTTTTAAGCCCCCCAAACACGTGCGAACAATTTGCGCAAATTCGGTGTTTGTACAAACGCCTGTTTGTACATACGCTAGCACATACACGTAGCAACCTATTGCGCAAACATCATTTCGATTTGTGGTGTTGTTCGTTGAACATGTCAGATACGGACGATTGCTGTGCCGCCAGTATTCTGGCCCTAGTGGCTGAGAAACGAATAGTTAAAAGAAAAAGAAAGCGAAGAGTGTGGGTCAAGAGTTGGTTCCAGAAGAGGAACTAATTCAGTCATGACCGCCTGGTCACTGAACTCAAAATAACGTCAGCTGCAGACTACAAAAACTACTTTCGAATGGACGCAGCTTGGTTCAGCGAGCTACTCGAAATGGTGACACCCCTCATAGTGAAAAACAACACATGATGAGAGACGCAATATCTCCAGAACTGAGATTGTTGGCCACTTTGAGATACCTAATAAGCGGTGCCTCCTTTGAAGATATGAAATTTCAAACTGCCATCGCAGCTCAAACACTTGGGAAAATAATAGTTCGAAGTTCCTTGAATTTGAGTTTCCTGATCCCTCAAGAAGTCAAGCTCGTCAAAGTACCACAAACTTGGCACGTACACGTCGTCTGTTCCTCTACCAGATTTTATCTCTCCTTCATTTTCAGTGCGCAGTGCGGAATGAATTGATTTTGGCGCGTACACTTTCCCTATCTGCACTGGATTCAATTTCCTTCATTTTATCGACGAGTATTTTTCTACCTTTATTTCTACCTTTATAACCGTCACTTTTCACCTTCCACACGTCAGGTAAATCACGATACACTGCAATAAACTCTCTCCAAAGTTCCCCCTGTTCACCATCTATTGTCTTATTCGCCATATTGGAGAGGTAAATACCAACAAACTAAAAAAAAAATTACCGAAACTACGTTAAACGAAAACACGGAATAGAAATGAAACTGCCTGACAGTGTCTAGGAGCAGGAGTTGACTAACCCAAAGTTTGCACAAACGGTACCATACACGTAAAACAAGTACTCAAACAAGGAGTATTTGTATATATTATTTCGATCCTGACCGATTTTACTCAAACAATTTGCGCAACCATTCACACAGCCATATAGACAGTCAAACTGTGTGCACAAACACCGAATTTTCACAAATTGTTCGCACGTGTATGGGGGGCTTTAGACCAATCTGCCTCTTGGACGTAGAGGGTAAATTATATGAAAAATGAATATTAGCTAGACTACAAAAGGAACTTACAGGAACAGAGGACAATCTGACAATCAGTTTGGATTTAGAGAAGGTCGACAGACAGTAGATGCCTTAATAAAATTGCCAGAGAAGCTGGTGCCTACTGAGCTCGACACCGCAGACTATGTGCCGTAATAATACTGTGAAGAATGCCTTCAATATTGCCTCGTGGCAGCAAATATTAAATGAATTGAGAAAGAGGAATATAAAGGATAGCCTTATTAATATTTTAGTGGCATATCTATCGAAAAGAGAGCTCATCCTAGAGGCAGAAGGGAAAAATTTAAAAATAAGGATAAACCGTGGCGTACCACAGGGATCAGTCTTGGCCCTCACCCTGTGGAACATACTCTACGACGACCTACTGAAAACCGAAATGCCGAAGAGAATAACCTTATTGCCGCCGACGACATGGCGATGGTGGTAACCGCAAAAGAAGAATCCATCCTAATGGATACAGGTAATAGGGGGCTACAAAGAGTGCAAAACTGGCTTGTGCAGCGGCAACTTCAACTGGCGCCAGAGAAGACGAAATCAGTACTTTTAACACCCAAACAAACGACATCCCCGATCACTTTTAATGCCAAAGATTTTACGGTAACCCCTACTACAGTAGTAAAATATCTGGGAGTTTGGCTGGACACCAAGTTATCATTTGTTTATCACGTGAACAAAATTACCCAGAAGGCGGAAAAGGCGGAAAATGCTCTCGCTAGTCTTCTGCCAAATATCGGCAGACCGAAAGGATCCAAACGAAAACTACTTCTTAGCGTGGTCCAGTCCCAATGATTGTATGGAGCACATATTGTTACAGAAACTAAAACAAGAATTCTGAGCCTTACTAGAATCGTGCGTTTGCTGTGTATCAGAGCATGCTGCGCATACAGCACAATATCAGCGGAAGGGTTGGGAGTTATAGCAGGAATTCCTCCGATAGAACTCCAATTCAAAGAAAGACAGGAAAAGTATAACGGGATCGAAAAGGTAAAAGCCAAAGAAAATTTTATGAGATGGCAAGAAAAATGGAATAATGCAACTTATGGACGATGGATTTGGTTCTTAATTCCAGCTATAGAAAAATGGACAAGAAGGAACTACGGTGAAACAGACTATTATTATAACTCAAGCTTTGTCAGGTCACGGGTGTTTCAGGAAATACCTGAATGATCGCAGGAGAGCAGAGACGGACGAATGTAATTACTGCGGGAAGGTAGACGATGTAAACCATACGCTTTTTGATTGCCCTAACTGGACAGAAGTCAGAACGAACTTCGTGCATCCCACTGGAAGGACTTTTAATGCGTTCAACATGGTTCAACAGGATCGGAGAAGTCATGGAAAGAAGTATATACCGTCGTTCGGAAGACGTTTTTTCGAAAATATTGTTATCGATAGTAACTTGGATTTGGTCGTTGGTTTTGGCCAGGTTCAAATTTAGGCCGACGGTTTTAGATGCTTGGTGAAGTTGTTCACCATTCTATCATCGTTTTGAGCTCCTCTGCTTTTTTGCTTATAAGGACAATATCGTCCGCAAACCGCAGGTGATTTAGGCGAGTTCCGTCAATATTGATTCCCTTTTCTTGCCATTCAAGTTTAAAAAACGTCTTCAAGCGCCAATGTAAATAATTTTGGGGATATTATGTCCCCCTGTCGAACACCTCTCTTGACTAGTATTTTATCTGTAAACATTTCTTCTTCGACCTTAACTTGGAGGCGTCCCGCTATGTTAGATATTTTCTATCTTCCGTGTTAGATATTTTCTAATATTCGTGTATCGTGATCAATTCTCGCATTCTCGAGTCCTTTCAGCATTGCCCACGTTTCCAGAGAGTCAAACGCTTTGTGATAGTCTATAAAAGCCAGATGTAAGGGTGTATTGTATTTAATGATTTTTTCAATGATACTGCGTATTGTTTGTAGGTGATCGGTTGTACTAACATTTCCGGCAGCCCGCTGGTTCGACTGGCGGATAGGAGTCCAATTTTCCGTTTACTTTATTTTTCCGTTAACCGTTTATTATTACTTTAGTAAACAGCTTACAAAGGTGTGATAATAGGCTGATTGGTCTATAATTTTCGATATTCTGATTGTTGCCTTTCTTGTACAGTAATATTAGTTCCGAATTTTGCCACATACGTGGGTGATTTGGGATTTTTCCTTTTTCTAGGCATTTATTTAGGAGAATTTTTACGGCCTCTTGTATATCATCGCCTCCTATATTAAGCATTTCGCTCGCTATCTTGTCTTCCCCTTTACCTTTCCGATCTTTTATGTAATCAAGTTGTATTGGATAAAATATTTACTTAATTAATATAAAAATATTATTATACTCATGATTTTCATGAAGAGTTACTGTTATCACCGTTATCAGTGCCATAACTATTAGTATTCCCATTTACCGCAAATGAGGTACCGGGGCCGTATAAGTGGTCAGAAAACTTTGAATCATCAATTGTATCTTCAAAAAACATCTCGTTCATTTTAAAGAAAGCCATTCCAGTTAATAAAGAATCAGATCCGGCTTGATGTTGTGGACCTTATTCTATCTAAACCTGTTCTACTTAGGAACCTATTCTTTCTAAATCTAACTGCACGGCGGCTTCTTGGAGGCTTCCTTTCAAATTTTTAGACTTCATTAAGTACTTTACATTATATATAGTGGGGAAATACAATGTCAGCAATTAAAATAAAATCAGATTCGTCCAGTGGCAGATTGGTGTCCGTTAACAATTTTATTAAATAATCGAAATCATAGCCCTAGTGAAACGATAACCACTTTATATTATCCATTGGTACAATAACCGAGGTCATCAACAATTCAGTAAACTCCAGTGGCTCAATACCCATGAAGAAATATGTTTCTATAAACATGAAGAAGAATGTTTCTTAAACTGAATCCCTGAATTTTAAAGCAGTTCAATACTATCTTGTGCATACATATCCTTAGAAAGATTGAATTTGAAATTGAACTGCCATGTAGTGTATGAATTGCCAGGTGTTTTTCAATTCTCATTCAAGAATGTCTGACCAAGCTGAATTATCCACAAAAGAACCACATCACATCTTAGTAGTTGGTACTGATACTCGGCGGTGTTCCTGAATTCCCCAATTGGTCTTGCTACGACACCCAGAAACTCAGTATCTATTGCCACATATGGAAATTTATGGACAATCTGTCGAATAGTTCTAAATTCATCTTCAAGATTGTGGGCCCAGACATCCCGAATGCATTCCTCATTATTTGGATGTTGGGAGCTACCTATAGTAGCCGCTGGCATTTCAGTCTCCTATTCCGTATTGGTCAATTGTGTCCAAGGATTTCGCACCCAAATAACATTAGTATTCGAAGAAGTCCCTCCACTTCCACTAAGTTTGTTGTGATTTCTCTTGAATAACACTCTTGCAGTTTCCAGAATAAATCCTCCTCCTTTGCGTTTAAATGCAGCTTGGAATCATTCTCATTCAACAATCTCATTGGTGCAATTTTATGTCTAAAACATGTAAAGTTCGACTTGGGGTAGTTTTTAATGAAAATTTGTTTTTTTGTAACACGTACAAAACACGTAGGAAACAGGAGACTATCAATAAATAAATAACAGACTATGTTCTGGCTTTTCTGACACAACCACAAACTTTTGTTTCGTTGCATTTGTTATTTCCCATTTACTGATTTCAGGGATGTCTTCTGAACCTACATTTGTGATATTTTGCCTCTGCTATTGTGGGTTTGGGGTGACAGTTTTGTATAGCGATTCGTAGAAGGCTTGTATAGCTGTGATGATTTCTTCCCTGTTGCTCCTAGAGACTGCTAGCGATTTTTGTGCTGTGCTCGTCGAGTTCCAATTGTTTTAGTGCTTTTGTATTTTTTGGAATTCGTCTATGTTATGGGTTAGTTCTTTTGTGGTTGGGATCTTTGGGCTGTGAAGTAGTTTATTTCTTTCTATGTTTGTGTTCAAGACTATAGTAGCACGAATAAGTCGATGGTCGTTGCCTGTGTCGAAACGATATATTACAGATACATTTTGGCAGATCCTCTGATTGTTTGCTATTGTATAATCAATTTAGTTTTTGACCTGTCCATTTGGGCTTTTCCAGGTCTAGTTGAAAAAAGTATTCATGCAGAATAAATGTTCATTTCTGAGAAAATCAAGCATCATTTCGCCGCTGGCGTTTCTAGTTCCAAATCCGAACTTTCCTATGTTTATTGGATCGTTATTTGTCTTTTGACCAATCTTCGCATTTAGATCGCCCATGATTATAACGAAATCTGCATGTTGTGCATTTGTAATATCTTCATACAGTTGTTCGATCTCTTCGTCATCTGCTGTGGTAGTTGGAGCAGAGCATTGAATTACTTGTAGGTTATACCTCTTGTTCACTTTCAGCATAATGTAGATTGAAATGGCTTGTGTTTTTACGACAAGATGTTTTAGTTTTATATTTACCATTTGCGCTGTTCCTCCAGTATGGGATCTTGTTTGCAGTATGTTTCCTCCAGTATGCGATCTTATTTCGGAGTTTTTTTGGTATAACAAGTGTACTGATTTTAATATAGTTGACTTTATGCCTTTTAGTCTAGTTTCGCTTATGGCTAGGATATCCCACTTTATGTTCTTTAGTTCTTGTTCTAGTACTTCTAGGTTCTCGCTTTTCATAGTTCTAATATTCTATGTAGCTATCGCTAGTTTTCTCTGTCGATGCTTTCCTATTTTTTGGTCTTGATTTTGTCGGCTTATTTTCCGCCGTCTTTTATCCTTTATCAGATCTGTGCCTCCCCCAGAATCCCTGAGGCAGTCTGATGTTTTTGGAGCGAGACTTTGCGTTGATAGGTCTGCTCGCCTGGTATACTACGTGGTCTGTTAAAGTCTGTAAAAGTATACGACCTTATTTTTTATAACCTGATGGATTTGGCAAAAAACAAACACATTAAAATATTTTGCAAAAAACACATTACTCTTCAGTGTAGCCTTTACACTGAAGAGTAATGTGTTTTTTGCCATGTTGATTTCTTTGAATCCCGAGCATGTCTAGTCCGTTCCACTTCCAGGTGTCTTTCTCCTTAGTTTCTATAATCTTCCGAACAACGGCGTGCATGACTTCTCAGATTCGGTTAGAGAGTAAATTTTTTTTTGCCCTGCTGATTTCTTTGAATCCTGACCATATCTCGTCTCATATAACACGGGGTCAAAGTGGTCAAAGAATTCCTTCGGTTGATCTCGTCGCAGAGGATCTATTTCGAAAATACTCCAAAGACCGACAGATATTAAATATAAGAAGTACATGTCTGATTTAATAGACGTACATATCGGATCTAATAGACGTACATATCAGATCCAATAGACGTACATATCTGATGTAATAGACGTAGGTACAAATCTGATTTAATAGACGTACATATCTGATCTAATAGACGTACCTACCTATCTGATCTTATAGAGGTATATATCTAATAGATGTACTTATTGGATCTAATACATGTGTACATCTGATCTGCTTTCTGGCGGAGAAATTTATCTCATTACATTATTACATATATTACATATTTATACGCTCAAGCAATAATACGTTGAATTCGCATATGCAATCCTTAAACTCATATGCAGAGGATAAATAATGTATTATTTTACAGAGCGATCCAAAAAAGGTATAAAGAAGGTTATCTAATGGGAGCCTTGGCTCATTTCATGCAATTAAAACATCATCTGTTGGTTTTATTGTTGTTATTCTTTACAGAATTCGAAAATTGCAAAATTTGTTTTCACAAAAGAACCGGAAAGGTTTGTTCACCAATAGCTAAAATACAGCTTGTTAATGGCTAAATTAGGCTAAAATACTATTGGTGAAACCACACTAATTATAGATAATCTAGTTAATATAGATAATATAGGCTTATTACAAGCAAAATACAGGCTGAATATATAAATATATACATCCTGTTCAACCCTAAAAACATTATTATTAACCTAGTACTCGTTTAGTGCCACGAACGTGGACTGGGGCCTAGTAATAACATACACATATCGGTTGTGTCATTCAATATCCTGCGTGAAAATAGCAAGGGAAGTAAGTAATCGTTTCAACATGAGATTTGTATTGTAGTCTTAATTTTGTATTTTAAAAATTTTGTAATCTTATTTTTTTAAGACTTAATATTATAGAGCTACGAACAGGTTGAATATATTTGGGCAATATTTCGCTTTCAATTAGTTTATATGGCCAAAACAACTTGATAAATCGCCAACGATTTTGCAGTGTGTTTTATTTTTTGAAACGGGTTTTAGTACTTAGGACGTACTTACTTTAGGACTTATTGTTAGTTTATATAATAAAACTGATAGATGATTTAATTACAATTACTTAACTTATGATTATGATGATTTTACTTATGAACCAATTGTAAGCTAAGGATCTAATTTTATTTTTCATAGTCTCACATTATATCAACTTTTTTAATTGCTAAGACGAGAAAAGTTCTTGAACTTTAAAGCAAATTTAGTTTGAGTGAGAAGTATGGTTAGGTTATATTAAGTGAGATTTTTAAAATCAATTTTCTTTAAAATGTGTAGTATATTTTGTAGTGTATTTGCACACAACAGATTAAATCTAAAAGTATAATACATCAAGGATTGTGATCCCACTTCGACAAATCTGTCCTTAAAACCTTCGTTTCATTCGAATACAAAATTAGCAAAAACAGATATATACATCCACCTTGACTACAATAAGCGTTCTGACCCAGTTTTATTAAACAAGACTTGACATACGGTGAGCGAAAATTCTCTTTTCTTTTCGTTTCTTATTATCCGAATGGGACTCGATTACGAATTTGGCTCACAGCCGGCACCAGTTGAACGTCTTCTTTGAAATAGGATGGGGCCAATGTCAACACGCGAAGCACGAAGAGAATATTAATGTCAATTTTGCTGCCGGAAATATACGTAAAAGGTAAAAATGTGAAGAAAAAAAAATTAAAAGACGTGAGAATTATAATTATTAGGTGTCAAATTTATTGCTGAATAAAATAAATCAACGCAATATGTTAAACAATATTAATATTAATGAATTTGTAGGAATATAATCAACAGCAATTCAATTGTAGGAATATAATATCAACAGCAATAAAAATTCAAAAATCACTTTGTAAACACAACTTTGCCAGAGGTATCAACTGATAGCAAAATTAATTTTAAGACGTTGACTGCCTCGGGTATTCTTGAAAAAGTAAAGGTTAGATTAACAAGCTTGTATGGGAAGCATACAGCTAAAGAAGTTGGACTAGTCAAAACTAGTATAAGTCTAATATAGTTGGACTATAAATGAAGACAAAACGAAAAGCATAGTACGCTCACGAAGACTCACACGAAGACTCACGAGAGCCAGAACGTCTCGATAGAAGACCACAGCTTCGAATCAGTGGGGAAATTCAAATACCTAGATGCCACATTAATAAAAGGTATAGATGAGACAGCCGAAGTAAAAGGACGCACATGGAAAGCTAACCAAGCCTATTTCTCACTTTCAACATTCTTTGGAGATAAAAACATCCGTAGGCGCACAAAGGTAATAACTTATAAAACCCTAATACGTCCAGTACTAGCATTTGGAGCAGATATCTGAACATTCTCCAAAAAAGCGGAGGGTTTCGTAAACATTTTCGAAAGGAAAATCTAGAGAAAGTTCTATGGCCGTAAAAGGGAGGAAGAAGGCAAGAGAATGCGTACTAATGATGAAGTATACCAACTCTATGATGACACCGACATAGCAACCACAATTAAGTTGAGGAAACTGAAATGGGCGAATGCATAAGGGCGAGATTCCAAAGGAAGCGCTGAATAACAAAACAGAAAGCAAAGGAACAGTTGGGAGGCCGAGAGACAGGTGGGAGGACTTCATCGGAAGATCGCGGAGGTCGGAAAATCGCTAATCGAAAATGATTGGAGACGAAGTATATTGGAGGCCAAGGAACGCGCCTAGTCCGTCGCGCCATTATGAATGATTGTATGGGAAGCATACTGTTCCATATAAATAACTTTAACATCACCCCAAGAGAGTCATAAAAATACATATGTGTCACCATAGATAGAGGCTCTTAGCAAAAAGTATGAGAGCAATGGCAGCAATGGAAAAAATTAACGCCCAACGTAGAAGAGCTGTAAACATAGAGCACTCATCTGCGTGGTCCAGTCAGTGATGCTATGTGGGGCCCCAATATGGACACAACATCTCACATCATAGTCAAGCATCAGAACTCTCGGTAGTCCAAAGAAAATTATCACTAAAGATTTGCAGCGCATATAGAACAGTGTCTGGTGACGCTGCCATAGTAATTGCTGGTATACCACCACTAGAGTTACTGGTCAAAGAAAAGAAAGTATATGAAGCAGGCTCCAGCGAAAATTCTAGGAAAATTGCTACAAATAATCTGTATGTTGAATTGTAGAGAAACTGGGAAGAAAGGGCAATGGGTGAGGTTGGAAATACCAATAGTTCCTTGGATAAGCAGGAAACACGGATTAATTGATTACCATGTAACCCAATTAATTACTGGGCATGGCTGCTACAAAGATTATCTATTATTTTATTTTATATCTATTATTATATTTATTATCTCTGATAATCTGTGTGAATATTCAGTCACCCACATAATATTTAAATGCTGAAGATGGACCACAGAAAGGGAATTCCAAAAATCAAATATGGACTTAAGTTTCGAACCAAGAAACGTTATATACACGACACTAGGGAGGAAGGGAAACTCGGATAAGATACAAAACTTGTAAAGTTCATCATCAGCACAAAAGACGAAAGACGAGAAAAAATGGCAATAAGTAAAATTCTGCGTGTTTTGATATAGGTACAATATATAAAAATCAGAGAGGTGTCGAAAATCACGATTTTTTAAAACATTTCTTCGAAATCTCGAATTTTGGTATGTCATGAATATTGACATATACATCAAAAGATGTGAAATTTTCTATAGAACAAACAGCTAGTAATATTTTTCTGTTTTGGTTAAACCTAAAATTGAGATTATGGAAACCCAAAATAGCATACCTTGGGATTTTTGTCCGAAACTTTTTCCAAAATAATCTAAATTGACTGAATCTTTTTCTAAATTGTTCTAAATAAAATGCACAGTAAAACTGTGTATAATACTTGCAGTTTTCAAGGATAATAAGCCTCTCAAATTTTCAATAAACCGATTCGATCAATTTTTGAGTGACGAAACTTTGATCTCGATTTTCTTGGCCCCACAGGCCCGACCCGCCCTTCAATTTGATTTTATCCGGCTAAGAATTATCAAAGAGTATCAATAAAATTTTTTCAATGTTTCAACATTTTTGGCAATTTTAAAAATCTCAAATTTTCGTTTAAATCTGATGGTTCAACGAATTTCTTTATTTATCAACAGAATTTTATGAAACTTGCAAACTTTCTTAGTTTTATTATTAATAACATTTTTGCAAAGTTTCAACTTTTTTGGAAAATGTATGGCAATTTTAGAAATTTCATATTTTCGTTTAAATCTAATGGATTTTTTTATTTCTTTATTATTATTTCTATATTTACTAACAGAATATTATGAAACTTGCAACATTTCTTAGTTGTATTATTTGTAACATTTTTGAAAAGTTTCAGCATTTTTGGCAAATAAATAGCAATTTTAGAAATCTCAAATTTTCATTTAAATCGGACGGTTTAGCGGAAGTCTGTCTGTCTGTCATAAATATGATTCAGTCGGTCTGTCATAAATATAACTCAGTCTGTCTGTCAGTTAGTCAATCAATCCAGATACTTAACAAGGAAGGAAAGAAAGAAATATAAGAAGGCTTTTAAAATAATGAAGAAGAACAATACGACATTGGCTGTACGGAAAAATGATGTAAAATTCTGTGAAGCCTTAATGAACGATCTGCAAACATTTTGCAAAAAACGCAAAAACGAAGGATGAAATGAAAATATTCGGCGCCTTGCCTGGAAGCGTTTTGAAAATGGAAAATAAACTCAAAGGTTATTTCAATGTTATTCGTCAAAGCGATTTAAAATCAGATGTAGTTAGTATAAAAGTATAAAGGATAAGCTAACAAAATTGGAAGAATTAGATTCTTTACGCTTGGACATATTTCTAAAACTAATTGATATCAGTGACACACCTAAGAATATAATCTTATCGAAAATCGCCGTTGTTTAAGCTAGTTTAAGTAGTTACAATGGTGAGACAAAACAACTTATTCCTGAAATTAAACGCCTTCTCAACCAAACGGGGATTTGTGATAAGTTTTCTTGCAATTACGGAAACGTATCGTCTAAAGACCTAATTTCTCCAATAAATGGGCAAAAAGCGCTGTAGCATGTAAGATGCGCTGTAGCTGCGGTGGCGTTAATACGTAAGTACCATAATCTTTTAAATTTAACAATCTTGGAAGAAAGCAAAAGAAATAAAATAGTTTCAAAATGTTTCAAGGAAAAGGCAACTGCGTTAAAAGTTCCCAAACTAAGTCCACCCATCAATGAAGATGCCAAACTCAAAGAAATTAAATTACAGTCGAGAAAATTTAATCGTGCTTTTAAGGTGTTATCAAAAACAAATAGTCCTAACTATAACATAAAACTGCAAACTTTACATACTTATATGACAATTACCAAAACAAATCTGAAATTTGCAAATTATTTACTAGCCCTCAGTCCACATTCGTGGCACTAAACCACGACAGCTAGTAAATTTCACCTGAGATTTGTTTTGGTAGTCCTAAAGAGACTCAATAATATTATAGAGCTACGGAAAGGTTGAATATATTTATATATTCAGGTTGTGTTCCGCCTTTATTAAGTTTATTTGGTATTACCACTTATTTATGAATTAGTCGTTGAGAGTCATTTCATAATTATAAAACAGTTCGGAGAAATTTGACGTCATCTGAAATCACACATTTTTTTAACGATTTTTAACTCATAGTCACTCAAGTTAACTCAATTCAATAAAAGAATAAAAATCCGTATGCACAAAATATTCCATGTTTTATTGCACAAGAAGAAGTCAACATAGAATGAATGACAAATCTAAAATTATTTATTATATATTTATTATTTATTACGCAAGTAAATTTTATGCATTTTTATACAAGTATGACATACGTTAAATTTAATATTCTTTATTTAGTTAATGCTTAACCATTTTCAGTTGGTTTAAAGACTCCTATATCCATTGGCGACTCAATTCAAGACAACAATTCTTTAGTGACCTCATTGTGTTTTTGATGTATTGAAAAATTTAAGTGAAACAAATTTAGGTGCGACTTGAATGTATTTTTTTTTGCCGGAAGTAGCGTTAAGTAAAGTCTATATTCTGTTCAAAAGTTTCCATTTTTTTGCCAATTTTAAATGTTGTAGAAATGTGTTTTCACAAATGTCACTTGTTCAATTAAAACTTTTTAAACAAAACTAAAACATCTCCATCGATTAACTATAGATTTTCGTGAATGTTATATGGATATATATGCTTGACTTTATTTCTATTCTGTTTTTATAAAGTTTAATCATATTTTTTATTATTTAATTAATAAATATTATATTTATTTAATTAAAAAATATTTAAAACATTTAATAAGTATAATCTTTTTAGTAATACGTGACACACCCATCAAAGAAGTTTTACTTCAACCGCCCGTAAAGGTTACACACATTTTCTTTAATTTCATAATTAATTACCAAAACATTTTTTAATTAAAAAGATATATCTCTAATTACTATGACACTGCAGGTATATAATTTTTTCTTTCTAAACTTTTCCTTTATTAAAGAATTTTGGCATATCGAATAAAAACCACCTGTAATTTCTCCGCATTCTCGTTCAACGTAGTTACTTAATCGAGGTCAATCAAAAGAGAGAACTTGGTTTCAAGCGATTTATTCAAAAAAGAAAATATCATAAGAATTAAAATTTGCGGATTCATATATGCAGAGGAAACTACCGTTGATCGCAATAATAAAAGGCTTGTTGTGCATTCCGTGCAAATCACACCTGTTATTTGCTTATAATTACAGCTAGGAAATGAAAAATCTTAATTACAAGATCTACTTTGAAATTTATATATGAATTTAAAACTGTAATTTTTTAATAGCTTCGTTATTAATAACAGAGAATTAAAAGCAACATCTCATGTATCCAATTAAAACACTATTAATTAAAAACGAATCTAGAAAAATTATGTAAAATATTAAATAATAATGTAATATAATAATGTAACCCCAGAAAACCTGGGTTCGACCAATCCCATGTTGGAGGAATTAAAACTGGATCATGTAGCGATGATCATGATCCAAGAAAATTCAGGGAAAATTCAATTTCAAGGAAATTCAGAATGTCAAAGTCAGAAAAGGAGTAAATGTAACATCAGACCACTCACTACCTTTCCCAAATCAAAATGCATTTCATCCTTGGAAAAAATCTACGTAATCATAGAAACACAATCCCAAAAATTAATCGTGGGATGTTGGAACAGAAGAAAAAAGAATACACTGAAAGATTGCAAGTACCAAACACCTGGGAGGAAGTGACAATAAATCTTACAGATCTGGTCATGGAACTCGCACCTCTGCAACATCGTAGTAAACATCCTTGGTGGAACAAGGAGTGTGAAGATGCAATAAGAGAGAGATTTGTCACATGGAAACTGTGGAATGAGAACAAGACGCCAGAAAATTTGGAAAAGTTGAAAGTAATAAGAAAGAAGATACATCAAATTTTGAGGGAAATAAGAAGAATATATCATGGAGATTAAATCGTAGAAATGGAAGAAAATTTCAAGAACAATAACACCTGTTTATTCTACAAATCCTTTAAGGACAAAATAAATGGTTACATAACACCCAGCCTCAATTTCAAGAGAAAGGATGGAACTTTGTATCTTAATAACCAAGACAATTGTGAAATCCTTGCCAATTATTTTGAAGAACTCCTCAACTGCGAAACACCTCAGGAAAAACTAAAAATAAAAATGGATACACTACAAAATCCAAATTCAAATAAATTCATTAAAAACAACCCTTGTTTAACACTTAGTAAGAGAAAAACCGTCATCGAAATGAAATTTTGAAGCCGAATACCTCCCCTACTCAACCAACTCCTCCTTTAAATTCATCTGTAGAATGGTCTAAATACGATTTTGATAGGTTTTTAATAGAAGCAGAATTAGGAAAGGAGCTCCAAAAGAGTAACACACCAGCGATTAGAGAAGAATATGGGTTACAATTTCATCAACACTTTTCAAGTTTTCATCAAAGCATGGGGAAGATGGAATAATAGCTGAACTCTGGAAGGTGGCCAATGATGCTTTTATCCCCAGAACAACAAAACTGTTTCAAGAAATTTGGATTGAGAAAAAGATACCAGAGGATTGTGCCAATCCTACACCCATCATACACCCATTGCATAAAAAAGGACCAAACACAGATGTAAACAACTATCGAGGTGTATCACCCATACCTGTTATTTACAAAATCTTTTCTAAAATACTACTAAATAAGCTTGAACCTCAACTTGATTCAAAACTGGGGAAATACTAAGGAGGCTTCAGGAGAGAACGCTCTTGTCCAGAACAAATATTGAGCTTGAAAATGATCATAAAATATTACACCCCACAAGCGAAAGACATTTTCATATCTTTTGTTAACTTCAAAAAGGCCTATGACTCGGTAGACAGAGAAACACTAAACTATTAAACCTGATCAAATTAACACTCACAAACACTGTATCAAAAGTAACATTTCAGGGAGAGATCGGCAAACCATTTCATGTGAAGAAGGTGATGGTCTTTCATCAATGCTGTTTAATGTGGTTTTGGATAAGATTGTGAAGACATTCTGGCAAGATAACGACTCTGGTACTATAATTGGATCAAAGAACAAAAACGTCAATCCCAAATGGCTGGTCTTTGCAGACTAACTGTCTCTCTTAGCTGAGGCTGAACAATAAGCTGCAATACAAATGAAGGAACTCAATGAAATAGCAGAGAAAGCTGGACTCCAGATCTCCTTCCAGAAAACAGAAATAATGACGACCAAGAAAAACTATACGAAGAAAACAGTGAATGAGCAGATTAAAGTCACAAAACAGTTTAAATTCCTTGGAGAGATTATCAGCAACAGTGGATCCGATAAACCTGCAATACAAAATAAAAGACTGAAACTGGAGAAACTAAATTTCATCAGTAAAAACATCTACAACAAAAAGAATTTGTCCATCAATGCAAAAATAAAGCACTATAATGCTGTGGAAAAACCAGTGATACTGCTTGGAATGGAAACTGCAACCTTAAGATGCCTGTAAAAGTTTCTGAAAATCGAAAGAAGGATATTACGAAGAAGTAATGGCCGCTCACACGACATAGTGTGATAATCGGAATTATTGTTAGAGGCCTATCACACAACATATGTGTGATGCTGCCGGCGATGGTTATTGAATTATTTCGTGAAAGTTTTTTTTTAATTTAATTCATCATCCTCATCTTAATCATTTTGCATAATTTAATTGAATTATTTCGTAAATTTATATAATTAAAACATTTAAATTTAAAAAAAAAAAAAAATTATATTTCCGGCCCCTAGAAAAGTTTAACTGCGTAGAATTGTGGCCATTAAACTGTTAAGCATCAATCGGTTATAAAATAATAGCAAGTAACCCTTAAATACTAATACATTTTTAAATAGGTTTTGTTCTGCTGGGAAGGCAATCTATGTATGAGTAAAAATGTCTTGTTTGTTTGTCTCGAAACAGTTTATTGACTCTTTTAAATGAAGCAACCAGATTTGAAATATTGACAATTCTTTCGATTTTCGATCACCAACCAACCCTTTATCAACACCCTTCAAGTTTTCATCGGTCCTATTAGTAAGGGAAAAACCGTCATCGACATCGAATTTTGAAGCGGGATTCTCTCCTTTTAAACCTGCTCCTCCTCCTCAAAACTTCATCTGTTGAATGGTCTAAATACGATTTTAATAGGTTTTTAAAAGAAGCAGAATTAGGAGTTCTAAATGAGTAATACACTAACAATTAGAGAAGAATCGGTCCTGTTCTGCATGGTCACAATACTGTTTAGACAAGTTCTTGAAAGCAGCAAAATTAGAAAAGGAGTTCTAAATGGGCCTTCAAGCGTTAAAGGAAAATCCTGAAACTTGTCAATATCAAGTGGAAGTGAGCAACGGATTTGACGTAGTTGATGAAGCAGGGGAAGTGGGTGAAGGTGAAACTACAGATATTGATAGACTGTGGAAGGATATCAAGGAAGTGATTCAAAAATCAGCTAAAACCAGACTACCAAAAGTGGAACGAAAGAAGAAGAAATGGTTCAACGACACATGCAGAACAGTAGTAGAAGCTATCATCACAGCTAGGAAAGCATGGCTACAGGACAGGAAAAATAAAGAATTAGAACAACACTACAGGGAGACATAAAGAGAAACAAGCAGAACCTTACGAAAAGGGAAGAAACTCTATCTAAAACAAACATTGGAGAGCATTTAGAATGACCAGAAAGAGAACAACATCCGTAAAGTATACGGGACAGTAGATAACATTAGGAAAGGATATTAACCGCGATCATCAGATCTTGACGACAACAATAGTAACATCATGACAGGAACAACCCACATTTTACAGGCATGGAAAGAGTACTTTGATAACTAACTGAACAGTCCTGAACCAGCCCAGGAGAAAAACACCCGTTCAACGTTAGAACCTTTCATCGATGATCCCTCATATGACGAGGTAACCAGCAGTCTGAAGAAACTGAAAAACCACAAAGCTGCTGCTTCTGATGGTATACCAGTTGAATTACTGAAATATGGGGGCTAGAAGCTCCATAAAAAACTTCATCAGCTTATCCTGAAAATATGACGAGAGGCACAAATACTGGATGGATGGAAGGAATCAATTATTGTCCCAATACACAAGAAGGGAGACTAGCGAAATTGCAGAAATTACAGAGGAATATCCCTACTTGTCACAGCTTACAAATTACTGTCGCACGTTATATTACGACTACTAATTCCATACGCCGAAGTCATAATATGAGACTATCAGAATGGTTTCCGTAAAAGCAGATCTACAAAAGACAACATATTTTGTATCAAGACAATCAATGAAAGAGTTTGGGAAAAGAGCAAAAACGTCCATTACCTATTCATTGATTTCCAAATCAGTCCACATAGAAACAGCGTGTGGAAATCATGGCAGAATACGGAATCCCACAGAAATTAATCAGCTTGGTTAAAATGTGTATGGAGAAGACGGTGAGCAGGGTGACACACTGCAGCTCCATATCAGATAGTTTTGAAAACAGAACTGGACTAAAACAAGGTGATCCGCTCTGCGAAGTTCTCTTCAACATTGTTCTGAAAAAAGTAATTCGGGAAACTAAAGAAGCCACAACCCGAGAGCTAACAGATAACAATCACTAAATCCTGGCATATGCAGATGACATAGCATTAATAGGAAGTAATCGAGGAGAAATTAAAACTCTATTCAGGAAATTAAATGAAACCGCTGTTAAAATAGGTATAAAATTTAATGAAGAGAAGACAATGATCATACAGAGAGAAAACATGATCAACGCAATAACCTTAATATATACAATTTCACGTTTAAGAAAAATCCAAACTTCAAATACCTCGGTGTCAATTTAAATGACTGCAACAGGAGACTTGTTGAACGCCGAAATAGATTACAGAACGCAAAAAACTTTTACTTTTCTCTGCAGATATTACTTGCCTCGAAGCTGCTGACCAGAAAAACCAAACTAAAGCTATACAACACTATACGACTGCTATACGAAGCCAAAAGTTTTACAGTCTTCGAAAACAAGGTGTACAGGAAAATTTTCAGAATCACTTTGGACCAGGCAACTCAAAGATGGGTTGTCAGATCAAACCATGAGCTGTACAAGTTAGCCAATAAACCCAGGGTAGTGAACATCCCGCCTGAAGCAGTGAAGGCAGTTATATAGGCACTCCCTGCTGGAGTCGAACCGGTTTCCCGATACATGGAAACTCGTAAAATTGATCTTAGTTGAAAAACCTAGGAAAACAGTGGAGGCTGTTAAATATAGACCAATCAATATGTCTGATCAATGTGCTGGCTAAGGTGTACGAAAATATTGTAAACCAGTGATTTCAGGAGGAAATTGAGACAAACGGGAATCTCCATAGAAATTTATGAGATTTGTGAAAACCACAATTTGTGCGGTAGAGCACGTCATCCGCAATGTAGAGAAGGAAATGCAACAAGGCCAATGGAGTGCCCTCGTTCTTATTGACGTACAAAACGCCTTCAATTCTGCCCCGTGTCACATAATCCTATCCAAACTTGAAAAAAGTGGAGTTAGCCAGTACCTAATCAACACTGTACAATCCTACTTCAGAAATCGCGTCATGCACGATGAAGGCCCTAGGCAGCATACTGCCTAATATTAGCGGTCCGGGACAACAGAAAAGGAAGGTGCTAGTGATGGCAATGGAGTCGATAGTGATGTACGGGGCTCCGTTATGGGTCGGGGCAGCAAGGTCAAATCTATAGGAAAAAAATCAAGTCCACCCAAAGATTAATGGCCTTTAGAGTACCGCATAACATCTGCAGATGCCGCACTCGTAGTGAATCAGAAATGGCAGAAAGAATGTGACATGTATGGCTCGGTAAATTTCCACATTACAAAATGCCTTACAGGACACGGATTCTTCTGCTCCTACACGGGGAATTCTAAAGAGGGGGAGTGCATAATGCCGATACAGTACAGAACAAGTAGATCATACTCTAGAACACACAATATTCCATTGTGGAAATTGGGATAAAGGGACAATATAAAAAGAAATCTACCTATGGCCGCCATGTCCCCGAAAAGCAAAATAGAGGAAATGATCGCACATAAGGACAGCTGGGAAACTTTGAGGAATTTTGTAGAAAAAGTGATGCGGAAAAAGGCTAAAGGTGAGCTAGAAGAACAGAGCAGAGAAAGAGGCCACACGAGAAAAAAGGATATTATGACCAAACCTGTAGGAGGTAAGGCTGAAAGGCGGGAACACTACAGGAGGGAAATAAAGAGACCACCCTGGAAGACCGAGGAGTAGATGGAAAGCTGAGGTGACCTCTGATTGCAGACAGATGGGCGTCACTGGATGGGAGGATGCGGCGCTGGATAGGAAGGAATGGAGGCAGATAGTAAGAGCGGCACGGGATCGTCGCGTACCAAAGATACCAACGGAGTGAGTGAGTGTTCTAAATGGGCAATACACCAGCAATTATAGATAGAGTAGATGGGTTATAAGTTCATCAACACCTTTCAAATTTTCATCGATTTTGTTCTGCATGGTCACAATACGGTTTAGACGACTTCTTGAAAGAAGCAGAATTAGAAAAGGACTTCTTAATAATTGGTAATACCCCGTAAATTAGAGAAACAGATGGGTTACAATTCATTCACATCTTTCAAGTTTTGTTCTACATGGTCAAAATAGGGTTTAGACAAGTTCTAAAGTTCTAAGTTAGACTTCTAAAAGGCACCAGCAATTAGAGAAGTTGATACAAGTTCATCCACACCTTGCAAGTTTTTATTGGTCTTTTTGTGCTTGGTCAAAATAAGGCTTAGGTAAGTTTTAAAGTTTTAAGTTATATTTCAAAAAGGGGTATTACACAAGCAATTAGAGAAGTAGATGTTGTAACCCATCTACTTTTCTAATTGCTTGTGTGTGTGCTCATCGACACCTTTCAAGTTTTCATCGGTTATGGTCAAAATTTGGTGCAGAGAAGTTCTTGAAAGAAGCAGAATAAAAAAAGTAGGTTCAAAAGGTTAAAAAGAGGTTCTAAATGGTTAATATACCGTCAATTAGAGAAGAAGATGGGTTACTTAGATTTATAAGGTCGCAAGTGATCTTCAAAATCTAGCTTAGAAATACAAATTAATCTATCTATTAATTATCAAAAATTAATTTATTCAAGGTCTAAAATGATTTTGGTTCTGAAAATTTTGGGTTTGACATTCCAGCTTTTTAAATAAATCTTACATCTAGATAAACCAATTATTTCTGACGTAAACGAGCAGTCTAAACAAAATATATGACTTCTTTTCCTCAAATAAATTAAGGTTTCATAACTTATTCAACACATATGTTTCCACATAAAATTGTAACATTTTTAACGAGTTTCCCTGCGCAGTCTTTCATAATCGCCAATAAAAGTGTCTGTATAAAAATCTCAAGTTAGCAATAACACTTGCAAACAATAATTAATGTTTTTTTATTGAAACGCAATTTTCATAATGGAGAACCTTACGCAACTCGCGGATAAATAATAGATTTAACGCGATTTGTTTAAATACGGACGTGGATACTTTTTATTACGGATAATAATCTCAGAATACACACAGAGAAAGTTATTTAATAACAAGGCACACACGCGGACGAAGAAAACTGGGCGCGTTCGACAAGTTTCATCATCGCAGCCTGATTTACACCACTTATGTAAAAGCAACTACTCCACAACAGGTGTAGGGAGATTTACTTAACAAATAAAATGTTTTTCGGACGATAGAAATCTTTGGAGTTTATATTCTCGGAGTGTTATTACATCTGCATATTGTTATTTTTTGTCAGTTGGGAAAGATCGTTGGCCTCTGCTCATTGAAAGCATCGTCGGCGTGTGATCCTGCCACGGAGATAATCGCTCGGTTCGGTCTGAGGCGGTTCAGTGAAAGTACGAAGAGTGGATAGAAAGAGAGGATATTCGCGTCTAGTCGGGAATGCGGAAGCGACGGTTTTTGCTAGATTATTTTCTCGTTATAAACGGCGCACAATGTAATCGATCGGAAATTGTTATTTTTCTTTTTTAATTAGATGTTGGTTTGTATGTTAGGCACGTGTGTGGCGATTATGGATGCCGGAATGGAGAGTTTTGTATATGCATAAATTTTTATTGCGAAATTATACTGTTCCATTTAGAATAAAATAACAATAAATAAATTATTACGTATAATAAATAAATAATGAAAATATAATAAATAATTTTTCGGTTAATTTTATGAGGAATTATTTAGTTTGAAATTTGTCCTTGATTAGTCTGGTCCAAGACTATGGTAACAGAAGAATTTGGAGTTTTTACTAGATTTTTAGAAATACCTTTATTTGTATTATGGAGAAAACATTGGATAACTGAAAAAGTTGTTGGAATTTTTTTTCCCCTTTCTCCAAATTTAGGAGATTTTCGAGAATTTAGGAGAAAATTTCTACTTGGATTTTGGACGTTACAATGGGGAACTAAAAAAATTCTGGCTAGATTCTTAATTCCCTCTTGAATTTTGGAAAAACTACAACTAATTGTAAGATTTAAAAAAAATAGATTTTAAAACTACACGAAACCAAAATTGGGTTTTGTGAACTGTTAAGGGTCGGATTCAAATTTAGATCTTGATCCAGATAAGTCTAGACCAGTGGTTCTCAAACTTTTTTTTGCCGCGGCACCCTTATCGAACTAAAACAATCTCGCGGCACCCCTGTTGGGCTAAAAAAATTTTTACTTTTTTGACAAATTTCGTTTGAAGATTTCTTCACGTTTATCTACTAAATCAGACTGATTGCATTCGAGATGTCTTTTTAATTTGTATGGAACCAAGCCGCTGTTAGTAACAATTTTAAGACAGATAACGCATTGCCCATCCGGTGCTTGTTCGTACCCAACAGAAACAAAGTCGATATGAGGTAGCTATGATCATATTTCCTTATTTTTCCTCGGATTATTTTTTGGTAGTGAGTTGCGTTTTCTCGAACTGAGGCAGAAGAACTTGATTGATTTAAACCAATTCAGATTTTAGCGAATTGTCTACAATTTTGCATTAAAAGTAGGAACTCAAATTCGTTTAACTCCTAATGTAATTTTCTTTTTACATTTCTTGATTATTGCTGCGGCATCCCCAGGCATACTTTCGCGGCACCCAGTTTGAGAACCACTGGTCTAGACAAACAAGTCTAGATAGACAAGACTAGACAGACAAGACTACACAGCACATACTGTGCACAGATTTTATAGCTTCCTTTATCTCTTCTGGTGTAGTAACGGCATCTATATCCTTAATATTCACCGTAGTACATACCCGATAGTTGTATCCCTCATGATTCGGGGTTAACCTCCTTTTTAACCAGCCTAAGGAGTTGGGCGTAAGATTTCCCACTGGATTTCAGAAATACCTCTTTCATGTTCTTCTTGCCTTTCCTTCCGGTCCTGATCTTATCTTTGGGCCTCTGTCCGTTGCTGCATGTTGTACTTTTATTTCTGGTATTGCTGAGTTTTGGAGTGTGTGCACTCTTATATCTGTATTCGCGAATGTGAACTCGATCATTTTATTCAAGGTTCGCATTCTGGCACCGTGGGTTTGACAAATGACAACTACTTCCTACCATGTTTTTTGAATAGCAGTTTCAGGTGTTGCAAGCTATCGAAGGTCTGTTTGGGGGTGACGGATTCCTCCACGCTTTCCTTATCCGCCTTTTTGACTACAAGTTGGTATATGTACCGATCTGTCGATTCTATGTCACCTTCTTCGATTGGGACCCATATAGTAGGGGTTTCAGATAGCCGGCACCTCCAGGATTTTTTTTTCGGTACTCCTACTTCACTAGGCCTCGTGCATGCGTTGCAGAGCAATTGTGGTACTCCTTGTTTGGGACTGATGTCGTCGGCCACACATCATGGTAAGTCCCAGTCTAGTGGTGCTAGGAGCGGGTTTCCTGTTATTTTACTTACTCTTCTGTAGGCTGATGAGGGCCAGTCCTTATTGGAAACTTCTTCAAATTCCTCGTAAGAACTTGCCCTGTCTATTTCCTTCCATAGTTCATTCAGGACTTTCATTTCTTCCTTCATTTCCTCCGACAGATCATGGCCGGTAGGTCGGTTTGTGTGCTGCCTTCCAGGTATTCCTTTTGTTGTCTTGCATCACAGATGTAATTTCTTGTATATTTTCATACAATTTACCCATTTTGTCTGTTAATGCCCACAGATCTTCTGCGGCACTTCGTATATCTGCCTTCATGTTGGTGTTGCCTTTACCAGCCATAGTAGGTCTTGCACTTTTGCAGCGACTTTTCTTCTTCTTCTTGTTTCGAATAGGCCTAATTTGGACCACGCTTGCTCAACTGTTGGGCTTCTTTGCCTAGTATAGTCGCATCTTCTGCCGGTGTAACTCCTTTCTCTCTTCTGTCCAGGGGGTACCTTTCCTTCGGGGTTTTTCCTGAAATCCACGGACTTGCTTCAGGGTGCGTCTCACAGACTGTCTGTTTTGGAGATCTGGTATTCCCAGTTCTTTAACATTTTTCTCGGTTTCTGTCAACCAAGTGGCACGAACCTTCTTGTTTTGCCAATTATTGATTGCTGATTATTTGCCCGAAATTTTCATATTCCCGCCTTTCAAACTTGGCGGATGCGCATGCGCTAACTAACCGTAAAAAGGTCTATTACAAGATTTGTTCGCTTTGCAATTTATTTCTCTGTTAAATAACTGATCTACATGCAAAAAAACCGGCCAAGTGCGAGTTGTGACTCGCGCACCGAGGGTTCCGTACAAACTTGTAAGTAAGGTATCTTTAGGGGGACCTAACCCCCTATGTATGCAACCCATATGCTTCTGGTGCCTTACAATACCACGCAACACATTAGTGTATTTTCATAAGTTTCTAATAGTAAATTCGCATTTTTCTTGTAATTAAACTACATATTTACGGTTTTCATTTTTCCCTTTATATGTGCTGTAAGACACCGCTTTTTGCCAAATTTCATGATTCTAGGTCAACGGGAAGTACCCTATAGGTTTATATTCCCTTGTGAAATCGCAAAATATGCGACATAAACGGTCATATCTTTTGATCGCGTTGACTTACAAGTTTGATTTTTTCACAGCTGAAAGAGACCGCAGACCCGAGTATTTGATACAAATTTCAACTTGTTACCTCTACGCGTTCCTGAGAAAAATGATCTTGACAGACAGACAGACGGACGGACGGACAGACAGACGGACGGACAGACGGACAACAAAGTGATCCTATAAGGGTTCCGTTTTCGGTAAGGAAATCTAAAAACCGCTGCATAGGTCAAAAAATCTTTTTAAATTTAGAAATATAGAAACAGCAATTTTATGGCAAAACCGGCTATTTAAAGTCATTACTGAATTACAATTCCAACAGTAATTACATATTAGAAATCGGCAAAATACCGACTAATAATAATGATATTCCCTTTATTTATTAGAAACGATTTCATTAAAATACCGATATAATTACGGTATTAGCAAACATGCAATAGATATTCATAAATGAAGACGTTATCGAATAAATTCTAGAACGCAAGTTTCTTGAGAAAACGCTTCCTGGGGAGCGGCGACTGCGTATAATATTAATAATTTGCTTTGCAAACAGACAACAAAAAATGTGTTGTAATAATATGAGTATAAAGAAAGTCGTGGAGAATCGCGTTGGCATTTTTTAGTGCCACTACGTACACGCGCTAACAAAAGGATCTACTTACCTACATACATTTAAACGAGAAAAGTTATTATTTTCAGATTCTTAAGATGTGATTTGAAATGGTAGGTTATTCCAGTTTGTTGGGTTGTTTTCGGTGACTCATTTTTTCGCTAATATTTATTTATAGTAATATAAGATTAGTAATTGGTGAATATCGGAATGGGATGGATTGTTTTCGGCTGAGGTTTTTTTTGAGAAAAGCTTGGGAATAACAGTTTTGTAATTAATTTGAGGAATTTCTTAATTGATATTCTTTGTTTGTTCAAATATTTGGAGGGAATAAAAATTTGTTATAAAGGGTGATAAATTAAGAGTGTCCTGATTTTTAAACTGCAATTATCAAAAAACGAAATAAAAAATGTGTCACCTTTTATAAAATTTAACCTTTCTATACACACGCGTATCGGTCTCACAGACCGAAGGGTTCTTAGACTGCATACGCGGTTAGTTTCGCTGCCGCTGTGTTTTGAAATGGCGATTACAGAGAAGTTGATTGAGAATTTAAAAAATATCCTATATTGTAAGACCTACTATATTGTATGTACAAACAGATTCGGATCGTACACTAGGAAAAACTGCGTGGACGAATGTCGAATGAGGAAACACTGTTGAAAACTTGAGAAACATAAGGAAAAAGGACAAATTTTGTAAGCAAATAGGATTAGAATAGGAAGAAAATGTTAAATGAGTTTTAGGTGTTTTAGAAATTAAAAACAAATAAAAAATAACAAATTGACCGATTTTCTCCGTTTGTGCGTAATAATAAAAATACCAGAGTTTCTTCTTCTGAGGAAATCATCTCAACTATACACGTAAAAATCGCGTATTGATGTGGGCATGTCCACATCAATGTCCACCATTTCGCTGCCGCGGCGCTAGAGAATTTTTAACTGCGGAAATTTCGCGATGCAACTTTAAGTAGCTTACAGACCGAGGCGGAAGTTTCGCTGCCTCGACCAGTGCGTTATCGCGGCGGATTGATTGATGTGGCGGCTTATGTACATCTTGAGATCAACAAGCGCGATTTCCGCCATAGCCGCGGCCGTGCCGCGTTTCACGACAAGAACGCTACATGCGCGATTAGTTTCGCTGTCGCTGAGTTTTGAAATCAAAAATAAGAAATTAAAAATAAATAAGAAATTAAAAATAAATTCAAAATAACAAACTGACCGATTTTCTTCTTCTGTGGTCAATACTAATAATAGCAGAGCTTCTTCCTCTGAGTAACTCATGACTATACACCTAAAAATCGCGTTTTGGTGTGGACATGACCATTTCGCTGCCGCGCTGCTAGCGAATTTTTCGCTGCTGAAATTTCGCGACGCAAACGCTCCTTGCCGGTCTGAAGGAGCCTTTAAGGATCTCACAGACCGGCGCGGAAGTTTCGCTACCGCGACCGGTGCGTTATCGCGGCGGACCGATTGACGTGGCGGCTTATGCAAATGTTCAGATCAACAGGCACGATTTCCGCCATAGCCGCGGTAGTGCAGCGTTGCACGACAAGAACGCTGAATGCGCGGTCAGTTTCGCTGTCGCCGTGTTTTGAAATGGCGATTACACAGAAGTTGATTCATAATTTTAGAAAATATCCTATATTGTATGACCTGGATTATAATAAGTATTAGAATTGGAAGAAAATGCCGAGATTTGAAAATGTTAAAAATTAAGTCTGTTGATTTTATGAACCCACATTATTTTTCTTTTATTTCTTAAATGAATTTTAGGTGTTTTAGAAATCAAAAACAAATAAAAAAATAACAAACTGACCGATTTTCTTCTTCTGTTGTTTTGGAATTTTTTTTTTTTTGGCAAAACTATAATTCATTTGTTTTTGCAGTGAGACAAAGAAGTTATATATCAATTTTTTGCAAATTTATTAAGCTTTAATAATCTGCTGAAACCATTTTGGTAGCTTTTTTTGTTTTGCAGTTACAACCAAAAATGTAAGGACAGTTTTGGAATTAATTTTATTTTGACAAAACTGTAATTCATTTGTTTTTGCAGTGAGACAAAGAAGTTATATATCAATTTTTTGCAAATTTGTTAAGCTTTAATAATCTGTTGAAACCATTTTTGTAGATTTTTTGGTTTTGCAGTTACAACCAAAAATGTAAGGACAGTTTTGGAATTCATTTTATTTTGACAAAACTGTAATTCATTTGTTTTTGCAGTGAGACAAAGAAGTTATATATCAATTTTTTGCAAATTTGTTAAGCTTTAATAATCTGTTGAAACCATTTTGGTAGCTTTTTTGGTTTTGCAGTTACAACCAAAAATGTAAGGACAGTTTTGGAATTCATTTTATTTTGACAAAACTGTAATTCATTTGTTTTTGCAGTGAGACAAAGAAGTTATATATCAATTTTTTGCAAATTTGTTAAGCTTTAATAATCTGTTGAAACCATTTTGGTAGCTTTTTTGGTTTTGCAGTTACAACCAAAAATGTAAGGACAGTTTTGGAATTCATTTTATTTTGACAAAACTGTAATTCATTTGTTTTTGCAGTGAGACAAAGAAGTTATATATCAATTTTTTGCAAATTTGTTAAGCTTTAATAATCTGTTGAAACCATTTTGGTAGCTTTTTTGGTTTTGCAGTTACAACCAAAAATGTAAGGACAGTTTTGGAATTCATTTTATTTTGACAAATTGTAATTCATTTGTTTTTGCAGTGAGACAAAGAAGTTATATATCAATTTTTTGCAAATTTGTTAAGCTTTAATAATCTGTTGAAACCATTTTGGTAGCTTTTTTGGTTTTGCAGTTACAACCAAAAATGTAAGGACAGTTTTGGAATTCATTTTATTTTGACAAAACTGTAATTCATTTGTTTTTGCAGTGAGACAAAGAAGTTATATATCAATTTTTTGCAAATTTGTTAAGCTTTAATAATCTGTTGAAACCATTTTGGTAGCTTTTTTGGTTTTGCAGTTACAACCAAAAATGTAAGGACAGTTTTTGAATTCATTTTATTTTGACAAAACTGTAATTCATTTGTTTTTGCAGTGAGACAAAGAAGTTATATATCAATTTTTTGCAAATTTGTTAAGCTTTAATAATCTGTTGAAACCATTTTGGTAGCTTTTTTGGTTTTGCAGTTACAACCAAAAATGTAAGGACAGTTTTGGAATTCATTTTATTTTGACAAAACTGTAATTCATTTGTTTTTGCAGTGAGACAAAGAAGTTATATATCAATTTTTTGCAAATTTGTTAAGCTTTAATAATCTGTTGAAACCATTTTGGTAGCTTTTTTGGTTTTGCAGTTACAACCAAAAATGTAAGGACAGTTTTTGAATTCATTTTATTTTGACAAAACTGTAATTCATTTGTTTTTGCAGTGAGACAAAGAAGTTATATATCAATTTTTTGCAAATTTGTTAAGCTTTAATAATCTGTTAAAACCATTTTGGTAGCTTTTTTGGTTTTGCAGTTACAACCAAAAATGTAAGGACAGTTTTGGAATTCATTTTATTTTGACAAAACTGTAATTCATTTGTTTTTGCAGTGAGACAAAGAAGTTATATATCATTTTTTTGCAAATTTGTTAAGCTTTAATAATCTGTTGATACCATTTTTATAGGTTTTTTGGTTTTGCAGTTACAACCAAAAATATAAGGACAGTTTTAGAAACCATATTTTTGGCAAAACTTGTAATTCATTTGTTTTTGCAGCGAGACAAAGAAGTTATATATCAGATTTTTGTAGTTTTATTAAGCTTTAATAATCTGTTAAAACCATTTTTGTAGGTTTTCTCGTTTTGATGTTACAACCAAAAATGTAAAGACTGTTGTAGCATTAATTTTGTTTTGCAAAACTGTACAGTTTGCAATACTAATATTAGCAGAGCTTCTTCCTTTGAGGAATTCATGACTATACACCTAAAAATCGCGTTTTGGTGTGGGCATGACCATTTCGCTGCCGCGCCGCTAGCGATTTTTTCGCTGTGTAAATTTCGCGACGCAAACGCTCCGCGTCAGTCTAAAGGAGCCTTTAAGGTGCTCACAGACCGAAGCGGAAGTTTCGCTACCGCCACGGGTGCGATATCGCGGTGGATCGACTGACGCGGCGGCTTATGTACATGTTCAGATCAAAAAGCGCGATTTCCGTAATAGTCGCGGTAGTGCAGCGTTGCACGACAAGGACGCTGCATGCGCAGTTAGTTTCGCTGCCGCTGTGTTTTGACATGGTGATCTCTGTAATCACATTTTAACAAACGGAACACAGGCTGAATATTTAAATATATTCAGCCTTTCCGGAGCTCTACAAAAATTATTGAGTCTTTTTAGGACTACCAAATCAAATATCAGTGAAATTTGTAAGTTATTTTATAGCTTTCAGTCCACCTTCGTGGCACTTAATGTTACATATGAGTTTTATGTGTTTTAGAAATTAAAAATAAATACAAAATAACATATCATCTTATGCAGTCAATGCTTAGAATACCATAGCTTCTTGCTCTTAGCACATCTCGACTACTATATACACTTGATGTGGCCATTTCCATTTCGTTGCCACGCCGCTAGCAAATTTTTCGCTGCGGAAATTTCGCGATGCATACGCTCCGTAACGGACTGAAGGAGCTTTAATCCTCTCGCTCGTCCCCCCGCGATGCTCGCTTTGTCTCTCTTGCTCAACGACAACGTCAATCAATTTTATGGTAAATCTGCCATGGATTTATTAAAGCATTTTGATGAACTCAAAAGACAAACTTCAAAAATGATGCCAGTAAGTTTTTTACTTCTCGTTTAAACTATTTTCAAAGGTGGTATAACTTTGAAGATCCGGAATATCAAGCAATGAAAATGTTGTCTCTTAAAGAACCAATCACATGGGCAGACATTACTACACTACAAGAAATTTAAAAAATGGACTTAGATTTGACATATTGGACGATGAGGTAGGAATTTTACGTGAAATGCAACCACATCTCATTGAAGAGAATCGAGTTGATTTGCGCTGGGTTGACTTCTTTGCGAAATCGAAAGACCGAAATCCCTGCCCTGAATTGAAAAAGCTTATCACGTTTGTTCTCTCCATTCCTGTCTCTAATGCTTCTTGCGAGCGCTTATTTAGAGCACCATCATAAGCATGATGGAACAAGTGTGGAGCAAGGAAATGAACAGGATAAACATATCGTTAGTAAAAACAGAGTTACAAGTACTGCAAAGCTTCAATTTTTCATGTAAAACTTTTTATGGTTACGTGCTAAAAAACCGTGAAATATTAAATGCTTTTCGAAAACAATTTAAATATAAATACGATATATTAAAATCTCCCGGGTTCACTGAAAAAAGTACACTCTAAAAATTACAGTTTAAATAGTAGCAGCGGCCTTACGAATACAAATTTGTGAAGATTGCAGTCGCATACTGTAGTTTTTAAAACTTATTTACTAATAATACCGGAAACTGTAATTTAAAAAAGCAATTGTTAGTTTTTACAGTTTCAAAATCGTAAGGCCGATGCTACTATTTAAACTGTAATTTTTAGAGTGTACTTTTTTCCGTATTGAATCTATCGAGAGTTGGTAATCCTAGGTAACAGTCAAGGTGTATTAAAACATCGTATTTGTTAATTTTAGAAAAGATTAATCGAAAAGCTCATAAATCAACCAAGAGATTCAAATAATTAGTTATTCCATATCTACGTTATATAGCGTATTTAAAAAATATTTATTAAACTATTAATTATAGTTTTAACTGAATTTGCAATTAAAAACTAACATGTTTTGTTTGTTTAATGGAAACAATTAAATAATACAATAAACTGCATTCACGAGCCGTTGAAAACAAGACTTGCATTCAAGGACAAACTGTACACCAGAGATGAGTTGTATTGTTGCCAGAGAAAACTTTTAGAAAACCGTAAACAATAAAACTGTGCAATTATTACACAGGACGTCATGCCGGCTAATTTGCATACACATGTAGGCAACGCGTCATCTTTTTATTGGCGTTTTCACACGAACGGAATTTTAACGGCTCGTGGAAAGTTAGTCATAAAAAAGAGATTTTTGTACACAAAACTTGAGAAAGGAATTGTCGATTATAAGGCATCGCACAGTTACTCATACATTGTTAAACAAAATAAGCAAACAATCTTCTTGCGGTGCATCTCCTATCGGAGGTTTGCTACCATCACAGTTATCGGAAGCTTATTGGCTGCAGCTCGGAATAACTGAATGTTGGTGCTGCCTAACCAGTCCCTTAGGTTTTTGAGCCAAGACATTCGGCGTCTTCCGAAGCTCCTTTTCCCTCCGATTTTTCCTTGTACTATCAATTTGGGTCTTCTCATTATGTGGCCTAGGTATTGTAACTTTCTCTTCTTAATGGTGTGAATTATTTCCAATTCGTTTTGCATTTTATTTAAGATTTCTGGGTTAGTTACCTTATCTGTCCGTGGAATACGCCACATTCTGCGGTAACACAATACTTCGACGGCATTCAGTTTGTCCAAGTGATTCTTCTTGAGAGTCCACATTTCAACCACATACAGTAATATAGAAATGACATAGCACCTCAGCATTCTTGTTGAAAAAATTTATATCCAAATCTATATCCAAAGTTCTACATTTATATCCCTACTAGCGCAGAGTTTCTTCATTTTCACCAATATTGATCTTTCTATTTCAATGCTTGTTTTAATTTGTTATGTTGAGTTACCTGATTCCAAGGCATATTGTCATATGTCACTAGAGTACTAGAACGAGTACTAAACGAGTACTAGATTAATAAAATTGTTTTTAACATCATTTCTTTGTATTTAACTTAAGTTAATTTATTTTAAGTGAAGAGCCATCTGCTTATCTGTATGTTATTTATTTAGTACTCGTTGATGAGTGACATGACTAGTACGTTTTGGATCCAGTGCATTTAACTGCTAAGAGAGGCCATATGTTGCCACAAAATTTCTCTTAAAATTTCTCTATAAAAGTCCCATGTTTTTTGTTATTTTAGAGGTTTTTTTTTTAAATCGCCCCGTCGAGACTTTAAGTCGCAAAATGGCCAAACTCGCACCACAAATAGAAAAAAAGACTGGGCTACACACTTCGCTAGCTACACACGGTGAAGGTGTCGGTTTTCTGACTAGACCGCGTCTTGGTGGTTTGCGGGCGTGTTTAAAAAAGAGTCGAAATAACTCTACGTCTTCGGTCGACCATAACCCATAGCCTGACGACGGCGCCGACTACACTGCCGCAAAGATAAAGGTTCAATCTACCGAACTGCGTTGAAAAATCGCGAGTCCACAGCGGCATGTTCGACCCAGAAGGCGGCAAACTCGGGGGTGCACCCTGTTTTACAGTGCACCCTGTACGTGTACGGTGATATTTCCGGAACGGGATACCCGACTGAAATGCGGATCGGTTTTTCCAATTGCCGAATCTATTACGCGCAATGCGCACTAAAATGTTTGCCAGTGATTTCCGAACTCGCATATTGACGGCCAAAGAGACGGTTGCAGATTTTATTTCGGCATTTCGGACGCACCAGGTGAAGTGGGTCGCACAGGAAGCCGCGAGGGGTACCAAAATACATGTAACGGCGAATAGCATTGCCTCGTACCGTAAAAGTGGGATTCGGCTGCGAGGTGATGGGAGACATCTCAAAAAACCGTGCAAAAAAAGCTGAAGTTTTCATACGTTGGCGCCTCGATGGGGATGGGCTCGGATGGCGAGCCCTCAAATGCCAAAAAGACGCGGGCATCCGTTGGAAAACGAACGCGTGTTAAGGTGAGCGCACCTTCCGGCGAACGGGACCTGACACGCGTTTAGATCTGTGGCGCCGGCGCCGGTACCAAAATGCGAGTCTCGATGGGCTCCACGTGCTGGTTATGTTATTGGAACGTGAAAAACACGACATCCTGTTGCTCTAAATCAACGAAAAAAATACTGTCTGTGCACTAACAGTTATAACTTGTCTACTAACAGTTATAACTCGGCGTCGCGACGCGATTCTGCGACGTCCAATTGTTGGTGCGGAAAAGCAGAAGATTGTTCTACAATCCACTGCAAAATCCAGTACATTCAGCAGAGGGTTGCCAAAATATGGACGCCTTAATTCAAACATTTCTTTTTTGCAGTGCAGTGTTTTCGCGGGCGTCGCCACGGCCGCAAAAGACGCAACACGATTCCGCTTCCACTAAACAATAAAACGTTCAATTCTCTGCGGGATTTGCGTGAAATCGTCATCGCATAGTTTAAGTTGGCGATTCTATGTAAATTTTCCTGGGCGTCCAAAATTTTTTTTTAATTTTATGGCGTTGCGACGCCGTCTTAAAAGCAATCCGGATTAAACTCCAAAGCAAACTAAGAGATACCATACTGAATAGAATGGCGCTAGTCCTGTTGTGATCCGAATGGCTGTTTCGGAGGAATTAGAATCCCCGCAAATAGAATTTGAAGAAAATAGCGTTTTCCAGATTTTTCGCGATGAAAATGACATGGAGCAAGTACAGGACGTAACAGTAATCGGATTATTTCACCGGCCTTTGCGGACAACCATCCTGCATCAAACTAACCTATTTTCAGACATGGAGCCCTTCTAATAAACAAACCGTGTCCACAAATGTAAACGTTGAAACGAAATTTTCTTTCCGCTGCATCGGAGGAACCGGCGGTCGCATACTTGTTCGCCAAATATCGAAAGACGTGCCAGGGTTGCGGCCAGAGGATGCAAGAAAAAAAAATAGCCGCGGACCAAAGTTGCTCCTCAAATCGCCTAAAAAGCGAATTTTAGTTTTTCGTACCCGAAGGACGATTGGTGCGCGGCAGACTGACACTGATGAAAAGCCCATTCTGTCCTACGCTGGAAAATTATATTTTCCCGTTTCGCCATGCAAGATGAAAGGAAATTTAGCGGAAAATGTGAGGAAATGTTAAAACGTGCCTACAGGCGCTCGCTGCGGGGGTAGAACGTTGTAAAACTTGCAATAAATAACCTAATTTTTTGATCGATCTAATTGCAAAAAAAACCTTTTAACAAATTTTAAAATTTAAAAAAAAAATTTTTTAACAATTTTTCATAATTTTCAATAAAACCCTAATTTCTTGACACCTTTTTAGTTCAGTGAAGGCTCGTTACTCGTTTAGTACATCGTAAAAATGTACTGGGGGCAGGTAATAATATGCAAATACCTGTTGTATAATTGAATGTTCTGCATGGCATTAGCCTGGGAAGTAGTTGTTTCTACATGGGATTTGTCTTAATATTATAGAGCTACGAACAAGTTGAATATATTTATATATTCAGGTTACATTTCGTCCTTATTAAGTTTATATGATGTGTATTTATAACACTGGTCAACACAAGTTTTGTTTCCTTTATTTTTTTTTCTGTTATTGGGTATTTCTATCGCCCTGACTATGAAAAAAATACTGGGAGATTGCTAACAGCTTTACTTTTTGAAATATACAGTTTTAATATTTTGACAATAAAATACAGAAAAATAATACATTATGTTAACAAAATTTCTATTGAACACTAGCAAATGATCTTTTAGAATATTCCCTTGAATGAACGACTTTAGGTAGATCTCGTTGCAAACTCCAGCAGTAGTCTGTCATCATATGTAAGCCCCACCGCCCCTGATAACGCTCTTCCATTGTTCGAAGATCCTGATGAAATCTTTCACCCTGCTCCTCACTAAAATCACCCAGATTTTGTGGAAATCGGTCTATATGCGAGTACAGGAAGTGGATTTTTATGCTCATGTTGATACCTAGCTGATGTAGTATTGTTGTAAGTAAAATATTGATGATACACAGTTTTTACAAAGTTCGCCATAAATGTAGCAAAAACAATCGGGATTAAACACACAACATCTTCTTGACGAAGCCATATCGAAAAACATATCAAAATATATTTTAGTGTTCAATAAAAAACGAAAATCTAAGTAAAAATGGTATCTATAACTCAAAAACAAAAGCTGTTAGAGAAAAATTGTTGCCATATTTAAAAAATACGCGTCAATTTGAGATAGAAACATAAAAAAATCACATTAAACAAACAACTTTATTTTTTTGTTGACCAGTGTAATTAATATGGTTTCACCAATATTAAATTATCTTCTAGTTTTGTATTTATAATTTTGCTTTTCATATATCTTCTACTTTTGCCCGCCTTCTAGTTTTGCGTACCAATCTAATATTTGTTTATCTGATGTTTTGCCGGTTGGTCCAGCATTAGCCGGCTAGTATTAACTGCATAATAACGTCTATTATTATTAAGTCTTGTCTATTTTAAGTCTTCATTGATTACACTTGCTTGTATACTCAAATCCTAACTGTGTAGTATTGCTAGCTATGTAAAGTAAGAAGTATATTGTGATTTGTTATTTATTTATTTTTATTCGGCCTGTCCTGTCTATTTGTTTGTTACTGTATCATGTGTCAATCCTTGGAACTATCATACATAGTTTTAATCTGCATTTAATTTAGAATAACTTTTCAAATCTTACTTATGGTCTGAATCTGAATCTTAGTCATAATATTACTCAAAAGATAATCAAAATTTGGAAGACATAACCGACCTGAATTAATTTGACTGATATAAAAATCTATGCGAGTGAAGCCGCGGTCTATAGCAAGTTCATACATAATCTTAAAATCAGGTTATTTCTCAACTTTACCATAACCATATTTCTCGAATTGCCTCGTGCTCGATTTCACAAACAGTTCATTTTCTATCTTACAGTTCAATTAACTTAAAGCGCACGGGATAATTAACGTAAAGGTACGGTTGCAATTATAAACCACGGTATGCCCATTGCGGTTTGCATGTTAATACTCACAACCAACTTCCTCAAGACTTATATCGCAAGATTGCCTTATAACATTTACATTTTAATGGTAATAAAAAACTTGCGTGCGTTAAATGAAAATAAAAGAAACATTAAATCGTCATTAAGTGAGTGGTTTCTTTTGTGAATTAATTGAGGTTGATTTATTGTTGGTACATTAGCAACGTATCATCTGCAAGAGCTAAGAATTATTTATGTTCAAATGAAATTTATGTTGAAATTAAAATGAAAATGTTGTTCAAATGAAACTGATGTTCAAATGAAAATGATGTTAACATTTTACCTACGGCTCGCGCGATTACAAAGGTGAACATAGTCAGTTGCTCTTTTTTGAAGCATCAATCAAAAATAATAATATTAGACTACCAGAAGAGCAATTTTTGTTGCAAAATATGTCTGAGGCAAGTCTTTTGCTTCTAGTGTTATCATTAAGAATTCTTTTGTAATACCGCAAATATACCTACCATATTTTAATACTTAAAACAATAGATTTAATAAAATTTATTATATAATTATAACAAAGTTTAAAAATAATTGCGAAAAATTCAAAATAAGAAGAGTGCAAAAGAATTTTCCAAGGAAAATTGGAAAATTTTTTAATTTAAAAATAACTAAAAATAAAATTTATTCGATTTAAATTTTCCGAAAGTCGCAAATTTTCTGAAAGTTTTTCCAAAAGCAAGGAACAATTTTTTCCAAAACTAAGTAATTCCGAGGTAAAAAACTCCAATAGGGTTTGGAGAATTTAATCTATTTCATTTTGATATGAAAATATTTGCTTTAACTAGTCAAAGACCACGAGACAGATTATTAAATAGACGATATGGAATAGACTAGTATTCAACAAACCTTAGGGAATTTAGTCTAGTTCATTTTGGTGTGAAAATCTTTGCTTTAACTAGTCTACTAGTCGAGATATTTAAAATAATAAACTAATTTGTTAGAACAGCTAAGTTTGCGACTAATTATAAGTAGATTATTACTGGAGTAATCTAATTTGCATAGCTTTAGTCTTGTTTGTTTCGGTGTATGAATCTTTGATCTAGCTAGACCATTAATTGAGATATTAATACTAATACCAGATGTAAAAATCTCATCTAATTGTTGGAGACCAGCAAAGTTTCGAACTAACAATAAGTAGAATAATAAATAGACTAAATGGAAGCGTCTAGTTTTCAACTACACTAAGTCGTGTTTAGTTTATTTTGTGAGTAAAAATCATAGCTAGACTACTAGTTGAGATATTAAAGCCAATATCAGATGTGGAAATCTCATCTAGTTGAATATGACCGTTGTCTTGTCTGTCCAGTCTTGTCTGTCTAGTCTTGTCTATCTTGGTGTGTCCAGTCTTGTCTGTGTAGTCTTGTCTGTCTAGTCTTATCTGTCTAGTCTTGTGTGTCTAGTCTTGTCTGTCTAGTCTTGTCTGTCTAGTCTTGTCTATCTAGTCTTGTCTGTCTAGTCTTGTCTGTCTAGTCTTGTCTGTCAAGTCAAATCAAATCAAATCCATTTATTTGCTATCAGATGTAACTGAATACATATAAGCTAACCATAAGTCATAAATCATTAATGTTGTACAACCATCTATCTTTCAGGTATATTTTAAGTTTTTGTCGAAATAATCTCATTGAAGTTTCCTCTTGTAGTTGAGTGGGTAGCTTATTGAAGTTATGGGTTCCTATGTGAGAAGGTGCTTTGCTGCATAGCGTTAAGTTGGCAAATGGTGTTCGTATTAGATTCCTGCCTCTAGTATTGTATAAGTGTTGATCTCTGTTTTTGGTAAGTTGGGTTTATTTTTGAAAATATAACATGATACACCCAGATGTATATGGATGGAACCTTCAAAATGTTTAGGGATTTGAAATGTGGCCGACATGATGTTGTCCTCGATATACCTTTAATAGCCCGCACGACCCTCTTTTGCGCCCTGAAGACGACAGTCGACTAGTTGTGGTGATGTCCCCCATATAATAATCGCGTATGTGATAATGGACCGGACCTCCGCGTGGCAGATTCGTAGCAAGAGCGGTAGATCTATGTTATTTCGTAGAATATTTAGCATGTAGGCTTTTTTATTTACCTTGGAGGTAATGTTTCCATTTTCCAATGCATCCATTCCAGTGTATTTCGTCTTCTAAAGGTACTTCTAGAAATTTAATACTACTTCTTTCTGTTCTCGTGTCACCAATTTTTAATGAATAGTCTTCAGCTTGGGTCCGACGCTTCGTTTGGAAAATAACATAGTTTATCTTCTCTGTGTTTAAATGAAAATTATTTGCTGAAAACCAATTGTTCAGGTTATATAGAAGGTTATTGGCTACTGCTTCAGTTGTTTCCACTGGCTCCTCTGAGATGATAAAGCTTGCATCATCAGCGTAGAACACACTTTTGACCCCGCTTAAATATCGTGGGAGGTCTGGGATATATATTGTGAAAAGAAGAGGGGCGAGAACGCTACCCTGTGGGACACCCATTTCTATAGTGACATCATTCTGCTTACCAAATAGGATCTGAGCCAACTTCCACATTTTCCCCTGATGCCATAGGTTTCTAGTTTATTCATTAGTTTTGCGTGTGATACGCAATAAAATGCTTTAGTGAGGTCACAGAAAATACCCATTGGGCATTTATGATTATCAATTTCCTGGAGAATTTGATGATATAATTGTAGTATTGCAGTTGTGGTAGACTTCTCCTTACAGAATCCATGTTGTTCCTGTGGTATAATGTCGTGCTTCTTAATGAAGGGCATTAGTCTGCTTACCAATGCGTATTCTAGGATTTTTGATATAGCTGAAATTAAAGCAACTGGCCTGTAATTTTGAATCTCCATAGCACCTTTCTTATGGATCGGGATTATTAGTGACTTTTTTAGGATATGCGGAAACATCTCATACTTGAATCAGATGAAACATTGGATCAGCTAAAACAGAATTGAACTATTTTATAAAGATACAAGGAATTTTATCCGGACCTTGAGCTGATAAGTTTTTTTAATTGAATATAAGTCTTGATGTTTCCTCAGATGTGAATTCTTCTAGATAGATTGTTTTGTTCTTGAAGTCTATATAGTCATCGCATATCACTTGCGGTATTATGTTCTTATGTATTGCTTCAACAGAGAAGAAAGAATTCAATTCAGTAGAAATCTTCCTGGGAGAGGTTATCTCGTTGTTATTGACTTGTAATCTAATTTTGTTTTTTACTTTGTTTTTGTTAGATAATTCGTTGATTGATTTCCAAATTGCTTGCTGCTTGTTGACCGCATTTTCAATTTTGTTGTTGTAGTAGTTGCGTTTAGTTTGATGAATAAGTCTTTGATATTTGATTTTTTCAAGTCAATAAACTGTCTTTAATGTTGGAAATCTTCTTTGAAAAACGAACAGATCCTTTAATTTCCTACTAGATATTTTTACCTCTTTCCACTTGACACACGTGGATAATGAGCGTTTCACTTTTCTCAAAGAAAAGGAGGTCCAGAAATGATGTTGTAGAGTGCATAAGAACGATTCTGCTTTGCGATCACAGTCAGTTTTGGAGTACATATCTTGCCAAGTTTCTTCATTTAGTGCTTTATGAAATAATCTTTTATTTTCTACCGTAAAAGCTCTAGTAAACCGGTCCTTTGGTGGGGTAGCTTTTCTTCCAATGCTGTTTAAGCTTATAAGGTGATGATCTGATAGTGTGGTGTCTTCTATATCTACCGTCATGAGATGAGTACCATTTGTGAAGACTGTTTCAACTAGGCCATAGGCATGGAGAAGATCGGTCAGGTACATTTGCTCCATGGATTCAATGGCAAAATTTATGTTAAAATCTCCCCCTAGAATGATTAAACTGTTTCTGTCAAAAATAGCGTTCAATACGAGCTCCAAGTTTAACAAAAAAGAGGCAATGCATCCCGTAGGAGGTCTGTATACATTTAGGATTTTAGTAGAGCGATCTTTTCTTTTCCATATGATGCCACAAATTTCAATAGTTTTTTCTACGGATTCTTTGTTAATGTCAAGACTATGTACAGATCTTTATTTAGATTAGAACGGACCCATATTGCTGACGCTCCTCCACTAGTAGGAGTTCTGCTAAAATGAGTTAAAATACTATAGTTAGACAAATGAAGAGGGGGGTAGTTTCGTTGGTCATCCATGTCTCGGTAAGGCATAAAAAGCAAGGTTTTCTCACGTGTAAGATTTGTTCCAATTCTTCAATTTTGTTTTTCATTGATTGAATGTTTAGGTACAACAGTATATTTATTTGCGATTTGAAATTTTGTTCTTGCACGACTTCGTTGAGATCTCGTTTTTCTATATTCGTTGTTGCAAGTTTTCCAGCTTTAAAAAATATTTGTTTACACAAGTATTTTTGGGCCAGGTTTCGGGTTTGTTGATCTCCTCTAAATCTTCGATGGGTACGGATACTTTGAACGAAGAGTACTCCTCCGGATGTTTAGCCTGAAGTTGTTTGCATCTAACAGTATTCAAATTTTTGTTTTGTAAGTTATAATATCGGCATCTGTTAGGGATGGCTCTAAGCGGTATACATGAACCTGAGCGAATCTTATGACCGCCCTGATAAGAGTCTTCTCCGCGTTTGTCCCTACGATAAAATTAGAGCGCCTTGATCGACTTTTACGTCTATTTTGAAGTTCCCACGTACCTTCATTTGTGAAACCATACTCATTATCTGATTTGGTTTTTTGTCTTGGCCTTTATTGATGTTTTTTGCAGGAGCGAGCTGATTTACTATTTTATCGCGGCGATGAATTTTTTCAATATTTTGGCTTTTTGTCGGTTCACTGAATGAGGTCTGAATTTTAATTATTGCATTCTTTAGCTCTAAGTTTTCTTCTTTTGGGGTCATTATTTCGGCACTTAAATTAGTAATATTGTCACATAAAAAAGCAATTTGCGTATGTAAAGGTTCTACTTCTCTTTTTATGACGCAACTGATGATGTCAATTAGTTGAGATGGCGACTTTTTAGTGATATCTTGACCACTGTTTTTATCCACTTGAACTCTTGAAACTCTAGTTCTTAGTTCTCGTTGCATTATGAGTAAATTGTTTTTGTTTTTCTTTCTTGTTCTTTGATTTTTATGTTTTTTATTTAATAAATTATATTGAAAATTGACTTTATATTTAGCAATTATTTACTAGCTCAGCTAAGCACGTCCGTCTAGCGTTTGACTCCTCGCGCTCGACTCCAAATATCCAAATTTCCAAACCGAATTTTCACCAAAAAACGCGCAGAAAAACTTTGAGAACACTTTACTAGTCTTATGAATTCAATATTTAAAATCCTCTTAAACACTATTTTAAAGGTCTTTATGGAAGGAATATAAATCCCGCACTGACTAGAATCTCCTCTGTCTAGTCTGGCCTCTCTAGTCTTGCCTGTCTAGTCTTGTCTGTATAGTCTTGTCTGTCTAGTCTTGCCTGTCTAGTATTGTCTGTCTAGTCTTGTCTGTCTAGTCTTATTTCTATTTCTCCATAATTATATTTAATGTGATCTAAAACACACAGCATAAGAAACACTCTAATGAAAGAGAAACGATGGGAACTCACTCACATCTCAACATCTTAATATTTTCACACACAACACGCTCATTATATAAGAAGTTTATACGTAAACGTGTCGCGACAGAAAAGAAAACATTTAACTAAGTAAAAAAGTCCTCGTTGTTGCATAATGGACACATAATTTATCGTGGATTTAAGTGGATTAGAAAATTAGTAAACTACCTTTGCAAGGTTTCAGTAAAATCGCGATGGCTTTGAAACGGGGAAATGTTTTCGATTTCTATTTTCAGTTTTGGGAAAACAACAAAATTACCTTGAATATTATATGACAGTTATCACAATCGACTTGGTATTAAGCTAATTATGTTGATTAGAAAATTATTAAGCAAACTAATGCTAGGTTTTAACAAAATCGCAATAACTTTTTGAAAGGAGAATATTTTCATTTTGGGTTTTAAGTTTTGGAAAGACTACTATATTACTAATTTATTACTAACTATATTACTAACTACTATATTACCATTAATTTGAAGTATCAATTGCAATAATCTGTTGGGAATTAAGCTTACTAGGGCGATTATAAAATTAGTAAACAAACTTTGGCAAGCTTTTAGTAAAATCACTTGAAAATCGCGATCACTTTGAACCGGTGAAATATTTTCTGTTTCTTAAAAGCTCAAAAGCTCAAATATATTGCAGAATGTACAGTATCATTCGAAATCAAACCGAATGCAGATGTTGACAAAATCTTCTCAATTTTGACTGGACTCTACAAAAGTTTAGTTCAATCAGGTAATAGATCAACAGTCTATAGTTAAATGATCTTGAGTCGAGTAAATATGTGGCACGCGTACCATGCTTAACACGCAAAAAATATTCACCCCACAAAATATTATATAAATGGTATACATCAACAGTCTATAGTCAACTGGAGTCGAGCAAGGATAGTAAATACGTGACAATGCTTGGCTTGCAAAAGATATTCACTCCACAAAATTTATAGTCAACTGGAGTCTAGCAAGGATAGTAAATACGTGGCACGCGTACTCTGCTTGGTACGCAAAAGATATTCATACCACAGAATATTATATAAATGGTATACATCAACAGTCTATAGTCAATTGGAGTCGAGCAAGGATAGTAAATACGTGACAAGCATGCCATGCTTGGCACTTAAAAGATATTCACTACACAAAATGTATAGTCAACTGGAGTCTAGCAAGAATAGTAAATACGTGGCACGCGTACCATGCTTGGCACTCAAAAAATATTCACCCCACAAAATATTATATAAATGGAATACATCAACAACTGGAGTCTAGCAAGGATAGTAAACTGGAGTCAACTGGAGTCTAGCAAGGATAGTAAATACGCGACAAGCATACAAAGCTTGACACTTAAAAGATATTCACCCCGCAAAATGTATAGTCAACTGGAGTCTAGCAAGCATAGTAAATTCGTGGCACGCGTATCATGTTTGGCACACAAAAGATATTTACCCCAGAAAATATTATATAAATGGTATAGATCAACAATCCACCGATAGATGACATATTGAATGAAAAAGCTCCAGAAATAACCAGAGACGAAGTTGTGCATGCAATAAAAGCACAGAAAAACGGAAAAGCTACCGGTCCCGATAAAATCAACGTTGAAATGCTTAAACTGATTGCAGATAATGAAGGTAAATGCCTAGACTTAATAACAGCATTATTTAACAGATTATATAAACGATGTACAAGAACTACAAAGCATCATATATTCCGTAGTTAATAGAAAAAATAGCGAGATGTCTGGATTGCATCTCAATGTCTCCAAGAGCAAATTATTGGTCTTTTCTAAGACTCCAATAAATGCACACCTGCGTGTCAAGCGACAAACAATCGAACAAGGGACCTTAATAAAATATCTGGGAGCTAACATCATTAGTCAGTGCGACCCTATAGGGAAAATAGTAGGGAAATACTTTCAAGGATTGAGCAGGCGAGAAAAATCTTCATGAATATGAAATCATTTTTTACAAGACTAGACCTCAGTTTGGAACTCAGAACTCGAATGATCAGGTGCTACGTCTTCTCTATCCTACTCAATGGATGTGAAAGTTGGACACTAAATTCACAGACCGAAATGAAAAGGGAAGCCTTCGAAATGTATGTGTATAGACGGATGCTGCGAATTTCATGGGTACAAAGGATCACCAACGATGAAGTACTCCAGCACATGCACAAACAAAAATAATTACTGAACACCACCGAGGAAAGAAAAATGCAATATCTGGACCATGTGATCTTCTTCTTCATGTGCATATCCGATTTCGGATGTTTGCGATGAGCATGACTATTTTCACTTTATTGGTTGCTATTCTCAAGAGCTCGTTCGAAGTCTTCCCGTACCACGCCCTGAGATTCTGCAACCATGAAATTCTCCTATGTCCAGGTCTTCGTTTTCCGTGTATCTTGCCTTGAATGATGGCTTGTAATAGGGCGAATCTGTCCTCGTTCCGCATGATGTGGCCTAGATATTGGAGCTTGCGGGTTTTGATGGTGTCCATGATCTCCTTCTCTTTCTTCATCCTGTGGAGGACTTCGATGTTTGTTACCCGATCTTTCCATTACTCGACTCCGTAAAGTAATATTGGGAATATGTAGCACCTCAACATGAGTACTTTGGTTTCAAGATGTAGTTCGTGATTTTTGTAGAGGTTATTCATTGTATTGAAGGCAGCTCGGGCTTTTCCAGTTCTACATTTTATTTCTTGGCTATTGTCCCAGTTTTCGTTCACAAGTGTACCTAAGTATGTTGTTTGTCTCACTCTCTCTATTTGTTGGTTGTGAACGTAGAGATTTGCATTAGCTATATTGTCTTTGCTAATGACCATGAATTTTGTTTTGTTGTTATTAATGTTAAGTCCATATTTTTCACTAGCCGCTACAATTCTGTTCATTAGTGTTTGGAGTCCTTCAAGAGAGTCAGCGAATACCATTGTGTCGTCGGCATATCGGATGTTATTCAATCTGACTCCGTTCAGTAAAATGCCTTCTTCTATGCCTTCTAGCGCTTCATTAAATTTCTGTTCGGAGTATAGATTGAACAGAATCGAACACATCGGGCCATGTGATGAGAGGTGATAAATACGAAATATTACGCCTCATAATAAAGGGCAAAGTACAAGGGAAAATATCAGTAGGAAGACGCCAGAACTCGTGGCTGAAAGATTTGAGGAGATGGTTCGACCGCTCGTCTGCAGAAATCTTTTGTGCTGCAGCTTCAAGAGCTAAAATTGCCATTTGGATCGCCAACCTTCGGCAGGGGAGCGCGTGATAAGAAGAGGAAGAATAGATCAACTATAGTCAACTGGAGTTAGGACTTCACACGAGAGTCTCGTTTCTGATCTCGTTCCGGAGAGCCGTAAAATTTTCTTCATAAATTTGAACCCGAGCTACCCGAACTTGCCCAAGCCCAGAACGAGCCGTTCAAATTTATGAAGAAAATGTTACGGCTGCCCGTGTCAGTTAAAGATTGAAGACGAGATCAGAAACGAGACTCTCGTGTGAAGCCTTAACTGGAGTCTAGCAAGGAGAGTAAATACGTGGCAGCATCCCATGCTTGGCACTTAAAAGATATTCACCCCACAAAATGTATAGTCACGTAGTTGACTGGAGTCTAGCAAGGATATATACGTGGCACGCGTACCATATTTGGCACGAAAAATACATTCACCCCACGAAATGTAATATATCCATAAATTATCCTCCTCCTCACTTAATAATTAATGATCAAATTTTGGTTGTAGTCGTCAAATTTTTTTCCAAATAAATTGCAATTGCAAGAAGCTATTTATTATTGTTGGGGGCAGTGACGCACGAATCAGCAATGCAATACATAGCGGAATGCAATAGAAAGAAGTTTAATTTGTGACCGGTCGACCTTCCAGAAATATTTATAACAGTCATGTCGGTCTCTTCGAGTGCTTTGGAAAGAGTTTGTAAGTAGGTACATTGCGCGAAATTTATGCTAATCCAAAGCAGAAAACTAGTTCGTAAAACTTGTTATTGTTATGTATAAATTGGTATTAGAGGTTGTTTGTGTGCTTTGAATATTTACGGTTAATTAAATTTTTGTTTGTTTTGGTTGTGTTAAGGGAAAGTTTTTATTAAATTATTCCATTAAAATATTATTGGAGTACGGAATACGTGCATGCATTAAAGATGTAGCTTTATAATAATATTACTTTGGAGGAAAATAATAACTGTAAATAACTACGCCATAAACACGTTTTTTTTATTAAGCAAATCTTACATTTCATGTTTTTGTTAATTGTAAATATAATTGTGTAAATAAAAACTTGGTACTTTTCACATTCTTTTATTATTTGTTTTCTTTGAAGATCACCTCACCAACTGCTAGTTCATTTAAAATACTTTAATAACCAAAGACCATTTTTGTCTATGTTTTTTGTTTAGCGACGCGGGTGCGATAGTAACAACAAACAGAAATCGTCTAATAATGAAACTCCATTTGATTTACATTGAACTTTTACGCCCGATTTATATACTTTTACACACGATTATAATATTTCTTCATTTTGGTGTGCGAGTAAATAAAAAAAAAACATGCTAATTTTTCAATCTTTTCCATACCTTTTCCATATCTTTTATTCCATTGTTGCGAATTTTAAATTTTAATGACTCTCTGATATGCTTTTCTTTACACATCAAATAATAGCTCATATTATAAACGAGTTAATTGTTATTATTTAACCAAATCAATGGACACAATAATAAATAACTATGAAAACCTAATAACAAATTCACGACAGGTTTTCAACAAAAAAATAAACACATTCCGTGAATATTTATTTCACCTTATTTATTTTCGAATAATTAACTGTTTGTATTTTATAGGCGACGGTTTATATCTTACATTAACACAAATTTCTATTTATGTGTCTGATTTTTTACAATTCTATTGGCGCATAGTTATTGCCTTATTCCACAAGATGTTATATAACAGCGCCTTACCGAAGTAAATGTAATACTTAATTAAACACTCAGGTCTTGTTTCACAGGCCGTATAATGTTATGAAACTTTAAAGTCGTTTAGAATACATCCTGGTATATTACATGATTGGTTTTTATTCGAATATTCAAAATAAATATACTCGGAATTGATACCACAAATAATGAGTCTTTGTCTAATGAAATGTAACTACATTTACATTTATGATATCTAGGATGGTACAGATAAGAGTAGACAGACATGACTAGACAGAAAAGACTAGTCAGGGAAGACTAAACAGAGAAGGCTAGACAGACAAGACTAGACAGACAAGTCTAGAAAGACCAGACTAGACAGACAAGACTGGACTAGACAGACTGGACTAGACAGACAAGACTACACAGACAATACTAGACAGACTAGACTAGACAGTCAAGACTAGACAGAAAAGACCAGACAGACAAGATCAGATAGACAAGACCAGACAGACAAGACTAGACAGACAAGACTAGGCCGACAAGACTAGACAAACAAGACTCAGACAAGACTAGACAGACAAGACTAGACAGACAAGACTGGACAGACAAGACAGGACAGACAAGACTAGGCAGACAAGACTAGGCAGACAAGACTAGACAGACAAGACTAAACAGACAAGACAAGACAGACAAGTCTAGACAGACAAGACAAGAAAGACAAGACTAGACAGACAAGACTTAGACAGACAAGACTAGACAGACAAGACTAGGCAGAGAAGACTAGACAGACAATACTGGACAGGCAAGACTAGACAAACAAGACTAGACAGACAAGACTAGACAGACAAGACTAGACAGACAAGACTAGACAGACAAGACTACACAGACAAGACTAGACAGACAAGACTAGACAGACAATACTGGACAGGCAAGACTAGACAAACAAGACTAGACAGACAAGACTAGACAGACAAGACTAGACAGACAAGACTAGACAGACAAGACTAGACAGACAAGACTAGACAGACAAGACTAGACAGACAAGACTAGACAGACAAGACTAGACAGACAAGACTAGACAGACAAGACTAGACAGACAAGACTAGACAGACAAGACTAGACAGACAAGACTAGACAGACAAGACTAGACAGACAAGACTAGACAGACAAGACTAGACAGACAAGACTAGACAGACAAGACTAGACAGACAAGACTAGACAGACAAGACTAGACAGACAAGACTAGACAGACAAGACTAGACAGACAAGACTAGACAGACAAGACTAGACAGACAAGACTAGACAGACAAGACTAGACAGACAAGACTAGACAGACAAGACTAGACAGACAAGACTACACAGACAAGACTAGACAGACAAGACAGGACAGACAAGACTAGGCAGACAAGACTAGGCAGACAAGACTAGACAGACAAGACTAGACAGACAAGACAAGACAGACAAGACTAGACAGACAAGACAAGAAAGACAAGACTAGACAGACAAGACTTAGACAGACAAGACTAGACAGACAAGACTAGGCAGAGAAGACTAGACAGACAATACTGGACAGGCAAGACTAGACAAACAAGACTAGACAGACAAGACTAGACAGACAAGACTAGACAGACAAGACTAGACAGACAAGACTACACAGACAAGACTAGACAGACAAGACTAGACAGACAATACTGGACAGGCAAGACTAGACAAACAAGACTAGACAGACAAGACTAGACAGACAAGACTAGACAGACAAGACTAGACAGACAAGACTAGACAGACAAGACTAGACAGACAAGACTAGACAGACAAGACTAGACAGACAAGACTAGACAGACAAGACTAGACAGACAAGACTAGACAGACAAGACTAGACAGACAAGACTAGACAGACAAGACTAGACAGACAAGACTAGACAGACAAGACTACACAGACAAGACTAGACAGACAAGACTAGACAGATAAAACTAGACAGACAAGACTGGATGCAATGAAAAAATAATTAACAATTCAATTCTTTCAAATGGTAATTATTTCCATCGATCATCCGATAATTTGTTATTGTTAAAACGATTTCTTGAAGAAACCCACAAATAAGCTTTTTCCTTTGTCGAAACGAAAACACAATTAGCATCATTAACGGCACCTTTTAAATATTTTTCTCTCAAGGATGAATGTTTGAAAGATAAAAGCTGTTAGTTAATTCATCAATAAGCATTCCAGCTTGTTTGTTTGTTATGAAACAATCGGCACGGCGCGGAATGCGTGTGCAAGAATTATACCACTCGCGAATTCCTCTGGTAATAGCAATTTCTGAACACCCGCCCACAAAATTCCAGCGTTTACTCCAACCACACGCGTTTACAGTAATCGTGTTTATTAAATCGGATCGTATTACTACAACTATTATTATTTTAATTAAAATGCCTTATTTAGGAAACTGGTTAATAAGTTTCTTTATAAGCTAGTTTGTAACATTGTTATGTTATAATATCTAGGAAAGAAATTATGAAAAAAAAAATGGAATGAAAAAAAAAACTGTTATAAGTCAACTCTTTATTTCTCGTGTAAGTTGTTAATGTTCGGAAATTAAACTTGTTTTGTTAAAACCTACATAATTGGTGGCTTAGATCGCACGACCCGTTACAACTCCAAGTTGATGTAGCTTTCATCAGAAATATTTCATGGAAGATTTTGGGCGATCACAGGCGCTTATCTATTATAAAATGACACGGAAGTAGTTCAACAACTTGCCGTTTATGTTAAAAATGATCATAATCTGCGGGAAAGTGCCTGGGAAATCAAATACAAACCAAGGTTTCCCATAAATTGTTATCTTCGAAATTTTTAGATTTTTAGTAAAACTTATGTATTTTCCAAATAATTTTGATGTTCTGAATGCAATGGCGAAAGCTAAAAGACACTACGATAATCCCAAAATTTATCTTTTGAGGAAATAGCAGATTTTTATTATCACATCAATTTAGCATCTTCTGGCTCATGCGTAAGAGAATGTATAGAGTCGGCCTCACAGTCCACAAAGCGCTAACTACAAATCCTGAGGTGCCGAGTTTCACCCCCCGGGAGCGAGTGTCTGGCGCATTTGTACCATAAGACAAATGTCTAATTAATTAACGCCAATTTAAATAACAATTAGGTTTCTGGGCATATGAAATGAAAAATGAGGGCAAATTCCAATAGTCTACTTGGCCGCAGTTTTTGAAGTACTTGTATGAAGACAATGTATGAAACAGACAATGTATATGAAAGACCATGTATGAAAATATTTATTCAAAATAGTATAAACATACAAGTACCAGTAACATAAACGTACCAGTACCAACGAAAAGGACTGGTAGAGAATGTTTTCTAATCTTGCATGTCGCGTTTTGTCTGTCTGCTCTTGTCCTTCTCTGTGTCTATTTGCATGTCTATTAGTTATAATATTTCTTTGTCTAAATTGTCGAGTCTTACCTGTTCATCTCTATTCTTGTATAGTTTTATTTAAACTGGATCTAACCGTATATTAGCTTACTGCAGATGCTGTCTAAATTTTTTCTGCATAGACTTGTTAATGTTATTAATGTCTTTAACCCTTTCACCGCCATTCCGGTAGATGTTACCCGGGGCCTAGAATTTATACAGCGCCGTCCCAGGCGATGTAGCCCGGGGTTTCTTTTTTACCAGCGCCATCTAGTTTTGCGCTCAATTACTAAACGAGTAACGAGCCGTCACTGAACTTAAATGGGGAAAGAAATCGCGATTTTTTCTAATTTTTTTTTTAATATTTATATATTACACAACCGATTTTCAAAAGAATCGGGTATTTTTAAAAAATAATTTCAGGACCTCCGTGGGCGGCTAGGCGATTATTTCCAGGTTTTTCACACACAACTCGGACAATTTTCGTTGCACCGACGTGGTTCCGGTGCCGGTATGTCCGGAACGTCGCGGTACATCCGACCGTCACCTCACCTGACACGTGTCACCTTTTCTAACAACAATTTTTTTACTAAAATTTTTGGGACGTGCTAAAAACTCACATTTTCTTGCAGCAAATTTCTAGCAAATCGTTATTTTTGGACGCCTAAATTACGCGATCCGAAAGCGTTATCGAAAATCGCCGAGCGTGGGGTCGTTCGTCTATTCTTTGGCTATAAGAATCTGATGCACCGCCGCCGTCGTGCGGCGTCAGCCGCTGTGATTCGGTGTTTGAGTCGAAGAACCCGGATTTCCAGAAAAATGTGAATAACGTGACCGACAATATTCGCGCAGCGACTAGAGTGGAGTCGGAGGACGCGTCTCGAAGTTTTCTACCAGAATTCTTTCGTGAATTTCATTTTCCCCGGGCATCTTCGCCGTGACCTCCGTAAATGTCGTAATTTTTGTAATGCAAACTTTTGGGGTCCGGATGCGTTCGGCCTAAATCTCCAGGTCAAGACGGAATCGCAAGTTTCGATCAATTCTGAGACGACTGACGTTTCCCGAATTTCACCCGGGGGACCGCACCACGTGGGTTTTTGAAAAGGACAAATTCGGGTTTTTTATGCCGTCGGAGGCTTTAAATGTCCGTTCGCAGGTTGCGCATCCACAGGTTTCGTCCTCCGTCCTACCACTTCCCTCCAAAGGGTCAAACCCCCCGAAAATCGAAGTTTTGGTTTTTGTTTTTGGAAGCGGAGGCAGTGGCACATTTGTTTGAACATTTTTCTGGTGTAGAACCGAGAGCCCCGTCGAGCGGTGCCATTTTCAACTCACTCAGGTTCGTACGCACCAGACCGAAACCTAAAATTACGATTTTTTTACCTTCCGGGCACATTTTGCGTCGGATCTCGAAAATTCTTCCCAAACGCTTTAGCTGCCATCGCGCCACGTTTTTTGAGCTCTCGGTCGCCGTCCTGCACCGTACCGTTCACCTGGTGTAAGAGAAAATGCAACTTTTTTTTTTCGATTTTGCAATCACATTCACGGATGCCCTACACTTATTTAAAGGGCTCCAAGTCGCCGGTTGGGTTCGTTCTCTCCAGAACACTTGCCCACTATTTCGGCAAGAATTTTTAAGTTGCGAGAATTTTTTGCGAATCTACGGCAGTTTAAATTGAGAAGTGCGCAAAAAATGAATAAACCAGATGCGTTTAGCGGTGGTGCCTAGAACATACGAACCAATTGAAAATACATACGAACCAATTGATGGATCGGTACGGGATCGGTATCGGTAGAACCTCTTAGTTTGTTTGTGAGTAATACCTGTGAGTATTTTGGAAGTTTGAGAGAGCGTTCGGGAATCCCAAATGCGTTAAAGAAAGGCGTCGCGACGCCATAAAAACTACGTTTTTTGGACGTTCAGGAAAACTCCCGCAGAATCGGCAACTTAAGCTCTGCTGGATCGCGCGATTCCCACAGAGAATTGAATGCTTTATCTCTTAGTGCAAGCGGCATCGCGCTGCGTCTTTTGTAACCGTAGCGACGCCCGCCGGAACTCGCCGAATTGCAGGAAACAAATGACGAAAGTAGATTGTAGATTGTAGTTTTGGTGGTGATGACTTATACTGCGACCTTCGTAAATCTCTTGTACCCCACCTTCTTCCTCGTGGGTATACTTACCCATTTAGAGCGCCTTCTAGTCCTGATTCCTTTAGGAATATCAGGATCTGGCTGGGATTCAAAAACTGAAACTCCTGTGCGTTCAAGCAGTGGGCCCAATATAAATTTGTCTCTTGTGGAGCAGTGCTCCGCTGTCTTTGAGCAGATGTATGACGAAAGTAAAACTTCCATATTTTTGCAGCCCCCCGGTGAATGTTCTGGATTTTTTAGCGGATTGCAGAATGGTATTATGGCTTTCCTCACCCATAATTGGACGTCGCGGAATCGCGTCGCGACGTCCACTGATAATTGTTAATCTGCACAGACAAAAACTTGAATATCGATTTGGGGCACCAGGATGTCGCGTTTTTTTTAATTCCAAGTTGACCGGCACGTGGGCCCCGCCGAGACGCGCATATTGGTACCGGTGCCGCGTCGCTGCGACGACGAAGTCGCCCGCCACAGTTCGAAACGGTTTCTGCTTTGCGGCAGTGTATGGCATTGCCGCAGTGTAACCGGCGCCGCGGCGCCGAGTTATGGAGGAGCAACGGATTATAGAGGAGCGCTATTTTCCGCTTTTAATCAATGGGTGATAAATGCGAAAGGGGTTCCATAACTACCGGCATTTTTATAAATACTGGCGCTGTGTGTTTTTCCTTAAAATTGATATGGCAGTGAAAGGGTTAATATTTCTGGTCTTGTCTGGCCTGTATTCTTAAACATGACTTCTTTTTGGTTTATATCTATACTCTGTCCGGCGAGAGAATGCATCCCGTCTCGACGAGTTTAGCATTGTTCTGCGCATACTCCCACTTTATTTCGAGTGCGTGGTGTTTAGTTGTCCGTATTTGAGAAATTCACTTATATTTCTTAACTCAAACTAATCTGTGCGTACCTAAGCGCGTCCCTTATCCCCATACCTCGTCGCAGTACAGCGGCATTCTCTCGCCGGCAGAGTATAGGACATATTTTGTTTGATTGTTTTTTTTTTGTTTAAACTTCCTTTTAACCTCCCTTTTTATTATGCTTCATCAATTCACACCATGGTCTGCATCATTCGTAGGACAATATATAATCGGTCTCGTAGCCTACAGAGTTAGAGCTATTGAAGTACAAATCTGAAGGTCTCGGGTTCGATCCCGGGAGTGAGTATCGGCCGCATTTGTACCAGAAGACAAATGTAAATACTACTATTAAGACATTTAGACTACTATTAAGACTAATATTAAGACATTTTTAAACGCTATTGCCATTCTCATTACTTCCATATACCTATGCAATTTCCTTGGGAAATTTCCTGTAAACGGATTTCCGTTGCTAAAACGCAAACAAATTTGCAGCTTAATGAATCCACAGTCATTTTATTACATGCATCATTTTAATTAGCCAACAGCTTAAATTATATTAATAATGCAATAAAATTGCATAAAACACGTTGTAGGCAGCAAATATCGTAAAGTTTTTCTTTTAATTAACCATGTTATTTATAAATGGAAATTTATGGATGTTTAGTAAAAACAGTTAAAACGACAAAATAGAGGTTGATTGAAATTCGAATGCGCACGTTTCAATTAGGCTTGGATGCAGTCCATTGGATTGTATTCAAGTTTCCGTCTTGTGGGAAACTTTCTTGCCTCGATTTATTGGAAGTTCTCGTTCGGCTTTCCTTTTGGAATGTCTTCTGTACTGGTATGGAACGACGGGTATGCAAATGGAGTTTTCGAATCTTATAACGTATAAAACCGAGAAATGTGAAAACCAGAAATACAGATTTTATAATTCATTTTTATTACGCAAGAAAATGAGATTAAATAAATTGATTTAATTCTTTTTTTTATAACTTAGTGGTTAACGTAAATCTCATTAAAAGGATCAGATTAGATATGGAAACATCTCGAAAAATGTTTCACTCGTAACCTAATAAGGATATTGCCTGAAGACCTTTATGTAATATGTTTAGATTTGAGAGCAAAGAGATATTTAAAAAAAAAAAAAAACATTTTGTATTCTGTAATGAAAGCCGTGATTTTTAACCCCCGACGCAAAAAGATATTATATAACAGACCCTTCACAAAATATATTCAAATTATTTTTTACAACGCCTATGTCTTTCAACTACAATGCGCATGCAACTTCTGCTGCCACGGCGTTAATACAGGGAGGGTATTAACGCAACGGCAGCAGAACTTGCAACGCCACGGCAGCAGAACGTTAAATGTTAACGTTCTGCTGCCGTGACGTTAATACCCACCCCGTTTTAGCACCACGGGAACAGAAGTTGCTTGCTCATTGTAGTGGAAAGACATAGGCGTTGTAAAAAATAATTTGAATATATTTTGTGAAGCGTCTGTTATATAACTAAAAAGTGTAATATTTTTTCTTATTTTGGATCGAGAGTTCGCGATACCGCGCGATATGTGGTCTGGATTTATCTGCTCTACTATAACCTAATGTAACCCTAGCTGCGGTGGCGTTCATACGTAAGTTCCGAGAGGTATTATAAGTTTGACGTGTCTGTGTGTCTGTCCGTCTGTCCGTATATGTGACTGTTTATGGAATCGTAGCTCCTAAACGGATGGACCGATTTTGATACGGTTTTTCTTTTAACGCTGACGTGATCGAGGAAGTTCTTAGCTATAATTCATGAAGATCTATTCATGCGTTTGATGACCATCATCTCATTGCCTACTGGACAATATTAATCTGTAACCAATTTGACAAAAATATTTCTCTAGTTCCGCATATCCAAACTTGTTTTTTAAAGTTGACGTTGATCGAAAAGGTTCTTAGCTATAGTTTATGAAGATCTGTTCAGGCATTTGATGATCATCAGCTCATTTTCTACCTGACAAAACTTAATCTTTTTTGTACAGAATCACGTATTTGCGAACGAAATTTCAAATAGGTAACATTAATCACGTATTTCCAAACAAATTATAGAAGAAAAGAAAAAAGTTGGAGTAATAAAATAAAATAAAAAATTTTAAGTAACCTCCGCAAAAAACACAAAAAAACCTTTAAAAGGTAAAAACATTAAATTTCTCTCTTGTCCTTTTAACTTCATTAAAAGTACCTATTAATATGTTGATGAGCGTCGCCTCGTCGGGAAACCGCAAAGTAAATCAAATAATAAAACCAGAATACAAAGAAATAATAAGAAAATTGATAATGATAAAGTATGGATTATACAAGGACCTACTCTGTGTAAGCAACGTGCGAAAGTAACAAAAAAACAATATCCAATCGTTTAGTTTTCTATTATAGTCTTGATTAATTTACTCCGAAAAAATCGCAAAATAAACACAACCGTCAACGGCGTCTCTCAAGCAACGCCTCTTAAAGAACTGCTATAATATCGAAACTCTGCAGGAACTTAGTAGACCTTGTAAGACAGATTGATACATCTAAGTTCATACGTTCAATTTGAAACTAGTAGGTATTTTCCATTCGTTATACCTATGTATGGACTTCACATAGCGGTCCCCCGACGCGGCGTCGCTTATCATCAAATATTAATACTTTAGGTACTTTTAATAAAGTTAAAAGGGCAAGAGAAAATTTTTATTTTTTTACTTAGAAAAACTTACTTTTTAACTTAAACTTAACTAAAAACTTTAACTTAAACTTTAATTTAATTACTTTTTTTTTTGAACACCGCCTGTGATCGACGCGCGGGATGAACTGAGTATTTCTGCCGTGGTCACTGCCGGTCCCAAGCCCGGATAAAGTGTGGAGGGTTCTAAGGCCAGGTTAGCTCCCTGCCTAAGGTAAAAAACACCTACGGCTCACAGAGAAGAAGGCCCAGCCTCGGAAAATGGACAGATCACTTTGGAAACAACCCACCCTCGGAAAAGGATTAGGCAAGCACGGAAAACTACTACTAGAATAGCCTGCTGGAATGTTACCTCATGGAACGGAAAGGATCAGGAAGTAATCTTGGAGATGAACAAGCACAAGATAGATATATGCAGACTATCCGAGACAAAACGTAAAGGTCAGGGCACGACAAAGTACGAAAACTATATCCTACTAGTGGCAAACCGAAACAAGAAAGGAGCCACTCGGGAGTCGGTATCCTTTTACACGAAAGGTACACTGACATAATAGAAAATGTCGACTAGGTAAGCGACCAAATATTGAAAGTCACACTTACCTTCCCTAAAGGCCCATTGCATCTTGTAAGTATCTACGCCCCGGACATGTTCAAACCAAGAGAGGAATCAGACAGTTTCTTTGAGAAGCTACAAAACACCATTGACCAAATAAACAACAATGGAAAAGTAATCCTATTCAGAGACTTCAACGCGAGAATCGGCTCAGACGAAATACCTGGAGTTAAGCAAAGATTCAACGAGCACATATTAAATGAAAACGGAGACCAACTGAACAACTTCTGCGCAAGGAACGAACTGCGGATAAACAACACCTATTTTCGTCACAAATACCAACATAAATACACTTTCTGCAACACCATAGGCCAGAAATCAATGCTCGATTACATAATAACAAATGGATATATCACACAGAATGAAATACAAGAAATAAGAGTACTAACCTCTGCTAACACCGGCGCAGATCACAACCTAGTGCTCGGAAAGTTCGTCATAGAGAGGCATCGAAGAATAAAGCAAAGACCGATAATGAATGAAAAATACAACCTAGAATCATTGGATAACGACTGCACCAAATACCTATATGAAAGCAGACTAAGTGGAAAACTTACATCAAGAAACATAACAGACAAGAATGTGGAGGACAGCTGGAATATAATTAAGATATGCATACAGGAAGCGGCTAATGAGTCAATAGGGAAAAGAACCATAAACTTAAACTCGTAAAACAAAACCAAGCCCTGGTTTACACAGGAGGTAAAAAGGCTGTCCGAGGAAAAAAGAAAAGCCACCTGCAATATGAAAGTACACCAACAGAAGAAAACTGCAATAACTATAAAGAAACAAGAAATAGAGTCAACGCGGCAATCAGAAGAATCAAAAGGGAACACTGGGAGAAATTCTCCACAGACATGGAACACGATCTTTATGGAGCCCAGAGGAGAGTTTGGAACATGCTTAAAAAACAGAAAGAAGCCCGTAAACGAATACATTCAGAACAAAAAGGTTCCACTGAACGAATGGGATACATATTTTCGAAACTTATATGACAACACGGATAATAGAAGCAGAGGAAGAAATCACGAATAGATTAATGGTTACAGAGGAGGAGGTTAGGATGAAGAATAAAAACTTGAAAAACAGAAAAGCTCCTGGATTGGACGAGATCCCCAACGAACACATAAAATATGGAGGTAACGAGCTAGCAAGAAAATTAACGGAACTGTTTAACAAAATAATAACCACATCCAGCATACCAACAGAGTGGCACAAAAGTATCACCATACCAATTTTTAAAAAGGGACAAAAAAACAATCCGGAAAACTACAGAGGCATAACCCTGCTTTGCACCATGAAACTGCTCACACAAGACATTCTAGAGACATAACTAGAGCATTCGACAAAGTACAGCTGTCAGACATATTGGACATATTAAGAGAGAAACAAATCCCATCATCAATCATAAATATAATCAGAAATCTGCACACAGGCAACACTACAAGAATAAAAGTAGACAGCAAACAACAAAAGACATACCGACACTCAAGACAGGTTGATAGTCTCAGCCCATTCCTTTTTAACCTTGTCATGGACGAGATTATACACAGTGTGACAACAATGAACAGGGGATACAGACTGAATAACAAACCAATCAGAAAACTGGTTCTGTAAACCATTTTATGTTTGGAAAATCAGGAAGATCTGGTTCACCCGATCCAACCTATTTTGCAGTAACATTATAACCATCAATTTCCATTGAACTACATACCTCTGCTAATACATTTGCGGCAAACTCGAAATTGGATCATTCTAAATGTTCATTAACGTTGTAACGGTTAAGGTCATCCAAATGGGACCCAAAATGGTCATGACACAATATCGAACCAGCCAGTTCCCGACTAAGAGGATCCATTATGTTCTCTACTCGGTTAAACGCACTTCTACCAGAATCATTTGAAGCTTTAAACAATACATCGGGATCATGTCGCTTAGAGTGTTGTATAGCAAACCATATTACTTTTTGATAACGTGGATTTTCATCTGGCACTCTATCGACCGTCATGATCACCACTGATTTTACTAACCCATGATCAGTTTTAGCCGATGCTGGAAACTCTTCAAGGGCGAGAAGCGTTTCGAAATCTTGAGCATTAGTATTAGCGCTGGATGAACTATGCTTTGCACTTCGAATAGCGATGTATGTTGGCCCAGAATATCCAATGGCTTGTTGTTGTCTTAGCATACTGGAAGTTTTTTTGATACCAACATAAACTGACGGTATGCCGCTCAGCGATTACCCAGTCGTGATCAGGCAATTTGAATCTATATTCCATGTGCATTGGAAGAGGTGCTTGCTTATGTGCCGCTGTTACACCAACGAGGATCCGAGCTTTATCATCTTGAGATAAAAAAATACCTAATCTAGTCCAACTAATAATTCTCCAAATTCTCGCTAATTCTCCAAATAAAGGATCGATGTTTCGGCGAACTGCTATCTAAGTGGCTTTTGTGGTGATCAGTCTGTGCCCGAGTGAGCTTAACAGGAACTGTCGTTACATGTCTTCGTCCCTCTGTGGAATTTGAATTTCTTGGAATCAAACGTAGATATGTTCCACTTAGGCTAATGTCAAATCCTATTTTATGTAATTCATGTATGAGTTCATAGAATAGATTCCGTTCGTCTTCTATCTTCTACTGCACTCCCAAATAAAGCCATATCCGCTATTGTTATTAATACTAATGGTTGATCATTCTCTAGGCTAGGACGACAAGGACACTGAATCTCTCATGGATATTTTTTTTATATTTCTGGATTGTCATGACAAATATCATCTAACTTGCTTTTCATACCATCTCTGTCTCTGTCCATCTCTTTCTTCTGTGCAACTGCGTTTTGAATCTTCCTCTTTAAAGACTTCGCTGCTTTTAATTTTTCACGTGACTTAATGATCTCTTTGTAAATTTCAATACGGCTTGGCATGGTATTGAAAACAAGGTGGCCGACGCCCGCCAGGGAGACCACCTAAGAGACGGAAGGATAGTTGGAGCTCCGCCTCACAGGATAAACAACCAAATTGAGCCTTGGCAATAAACAGACCTCAGAAGTCTTCTCGAAGTATAAGAAGAAGAAGAAGTTTTTTTGTGTCGGAGGTTACTTTTAATTTTATTTTATATTTTTCATGTTTTATATAATCTTTGAATGAAATGCTAAAGATTCAGGTAAGTTAAATCAGGTCTTTGGACAATGATTTAACTTACTTGAATCATTAGAACAAGACGGACGTTATATCTACAAAGAATTGAAATGCTAAATGTCGAATAAATTATTAGCAAATTTGTTGATGATCTGCGCAATCGCCAAAGGATGTGGATGTATAAAATAAGTATTCATTAAGATTTACCAAGTTGTGCAATTTCCACCAATATTATTTCAGCTCAATAAAAATATTATCTCAAGTTAGCTTGAGTTAGCTCAATAAAACATAAACAATAATATAAATAGAATAACAAAGTCTAACGTGTCGAACATTGGACTATTCTACAACTTGACATTGAATTTATATGACGCATAATGTTATTGTGCCATGAAGGTATATGTAAACACGATCTTCAATATTTTTTAAAAGCAACAAATTGATTTCAAGTTATTACAAATAATACTGATTTGAACAAATATATGCTTAACACAGTACAAATTTAACACGATTGACATTGACATAAAACATCAATTCAATAACCGGAATTTGCTAAATAAACGTATTCAATTCCTTTGGTATGAAAGAAACGAAAAATAAACAGTTAGCGACATTTAAAATGTTAGTCGCATTGTGTTTAGAATAGAATATCCGCCATTGCGCACGTTTAAGGAATTTTCGTTTATAGAAATAAGTAATTTATTTGCAAGACAAAAAATGCTTCAAGCAAATATTGCACATGCAGGAAGTTAACGCTCGCTTTTAATTGTATAAATTTTCAACTCACTACGCTATTTCCTATTCGTTGCAGTGTTGAAACGCTGAAGAAAAAACACTTTCCACTTTGATTCGCATCTCCAACAACAAACGTATTATCAAACAAAGTTTTCCCAAGATAAATATCTCTTTACAAACCAAATTGAATGCGATAAATTTTACATTTATCATTAGGTAATTTGTAGCGTGTTTTCTTTAGGTAATAAAGTTCAATTAATATGAATCGGTTCCTCGGTTGGTTTCGATAAGAATAAGAGTTATAATTTGAAAAGTTTAAGTGAAAGCTTAAACTGTTGGGCTAATTATAAAACTAACAAGAAAGTTATTATGGGATGGAAAAAATGGCTTAAACAATTAAGGTAATTATAAAACTAACAAGAAAGTAAAGATAAAAAAATATCTCAACTTAATTGGAAATGTTTGTTTTAGGAATTATATGGAAACTGGAAAGGTAAAATGATTGGTTTGTAAATAAGTATCTAGGTTGATGTGGATATCTTAAATGTTTATAGGTTTCCCAATATGAGAACGGCATAGCGAGTTGCAAATACACATTGAATGGTTAAAGGCGAAAAAGTAAAATTTCGAAAATTTCAAATACGAATTTAAGTTGGCAAACTTCAAATAAAACTTAATTTTTTGCTTACAAACAGAGCTAACAACAAACAGAAATCGTTTAATAATGAAATTTCATTTGATTTACATTGGACTTTTACGCACGATTTGCATACTTTTACACACGATTATAATAATGACAATCCTTCACTTAAATAATTTACTTATTAATGTGTACATATTAGTGTGTGAGTAGATAAATAATATATAAAACTAAAAAATCATACATTAATATATTTATTGCTATAATAATAAATGTAAGGTAGTCTTACAATAATTTGAAATTATTTAATATAAAGCATTTCTGAATGACATATCAAACTTTTATTGTTGTTTTATTACGTTGGATGGACTATCCCACATCCCACCCAAATCTGCTTAAGAAAAGAAACCTCCCAAAGAGCGAACATGGTAAAGTGAACTAAATTTAAGTTAAAACGAAATTGATCTTTACAAAGAAAAAAAATAATCATTGCAAATTAAAGTTTAAAAGGAAGAAATTGAATTTTGAGGATAGAAATTTGTAATTTTGAAGGGACAACTTTAAATTTAAGTTAAACAAATTCTGAAAATATTTTACAATGAAATGAATGAAACCTACACAAATTGTATTATAATGCTTAATCAAATTCAACCTTGTTTCCGCACAAGAAATCTAAAACTGATATATTGCATATTGTCAAATGTCAATGCCAAGAAATTCTGTAATTTCGATGTTAAACAGATGTCAAAATTTAAGATTGGTGTGATTTATGGATCAAAAGGCCTTTTCGATAAACAATAAATATGTTCGTTATCAAAAAGATATAAAAAATAAATCAAATGTTTCGCTTTAAATCATTTAATTTATCGTTTAAAAACAAAAAAGAAATAAATGTTTGTAATAAAATTATAATCAAATGACTGAAAGACCCAAGGTTGATTGAGAAATGCATTGTATTTGATTATTATAAATCATGGTAATTAAATAAATCACATAAAGATGAAAATTCCATTCTAAAATGCTCGATAGCACTTACATTATAGCAAGTCTGCAATAAATATTTTGTCTCTATTCTATCTCACTGCGACTTTTTTGTGACAAAATACAAGTATTGACACAACAATCACGCAGTTAAACTATTTACAAACCTGAATTATTTTTTTAAACATTTATGCATTCCAAGAAATGAAAAACAACACGTTTCGGCGCTTTATTATGATTTTGTGTCATTAAGTCTATTGTAAAATGAACGTATGTAACAAGCAAATAACATGCAACAACAAAACTGCAGTTAATAGATGACAATATTTTGTGTAATACTGCGGCATTTTATGGTCTAATTAAATTAAATTTTCTGGTACAAAAATTATTTTTTTCTGGTATAAAAATTTAATTTTTGTGAACGAGTATTAAGACGAAATTGATCTTTACATGAAAATATATCATTTTTACATGTAAGAAAGGCTTCAGATAATTTTGAAATTTTTTGGTACACAGTAAAACCAATGCCAAATTTTGTTTTCCTGTACTTTACAGATTTCATTAGTTCAAGAAAAATCTTATTTCGACGACTAGTTTACGCAGAATAACTGATAATTGCACATTACTGTTATTGCACACACGGTGTGCAATGTGCAATGTGCAATCGGTCTCGAATGGGTTAAACAGATTGGGGTGGGATAGTCCATCCAACAAAAAGTTTGATATGTCATTCAGAAATGCTTTGAATTAAATGATTTCTAATTATTGTAAGACTACACCTTACATTTATTATTATGGCAATAAAAATATTCTTCTATTTTGGGTCTATAATGTAGTCATTAAAGCACTCATATGGGTTCGTTAATGGCTCGCCAAGTGTGATTTTGACAATTGGTAATGACAATTTTCTCAATATGTATCGGCGATCTTTTTATTTGAAAATGACATAAAAAGGGGTGCAAAATAGAAAAAATACTATAAAAAACTCGTTCGCAAGGCGTTTTTCGCACTTGTCCAAAAATTAAATTTTTCTGGTATAAAAATTTCTGTTTACGAAGAGAAGGTGTTTACGAACAAAAAAATTATCATTTGTTTATTGCTGTATGCAGTATCAAATGTCCAGATGATGTTCAATATTATTGTATTCAGACTTTTTAACATCGGGAACACACCTAATAACACCCAAAATGCTGTAGGAGTTGCCAAGAAAAGGCATTGTGCTGCTCACATACATCTTCAATGCAATCCTCAGACTACAGTCCTGGCCTAAACACTTCAAACTAGCTAAGATAATACTAATACCAAAGCCAGAAAATGCTCCGTGACATCTTACCGGCTAATCAGCTTGCTGTCAGTTGTTTCTAAACTACTGGAGAGATTGATATTGACTAAAATAGACCAAGACTTTAACTCAGCAGACTGGATCCTAAACCATCAGTTTGGTTTTCGTCGGCACCATTCAAGTGTTGAAGAATGCCACAGAATCGCCCATCAAATAAATACAGCATTTGCAGTAAAAAAATACTGCACTTCACAATTCCTACATGTAAGACAGGTATTCGACAGGGTCTGGCACGAAGGACCATTATATAAAATAAAAAAGTTAATTCCAGCTTTCTCGAACCTGCTCAGATCATACCTACACAACCGACAGTTCAGAACCAGAATCAACGAAAAAGTATCTGCAGCATTTCCGATCAATGCTGTGGTCCCACAAGGCAGTGTATTGGGCCCTCTACTATACCAGGTATTCCGGTATGAAGTGAGCATTTTTGTGAAAATGAAACACTAATTTTGAATGGCAAAGTAAAAAATTTGTATTCAAAGTATTGACCATTGCTTTCTTCACATTTTTACTATCTTTCTGGCAATTTGCGGATACCACGCCAAATAAATGTTCGTCTTTTGAAGCAAACCAACCAGACACCCAATTTTCGACTTCTTCGTAGGAATCTAAGTGCTGCTCAGCCAATGAGTGTCCCATCGATGAAAACAAATGGTAGGGGGCAAGTCTCGTGAATACGGAGGCTGGAGTATGAGCCCCCAGCCAAGTGCTTTGATTGTATCCTGAACGGGTTTTGATTTGTGTGCAGATGCATTGTCGTGTAATTAACTTTGCCGTGTCTTCTGACCCATTCTGGTCGTTTTTCGATCAATGCCTGGTTCAAATTGATCATTTGTTATCTGTAGACTCAAAGTATCATCTTCATCTAATATTGCTTGCAAATCAGCGTCTTCAAACTTTTTTGGTGGTCTTCCACGTTCTTCATCTCTTACATCAAAATCATTATCTCTGAACCGTTGAAACAATCTTTTGCATGTTGCTTCTGATAGAGCATGATCACCATATGCCTCAACAAGCATTCGATCGGACTCTGCAGCACTTTTCTTCAAATGAAAACAAAAATTAATGCTTTCTGCAAATCATTACTGATGATGAAGTTTGTTCAATGACTTGATGTATATTAAATATATTTAACAGATGTCATACCAACCAAACAAAAAAAATTAACGCTCACTTCATACCGGTATACCTGGTATATACCAGATATCCCTGAAACACCAAACACAACCATAGGAACATTTGCAGACGACACAGCTGTACCACTCAGACCCCAAACATCCCAAACCACCAAACATCTCCAAGAGTACATATATCTACTGGAAAAGTAGTTAAAAAAGTGGAAAGAGTGAAGTTAAAATCAATTAAATCAAGTCCTACTACGCAACATTAACGTTACGAAAAGGTCTGTCTCGTCCAGTTTATTTAAATAATATAGAAATCCCCGGTTACTCGACAGTAAAGAACCCAGGACAACATCTAGATAGCAAATTCAATTGGAAGAATCACATCATCAAAAAGAGATAACAGATTAATCTCAGACATAGAGAACTCTGCTGGCTCTTCGGCAAAAACGAGTTTAACGCTAAGCAACAAAATACTTTTTTATTACTCATGCATTAAAAGTACTATCTTGGCGCACGTTTTTAAGTACGAGAAATGCCACTTTTGGTTGTATTTCTACTTAACTTGTGTAACGCACACAAATTTTTAATATCGCTAGGTTACATTAAAAAAAACAATTAAATAAATAAAATAAACACAATCAAGACCTCAATAATAAAAAATGTGACGTAAAAGTGACAGTGAGATTTTTTTTATTACAAAATAAAAATTAAAATTAAGGAAAACCTTTTAAAATGAGTATAAATTCTATGGTGATACCGGAGACTGAGGAGAGTTCTTAGGACGAATCCACACCACCGGAGACAATTGAAAAATCAAATTCTTCATTTTTGATTCTATTTTTTTTTTGTATGGCACCTGGATCGTAAACTTGTAAGATACATCCCCTTGCATGGGTAATAAAAAATATTGTTAATAATACGAGCGGTATTGTCAATTGCCCACTCGAGCGAATGTGCGCACTCTCGTTTCGCTCTCTCAATTTCGCTCTCGTGTCCAATTGACAACCTACCGCACTAGTTACAAAATATACTATTATATAAAACTATCATCAAACCCATATGAACTTATGGCATTGAACTCTGGGGATGTGCCAGCAAATCGAATATTGCGATCATGGAAAAATGCCAAGCTAAAATATTAAGATCAATTGCCAAGGCTTCATGGTACGTAACAAACTACATGATCCAAGAAGACCTTCAAATTACCCTTGTAAAGAAAGAAATCCAGGAAAGATGAAAAAACATAAAGAAAAAATTGAAAACACCCAAACACCTGGTCCTCTAGAAGACTCAAGAGACGCTGGCCAACTGACCTTTAGTTATACTCAGAGAACCTATTGTTGGATGGACACCTCATCACGCCAATTTATATATCATAACTTCAGCTCATAAAATGAAATATAAATATTAATATATAACAATATATAAATGTAATATAATGACCATATCAAGGACTAAACGTAGGTATAGGATAAGACAAAATGTGACGATGGACCAATACAACTTCGAAAGAGTCCAGGAATTTAAATATATGGGTGCCACTATCACGTCGGACAATGATATGACCAAAGAAATTAACAACAGAATACAAAGTGCCAATCGATGTTGTTTTGCATTGCAGAGAATAATTAAATCAAAAAATGTATCTCGGACGACAAAAATAAGAATATACCACTACATTATAAGACCGATTATGACTTACGCCTGCGAAACCTGGACAATAACAAAAAAGAACGAAAACAGACTGAGAGTTGCAGAGAGAAAAATACTACGGTGTATATACTGGCCTATAAGGGATGAAACTACACAACAGTACCGCCGTAGGAAAAACAGGGAAATAGAAGAACTATATGACCAACCAGACATTGTAAGAACGATAAAAGCGGAAAGACTGAGATGGGCCGGCCATGTAAATAGACAGGAGGATGGACGAGTTGTTAGATTGGTATGGGAACAGGCGCCAACCGGTAGAAGACCACTAGGAAGATTGCGACTACGGTGGAGAGAAAACATAGCATCAGATCGTAGATCCCTGAATATCATGGAAGCGGTGGAGCTAATTATGAACAGAGTCCAATGGAGGAGAGTTGTTGAGTCAGCCAGGACCCACCATGGGTTGTAAGAGCTACAGAGAGAGAGAGAGAGCCAGAGGGGAGGGGGAAGATTAGCCGATATTCAAATATTATTAATAATAATTAATAAATATTATTCAGTAAACTGACAAGTAATCTACGGAAAAATATAAAAATTATGTTTCAACTTTTAAATAAGAATATCATCTTGTTCGTTATAACCAAGCAAGAACATTATAACCGATATTATTCTCTGTAAAAAAAATAATTTCAATCTTAATATTTGCATTACATTTTGAGCATTGTTGAAATTATGTTGGAACCAGAGTCAACGAAGAAGTATCTGCAGCATTTCCGATAAATGCTGGGGTCTCACAAGGCAGTGTTTTTGGCCCTCTACTATATGTGCTGTACACCTCAGACACAGGCGATTTAGTTTCGAGGGAGGGTTGAAGAAAATACAATAACAGAAATGCGCCAATTTACTTTTTAAAAGCGACACACACGGGTTCCTAAACTCCACATGTACCATGCTCTCTTGAAGAGAGTTGTTTGTCCTCGTTTCTCCTTATTTCACCATAATATTTATGTTATATTTTCAGACGATACAGCATGATTTCCTTTCCCAATTCAACTAGTTAAAAATGGACCAGAATTATTATTAGAGCTGATAGCCAAGATCTTCAACAAATGTTTAATTGAAGCTAAATATATAAAAAAGGGGACAAAAGACAATGTAGTAACTATAGAGGGATCAGCGTAACTAGTGCGCTTGGGAGGTTGTAAAAAAAAAGAATAGAAAACAGCATCAAAGAAATAGAGGAGCAAAGTGTCTTCCGAGCCGGGAGATCATGCATTGACAATATATTTGTTATACGACAAATTATAGAAAAGCGGAAAGATAGTAATCTACCCACACACCTACTATTTATCGACTTGGAGAAAGCTTTCGATACAGTACCCTGGAATAAGCTTTTTGAAACATTGACGAGGATTGGGATAAATAGTGTATACTGTCGGGCAATCATAAATATCGAGTGCAGTCGAGATAGGAAATGTTACACCACGGCCTTTTCGTACAACGAAAGGATTAAACAAGGCTGCAGCCTGTCTCCAACATTATTTTAAAATATACATACAAGAAGCACTAACAAACAGGAGAAGAAAAACCGCAGGAATGGGAATAAGAACAGGTGAACATTGTTTGACAAGCCTGCTATTTGCTGACGACCAAGTGATAATAGCAAGTGATGAAAGAGATATGGATTATATGTTAAGAAAATTGATACAAGAGTATTCGGAATGGGAGTTAAACATGAATATGTCAAAAAGACCCAGAACTGGAGTTAAGAAAGATTAAAAAATGGGCATACAAATACTTAGGAACTATCATCCCAGAAGAAGGAACAACAAAAAAGGATATAGAAAACAGACTTGGCCAAGGGCTAAAGGCCAAGGGCAAAAGGCTATCTGCTTGTTAAATTCAATGCTGTGGTCAAATGAAACTAAAAACAAAAACTAGAGCAAATTTCACAAGAGGATAGGAAAAGTATAGAAGTAGTAAAAATGGACTTTCTACGAAGAGCATGTCAAACGTCCAAACTAGATCGTGTAAGAAATGAACATATAAGAAGACAGACGAGGAGAGTCTATGGCATTACAGACAGCATAGAAATACTGCAATTAAAATGGTATGGACACATGCAAAGGATGACTGGAGAAAGTTGGCCCAAAATAGCATTCCAATATGTAACAAGGGCAAGGAGAAGAGGCGGACCAGCAGTAAAATGGATAGATGACATTATGGAAATCATGAAAGATAGAGCCATAGAAGAAGAGGACTGGAAAGATAAGGAGAGGCGGAAAAAGAAGTGCGGGATGCGGCAAAGGCTGTAGGAACCTCGCTGTATAAAAAAATGTATTTCGATGTAATCTGACTACAAAAGGGTTTTATGTCTCTTGAGCTTGTTTAGTTTTATTAGCTACAATAATTTAACTGAGGCGCACGTATTTCCTGAAAGATTTCTATCTAATATTTAGTATTCTGTGGGAAACATTCCCCCAACAAAATAATAAAAAACGGCAAAACGACTTTCTTGTGGCTAAGAAAAGTTTTATTATTGAGTTAAAAGTTAAAAGTTAATGGATCGCTGGCTCGATTTATGCGATTTTTTTCGTTTTAAGCGTTATAGGAAACCGTTATATGTTCTCCGACTAATCTTGGATGCTTAACCGATTGGTGAAAACTAGAAGCCTCTGTAATTAACTGTTCAAAAGTTTCCGATCAATGCAGTGGTACCACAAGGCAGTGTATTGGGCCCTACTGTATGCGCTGAAAATTGTGAAATCGGCGAAAAATGAGAGAAAATGAATTTCGCTAAATTAGTTGTTATTAAATTTATTTGAAAATTAAAATATCTTTCTGAAAGTGGTTTTATTGCTGATTGCAAATATGTAATACTTATTTACATTAGAGTGCGGAAAAGTTGATTTTACAACGCGACAGAGCGCCAGCTCGCCCTTCGGGCTCGTTCCCCATTAGCTGGAGCGTTTTAAAATCATTTACGCACGAAATTTTTATACAATTTTTTGGCCGACAATTATTATTTAAGAAACAAATAGATTTAAATTATTTACAGTATTGGAAAGTATTTAATTTTTTTTGCCACATTGTTGCAAAGTACGGCTACTATGCGGTAATAGTATATTAAACAACGAGTTCAATAAGCGCGGTTTTGCAGTACGCGTTAAAAAAACGACGAGCGTAGCGAGGAGTTTACTAATGGACGTGCGAACACGCCTTATGAACGTTTTTCATAGTATTTTTTCTATTTTCCGCCCATTTATGCCATTTCTAAATAAAAAAAATCGCCGATACATATTGAAAAAATTGTATAGCACTCGGCGAGCCATAATTGCACGCACATGAGTGCTGTTATGAGTCCATTTCAGACGCAAAATAGAAAAAGTGACTTTGCCGCATGGTAGACGTACTTTGCAACATTGTGTGTAAAAATCTAGTTCCGCTTGAGGTATACACGATGTCAAAGCTAGGTTTACAATTCAGGAGGCCAAAAATTGCATTTTCTTAGTTGCTTCCGTTCGCGAGATAATATTATAAAATCGAGTAAAATTTTACCAATCGGGCAGAGAACTGGGAAATTAATACATTAAAAACAAGATTTAGTTTTAACAAGAAATCAATTACAGAATTGTCTAAGGAAGTAAGAGTAAAAACAAAAGGGCGGTGAAAAGAACAAACGAAAGAGTGGCCCAAAGAAATAACGAAGGGGCGGTCAAAAAATAAACAAAAAGGTAAACTAACCCAATGGAAATGGAAATTTGATAAACAGAAGACAAAAAAAGAAAAATTATCAAAATAGGGATGACGATATGGTTTTTTCAACTTTTCGGTTAATAATCCAAAAACCAGAAAATTCGTGTTTTCAAGGCAAAATATATTAGAAATTTGATACACTCAGATTCTTTCATTTATGTACCTAACCGAAGAAAATCACAATTAGTTTCGTTTTCTTCGTTAATAGAAAAAGTTATGGTTGTCTCTGGGCCGTAAAAAAGTAAATTAAATAATAATTATACTGTCCACTATATTTACATAACAAATTAAAACCTATTCAATTCCCCGTACCATTAAAACTCAATATATAAATTATATATGTAAATGTAAACGTAACAATGACAATACATCAATTTTTAACAACCCGAAGGCTATCAGAAGGTAGAAAGATTGGTTCTTGACACGAACAAAAAAACGACGTTAACGTAATTTCTTACCGATTGAATTATTAGATAAAATATTTTCAACACATCGTTAATTATTAAAAAAAAGAACGTTTAAAGCGCCAATTTAAATATTTAATTATGAAATCACAGTTTTATTACGAAAATAAAATTATGATTGCAGGCAAGAGCCAATCAAAGAAATCTCAATTAGCATCAGCTCCGGCATGTGGAGGCAAACAAGTATTTCGTTAAACGATTGATACATTTATGAAACATTTAGGTCAACAAATCGAAAGTAAAATAAAAAATCAAAACAATTCTTACCAATTTTTAAGGCGGTTTATCCAATAAGAACAAAAGGAACGCAAATAAGTATCCGTGTTTATGCAGATTCGTTGCTCCTCAAAAATAAAATGTTTTTGAATTCGTAATCGCACTCGGTAGATAAAAACGTAAAGAACGCGGACTAATCCGGACACTTTCTAAAGGTGTACTGAGACCGGATCGCGCGAAGGTGGATAAAGCAACGTGCTGCTGCGGGGGGTTCGGTGGAGTGCCAGCAAAAGTATTATTTCTTGCGGTCGGATTATTAAAGTTGGAGGAGGGGACCAAGCACCTGTGCATTGGATACGTAAGTCCGTTTCGTATGCACATTTATGCCGGACACGACGTCGCGGTCCTCTCCTCGACCAACGTTCGAATTACATAACGGCGCTAGCCGGACATCGTTTCAATAATTGATGGGCATTAAGCGCTTTGGCAATTTGCTCGGCGAGAAATTTGGCAACCGATTAGGTTTTAATTTCATTCTGGGCCGTGTTTAATTTGGCAATGAACTACATGCCGATAATTTTATGTCATTAAAATATTTGGAAACGCATGTAATGTAATGAATACACAATTGGATTTTTTTTAAATAATGACAGATTTGTATTCAAATTATGTCAAATTGGTTGCACAATTCATTGTGAAATTATCTACTTTTGATTCTAATGTTTGCCAATTTCATTCATATCATAAATCATTCATAGGATAGACCAATGTTGGTGAACTTATGGCACGCGTGTCACAGCTGACACGTAGAAAAAATGTGGTAAGTAAACTGTAGTAAGTATTGGTGTGAAATATGAGGCGTCTTAAGTTCAAGATAATACGGTAACTCAGTCTCACAATCAGATCTGTTTTTATTCATTGCAAAAGTTACCTGGCACGTCAGCATTTCCAAATGTGTGAATTTAAAAAGAAATGGCACGCGACTATAAAAAGGTTCGCCAACCCTGGGGTAGACACACCGGTTTTGGACGCTTTAAAGTTTACAGTTAATTTTTAAGTATAATAAAATTGCATAAAGTTACCCTCGACGTGCGCGATGCGTTTAATTCCGCCTGCTGGCAGGACATTATGGACGAAGTCATGCGACGTAGCTTCCTACCATACCTGTTGCCGATGATTGATAGTTATCTATCCTTATAAGGATATCTATCCTTATCCTTATAAGGAAATCGTCCTTGCTGCAGATGGCTTCTGAACAATTAAGAAAGTACATAGCGGTGTGTATCATAAGGCTCAGTTATGAGTCCAACGCTGTGGAACAAAGTGTACGATGGGGTACTGAAACTCGAGATGCCAGAACGGGATCGGAATCTCGCATTGGTAGTATATGGCAGAACCGAGTCGGAGGGTAATTGAAGCCATGCAACCGATTGACCAATAGTTGGATGACAAACAGCTCAATCTGGCTCCCGAAAAGTAAGAAGTTTTACTAAAAGTTAAGAGAACAATGGGGGAGATATATATGTTCAGGCCGAATTGCATCTTTGGTTGTCTGGATGGTAGGCCGGAAAGTGCTGACTTCTGGCGGAGCCGATCGCGTAGCTGATATGCGAATATGACGTATTTGATTGATAGGAGACACGCGCGTGGATCCTCTTTCCCCTAATAATACGAGGGTTGGGGCATAAGTCATGGCAACTTCTTGTAGATATGTGAACGGATCACAAACGTATATGTATCGTTTGGAAGTTCTGCAGGCATAGTATGTATGCAGAACAACATATGGTTCTGTGATAGCTGGTAGTATTGCAGCGAGGACTCTGAAATCAGTCAGTTGGTGAGTGTCGTGCTAGATGGAAGTAACCCGTGTTGAGCAGCGCGATTACATCAAAATAGCCATTCTCCGTTCTCTACGTCAGGGGTGTCATTGTTTGCCACTTTGTTCCTCATGGCAGAACAGTGACCGCACAGTGCTACAGGGACTTTTTGGTACGACAGTTACAACGTGGGGTTCGGGATAAACGTCTTGTGGACAGTGCAATAATCCTGCACGACAATGCAAGACCACATAAATCAGGGTGTGTACGGCAGCTACTCCGACGTTGGGGATGGAAAGAATTGGAGCACACACCGTACTCTCCTGACCTTTCACCCTGTGACTTTGATCTCATTCCCAAGATTAAGGAATCAATACGTGGTAGGCGGTTTGCAACACGACATTGCTAATGCTGTGCGCCAACAGATGACCCGATTCGCACATGGTGCGGCAAATGCTGAGGCTGGTGGTACAGCGCCTCCCACATCGTTGGCAGCGTGTGGTGAAACTAGCAGGGGACTACTTGAGGGTCTTTAGGCCCAGGTTTGTCATGTCAACTTTATGTGTACCTACTGTCTTATCATTCTTTTTCACGGTGAAGTCCATATTGCTTCCTGTATATACAGGATATACTGAATATACAGGCCCTGTATATACCCTTCCGCCCCTTTAGTGTGTTACGATAATTCAGTGCTATTCATTGTCCACACATGTAGTTAAGACCTTGTCCTTTCGTCTGTATATGTCGCATTTTCCAACCGGACCGGTATCTTCCAGAAAAAAGAATATTTGCCATCACTTTTGCCCCAACCCTGGTATAATTTCAAGAGATCTGCCTGAAACACGTGTATAGTTCGTGCTTCTTGGTTCTTGATCGCCATTGTGGTTTTACCCACGAAAATCTCATCGTCGAGAGCTAGGCCTTCCGTATCGACCTCATCAAGTTGACTTGCCGAAAACGGATGCAAATCGGTAGTAAGCGATCCTTTCCTGATATTCCATCTTGGTTTCGTTCTCTGCCTTCCTTGTACCCCCTTATTTCATATGTGCATGTCCGGACGCGAGCGATCAACGGAGGAAACGGTCAGTATCTAGATTAAATAAAACCCCTTTTTTAGACTTAAATACAGTCCGCTAAAATCCCGAACAATAAATAAATGAGGTTCAATAAACTATCTGACCCTGGATCCATTCACCATTATCTAATGGTTTGGTCCTTGTAGGATCTCCTCTCACAGCTTCAATAAACTATCTAGGCGTACTTATGGACAATAATCTGGCAATTAGAGAGCACGTTATAAAAGCTGCTGACAAAGCCCAAAACATCCCTTTCTGTGCTGGAAAGGCTTATGCCCATTGTAGACAGACCAAGACGCAACAAGAGAAAACTATTATGCTCTCTGCAATACTCTACTACGGTCTGTCTACCATGGGCATAAGCCTTTCCAGCACATGGCCATATATGTGGGGTATTGGCCGCTCCTTTCTGGTGCTCTTTAATCCTTTTGTTGCGGTGGATCAGTCCGCGTATTCTATTTATTTCATCATAGGTTCTTGTGTGTTTTTGTTTCTTGTACTAATTTCTTCCATTTCTTTCTGTCTTTCACCTTCTTCTTCCATTCGATGACTCTCATTATTCGCATATCTTATGTAGTTGGTACTACCATATTATTTTCGGCCTTCCTCTTAGTCTACTGAGTGGTGGTTTCCATTCTCTTCGTTATGGAGTCTATTTTTTTAAGTTTGGTACAATGTGGATACCGGGTATTAACCCTTCAAATACTGCGGCCTAGTGGCCTATTGTATTTTGCCCACATTTTTCACTTATAGGCCCAGAAACCTAGATATTATTATAAATTGCGCTAATTAATTACAATTTTATTATATTCTTCTTATAATTCTCTTTCCAGTATTCTCATTCTTTCTTCGTCTATCTTGGTCAGGCACATTGTCTCTGCTGCGTATGTTATTACTGCTCTTAAGATGGTTTTGTAGATTATTATTTTCGTGCTTGTGAAACATTTACATAACCAGACGGAATTAACAAGGCGAGATCATCTGCGAAGCAGATAGTCTTTATACCTTCTGGCATCTAGAGTTTGAGTATCCCATCGTACACTATGTTCCACAGCGTTGGGCTCATAACTGAGTACTTGTATTCAAACACCGATCAGAAAAAGAAAATAAAGAAGATAGGGCTATGAAGCCTGTGAAAAGGGACAAAGGACAAGGTTGCTCATAAAAGACGTGGAAAAATAAGCAGAGAGGAAGAACTGAGAGTTGAATTATCATCTAATCCAAGTACTCAGCGGACATGGTTGTTTTAGAGACTACCTCTACAAGATCAGCAGAGCTTCCGACAGCCAATGCGCGCACCATCTATGTCTGTAGCAGGTGAGACGCAGAGAGAAACCATCTCCCAAACGATATAAAACCACAGTATACCATAGAATTCATGCTAAAATCTAAAAGCAGTGGGAACAGCATGAACAGCCAGAAAGTCATATAGACATAATCAGCTGTAAAGGGAAGGATGAGAGAAGCAGACAGAAAGCAGAGAAACTGCGCGCAAACCCAAACCTGAACCAATAGCTGCACGGAGGTAGTAAGGCGAGGATAGTATCCAAACGGCGTTTTCTGGAATGAAGAGGAGAAGACGAAACTAAGGTGCAGGACGAGGGGGAACCCACTTGAAGCATGCGATAAACGATACCGATTGGAGCCATGTGGAGGGGTTTTAGTAGGTATGCTGGTTGCGAACAACTCGACCAGGGAGCTACACAACACACAGAGACGTGTGTGCAGTAATGCATTTCCCTACCGCCCCTCTATAAAAATAAACGTGCAAAAACCTTTAAAACATTTTATTTTCCCATTTGGTATAACCCGTTATAATTCTTGAAAGAATTATGATATCGGGTTTTGGTTTATACTCATAAACCAAAATCCGATATCTTGAATCTTTTTTTGTTTAAAATAAAGTGGAACTCAAGTTGCTATTTTAAAAACTCGGGGTGGTCATCCCCTAAAAGAACTTTCGTTGCATGGAAGTTCTATATAAGAATGCAGTTTTTATGACTCTTTAATGATACCCAAATTTTCAATTGTTTTCTGCACTGGTTCAAAACTTATAGCTCCGTCCCGGGACTTTTGGGAACCCTGTATATTAGGTAATGATAAATCTTTTGTAAAGGTGTTTTTTTTTTAGTGTCACAACTTTGAGTTGGCATCACTGCTTTATTTGAGCACCCGTTTAACAGCTGATAGTTGCTTTTTGTTTAGTTTGCTTTGAAATTTCATAATGAATCGACTTACACCAGAGCAACGCGTGCAAATTGTTGGAATTTGTAATCAAAATAATTGTTCTATTCGTCAAACTCATCGTGCACTTCTTCGATTTTATGGCGTACATAAAGGTCCTTTAGAGCGGCTAATTCGAAGAACAATAGATCGTTTTCTGACCACATTTACTGTTATTGATAATGTGCATCCCGTGAGAAGCCGAACAGTGCCCACTGAAGAAGCTGTAGCCGCTGTACAGGAAAGCATTGAAGATGATCCTAATCAATCAATTCGTCGCCGTTCTCAGCAACTGGGATTGTGTCCTTCCACTTTATGGAAGATTTTACGAAAGGATCTTCGAGAGGAGGCTTAAATGCTTTCAAGATTCAACTTGTGCACGAATTAAAGCCAAACGACCATCGTATGTTCGTATTTTCATTTGTATTCGTATTTCCAATTCGGGGAAAGGGCTGAAGCAAAAATTGATATTGATTTTAAATTTCCATTCAAAATTTTATTTTCCGATGAAGCCCATTTCTGGTTGAATGGGTACGTAAATAAGCAGAATTGTCGCATTTGGAGTGAGGAGAATCCACAAGCTTTTGTCGAAACCCCATTACATCCACAGAAAATTACTGTTTGGTGTGCTTTATGGACTGGCGGAGTCATTGGCCTATATGTCTTCAAAAACGATGATGAACAATTACGTGGCATTAATCTTGCTGATATGTGGTTCCAACAGGATGGAACCACATGCCACACAGCGCACGCTACAATTGATTTACTCAAAGAAACTTTTGATGAAAAAATAATTTCACGTAATGGCCCAATTAATTGGCCACCAAGATCGTGTGATTTAACCCCATTGGATTATTTTCTTTGGGGTTATGTTAAGTCACTTGTCTACGTCGATAAACCACAAACAATTGAACACCTGGAAATCAACATTCGAAGAGTTATCGGCGAAATACGGCCGCAAATGCTGCGAAAAGTTATTGAAAATTGGTTTTCCAGATTGCGCCTTCTACGCGCCAGCCGTGGCGGCCACATGGCAGAAATCATATTTAAAAATTAATTTCATTAAATTTTCTTTCCAATAAAGCATTTCATTGATATTAAAAATATATTTCCTTGTTTTATTATGATTTAAACTTGTGTCACTCTAAAAAAAACACCCTCTATTACTTAACATTTAATTAAAAACATAATTTGAATTGTTTTAATTCATTGTTTCAGAATTGATATTTTTAGTTAATAAAAAGACTTTTAAGACTTTAATTAAAAAGACTTAAATTAAATTGTTTTTCATATACAACTCCACCTTTATAAACCGCGTCTTATAAAATCCCACGCTCTAAGAAATGTATTTTGTTCAAGCCCAAGAGCCACTCTTTTATAAGGCGCATTCCATTTTAAGCAGCAGCTTTATAACATTTTTTTTTTCTAATAAGCCGTGGCAATGTGGTACAAAATAGGGTACATTGATATTATGATATTGGTGAAATCCATATCATAATCACTAATTTTTAAGAATTTTGTTTTGTGCAAGTACCCCTAAGGCATGTATGCTAGAAAAAAGGGACTATTATTTCTATAAGCCGCACTCTTTTATAAGCCGCATTCAATATAAGTCGCATTCCATTATAAGCCAAAGTTTATAAAAATCTTTCAATTATATCCTTCAATTGATAAACAGGCTATCTTTCGACATCTATTTTCTGGATATAATATTAGTGGTATTTTGATAATTTCGTGTCTTGATTACTTCTTATAATTACTAAATTACACGACGACTTATTGGCGGTTGCACATATTTAATTAAAACGCACGATTAAATGACACTTTTATCGCAATAACGCAATTACCAACGGGTAATAACTCGTAATAGAACTAAATATTTGTACGGGAATTATATAAATTAATAGTTGGGTTTGCTTACGAAACTTTGATAGATACTGCTGAAGAAACGGATATTGCGTGTATTCCATTGTCAAATATCCGCATAAAGAACGAACCTAAGAAACAATCGAGTAGCTAGATAATTATTCCTTATTATCTACGCCAAATTTTTGTAACACCTTTCACACTGAAACTATGTCTTTATTATTTTTTAAACACTAAGCATAAAAAATAAATATATCGAGTGAAAACCAGACGCAAAAACAGATACGATGCAAGATCAAACCAAGCCAGGTAAGTTAAAACAAGATAAGAAAAAATCTGCTTACAAATTGATGGAGAGCTTATACAAAACTGAAACATCTTAGATAAGTGAAAATACCTAATTCAAAATAATTTGTATTGCATCCGAAACAAATTTTATGGTAATAGTTACTCTAAAATGGAAATCGTTGAGGCGAAACTAAATCCGAAATTTCTCCAAAAAAACAGGCGAGATAGCAATTAAAGTTTTGTTTCGCTTGGCGGCTCCACAGTTGCGAAAAATCCATACACTTATAATTAAATCTTCGCGAGGTACAATTAATTTCGACGGATGTACGATCCTCAAACTCAATATAGTCCTTTGTGAAAGTGTTATAGAAAGTACGCATAATAGTTTTGGAATGTCTGCTGGCCTAGCACACGCATTACTGGATTCCTTATATGATTAGAAACATTTTAAAAATTGGAGTCAACAATAAAAAACCATACAAATCTGTAGTGAGAATAAGAATATACTTGAAATTGAGGTCAAAATAAATATAATGAGAAATATAATAATGTTTCTGTAAGTATTTCTATAATTATTATTTCATATTGGATAGTATTTCTACAATTATTATTTCATATAAGCAATTTTAAATTGTTATAAAATTTTATTGTTTAGAGAAAATAATACATTATATATTTCTAATTGTGCTCGAAAGCGCAAAATGGCAATTAAAATGTTGTAAAAAAATGTGGATGCAATGGAAAGTGCATTTTTATTAATATTTTCGTTACATAAAATTGCTAATTGTTTAAATAATACATGCTTTACTTTCTATTTAACTTTTATTTATGAGTATCTATTCGATAAGTTTTTAAAAAAATATATGCAAAATATTTTACATTTATTAAAGCAAAACTTAAATAAATGAATTTATTACAGAAGTTTATTAAATTGAGATAACTTTGGCTTTCTTTTTCATTACTTCGTTTTACTTATTGATACGAAATTTTCATCCGGAGAGAAAATAATCGCAAATGGCAAAGAGAAAATTAAAAAAAAATCTAGATTGGAACTACATTTTTATACAGTTCCGTTAGCAACTATTTAAACAAATTGTAGAAGAAATTGATTGCAAAAAATGCCTGTATAGTGTAGATCAGAGGTGTCCAACCTTTTTAGAGAGACAAGACTAGACAGACAAGACTAGACAGATAAGACTACGCCAGGGAGGCCAGACTAAACCCCCTATTCCACTTTGGCTTTTTCAGTATGCCACCCCGGTATCGCATATTTCGCATTCATTCAGGGTAGGCAGCCCGGATAGTAAGTGAAAACCGCCCTAGTTGTTACCTCCCCGACCAAGAATCGAACCCGGGTCTCCCGCATTGCCAGGTGGGTATGTTGTCAACTATACTACCGAGGAGGACAAGCAGACCAGATTAGAAATACACGACTAGACAAACAAGACTAGACAGACAGGACTAGATAGACCAGACAACACCGACAAGACTAGACAGGCAAGACTAGATATACAAGATATACATTTATAAGGTTTTTGCAAACACAAATCCACAGCAACGGCTATTGAACAATTCTACACAACAATTATTAATGAAGTAGATGTGGGAAACCGCTCTCTAGGCATTTTCTATGACCTGTCAAAGGCTTTTGACTGCTTTTCTTTAACGAAACTAATTGAAAAACTGGATCTATACGGAATTAGAGGAAAGACAGGAAGATGGTTCCAATTCTATTTATCAAATCGTTACCAATACGTAAAAGTTGGGACAGCTACCTCGAAAACAATAGCCATTTCTGTTGGGGTTCCACAAGGTAGAATATTAGCTCCCATCCTCTTCTCCATCTATATTGCTGACCTTATTTATTACCTCAGATCCGATTTTGGCAAAATGTACGCGGACGATATCAGCGTAACAATTTCTAGCTCAAATACAAGTCAGTACAAGCAGCAAAAAATATTTTAGCAAAAATGGACAACTGGTTTGCTGCCAACAACTTATACCTGAACATAGATTGAACTAAATGTATAACCTTCCAGACAAATAGGGCTAAATATCAAGATGACATTGATCTTAGAATCAATAATTCCAAAATAGAAAGAGTTAGAAACATAAAATTCCTAGGGGCATTCCTTGATGAAAACTTGAAATGGGAAACCATGGCAGGCGCAATTTCTACAAGACGAAAGGGGAAAGCATACCTGCTAAGAAGGGTTCGGGATCTAATTGGGAAATCAGTTCTAACGGAGGTATACCATGCTGAAATAGAATCTATGTTAGCTTATGGTATATTAGTATAGGGATCATCTCCGTTCATTAAAACAGTTCTCCTAGCACAAAAAAGAATAATTAAAATAATAGCAGGAATTAAGTCATAATTCGCGAGTCCTGCAGGGCAGAATTCAAGTTAAATATTTTAACGGTTCCATTCATTTATCTGTGGGTAGCAGCGTGCCATAGTTTAAAAAATAAACACAAATTCCGGACAAATAAAGATGTACATAGTCTGAATACTAGAAATGCGTCTAATCTTCGTAACCAAATGAGCAAGCTTACTCTGTGCAGTGCAGCGCCCAATAGACTGGTTATCGAAGTGTTCAATCGTCCTCCAGTCTCAATCAAAGAGGAGGGGTCTTACAAGTTATTTCGTAAAAAAGCTAAAGAATTTTTCATAAACAATTGCTTTTATTCCATAAATGAATTTATTGCTTAGTATTAACCCATTCAAGAGGCTGAACCTAATTTTCATTATAATGCAAGAACTTATGATTCCACTATTATGCAATTCTATCTCTGTTTCCATCTTTTATTATTTTACTACACTGTACTATATTTCTTTATTCATTGCTTTATATTCCTCCATTTTAGGTATTACGTAGTATGTAACGTGCCTGTTTTTTCTGCTAAGCTATCATAACTATTTCACCTTACACATGACTTATCTTATATGTATGTACACCTATATACATCGCTAAATGATAAATAAATAATTTGATTTAAATTTGATTTGATTTGACTATAGAGACAATACTAGATAGACAAGGCTAGACAAACAAGAGAGACTAGACAGACAAGATTAGACACACAAAGCTAGACAGACAAGACTATACAGGCAAGACTAGACGAACAAGACTAGACAAACAAGACTAGACAGGCCAGACATTAGATTCAAGGATTAATTAAACCTGATCGATCTTCTCCTCGCCCATGGCCTGCTCGAAACGGTGTCTGGTTTTACACGTGTCATAGATACGTCTAGTACGAGAATAGATAACATTTTTACAAGTGCCATCCATATGAAGACGGCAGATATAGAAGACACCACACTATCAGACCATCGCATAATAATCTTATACAGCATCGGAAGATAAGTCGTTCCACGTAAGTACCGGTATACCAGATCTTTTACGGTAGCATATAAAACCTTATTTCATAAAGCACTAAGTGAAGAAACTGGGAAGATATGTATAGCAAAAAAGACTGTGATTTTAAAACAGAATCAATGATTAACACTCTACAATATTATTTTTGGAACTCGTTTCCTTTAAAAAAGTGAAATACTCCACATCCACATGGGTAACTCAGGAAGCCAAAAACTTCTAACAGGAAGCTGAAGGATTTGTTCATTCTCCAGAATATATCCAACACTGCAGATGATATATTCGCTAGAAAAACGCAAACATCAAAGGCTCATACAACAAATAAAACTATTTCCACAACAAACACGATAACGTGGTTAACAAAAAGCAAGGCATTTGGAAATCAGTCAAGGAATCAACTAATAAAACCAAAGTGAATGAAAATTGCAAATTACATATCGACAACAAGGAGATCAGCTCTCCCAACGAGATCGCCACAGATTTTACTGAATCAATAAACAGAAACATAACACCTCAAGTGATAGGCGAGGACCACATAACCTTTAACGACAAAAACATCTTTCTAGAAGAATTTACATCTGCTGAAACATCTAAACTTAAATTGAGTAATTCAACATATCAAGGGACCAGGCGGCATTCCATGTAACATAATCAAAGAGTTAGCGGATCCTATAACACATCTTATCAATGCTACTTTCGAGGACGAAAAGTTTCCGGATGTCTTCAAAGTGTGACTAAAATGGTGTTTCATAGTGATCGTCTAATGTTTGTGAAAATAAGTGCAGAACCAGTGGCCATTCTGATAATTCAAGTGTACATGCCAACTACAGATCATGATGACGGAGAAGTGGAGAAAATATACGATGAAATAGAGGACATCGTCCACTCTGAAGGCAGAGGAAAAATAAACACCATAATAATGGGTGACTGGAATAGTGTGGTAGGACAAGGTAGTGAAGCAAACATCGTGGGACAATATGGGTTAGGTAGAAGCAACGATAGAGGAGGGACGCTAGTGGAATTCTGTCAGCGTAACAATTTGGTAGTGATGAGCACTTGGTTTAAGAAAAGGAAGAATAAATTATACACATGGAAGAGCCCAGGTGACATTAGTAGATATCAGATAGATTTCATACTTGTAAAGCAGAGGTTTAGGGGCAGTGTGAAAGACACCAAGACTATGCCAGCTGCCGATATAGATTCGGATCACAACCTTCTGGTTGCAGACATCAGTACAAGGTTGAAGAGGATCAGACAGTGTGGGAAGAGAAAGCAGAGATGGGACTTGGAAAAGCTAAGAGAGAAGAATGAGGCAGTAAGATAATCCTTAGAGAATGTCTTTAGTGAATTGAGAGAGGAAAATGTAAGTGCAAGTGCAGAAGAACAGTGGAGAAATATTAAACTGGCCTTCTTGAATACATTAGAGAGTAAAGTCGGGAGGGAAGCAAATAGAGCGAGGAAATTCTGGATCACCAATGAGATCCTGGAGAAGATGGAGGAAAGGAGGAAATGTAAAAATGTGAACGAAGTGGAATACAGAAGACTTAACAATGCACTCAGGAGAGAAACAGACAAAGCGAAGGAAAAATACCTAAAAGAAATGTGTGAAGAAATAGAGGAACTACAAAGGAGAGGAAGGTACGACCTGATTTATCAGAAAACGAAAGAGTTGGAAGGGAGTGAGAATAAAGGAGTAAGGAACTTCGGAATAGAAAATTCTAATGGACAAATGGAGACAAAACAAGGGGAGATGCTGAAAATATGGGAGGAATTCGTAAAAGAACTCTACTATAAGAAACACCGCCCGCAAGTAATTGAAATAGAGACAGAGGAGGCGGTTGATGAAGACGAAAAAGGGCCCAGCATATTGTAAACAGAAGTAGAGAAGGCAATTAAGGACATGAAGAGGAGGAAAGCTACAGGAGAAGACGACATACCAGTGGATTTGCTGAAGGAAATCGGAGATGGAGGTTTGAAAGCGTTGACACAACTCATCAACAAAATCTACGAAACTGGGGAATGGCCTAAAGACTTTTTAGATGTCACAATGGTTGCTCTAGAAAAGAAACAGCAAGCCAAGAAATGTAGTGATTACAGAACAATTAGTTTGATCTCACACGTGGCCAAGATCATTGCAAAAATACTCAATGGACGGATAGAACATAAAATCGAAGAAGTAATGGAAGATGATTAGTTTGGATTTAGGTAAAGAAAAGGAACCAGGGACGCCATAGGCATGATGAGGATATTGTCGGAGAGAGTTTTGACTGTTAACGAAGAAGTCTGCGTGTGTTTTGTAGATTGGCACAAGGCCTTCGATAGAGTTAACTGGACAAAATTGATGAATATTCTTAAGGAGATTGGTGTCAACTGGAGAGAGTGGAGACTAATTTGCAATCTGTACATGAGACAAAGAGTAAAAGTACAATTGAACTACGGAGAAACAAACCTACAAAGAGAAAAAAAGCGTAGAAATAGGAAGAGGAGTCAGACAAGGATGTTGTCTATCGCCGAGTCTCTTCAATTTGTATGGTGAATGGCTGGCGAGAGAAGCTTTGAAAGGATGTGGAAATTTCAAGATAGGGGGACGCCTCATCAACACCATCAAATATGCAGATGACCTGGTAGTACTCGCCAAGAACCAAAGACAACTACAACACATGATGAACCAGCTGGTGGAAACTGGAAGGAAATATGGCATGGAAATTAACAAGGAAAAATGTAAAGTGATGAGGATATCAAAAAGGGAAAAACCTTTGAAGATAACAGTCGACAATCAAGAACTGGAGAATGTAAAGCAGTGCAAGTACTTGACAAAGGATGCATACTGCACAAATGAAATTCGAGCAAGAATCGCCATGGCCAAAGCTGCATTCAACAAGAAGAGGACTACTGACCAGCAAGTTGAGCTTGGAACTAAGGAAGAAACTGGTGAAGTGCTACATCTGGAGCATTGCACTGTACGGAGCAGAGACGTGGACCATGAGGAAAAGGGAGAAAAAATACCTCGAAAGTTTTTAATGTGGTGTTGGAGGAGAATAGGAAAGATCAAGTGGACAGATAGGGTGACAAACGAGGAGGTACTAAGAAGGGTAGGAGAAAAGAGAATTATTCTAAATACAATTCTCCAGAGGAAGGCCAACTGACATATATCGGACATATAATTAGACATGAGGGGCTCATACATGACGTCATTGAAGGGAAGATTAAAGGAACTGCAGGTCGAGGAAGAAGAAGAATACAACATCTGGATGACATGAAAGAAAGGAGGAGTATATATGTCGGACATATAATTAGACATGAAGGGCTCATACATGACGTCATTGAAGGGAAGATTAAAGGAACTGCAGGTCGAGGAAGAAGAAGAATACAACATCTGGATGACATGAAAGAAAGGAGGAGATACAGCAGGCTATAGGAAGAAGCTGAGGACAGGGAACATTGGAGGCAGAAATTCTCCGTTCTGCCACTAGGCAGAATACTGTACAATAATAACATAAGAAAGGAGGACGAATATACAAAACTACAGGCCTGTTGCTCCAATTTCAGCAATCCCAAAAATCATTGAATTCGCAATGGAATGCAGACTGATGCACTTCTTCAATAACACCACATCATTCCAGAAGAACAGAATGGATTCTGTAAAGCAAAGTCTACCACAACCGTATTACAAAAATTACACCAAAACATTCTTCAAGGGATAGACAACCAAAAGTGCCCAGTCGGTATTTTTTGTGACCTAACCAAAGCCTGTGACTGCGTATCACACTCAAAACTACTGACAAAACTAGAAACATACGGCATTAGAGGAAAATGTGGAACAAGGTTCAAATCATATTTGTCACAGAGGAGGCAATATGTAAAAATAGAGTAGTGCATATCTTCTACGGTCAACATAGCAAGTGACATCAAACAAGCAGGAGAAATAAGAAACGAAGCCCAAAGCCTAGCAAAAAAAGTGAATACTATTCTTCGAACGGAGATATAGAATGTTCTTTTGGGAATTATGAATAAAACAAGCTTAAGTTTATAGAATAGCACTATTACCATGGACGTTACAAAAAAACTATGTGGATCTCTGATCGATCATGTTAAAAACGCACACAATAATTTCAGCTGCTAAAGAAAAAAATCCAAATGCTGACTATATGTCTAAAAGAAAAAGAATTCGCAACACAATCGTCACTTTTTTTAAGGATCATCAGAGACTGTACAGTTCAATGGCAAAGAAAAATTTCGTGTAGATGCGTTTATTCCTATAATCGAAACATTATATGGACCTTTAAAAATCGTTCGGCAGCATGTCAAGAAAAAATCGCCAATCGTTTAAGGTTTCTTTGTCAATTGCGAAAAATTCAGGTCCATGCACCAACTTTGTCATCGCCAACGAGTCGCCGTCGATCAAAGTCGCTGCCGTGCTTACCCAGCTTTAGGATAATTATATTAATAGCCCAGTCATTTTAGCATTTCACCCCGGAATGTAACGGAAGAAGCTGAATTTTTGTATAGACCTTTATTTTAGCATTACAATTGTTGTCTCAAAAGTCACATATGCCCATATATGCCTTATGCACATATGTGAGCGTCCTTAGATATACAAGGTAAAGGTCTCAAAAAGTAGTTTTTTTTGAGAATATCTCGTTTTTTCTGCCTCCTACCGTATTTGCAATTATTATAAAAGCTCTAGAGAATAAATTTCTCTGCAAATTTCATCTCAGACCTTTTTTTTATACGTCGAACTGTGTTTGAGATAGAGGACGCAGTGGAGGGCTCAGCCATACGTACCTTAGCCCAAGGTAAATCCTAAATCCCAAGGTATTATACCGTTTTTTTACATTACATAGACCACAAGCTACAGAATATTGTATCCCTAACTTATGACAACCACAACGCGAACCACAACCATTCTTGCAGTTGCAAAATATTGAAATGAGTTGTCATCTAGTGCAGGTGGTATAACTGTTGTTACCGGCGTTAGAGTTTCATTTTGCAGTACCCAACCCCATCCGTAGGTTTGAATTAGAATAACAATAAAATATATTTAGAATGATTTTCTTCTTTATTTAATGATTTGTATGTCAAAGGTAAGTAATATTTGATGTCTATTTGATTTAAAAGAAACTAAAAAAAAAGTATAAGGTATTAAATTGTTATTTAAGTAATGTTTAATAATTAAGTAAAAAAACGGTATAATACATTGGGATTCAGGATTTACCTTGCGTTATGGGCGTATGGTTGCTCATGAACGCTCCACACTCTGCGCCCTCCAACTCAAAAACAGTTCGACATATAAAAAAAAGTTTTAGAAGAAATTTGTAGAGAATTTTATTGTCTACAATTTTCATAATAAATGCAAATGCGATAGGAGGCAGAGTAGTTTGACCTTGAATATCTAATGACGCTCACATGTTGGCATATGTGACTTCTGAGACAACATTTATAATGCTAAAATAAAGGTATATACAAAAATTCAGCTTCTTTCGTTAGATTCCGCGATTGACCCCATTTTTGTCTAAAATGACTGGGATATAAATGTAACAAAAATCGATTCTGACGTGTTGACAAAAAAAGCAATGAATTTGAAAAATTCTGTCTCATTAATGCTCAAATCAGAATGCTTTAATTTACTGCAGTATTTACGGCACATAAGAACAAGTCTGCTAAATTAGAAGAAACTTTTCCAAATATTAATGTTGCTACAAGAATGTTCCTTTGCCTAATGGTCACCAATTATAGTGGAAAGCACTCATTTTCACAGCTAAAGAGAATAAAACTTAATTGCAAACAACTATGTTACAAGAACGACTAACAAATTTCCAAGTGTGTATGTGCAAAGAAAGCAATATCTTTAAAAAAGATTTAACATTACAGAAATCCCGAAAGAAACCACTAACGTAATTAAAAACAAGTATGAATTACCATGTAGTAACGGTCGCAACTATCCTATACACTATCGTAATCGTAAACAAATGTAACCAGCAGTATACTTACAATCTAATTAATAACATATGTATATTGAGATTTATAGCAATTAATCATAATAAATATAAGATCATTTGACATTCGAACAGGTGTTATACAAGGTGATGGACTCTCTCCTATTCTAAACATCGTGCTAGACAAGGTTATGGAAGAATGGGAGAAAGAACTCAAGAAATGTGAGTCTTGGAAACCGATCCGATTGGGCTTCCCCAAAAACAACATCTACGTACCATACCTCGCTTTTGCGGATGATCTGGCAATACTAACAGAGAATGAGGAGACTGCCGTCAAACAGCTTGAGATACTTGAGAAAACTAAATTCTTCTGTTCAAAGACTGATATCAAGAGCCTTAGCACAAATTACGGTAAAATCGACAAGTACGTATTTTATACGTACTTTACGTTTATTGTCACGTACTTTAAATACCTCGGAGAATTCATCGAACCGACAGGCCATGAGAAGACCTCACAGTAAAACCGTCTCCAAAAAGTCAAGAAGGCATTATTGTTAGTCCAAGACATCTATAACATAAAATCTATGTCAAGGCAGACAGAAATTCGGCATTACAACACAGCCATAAAACCAACAGTCCTTTACGCTAGCGAAACATTGACACTTCACAGAAAACAAGAACTAGAAAAAATCAAAAAGGAAGATCATCAGAAAAATCCTAGGAGTAAACCAAGGAATAACCCTAATCCTAGGAATAACCCAAGATGGCTACATAACCTTGTATGCCTATGAACAGGCTACAATCAATCAAAAGAACAGAAAAGTTTTTAAACATTGAAATTGACATTAAGAAAAGACAAATTAAATTCTTTGCACATCTAACGAGACTACCAGAAAATCGACTGTCAAAAAGGATATTATATAACTTCTCCTCGATTTTAGCTTCATAGCAACCAGCAGAATCCATCAAATAATTAATAGCGTTAATAGACCAAACAATTAAAGAATTTGCTTTAGAAGAGAATTAATGTTACGACTTTGTAAGGCTTCTGAAAGGTAAGCGAATTCCTGTAAGACGTCGATCATTAAAGCTAAATCTTAAGAAATTGCAAATTGATTGAAAATAATCCAGAAGTTTTGTCATTAGATTCAATATGTTTGCATAAAGCGGGAAAATTTTCCAAACCACCAAGTGCATGCGCTACAAGCTGCCCATCTAAGTCACGATTTTCACGTCTATTTTCGTGTGTATATGTACTGTCACTAAACGAGAACCAGATAAATACCATTGTTTTTAAGATCATTTCTTTTTATTTAGATTAAGTGAATAACCATCTGTTTAGGTGAATAGCCATCTCTCACATAATCTGAATAGAAAGAAATGATATTAAAAACAATGTTATTTATCTGGTTCTCGTTTAGTGACTCGAATGTGTACCGGGGCTAGTAATAACATAAAAATATCTGTTGTATAATTCAATATCCTGCGTGGTATTACTAAGGGAAGTAGTTGTTGCAACATGGGATTTGTTTGGTCTTAATAAGACTTAATATTATAAAGCCACGAACAGGTTGAATATATTTATGTATTCAGATCTTTTATAATTATATAAGTTCTATTATGATCTTTTATGAGAAACGATGGTAACTTATTCTTAGTTTATGTGAAAGTATAAACACAAAATATAAATTCTTAAATAAAAACGATAGCAACGCTTGGTCTATGTTTTTATTATAGATTGGGATAGTGGAAACTGTGAAAAGTTAATATTGCAAAAACTAACATTGGGCTCGCATTTTAACATTTTTTTATAAAAAAAGTTAACAATGGGCTCGCCAATTTATACAAAATTTAACAGCAAACCACTGGTTGTAGTCAACTTCGACCTAAGGTTTCTCTATAAATTTCCCATTTCTTAGACAGAACTTGAATCGTTTTGTCAGTGTAAATTGTGCTAAGCATTAAAACATTCCTTTTGTCTTTTCTCTTTAAAACCATCATACAGTTATTGCTCCTTGTGTCACAACTTAATTTTTCTTTAGTTTAGCTTTGGCAACCTCAGCAGGGCTTCAATTTCAGGGCTTCAAATATTGGCATTATAAGTTTTTATAACCTTCAGATTCGAATTTTAATTCGTTGAATAGGTTTACATGACTATAAGTTTGACTTTTCAATCACCACTTCTTACACCATTTTTTCGCTTCCTTTCCACTGAATTTTTTCTTCAAAATTAACACCAGGCCTATCAATGCCAGAGCGTCATCGTCCTCAATCGATGCCATCGCTGATGAAGAACCGAAGACCGCTCCGGTATACCGGAACGTCTCTATACACGCTACCGACGCGACCTTCGTGCGGTTGACTTTTGCGCAGGTAAACCTGCATAGGTAACCTGTCCGGTAGACCGTAGCGTGTATGGCTTACTTACGGGTACCTACAAGGAATGTAGATTTTTAGTATATCTTATCTCTTAGTAGATCTTTTCACTAGTTGAGTTGAGAGTACCAGTATCAAAGTGATACTGGTATAAGAATTATCAGTGAAGAGTATTCTGCCCGAATCTCAGAGATCTTTCATCAATTTCAAAACGATGCATACGATGCAGAAATTCCTACATCTTCAACGTATCTTTCGCAATAAACGTACACATAGTATGTGGTAGCCCTTTTCCTTGCATACTTTATAGAGCTTTATTACAAATGTATGCCTCTTACATTTTATATATTGCCTGAAAGACAGGCGGCCGCGTAAAGGGACTAAAGATTCATCAATACATACCTTTATAAACTTGTGTGCATAGAAATCTAACAATAACACATAACAAATAACAAATAACAATAAAACATAGAAACGCGGGCCTTAAACTTTTGAGAAATATTTTCTTTTAGAATCTATTTATGAGATGAAATAAAGAAATTTGAAAGCCGTTTGAAAGACAATTTAATATGCTTTACCGGTATGTATTTACCGTATTTCCTCGTTTAAGGCCACGTAGTGGTCCTAGTATAGTTCCCTGAGGGAGGAACTATACTAGGACCACTACTTTGGATTAACGTCTACGGTCAGGTACTAAGACTGCCCATGCCTGCAGGAGTAACCCTAATAGGTTATGCAGATGACTTGGCTGTGATCGCAAGAGGCAAGCATAAAAGCTCCTCTTCTTGTAATAAAATAAACGAAGCGATACAGAGAGTGAGCAAGTGGATGATTTCCAAAAGCTTAAAAGTGGCATCGACTAAAAGTATATATATGAAGCTATATATCAGAAAGGAGAAAGAAGACGGAGAAGAAGGAAAATAATACTAGCAGGAAGGAGAAAGCTCTCAAAAATTGAAATCAAAGTAGAAGATGGAATAATATCAGAGACATTGACATATCTTGGAGTCATATTCAACAGAAATATGAACTAGCAGAACAATCGCGTAAAGTCGGCCTTAAAATAAACATCTCGAAAACGGGATTTTTGACTAAACAAGTCCCTACATAATGAGATATCCGCCAGGTCACCTCATACAGAATGCCAGAGCAAGCAGGGTTTAGACCGGGAAGGTCTTGCTGCGCCCAAGTTCTAAACTTAACACAACAAGGTGGCTTCGAGCGCAAGCAAATTACCGATGTAGCCTTTGTAGACCTGACAGCGGCATATGATACCGTAAACCACCAAAAAGCAGTGGAGAAATTGTATCGTCTTACCAAGAACTACCGCCTAGCTGGACTGGTGAAAAGTCTGTTACAGAACAGGCGCTTCTATGTTACACTACAGGAAAAAAGGAGTCGATGGAGAGACCAGAGGAACGTACTACCACAGGGAAGTATACTGGCTCCTATGCTTTTCAACGTATACACAACTGACCAAACAACCGACACGTCGCTTCAACTATGCGAATGACACAGCCATCGCCGCACAGGGGAAAAGCTGCGAAGAAGTCGAGAATAAACTACAGCCTTAGAAAACATGGCATAAAATCACGACATAAACCAGTAGAAGCCAAACTTCAGCAAAACTCAGGTATGTGTATTTCACGCACGTAAGAAGCTGCAAATCTCATGGAGAGAACAGGAACTCGAAACATGATACATTCCAAAGTACCTGGGCGTAAAACTGGACCGCACACTATATTTCCAAAAACACTGCCATAATACAAAGGCTAAAGTTTGTGCTAGGAATAATATCATCCGGAAGCTCACTGGCACAACATGGGGAGCGCAGCCTGACGTGCTGCGTACATCGGCTCTGCTCTCTGTTTCTCCGCTTCCGAATACTCGGCACCAGTGTGGTACTACTCATTTCACGCAAGACATGTCGACGTGGCCTTAAACGAGACGTGCAGGATTATAACAGGCTGCCTGAGACCGACACCTGTCGAGAAGCTGTACCATCTATCTGGAATTGCCCCAGCACGCGTCAGACGCAAAGTAGCATCCGAAACGGAGCGGCAGAAGCAGATCGTAGATAGGCGGCATCCTATCAACACGACCAACAACCAGAAAGGCGACGACTCAAATCAAGGAAGAGCTTTCTGCAACATACGCAACAACTGCAGACATGCCCAAAACAACGCCGCATAGAACTATGGAAAGACAACCCAAACCTGCGGGCCGAAGCCAGAGAGGAACTGCCACCGGTAAATGTATTGCCGGTAAATATATACGGTAAAAATACAGTAAATATTGTGCCATTATTATATTATGTTTATTATATTATGCCACCGGTAATTTAATATGAGTTTAAATTTATCAAGAATTCTTATCGTTTATAGGCGTAGCAACCGGTAAAAACGAACGTATTTATGTGGTGATTATAACGAGAATAGTAAACTTGTGAAAGGTTGTAATTATTGCTTATGCAATTTAAATTTGCATATTATTCGTTTTCATAACTTGATTAGTTTTCAAGAGTGTTAGTCTAATGCAGCGTTTCTCAACCTTTTTTGGCCCACGGACCAGTAAAATTTAAAAAAAAAAATTCGCGGACCACTGATATTTTTTTTAACAAAATTTTACTAGGTATTAAACTACTACTACATAATTTGGTTAAATCCTAATATCAACCCGACTGGTACATAGTGGCGCTGGTGTGGTTTTTTTAAATTTCGTACATTACGCATTACAATTTCGGACATTACAATGGGAGACAGAGGCGCAGTGAAAATAAGTTGAATATATTTTGTGACGAGTAATAAAATATATTTTATATATTAAAGTGGGTACGGTAATCGCGTAATTCAAGGCAGCGCGAATTCTCGATCCAATATAGAACAATGTGGCAAGCACCATTGGTTTAACCCCGGTTATATTAGGTTGCCCGCCGCGAAGCGGACAGATAAATCAAGACAACATACGCGCGGCAGCGCGAATTCTCGATCCAATATAGAACAATGTGGCAAGGACCGTTGGTCTAATGATAAATTACTACATTCAAACCAACCACCCTTCCTTACACTCCTTGTAACCCTTTTGTGCACACCCACTTTCGCCTTGCTTTTATCGCACCGCCATACCCACCCATCCTTTAGACTTTTTGCTATCACCAATTTCATATCATCTCCTTACTCAATACAAATATACCTTTTCGCTAACAATACCAGATCCATCAACCATTCAATCATTCTGCCACTCTCTTGCATCTCCCTTAATTTAACAATACAAAATTCCATTTTAAACGTATTAAAAATGTCTCTATCTAATTCAACTTATGAAAAATAAGGAATTTTCTTTAAATAGTTAAACTTGGGGATGTATTCTATAGTGTTCCCGCGCAACGCCACTGAGCTGCCACATGAGTTGCATTTTCTGCCACGTACCAGTCGGGTTGATTTTAGGAATTAACCCATAATTTAATTGTAACATTTTTATTATAATTTACTTACAATAATATTTAAATGTAAAGATATATAATTATTTTTCTTTTTTTTTTTCTTCAGTGCCGTACTAATCATAAATTACATAGAATTAAAATTAGTAAATTTTTTTCTCGGATAGAAAAAATTGTCTGCGGACCAGTAAAATTTCTCCGCGGACCACTGGTGGTCCGCCGGACCACCGGTTGAGAATAGCTGGTCTAATGCATACTACATCGCCCAATTTTTTTAACAATATTCCGTTAAAATAGTCCAATAATAATGAACAGTGTGCTACATATAACTCATGCTAGCCTTGGCGTTTCGTGAGTTGTATTCAGCATTGTCTCTAGTGGCCGCCAGGAGCTCAATACTCAGGGGTGCGCATTTTGCCTACCCACAGCCTGCGGTCTACTAGGGCACAGTTACACAAAATTAAAACATGGTGCTAAATAAAAATAAAACTTAGATTTTATTACGATAGCCGCACTCACAAATATGGAACGACGCCCTTAACTTACTTAACGCCCTTACTTAACACACTTGCATTGAACCCTAAATATGAGCTAAAATTAAACTACTTACGATCGAAAAATTTCTTACGATCGCAGATTGGACACAAGTTTGAGTAATGTCGCTATAGTATCGATTGAGTATACATTGCAAAAACTATTATTGTAGACCATATTATTGACAAATAGGCCTAAGAAAAAGCCAGAAAAGTAAAGTTTTAAAAGATTTTATAATGCCTTAATTAACGAACTCGTATTATTTTGTTTCATACATAATAGTAAAAACTAATTTTAAGCATAAGTGTATACATAACATGAATCACACTTACAAAGTTTCGTGTTGTTTCTCTTCCTACAAAATAAGTCTCGGGGGGCGCAAAATTCAAATCTTGCCAGGGGGCGCCTAGCTACCTTGCTGGTTCCATTCGACTCACGGCTATAAATAAGAAAAAAATGGTTTGTGTACACTTTTGTTTTAATTCTGTGATTTTATACTATTCTTAATGTAATGAAAGAACAAAAATATCTGGACACAGAGTAAAGATTTTTTATTGTAAAAACGTGTTCAACCTGTTATACCTGATATTTTAATTGCAATTACTGGCGTGAATAGGGATATGTAAGGGCAGGGGTCCTTAGATGGGACACTGCAATCTCGCCCGCACAATTTTGAACATACTGTAACATTTAAACTTCACATGCCCTTTCTGGGCTCTAAGCTTTGATGCATTTGATGGCCCGAAAATTTTTCACATAAGGGCCCCTAAATTTCTATTTACGCCAATGTTTACAAAGCATTTATGTTATAACTACTTTAAAATAAATAAATTAGAATTAGAAGCTAATTAACTAAAATCTAATCAATAATTTCAATGTTTTTACTTACATTTTTAAGAAAACACCGGACTAACATTTTTGTTTTAGCAAACTTCAAAACTGTGAGTTACTGCGCCCTCTAGCCAGTGTTGCCAACTGTACGATTTAAATCGTATTTATACGAGCTTTTTGGAGCTGATACGATGTACGATCATGTATTGGAAATCGTACGCAAAATATCTAATCCGTTCTAATCTTTCCTAATCTTTCAATCTTCATAACAAAATAGAAAAATAATAATGGATTCCATTATTTTGTCGATTTTAAAAATCAATAATACTGTAAAAAACTGTACTTATGCGCGTTGCCAAATACTCAATAAAGTGTGCATAAACTAATATCCTGCTTTTTCTCATTTACACATGTGCATGTATTCAAGAAATAGGAATACTTACAACTCTCTATATTTACCATTCGCGATAAAATAATCGGGAATCAGTTAATTTCAATTTCATTTCTGTTCTTTCGTTTGTTTTGGAGTTTATATTGTAACTACGTACTGGTGTATGTTGTGGTTGGTATCTCTTATGTTTATCCTACGGTTATTAGGTACGTACTTTTGTTTACTTTTTCGTCTGTTTAACGGTTTGAAATAAACAACTAGAAATATGCAAAGCACACAAGAAAAACTTTTCAACAAAGGCAACAATTACCACAAACAGAGCGGCAGAAACAAACAAACAAATATTAATATAAAATTAAATGAGTACTATTTTTTTTTTCTAAAATTCTTAGCAAAATACGATTTTTCCTAGTGCATGGTACGAACCCCTAAATAATAAAGTTGGCAACACTGTCTCTACCGCAAATCCACAGCTGTGTGTCAGCGGTACGTCAAAAGCCTAACCTAAAAATGTAATGATCTTCCCGACAAAAACTTTCTTAACAAAAATTAGTCCGACATGGATAAATCAGAATTAGAAATCAAATACCACAAACTAGCCACAGAATATTCCAAAGTAAACACCACCGCGTAAGTTTCAATACCGTTGGTTATTTTAAAATGCTTTGTTGTTAAGGTTCGGTCTCATGCCACAGTCTTAAAAAAGGCCGTGTTGGATGAGCAAGCGACGATTCTAAACCTAAAGGAGATTCTCAAGGAGCAGGAGCAGAAAATTCGGAAGCATGATCAAGAAATGGAGAGCCTCACCTTCCGCAACGAGCAACTGACCAAACGGATTTCCGTCTTGCAACAGGAGCTGCAAGTCAGTGGGCAGGGGAAGAAGAGCAAAAGCAAAGGTTCAGACATTCCAAACCAATCGAATTTTAGTGTGATCGATGAAGAATTGCATAAGAAAATTATTGAGAATGCTCAATTAGCTAGTGCAGTAAGTAATTATTTCATCTGTTATTATATTTTGTTGGATTGTTAATATATAGTGGAGAGTTTTCTGATAAACTACTTCTAATGAACATACACATTTTAGTATTAAATGTTAGGCAGGGTACACACGGTAGCAACTTTGATAGATGGAAACTCACTGGTAATGCCAAAGCTGATATGTGGACATGAATTATCACAGTGATTTATAGTTGCTAGCAATGCAGTCATTGGAAAATTCATGTCTACACAGCAACTTTGACATCAAGCTTAGAATTCTGATACGAGTCCTGACAGGACACTGCAAATTTGGAATACACCCCCATACATCTGCTCAAAGACTGCAGAGCATTGCTCTGCAAGAGACAAATGAATCTTTGACCCACTGCTTGAATGCAGAGGAGTTGCAGTCCTTAAATCCCACCCAGATCCTGAAATTCCTAATGGAATCAGGACTAGAGGAGGCGCTCTAAATGGGTAAGCATACCAACATTTAGAGGAAGAGGGTGGGGTACAATAGATCTATGAAGGTAGCAGTACAAGTCGACACCACCAAATTTACAATGTTCAACTTTGACATCGCCAATGAGTTGCCATCAATCAAAGTCGGTGCCATGTGTACCCAGCTTTAGGATAATCATATTAAATGTTTGGATAATTTGTCCAATTTTTAAATTTTGATAATCGCCGAAATCTTTTGAAATATGTGTACACAATATTTCTGATAAGAAAGGGGAAGAGTCTCATAGTCCACTTTTGGATGGAACCTGTAGAAATTTGTATTGTTAATGAGACAGATTTGATTATGTTACAATTCACGTGGTGTCTGCTGGAGGGTTAAAGTAAAATCTATATTTGGTAAATTTGTATTTTCAGATGGCAGATAAAGATTTAGAATTGGAGAATTACAAAGAGAAGTTGACTTGGATGGAGGAAAAGCTGATAAAGCAGCAAAACGATTTAAGTGAGAAAACCAATGCATATAACATGGAAATGGGGAAGTTCAGATCTGAAAAACAGTCAAATCATTCAACGAACAATATTAATAAAGTGAAAGATTGTCAAACTTGTAGAAAGAATGGTGGAAAATCTGTGAGTATCAAAGAAACGTTTTATTGACCACAAATTTTGAATTAGCACAAAAATTCTTTTTCTATTTTGAGTCTGTAATGAAGTCAGTAAGTACTCATGAAGCACTCATATGGGTTCGTTAATGGATCGCCGAGATGTCTATCTCACTCTCATCTCTTCAAAATTCAAATTTGATTAGACCAAAATTATGTGCCGCAATAGCGATTTTTGTGCTCGAAGCGTTCAATGAAGAAATCAAATTAGACTAGTGGGAGTGCTAACTAAAGGTAGACTTCCGAGAAAAGCGACTCTGGCGTCACTAACGCTACTGACGCGGCGACATAGCGATAGTATGCACTATGAAAATGTATGATGCGCATTCTAGCGCAGCGACACTTATATTCCATTCGCGATTTTTTTGCTCGCACCCTTGTACGAAAAATATACCCTGACTTTATGAGAAATAAAAGGTGAAATCTATGGTAATAGAACACAGAAACTTTAACTGAAGAAAAATTGTTGTAATAATTACGTGCACTCCAGAGATATTCAAGATTTTTGTTCTCCTACCATTCTTCTTCTTAATGGCACTACAACCGATTGCCGGTCTGGGCCTCCTTCAGCATGTTTCTCCAAGCGGACCTATCACTCGCCAACGTTCTCCAGTCCCGTACTTGAAGTTTTTGTAGGTCAGTTGTTACGGCATCCTTCCATCTCCCTCTTAGCCTTCCGGCCCTTCTCCTTCCCTCTGGTTGGCCATTGAACAACTTTTTCGGAACCCTATGATCACCCATTCTCATGCATGTGTCCGAACCATCTCAATCTTGCCACCTTGCTGAAACTCACAATATCTGGTTGATTGTAGAGCTGATATAGTTCGTGATTATATCTTCGGCGCCAGATTCCTCGTTCTTGGGTCGCTCCAAATATTGCCCGTAGCATTCTCTCAAATACACTTAAAGCCTGTTCTTCGCTCTGTGTTAAGCTCCATGCTTCTGCACCATAGGTTACCACCGGTCTTATCAGTGACCTGTACAGTGTGCACTTATGCTTGGGGTGGATTGTTTTGGACCTAAAAAGTTTAAGTAGCCCATAATAGCACCTGTTACCATGAGTTATCTGCCTTCTAATCTCCTCGCCCATCCGGTTTACGCTGTTCAGTTGCGAGCCCAAGTACACAAATGTATCTACTGTGTCAAAGTACTTTCCGTCTAGTTCTAGCGTTGGTCCTACCTTCCGATGAGTTTCATTAGCCACCATGTATTTGTTTACGTTGACAGTGAGTCCTAGGTTATTTGCTTGCTTCTAAAGCAGCGAGTAAGTAGTTTTGGTCGCCTGTTCGCTTCTGCAAATTATATCAATGTCGTCTGTGTAAGCCAATAGTTGTGTTGACTTAAGTACACAGTGCCGTTAGTATCCACTCCACTACTCCTAACGGCCTTTTCTAGTACGATGTTAAACAGTAAAGTTGCCAGTGGGTCTCCCTGTCGTAGTCCTTCCTCTGTTATAAAAGTCTCAGACAACTTGTTTCGTATTCTTACTACAGACGATACTTCAGACAGTGTTACTCTGGTTAGGGCTGTCAGTTTTTCAGGGAATCCGAAACTTGTCATTATCCCCACAGTTTGTGTCTTATAACGCTGTCGTATGCTGCTCTGAAGTCCACGAATAGATGGTGTGTCGTGATATTGAACTCATTACATTTCTCCAGGATCTGCCTAATGCCAAACAGTTGGTCTGTGGTTGACCTGTTTGTGCGGAAACCGCACTGGTATTCACCGATATTCTCTTCTGCGTATTGTAGTAAGCGACGGTACAACACATTAGCGAAGACCTTGTATGCAATGTTTAGCAGCGTTATCCCCCTGTAGTTAGAACAATCTAACTTATCACCTTTCTTGTACAATGGGCATATTATCCCTAGCTTCCATTCATCCGGTAGCTTTTCCGTTCTCCATATGTTTAGTATGAGATCATGCATGCACGATATTAAGGCTCTACCTCCATACTTCAACAATTCTCCTGGAATGCCATCTGCACCTGGCGCCTTATTGTTCTTGATCCTGCGCACTGCAGTCTCTACTTCTTCTAAGGTGGGTTCCTCCACTTGTTCAGTCCCTAATATTGATGTTGATGTTGGCGTTATACTTTCCTCTTGGACTACGCGAGTGTTCTGGTTGAGCAGGTCCCTGAAGTACTGACCCCACCTCTTGATACACTTTTCTGTGTGTCCGATTACTCTGCCGTCCTTATCCTTACACAGAAGTGGCTGCTGTTTGTAGCCAAGTCTCGCATTTCTGACCTTTTGATAGAGTCCCCGAGTTTCGTTGGCATTACTCATTCTTTCTATTTCCGCGAAATCTTCTTCATCTTTTTCAGATTTCTTTCTTCGGAAGAGTTTTTTCTCAACTTTCCGTTTGTTTCGATAATCCTCTACATTCGCTCTAGTATTTCGTTGTAGTACTTTTTCTCTGGCTTTGTTCTTCTCTGTCAGAGCTTCCTTGCATTCTTCATCGAACCAGTTATTACGCCTTTGTCCCTTCTTCCACCCCACAACCTTTGCTGCTGTATTTTCGATGTCCTGCTTGATCTTTTGCCACGCTTCATTGACCTCTACTAGCTGGCCGTTTGGATATTCGTTCCTGCATTTGGTACTGAAATCTATCTTTCATCTCATCGGTTTTGAATTTTTCCAGATCGTATCTCTTAACTGCCGGCTGTTGTGTGCGATGACAATCAATTCTAGCCCTAAGCACCGCCCTTACCAAATAATAATCCGAATCTACATTGAGGCCTCGACAGGCTCTTACATCCAGGATATTTGAACAGTGTCTCCCATCTATTATCACATGGTCTATCTGGTTCAATACTCTACCACCTGGTGATTTCCATGTGGCTTTGTGAATATTTTTGTGTGGGAAATATGTGCTACTGACTACCATGTTGTTGGTCGTCGCAAAGTCTATCATCCTACTTCCGTTTTCATTAGTCTCAGCATGAAGACTGTGCAGTCCGATTGTCGGTCGGTATATCTCCTCGCGTCCCACTTTAGCATTAAATTCACCAAGGATGATTTTGATATCTCCTTCTGGCGCATCACGATATGCTTTCTGCAGTTCCTCGTAAAATTGGTCCTTCACGTTTTCTTCCTTGTCCTCAGTTGGTCCGTGGACATTAATCAGGGTGACGTTTCTAAATTTCCCCCTTAGCCTTATGGAGCATAATCGTTCACTTATTGAGTTAAAACCAATCACTGCCTCTCTAGCCTTTCCTGTGACAGTAAAACCCACTCCAAATTCCTTTTTGCCGCCCGTTTTACCACTGTAGTAAAATGAGTACTCCTTACTGGTTAGTAAGTTATGTCCATTCCGCCGATTTTTAGGGCATCCGTTAAAGTTCTCAACCCACCGGGCCTCGATAAAGTTACAACATTCCACGATGCAATTTTCCAATCGTTCTCCCTTTTCCGTTGCTTGTGTCGTTGCCGTATTTCCAGTCCATTCCGAGGCATTATTGAAGGTTTCATAACAGGTTTTGTTTTATGGTGCTGGTTGTTAACCACACGCCCAACCCCCTGATGATCGGAGGACCATTTCTCCCGCTCTCGCTAGCCCTGACCACCCTTACCATCCATACGGGTTGGTTACCGCATCTCAGGCTAGAGTGGTCAGGTTACCAGGGTTCACCAGACGTGGAGGTGAGAGTCGGAATTGGGTAGGAGAGGCTATGCGACAATCTCTTTCAGTGCGAATGTCGTGTGGTACGCATGCACTACCCCCTTTGAACCCCCCTTTGTTCTCCTACCATTGTAGGAAAAATCCACCCCGAACGGGGTAACGAATAATCGAACACACAAATTTCAACCAACACGAAGTCATTGCAACGTTATGTGCTCTCCAGATATGCTAATGATGATTTTTGTGCTATAATTATGTGCTCTCGAGATATCCTATTCGCCATTTTTGTGCTAGCCTTGTACGAATAATTCACCCCAACTGTATAAGTCAAAAGAGGTGCATTCTATAATAATCGATACACAGACATTTTAACCGACACGTCGTGAATTTTTCGTACAAGGGTGCGAGCACAAAAATGGCGAATAGCATTTCTGGAGAGCACATAATTATTGCAACAATTTAGCTTAGGTTAAACTTCCTGTGCTCGATTATTAAAGATTTCTCCTCTTATGGACCATACAGATCAGAGTGAATTTGTCGAACAAGGGTGCGAGCACAAAAATCTCGAAAATAATATCTAGAGAGCACATAATTATTTACATACAACAATTTCACGGCGGTTAAAATTTCTGTGCTTGATTATTATAGATTTCACCGTATGCTCCATACGGTTTGGGGTGAATTCAAAAATCACAAATATCATAACTGGAGAGCACTTTGTGCTCGAAGCGTTCAATGAAAAAATCAAATTAGACTAGTGGGGGGTGCTAACTTAATGTCAAGCTAGCACCCGCCCATCTGCAAAATAAGATACCGATACAAAATAAACACTCTAATTATGTGAGAATTCGCTAAATCAACCCTTTGCACGAAAACTCCCCCCGAGCCGAATGAGCCAAACGAGGTGAAATCTTTAACGACAAAGTACAAAACTTTTAACCGAAGCGAAAACGTTAATAACGCAACAATTATGTGCTGTTAAGATATACTATTCGCGATTTTTTTCTTCACGATTCTGGAAAATTAGCTTTTCGAAAGTTGAACTTCACTTCATCGATTCTACTTGAGAATGGGATGTTTTTATCAATCCGCAAGAGCATTTTTATGTCAAGACATGGGTGGTGTGAATCCGCGCCAACAACTGGTAGTTCTTCCCTGCCTACACTTCTGTACAGCCTACTGATAGGATTAAATCTAGAATTCGAAAATTATCCTTCTCAATCAGGTTGTGTTTATGACACTCAATTAGTTTTTGAGTTATGTAAAAAAAATGTGGGGTTGTGTTAAGTTTATTTGTAAAATATGTTAAGTTAAGAAGATTTACTCTGCATTTAAAGGTCAAACTTTTGTGAAATTTCGCAATCTTTAACTTTATATATAATTTCTCAAACATTCCTGGTGGAACATAGAGCCTCGACAAAAGCCTTCTATCTAACCCTGTTGATTGCCAGTTTCTTAACTTCCGTCCACGTTTTTCTTACATGTTCGGCCTCTTTTCTAACAGTTCCATCTTCTTCTTTCACTTAAACCTAAAATCTGTAGGAAATATGTTTTCATTTCTTGTGCTCTCGAGATATCCTATTCGCCATTTTTGTGCTAGCACCCTTGTACGAAAAATTCACCCCAACCGTATAAGTCAAAAGAGGTGCATTCTATAATAATTGAAACACAGAAATTTTAACCGACACAAAATTATTGCAATAATGATGTGCTCTCCAAAGAAAATCGCGATTTTTGTGCTCGCACCCTTGTAGGAAAAACTCCCCCCGAACCCCATGAGACATAAGAAGTGAATTTTTCGTAAATCACGAATAGAAAATCTGGAGAGCACATTAACCGACGCTAAATAACTATTGCAGCAATTTAGCGTCGGTTAAAATCTCTGTGATCAATTAGTAAAGATGTCACCTCTTATGGCTCATACAGTTTGGGGTGAGTTTTTTGTACAAACGTGCAAGCATAAAAAACAGGATTAGCATTTTTGGATAGCACATAAGTAGTGCCAAAATTTCTCGTCGACTAAACTTTCTGTGCTTGATTATTATATATTTCACCTGTCATCACAGAAATTTTAACCGACACAAAATTATTGCAATAATGATGTGCTCTCCAGATAAGAAATTCTCGATTTTTGTGCTCGCACCCTTGTACGAAAAATTCACCCTGAACCCCATGATACATAAGAAGTGAAATCAGTAATAATAGAACACAGAAAGTTTTGCCGACGAGAAATGAATTTTTCGAAAATCACGAATAGAATATCTGGAGAGCACATAATTATTGAAACAATTTAGCGTCGGTTAAAATTTCTGTGATCAATTAATAAAGATGTCACCCATTATAGCTCATACAGTTCAGGGTGAGTTTTTTGTGCCAAAGTGCAAGCATAAAAACAGGATTAGCATTTTTGGATAGCACATATGTAGTGCAACAATTTCTTGTCGGCTAAACTTTCTGTGCTTGATTAATATATTTCACCTATTATGGCTCACATAGTTCGTCATGATTTTTCGTACAAGGGTGCGAGCACAAAAATTGCGAATAGCATTTCTGGAGAGCACATAATTATTGCAAGAATTTAGCTTAGGTTAAACTTTCTGTGCTGTATTATTAAAGATTTCACCTCTTATGGGTCACATAATACAGTTCGGAGTGAATTTGTCGAACAAGAGTGCGAGCACAAAAATCTCGAATAAAATATCTTCTTCAAGTAGCACAACAACCCTATGTGGGTCTTGGCTGCAAGCACAATTTACCTCCAACAACTTCTATCTAGCATTGCTTCCTGTTCATTTTCGATGCCCATCTTCCGCATATCCGATAGAACATTGTCTATCCATCTCATTATAGTCTTCCCGGTGGTCTTCTGCTCGTCGGTGCCCCCTGCTACGCTATAAGATATCTGGAGAGTATATAATTATTACAACAATTTAGCGTCAGTTAAAATCTCTGTGATTAATTAGTAAAGATGTCACTTCTTATGGCTCATACAGTTCGGGGTGAGTTTTTTGTACAAAAGTGCAAGCATAAAAAACAGGATAGCATTTTTGGATAGCACAGTAGTGCAACAATTTCTCGTCGGCTAAACTTTCTGTGCTTGATTATTATATATTTCACCTGTTATGGCTCACAAAGTTCGTCATGAATTTTTCGTACAAGGGTGCGAGCACAAAACAACAAAGAGGCGGTGGTGGCCTAGTAGTCAAGGTGTCAGACCGAGCCGCAAGTCCCGGGTTCAAATCCTGGACATGGTAAAATAAGCCACAATTCTCCTGTAGATGGCTCTGGCAAAGTCATCACAGTATCGAAACCTCCCCTAATAGTGGCTAATAGTTTTAACCACGTTAAAAACTGTAAGGGCTCCTACACTTGTGTAAGATCAAGACACCAAGCACAAGTGTGGGCAGTGGGAGGTGGTCCAGGTCCTACTTAGGACTGTAGCACCATGGAGATGAAGTGCGAGCACAAAAATTGCTAATAGCATTTCTGGAGAGCACATAATTATTCCAACAATTTAGCTTAGATTAAAGTTTCTGTGCTCGAATATTACAAATTTCACCTCTTATGGCCCATACAGTTCGGAGTGAATTTGTCGAACAAGGGTGCGAGCACAAAAATCTCGAAAATAATATCTGGAGAGCACATATTTATTACATTTTCGCGGCGGTTAAAATTTCTGTGCTTGATTATTATAGATTTCACCTCTTATGGATCATACAGTTTGGAGTGAATTTTTCGTACAAGGTTGCGAGCACAATCATCATAACTGGAGAGCACATAATTATTGCAATGATTTCGTGTTGGTTAAAATATGTTTGCTCGACTATTATGGGTTTCACCTCTTTATGGCTTATTCAGTTCTGGGTGGATTTTTTGTACAAGGGTACGAGCACAAAAATCGCGAATAGCATATTATGAGAGCACATACTTATTGCAACAATATCAGTTAAAACTTTTGTGTTCGCTTTTTATAGAATTCACCTGTTATGTCTTATACGTTTGGGGTGAATTTTTCGTTTAAAGGTGCTAGCACAAAAATCGCGAATAGGATATCTCGAGACCAAATAATTATTGCAACGATATCGCGACGGTTAAAATTTCTATCGATTATTATAGATTTCACCCCTTAAGGCTCATATTATTTGAGGTGAATTTTTGTGCAAGGATGTGAGCACAAACATCGCGAATGGGATATCTTAAGAGCACATAATTATTGGAACGTTTCCGCTTCGGTTAAAATTTTTGTACTTTGTCATTAAAGATTTCACCTCTTGTGGCTCATTCGGTTTGGCGTGAGTTTCTCGCACAAGGGGTGGATTTATCAAATTCGCTCCGGGGTATTTAAAAATCACATAAAGAGCACATAATTTTAGTGCTTATTTCGTATTGGTATCCCATTTTTCAGATGGGTGGGTGCTAGCTTGACATTAAGTTAAGCCCTATTATTATAAAATAGATCCTATTATATATAATCCTATTATATATAGTATCCTATTATAAAATAGAGTAATTATGTTATATCCTATTCGCGATTTTTGTGCTCACACCCTTGCACGAAAATTCACCCCAAATAATATGAGCCATAAGAGGTGAAATCTATAATAATCGAACATAGAAATTTTAACCGACGTGATATCGTTGCAATAATTATGTGCTCTCGAAATATCCTATTCGTCATTTTTGTGCTAGCACCCTTATACGAAAAATTCACCCCAACCGTATAAGTCGAAAGAGGTGCATTCTATAACAATCGAAGCACAGAAATTTTAACTGACACAAAATTATTGCAATAATGATGTGCTCTCCAGATAATATGATTGATAAAGTGATTTTTGTGCTCGCACCCGTGTACGAAAATTTCACCCCGAACGCCATGACACATAAGAAGTGAAATCAGTAATAATAGAACACAGAAAGTTTAGCCAAGGAGAATTGAATTTTTTGAAAATCACGAATAGAATATCTGGAGAGCACATAATAATTGCAAAATTTTTGCGTCGGTTAACATCTCTGTGATCAATTAGTAAAGATGTCACCTCTTATGGCTCATACAGTTCGGGGTGAGTTTTTTGTACAAAAGTGCAAGAATAAAACATAGGATTAGCATTTTTGGATAGCGCATAAGTAGTGCAAGAATTTCTCGTTGGCTAAACTTTCTGTGCTTGATTATCATATATTTCACCTGTTATGGCTCACATAGTTCGTCGTGAATTTTTCGTACAAGGGTGCGAGCACAAAAATCGCGAATAGCATTTCTGGAGAGCACATAATTGTTTCAACAATTTAGCTTGGGTTAAACTTTCTGTGCTCGATTATTAAAGATTTCACCTCTTATGGCCCATACAGATCGGAGTGAATTTGTCGAACAAGGGTGCCAGCACAAAAATCTCGAAAATAATATCTGGAGAGCACATAATTATTACAACAATTTCGCGGCGGTCAAAATTTATGTGCTTGATTATTATAGATTTTACCTCTTATGGATCATACGGTTTGGGATGAATTTTTCGTACAAGGTTGTGAGCACAAAAATCACAAATATCATAACTGGAGAGCACTTTGTGCTCGAAGCGTTCAATGAAAAAATCAAATTAGACTAGTGGGGGTGCTAACTTAAGGTTTTTTAAAAACTAAGACACCGATACAAAATAAACACTATAATTATGTGAAAATTCGCTAAATGAACCCCTTGCACGAAAACTCCCCCCGAACCGAATGAGGCTCACGAGGTGAAATCTTTAACAACAAAGTACAAAACTTTTAACCAAACCGAAAACGATAATAACGCAATAATTATGTGCTCTTAAGATATACTATTCGCGATTTTTGTGCTGGCACCCTTGTACGAAAAATTCCCCCCAAACGTTTGAGTCATAAGAGTTGAATTCTATAATAATTGAACACAAAAGTTTTAACTGACACGATATCGTTGCAATAAATATTCTCTCTTAATATTCCATTTGCGATTTTTGTGCTCGCACCCTTGTACGAAAAATATACCCGGAACTTTATGAGAAATAAGAGGTGAAATCTATGGTAATAGAACACAGAAACTTTAACTGAAGAAAAATTGTTGCAATAATTATGTGCTCTCCAGATATGCTATTCAAGATTTTTGTTCTCGTACCATTGTACGAGAAATCCACCCCTAACGGAGTGAGCCATAAGATGTGAAATCTATAATAATCGAACACACAAATTTTAACCAACACGAAATCGTTCCAATAGTTATGTGCTCTCCAGATAAGCTGGAAGCCTTGTACGGAAAATTCACCCCGAACTGTACAATTCCCGCCAACCGTTTGAGTCATAAGACTTGAATTCTATAATAATCGAACACAAAAGTTTTAACTGACGCGATATCGTTGCAATAAATATGCTCTCTTAATATTTCCATTCGCGATTTTTGTGCTCGCACTCTTGTACGAAAAATATACCCCGAACTTTGTGAGAAATAAGAGGTAAAATATATAGAACACAGAAACTTTAAAACCGAAGAAAAATTGTTGCAATAATTATTTGCTCTCCAGATATGCTATTCAAGATTTTTGTTCTCGTACCATTGTACAAGAAATCCACCTTGGACAGAGTGAGCTATATGATGTGAAACCCATTTTATCCAACACAAAATCGTTGCAATAGTTATGTGCTCTCCAAATATGCTAATCCTGATTTTTGTGTTCGGAGCCTTGTGCGGAAAATTCACCCGGAACTGTATGAGTCATAAAAGGTGAAATCTATAATAATCAATCATAGAAATTTTAACCGTCGCGATATCGTTGCAATAATTATGTGCTCTCGAGTTATCCTATTCGCCATTTTTGTGCTAGCACCCTTGTACGAAAAATTCACCGCAACCGTATAAGTCAAAAGAGGTGCATTCTATAATAATCGAAACACATAAATTTTAGCCGACACAAAATTATTGCAATAATGATGTGCTCTCCAGATAAGAAATTCGCGATTTTTGTGCTCGCACACTTGTGCGAAAAATTCATCCCAAACCTCATTAGACATAAGAAGTGAAATCAGTAATAATAGACACTGAAAGTTTAGCCGACGAGAAATGAATTTTTCGTAAATCACGACTAGAATATCTGGAGAGCACATAATTATTGCAACAATTTAGCGTCGGTTAAAATCTCTGTGATCAATTAGTAAAGATGTCACCTCTTATGGCTCATACAGTTCGGGGTGAGTTTTTTGTACTAAAGTGGGAGCATAAAAAACAGGATTAGCATTTTTGGATAGCACATAAGTAGTGCAACAATTTCTCGTCGGCCAAACTTTCTGTGCTTGATTATTATATATTTTACCTGTTATGGCTCACATAATTCGTCGTGAATTCTTCGTACAAGGGTGCGAGCACAAAAAACGCGAATAGCATTTCTGGAGAGCACATAATTATTGCAACAATCTAGCTTAGGTTAAACTTTCTGTGCTATTAAAGATTTCACCTCTTATGGCCCATACAGATCGTAGTGAATTTGTCGAATAAGGGTGCGAGCACAAAAATCTCGAAAATATTATCTGGAGAGCACATGGAGAGCATAATTATTACAAAAATTTCGCGGCGGTCAAAATTTATGTGCTTTATTATTATAGATAGCACATAAGTAGTGCAACAATTTTCGTCGGCTAAACTTTCTGTGCTTGATTATTATATATTTGACCGGTTATGGCTCACATAGTTGGTCGCGAATTTTTAGTTCAAGGTTGCGAGCACAGACATCATAACTGGAGAGCACAAAATTAATGCAATGATTTCGTGGTGATTAAAATATGTGTGCTCGATTATTTCAGGTTTCACCTCCTTATGGCTTATTCAGCCATAAGGGTGGATTTTTCTCCACCCTTCTGGAGTGAATTTTTCGTACGAGCACAAAAATCGCGAAGGGCATATTATAAGAGCACATACGTATTGCAACGATATCAGTTTTGTGTTCGATTATTATAGAATTGACCTGTTATGACTTATACGGTTGGGCGTGAATTTTTCGTTCAAGGGTTCTAGCACAAAAATCGTGAATAGGATATCTCGAGACCAAATACATAGTTAACATATCTATGCTCGATTATTATAGATTTCACCTCTTATGGCTCATATTATTTGGGGTGAATTTTCGTGCAAGGGTGTGAGCACCGCGAATAGGATATCTTAAGAGCACATAATTATTGGAACGTTTTCGCTTCGCTTAAAATGTTTGCACTTTGTCGTTAAAGATTTCACCTCTTGTGGCTCATTCGATTCGGGGTGAGTTTCTCGCACAAGGGGTGGATTTAGCGAATTCGCTCCGGGGTATTTGAAAATCGCATAAAGAGCACATAACTATAGTGCTTATTTGGTATCGGTATCTCATTTTTTCAGATGGGTGGGTGCTAGTTTGACATTAAGTTAGCACCCCCACTAGTCTAATTCGATTTTTTCATTGACCGCTTCGAGCACAAAAATTGCGATTGCGGCACATAATTCTGGTCTAATCAAATTTTGAAGAGGTGGGGGTGCCAGCTTTATAGACCTATCGCCGAGTGCGATACAATTTTCTCAATATTTATCGGCGATTTTTCTTTCTTTCTAGAAGAAAATAATATAAAAAACTCGTTCATAAGGCGTTTTTCGCACTTGTCCATTGGACGCATGCTGAAAATCCCGCTTATTGAACTCGTTCTTTAATAAACTATTGTGCCAAGAATGAAAGCAGTATTGTGTCTGACAACTATTGTATCAGTAATTAAACAGTGTCAAGAATTTTGTTGAGCTATATAACACAAGATTCAGTTCAAAATTTATGTTATTAATTTAATTTTTATTATTGTAGACGAGTTATTGGGAGCAAGAAGTAGATCGTTGGAAAACAGAATGTGAACTTCTAAGATCGAAACCAGTTGATAATGAAGAACTAACTGAGTATTATGAATCGCAAATAAGAGAGCTCATAGAGACTAAGCAGATGTGCCAAGCTGAATCCGGTAGTTTTAGTGCAGATAACGAGGCGCTAACTACGCGGTTGGAGAGAATGATACTAGAAAGAAACGCGTTGGAAAGCATTTTAGATAAAAGTAACGAGGAGTTGCATACGACCAGTGAGAATTACCGAACTCAGCTGGATGCAATGACTGAACATTTGGCGGCGCAAAACGAAAAGATTACTAAGCAATGTGATGAAATACAAATTCTGAAACACAGGTTGAGTTTGAAAAAGTGAGTTTCATTCCAATCTTGCGTTTCGTTTTGTAAAATTTATTATTCTATTTCAATTCGAACGTAATCATTATGTACCAGTATATTTATATTATTTTATTCTGATTTTAAAATTATATTATTTGTGTTTTAATATTTATATTCTATTATATTGTCTTGCTATTAATAAAAAATTATACAAACGATATTTTCATCACTATACAGGGTGTTTAATAAAATTCTAGGGCGTGTTCTAAAGCACAAAATATGAAAAAAAGTCCGAAAACGCTTCCTAAGTGAGGTACAGCCCTTAAAAGGGTTTCCCCATTCAACATTTTTGCTAATATCTCAGACGCAACCAAATTATATTTGTTTAAAATTTTGTGTGTACTCGTTACTGGGGCCGAACTACCGTTTGTGCTTATGTTCGTCTTGATAGCCAACCAGTGGCTGTGAAACGACCTTTGTATTTTTGCAAATATTTTTTTCCATCTGTACATATAGCAAATGCTTGAATAGATGAAATTATTGGCAATCAAAAACTACACTGAAAAGGTGCTCTTTGTTTCTCTCGCCCAAGATTTTCAAGTTTTCGCAAAAATTAAAACGTATTTTTTATAAAAATGGAATGATATGATAAAAAAAATCCAATCAAAAAAAACAAACAATCTTTATTTCAGTTTTGAATTTGCACACAAACGTAATAGGTAATTCAGAATAGTTGTTCAAATTGCCGTCCCTCAACCCCAATACAAGCTTCAGTACGTCGCAGTAATGATCTTCGAACACGTTCAAAATTTCCTGCGGTGACCTGAATGGTACGTCGCAATTTTTATCTTCGAACACGTTCAAAAATTCCTGCGGTGGCCTGAATGGTTGCACATCCATTTTTCACACGACGCTGCAGTTCTGCGAGATCCGCCACTTCCGATTCATAAGTTTTTTAAGTGACCCAAAAAAAGTCCTGACCTTGCTGGCCAAGCAACTGGACCGCCTCGACCTATCCGCGTTAATGGATAGGCATTATGTAGGTGAGTTATCACTAACGCGCTAAAATGTGCAGGAGCACCATCGTGCATGTACCACATTTGGCGTTTAGTCAAAAGAGGCGAAGAAACATCCAGCAACTCTGGCAGAATTTCTGTTAAAAAATGTCATTAAACTTCTCCAGTCCACCGCCCTGGTAGAATATGGGGACCGATTAATATATCGGCAACAATACCACACCAGACATTAATGGAGAATCGTTGCTGATGAGCTCTCAACAAAACAGTATGAGGATTTTCGTCGGATCAGCAGTGCATGTTATTTTATTTTGTTAGCTGTTTGCCTGTTGGGCATAAGCCTCCCTCTTGCCCTTCCACGTAGTCCTGTTCTGGGCCGCTTGATACCAGTTAATGTTCGTTTCAGGTCGTCGTTCCATTGCATCTGTGGTCTTCCTACGCTTTTTCTGTTGTTCCATGGTCTCCATCTTATGATTTTTTCGCTCCATTTGTCTTCATTTCTTGCGACATGGCCGGCCGAACTCCATTTCTGTTGTAGTATTTCATTTGTTACATCCCTTACTTTTGTCCTCTCTGATCCAATCGTTTCTTTTCTTGTCTCTCAGTGATATTCCTAGTATGCGCATTTCGATTGCTCTTTGATCGACGCTTAGCTTTTCCATTATTGTTTCGGTAATTGCCCAGGTTTGCGATTCATAAGTGATCACCGGTAGTATGCACTGATTGTATAGGACGCTTTTTGACTCGAGGAGGATATCCAGCGCCTTCATATCTTTATCTTGCTGTAAGCCGCCCAGGTTTGTCTGATCTCGTTTACCTCTAGTTCTTGATTTGCCTTACCTATTTTAGTGTTTGCCCAAGAAAAAGAAAACATATTTTTGTACTTTCTCAATTAAATTGCGTTTGATGGTAATTTGTTCTTTATCTTCTCCATCTGACGTCATGTACTTGGGTTTTTAAGTTAATTTCCAATCCTATGCGTTTCATGGCTTTGTAGATATCGTCGATGAGTGTGACGAGTTCTTCGTTTTTGCTGGCTATCAGTGCTATATCGTCGGCATACATTAGTCGGCTGAGTTTCTCACCCGTTATGTTAATACCTCGGTTACTGAAATCAATTGTTCTTAGTCTATCTTCCAAGACCAAGTCTGTTGCCAGCCCCCTGAACACCTTCGGGCCTTTGTGTTGCTCTAAGACTCTTTGCGCTTTTAGGATTGTATGCTTCCTGATGTCTTCCTTTGCCAGTGGCCTTACTGCTTTGTTTGTCTGGGTGTATTCAGTTGCTCTTTTTTCCGCATACAACCAAATCCCGTCTACGCTCCAGCATAGCGAAAGTTTGGGCGCTCAGTTTGTTTGTCCTTTTGGATTTCTTTACAGCGTAACTTTCAGCTGCCTGGTGCAGGGAGTGTGTGATCTGTTTGTTAAGGTCGTTTATGTCAGTGATTACAGTTGTATGGTTGTTTATGAAGATGTTTTCTAGTGGGGATTGGAATTCCTTTGGGTTTTGTTTTAGTTTTTCTCTATCAACCTACCTTAGTGACGTTTTCTTCATTCTCTTGTTTCTTTCTAGCTTTTGGTTAATGTGAATTGTTGCTCTTACAAGGCGGTGTACGCTTCCGGTGGTAAACCGGTAAAGTACCTTAACATTCTGTACTACCTGAATGTGCGTTGTCAGAATGTAGTCTATTTGGTTGAAGATTCTGCCATCCGGGCTTGCCCAAGTCCTTTTCCGATTTTTTTTTTTTTTTTTGAAAAAGTGTGCGTTATATGGGTGTTCTTCATCGAAGAAGTTTGCCATCATTGAGCCCCGGTGGTTGCTTTCTCCTAGTCCATGCTTGCCAACGTACGCTTCGTCCTGGCTTGCCTCCTTCCCGATCTTGCAGTTGAAATCTCGCGCATTTCTTTGGAGATGTCCTTGTAGAATTTGTCAATTTCCTCGTCTTCGGCTTTGCTTGTAGGAGCATAGGCCTGTATTATTTTTAGTGTTTCCAGTTTGTTTATTCTCATTGTAATGTAGATTACTCTTTCGGAGATGGCTTTTAATGTTCTTATACCGTTAACCAGTCCCGTGTGAACTAATTTGTGCATGTTATTGGAATTCATAATTCCATGTCCTGCAAATGTTGCTTCATGTGTAAAGAGCACCCGACTCGCAAACAATGGATCTTAGGCACAATGAAGCAGCAGCCATTGACCTTATTTTTGTCGATTAGGATAATCTGCCGGAATCAATGCCTGCACTTTTTAATTATGGTACGTATGCAACTGCTGTTCGTCGACGAACCCGCCAAACTTTCGTATGGGGCACTCCTATAACAGCAGCAACTTTTCGAGTACTTGTCGCTACATTTGCTTCAACTATCTCCAGGATCTGCTCTTCGACATCAGGATTGCGGGCCATTTGTCTGCCAAACGCAATTGGTTCCAATCCACCGTGTTCCCTCAAACGCCTATCAACGGCCTCAAAAGTTTTTATATCGGGTATTCTTCTCTCGGAACAATAACCCTTCTTAGTAAATTCTTCCTTATCTATATTATCCTGACGCTTCTCCTGTGACATAGAAGTCCAACTGTCTTTCCACCTTTTGGGAGGTCGGCCCGTTGTTCTTCTATCTGTTGGTTTGTCGTCTCTGACGATTTTCGCAATCCTGCGGTCATTCATTCTCGCGACATGTTCGTTCCTCATTCTTCTTCTTTATCGAGCCCAGCGTACAACGTCTTCCACCCCATATTCCTTTCTGATTTCGGCGTTTCGTTTTCGATCCCGAAGTGTGTGTCCACTGATGGCTCTCTGTTCTTCGGAGAGTGTGTTAGGTAATTGTCATGTCGGTTTTATGCCGCATACGTTAAAATGGAACGTATGCAAGCCTTGTAGATCCGAGTCTTGCTGGGTATTGATAGCATGTTGTTGTTCTTCCATATAGCGTGGCGCAAGCATCCTGATATCTTTGTAGCTTTGCTTGCTTGGTGCTTGATGTCTTGTTGCACGTTTCCCCAATTAGATAGTCGAATTCCTAGGAAATCGAATGACATCACTTGTTCAATAATTTCATCGTTTATTACAATCATCGCAATCTTGCATCTCGTGGGTTCTTTGCTTATTGTCATGCTCTTTGATTTCTTGGTGGAGATTTCCATGTTGTACTTCGTCGCTACTTTGTTGAATTCGTGAACTAATTTTTGCAGTCCGTTCTTCCTGTCCGCAAATAGGGTGGAATCGTCAGCGTAGCAGACACATTTCATTGCCTCTCACATCTCGGTATCCAGCTGTAATTTCCTTGGTCTTACTGATGATCTGATCCATGATTGTATTAAAAAGTATCAGGCTAAGGCTGCCTGATTCCCGTGCTCGTTTGGATTGACTTTGTTAGTTTGTTTTTTTATTTGTATCTTTGTTGAGTTTCCGGTGTTTAGTAACTTTATTACTCATCAGTTACCTACTTATCAGTTTGTTTTGTACGCGTTTTTCTTTTAGAGTGTTGATAACATCGGCTAGCTTTATCCTGTCGAACGCTTGTGTCAGGTCTAAGAAGCAGACGAACAGGGGCAGTAGCGGATCCAGGGGGGGGCTAAGGGGCTGAAGCCCCCCCTCCCCCTCCAAAAAGCATCTCAGTTATTCCATGGCAAATTAAGGCGAACTCATCGGAAAATATATTTTCATAGTTCTTCTCCTCCCTTTACGTATATTGTGTTTGGTGTCTAGGTCTTAGACACAAGCGTAGGGGGCCCTTACGTTTTTTAACGTGGGCGGCGAGCCACATTTGAGGGAGGAATTCTCGGCAAATTGCAGTGATGACTTTGCCAGAGTCATGCATAAGAGGATGGTGGCTTATTACAATACGTGTCCCGGGACCCAACCACAAGCGCCTTACATGCACTGTGCCGCGCAACTAAATCTAGTGAAGGCATGCAGCTTGCCTAGTATTCGCAATATGAAGCCAATCGTAAATAATGTTACCAGTTTTGTACGAGAGTCAGCAAACTTTTCAAACAAGCTATCCTTCAAAAACACCCACAGACGGAAAGAGTCAAGTTGCAAAGTCTTAGTGATACACGCTGGGTTAAAAGGCATGAAGCGCTCCTTCAATTCAAAAGGTTCTTCGACCCTATCTTACAGTTCCTTGAAGAAATCGACAGAACTTGCTCCGTGAAAAGTGCAAGTTTTCTTGCTTCTATTCAATGATTGTAGATATGGTGGTGACGACTTGTACTGCGACCTTTATAAATCTATTGTACCCCACCCTCCTCCTCCAAGTGTTGGTGTACTTACCCATTTAGAGCGCCTCCTCTAATCCTGATTCCTTTAGGAATTTCAGGATCTGGGTGGGATTCAAGGCATGCAGCTCCTCTGTGTTCAAGCAGTGAGCCCCAAGGTACTGTCTCTTGCGGAGTAATGCTCCGCAGTCTTTGAACAGATGGATGGGGGTTTCCTCTGCTGGTCCACAGAATCTGCATCCATCATCCTCCTCTAGGCCTGGGGCCTTGAGATGTTTCCTAAGTCTGCAGTGTCCCGTCAGGGCTCCTGTCAGAATTCTGAGCTTGTTCCTGATTAGGTTCAGGCAAGCTTTTGTTCTCTTCTGGTTAAAAGATCCCAGCATCACTTTGGATTGCATTAGCCCTGGATGTTATTTCCAGGTTTTTATCCATTTTCCTCTTGTTTCTTCATCTAAACTTTTGTGGATGGTGTTCACACTCATACCGCAAAAGGGTTCCGGACCTATAAAGGGGCTACTGGATCCCTTGTTTGCTAGGTGATCGGCTTCTTCGTTTCCGTCTATACTAGTGTGTCCTGGTACCCAGTATAGCGTTACTTTATTATCCCTGCCAAGCTTGTTCAGCTTCCCCACACAGTCCCATACCAGTTTGGATCTGATGGTGTATGAGCTAATGGCCTTGATGGCTGCTTGGCTGTCTGACAGGATAGCAATTCGTTTTTTGCGGTAATTCCTGTCGAGGTTAAACTGTGCCCTTCTTTCGATTGAGTGTACCTCTGCTTGGAAGATACTTGGGGATGTTCCCATGGATTCGAAGTATCTGGTACGAGGTCCAAACACTCATGTATACAATGATACGACTTTGTCCTATCTTAACGGTACATAACCGCGTCAGTATTTGAAATCAATGTTTCGCTTTCACATCAACTACAGGCTGTTGCATTACAGGTAAAAATTTAATACATAGGTGCAAGTGCGACCCTTGAGTTTCTTACCCGTTCTACTTAAGGGAAAACTACCTTTCGACGGGTGGCACAATCAATAAATTAATTGGTAAAATAATTAATAGATAAATGTTAATAAGTTTTAATAAATAAATCTAATAATTTTAGTAAATATTTAATTTAATTCTTAAATTATTGTGTGTGTACTACACAAACTTTTTGTTTGGTGCAACATAATATTTTTCAATAATTTTTGTAAGCTCCAGTATATGTCATATCGTGTATTGTTTTAGATTAAATGTATTCCTCCCTTTCATGGATTTTGTGTTGGGACATTTTGTGTTGTGTCGAGCTCTTCGATTTTTGATCTGTTCCACCTTCTACCAAGTGCCATCGTAAACGCGTTTACAATGACGATTTACCTCATCCTCTCTCGTTATCGGGAGAAATCATCGTATCTTTGGGAGGCGCTATGGAGTGGTAGACAACATCTCCCCCAAAACAGCAGCTGAAGCGCACCAAGAGACAAATGAGTTTTTTCAAATTTAAAAATTTTGTTACAAATTCTCGCTACATTACCAGTAACCACTTGTAGTGTGGAGCGCAGCTTCTCTTCGCTTAAACTAATAACATCGTACCTTAGTACGACTATGGCCCAAGATAGGTTAACGGGTTTGGCTTCCATGTACATTCACCGAGATATCTCTGCTAATCTATAACCTAACGAAATCATTGAGGAATTTGCGAAAAGTTATCCGAGGACACTTATTATGCGGATCGGAAAACAAAAATGTGTGTTTTTAGTGTTTTCTTTGCTAGTCTTTACTTTACCTACCCTCAGCGGGGTCAAGCCCACCATAAATTCAAGGACCTTTTCAATTAGTTGTTGTATTATGAAGATCGCGTTTGCTGTGGATCTGTTTCTTTTAAAGCATTGCTGTTCTTTATTTAGGGGATGGTTTCATGCAGGATCTAATGCTAGTATTCTGGTGAATATTTTCATAATGTTGTTTAATATAGTGCTGCCTATATAGTTTGACGAATCCTCTTTACTTCCTTTTTTATATGTAGGGATCGTGATGCTTGTTTTCGAGGCATTTGGGACAGCTTCGTATTTGATGATTTTATTAAATAGTTGGTAAAGTCGCCTTGCTTTAATTGGGTTTCCCTCAGCAAGCAGTAGTAAAAGCAACCATTGCAAAATTCCAAAAAAGTGTGGCACTAACAGTTTTCTACGACGGACTGACCAAATGCCAAGTTTTTAAGCTGCACTAAACATTTGTTTTCACATTACATTTAAATTTGCACCTGTACTAAAAAAAATAGTAAATTTTGAGGAAAGAAATAGTAGAGATTTGTTTATTTTTATCACAATATCATTCCCAAAAAAATACATTTTAATTTTTTTCCCGAAAACTGTTACCTTGAGCGACAGGAACGAGTGAGTACCTTTTCAGTGTAGTTTTTGATTGCGAATAATTAATCTATTCAAGCATTTGCTAAACGTGCAGATGAAAATATTTGCAAAAACACAAAGGTTGTATGCCGCCACTGTTTGGCTATTAAGACGAAAACATGCACAAACGGTAGTTCGGCACCAGTGAAGACTACACACAAAAAATGAATCAATTATCATTAGTTCCCTCTGAGATATTACCAAAAGGTTGTGTAAGGCCCCTTTTAAGGGCAGTTAGTAACCTCAGTTAGGAAGTGTTTTCGGACACATCTCTAAGGGATTATTTTTCTTATTTTGGGCTCTAGAACACGCCCTAGGACACTATAACGCCCTAGGACACTAGAACCACGGCTCTAGAACACGACATTTATGAAACACCCTGCATATTATTGTATTTTGGTTTTGAATGTTAACAAAAAAAACATGTTTAATTGAGTTCATTGTATGCCGAAATGATTTATTTGTTCATTAAAAATCCAAAAATAAGTACAATATTAACGATCTAAATATATTTTTTCAAATACACAAGGGTAGTAAATAAATATCAAAAGCTACAATACAATAGTTTTACAATACAATATATTGATAAGAAAAGTGAAATAAAAATTATCTGATTGATAATTTTCATTTGATTATATCGCAAATATCGATATGAAAGTTCCGAGTCTCTCAAAAACTGATCGAATCAGTTTATAGCAAATTTGGGGGTGCTTATTCTCCTTTCAAGTTTCATACATGGTTTTAAACTGCATTTAATTTACAGTAATTTAGAAAAAGATTCAGTCAATTTAAATTACTTGGCAAACATTTCTGGCAAAAATCCGAAAGTACGCTATTTTGCGCGTTTTTATAATCGCTAATTGCAGACTTACATTCTATCAAAACAGAAAAAGATTGTTTGTTCTATACACAATTTCGCGTCTTTTGATGTATTATATCGCACATCCAACAGAAAAGTGATACAAGTGCGAATTACTGATTTCCCAAAATTGTAATTTTAAGTTTTGAGAGTAACTGTTTGCCTTCTTTTCAAAAAAAGACACTTCCGCTTTCTGACGGACAATAATTGAAACTTCATAATACTAAAAACAACATCCATGACTTGTCAAAATTCGCGATTTGGAAGTATTTGTCTTAAACAAATCGCGATTTTCGACACCTCGCCGATTTTTACATATTGTATATCAAAACACGCAGAATTTTACGTGGATTACGCTAATATAAATCATTATGCAATTTACTTTACAGTAAGTCAGGAAATCTTAAATAGCTAAAGAATTGTCAATCACCTAAAAACTCCTTGTTATATTTACAGTGATATTTTTAAATAATAAGTAGCAGAGTTAGTTTTAGATTTTCTGAAATCTTAAAAAAACCTTCAAATCTTTAAGTACTTATATTTACTTACATGAGATTAAAAAACCGTGATCCTAAGAAATCTTAAAAAAATAATCTTAGATCAGATCTATTAACCATTAAATAATATAAAATTAACAAATATTGCACACATATAATAGACACATAATCTATCTCTATATGACAATGAACTAACAAACACATTTACTTATAAATGATATGTAAAAATTCAAACAATAATGTTTCCTTTTTTAAAAATTTATCTACAGAGGACAAAATAATATATAAAATTAATCAACAAATCACTCTAATAACAACTCATTCAGATTCATTATTTCCACTGAGACTTTGTAGATCAAATACACAAACAGGTTCAAACTGTTGTGATTCTCCAGGAGGACTACCCAATAGAACAGAAACAACGGTATTATGTAATCCTTTAATCCAATCGAACTGCAAATGAAGCACCACACGAGCATCCCTGCTCAGCCAGTGGATTGTTGACTATCTTAAACGATGCTCTGATTAATTCCTCTTGATAATCCACTGTCGCTCCTTTTACATATTCCAGGGAAGTCTCATCAATCACAACTTTCGCTCCATCTTGTTCAAATATTCTACAATAGTTATAAAAGTTAGTCTGTCAAGTCTTGTCTGTCTAGTTTTGTCTGTCTAGTCTTCTCTGTCTAGTCTTGTCTGTTTTGTCTTGGCTGTCTAGTCTTGTCTGTCTAGTGTTGTCTGTCTAATCTTGTCTGCCTAGTCTTTTCAATCTAATCTTGTCTCTCTAACTTTGTCTGTCTAGTATTATCAGTGTAGCCTTGTCTATCTAGCCTTGTCTGTCTAGTCTTGTCTGTGTTGTATGTATTGCATGTCTTATCTGCCTTGTCTAGTCTTCTCTGTCTAGTCTTGTCAGTCTAGTTTCATCTGTCTAGTCCTGTTTGTCTTTGACAACATACCCGCCTTTCAATGCGGAAGACCCGGGTTCGAATCCTGGTCGGGGAGACGACAACTAGGGCGGTTTTCACTAACCGTCCGGGCTGCCCACCCTGAATGAATGCAAAATATGCGATACCGGGGTGGCGCATACTAAAATCCAAGGTGGAATAGGTTTAGTGAGAGCTTCCCCCGAACCACTTTAGTTCTGTTTGTCTAGTATTGTCTGTCTGATCTTGTTGGTCTAGTCTTGTCTGCCTTTTAATGACACTCCATTAGCTTTTGAATGTGATATAGAAACCTTTTAATTTAGTTAGATTTGTTATTTCTATATTAGTTTATTTTTATTGTTGTTTTCTGATACATTACAAAAAGTCGATTCCCATATGCGCGACACTCAGCTACGCGACGTCGTGCGACATTGCCTGTCAAATAATGATTACATTGTTTTAAATGGGCACGTCGTGTAGCTGTCGCGTAGCCATAGTGAGAACGTGCCCATTAAAACACATTAACGTGACATTAAAACATTATTTGTAAATAAAACGTGACATTAAAATATTATTTGTAATCATTATTTGACAGGCGATGTCGCGTTACGTCGCGTATATGAGAATCGGCCTTTAGGACACGTTATACAAGGTAGGCCATTGAAAACGAAACGAAAGGGATTTTCAGATAGTTAAAGATGCATTCTCAAAAAACGTTTGGGCACGTCAACTTTGTTTGTGAAGGGGACACCTTTTACAAGAAAATTTGTAGCCAAATCAATTAACCCCTTCGCTAGGACCACAACCCCTGAAATTTTAAAAGGCACGGTTGGGGTAAATGATACCTCATTTGAAAGCCCTTTTGTCCTAACTGTTAATACTAAACAGTTAACATTTTCCAAATTTATCGATTTGTTGTCGAGATTATTTAATTGCAAATTATGAACGCGTTATTCATTTATGTCGTTGAAAGAAGGTCCAATTGTTCAATCTGTCCTTACAAAAACTGCAAAAGTGAAAGAAAAAGAACACATTTCAACAACAAATTGTGCTCCACCAACTTCCATACAAAAATACCAATTCCCCCCGAAACGTTCTCTTACATTTTGGAGGATCTGTGGTGTAATTTGAAGGCATTCTTCAATAATGCCTCGATGTAACTCTTCCAGGGACTCTGGTTCAGTTGCATATATTCTACTCCTAAGATGACCCCACAAGAAAAAGTTCAGAGGAATTAAATCGGGTGAGCGGGCCGGCCATTACAGAGCACCTCTTCGTCCAATCCATTGCCCCGCGAAAACTCAGTCCAGAAACTCCTGAACAGCCAGCGTATAATGTGGTGGAGCTCCTTCTTGTAGAAAAGTCAAATAGTCTTCTAAGTAACGATCATAATTTTTAACGATATTAATGAGCAAAGGGTGGACAACATCTTCCAACACTTCCAGGTAACGTTCAGGTAAGGTTTAAGTGATTGGGCTACAAATTCTCTTCTAAAAGGTGTCCCGCTTACAAACAAAGTTGACGTGTCCAAGCTTTTTTGAGATTCCATCTATAACTACCCAAAAATCCCTCTCTTTCATTTTCAATAGCCCACCTGGTATAATTAGATATCTTAAACATTGTTTAAATAAAATATTTTATAAACGTTATGATATATTTACTTATCATCCGTATTCAATGACGAATCCAAATCGAATTTATATTGGAAGCCGGAGCATCCTCCTCCTTCTACGGTAACCCTTAGGAAATTTTGTGTGCCCTCAGTGACTGCCTTTAACCTCTCAGCACACTGACTTGTTATTATCAGTTTAGCCTCAACATTTTCTAGGGGTTTCCTCACGGGTTCAGACAAAAGCCTCCGGGAAGTCCTAGCTAACGGCGCGACACTCTTGGTGAGGATTCTTTGCAAAAACATCTCAAACGCATTAAAACTGTTTGGTTTATGGTGATCGGTTATCTGGAAATTTTGACGGAACAGCTGTGCATGACGTTTGGAATATCAGACGCAGGGACGTATTAAAGTGATTCTGTGTAGTCTGAAATCATTTCTCGTGGATATAAATCACACTGTTGATTCATTTGTGTTAATAAAAAGATAATGAGATAATAGTTAGTAATGAAGTTTATGCGTAATGATTCCTAGGAATAATTACACAAGCCAACAATGAAAAAATTTTTTGAATTAATTTCCTTATTCTTGTGGTTTTTATTGTGTTTAATGATATTAGAAGAGCCTTTTCGCTCAGCATTTTTCACATTTCAAGATCGGAGATTTAGGGAAATAATTTATGCGAAGGAAGGTGTCATTGCGGCAAGGGTACTTACGTATTAACGCCACCACCGCTATATATTAGATCGAGAGTTTGCGCTGCCGCGCGTATGTTTTGATTTATCTGTCCGCTTCGCGGCGGGCAACCTAGTCTAACCGGGGTTAAAAAAAAGTATTTTGAGTTTTAAAAATGTTTTAATTTTAAATAAAATGTTTAATTTTATGATTTATCATACAAATTTTAAGTGTAGATTGGCGGCATTTAAAAATGTAGCGGTGATGGCGTTAATACGTAAGTACCGCGGCCCGTAAGTACCGTAGGTTTTTTCCGACCCTGGTGAAAATAAAATGTTGTCGAAGGAAGTGTTTGAACAAAGTGTAGGTAATGCGTCTAAGTAGTGTCGTCAAAATGTCAGGGAAGTGTTTTTTGAAACACTGAAATTTGAACAGTAGCTTCGCTGAAGTAGTTTTCTGTGAATTATCGTCAAAATTTCGGTGTGAAAGTGTTCATTTGTGCCGTCCGACACTTTGTCCCGGAAACACTTTGTTGCATTTCGATGATACTTCGTTAGTTTTGTCACATATTATTTTACATACAGTTTTGTCAAATATAACTGTAATGCCATTTTCTGTTATTTGACTAACATATAATAGATTATGACTAATGGTTGGAGCATATACAAGGTGGGCCATTGAAAACGAAACAGAGGGATTTTCGGATACTTGATAAAGATGGTTTCTCAAAAAACGCTCAGACACGTCAATTATGTTTGTCAGAGGGACACCTTTTACAAGAAAATTTGTAGCCAAATCATTTAACCCCATCGCGCTGGGACCACAACCATTACAATTTTAAATGGAACGGTAGGTTAAGTTATACCTCATTTGAAAGTCCGTTTAACCCTGAATCCTTACGGCTAACATTTTCTAAATCTATCGATTTGTTTTCGAGATTATTTAATTTCAAGTTATGAACGCGTTTTTAGTTTATGTCGTTGAAAGAAAATGGTGATCGTTAATTAGAAGACCATTTGACTTTTCAACAAGATGGAGCGCCACCACATTATACGCAGGCTGTTTAGGAGTTTCTGAACAGAGTTGATATTGACGAAGAGTCCTAGAAGAGGCTATGGAAAGGCTCGCTCACCTGATTTAAGTCCTCTGGACTTGTTCTTGTGAGGTCATCTAAAGAGTATATTTTATCCAAAAGTACCAGAGTCTCTGGAAGAGTTACATCGACGCATTATTGAAGAATGCCGTCAAATTACGCCACAGATCCTCCAAAATGTAAGAAAACGTTTCGAGCGGAATTTGTATGGAATTTGGTGGCGCACAATTTGAGCTTAAACTAATAAAAACCTATTCTGACTTTGAATTGTGTTTTTTTGCTTCACTACAGTTATTGTAAGGACAGATTGAACAATTGGAATTTGTGCGGAAGTTGAGCAGGCGATCGTAGAGGTCCTGATTGGAACCGGAAGTCCTGCGGGGCCTTCTGCCGCCCTCTTGACTCGGAAACGGACGACGCAACTGATCTGCAAACTCGGGGAATCGCGACGCTATGTCCGCCAATTCGCTCTCGAAACGTTCGCCTCTGTCCTCTCTATCATCAAAAGGAAATCCACTCTATAACAAACAAACATAGTATAAGCCAAACGTAATGTGAAATATTGGGCATTATATGGGCTTCCCACGATTAGTGCGATTACTGTGTTAAACCAGGGCTGTCCAACCTTTTTGTAGTGGCGATCTACTTTTTGGTATATATTGTTGCCAAGATCGACCAAAACGCGTAGTGAGCCATTGGGGGCTCCATGGGAGAGAAAATTATGAGAAAATGCATGCAACATATTGCCATTTGCCATTTTTTTAATGTAGATTCCTATTCTCAGGGTTGCACTTTCAGCCAATTAATAATATGATCGCTAATGAATTTAAGATGATATTTTTTTTCGGAGTACTTTTATAAATACATTTCAGTCACGAGAATCATTTTGTTAGGGTTGAATTGAGCATTGTCAGGTGTCTGAAAATATTTTCCAATGCTTGGAAAATGCTTCCATTTTTTTATCTTTTAAATTCGCATTCATTAGTATAATAAGTTGCTGAAAAACTCTTATCGAGCTTATCATGTCTGATACATTCTGCCTTTACACTGTAGTTCAAGATTCAAATCGTTTAGTTTTAAACTAAAGTCTACCAAGAATGACGTATCAAATAACCACTCTTTATTTCTTAACTGTGGATAACTGTCACCTCTTTCAGAGAGGAAACTTTTTACGTCTTCTAATAACTCTAGAAACCGCGTGAGAAATCGACTTCTATAATTATGAAGTATATACCCTGTATACTACTAACCCAACTAATAACCCCATACTAACCCAACGAAAATTTGACCCCCCCTATAATTGGAAAAACGAATAATATTTCAAAATTCGCCGAGACCCGTCGATGTTTGTTCTTGGGGGGAGTTTTTTTGACAGTCAAGCCAACTCGATATGTTCATCCCTCTAATGCCTAGCAACCCCAACTTAATATTTCAAATGCAACTACCCAACTTGTGGCACATCATTTTAAAGCCCTTTTCATTGCGAATACAGTGACGTACCGTTTTTAGAAATCGGTTGAGATTTGACAGAATTATTGGTTACAAACGAAAAGATGACAAACCAACTTACGCGTAGTAATTTCTACACAAATGCCCACCACTAATAAATTTTTCATCTACTACACATGACCGCATTACCTAATTGTTATTGATGTGTCTATCAGTTTACAAAAAAGTCAGAAATGAAATAAAAAAGCTGAAGCAAATAATAAATCAGATTTATTTGATGAATTACTCAAAATGACCCCCGTTAACTTCCAAACAATAATACAGTCTGTTTTCAAATTCCGTTCGAACATTATTAAAGACATCTGTAGTTATTAATCGGCATTCTTCTACAATTCTCTGACGTAGCACTTGCAATGTTTCCGGCTGAGTAGCGTACAGTCGTGATTTTAAATGACCCCACAGAAAAAAGTCCAAAGGGGACAGATCCGGAGATCTTGTTGGCCATTCGACGGGACCTCTTCTGCCAATCCAATGCCCCGGGAAATGGTCATCCAAAAATTGTCGCACAGCAGCAGCATAGTGCGGGGGCGCACCATCTTGTTGGAAGGTTATTTCATTTTCTAGTAAATTGTCGTCACTTTCTAAAATCTCTGTTATCCTAGGATCAATTGTACTTTCCAATAATTCTAGATAGGTGTTTCCATCGAGATTACCTTGGATGAAAAATGGTCCAACAAGATGGTCGCCGAAAATGCCTGCCCAAACATCAATTTTTGAGGTGTCTGAGTTTGAAATTCCCTGATTAAATGCGGATTAGTATCACTCCAATAACGAGAATTGTGTCTATTCACTTCGCCATTCAACATAAATGTGCATTCGTCGGAGAAACATGTATTGTAGAGAAGATATGGATTCAGTAGAAGTTGTTCACTAAAGTATTCGCAAAATTGGTTACGGCGATCAAAGTCATCTTCATGTAACTCTTGAACCAGCGTCATCTTACATGGATGAAACTTGTGTTTTTTCAAAATTCGATGAACACTGGAAAGGGATACGCCAGAAGCTTGAGACACAGTTGTAATCGTTTGCTTATTATCCATCTGTACATGACCCAAAACTGCCACTTCAACTGCTTCATTTCGAACTGGCCCAATTACTTCACGTTTCTTGTTTAAAAGCGAACCTGTTGCAACAAATTTGTCAATCAGGTGTTTAACGTACTGGTGGTTTACATTTTTTTCAGGATGATTGGCATTAAAAATTTGTGCTGTAGCTTTAGCGCAATCGTGATTTCGATAATAAATTGCAACAATTTCTACTCTTTCCGCGATAGAATAAACCATTTCGAACACACGTTAATACTTTCAATAACGGCTGAAACTAACGATTTCTTGGTCACAAGCCAAAAACACCGACTTTTTTTGTAGTACTGATTTTTTGTTATTTTGAAAAGGTCTGAATTCCTATAAACTTAAATATCTTCTACTAATAACTATTTTAGTATCTAGTTTTATTTGCTTCAGCTTTTTTATTTCATTTCTGACTTTTTTGTAAACTGATAGACACATCAATAACAATTAGGTAATGCGGTCATGTGTAGTAGATGAAAAACTTATTAGTGGTGGGCATTTGTGTAGAAATTACTACGCGTAAGTTGGTTTGTCATCTTTTCGTTTGTAACCAATAATTCTGTCAAATCTCAACCGATTTCTAAAAACGGTACGTCACTGTATTCGCAATGAAAAGGGCTTTAAAATGATGTGTGCTGATGCATTTTGAAATTTTCAAGTTGGGGTTGCTAGGCATTAGGTGGATGAACATATCGAGTTGGCTTGACTGTCAAAAACTGTCAAATCTTCATTGGGATACCCTGTATTTATTATGAAGTATAATCGTATAATTATGAAGTTCCACATAATAAAGGCTGAAACCATTCAAGAATTAAATCGACTTCTACTGAACCAGTGTGCAGCAAAAGTTCGTTATCATTATCCTCATTTTCTAATCTAAACAAACGTCTCAGAAGGGCACTGCCACGTATAGAATTGATTATTTTAAAGACAGTTTTCATAGCATTGTCTGTATTAAATGTGCGAGATTTAATTGTTACTTCATATTTATCGAAATGTATTTTTAAGTAATTACATAGAAGCATGAGAAAACTAAAGATCGTAGATCGCAATCGACTGGTTGGACAGCCCTCCTATAAACGAAGGACGCGTTCATTTGTAATTAAATAATCTCGACAACAAATCGATAAATTCGGAAAATGTTAACCGCTTAGTATTCAGGGCAAAAAGGGCTTTCAAATGATGGTATCACTTACCCCACCGTGTCTTTTAAAATTATAGGAGTTGTGGCACCAGCGCGAAGGGGTTAAGTGATTTAGCTACAAATTTTCTTGTAAAAGGTGTCCCCCTCACAAACGGTTGACGTCCGAGCGTTTCTTGAAAATGAATCTGTAACTATCCGAAAATCCCTCTATTTCGTTTTCAATGCCCCACTTAGTATATCATTACCAATTATTTAATTTTTATTTAAATCTCCACGACCTGCACACTAGAATTGTGAATTATTGGCCACAGTTACATATAATTCATCGTTCTTGAGATATGATGCCCAATTAGGGTTTGGGAATACCCGGTCTTTTTAGACTCGCCGAGTCCGATTTTTCGGGTCCGGGTCCGGGTCGCAATTTAAACAAAAACACGAAAGGATTTTTCATGTTCACGCATATGGTAAAGCAAGCGATACTGAACGAACTTGCCGATTAAGTTATGGGACTTAGATAAACAAGCAATTTGGAGAATGTTATGGTAAATAGGTAAATAAAACAAAACTCCACAAGAGGCTAAGAGCGGAAGGCAAATGGATGAATTCCCTTATCAATTGTCTAATTAATTAATTAATTCAACTTGTTAATTATTCTTGTTAATTCAACTTGTCCGTATTCTTCGAGATCATAGACGCTCTCGTCGGAATAATAATTTTCATTTTGATTGTCATCAATACCATCTAGACCAGTGTTCTTCAACCGGTGTTCCATGGAACCCTAGGGTTCCACTAAAACATTCAGGGGTTCCGCGAATCAATGCTAAAAAAAATCTTTACTTTAACCGGCACCGGCGCGGCGTTTACAGATGATGTGTTGTGCCTCTCTCTGGAACAAGTGTGTCGATTGGATATTCATATTGGAACTATTCATTTGCTCAGTCACTTATATTGGACGAGGACGACGCACATTGCCCTTATAAATAATTTCAAATATCTGGTGTAGTAGATTAATTGTTAAATTCTAACCTAAATGTTTAACCTAAAACTACCCTAAAACGTTTGACCCAAAATTCTTTAGAAATACAATGTAGAATTGGCTTATAACTGGGAAATTGAAATCAAAATCAGAAGAATAAGCTTCCTGCTCTCTTGAACATTCCACCAGTTTTCCGCCAATTTCAATATTATCGGTCAACATTGCAGTAGACGGATAATATTGAAGAAGAATCAGGATCTACTAGCCGCAAAATACGAAAGTATGATGAAGATTATTTGAATTTTGGATTTACATGGATTGGTGATAAAAATGATCCAAATGGGTTTTGTGTGACATGTGAGCAAGTAGTCAACTACAGCAGTTTAAATCCTGCAACGTTAAAGCGTCATTTGGAAAATAAACATCCAACTTTAAAAGGTAAAAGCGCATATTGCAAAAGAAATTGTCTTGAACAACAGTAGAAAAATAATGCATTTGAAAGGTATGTTCGTGGTGACAATAAAAGATTTAACCAAAAGCATGATCGGTGAAAAAATTGCAACCAAAATTAACCTTGTCTGATACGACGATCTCACGACGAATGAAAGATATGTCAGATTACTGCGAAGTGGAACTATCAAGTCGTTTGAAACATGCTAAAGATGGATTCAGTCTGCAAATGAATGAATCTACAGATGTGGCTGGATTAGCATTTTTTTAGTTTTCGTGAGATACATACACGATTCCAATTTTCAGGAAGATATGATTTTTTGCAAAGCTCTGCCAACTCAAACAACAGGTGAAGAAATATTTAATTAGTTAATACATATTTTGAAAACCATTCAATTTCTTGGAATTTATGTCATCAGATATGCACTGATGGAGTCAAAGATATGGTTGGTATTATAGCACGTATAAAGAAACTAGTTCCAGACATCAAAGCCATTTATTTCTGTCTTCATTGTCATGTTCTTGCTGTTAAACGGATACCAAAACCATTGCACGAAGTTCTATATGAGGCCGTTAAGATGGTTAATTTTATCAAATGCAGAGCCTTAAATACCAGGGTATCTTACTGAAGTAAGATGGTGGTTATCCAGGGGAAAGGTTCTGACCATACTGTGGGAATTGCATGATGAAATTCGAATCTTTTTATCTGAACGTGAATTTTCTGGAATATTTAATGACCCTAATTAGCTTCAAAATCATGCAGATATATTTTCGTACATGAACGAAGTTACTCTTTCACTTCAAGGACCAAATGCTACAGTTTTTAGCAAATAGGTCAATAGCAAAGTAAACTCGATCAAATCGAAAATCAAGCTATGGGAGGAATGCATCACCAAAAATAATACAGAATGTTTTGCTAATTTAAATGATTTCCTGGCAACCAATAATAGCGCATTCGACCAGAATTTAAAAAATCATATTTTGGAACATTTGACGGGTTTGCAAAGGACATTTTTCGAATATTTCCAAACGCGCGGTTAAGGAATTAATGCCTTTCGTAACAACCTATCTCTGTGAGAAATCCTTTTCCACATACGTCGCTACAAAAACTAAGTATAAAAATGGACATGATGCCGAAAATGATTCAATTCGTCTCAATAACGTCTCAATTAACACCGATCCATCCAGATATTGATAAATTATGCAGTCCTAAACAAGCACAACGAAGTCATTAATTTTTAAATATTTGTTTCTTTTGATTACAATTTCATTTATACGTATGTATAGTACAAATATTTTATATTTTATATGGAATTTATAATTTTGTTTGAATAAATGCAAATTTATTTATTATGAGACTAATCATGAGACTACAAAATTTTTATAACAAATGCAGGGACGAACCTTGTTTATAACATGTAATGCGATTCCCCCCCTTAATCAAAGTGCTACTATACAGAGGGTTCCATAAATAAAATTTATCAAAAAAGGGTTCCGCGCAATGACAAAGGTTGAAGAACACTGATCTAGACCATGGTCATCTTCATTTTGCAAGCCGGTAATATTTTTCTTTTTATATACTACATCACAAACAGATAAGTGTATAGTGTGATTCAAACAGAAATTTTAAAGTCTAGAAGATCCTCGTCCAAATGTCATCATTACACTTGCACCGTCGCCGGTTGAACCAACTATATGTTTTTTAAATTTTATATTAAATGTGTTTAAAAGTTGATCTACTTTTTCGACTAATTGTATAGCAGTACATGAATTAAAAATTCTCAATAAACCCAGATTATACATTTCAGAGTCAATTCCATGCAAATCGATATTTAGATATGTTCGAATTTTCATACTCATCCATTCATCAAGTGTAATGCTAAATCATCGTGTACTAGACAAAGCCAAACATTCAAGACCCGAGACTCGTTGAGTCTTAGATCGGGTATCGGGTACCGGGTATTTACGCTTGGACTCGTCGAGTCCGGGTCCGGGTACTCGGACCCGAAAAACCCTATACCCAATCCTTCTTCATTGTAAAATGAGAATTACTAAATTACAATACGTTTGTCTAGGAAACACTTCCACAAAACTTCATACCACACTTCATTTTCACCAGGGAAAATTAAGGGCAAAAAACAATTTCTTGGGAAATACAAGACACATGGTATCATTGGTAGTATTTCATATTATCCATTGTAACCAACGTGCGGGTTGAGGATTTAAATACGCGAGTTAAAACTTAATTTTATCCGCGAGTGAAATACAAACTTTTATTCAATTCTGCTTTAAATCTAACAAGTTTAAACAAGTAATATTCCGTAATTTTTTATTTACGGAAAGCATGTGCTGTTGTCTTGATAAAGTTGTTTATGATTAAATATAAGTAAAACTTTGGTTGACAAAGTCAAACTCAAGGATGTATATACGCGAGTTCATTTTATTACACTCCCTTTCCGTTAGCCCGTGTTTGTCCACTCTTGGGCATAGGCCTTTCCTATACTCTTCCATTTGTCTGTGTCCTGTTCTTTTTCTTCTTCTTCATGTATCATGCCCTCCAAGGGCGTTGACGACCAATTTCATTATTTGAATTTTATCTGCAGCTTTTCAAAATAGGGATCTTGCACTTTGTCCAAACCATTGGCGAAGGTTCTTGAGCCATGATGTTCTGCGGTGGCCTGGACTGCGCGTACCTTGTATTTTACCCTGTATTATTGTCTGCTGTAACCTGTACTTATCATTTCGGATAACATGACCACGGTATTCCAGTTTTCTTCTCTTTATTGTGTTGAGAACTTCTGTTTGCTTATTAACTCTTTGCAAGACCCCGAGGTTAGTAATTCGATCCACCCAAGAAATTCTCAGCACTCTACGGTAAGTCCACATCTCAAAAGCCTCCACCTTCTTACACATGGCCTCCGTAAGTGTCTAAGCCTCGACGCCGTAGTACAGGATACTAAACACATAGCACCTTAACAATCTGATTCTGAGGGGGATTTCCAAATGCCTGTTGTTCAGCACTTTCTTCATTTTGGTGAAAGCTCCTCTTGCCTATTCGATGCGGCTTCTAATTTCAGATGTCATGTCCCATTTGTCGTTTACGTTACAGCCAAGGTACTTATAGGAGTTGACGCGTTCCACCACCTCATTTCCAACTCTTAGATTCAGCTGGTTATTTACGCTGGTTTTATTTACGACGAGCCATTTTGTCTTATTAACGTTGAGTTTAAGACCCATGGACATGCTGTGCTCTGTAACGGTTGTCATTAGTTCTTGTAGGTCTTCTATGTTCGTAGCCAATAGAACGGTGTCGTCGGCATACCTCAGGTTATTGATCACTATGCCTCCTACGATTACTCCTATGTTCTTGCCATCCAATGCTTCTCGAAATATTTTTTCTGCATAAAGGTTAAAAAGTAATGGCGAGAGAACACAGCCTTGTCGCACCCCTCTTTGAATCATGACCTCTTCTGACAGTTCTTTGTTCACTAACACCGCTGCTGTTTGGTTCCAATACAGGTTGGCTATAATGCGGATATCTTGCCCGTCTAATCCTAGTTCTTTAAGTATATCTACTACTTTATTATGGTTTACGGTGTCAAATGCTTTTTCATAGTCTAAAAAGCAGGCAAAAACATCCACATTAACATCAAGGTATCGTTGTACCAGAACTTGTACACTGAAAAGTGCCTCCCTTGTGCCGAACCCGTTCCGAACTGCCAAACTGGGACTCGCTGATCGACTCTTCACATTTGCGGTAAATTCTTTTTGGTTTTCATTTGTTCTTTTTTTGGTGCCAGTCTTTTCTGGCGGTTTTCTTGTTGATCGATCCATCGTATTTGGGGTGTTCCCCTACCCCTCCTTGCTTGCTTCGGTCGCCATTGCGCAATTTTAGCTGTCCGGCGTTCATCTGTTCGTCTTACGGCATGTCCAGCCCATTGCCACTAGAGTTCTACGATTCTTTGTATAAGGTCTTTTACTTCTGTTCTTTTCCTGACTTTTTCGTTAGTGATTTTGTCTCTTAGCGTTATGCCGAGCATGGTTCTGCATCACTCTGTTTGCGGTCGTTTTTGTTAGGGCAGTTGTCTCTAGCCCTTAGGTTGTTACAGGAAGTATTGTCGTGTTGTATCGAAAACCTTTCTCTTAAGATTTATGGGTGTGATGTAGTTTTTTAGTATGTATCCTACTTTCCCGAATGCTGCCCATGTCAGTTGTATTCTTCTTGATATTTATTTTGATCGGTTCTCCCTCCCCAACACTACTATATGGCCCAGATAGTTGTATTTTCAATCACGATATTATTTATGAGTACGAGTGGGTTCTCGGGACTCATTATTTTTTTGTTGTTGTAGTTCATCTTTATCCACATCGTCTCCAATGCCTGGTTGAGTTCTTTAATCATATCAGTGAGTTGGTATAGGTCTTCTGATACCAACATGAGATTGTCTGTAAAACGTACCTGGCTCAGGTATGTGAGCACTGATATGCGAACAGAGTAGCTTCGCTGATCTGGTTTTCTGTGAATTATTGCCTAAATGTCGGTGAAGTGTTGACATTTGTGCCGTCTGACACTTTGTTTGTGCCAGAAACACTTCGTTGCCTTTCGACAACATTTCGTTTCTCTAGGAAAAACTACACCAATACTTAATACCACACTTCATTTTCCCCATGGAAGTTCTTGGGCAACACAAAAGACTCACATTATACCAACCATGGTAGTCTCTCATCTTATCCATTGTAATCAACATGCGGGAAGAATTCGTAAAAAAAAAGATTTTTCACTTTTTGACACCAGTCACCTCGCGCTGATGCGCTCAAGGATTTAAATATGAGAGTTAAATCTTAATTTTATCCGCGAGTGAAACACAAACTTTTATTCAATTCTGCTTTAATCTAACAATTTAAATAAAAGTGTGATATTCAAATATAATATAAGTCAAACTCTGGTTAACAAAGTTAAAGTCATGGATTTTAATACACGAGTTCATGTTATTAGCTTGTATAATAAATAACTGCCTCTCTCTCCGCCAGCTCGTGTTCGTCCACTCCTGGACATAGGCCTTTCCTATACTCTTCCATTTGTCTCTGTCCTGTGATTTTTGGTGCCAGTCATTTCCGGCGGTTTCTTTGATCGTAATTGGGGTCTTCCCCTACCCCTATTTGTTGGGTCGCCATTGCGCAATTTCCGCTGTCCAGCGTTCATCTGTTCGTCTGGCGACATGTCCAGCCCATTGCCACTTTAGTTCTGCGATTCTTTCTATCAGGTCTTTTACTCCTGTTCTTTTCCTGTTTTCTTCGTTAGGGATTTTGTCTCTTAGCGTTATGCCGAGCTTGTTCTTTCCATAGTCCTCTCTGTCTCTAGCCCTTAGGTGGTTACAGGAAGTATACATGTATCGAAAACCTTTGTTTTATGGGTGTGAAGATTTATGGGTGTGATGTTGTTTTTTAGTATGTATCCTAGTTTCCCGAATGCTGCCCATGTCAGTTGTATTCTTCTTTATATTTCTTCTGATCGATTCTCCCTCCCAACAGTATTATGGCCCAAATAGTTGTATTTTCAATCACGATATTATTTATGAGTACGAGTGGGTTCTCGGGACTCATTATTTTGTTGTTGTTGTAGTTCATCTTTAACTATATCGTCTCCAACGCCTGGTTGAGTTCTTTAAGCATTTCAGTGAGTTGGTCTAGGCCTTCTGATATCAGCATGAGGTCGTTTGTAAAACGTACGTGGCTCAGGTATGCTCCGTAAATTTTGATTCCTTTGTTCTCCCATGCGAGTCTTTTGAAAACATCTACCAGAGCATTTGTGAACAATTTCGGAGAGATTCTGTCTCGTTGTCTTACTCCTCGTTCCACTTTGATGGTGTTGGTCAAGTCTCCTTCGTTAATTCTTACGTGTAATAGGGCGTTTGTGTATATGTGCTCCATGATAGCTATGTATCTGGAGTCAATTCGTGCATTTTCCATGGATTTCAGTATGTGCCAAGTTTCGACTGTGGTAACTTGTGATGTGTAACTTGACTGTGTGTAAGGCTTTGTGGAAGTCGATGAAGGCCATATGAATGGGTACGTTGTATTCCGTGTTTTTTTTCAATAAGATTTCAAATCTTTGCAGATGGTCAGTTGTGCTAAAGCCCTTTCACAATCAGGCTTCTTCTACCGGTTGATACTCCTCAAATTTAGTTGTTAGTCGATTGGTTATTATCTTTATAAAGAGTTTATAGACGTGGGATAATAGACTGATCAGTCTGTAGTTCTCTATGTTGGCCATGTTTCCTTTCTTGAATATTAGCATAACTTCTGCCTCTAGCCACTTTTCAGATATTCTGCCTTCGTGTAACCATTTGTTGTAGAGGGCTGTAATTGAGTTCAGTATTGCTTGGTCTCCTAGTTTGATTACCTCTGCAGCGTTCTTGTCGGTCCCTGGGCACTTACTATTTTTTAGTTGCCTTGGAGCCTTCTCCAATTCTTCTGTGGTAATGTCGGGTTATGAATCTGGAGTCAATTCGTGCATTTTCCGTGGATTTCAGTTTGTGCCAAGTTTCGACTGTGTTGAAGGCTTTATAGAAGTCGATGAAGGCTATATGAATGGGTACGTTGTATTCCGTGTTTTTTTTCAAAAAGATTTATTTTCTTCCGAACCCACGTTTGTTACATGGGTTCTTGTGTCATTATCTCTCTTAGTTGTTAAGTAAAGTTTGGTATAGAAGCTCTCTACTTCTTCAAGTATAGCTTTCTTGTTGGATAGTATTGTGCCATTTGCTGTTCTTATCTTGATTTTTTGGGTTTTGCCGTTACATAGTCTTGATCTCAGTACCTTCATGTTGCAGTTCTGTTCGATGGTTTCCTGAATAGTCTTGGTGCTATGGGTTCTTATATCTTTGCGTATCTCGTTTTTGTTGGTTTCTTACCAATTAATTAAATATATAAATAGCTATTCTATTAAATATATAAATAGCAATAATAAATAGCTATTCAATTATGAATTGCATAAATTATTATTGCATTATTTACAACACTTTAAATGGATAATAGTTGTAAGAAGCATATTACGTGCGAGCGGAACAGTTACGAACGACCCTTCGTAGCGGAGAGTGCGCAATCCGCGAGTACGTAATTGCCTTACAACTCGAGTTATGTACTATACTTCATCTACGACCACACTAATTTGTTTCTGTTTAATAAGAAAAATATGTCTGATGTAACAAATTTATTTCTTATTAGGTTATGTTTATTTAATTATCATTTAACTAAATTATTATACTAAATTATAATTTATTTAACATTATAATAAACAAACAGTTGTATTTTCATATATAACTGTTACTCGACATTAATTAACTTGAAAGAAATGAAAAGAAATTCATTCTTAATGGTTACATACCTTATTATTTAGTACTTATTGTATTGTTAGAGTGCTCATAGATACAGGCAACCCAATTTACGCAATGTCAATTTCCGTTAGTTTAATTTGTAGCACGGGGGGCGTTGAATGTATAAGCACGTAGTAGCAGATCTAAACCAATCAACGAATCGTAAACCAAACGCACGTGTGCAACCCAATGTACGTAATGTCAATTTCCGTTAGATTGAATTATGACACGAGGGGCGCTGAACGTATAAGCACGTAGTAGCAGCTCTCAACCAATCAACGAAGCGTAAACCAAACGCACGAGTGTGTTATCAATCATAACTTATCATTAATGACTGTTACATACGCGTGTGTTATGATGTATTTACATAGTCCACGAACTGTACAATAATGAGCATTTACAACAGTGCTCGTAGATAAACAATTTAACGCTCAAACTATAAACAAATCGTAATTTCACCGTTTCAAATTCCTAACTTTCTACAGCTAGTCTAGTCTAGTTTCGTTTGCCTAGTCTTTTTTGTGTCAGGTCTTGTTTGTATAGTCTTGTATGTCTAGACTTATCTGCGTAGACTTGTCGGTCTAGGATGGTCTGTCTTTCAAGACTTTCTATATGAGCTGATCAAAACAAGACAATTTATCTCACACAAGTCAAATGTGTGAGCTTTTTGTTCACTCAGAATGTACAAGGAAATGTGAGGCTGTTGCATGAGGTGATGTTGGTATGCTAGGAAAACTTGTGTATTGATTTGTTGATTCGCACAAGTTTTCATACATCTCATACCTGTGTAAATGTACCTTAAGATCCAGGTCTATGTTGTATCCAGTTCAACTTTTGGAAATACGAAGTTAGACGTGATATCTGGTTTAAAAACTAAATATGGTGAAAAGTTTCAAATAATTAAATTATCGACATTATATACGGTATTATATAAAATTGTTCCTAATAACTTAATTAATGACATGCATGTGCAAATATTTTCTTCATTATATAATTTTTTAATAATAGATAGTAAATATTTGAAATATTCGTAACACTTGCATTATATCTAACGCGGTCAATTTCAATGAAAGATATTCAAGAGTGGAATTATTTATTTTATATATTTTCCCTTAATTACACTTTGGCCGCCTAGGGCAAAGTACATTAAATTGTACGGTTTCTATTTGGGTTACGAGGGTTACGTGTTTATTTAGGCCACTATTGCCTCAAGCACAAGGACCCACTGGTTTGTTCTACTTTATCCCCCTTGTAAAAAAGGTGACCGACTTCAATAAAAAATGTGGAAAAATAATCTATGAATGCAATAGACAGGCAAGACTAGACAGACAAGAATAGACAGACAAGACTAGACAGACAAGACTAGACAGACAAGAATAGACAGATAAGACTAGACAGACAAGAATAGACAGACAAGACTAGACAGACAAGACTAGACAGACTAGACTAGACAGGCAAGACTAGACCGACAAAACTAGACAGACAAGACTAGACAGACAAGACCAGATAGATAAGACTAGACAGACAAGACTAGACAAACAAGACTAAAAAGACAAGACTAGATAGACAAGACTAGACAGACAAGTCTAAACAGACAAGACTGGACAGATAAGACTATACAGACAAGACTAGACCGACAAGACAAGACAGACAAGACTAGACAGACAAGACTAGACGGACAAGACCAGACAGACAAAACTAGACAGACAAGACAAGACAAACAAGACTAGACAGAGAAGACTAGATAAACAAGACTAGACAGGCAAGTCTAAACAGACAAGACTATACAGTTAAGACTAGACAGACAAGACATTGACAGACAAGACTAGACAGACAAGACTAGACAGACAAGACTAGACAGACAAGACTAGACAGACAAGACTAGACAGAAAAGACTAGACAGACAAGACTAGACAGACAAGACTAGACAGACAAGACTAGACAGACAAGACTAGACAGACAAGACTAGACAGACAAGACTAGACAGACAAGACTAGACAGACAAGACTAGTCAGACAAGACTAGACAGACAAGACTAGACAGACAAGACTAGACAGACAAGACTAGACAGACAAGACTAGACAGACAAGACTAGACAGACAAGACTAGACAGACAAGACTAGACAGACAAGACTAGACAGACAAGACTAGACAGACAAGACTAGACAGACAAGACTAGACAGACAAGACTAGACAGACAAGACTAGACAGACAAGACTAGACAGACAAGACTAGACAGACAAGACTAGACAGACAAGACTAGACAGACAAGACTAGACAGACAAGACTAGACAGACAAGACTAGACAGACAAGACTAGACAGACAAGACTAGACAGACAAGACTAGACAGACAAGACTAGACAGACAAGACTAGACAGACAAGACTAGACAGACAAGACTAGGCAGACAAGACTAGACAGACAAGACTAGACAGACAGGACTAGACAGACAAGACTAGACAGACAAGACTAAACAGACAAAACCAGACCGACAAGATTAGAGAAACAAGACTAGAAAGATAAGGATAGGCAGATCAGACAAGACACACAAGACTAGACAGACAAGGCCAAACAGGCAAATCTAGACAGACAAGATTAGACAGAGAAGACAAGGCAAACGAGACTAAACAGACAAGATTAGACACACAAGACTAGACAGACAAGACTAGAGAGTCAATACTAGACATTTTACACTTTACATTTGACATATAAGACTTTTTTTGGGCGTAGCTTGCAGCTGGGAGCTGTGCAGAGAAGTGACTCTTAGGAACTCCACCAGTCATTCCGGAACCGCGTTTAGCATTCTTTATGCTCGTTAGCTGGTGATTTAGCTTGGTTGCACTATCCGATTGTTTCTGTGGCGTTTCAGCCTCTCGTCATCTTCTTTGGAGCACATAATGTTTTTGACAAGCCTGTCGGTCCTCTCTCAATTTGTATTGTTATCCATCATGTACCTCATTATCGTTCTTGGTTCGAACGGCATCTGCACACTACCTGTCTGTTTTTCTCATTCAAGGTCACATCTATGGCAGTCAAATATGGTGTGGCGAACCGAGTCTATCTCACCACAACAGTTGTCCGCGGCGGCTCGTATTTGATGCAGGTAGTCTCGGAAGCGACCGAGACCTGAGAGAAATTGTGTTAGTTTATAGTTTGTCGCACCGTGCTTCCTGTTCACACATGTCGAGATATCTGGTATGACCAGCTGTATCCATTGGCCTTTGTCCGACGCCCGCCATCTTCTTTGCCATTCCTCTCGCTGTTTTTCTTGCTTGCCTGTTACTATCAATCGCGTATATTTCAGCTCTGTCTTTTACTAAGAGGTCTATGGGAGTCATGCCCGCGATTACTTGGGCGACTTCTCCGGATATAGTTTTATATGCGCTACAGACCCTAATAGCGACCTTTCTTTGTACTGCTGCTAGATTTTTAACATTTATTTCCACATCCATGCTTTTAGCCTACGTTGGTGCGTCGTAAAGCATAGTGGATTATATCACCATACTAAGGAGTCTGCGTTTGTGGCTTCTTGGGCCACCTATATTGGGCATAATTTTGTCCAGCGCTGCGGCTACCTTCATACCCTAGGCTGCTGCCTATGCAATGTAGCGATGTGGAACTTATAACCACTACTACTCCAAGGTATGTGATTTTATCCCTTGGTACTATGCGGGTTTCGTGTATTTCTCAATTTGTTGGTTTTTGTCTCCCAAAGGAACCAATTGCGCAATTGAACGAAGCGCAGAACTTAAGTGGAGCAGGACACGTAGCCATAGATAACACCGACAAATGGACCCATAGGATTACTCACTGGAGACCAAGAGCCACAAAACAATGCACTGGAAGACCGCAAAGAAGATGGATCGACGACATCAAGAAAATAGCGCGGAGAGAATGACATCAAATCGCAAAAAGAAGATGCGCATGGAACGACCTGAAGGAGGCCTACGTCCAGCAGTGGACAAACACAGGCTGAAGTAAGAGAGAGAGACAATCTCCTAGGCCCAGTAAGTAACACAGCTTCGGACTTTTCCGGTGCAACCGTTAAGTTATTGGTTGTCAACATCTGCTTCTAATAATAGGTTTCTGTCGCCGAGGTAGCTGTTCAGTATGCGTAGTAGATAAGAAGCCACGCCTCTTCTTGTCAGTTCATGTATTATAATCTTCCAGCTTGCACTATTAAAAGCATTTCGCACGCCGAAGGTGATTAATGCGCATATCTTTCTCGTCCTTTTGGAGCCTGGTCTTGCTTCCTCGGCGAGTTTTAATACAGCATAAAGCACAGATTTTGGATCCGCCCTCTCTGAACCAATGTATTGTCTTGCTGACAATACTGCCGTATTGTCTTTCAGACAACTTGGTTCCAGCCTCAAGTTATCTTTTTAGTCTGCCCAGCAGCAGTTGTTCTAAGAGTTTTCCCGGTGTGCCTAGGATGCACAGCGGCCTATATGAAGTTGGTTCGCCCGTTTGTTTATCGCCCTTGCGTAACAGGACTAGCCTCGCTCTTTTCCATTTCTTTGGGAAATTTCCAGCAATTAGTTCAGAGTTCATTGTCTCCAATACAAATTGTGGGTGCTTGCGAGCTACAATTTTTGTTATTTCGGGTGGTGTACCATCTGACCATTATGCTCTTCCCATGTAGATACGCTTTTTTGCTATGGCGAGCTCCTCCTCCTGACAGACAAGACTAGACAGACAAGACTGTTTTTTTGTTAATATGGGGGACGTAGCAAGCACATTCAGTTTACTTGACAAGTGACCCCCCCCCCCCTGGAAACTCGGCATCTTGGATATTTTTTTCGTATCTTTTCATTTTCAAGATAGCGTTGGCTTTGGCCTTACTTGATGTCCTTACGTCCCCCAACCTCCGAAGGTGATTAGGGGTTCAGGCTATTTTCAATTTTCGTTGTCTATGTTGTTTTGTCCGTTCATCCTGTTCTTTCATGCTTAGTGTGTCCCTTATCATCATTTCTGTTGCAGATCAGTCTTCTTCACTCCTAAGCATTGTCTCCGTGAGTGTGCTAGTTTCTAAAATTCTTTTTGTTTTTGAAGTGTATATATGTCCCTCTTTAAAGACCAGCTGGCGAATACACACTATATGTCTTATCACAATAAACACACTGGTTGTCTGCTTCGCTCCCAATACTGTGCAGGTAGTCTTTGAAGCACCCGTGGCCGCTCAGTGCCTTCGTTAGGTAGTATGCAACTTTTCCGTGCCTTCTCGTGACCCATTGATCCAATTTTGAAATCAGGAGTCTCGTCCACTCACCCCTCTCTGAGGCTTTCCAGTACTCTTAGCAACTTTCGAGCATCTGGGTCCTTGCCTTTTTTCTCAGTTCCTTTTTGTTTTCACTGCTCATTTCTTTATAAAGCGTGTCTCTCTCTTCAACAAGAAATTTTATAGGAGCTATTCCGCAATAAGGAGTGCGCTGGACATGCGTAGCGCTATTTTGCGTTGAATGGATTGCAGTTTTTACCTTAGATTTGCTCTCTCCATTGCATCGCTTTCACATTGACGCTGCGTAGAGCATGGCAGATTCGACAATTGAACACAGGAGCCATTGTTTGGTGCTGTTAGGGCCACCTACAGTTGGCATAAGTTTTCCAAGTGCTGCTGAGGTTTTTATTGCCTTCCCAGCTGCAAGAACAATGTGCAGACAGGCAAACTATACAGACAAGACTAGACAAAGAAAACTAGACAAACAATACTATACCGGCAAGACTACAAAGGTAAGAATAGACAGATCACACAAGACAGACAAGACCAAATAGGCATTACTAGACAGACAAGACTAGATAGACGGGATTAGAGAGACAAGACTAGACAGACAAGACTAGCCAGACAAGACTAGACAGACAAGACTAGCCAGACAAGACTAGACAGAGAAGATTAGACAGACTAGACTAGACAGACAAGAGTAGACAGACAAGGCTAGACAGATAAAACTAGACAGACAGACAGGACTAGACAGACAAGACTAGACGGACATGATTAAATATACAAGATTAGATAAACATTACAAGACTAAACAAGCAAGGATAGACAGACAAGTTTTGACAAGCAAGGCAACATAGACAATATTAGAAAGACAAGATTAGACAAACAACTTTTAAGAGGCAAGACAAGACAGACTGTGAGCTAATTTGTAATTTTAATTAACGGCTTTAAATATATATTTATTCAATTTTGACTCAGAAAGTCATTTTTAATTCCTTGGATATGGATCAATAAAGCATTGGTTTATTAACTAGTGCAATAACAATTTTATTCGTTGTGTAAGTGTTGTTTTATTCACTAGTGAAATAAAAAATTTATTGCACTAGTGCAGCGTTTCTCAACGTTTTGTTACATTTGCTTACCCCTTAACCTATCATCGCCAATCCACGTACCCCTGCCCTACCCCCCAGTATATTAACGATGTAAAATTTGTTCAATAAATAACAAACAATAACAAGACAGTTTGGAGAATGCCCTTAGTAACATCTTTTGATGTTGTTATCTTTTGTTACTTTTTATGTTTTCAATTTATCTATCAATGTCCGCCATTACATAACTTCTACTGGGTTCCCCCAGAGTTCATTTCATGTACCCGAGGTTGAGAAACTTTGCACTAGTGCGAAAAAAGTAAAAAAAAAAAGAAAAAAGTATCCATGGCAACGCATTAAAATAACTCACTTACGGGCTCCGTAAATATGACCCTCAATGTTGGCAATGTTTGGTCTCGATCTCGGTAGACTCAGTAACTTCGCTGATATTCTTCTTTAATCGCCAATCACAAAAATTGTTATAATTTTTATTATATAATTCTCAAGATTTATGCGGGAGCAATCGTTCCGCAATTGCGACACCATCTAACAAGAAAACTTCTGATATATCCATTTTTAAATAATAAAACACAAGTATTTTTTTAAATTAAACACTAAATTGTTTTTACACTTTTCAATTAAACACAACTTCTAAACATGAATTTTGACGTAAGAATCAACAATTTTATCGTTGTCATGGCAATAACACAATCATGGCTGGAATTGAATATTTCCATGAATTTAACTTAAAAATGGAATCAAAAGCAAAATTGAATAAAAATTTGCATTATTGTATATTATTGTATAATAAATATATTATTGTATAATAAATAACAATTAATTACAAAACAGATCATTTTGAATTTTAAAATTTAACGTTAAAGTACGTTCCTGCATTTGTTTTGAATTTGTAAATTCAATTTTGGCATAAACGATGCGATATGAATCAATCTTCAGTATAATATTTACAAAGCTAAATTGTTGAGATTCCATTAAAATATATAGTTTAAAAAATGGTTTATCAAAGGGTAAATGAATTATTTCGAGCAGATTTTCAATTTCACAACGTTGCAATGAAATAAAACGAGCGTAGACAACAGCGCGTGGGTTTGAATGTTGCCTTTCGCTATCAACTTCAATGTAGTTGCATTGAGGTTGACGTATCGGTCGGTTGTGTGTGTTTCCCTTTGATTAACTCTCATTAAGACTAATCTATGACAGCAGTGAAACATTAGTGTTAAAATAAACAAAACAGTGCCCATAAATGTGATAAACGTGATAATAAAATCCGCTCGCGCCACTAAAAAATCGACAAAAAATGGGCAATTGCTTCAGTAGTCAGTCAGGTAATGATGATATTAGGGAACCAAACCCTATCATTGAGAGCACCAACATATCCACCAACCCTGTCTTGGCCCCATCCCCCGAACTAAACTCGCGACAAGTGATTGTGAACCCTTCGGAGCCTGACCCCCCCAATTCTAAGATCTTTGTGGCCCTCTACGATTACGATGCAAGGACCGATGAAGACCTCAGCTTCAGGAAAGGGGAGCATCTTGAAATCCTAAATGACACCCAAGGGGATTGGTGGCTGGCCCGCAGCAAACGCTCCAAACATGAAGGATACATCCCATCAAACTACGTAGCCAAATTGAAGAGTATTGAAGCAGAACCGTAAGTTTTCTTTTACATTCCATATTTTTTTAAATGAGACATGGTATTTTTAAACAATAAAATATGGGTTTTTTCTGTGCTATTTACATTTTACTAAAGGATAAACAATTTTTTATTTCGTGGTTTTATTATCTTTAAGTGGTATTTGTTAAAACTCAGCTATATTTTCCTTAACACAATTATAGATTATGTAAAAATACAAAAGTCAAGTTTAAAATGAATCAATGAAATCTGGAACTATCAATACAATCGTTCACTGTATAATCAAAATTTGATAACAACATTCTATGAATGTTTTGATAATAAAATGTAGATAGACGTGACTGCACCAACAAGGCTAGATTTACATGGCTTTTTTTTGTGGTTTGCAGACACTAAACCCCCTTTTCCACTTGGCTTTTAGGATGTGCCACTTTGGTATTGCATATTTCGCATTCTCTCAGGGTGGGCAGCCCAGACATTTTTTTTCAATGTGGATTGGGTCTATTATTCAGCCCTACAAACACTGTGGCCCAGTGGCCTATTGTATTTCTATTATATTCGATGATTCATCCCTTGGATGTTTGTTCTTATAGAGTGTATGAGAAGTACGACACAGTTTGCTTTCTCTCTTTGCAATGATGGTTCAAAGTAATCTTTGCCCGATTTATAATTTCCAATGAAAGGTTTTTGATAGATTACTTTCCCCCCCTAGCCACCGTCCCTCATCTATATTGATATGGTATCATTACTGTCCCTTATCATAGATATGGTACCAGTACAAGGTTGTTTTGAAGGTTTCTACGTCCCTTTTACATTGTCTATGAAATGGGCCACTGTCCCAAATGGTCCCAAAGATTACATAATCCCCTATCATTGTTAGGTTTGAAAATGCTTTGTGTCGTCTGTTAACTTTGTTTCTCTAAGTTGGTACGTTGGTAGTGACATTTATTTTTATTAGAATAAATGCGATCGGACATCGTTTGGGTTGAACCCGGACGGTACTAACCGTACGGGTTCAACCGGCCTGGTTGAAAATGCCACTGCCTCGGCGGGAATCGAATCCCAGTCTCCCGATTGTCAGGCGGGTATGTTGTCCACTACGAGGAGGCCAGACCGACAAGGCTATTCAGACAAGTCTAGGCATATAAAACTGGTCAGACAAGACTCGACAGACGAGTCTAGTCAAGCAAGATTTGATAGAAAATACTAGACAGGCAAGACTAGACAGAGAAGAATGTACAGGCTATACGTAGCTCTCATTAAACCCCCTATTCTACCTTGGCTTTTAGTATGCGTCACTCCGGTATCGCATATTTTGCATTCATTAGACAGATTTCACTATACAGAGAAGACTAAATAGGCAAGACTAGACAGACTAAAGAAGACAAGAATAGACAGAGACGTCTAGACGGACATTTCTAGGTAAACAAGACTAAACCGACAAGAATAGATAGACTAAACAGACAAGACTAGGCAGAGAAGACTAGGCAAACAAGACTCGACTGACAAGACTAGACTGAGAAGACTCTTATTGTGGTTTGGGGGAATCTCTCACTAAACCCCCTTTTTCACTTGGCTTCAAGGGGTCAGCCCGTACGGTTAGTGCCGCCCTGGTTGAAAATGCCTCTGCCTCGGCGGGGAATCGTAGCCCGGTCTCCCGCTAGTCAGGCGGGTATGTTGTACAATACACTACCGAGGAGGACATGTAAACAAGACTAGACAGACTAAGCAGAGAAGATTGGACCAACAAAACTAGAGAGACAAGTAAGGCAGACAGACTAAACTACACACTACGACAGACTCTTGGATGGACTAGACCGAATCTGTTCAGGCAATCTAATTAAATTTAGGCTATGAACATGGTCTCATCTTAAATTGTCTAGTCCAGAATGTCTAATCACTTGTTGAATTACCTAATCTTGTCTAAATTATTGATATAATGTTTTAATACTGTGTATTAGGCTATTAAATAATTTAGTTTGTTTAAATAATAAGTTGTAGAAATACGTCGAAATAGCAATAATTAATCTACTTGTTAGTTAATAGTATATTACGTGACAAGAGTTGTAAGAAGCATATATCGTACGAGCGGAACAGTTACGCACGACCCGCGTAGTGTGGAAGGTGTAATTCCGCGAGTATGTGATTGCCTTACAACTCGAGTTATGTACTATACTTTATCTACGTCACACTTTATCTACAGTAATTTGTTTCTGTTTAATAAGAAAAATATGTTTGATGTAACACCTTCGACCTTATATAACTTGATAGAAATGAAAAGAAATACATTCATAATGGCTACATACCTTTTTATTTAGTACTTATTTGTAGTTTTCGTTAGATTTAAACGAGAAAAACGAAATGAATGACAGCTTCTATGTGTGAATGATGTGATGTTTAATGATTGTTTGGAAATCACGGAGTACTATATTTAAAAATAGTATCAACGTGCAGCTCTCAACCAATCAACGAATCGTAAACCAAACGTCCATGGGTGATTTTGAATTATTACATAACATTACTCGCGGATTAATGTTATGCCATTACCACACACCACATATGTGTGTGGTATGATGTATTTACATAGTCCACAAACTGTACAATAATGGGCATTTACAATAGTGGTCGTAGATAAAATTAATTAGTCTACTATAATTGTGGCTTAAATCTGTCTTAAACCGGTTTTTTGAAAATTAGGAATTCGAAAACAGGTTTATTCTATTTTAGACTAAATTAGTCTACTATAATTCTAGTTTAAATTTGTCTATTTGGTATATTCAATTCTAGCCAAGGTAGTTTAATCTGTCTGGATAGCTTAGGCTAATCTAATTGCCTGATTAGGAGTAGTTGTTGTTGTGTAGTAGTTAATGTTTGTGACATTTTGTCTTGTCTATCTAGACACTTTTAGTATGTACAAATTGTCTATCCTCCATCTCTCTAAATAGCCAAGACTTACCAGATTGAAACTTAAAGTTTGTTACTGTATGTTTTTCCTCTATGCAGACCAGGACCGGGCGAATAGCGGCCCACGGGCCGCATGCCCTGGCGACATTTCATGCGGCCCACATTTTATAATTTACTTAGGTTGTTTTAGTTATTTTAATTTAAAAACCGGTTTTCAAATTGTTACAAATTTTCTTTAAAAACCGTTTTTTTTAAACCGGGTTTGAAAAAACCTAAACTCAAACCCTAGACTTGTTTGTGATCGTGTCTAGGGTTTGACAAAGGGTTTTTCAAACCCGGTTAAAAAAAACGGTTTTTAACGAAAATTTGTAACAATTTGAAAACCGGTTTTTAAATTAAGAAAACCGGTTTAAAAAAAATAAGTTTTATCTCATTTGATTTCTTATTCATTATATTCAACGAGTTGCGTTGGCCAGTGCTAGCATGTGCATTGAGCATATTAACAAGTGCAGGTATATTTGAATTTCTGTTAAAACAACTAAAAAGTTAAAACACTGAAATAAGTTTGGAATTATTATATACTTTAAAAGAATGAATTCTAGAAAGTACTTCCACAAATGGAATTGGTAACTCTTTTGCAATCTGAATTTGCAAAATCGACAAAACATTTCCATTTCAGCAAAGAAATCTAGTGGACTTTCTTTAGCTTCAAAAACCGAAATTATTAGGTTATCTGGGAAGATATTGTCTAGAATATTTCCAAATTCTTATGTGGAAACCGATTCTGATGAAGAGCAAATCGAAGAAACTACTCACCACGTAATCCTTTTTTAAAGGAAGACATGGAAATAACCATTCATAACTTTCTTGAAGACTGAATAAAGACTACTAAAGAATAAAGGCACTCAAAGCTGAAAAGATTGGTTATTTTTTTTACAAAAATTCGAAAACCGGCTAAAACCGGTTTTTTTAAAATCAAGAATTCGAAAACCGGTTTTTCAAAAAGTCGGTTTTTGTATAAACCCTAATCGTGTCGTGCCAAAATATTACTTAACTGCGAAAGCAATTACAAATTTATCGATACATAGTACCCACAAATAATGATCTTAATTCACATTCCAACATCAACATAACTACAAAAAATCCCGAAAGCAAGTCTACGACAAGCTTATAATGTTTACCAAACCTGATGTTTACTCATTTCTTCCAGCCACTACATTCTACCTTCCAATCTTCTTCTTTAGCCATTAGGCCCATCCTTGAACATAGGTCTTTCGCAATTGTTTTTATCTTTCCCTATTCTGTGCTAGTTGGATCCATGCTACTCCGGTTGTTCCTATGAGATCATCATCTTCCTCTTACTCTTTTGTGTTCATTTGGTCTTCCATGATTCTCATGTCACATCTTATCCTATCACTTCTTACAACATAGATTGTAGATTGTAGATATGGTGGTGACGACTTGTACTGCGACCTTTATAGATCTATTGTACCCCACCCTTTTCCTCTAAGCATTGGTGTACTTTGAGGAAGAGGGTGGGGTACAATAGATCTATAAAGGTCGCAGTACACAATCAATATACAATCTACATTTCAAGAAGTGGTAGAATAAGATGGGACAGGCGAATCATGGAAGACCTTGTAACGTATCCTGCGCATCTTCATTTGAGAATTGCAATTTTCTCTCCAATATCAGTAACTTTAATTATTGCTCGTATTCTTTTGTTCCACAATCTTTTTCTTTTTGTAATCTTCTTCATTGCTATTTGTGCAGTTTTTAGTTCTATATGTCATCACAGGTAAAATGCACAAAAATTCTGGATTCAGGTATTGAGCTATTTTCTTATTCTGCAAGCTGAATGAAAGTTTGGCGAAAGCCTTATTTTCTTTCTTATTTCTACCTTCTGTTTGGTTTCGTTGAGAGAAAGTTTCTGTCCTAGGTACATGTATTGTTCACCTTGTTGACTTCCTGTCTTCCCACTATTATTGATTCTTCTGTTCTAGGTACATTATCTACCTCTGTTAAGTTGGCAGAACCAACTCGGAAAAAAAAATCCGCGACGGCACATAATAATCCGCTTTTTATCCGCTAACGATTGTAAAAAGAAAAAAATTTCCCGCCCTTCCAATTTCCCGGGAAAATAGGATGCCGCTAACTGAAAAGAACGTTACCGGGACCCATCCTAAAAATAATTATATTGAGAAAATAATTTCACCGGAATTATCCGCTTTTTATCCGCTAACGATTGTAAAAAGAAAAAAATTTCCCGCCCTTCCCATTTCCCGGGAAATTAGGATCCCGCTAACTTAAGAGAAAGTTAGCGGGAACCATCGTAAAAATAATTATAAGAGAAAATAATTGCACCGGAATTATCCGCTTTTTATCCGCTAACGATTGTAAAAAGAAAAAAATTTCCCACCCTTCCCATTTCCCGGGAAAATAAGATCCCGCTAACTTGACAAAAAGTTAGCGGGACCCATTCTAAAAATAATTATATTGAGGAAATAATTGCACCGGAATTATTCGCTTTTAATCCGCAAACGAATGCCGCGAGACTTCATTTCCCGAGAAAATTCGGGATTTTTTTTTTCACGGAGTTCGTTTGTGGATGAAGCAAAGGTTATCATGTACTATCGCGGCGAAATAAGGATACCGAGGATAAAATTGCTGTGAGTTAATTTTAAAGAACAAAGAAAGAAAGGGGTAGATAATGAGGAAAAAGAGAAGAATCTAGGATTATTTAGGGTAAGATTTGATTTATTAAGTTCTGTTAAAATTCTGATAAACCTCTGAAAACAATTCTATAGCGAAAGCTTAATCGCAACGAGAATAAATAAGTAATTTCGGGCTGACACGATTCCTCGTATCCATCACAGGTATCGGTGATTCATGAAACCCATCGTATTCATTCCAACCCGGAAATAGATAGCGGATTTCGGAAAGGGGTGGAGTCTAAATGTTTTTGTTTTTCCCCGGCCGAATCGTCACACGTTATTTCTATTGCCCCGTTCAAAAAGGCATTGGCGCGGCGGCGAAATGCTAGGGCCTTTCAAAGATGCGGGCGGCATGCTAGGAACTTTCAAAGGTACAAGCGGCATGTTAAGGCACCTTCAAAGACGCAAGCGGTATGTTAGGTCTTTTCAAAAATTAAATGTTCTTTTGGTTGCCTTCCTCCCACCTACGGTGGGGTGAGAGAGCAGTTTTAGTTAGTGGAGCTATTGCCACCCCTTTCTTTCTTTGTTCTTCAAAATTACCTCTCAGCAATTTTTTCCCCCGATATCTTTATTTCTCCGCGATAGCACCTGATAACTTTTACTTCATAAACAAACGAATTACGCGAAAAAAAAAACTCAATTTTTCCGGGGAATGAAAAGTTTGGAAATTATTTTTCTCGCGGCATTCGTTTGCGGATAAAAAGCGGATAATTCATGTATTCCTGTATGTGCATGTATTTCCTCAAAATATTTGTTTTTAGGGTGGGTTCCGCTAACTTTCTGTTAAGTTAGCGGGACCCCATTTTCCTGGGAAATGGGAAGTGCGGGAATTTTTTTTCTTTTTACAATCGTTAGCGGATAAAAAGCGGATAATTCCGGTGCAATTATTTTCTCAATATAATTATTTTTAGAATGGGTCCCGCTAACGTTCTGTTAAGTTAGCGGCATCCTATTTTCCCGGGAAATCGGAAGGGCTAGAATTTTTTTTCTTTTTACAATCGTTAGCAGATAAAAAGCGGATAATTCCGGTGCAATTATTTTCTCAATATAATTATTTTTAGAATGGGTACCGCTAACTTTTTGTTAAGTTAGCGGGACCCCATTTTCCCGGGAAATGGGAAGTGCGGGAAATTTTTTTCATTTTACAATCGTTGGCGGATAAAAAGCGGATAAATCCGGTGCAATTATTTTCTCAATATAATTATTTTTAGAATGGGTACCGCTAACTTTTAGATAAGTTAGCGGGACCCCATTTTCCCGGGAAATGGGAAGAGCGGGAAATTTTTTTCTTTTTACAATCGTTAGCGGATAAAAAGCGAATTATTATGTGCCGTCGCGGATTTCTTTTTTCCGAGTTGGTTCTGCCAACTTAACAGAGGCCATTATCTGGGCTATTGAAAGGTTCATTTGCAGCCCTATTTTTTAGATTCTCTTTGTTGGTCTGGAAATATTGTTGATCTAATAAATATTTTCTATTATGTGCTAAAATAATAATATCGTCAGCATATATTAGATTGGTTAGTCGAGTTTCATTGATGTTGATAACTTTGTTGTTCCAGTCAGTTTTCTTAATAATCTTTTCCAATGCTAAAGTGAAGAATTTTGGAAATAAGGAGTCACGTTGTCGTACTCCTCTTTCAAGTTGGATAGGTTTAGTTTTTTCGTCTAGAATGTAAGTTGGGGTTGCTACTTAGTTGCATTCTTTGTTGGTATTCGTCGAACTTTCTCTCTAGTCTGTTGGTGATTATTTTTGTCAGTAATTTGTATACATGTGATATTAGACTGATCAGCCTGTAATTTTCTATTCGGTTGTTATCACCGCGTTAGCGTTTTTCCATTGATTTGGTATTTTTCTCGTCTTTAGGCACGTGTTTAGTAGTTTCGTAATTTTCTTTATTAGATTATCTCCTCATTCTCGTGTCATTTCCACCGTGATATCTTCTTAAGTTAAGTAGGGCACACTCTCTGAGAGCGTAGGCAACCTCACGCGCATACTTGTGGAACGCATCGTCCAGTTTATCGCCGGTTCCGAACGGCACTATTTGAGAGGTTCTTACTAGGCAGAATTACTCGTGGTATTTTGCTCTTGCTTTCCACGAGGTGGTCACAGCATAGAAAAATGTTCACGGTTTGTCCGCGGATTGAACCCGGAATCTCATGTATAGCTAGCGGATGCGTTCACCATTACACCGCTGTAACCACTGATACCACCGCGATATACTCATCTCTAATTGCTTTATTGGATTTCATGTTGTGCAAAGTAGTTTTTATTTGCTTTATTACCTCCTAATCTACCTGCCACAATTTCATAGATACTGCACATTAAAATAACCTGTCAACACATGCACATTAAAATAACCTGCGGGGGGTTATCAAATAACCCCCCGCAGTCAAATTTTCATCCGTAATGTGGCCCTACAACCAAAAGTTTTGCCCACCCCTGATTTAGACTGTTTACTTAAAACAAAAAACTTAAACACTATTTTATATTGAATTGAAAAATTCACATTGTTTTTTACCACACTTATAAGTGTAGTAAAAAAAGTGGATAAGTGTTTTTAAAAAAAAGTGAATTTTTCAATTCAATGTAAGTATGGATTACCACGTAGTAACTGTCGTAACCATCCTATTCATACACTATTTTATATTTACAACCAAGTAATTGTCTTTTCTGATTAAATAATGTCTACTGCAAATTTTCGTGGTTTATTTGAGTGGACAGACTTTTTAACACTTTAATTAACAAATAAGAAAAGAGTAAATTAAGACTATGGTTATCTGATGGTGGGTCAATGGATAAGTGTTTTCTTTGATTGGGAATTAGTAACACTAAATTAGAACCACGGTGATTCTAAAAATGGACGACACTGCGAGTCCTATCTCTTAGCACAGGTTTTACAATTTACTTCACAAAGTGTCCTATCTCACATACAATTTATTAACTGTTTTGTTCAGGATAAAATTCTACACACCGTAATCCGACATGCAGATATTTTATTGTATCTGACAACTAGGATTTTTCACTTATAGTTTAATCACTTTTTTGGGTTCACCTTCAGAGTCCTTCATACAGACAGACAAAACTAATTTATTCTTTTTTGTATTAAGTTATTAATCTTTTGTATTAACTTATTATTATTTTTATTAATTTGTTAACCTTTGTGTTAAGTTATAAATTTTTGCACTAAGTTATTAATTTTTGTATTAATTTATTATCTTCTTTTCTGTTTTGTTCTGACTTTTTTCACATCTTTTGTTAACATTACTCGAGAAATAAACCTGAATTTGACTGGACAAACACAATTATGCAGACAAAACAAGATAGACGAGACTACACAAACAGACACATATACGAGACTACAATAACAAGACAGACATAGTTATGCAGACAAAGCTAGATTGAGAAGACATGAAGACAGGTCAGATGAGACAGAAAAGGCTAAACATTCAAGACTCGAAAGTAGACTCACGAAATTAGACTGACAACATTTATAATAAGATTATGCTTGTTTTTTTTTTTGTATGAAAATTCGATTTGTTTATAAATCCATAAATATAAATTTTGGCACCAACTAAACTTAAACTAACAGAATCAGAACAGGTTCCAATGAAATTAGCACAGAACGAAGACATCGAGAACGTTCTTAATTCATTTTTAATATGTTCGTAAATAGTATATTAAAGAACGACTTCAAAAAGCGCGGTTTTTCAGCATGCGTCCATGTTTAGAAAACGACGAGCTAAACTTAAACGAACAGATGATTCCAATTAATTGAGCACAGAACGAAGACAACGAGAACGTTCTTAATTCATCTTTAATATGTTCGTAAATATTATATTAAAGAACGAGTTCAATAAGCGCGGTTTTTCAGCACGCGTTCATGTTTAGAAATCGACGAGTGTAGCGAGGAGTTTTCTAATCGACAAGTGCGAAAAACGCCTTATGAACGAGTTTTGTATACTATTTTTTCTACTGTTTTGCGCCATTTTATGCCATTTCTAAATAAAAAATCACAATACAAATTGAGAAAATTGTATCGCACTCGGCGATTCATTAACGAACCCATATGAGTGCTTTAATGCACTTCACTATAGACTCAAAATAGAAAAATTCATTTGAAATATTGTTGAAACAATTTAAAATCGAAATTGTTCTAGATATATTTTATTCTTTAGAAATATTATACAATGAATTACTAACAATCCAATTATTGTTTTATTTGTTGCAATTTTTTGCAAGGCGTTAGTGAGGAAGCGATTTTGGAACGTCTTCCGTTGTGAAATGTGGGAAACATTTCCTTGAGTTTCAGGAAGTAAAGTCATTTGAATTGAGGGTCAAGCATGAGAATTTTTGAAGAAATGTTGGTCACCACAATTATTTATACACACACTTATAAATAATGAATACCCATAATAAAAAAGTAATGAGTATCTGTAATAATAAAGTTGTTTTTCATTTGATTAAGTTGAATAATTGACGATGAATCTTATCTTCTCTGTCAACAATACAAATAAGTATTTGATATCTCGCAATTTATCAAAAACTTTAGTGTTTGGTGAGATTTAAATATTAATTCACATTAATAGTTAACCCATCTTTGACCATCGGTGCGCGTATACGAACCATCTCAAAATGCACCATTAATTAATAACTTTTTATTGTATAATTAATTTTTTTGTTGGTGCTTCTAAGAGTAAACACAATAAACTCAATTTACATGTAGATTAAATAATTTTTTCCCATTAGTTACTATTGCAAATATAGGTAGCAAAGCCATTGGAAGTGCGCAAAGATAATGTTTAATTATTGTGCATGAAACGAAAAAGCGGGTTAGATTTAAAGTGTACCAATCATACACAATTTATATGTGCAAAAAATGTAATGTGCATCTGCACTCAGAATGTTTTAACAAATATATTTAATTTTATATACCTCTATTCGCCAACGGTGCGTATACGAACCACTCAAATTTTTGTACAGAATTTTTTTTTTAATTTCTTTTTATTAAAACTTTCTTGATGAACACCATTCTAATGCGTTTTATTTAAAACAAATCTAAAATATAATCTATTTCTATGCTTGGCCAAAGATGGGTTAACTACCTACAGCTTTTTTTATATTTTTATCAATAGAAAACCTGTTTTTCCGTTTGATTTAGATTTGAACTATCTTAATGCGTTATGATTATTAACAAATCAATTAATTGTAGTTTATGATACAAGTGTGTGAAGAAGGGCTTTTGTGCATGAGTTGCGACGTTAAAGCACGAGCCGAAGACGAATTTAATCGCAATGAGTGCACAAAAGCGTTTCACACACGTGTGAATTATACATTCATCATACATTATTTTATCTATGAAGCATGTTGAAATACTGTTGAATCTACAAAAAAAGAATTGTTTCTTACTGATAATATTGAAAAATTGTAATTTTGACAAACAAAGTAAATCACTGACCCAATAAGGTTAGAACGTTCAGCGCCTTCAAGTGTGGCAAAAGTTGCTAACTAGTAAAAACAGTGACGGGAATACTATTCGGTGGTTGTCGATCTTCTCTAGGTTAAACCAATGTTAAGTTGGCAGAACCAGCAAGGGAAAAAAAATCCGCGACGGCACATAATAATCCGCTTTTTATCTGCAAACGATTGTAAAAAAAAGTCCCGGGAAAAATTTCCCGGGAAAATGGGGTCCCGCTCACTTAACAGAAAGTTAGCGGGACCCACCCTGAAAATAATTATCTTGAGAAAATAAATTTTCAGCACCGGAATTTTCCGCTTTTTATCCGCTAACGAGTGCCGCGAGAAAAAAAAATCCGCGCTTTTGATTTCCTGGGAAAATTCGTGAAAGTTTATGTTTTTGTGCGGCCGAATCGCCACATAAGCCGCGCGCGTCTCCTGCTATCTTTATTATTTCTATTGGTCCGTTCAAAGACGCATCGGCGGATAAATTCTAGGGCCATTCAAAGATGCGGGCGGCATACTAGGTCCTTTAAAAGGTGCAAGCGGCATGTTAAAGGTAGGCGTCCACATTTCCGTATCGTACGTATCGGACGCATCGCATCAAATGGATTATTTTTTATATTATATTTATATTTATTATATATAAATAATAAAGATAGCAGGAGACGCGCGCGGCTTATGTGGCGATTCGGCCGCACAAAAACAAAAACTTTCACGAATTTTCCCAGGAAATCAAAAGCGCGGATTTTTTTTTTCTCGCGGCATTCATTTGCGGATAAAAAGCGGAAAATTCCGGTGCTGAAAATTTATTTTCTCAAAATAATTATTTTCAGGGTGGGTCCCGCTAACTTTCTGTTAAGTGAGCGGGACCCCAGTTTCCCGGGAAATGGGAAGCGCGGGATTTTTTTTTTACAATCGTTTGCGGATAAAAAGCGGATTATTATGTGCCCTCGCGGATATTTTTTCCCTTGATGGTTCTGCCAACTTAACATTGGTTTTACCTAGAGTAGATCGACAACCACTGAATAGTATTCCCGTCACTGTTTTTACTAGTTAGCAACTACAGCGCTTCCACAGTATCGGCAGCGATCGGATTTACCGACGCAACTACTAGCAAATACCATATTCCGTATGACGTCATCGGCACGCATCGGAAAAGTTGCCCCTCGGAGCATCGGCATTGCCGACGGGTAGATTCGTGCGATCCCTACGATGCGGAACAGTGGACGCACTTGTATTACTTTCTATAGAAAGAATACTGCGATCCGTTTGATGCGATGCGTCCTATACGTACGATGCGGAATTGTGGACGCCTGCCTTAGGGCACTTTCAAAGACGCAAGCGGCATGTTAGGTCAAATACGAAATGTTCTTATTGGTTGCCCTCCTTCTACCTACGGTGGGGTGAGAGGGCAGTTCTAGTTAGTGGAGGTATTCTATTCGGACACGCATGTAATATATGCGCATGTAAACAAATATTTACTGTTTTTAGTTTTTTAGATCCAAGTTTTATACAATTTCTTGGGCTTACTAATTGTAAGCAAATTTGCAGCTTTATCATTTAGTAAAGTCGGTAAAGTTATATTACAGACTGAAAGGTCGATACTTCTTGATTCAAAATATCCAATTAATTCAAATTTAATATACGTCAGAAAATTTATTTAAATATGTTTTTTGCTTAGTGATGCGAGTTGTTGTCATTGTAACAACAACAGAAATCGTTCAATAATGAAACTCCATTTGATTTACATAGGACTTTTTCGCACGATTTCGCACACATACAATAATTTACTTTATTAATGTGTTCATTTTGGTGTGCGAGTAGATAAATATTTTTAATAAATTAGATAAATCGTGGAAAAATTCTTCAAGTGTATTTCGGCAAGTATCGGCAAACACTTTTAGAAGTTGAAAGCTTGAGTTGTAATTGAAAGATTCCTATCTTTTTAAGATGACAATCTTCAATCGTTTTATTTCTCGGAAAATTTGAAAAAAATGTGGAAAACGAAAATACATGTAAATGTCAAGAAAATTAAAAAAAAAAGTCAAAAATGAACAGTCAAGACTAGACTAGATAGACTGAACTAGACTAGTCTAAATGTTTTGTTTTGTAGATTATTTCTGCTTCAACAACATATTTGACGATATTTCTGCAATTCGATATTGCAAATACGTTTTTGGAATCGGCGAGTGAGCCAGCAAGTATGATATTGTAATTTAGGATAAAAATATTTTGGACGAATGTATTAAAATTCACATACGGAAAAATGTTTATTTAAAGTTTCTTTTGGTTCTTGAGTTCACACCAACATCAAAATTCGAAGCTACACCATCAAAGAATCTTTGGTGAGGTTTTGCGACGAAAACTTTGTTCTTGGAAGTGAAATCTTGGTACGATCTTGAAGTATAACTTTAGTTTGGTCATTGGGGGCAGATCTTCAGGTCCAAGAAACTTTGACAAGTCCTTAGACGGAGTTGTTTATAAATTTTATTACATTAATATCGGTTATGTGAATCGGTAGGGGAGAGTTTCTAGCTGATGTTTGGCACTTAAAATCAAAAATAAAATTGATTGACTAATGCTTTTCTGCAATTTTTGCAATAGTTAATTGTAAAATATTTGCGGTTTTGCAAATGTTCGTGCAGTTCGCAAAATGCAAATTAAATGAAAAATATTAAAATATAAGTTGAAATTGTTTGTGCGCGTGCGCCAATTTTCGCCGTGTTTTCGGGCACTTTTATCCCTTCGTGCGGTAGGTTGGGTGTAGGTTGGGGCGGTAGTACACCCAGACCAGGATAAATTGGTCGATATTTTAGAGATTAATCGTTATAACAGGTTGTGAGATCTGAGTAGCTGCGTGGAGAGTGGTAAGCAAGTGCCGAATGTAAGGGCACAGTCGACCGCCACCCCGCGAATTATTTAGACGAGGTCAAAGGTGTTAGCGGGTGAGTTACTCCCGCCTTAAGCTCCGTGTAACAAATTTTGAACTAGCATTTGTACCGAGCACGGGCCGCTATTTTGAATATGTCTGCTATAAACAACATGGTAATATATAAGGCCAATAATAACTCCTCAATATTAGATCGAAATTTTCTCAGAGACTTGGGAATGGAATTAGTTTCAGAGCATTTACGAAATAGAAAGGAGAATCTTCATTTACCAAAAGAACTTCGTAAAAGGATAAAGTAAATGAATATGTCGTAATGAATACTTCGTAAATGAATATGTCTGCTATAAACAGCACTGTAATATATTAGATCGAAATTTTCTCAGAGACTTGGGAATGGAATTAGTTTCAGACCATTTACGAAATAGAAAGGAGAATCTTCATTTACCAAAAGAATTTTCGTAAAAGCATAAGGGATCATGTCCGTGAATCACAGGAAAAATCACAAGGAAAAGTGCCAAGATCTGTCAGAAGTGAACCAAGTCCCACTAAAATAGATCGCAAAACTAAATACACTTGTTACCAATGCAATCGTTACATGGTGCTATTTTCGCATGAGAAAAGTGCTCCAAATCTAAAGCTGAGTCTGATTAGTTACATGACAAACATTATTTGTAATTTGTTTTATTAGTAGAAAAAAAATATGTTTTTTGATACCTTTAATAAATATAGAAAACCTGAAAAAAAATTATGTAACCTTTAATTTTGCTTCAATAGTAAGTACTGATATTCAATAATCAATAAAATAATTTAAAAAAAATACATTAAGCTATTAAATTCACACGATCTCTGTCAGGGTTTGCCAGACCCACCTTGCGCTCCGTGTTACATACTTTAATCTACCGCTCGCCGGGTTATGATGTATAACCAGAGAAAATGACAAAATATGCCCGAAACTTTCATATTCCCGACTTTTAAATTTAAAACTACTCTAAAAAGGCATATTGAAAGATGTTTGACTGGGTGCTAGTAATAACATACAAACATCTGTTGCATAATTCAATACCCTATTATTAGCAAGGGAAATAGTTGTTGCAACATGAGATTTGTGTTGCAGCCTTAAAAAAGCTTAATAATATTATACAGCTACGAACAGGTTAAATATATTTTCAGGTTATATTTCGCCTTTACTAAGTTTATATGATTATCTATAATGTAGTATGGTTTCACCAATAGTGAAAGATATTTGGAGAGGGAGAGAGAATATATTTATTGTATACTTTATGGATTACACAAAGGGCTATCGATCACAAGGTCCTTCTGCCCTGATATTTGGATTTATATATCTATGTAGAATGTATGAGTGGAGTTAGTAAGGTAAATAAATACAAGACTAAACACATGAGTCAAAGGTTTGGTTTCCATACAAATCTAAATATTTGCCATAAAAAATATTGCTCATACACACACAAATTGTTTATAAAAAAACATTGTAATTACATATTTTTAACCAATTATTTTCTACAAACAAATGAACTGTATTTATAAAATGCAACTTGTGCTGATAAAGATTTTGCTAAAAAAAAACTTTTGCAAAAATGTGTGAATAGTTACATATTTCCAAGATTACATAACGCTTCGTTTTTAAATAATCGACGATTTTAAACATTCTATTTTGAATATGTATGAGTTCACCGAAATGCTCCCAGAAACTAATTTAATTAACAAATTATACAAATACCGCAATCACATAATTCCTATGCCATCCCACTTTCATCCAAGTTTCTCCAAATAAACAGCCTAGATTTTAAACTAACTTACACTCCGTTTATAAGTATGTGTTGGTTTAAAAAATAAATAGAAACTAGAAAAGTTGTTTCAGATTGAATAATTAGCAACATATTATTTCTTGCCTGTTTAACATTTTGTTGTTAACAATAATTTGTATTATAACATTTTTACATTGTTTAAAAAATTCTTTATCTAATGAGATTACAAACGTATTGTTGTTCCGAGAAATTTGATAGTCACAACAAAAATAATTCTATTTTTCAGAAAAAATTTGATTGTTTCATTATAATCTACTTATACTATTAGTTGATAAATAATTTAATTATTTAGTAGATTCTAAAGGCAGGAGTGGAATTAGATTTTTTTTGGGCTCAAGGGGTCAAGCCTAAGGGTGCCCCATCTTTTGTTAGATAATAATAATAATAACTACGGGAAGGGTATATCTTCTCTGAAACGGAAGGATTTATACTTGGGCCACAAGACCAAGTAATTACCACCAAATATTATCAGCACATTATCATGACATTATCAACACATTATACATGATAATACGCTCAAAAATGATAAATGCAGAATGTGTTTCGAAAAACCTGAAACCATCGATCATATCACAGGTGCATGTCCATCACTTGCCGCCACAGAATATATGAGAAATCATGATAATGTTGCAAAAATACTGCATCAGCAATTATGCAAACTAATTGATCCCGAAGTAGAGAAAGACCCTTACTACTAATACGATCCCTTGAATGTCACCGAAAATAGTCTTTTTAACATTTACTGGAAACGAGAGATAATAACAGATAAAACTATGCCGCATAACAGACCAGATATAATCTTAACCGATAAAACGAGGAAATACACCTACCTTATTGATATCTCCATACCCAATGCTGCAAACCTCCAAGCTAAAAATAAAGAAAAACTTGATAAATACTTACCTCTATCAAACAGTACGATTAGAGAATTAGAGAACAGTACAAAAGTACGATTGATGTGGCACCAGGATAAAGTAATGGTACCCATTAATACCCAAGGTACCCAAAGATACCCATTGTAATTGGCTTAACCGGTGAGATTCCAAAAGCCCTTTTCGAAAATCTGAAACAGATAGAAATCTGCTTTCTCTCGTACATATAATCTCATATTTATAAGAAAATGCTGCGTTCTGTAATAATAGATACCTGTGTATTGTCCGCTAGGTCCTCAACGACGACACCTGGGAATAATTTATATATAAAGTTAATTTGTAAACAACAATTAACAGAACAAACATGCGCCTACCTTTTGCAACAAGCCGAGATATGCGCTTGTTACCAGCTCAGCTGAGGAAATCTGAAATAATAATAATAATAGAGCTCCTTCTGGTAAAAAAAATATTGTATTTGCTACTACAATTATGTATAATCCTTCTTCTTCTTCTTTTATGACCACATTAGTTCCTTCCTTTCAATCTAAAATTAAATTAGTTTGATTGTATAATTTAATTTCAGAAACGTGTCTTTAGCTTCCCATTAAATTTGTAATAATTAGGACCCATTATAGAAACTTGAGGGAAAACTAGGAAAGAGATTGGAAAATTTCGTTGAAGCTGATTTTCACAAAATGTTCAAAAAAAGTAAAAGGTATTAAAATTATTGTTCTTCTTCTTCTTCTTTTATGATCACATAGGATCACTTTAGTCAGTCCATTGACTAAGTCTCTTAGAGGGGATTGTTCGAGCCTTGCGGTCCTCACAGTACTTTTTCATACGTTCTGATCTTCGTGCCCGTTCTCCAATTGAAAATACCCATACATATGTGTTGTGAATTTCTTCTTTGTGAGTGAGAAGCGGAGATTTGTGTCCTTGTTTTTTTGGTTTAATTGTATCTTGTCTGGGGTGTATTCCTTGTTTTTTGGTTTAATTTTATCTTGTCTGTGGTGTATTCTGGTGTAAGCGATACCAATTTCTTTCAGAACCTCTCTTATTTCTCTGATCCATCTGCACCCTGTTGTGGTATTTTTGGAGTTGAGATTTTATTGTACCAGTTGTTTCAGAAGTCACGAATCTGTCATTCTCTTATGTGCCGAAAGAACCCCAGTCTCCTTTTACGTATAGTGTCAGTAATGGGTTCTAGCTCTTTGTACACGATTTTGTTGGGCACTATCCGCCATTGTCTTTCTGGTATTTTCTATTTATGCACGTTCTTCCAATTCTTCTTTCGATCTTCTGAAGGTTGTCGGTCTTTGATTGTTCATTTAAGTGAAACAGTGTTTGTGCTGCATATGTGACTTCTGGTTTTATAACTGTGTTGTAGTGTTTTATTTTTGCATTTATGGATAAGCACTTTTTTCTCTACATGTCCCAGGATAATTTTTGTGCTTTGGCTAGCTTGTCTGTTCTTATTTGCATCGAAGTTTTTTCATTTAGATTGTTATTATTTCTCCAAGGTATTTGAATTGGGCTACAATTTTGACTTTATTGCCATTTATGTTTTTTTCTTTTTCAAAGTTGGATTTTTAGGCATAATTACTGTTTTTTCAAATGATATTTTGAAGCCAAATTGATATTTTGAAGTCCTGATATCTAAGTTTTTGCTTCATCTATGTCATTTGCTAGTAGTACCAAGTCGTCAGCAAAACCAAGGATAAAGCATTCTTTTGAAAAAAAATATTATATTTTATCTTTCTGCCTATTTTTATTTTAAGAGATATTGTTTAAAGTTTAAACCATTCCCTCGTTACCATTTCTAGAGCGCAGTTGAGCAGTAGCGGCGAGAGTCCATCACCTTGGCGTAATCCAGTTTTGATCTGGAATGGTTCCGATAATTCGCCCGAGAACTTCACTTTTGCCTTGGTGTTTGTGAGGGTCAGTTTTATCATTTTTATTAATTTTGGGTGTAGTCCTAGCACCTCAGAATTTTTAGTAAGTATTCCTTGTGGATGCAATCATATGCTTTCTTCTTATTCAAGGCCGATCTCCTCTTAGAAGGTTGGCTATCATTGTAGCTATTCCCACTTTTGGTGTTGCAGCTCTAAACAACTCAACGGAACTACAGTAGAACCATTTTCTTAGGTTATTTAACCAGGAAATGCATTTTCTACCTCTGCTTCTTTTTCTCTTTCATAATATTTTGCAACAATACATATTTCTCTCCCCTCATCACGTAACCAAGATACTGCAGCTTTCTTATTTTAATTGTGTTCAGTAATTCCTTTTCCTTTCTCATTCTTCCCAGTACCTCCTCATTTGTTACCATATCTACCCAACTTATTTTTAAGATCGTTCTATATGACCACATCTCAAATGCTTCCAGTCGATTACTTATATTTATCTTTAACGTCCAAGATTCTTTCCCATATAGCAACACCGAGAAAATTCAATCAATATTCTGACTTTAAGTTGTAAGTTAAGATCTCTGTTGCATATCACATTTCTCATTCTTTTAAATATGGTTCTGGCTTGTTCAGTTCTTGTTTTAATTTCACCAGTGTACGCATTACTTTCATTGATAGTTGTTCCTAAGTATTTGTATGTACTGACTTTCTCTACTAATTTACCATTGATCCATAGGTTTTCCTGTTGTAGTGATTTTGTAATGGTCATAAATTTGGTCTTTTTGATATTTAAGGGAAGTCCGCTCACCTCGCTGCTCGTTACTACTTGATCCACCAAGCTCTGCAAATCTTCTATTGTTTCGGCAATAAGTATGGTGTCATCTGCGTAGCGGATATTGTTAATGGATATTCCATTTACCTTTTCTCCCGTTGTTGTTTCTTCAAATGCTCTCTGATTGATTTGTAAAGGTCCAGGTTGGTCCATTAACAATATCCAGTATGCTTTCTGGAAGTCGATAAATGTGATCACCATATCTCTATTTCTCTTCCTGTTTTAGTCCATTATTAGCTTGAGACTCATGATCTGGTCAGGACAGCTCCTCCACGGTCTGAAACCTCCTTGGTATTCTGCTAGTTCCTTCTCAAGTTGTAATCTAATTTTATTAAGGATGATTCTTGAAAGGATTTTGTATGTTATGTCTAAGAGTGACAGTGACCCTGTAGTTGTTAAGATCTATTTTGTCTGATTTGTGTGTACTGGGTGAATGATGACTGGGGTCCAGTGTTCTGGTAGCTTTTCTTGAATCCAGATATTGACAAGCTGTTGATGATGAACAATTTTTGCTAATCTTCCTGCATACTTCCAGATCTCTTCAAAGGTCTGATCTTCTCCCGGTGCTTTGTAATTTTTCTAATCCTGTGCTTCTGGTAGACTTCTTTTATTGTTGGGGGGTTTATGTTTTCTGGCGGTGTTGTTATTGGAGTGTCTTTCTGTTGGTTCTTTGCAATCTTGGAGTTTTTTTAAGTGTTTAGCCAGGATTCTTGCATTGTCTCTATTGTTATGAGCCAGATTACTATTTTCATCCCTCATTAATAGCGTATAGCGTATAGAGATCTAGAAGAAGATGATTGGGCAGATAGAAGAAGATGGAAGCTAGGATGCGAGAAACGGCCAACGCTGTAATGAAGCTCGCCATATAAAAAAAAATAATAATTCCGTTGGAGGTACATGGTGTTGTGTTGTGTTTTGTTGAATTCTTCTTCAAATGTATAATTATGTATGTACGTATATGAATAGACCTTGTCATAGTTTTTTTGTGCGCATGTGTCAATTTCCGTCATGTTATACGTCAAAACGTGCCCGAACTTTTTGACGTATAACTAAATATGTGACCGAAACTTTCATATTCCCGGCTTTCAAACTTGGCGGATGCGCATGCGTTTAATTAACTGTTTGGCCGTAAAAAGGTCTATTAATTTATAATAGTAGTAGTCACCTCTGAGATGTAGGCCTCTCCTAAACCTTTTCACACATTTCTATTTCGCGCCTCTCGCATCCATAAGGGTCCACATTGAAGATGTCTCTCCTGCTTTTGATTGGTCTTGTTTATGTTTTGTTGCTAATCTTGTTTGATCAGTTTTGATTGTGATTTAGAAGGTAGTGGTCTGATTCCTCCACGGTGACCGGCCGGCTTGGAGAAGGTAGAGAGGTTGAAGGGGTGTCAGTTAGTTTTTTGGAATAACTTCTTTTATTAGATTACGAATCTTTAAATTGTAGTTCCAAATTTAATTTTTAATAACACAGTTTGATAAGACAGTGACTTTTTGAATTTCCTGCGCCGTAAATTTGATGGCGATACCGCTCCCGTCAATTGCCATCTATTAATAGACTACTGTCAAAATTTGAGCTTCGTCATTGCATTTGAGTTTGGCAGCCATTGCAGCCGAGCAGACAAGCTCGTGAATTTTAACGAAAATCCAAAATGTGAATTTCGTGTGCTGTTTAAGCATTACGGCCGATTCTCATATAGGCGACACTCAGTTACGCGACGTCGCGCGACATCGCCTGTCAAATAATGATTACATTGTTTTAAATGGGCACGTTCTCACTATGGCTACCCGACAGCTGCTTCATGTCGCTATGCCACGCGCTGTCGCTGGGATTATTTCGTGAGCATTTTTTTACGTTTTGTCGCTCGACGTCGCATAACGTTTGACCAGTTTGTTTGTGATTTTAATGACGGATTATGTCAAAAACGGCGTGTTTTTGAAAATGTGTGGAATGAACGATGAAAAATCAGAGGAATTGGTCACTCTTGTGGCCGATTATATTAAACTGTATGATTTACAAAATAAATATTACAATAATCAACAAGGGAAAGATTTAATTTGGAAAGAAATTTCTTTAAAATTAGATCAGACTCGTAAGTAGAGACTCTTGTAATTGTTTGAAGAGGGTATGGAATTATCCTTCTACTAGTCCTGTTCTTAAGATCTGATGCAACCAATATTTTCTTTTCCTCTTCTGTTCTTTACATATTAAGGGGACTGCACCATCAATTTCAATGGTTAAGAAGTGGTTTACTGAGTTCCGTTGTGGTCGTATCAGCACACCCAAAAGAGATTGTCACGCCAGAAATCGTCGATAAAATCCATGTAATGATATTGGAGGCTGGGCCTATAGGTATTTCAACTGAGCAGGTATATCACATTTAACATGTATATCTGAACATCAAAAAGTTATTCGCGCGATTGCTCACATTCGACTGTAAGCGCAACCCTCCAGTTACCTCATTCAGCATATTCTCCAGATTTAGCCATTTTCTTTCAAACATGAAGAATGGCTGAGTTGGAGGAGATTTGGCTCTAATGAGAGGCCATCCCTGAAACAAACGCCTATTTGATGGCCTTGAGGAAACCTATTATTTGGAAGGAAACCTATTATTTGGAATATTTGGCTCTTTTGGATGAGCTGAACGTTCGGCGTCATTTGTGCTGATACGACCACAACGGAACTCAGTAAACCACTTCTTAACCATTGAAATTGATGGTGCAGTCCCCTTAATATGTATCGAGGCTTTCCTTGCTTTCTCATATACGCGACACTCAGCTACGCGATGAAGTGTCGCGAATTGTCGCGCCGCTGTTAGGTATTCTCATATATGAGATACTCAGCTACGCGATTCTTTGCTGCAAGTGTCAAATCTGCAATCTCTCTACATTTCAGGTTAAGTTATATTTTCAAAATGTCAAGTTCGTCAAGTTCTGATGATTTTTTCGTTGTAGTTATGTGTTATGAAAATGAGTAATTAAAAGAACAGAAGAGGAAAAGAAAATATTGGTTGCATCAGATCTTAAGAACAGGACTAGTAGAAGGATAATTCCATACCCTCTTCAAACAATTTAAATAAATGTAGTTAAAAGTGAACAACTAAAAAAAAAATGTTAAGAAATAAAAAGCTTTTTCGCAAAAAAATATTTCATTAAGTCCCTGACTTATCAAACTGCCCTCGTATTATAATAGTTTTTTTATTACTCATGCATTAAAAGTACTATGCTGGCGCACGTTTTTTTAGTGCGACAAATGCCACTTTTTGTTGTATTACCACATAACTTGGGTAACGCACGCAAATATTCAATATCGCTAGGTTACATTAAAAAAAACAATTAAGTAAATAAAATAAACACAATCAAGACCACACCATTAAAAAAGTGACGTGAAGTGAAATTTTTTCTCATTACAAAATAAAAATTAATGTAAACGTTTTCAAATGAGTATATCATGATACCGGAGACTGAGCAGTTCTTATGGCGAATCCGCACCACCGGAGAAAATTGAAAAAGCAAATCTTCATTTTTTATTCTATTTTTTTTATTGCACCTGGATCGTAGACTTGTAAGACACATCCCCTTGCATGAGCAATAAAAAATTGTTTGCAACACGGGCGGTATTGTCCTCTCGAGTGAATTTCGCTCCCGTTTCCAATTGACAACCTATCGCTCTAGTTACATAATATATACTAAAATACATCTATTTATGAAATGATGTTGAATGACAATTACTATAATTGTGTCTTGCTTTGTTAACACTTATTTACTTTTCCAGAAATGGAATAAATTATATTTCTTCCAACTAGTTTCGGCTTTATTAAATTTATATTAAAAATTAGCCATCTTCAGGGAATATGTAATATGAAACTGTTAATCTTTAAAAATAAGTATGAACAGTTACTTTACAATTAGTGCTCATTGTTATGAAAAAGTATTAAGTTTGTATGATTATAATTCAATTTTTGCGGGCTCTTGACACTTGGGGGACCAGGACGCAAGCGCTATTACTTCCTATAGAGATCCTCAGCAATCTGAAGGGTGTGTTACTGACATTAATAATAAATAGGTCGAGTAACAAATAGTCGAATAATTTAGATATAGTTTGCCAACGCTCTCAGAATTATACCTACGTAAACCTATGAAGAAGTATTTTTTTTTATAATAATTCAATTTGTGAGCCCTTAACAGTTAGGGGGCAGGAATTGGGCGCTATAAGTCCCTATATAGATCCTCCTCAGTTTAAAGGATATGTCATTGACATAATAATGCATAAGTCAAATAATAAATAGTCGAATAATTTAGATAACGTTTGCCAACTCTCTCAGAATTATACCTACGTGAACCTTTTATGTAATTACACTGCAAACACTAACATTTACATTCCATTCCTCAAAGACAACAAACCTCCCACAAACCGTTGAGAGATAATGAACATTGCGAGAGGAAAGTGATTCGAAACTATGCACTTAGCACGTACTGAAAACTATATTGATTCATTTATAGATTTGTATAGGTTCATTGGCATATGGACATTTGTAGCTGATTGTCTCTACACATTTGTTTAATAATGAAAGTAAGTAATTATAAAATAGATTGCAAGAGTCTTGAAAAACTCGCATGATAAATTATAAAAAATGTTTGTAAAAAGTACCTAAACATTTGAGTTACCCAAGTATTTGAGTATATTTGAGTATTATTAGATTATTTTGATAAACAAGGTAAATCAAAACTCGTTAACTCGAGTTGTATGTTACTATAAACGTTAATTTTTGTAGGAGTGATGGGAATAATTAGAGTATTGAATTACAACAATATAGTAAATAATAATAATCTTTATTACACTCTGAATATAAAATCTTCTGAAACCTCTGAATATTACAATGCGCTTGTCAGGCTCACTAGCAACTATCACCCTGCCCTGTGTGCGTCTACCCTCCAGCGCATTGTCGAGGGATGATAGTAGGTCCATCCGCTAGCAGCGCCACTCATACATATATTATACATACACATACATATCGACAAAGCTTTCTTACAATTTTATTTTGTTTTATTTCGAATTATCGATCGAAAAACTGATTGAGAACAAAAAAAAACGAGTTATCAAATATCCGGTTGGAATTTTCTTTTCGCGTTGTTGAGTCTCAGATTGGAATAAACGAGTCAATTAAAACCTTTAAGGCCTCCCGCGCACTCCCTAAAGCCTCCGTAATGCCGATTTACGATGAACTTAACGCAACAGCTCGTGACGCGACGTGAAGTGACTTGACATAAACTTAACGATAATGTATGTTTCAGAAATTACGATCGCCGTAACGCAAAACAGCATGCATTGACAGCGATTTGACAGCGTGAAAAAGTGTTTTGACAGTGTCGTAATATTGGTAGTTCAAAATGAATTCAATATTAAAGAGTAAAGTAAACTCAACAAGCAACTCCACAGTCAATCACACTGGCATATAGCACAATATAAATGTCACAAAAGAATACCAAATGTCACTCTTGAATTCGAGTGCATGCGCGCAAGAATCGGGAGCGTTGATTGGCTGAAAGACTCACGTGAAACAGCCCGACTTAACGTAACGCGACGCGAAGATTGCACTAGAAACCAAATAGATCATGTGCTCATCAACAAAAGATGGGCATCCAATATCCTGGACATCAGAACCTGCAGAGAAGCTTGTGGCTCAGATCAATACCTACTACGAATCAGGTATCGATGTAGGATTAACAATCGAGCACAAAAAACAAAACAATAACAAGAAAGGGGAAAAAAATAACTTGCAAGCCCTACATACAGTAGAAACACAGATAAAACTGCAAACGAAAATCACATCGCGACTGAAGGGCGAAGGCGACATCGCCAGTATCGAGGGCATGTGTGAAAACATGAAAACTACAATCGCCATACAGCCAGGGCAGTACTAGGAACCTGCAAACAGGAAAGAAGAGCAGCGTGGTGGGATGACGAATGCAAGATATCCATCCAAACGAGAAATGACGCAAACAAGAAAAAGCTGCAAGTGGAAACAAGAGAGAGAACGGAAGCGTTCAAACAAGCTAGGTGAGGCGTCAAACCGAGTATGTAGACAGATGGAAAGAAAGTACGAGAGGGAACAAGTCCTAAAGATGGAGACAGATTTCCAAACGAGAGCTAAAGCTTCCAAACAGATTAGAGAGGGATACAAACTACACACTACTCTATGCTGAGACCAAACTGGGCAAATTATCAGTGACTCGAAGCAAATAGCGGTCGTCCATTAATCACGTGATGGTTTTTGCAACTTTTTAAGCGAACTTACATCAAACACGACAAATACAGAAGTCAAGAGAGCCATTGAGCGACTAAAAAACAACAAGACCCCGGACATCGATAACATACACGCGGAAGTTATTAAATATGGCGGAGAATATCTAGCCACCTATAATCATACATTATTCACCACTATTCACCACACTCAATATGGAGCGAAGAATACATGCCCCTAGAATGGGGGAGAAGCATAATATGCAGTGTATAAGAAAGGAGGTAAGTTAACCTGTGCTAACTATCGTGGAATATTCTTACTAAGCACCGTATAACAAATCTTCTCGAGTATCATAAATACTAGGTTGGAATCACAAAAAACATAATAGGGAAGTACCAAGCCGTATTTCGCCAGAGAAGATCCACAATAGAACAACTGTTCACAGTTAAACTGATGCTACAGAAAGCCTGGGAGCACGACACGGATATATACAATATATTCGTAGACTTTAAACAGGCCTATGACTCGATAAACCGAGAAAAACTTTATGTTGTCCTAAGGGACCTAGGCATACCAGGCAAACTGATACGAATGATTCAAATCACGATGAGTGAGATCAAAAACAATGTATTTTTGTTTTGCGTTACGTCGCGTCCCGTTACGTTAAGTTCATCATAATCCCGCGCTCATGGCGCGTATGTTAATACATGGCGGCGAATTCCTGGCTGTGGCTGTGATTATAATACGCTTGATTGAATGGAAAAACATTGGCTGCGCGCAGCCTGAGCGAGTGTTTAGCGAATGTATGTGGCTGCGGTCAGTCTTGTCACGCACTTGTCGTAGCAGCCAATTTTTTTTTGTATTCCGAAACTTTTTCAAAAAATGACTTTCGATACGATTGACTGCTCAAATATTTCAGCCGCCGCAGCCAGGTTGTCTAATGTCATAGTAAAATCTGATTGTAAATTGCAAAATGATTTCGCTGTTGTATTAAAATATTTGATAATATTCTGTTATCAATGATGTTTAGTTTGTTTTAAAGATAAGTTTTTGAACGGTCGTTTAGTCGGGATCGGGGTCGATTAGCGTTCAGGCGGGAGACCTAAATGGGTTAAGGAAATGGTGTTGACACCAAGCTTTTAGACTTTCGAATTATCGAGTTTTAACTCTAATTGAACACAGAAATCGCAGTTTCAACTAACGCGAATCAGCAATTAGATTATCACAGTGTGTAAATTAAGTCTAAGATCTAGGTCAAGGGAAACTCAATTTTCAGGTGTTACGAATTTAATAATTTAATCTCATAGACTTAACTTGGTTATTATGCGGCACAGCATTAATCGAAGTATTAGTATACATATATGCATATTATTAGCACATTTATATTACGGTAAAATCGATTAATCCGATTTTACATAATCGCAGTTGAATATATGTAATTAACTAGACTATTGAAGGTAGTAATAATTATAAATTAAATCTCCATGAGTTTTTTTCAGAATGCAATTCAGGTTGAACCAATTCTGCTCTTTCGTATGTAATTGTTGGTTGGGGTTGATTTAGTAGTTTAGAAAATGGTGTTTGCAATATAACGCGACAGATTAAATTTATTAAAAATTAATTAAATTTCGGAAATATTTTCTCAATTCTCATAAATGTGTTTGTGTGCTTTACAAATAATTAATCACATGTATTTACTTTGTTAATTTATTATCCATATCGAAAATATCATAAGAAAATATTAAAATGTTACTATTGGTAAAACCTAACTACATTATAGATAAACTTGATAAGTCGGAGCACAGCCTGTATATATAAATATATTCAACCTTACCGTAGCTCTGTAATATTACTGACTCTTTTTAGGACTACCAAAATTAATCTCATATGAAATTTGCCATCTTCGTGACAGTCAACAAAAACCAGATAAATAACATTGTTTGTAAGATCGTGTCTTTTCGTTAACTCAAGTGAAAAGCCATCGGCAGATGCGTTTCGAGATTTATCTCTCAACCGTGCAGCTTTGCTTTTATAAATAAGAATTTCTAAAACACTTACTTGAAACCCACGTGGATTATACGTTTGGCTGCTGCAAGTGCGTGACAAGACTGACTGCAGCCACATACATTCGCTACACTCGTTCAGGCTGCGCGCAGCCAATGGTTTCCCGTTCAATCAAGCAGCAGCACAATTATAATCGCAGGCACAGCCATGAATTCTTGCAGCCCATATGCCGTCATGTGTTAGACTGGCTGCGCAGCCCCCGATCAACCCCGATCCCGACTCCCGACTAAACGACCGTTCAAAAACTTCTCTTTAAAACAAACTAAATATCATTGATAACAGAATATTATAAAATATTTCAATACAACAGCGAAATCATACAGATTTTACGATGATATTACGAATGATAATATGATATGAAATATTTGAGAGCAGCCAATCGTATCGAAAGTTATTTTGTGAAAAAGTTTCGGAACACAAAATACGTCTGGATGCTACGACAAATGCTTGACAAGGCTGACCGCAGCCATATACATTCGCTGCACTCGCTCAGACTGCGCGCAGCCAACGGTTTGCCGTTCAATCAGGCGTATTCTAATCGCAGCCGCAGCCAGAAATTCGTGGCCGCCTAATGCTCGGGTTCCCATACGCCGTCATGTGTTAGACTGGCTGCGCAGCCCCCGATCCCGACTCCCGACTAAACGACCGTTCAAAAACTTCTCTTTAAAACAAACTAAATATCATTGATAACAGAATATTATAAAATATTTCAATACAACAGCGAAATCATACAGATTTTACGATGATATAGGGGCCAGGCTGCCGGCGTGCGCGGAAGGCCTTATGGAGGAGAAGATATGAACTTAACGTAACGGGACGCGACGTGGCGTAAAACTTAAAAACACTGTTTTTTATAATCCTCTTAGGGGTTAGATATTTTTAATTTGACATTTCGTGAGAGAGACATGAACTTAGCAGGTTATTGTTTTAAATGGTAATTTACTATTGGCTAAGTTAACGGAAAGACATGATCTTAAAAAACAATGTTATTTTTCTGGATTTTGTTGAGTGTCACGAAGGTGAACTGAAAGCTAGTAAATAACAGGAAAAACTAGTAAATTTCACATAAGATTTGTTTTAGTAGTCCTAAAAAGACTCAGTAAGATTATAGAGCTCCGGAAAGGTTGAATATTTAGGGTATTATTTAGGATAATATTTAGGGTATTAGGGTAATATTTACATATTCAGGCTGTGTTCTGACTTTCTTAAGTTTATTAAAATGTTATCCTAATTCAAATAATTGATTTATTTAAAACTGTCATTATACGCTTGCTTTTCGATGGATAAGCATAAAAAGTACATAAAATGTTATTTTCTTTTATTATTTTCTTATTCCTTCTCTTCTCTCGGTGCCTATCCGATTCGGATGTTGGCGATCATGATGGCTATTCTTGTCCAGTTGCTGGCGGTGGGGAGCTGTTGAGCTGAAGACATATTGAACCAGCATCTAAGGTTGTCAAACCAAGTTATTAGTCTTCTTGCAGGACCTATTTTGCTGTTGATTCTCCCTTGAACTATTTTTTGGAGTAGGTCGTATTTCTTTATATTTGGCATGAAATGTCCTAGATCAGGGGTGGGCAAATCTTTTGACTGCCGGGCCACATTTTGGATGAAAATTATTCCGTGGGTCGCAAATAGCTGTGTCTATATGGGTATGAAATAGTAAAGAATAGTACACATCGTCTCGTTACAAGTGAAAGAGTGGACGTGGGGTAACTAATTTCGAGAACTTGATGATGGGCTAATTGCAACTCAAGTTCACAAATTGCAACTCAAGAACGCGGAACTATGATTACGATGTCACTATAGTTATTTTTTTTTAAGAATGCAGTACAGGGAAGATTGGGCTTAATTTGACCTTGTTCTCTGATTTGCTTAAATCGAGGAGAAGTTCGCACCGACGATATTTACTTCTCCATCTCAACCTCTTTTCTCTCTTTCTTTTCACATACATTTGCAGCTGTTTGTTGTCAATGGCTTACATGTCACTTCACAATTGTCATCTGATCTGTTTGTTTCATTTAGATTTTTTGCGTTTTTCTCCATTTATTTGTTAGTGTTGTATAAGTTATTCAATAATATTAAGATATTCAATCAACCATTAATAAATTACCAATTTTATATTCAAGTAATTATATTTGAATTTAGCGCCAAATTTTGTATCTAGATTGAACATTTATCATAGTGTAAATCAGGTTTTTAGTTACTGCATTCTTAAAAAAATGGACTATAGTTGTTAATGTGGAAGGAATTTCGTTGCCACTTTTTTTTATTCCACGTATAGAATGCAGTCGTGCTCCATGGACAATGTCTCCCCTGGTGCTGACGGATACGCTTATGGGTTTGATCGGATTCTAGAGACAGAATTTGTTAAAGTTATGGAACATTTCATTCAACGCAGAAGGTCATCCTTGCAATCACCAACTTGGCTTATGCTCCATAACCACTCTACACATCTATTCATTGAGGCATTGATGCTATCTTTTCCGCCACACTGAAATCACAAAATGCAGCCATTAGATGTGTCGGTGTATCGACTAGTCAAGACCTAAATCGCAATGCAATGGATCGCAACGGAACAACGCTGACATAGTTATTGAAATGCTAGATATTCTGGACATAGTACGATCCGCTCCTCGACTTCGCACTTTCTCCACAAAACTTAAAAGCTGGATTTCAAACGGCTGGGGGATTTTACTGTACAATTCGGATATTTTTGTGGACTGGATGTGGACTCTATATCTTAGTTCTATACTCTAATTCTACAGCTGCTAAACTTGACGAGCAAGAAACAAATTTAGAATGCCAGTGCTGTATTGTGATTTGAAGTGCACAAAACGTTGCCGGGCACGAAAAAGTAAAACACCGGAAGTTACTACGTAAGAAGAACGAACAAGTTCACGTGCCATCAATATTTTCGTCTTGTGCGCGTGGGATTTCGTCGATTTTGTTTGATGGGACTCTTGCAAAGAGCGACTACAGTCAAAATCGAATCGTAAACGGAAGTGAATGAGAAGTACACTCTTGATATCAGCAGGAATCTTTTCCGAGAGAAGCAGCAGAAGCAGGCCAATTTCAAAAGGCCAAAAATGACCTCGAAGAAGTCACAAGATGAGAAATCAACACCGTCGCACAGTGGCAGGAAATCCCAAAAAGCTTGACAAAATATGAAGGTAACGTTCAAATACCGTAATTTCTGGTTTATTGACGTTTTTGATGTCGCTAATCATGAAACTGAATTGAAAATTCCAAAATTCTAAATGACGGCTGAAACTTGAAATGTATGGGTTTTGAAGGTCGCCGATCATGGAATTCGGTTATTTGAGTAAAGTTTCTAAAAAATAACAAAATTAGGGAGTAATGAGGAAGGATAATTTTCTATAAATGGAATTTTTAATCATCTTCAGATGTATCTGATTCCGAAGCTGGGGCTGTAATTTCTGAAAATAATTCGATAGGTTCCTGAAAAACCCACTATATTTTTCTGCGGATCTGATGAAATCAGAAGTTTTTGGATTTCTTTTTAGCTTTTTTATATTGGAATACGGAATAAGATCATTCATTGTGGCTACTATGTATAGATAAATTTGTAATTGCCTTCTCACTGAAGTAATATTTGGCAGGACACGATCACAAAACCAACTTTTTTTTAATTATTATTATACATAGATCGAGGGGTCATCTACTCCCTGAAATGTTGCAATGTATTCGCAATTATCCTGATTTTTTTGGTAATTCGAGGTACTCGAAGGAATTACTAGCGTAATGCGTAATAATGTCACGTAATAATGCTAATTCTTTGCTAATTTGAAGTACTGGGAGAAATCACAAGCGTAATAATTTCAAATAATTTTTGAAATGCTTAGGTACTGCAAAGTAATTCCAAGTAATGGAAGGAAATATTTACTTTTGAATAATTAATTAATTTCTAATGTATTGAACGTTAGAGTATATTTACTTGTTATTACTATGTGCAACCTGTAAGATAACAGTCCTGTAAAGTCCATCGGAGTTCCTGGTAGATATGACATAGTTCTAGAGCAGTGTTTCTTAAACTTATTTGTCTCATCGCCCACCTTTGATATGCTAAAGTTAATAACGCCCCCCAAATCTATATATATATATATATATATATATATATATATATATATATATATATATACATATATATATATATATATATATATATATATATATTTATATATATATATATATATATATATATATATATATATATATATATATATATAATTAATGGGAAGGATGAGATTGATGTTGCGTTATTAATTTATCTAATTGAGGTTCAATGTTCGTGAGGAACAAACGCAAATCGCCACGTTTCACAATATCCAGTATATTTCTTTGCTTTGTCACAAGCTGACAAACAGCACTAAACCCCCGTTCGACTAAATATGAAGTTGGAAAAGCTATTAATAATTTCTTTCCGACTTTCCACAAAGATGGATAGTGGTCAATGATTTTTTCTGCAATCAAAACTCTTCTTATCACTTTTTAAATGTTGCACAATAAACACATGACAGGCAATGCTCAACAACGTCTCAACAGCATTATAATTTTTACAGAAATAAAATTATAATAATATTTTTTTCAGAAACTTAAAAAGTTAGTAACTTAAGAGTTAGTAACGCTGGCTGTGTGTGTGTGCATGCGATTATCGATACTCGACCAGCAACGAATAGCAGACAAGCGTGGCCAGTTGTATAATACTGAACACGGAACAATTTAGTTGAACGTATTTGTTTGTTTTAAATTAACAGAAATACCTACATTGTATAGCTCGTGATACCTATAGCCCCTATATCGCCCCCTGGCTACCTACCGCCCCCTATATCGCCCCCTGGCTATCTAGCGACCCCCAAAACGACGTCATCGCCCACTGGGGGCGATATCGCCCACTTTGAGTAACGCTGTTCTAGAGCACTAAAAAATGGAAGAAAATACCAAAAATGTGCTAGCTAACACTTTTGAGAAAAATTGAGCGTTTTTGACATATTATTGCACCTCTGCCTTAGTTCTAGAGTACTTGATCAATTTTGCAAAAAGTACTGCAAAAATTGACATTTTGCAACAAAAAAAATTGGAAATTGCAAAAACAAGAATTCTACTAAGAGTTCTATCGAAGATCCCTTTAACATTTTTTGATCGAAACCTTGGTTCAAAAGATATTTTCAATAATAAGGGACCCATGAAAATTTAAAAAATCGCAGTTATGTTTGCAAACGGATGTTCGCAGTTAGCAAATGTTTGCATTTCCCGGTAGAACTCTTAGAGTTCTATCGAAAATCCTTGTAACATTTTTCTGTGAAGTCAAATATTGGAAAGATATTCGAAAAAAAGTTCAATAATGAAATTCCAGTTCAGCAATGAAGTGCAAAAAAAAGTGGCGCAACAGTTCTGTTCCTATGTGAATTCGTTGGTTTACTGTAAAAAATATGCATATTTTCTACTAAAAAACTAAGATGTACTAACCTAACTAAAAGTATTTACTACAAGCTCGGCGCGTGGATTTTCGTGCGACCGTCAAAGGAGAAAGCCGATCTATTCGCCGACAAAGCAGAAACGTTCAAAACGCCGCTCGGTCGCCCCGATTTTTTTTTTTCTATACCCCTTCGTCACATCGGTGAAGTTTAATTTTTCGCATATCTTTTTAATTTTCAACATTACAGAATAATTTTATAAGGATTTTCTAAGACAGAACTCTAAGAGTTCTACCAGGAACTTCAAACAGAACTATTTCGCGGTTTTTTTCTTTTTTACTTCGTCTCATCTGTTAAGCTCAATTTTTCGAAAATCTTTTCAACTTTTTTAACTTTACAGTAAAATTGGGATTTTTACAATTAAAAGGATTTTCGATAGAACTCTAAGAATTCTACCGAAAACTGCAAACATAACTATTGCGCGAAATTTTGCACAAAGTACCCTTGAACTATTTGATATCTACCAGGAACTCCGATGTAATATTATATTTTTGCAAATTCGGTAGCTAACTTCATTGGACTATATATTACTATTAAATATTAAAATTTTGTTATTAATATTATACTACCTAATTTTAAACCAATTTCACTTTATTTCAAATGGCATCGGCTTCTTTCTATTATGAGGAGTTTAGTAGGAGCTCACTGTCCTACTGCAGCACGGCGCGTGACGTGACGCATGATGAGCTCATGCGGGTGTAGTGGGGAGCTAATGTGGCCGTAATGCGGCCGTAATGCGAATATAATATAAACGTAATTCACTGAATGCAAGAGTAATTCAAGGAATGCAAGAGTACTTTGTGTACTGTGGTGTAATACTTAGGAGTAATGCTAAGGAATGCAAAGTAATGTGCGGTAATGCATCTAAATATTAACATGTATTGCAAGAGTGGATGGCCCGTCGACATAGATATTATATTTTAATTAAAATATTTATAAATTACTTCGCGGGCCGCATAAATAGTCGACGCGGGCCTTATGCAGCCCCCGGACCGCTATTTACCCAGGCCTGTCCTAGCTATTGCAACTTTCGGCATTTCACTCACTTGATCAATTCAGGTGTTGTGTTCATGTTTGTCTCTCTCTGTATCCAAGATATTCTCAAGATTAGACGGATCTTTTTTAGACAAAGCCACAATTCAAGGGCCCCTAGATTCTTCTCTGTGTTTTTATTTATGGTTCATGTATCTACACAATACAAGAGGACAGAATATACATACACTACCTTGCTAAAACTAATCTTTAAAACACAAAATTTCATTAATAACAGAATATTTTCAAGTATTTCAATGCAACAGCGAAATCATGCAGATTTATTTTCCTGTAATGAAATAAACGTTTTGTTTTTTAAATTGTTTTTATATATAAGTTAATATATTCAAACGGAACCCGTTCATTATTTATATCTCCATTATGCACAATATATTTAATTGCAATATCGCTTTTTGCATATGTGAAGGTAAAAAAGGCAGACAGAATTTCAAGGCAAAGCTCTTATTATAAACGAGTTCTCTGACGAGTGGATATCAATTAACTGGACGGCAGATATGTCTCTGGCAATAAGTTAAAAAGTTTTTAGCAGTCAATTAGAATCCTCTTCATTGATTGATTTGCCAAATCGCAATGTAAATATTTTCAAATGTCGTTGGAATTAATGCGAATCAAATAGTTATTAATTTTTAATTGGAGTGCCTCTTCCCCGTCTGTGGGAGTTATAAGGGCTTGTTAAAAATAATTGCGCGTAAGGGCGCACCTTTTCATACATTCAGGAGAGATTTGGGCGAGGTTAAAATTGTTAATGTCTTTTTACTTAGAAAGCTATTGATTTAAATGGGAAAGTTAAGGGAAAATTTTCGTTTGAATATAATGACTAATGAATTGTAACCCTTCTAAGGGTTTTTAATTTGTTAGTAAATCGTTAAAATTGAACTCGGTCGGGAAAGTTTTCAAGAATGTTATTTTTGTCGTGATTATCTCAATTTTGTCGGACTGAAAACTGGCACTCGTGTAATGTAGGATCTAATTTAAAGTGGAAGAAGGAATGTTTTGTACTTTCATATGAACTGGTGTTTATGAATTTCAATTAAACTATTTTTTCTACACTTAAAATGATAATGTTCGTTTAAGTTTCGTCTTGCTTACGTCAGATTACAGTAATTTAAATTAGCCGTTGAGAGAGTAAATCACTAAATAGCATAAAATACGTCTGGAAAGTTGGAAATTTATTTAGAGACAAAAAAAATACATGGAATTTAATTGAAACTTGTTGGATAATTTATATATGTAGCATATTTCAAGCCGCCGCATTTTAAGTAAACTGTAAACAAAGTTTAATACTGGCTGCAAAGTTTTAAATTAAATTTGTTTAATTGAGTTGTAATATATATTAGAAATAAATGTTTTGTGGAAATTGTGTTTAACTTTTAAATTAAATTGATTTCTACAGAAAAACTTTAGTAATAAACTGTAGAAAGTTTTAAGATTTTTTTTTTAAATTATGTCAAACTAATTAAATAAATAAATCAAGCCAAAGAAAGTGAATCTAGCTTTTGCAATCGAACGAAGAAGAGTCTCTCTCTCTAGTCCTTTAAGTAATCCCATGCTGACGTTTTAATATGTCATGGCGGAGTTAGCGATCTTCCTCCATTTACTCCTGCCTGTCCCCCTTTCTTTCGTGATGTGATCATCTTTCCATACTTTGGTTAGTTTCGTCATGGATGTTTTCATAAGAGTTATGCGTCTTCTAATTTCTGTGAACGTATTTCAATCACTATTTATGCCTTTATCTAGGCTTATGTGGTCGACGTTTTCTACGTTCATTATATTGGGTGGATTTTCTCCTGTTGCCACGATCTACTACCATCAGCTTTGTTTTTTGGCGATTTAGTCCGAATTTTTAACTTTCTCTCTCGACTCTTCTCAGAAGTTCGGTCATTTCTTCTTCGTTTTGTGCGATGATTGTGGTATCGTCGACAAACCGTAAGTTGTTTATTTTCCTACCACCGGTGACTATGCCACCTTCCCAGTTCTCCAGAGCTCCTCTCAGTATAAACTCACCGTATATGTAGAATAGCAGGGGTGATAGGACGCATCCTTGCCGAACTCCTCGTCCTATCCCAAAGGATCTTGAGTTTCTTCCCTCGATCTTGATGATTCTTTTGCTGTTGGGTCATTCCACATCAAATCAACACAGTGTCTAAACCTCACGATCTCAGATTTCCCTGAAATTTGGATAAGGTTATAGACTTATATAGCTACAGGTTAGGTTAGGTTAGCTAAGCTCTTCTCCATTCGATATATACAGCAATTTATTTTTCACGAAAGCTTGATTTGTTTTCTTTAGCTTTTCGCTATAATAGCATTATTACTCGTAGTGATAGGCAGAGGAATCTTATTTTTGAGAGAACGGATCTTTCAAGAACCGTTTTTTGGGAAGTCATTTATATTGTTGTTTATATTGTTTATGTGTATTGTTTCACCCATAAGTGAGGTTAGGTTTGAATATGGAAACCTAAAGATGATAAATTGCGAATTTAGTGTTTTAATCCATTACAGAAAGCAATTCACTTTGTCAGAGACAGGATAAAGTTGAGAAATGCCACAGCATGGATGCCTGAATTCTATCCACAAATAGTCACAGGCTCTCAAATTGTGATAGATGTAGGAAGGAAATTACTGAGTTAAAAAATGCACAGGTCCCTAGGACAAAAATGTTGAAAATGATCATTCTCACTCAGAAACAATATCGGGAAATGACGCATTTATAACAAATTCAGAAGTTCACTTAATCAGTCACTTAATATATCTCTTGAGTAGTTGGGCGAGTCTTGAGATTGAGTCATTACTAAGAGAAAAATTAAATCCAAGAAATGGCACATCGAAAGTAAGAAATATTTCCTCAACTATAAAAATTAAAATTTTTGTGGCTGCTGCTGAAAGTTCGTCATCAGAAAATGATGATGATATTGAGAATTCAGAAGTTGTCAAAAATCTGAAAATTTAGTTTTGCAGTTGTACGAGTAGGACGAAAAAGCTAATGCTTACCTGAACAACACTAACATGTTTACCTGAAAATTGTAGCATTAGAAAGATAATACGCGAATTTAATGCACCGAATTACATGGTTAGGCAATCAAGAAGAATTATAAAATAAAAAGGCTTTTAGAACGTCCAAATTTAAAACCAGGGAAAAACTTGCCTATAGAGACAGTTGAAATTGTACGTTTATTTTATGAACATGATGAAGTTAGTAGAGCAATGCCGGGTATTATAGATTGTGTAACAGTTAATGAAACATGGAACTAAATCGAAGATTTCGAAAAGACTTATATTGTGTAATCTTAAAGAAGCATACAAACAGTTTAAGGACAAGTTTACTAACATAAAAATAGGTTTCTTTAAATTTGCAGAATTAAGACCTAAACATTGTGTTGTTAGGTTAGGTTAGGTTGTGTTCCCGGTTGTGTGTGCACAACTCACCAAAACGTAAAACTGATGATAGAAAATGCAAAATTGAAGACCATAACAATTGGAAAAATACGAAATTACAAGCAATGCCTCGCGAAAGTGCTTTGTAACCCATCGTCTATTGATTGTAACATGAGAAAATGTGCTTATTGTCCAGGTGAAACTGAGATACGTCAAATTTTGGAGATATCCATTGCTGAAAATTCAATTGAAAAAGTAGAATTTCGCCAGTAGATTTCAGTTGATCGTTGTAATTTACAGCTTTTAGAGGAAGATTCGCATGAATTGATTGATATATTCTGCAGCAAGTTGTCTTCATTGGTTCAGCATGACTTTATTGCCAAGCAGCAGGGATCTTTTCTTAACAACACAAGAGAAAGTTTCTTGAATAATCGTTTCTTGATGTTTCTTGAAAAATCGTTTTGATTAAACACTGTCTATCAAAGGAACGCACCAATACCATGCGTTTATTACCAAAACTACATCCAAAATATTGGTGAAAAACTTTTCTACAAATTCAGAAGCTTGGGAAAAGAAGTGTCCAAATATCCTGATAAGCTTAAATTAGCAGATATATCAGGTTACATCACTGTTCTGTATTATAAAAACTGGAGGCTTGGATGTATTTTACAGAAGAATGAAGATAGTAACTTTTATTTATTTTTATTAATATGTTAATATAGCATTGATGGATTATGAATACAGAGTTGAATTAATGCAAACAGAAGTTCAGTCTTTAACTTTTTTAACAATGAAGCCATCATTTGCCCAAATTGATATTTTTACCTGTGGTTTACAATTGAAGAGTGCAGACAAAGAACAGGGAATGTCACATTTTTTTTGTTTTTTTGTTTTGCACTGATAACAAATCTATGTCTATGGTAATTGCATATCAAATTACTAGTTTTTACAAATACTCAACAAATGTCGCTATAAATCTCATAAATCTAACAATGATTTATTTTATAGTGTTGTGAATTATAAAATTAACAAAGTAGAAAAACACAAACAAACATTACAACAGATGTTGAATGTGTCCATTTTCACGAATACACAAATGAATTCGCCGTTTAAATTATTTCTACCGGTCTTACTTAATTTATTTATTTTAAGAATGTTTACAAAAGAGCACAAAACTTTCATTGTCGAAAGTTATTTTCGTAATGGTAGACGCCTGGAAAATGGTGGATGGGAATACAGTATAGACCCGTGCATTGAAGAATTTTGGCAACGTTTTCCTATGGCTGTATTTGATAGGAATCTACTGGTAACATTAACAACAAATCAAGAAGTGGAAGGCCACTTCCCAAATATCCCGTTTTTATATATGCCTAAAGCGAAAAGAACAGGGAATGAAATCTTGAAAATCCTTGACATACTGGTAAAGAAGGAGGATAGTCCAAAAATAGACAGTTGTGAACTAGTCATTTTGAAGAAAAGAGTTCTTTGACTTTGCTTCCTTTATTTACATTGTATGTTTGCGTTGCAATTTTAATTTAAAATTCGCAAACAATGTTTTCTAAAAGTTGCGCCTTTCTTCTCATAAACTGGGGCACCGTGTAACTGCTGAAGGCTCAAATGTTTCGATAATTTGACTGAAAATAATCGAAAAAAACATTATTCAATGTTTCAATTCATTGGGTAGTGTCAGTGAGCATAACTTATATTTGTCGCGGCTTATAAATGATTGTAATGTCCAACGAAGAAGAAGTAGAAAATTGGAAGGTGAGGATAGTTTTAATACAGCTGCAAAATAGTTTTGATACAAACATATTAAAAATGTGCTCCTTTGTTTCAAAGCATTCACTTCATTACATGGTATTACCAAGGGAAAGGTGGAATATCTGCAAAGAATCTTGGAAACAACAGGTAAAGCTCCTGTAGATCAAGGCGGAAGGCATGAAAACCACAAAAAAAATGCAGAGATAAAAGAACAAATTTTAAATCAAATTAATTCTTTCACGGGTAGCAGTTTAAAAAACTGTAGGAAAATTTACTTATCAGAAGACCTGACAATAAAGAAAAAATACAAAATGTTTTTTGAAGACAATGAAAATAAAAAAACTAATTTAGTACGAGTCATACAGCCATATCTTTAACACACAGTTTAACATAGCTTTTGACTATCCGAGAATGGATACATCACACAGCTATCTTGAGTGTGATAAGAATATGGAGTTGATTAATCTTAAAACTAAATTGGAATTGCCTTTTCATTGGTATCAACTGCTTAAAAGTTCAAGGACAAAACCTTTCTCACGTTTCCTAGAGCAATTAAAATTGCTCCAGGAGAAGTCGCAAGAGAATAATCGAAATTTCTCTCAGAAAAATTCATGAAGAAATGTAAAATCCCAATTCAAAAGCAAAGGGATGTAATGGTTTCCAAAGAACATGGCCCTCTGGTACGGCACAGAGAAAATTACACTTTTGTTGTAATCCTGTCACTAAGATTGAGTTCGAACTTCCAGATTATGTATAAAAATAGTTTTTACCCATAAGTGAAGTAAAATACAGAGATTTGATGAGTCTGATGCTATTTTGTTTAAGAAAAACACCATTATTTTATGAAACACTAAAATATGATTCAAAAACCAAAGATGCTGATGACTAAATTTGGCATTCCTTGTTTTTGTTTGTGACGCCAAGGACATTCCTTGTTTTGTACGTTTTGCAAGATGGTTGTCAATAACTGAAAACTCTTATTTTAGCATAAATATGCTTAATAGTAAGTCATTGATATTTCCAAGTAAAAGTTACTGCATACTTTGATCTCAATAAAAAGATTATAACTTCTAAACTTTAAATTGCTTTTTTCTTAGAATCTATTCATAAGGACATTCCCTGTTCTTTGCCTGTACCCTTCAATTATATTAGCTAGTCATGGAATTAACTTTATTTTTTTATGAGAAATTTTAAAATATGTACTTTCTGAAAAAAATTAATTCAAATTTTAAAATGGGTTTTAACAATTTTTTTCTTAACCTAACTTATATAATGTTGTAAATCATAGGAAAGAGCATGAAAAATGCCACCTCTTTCTAGGCCTCTATTAGCCCAATTACGAAAGATTCTACAGGAATTCAAAAAGTTGTTGTTGAGTACTTTGCAGTTCTGTAATTCAAAAACGAGTTGACACGTCTCAGTAAAATTTCATATTTTTCCAAGTCTATACCAATAAACCTCTATAGGTACATTTGTATGTTTATTAACATATATGGTTTCATGTGAAGATCTTGACGAATAATCCTGTGATTGGTAGTACGATTTAAATTCAACTTTTGAGCTGGTCTCCTAATTGAACTGGTAGGTTCGTCTTGGACTGCATTTCTGATGTTGTTTATAATATTCTCATTATAAATACGAGGCCTTCCACTTCTTGATTTGTTGTTAATGTTACCAGTAGATTTCTATCAAATACAGCCATAGGAAAACGTTGCCAGAATTCTTCAATGCACGGGTCTATACTGTATTCCCATCCACCATTTTCCAGGCGTCTACCATTACGAAAATAACTTTCGACAATGAAAGTTTTGTGCTCTTTTGTAAACATTCTTAAAATAAATAAATTAAGTAAGACCGGTAGAAATAATTTAAACGGCGAATTCATTTGTGTATTCGTGAAAATGGACAACACATTCAACATCTGTTGTAATGTTTGTTTGTGTTTTTCTTCTTTGTTAATTTTATAATTCACAACACTATAAAATAAATCAGTGTTAGATTTATGAGAAGGCGTTTTATTTATTACTAATGAAATTGTTGAAATTAACACTAAAAACAATGCGACATAACCTCAAGACCACTGACAGTTACTTAAAAATGACATTTGATGATTTGTTTAATTTTATGTGTGTCCAATAAGAAATGACCTACTTCTTCAAATTCATGTGAAGAGTGGATTCCAAGACTTTTGGGACTCACGTTATTTTAATTATGTTCAAGTTATTTTGTAATTTTGTTAATTTGACTCAAATTATATTTTTAGACACATAAAACCTCAATTTACGTTTATTTTTGCAAAGGTAACGTGCGTGTTGTTAATCAAATTAATTAACTTTTATTAATAAAGATTTTTTTCCATTGTATTATGGTAAACATGTTATCTTTATTACTGCCATCGAGGTCAGACTAAGCTAATCAGCTGAAAACTAACTAGAAAATTAATGTTATAAAATTATTTAGTACATTGTGTATTTTCTATTTATACTTTTGTAGATAAGTGCGAAACAATGTGGAAAATACTTTCCATTGTGGTTTTATTCACAGGCTATATTAAACGGTTATTGTTGTTGTGGGTATTGATTTATGGTTTTTAATTAAATAAGTTTAAGTTTCGAGTATGATAATAAATTGTTAAGGTAGATTATTGATTGAAAAAGTATATGTAATAATGTGTGCTCTTGTATTCTTGAATTATCTCGGATTCTTCTGGAAACATTGAAAGAAAGATTTTCTTGAGGGTATTAGGGCATTCGTGTTTCGTTTTGTTAGACCCCCATATTTGACCTAAAACAAATATGCAATGTTTTCAATTATTTTTAAAAACGTTTTATCTAGTTATCTCTAAGTTGTTGTTGAGTACTTTGCAGTTCTGTAATCTAAGTTTTAACTTAAAGGATTTATTCCATAGTTTTAGTGGCGGTGTTATAGAAATACTTGTTTAAAGGCCGATTCTCATATACACGACAGTTAGCTACGCGACGTCACGCGACATCAAATAATGTTTACATTGTTTTAAATGGGCTCCTTCTCACTATGGCTACGCGACAGCACGCGACGTGTCCATTTAAAACAATGTAATCATTATTTGACAGGCGATGTCGCACGACGTCGCACAGCTGAGTGTCGCGCATATGGGAATCGACCTTGTCTTGTCAATCGAAGCTGAAATTTGTGTCTTCTTTTACAACATGTTGCTTTAAAAGTTTTCTCTACCAAAATATCTGAAACTTTCACTTCGACTTGTAGAATCTCGCTTCAAAATTCGTTCGTCATATTTTCGCAGAAACTTCGAGTTATCCTCACTGACGAATTAAACTTATAGATCTAAGCGTTCTAGGTTTAAACTTTCTTTTCGACTTTAAATTTCGCTTTAAAACTTAGCCGTATTTTCTAGGATTAAAAAAAAAAACGTAGAGAATCCTACCTAATACCTAAAGCATCTGGGATTAAAAAAGACCGTATTAGTTGAAATCTTAGGAATATGATATATCTTTTCCTGACTAATTTTGGGATGCTTTAGAGTGCTCGAGTGCTGCAAACTATAAATCTCTGTGGTAAGCCATTCAAATGTTATGACTAGACATCGGATTATATGCATTTGCATGTGTGCATATGCAAATGCATAAAACGCTATTTTTAGAGCATTATTGCATATTTTAAAACTTTTTCATTTATAGTGCTTATTTCAGTAGTTAAATGTGTTTTGTATTAGGCGGGAACGGTGGCACGTCGCAGCCAGTGTCGTGCCATGCGGTCACCTCACAATCTGCAATTCGATTACTGGCTTGCACTAGTCAATAAATTGATTTCCTTTACAAAGAAAGTGTTTTTAAAAGCACCATCGCGCGTACAAAAATTAAAGAGCGACTACCAAACCTAGAAAGCTGTATTGTTTTATACTTAGAATTTTGAGGCCATAAAGGAAGTAGTTGGTCAATTTGACAGCTCAGAAGCCATTGCAATAGACCTTTTTACCGTTAGTTAAGCGCATGCGCATCCGCAAGTTTGAGAGGCGGGAATATGAAAGTTTCGGGCACATATTTAGTTATAGGTCAAAGAGTTTTTTTTTGACACTTTTTGACGTATAACGTGGAGGAAATTAAAACACATACGCACAAGAAAATTTCAACTATGAAAAGGTCTATTAATTCAAGCCAGCTGGCATTTCAGACCCCTTTAATCAAACAAAATATCGCTCTAATTGTAACATATTTCAGCAATATTCCCGACGCAATTGAGACTCTAGAAACTAAAAACCTTCCTCTGTGCAAGCCCTTGGAAATATTGAAAAAATGATTGAACAGAGCAACGACCTTTCGAGTTCACTAAAAGATAAGGTCCGTGGCAAATGAAATGCTGTTCTCTATAAAAACCCAGGTCTTGAAGGAATAAAGAAAGTAAATGCATTTATAAAAGGAACCAGCCAAACTCTACCTGAAGAGGTTTTTGCAGAAGTTGCGCCAAATTTCAAGTTCTGTCCAGTAACGTCAGTTGGCGAGGTCATTTTCAGCCTACAAATAAATATTAAGTGACAAAAGTCGCAAATTTGCTCTAGAAAATCTAGAATAGTATATTAAAGGTCGAGTTCAGTATGCGCGATTTTTCAGCACGTGTCCAAGTTTAGAAAACGACGTTTAGCGAGGAGTTTTCTAAACTTGGACGCGTGCCGAAAAATCGCGCTTACTGAACTCTTCCTTTAATATACTAATTTTCTGTTTTGCGTCTGTAATGGACTCATAATAGCACTCATATGCGTGCGGTTATGGCTCGTCGAGTGCTGTTATTACCATTAATTAAATAAATTTGTATATTCGCGATTTCCACACATCACATAACCTCAAAACTATCTCAACGAAAATTTGACACTGACAGCTCCGAATTTCAGTGCCAACCTTGAAAAAATTAACTCATAACAGCACTCGGTGAGCCATAACCGCACGCATATGAGTGCTGTTATGAGTCCAGACGCAAAATAGAAAAAAATATTTAATTGTATATTGTACCAAGAAGTACTTACTGTATATTGTGAAAAATAAGTAAATTCCAATAATAAATAGTATTTTTATTGTGCATATTTTATGCATATTTCGCCCATTTTTTGTGCATATTTCGCCCATTTTTTAGTGCATATTTGCATGCATATTTTGGCATGTTCATAGTGCATATAATCCGATGTCTAGTTATAACAGCGTGAAATCTGCCAGAAATGCGAGATAGTGTATTTTCTTAAAATCGTATTTATCAAGTGAATCGAAAATTTCAAAGTGTGTTTGAAACTGTTTTCCCTGCTGGTTGCAAATATGCTAATTGCATTCTCCTAGCCGCTTCCGTTCGCGAGATATGACCTGAAATTCCTGGAAAATTGGTCGGTCGAGCAGAGAACTAGGAGACCAATTGATGGAAAATTTTTGTTGAATTTTTTTTTGGAAAATTTTGTCGTGATTTTTTTTTTGGTTACCCGAAGGAAATTGTTGAATACCCGAAGGACATTTTTCAGGAAATCTAAGTGCGTCCGTAGGGACATAGTGCGTCCGTAGGGAATTCAAGTGCCTCCTGAAAATGATATCGTAATCCATTTATAATTCACTGCAACCGTTCACGAGGTATACACTCTAAATGTCGAAATTCTGGAAAATTTGAATTCAGAATTACGCAATTAAATCTTGAATCCTTCCAAACAATTTGCATATCGTTTTACTCGTCTTGTAGTCTAGTTTCAGTGTGCCGAAAATGATTTCGTTGGGATTTGTAGTTTCAGAGAGGTTTGTAAAAACCTGGACTGGAAAACGAAAAGACGGCTTATAACAGCGAAAAATTATATACCTGGTTTATTTGTAACTTTATAGCGAAATAAACTGGGAAATCGTTTTCTGCACTTTGATTTCCTGCGGGTAACCAAAATAAATCACAAAAAAATTATACAAAAAAATTTTCAACCAAAATTTTCCCTCATTTTGTTCGAAAAATATGTGCTGTTTCGTTTTTTTCGATTAACGCTAAAAAGCAGCGAAATCATTTTCGGCACACAGAAACTACACGACATGACGAATAAGTCTATGTGTAAATTGTCAGTTCAATAATTCGTCGAGAAATTTCAAACTGAAATTTACTACCCGATTCTCTATTTACTAAGTAGATGTCTCGTAAACGGTTGCAGATAATCAAAAACGGATTGCGGCATCGTTTTCAGAAGGTCAATTTCCTTTTGGTTCGTTAAGATTGTCCGCGGGAAATTCACGACTTTCCGAGATCTCTACTCGAGCGCCGAAATTTCTTCAATTCTTGCAGGCCAACGGAAAGAGCTAGCAAAATATAATTTGCATATCTGTAATTAGCAGCGAAAATGCTTTCAGAAACATTTTTAAATTTTTCTGTAACTAAAAAAATAACGATTTTGCCAAAATCGATTTTCTCTCGTTTCGTCGTTTCCGCGGTCTAGACCAGGGGTCGGAAACCTTTTTCTGACGACGGGCCATTTTTAGAAAAACAAATTTTAAGCGGGTCGCACAGTCAGATGTTTTCAAATTTGATATGTAGCTTAAATTGTATTTTTTTAATTGAATATAAATATTAATAGGAATCAATATAAAAATGAAAAAAATAGTAACAATTTTATTTACATACTATAATAACATCGGAGAACAAAAATTGAGTGACATTTGTTATAAAAGAAAATAAAACTCCAAATATAAAAAAAAACATTTATTTTATTCAAACAAAAATAAAATTAGAATCTAATGCGATTTTTGTTCTTGAATGTTTTTCGATAATTCTTGTATATCGTATTTGAGATACTGAGATACACAAAAGGTTTTGCAAATTTTCATTGGTTTGATAGGTTTTATATTTAGATTTTATTAAATTCATTCTTGAAAAAGTTTGTTCGCATAAATGAGTGCTAGAAAAAATGCTGATCATTGATTTCGCAAAATTTCTTAAACTAGAAAATTTATAAGTGAAAATTTATAACTAGAAATCTGATCTGAAGTCCTAAATAAAAAGAAACTAACTTATTTTTATCAAAATAATCACAATATTACTATCTTGGTGCACGTTTTTTAGTACGATAAATGTAAAATATTGGTTGTATTTTATATAATTTGAATAACGCACGCAAATATTCAATATTCCTAAGTTACATTAAAATAAACAAGTAAATAAAAATAAAATGAATACCATGAAGTCCTCGGTATTAAAAAGCTTTTACGTTAGATTTTTAATACCGAGGACTTCATGGTATTCATTTTATTTTTATGTACTTGTTTATTTTAATGTAACTTAGGAATATTGAATATTTGCGTGCGTTATTCAAATTTGTCAAAATTTTGATAACAAAGTAAAAATAAACATTAAAGAAAACGTTTTTAAGAGAGTGTAAATTCTATGGTGATACCCGTGAGTTCTTATGACGAATCCACACCACCGGAGACAATTGAAAAGGACATTCTTCATATTTGATTCCATTTTTTTATGGCACATGGATCCCAAACTTGTAAAATGCATCTCCTCGCATGAGTGATAAAAAATATTCAATTCTCGTCTCGAGTGATTGCGCGCCCCTCACTTCGTTCGTGCGCACAACTTCGCTCTCGGCTCATATTTACAACTTTTCGCCCTGGCTAAAAAATCTACTATTATATACATTGATTGTTAGTCAATTAATTCTACTAGTAAATTTTATTGTGCTTTTAAATTACCAAATCTTAGATCATCATAGGAATTTCAAATATTATGTCGATTTCTTTTGCATACAAATCTTGAAAACTATAACGAAAATTTTCAATATAATATAATCAATATAAATATTATTTGAAGGGCACTCTTTGCCATTGTTAAAAACGATTACAAAGTTGGAAAATGAGAATAATTATTATTTTCAAGTTGAGAAATAAACAATTTTATTTTAAGCTGAAAACTTTTAATTTCCGCAAATAACTCATTGATTAACTTTCCTTTGCCTTGCAGAGTTATATTTAATTGAGTTTAGTTATAATGTCAACAAGAAAAGCTTAACTTGCTTATCCATTTAAATTCGATTCGAACTTTGGTATTTTGTTTCCTTTTTCTATCACAAACATTTCAATCCCGTCTTTCAACTGGAAAAATCTTTTCAAAACGCTTCCACGACACGACTAATTATTTCAGAAAAGTACACAACATCTTCATATTCTACATCTATTTCGTTAATTTAATTAAGAATTGTCGAAATTTTCGATGGTTCATACCGAAAAAATTATGTTGCTTGGTAGGCCTCACAAAAACTTGTAATGGGCCGCACGTTGCCGATCCCTGGTCTAGACTCTCCGTGTCGATAGTATTTCTTAAGTGAAACCTTCATAAGGAATATTATATACGTTTTCCTACTAATTTTGGGACGCTGAATCGATTGGTGAACTGGTGACTAGAAGTTTCTGTTGTGAGCCGTTCAAAGGTTGTGACAGCGTGAAATCTGCCGGAAGTGCGAGATAGTCTATTATCTTAAAATCGTTATTTATCAACTGAATCGAAAATTTCAAAGTGTGTCTGATAGTGTTTTCCCTGTTAATTGCAAATATCCAAATTACTAGCTGCTCCCGTTTGCGAAATGTGATTTGATAAAATTGGCAAAATCCAGCGAAATTTCACGAAATTTGGTCTGTCAAGCAGAGAACTGGGAAACTAATTCATATTTTTAGGGAAATCTAAGTGCACCCGTAGGGAAATGACCTCCTGAAAACGATGCCGCAATCTGTTTTTAATTAAAACATTCCAAATTCAAAAATATGTGACCTAATGTAAATTTTACAGCAATCGGTTAAAGCAACTTCATGATTCATTATCCATTAATTTTGTACTTCCTTGTGTAAACAATAAAATTATTTGAAAAGTTTTAGTAACATCCACTTTGGGACAGCTTTACTAATTAAATCAAGGGAGGGACACGGACATCTTCTGTTACTCTTTAGCACACAGCGCTCTAGATGCATTGTGTGAGCCCTTCGCTACGTCAAAGCAAGTAACGAGAAAGGTCAAGACCTAATATGTCAGGGGCTGAAGGCCATAGGTTTATGTACTAGTAAAGTAACATAAGATAGTTGTAATTTGTGTAACCTCACTCCTTAGGTAAAACGAGAAACCTCACCTTTGTTGGCGAGTTCTTCAGCAGTTCCTCGTCTCCGGACCAATTGTAGTATCGTGTACAAACCAAACAAAGGAATCGTATATCATGCATATGTCGGAAAATTGGACAACAATCGTGTCTCTTTATCTAACGTTGCACACGGGACCCATGCAAAGCTTACGGAAATACAACCCACAATCATCCATAATAAAGGAATGATTCAATTAGTACGGAAGCACATAATAATATTCTAATTGACAACTATTTATAACAGTCACATAGACAATGCCTACTCAAATTCTTTTGAGCCTACTCAAAATTTAGTAACTCCAGTGGATGTTACTAAAACTTTTCAAATTTGAGTAGGCGTTGTCTATGTGACTGTTATAAATAGTTGTCAATTAGAATAAAATTATTCTTACAATGCAGCTGAAAACGAATGGTTGAATATTATAGCTACGCGCTATAATGACTGTTGGAGTTTCTACAACGCGTAAGAAAACAAATGAATAAATATAGACAGGTATAAAGCGACTGTTGTAATTTTTACAGCGCTTAAAAAACGGAGGCGGTGGTGGCGTAGCAGACAAGACATCGGATTTCTAAGCCATAAGTCGCAGGTTTAATCCTTGCACAAATATAAAATCAGCCACCGTCTTCCTGTACATGGCAAAGCCATCATAGTAGAAATCTGCCTATAAAAATAGTGGCTCGCCATCCACTATAAAAACTGTTAGGGCCCCCTATATTTTCGACACCCGAAGGGGTACATAAGGGATTCAATATATATTAACTCTTTAATTCCCAAGCTACCATCTACGATTTTTATTTTTTTTATTTTGTGCTAATTATCGTGTCTGGGTATTCAAAATATGGAGAGAAAAAGGAAAAAAAACTATCCCCTAGTTTTTTTAAGGGGTGGGACCTACAGATGACACGCGATAACTCGACCTTTATTTTGAATACAAAACTAATTATTTTTTGAACAAAATACACTCTTAGTATTAGTTTGATTATTGAACAATAATTTACAAGAAAAACAATTACAGTACTTACCTTTTTGACATTTTTACAACAATGTAAATTTCACAAAACACATACGAGCAAAAAAATCAAGACCGTTTGAAACAATTGAATTAATTTGACAGATAACAAAACTCCAGTGTTGCTCAAAATAAAATCACAAACACTACTAAGTATTGTCATTTTAGTAGTGATATATTTGTTTTTAAAATATAATAAATTGCATGTAAAAAAAAATCGCAAAGTTCCGTCACCTAGATGTGACACTGGGAATTAACGAGTTAAAAAACGAGTGGGTTAATATTATAGCCAGTTATAAACTGACTGTTGTAGTTTTTACAACGTCTTGACAGGGAAACGCTTAAGGATGGAAGAGTAAAAAATATAAACTTTATTTGGTATTAAAAATGGAAAACCGTGTATAAACCAAGAAAATATTTATGAATTTTCTAAAATTATTTAATAAAATTCCTTGGATGAAATAGCCTCGGCGTAATTTACTCAATAATAAATAAATGATTTCGCGTGCAGTTGAAATGCCAACAGATTCTAGAAAGTTTCGCAAATGTGCAAACTAATATCAGTTCCGCGATGTTCCAATTTGCGGCATCGTCGAGATTCAATATTGAATGGGCCAGTCGGCACAATAATAACGCTGACATAATCCCCCAAATACTTTATTTACTATAACGATCTAAAAATAAACTCCACGGACAAGTTTTCGGAAATAAATTAATTCGCGCCGCTGCGACAATGCTGCGGTTTTGCAATTGTTACGTATTTCGCTAAACCAGTTTTATGTACGCGTTTTTTAATTGTTGCAGAAATTGTTTAATTGTCGTTTCAGTTTTGAACACTAGAATTAGCTAAATTATATTAGCGATATATTAGCGGTAATGTCAGTCACCTTGGGATTGTTGTGATAGTAGATTTTCAAGTTTACATTTTGGAACTATTTTGATATGTGGCAATATTTATATTTATCATTATTACAATGAGATATAGATAAAATGTTTAGATAATTCATTGAAAGGTTGGTTTCGTTTGCTCTTTTTAAATAAATTGTAATCGTTTGAAATAGCTTATTGTTATCGTATAGTGCAGGCCTGTGCAAATAGCGGCCCGTGGGCCGCATGTGGCCCGCGTTGACATTTTATGCGGCCCGCGAAGCATTTTATAAATAACTTTTATTAAGAAAATGGACTGTCCCTGGGGTGCAGCCTATCTGTATCCCTGGGGACACATGCCATAGTATTCCAAGCAGAAATACACGCTATCATGATCTGTGCCCGTGAAAATTTGAGAATGGACTACAATAGTAGAAACATCCGCATTTTCACGGACAGTCAGGCTGCGATTAATGCTCTAGCGTGCTACGAAATGAAATCTAAGACAGTTTGGGACTTTCTTCAGGACCTAAAAGCCTTGGCAAAGCATATCAAGGACACACTCGCTTGGATGCCTAGCCACACGGGACTGGTGGGTAACGAAATGGCGGAAAAGCTAGAAAAAGATGGAGCCTGTAAGGCAAACATCATTGCTGAAAGCGGACCCTACATTACCAAGACCACGACCCGAAATAAAATCTGTAAATGGGTAGCAACTAAGCACCGACTACAGTGGGTCAATCTGAATGGTCTGACACACAGCAAACGAATGTTAGCAAACCTATCAGGAACTCTAACTGCTGAAATCCTGCAACTACCAAGGAAGCAGATCGCAATTGTGGTAGGCCTACTTACAGGACACTGCCCTCTACGAGAACACCTGCATAAAATGGGTATCTGGAAGGATGAACCTTTATGCAGGTTATGCTATGAGGAGGACGAAACCGCCGCCCATATAATCTTCCACTTTAAAGCAATTGCACGTAGGAGACACAAGCTTTGTATTACAGGTGAGAGAGTCCCCGTGAAAAACATGGCACATAGAATCCTGGACCTAATAGAGGGACTGGATCTATTTGCATGAACGAAACAATGTGGGGAAATACAATAGGCCAATGGGCCGCAGTATTTTAAGGGCTAACCCCCCTCGACCTACATTGGTTAGAGAAAAAAAAAAAAATTCTGTTTTCAATAAAAACTTTAAGTTTGTTTTGTGATTCGTATTCTAAAATAAACACATCTATAAAAATACAGAAAATCTGTCTATGACATGTTTATATATGTTTACCAGGCCTAATGTTTACTTTATTATCTAGCTGCGACTATTTCATAAACACTGCACATTTTCGGGCTCTAAAAATATATCGTTTAGCTAGCAGTGTATAGGGCTTTCCAAGTTGGCTGTAGTATTATAATGCGCTAGTATTATAATTATAATTTCACTAGTTTTCAACTGCACGATTTCACCTAGGTATTTAAAGCTGACAACTCTTTCTATCTTGCCATGCCCGGTCTTCAGGTGACGGTAGGCTTTTTTTAGTGTTTGTTATATACTTCGTTTTTTGAAAGGAAATCTGTAGTCCTGCTTATTCTGCTTGATTGGTTAGTTTATTCAGATGTTCTATAGCTGTGTCAGCATTTCTAGAAAGGAACGTGAGGTCTTCGGCAAAAGCAACGCAGTTGATCTTGACGCCATTCTTTGATCCTCTAAAGTTTAGTTGGTTAAGTAGTCCTTTCCTGTCCAGTTATTTGTCCCATTCCAGGATAATCTTCTCCAACACACAGTTGAATAGAACTGGTGACAGTCCATCACCTTGTCTGACTCCTATTTTAATTTGAAACTCTTTGGGGGTTTCTTCCATGTACTTTACTTTGGAATGTGTTCCTGTTAGCGTCAGCTTAATAATTTCTCTTGTTTTGGCTTCAACGACAAATTCTGGTTGACACGAAAAGATATTCCTGGTCATCCCCTTCATCGGTATTTGCAATGATATCAAATTCAACATCTGTATCATCCAAATTTTAAGTTATCGGCTATCTTTCGAGCTCTTTCTGACTTAAAAATCCTAGAAAAAAATATCATTTACACAAATATCATCAAAATATAGATTTTGTCCGGCGAGAGAATGCATCCCGTCTCGACGAGTTTAGCATTGTTCTGCGCGTACCCCCACTTTACATTATCTTAGTTGTCCGTTTTTGAAAAACCAAAGCATATTTCTTAACTCAAACTACCTCTGCGCGTACCTCGGCGCGTCCCTGCATTCTTACGTCAGACAGAGTTTAGGTAGTGATAGAGGTCCAAGGTATCACTAGCTAACTATTCATAAAATAATTGTGGTATTACATACGGCTGAATATCAGAATTCGGCTGGACTGCTAAAATAGTATATTTTGTAACTAGGGCAAAAAGTTTCGCCCTATTTCAATTTCAATTTTCGCGAGGGCGAAATTGTGCGCACTCACTCCTTTCGTGCGCACATTCTCTCGAGGTATCATCTTTGATTATATATCTATATCTTATATATTCTTCCAGACTATATCTTCCAGAGGTATCATCTATGAAACTTTGGGTTCGAAAAGATTGGATAAGAAAATGTGGATAATTCACCACAAAATTAGCGCACAGGAAAATTTTAGGGAAAGTATTTCAAAGAACAGCAAAATATGTATTCTATAGTCAAAAAAGGGAATGGGGAGACAATAATTAATATTTCTGAATTTGAGATTGCCAAACTAAATTTGAGAAATTCTTAAATTTTCTGATTTTTTGTTCAGAAACAAATTTCTGAATCTTTATTCTTATCAATGACTTATTTTCTTAATTCTTATCAATAAATTTCTTCTAAAAATCTGTGAACTCTGATCGGTGTTTTTGTCGAGTGTGGTTAGGTGGAATCGCACGGATGGTTTAAAAAGTTTTCGGCTAGGATAGCGTGAATTGGTAATAAGTTTGATAAATTCAATATTTTGAGTTTAAGTATAAATAAAGAAATTAAGGTTAGGTTTTAGGCCCTCTCCCGTGATTAATGGACGATCCCTCAAAACAAAAACTGTATTAATATTTTTTAAGTAATATACAGTCTCCAGATTGGATTGAAAAATAATTAAAGTTTGATTGGTAATTGGTAAATCTCTTAAAATGGTCTCCAGGTTGATAAGAACCCTTTTCTATTATAAATTTTAGGAAAAATGTTGTTGTTCATAAGAGTTCTCTTTAAGAGAGTCTTTAAATACGTAACAACAAATCAAAATCTTCATATCATTTTTTTGTCAGCAGTTTGTAAAATAAACTTTTGGTTATTTAAAAATTATAAAAGAAAAAGTAACAGAATCATTTCAAAACATAATTTATATAAAGTTAGTTTCGATTTGTAGTGTGTTAATGTAGTGTGTCAAAGATAATTAAACTGTCGCAGATTCGCAACTAATTCATAGGAGTTAACAGATATTTTACAATATATACGTTTATTGATACAAATATTGAAAAAGAGCAAAATTTCTGCATTTTTTTTTATGAAATTTAATAATTTGTAATTTATTATATTGTACAAGCGGATAAAATTAATGTTTAACGAGCGGGTAGTTTGCTAAATATAATATTTTGAGTTGAAAGTATAAATAAAAAAATTATATAATATTATATTTTGTAACTAGGGCGGTAGGTTGTCAATTTGATACGAGAGAGAAATTCGCTAGAGAGTTACTATCTTACAAGTTTGGGATCCAGGTGCCATCCAAAAAAATAGAATCAAAAATGAAGAATTTGCTTTTCAATTGTCTCCGGTGGCGTGGATTCGTCACAAGAACTCTCCTCAGTCTCCGTTATCACCATAGAATTTACACTAATTTTAAAACGTTTTCTTTAATTTTTATTTTGTAATGAAAAATATTTGTCACTTTTTTATTTATTTAATTGTTTTTTTTTTATGTAACCTAGCGATATTTAATATTTGCGGGCGTTGCCCAAGTTACGTGGAAATACAACGAAAAGTGGCATTTCTCGTACTAAAAAACGTGTGCCAGATAACACTTTTAACGCATGAGTAATAAAAATATTATTTTAGTTTTGAAGTTACAGCGAAAAATGCAATTCGTTAATCCTACTCAATTTGAGTTTTTTGTTTTCTTAAATCTACCCAAAACCCCACATATTTTGTTACGTTTGACACGCTTTCATAGGTTTTATATAATATTTGCATTTTTTAAAAGGCTAACAAACTATTTAACGCAAGCAAAACACGACAAATCTATTTTTAATAGGTCTGCAAACATGTTACATTTTGATTGTATAAACCCGTAAGCAATTACACAAACAATCTTTCTGTGATGTTTCCAAGAACGCTAATTAAAAACGAAACACCCGAAAGAACTAAATCGCCCAGGAAAACATTCATCCACTGCCAAGAAAGTTCCCTTTCATAAACTAAACGAAATAGAAATATGCAATAATATATAATTTAGCTTTGACAAAACCGCAATTACCATTACCGTGCATGCAACGCTATAATACTTAATTATTACAAGCGGCAACCCACTTGCACTTATACATATTTCTATAGAAACACAGACTATCTGTGCCCACATATGCATGTCTATGTTACCAACAAAGACTTAACGGTTTAAAATATTATCACATTTGAATTCTTAATCAGCTCACACATATTCCATCCTTTAGCAGAGACTAGACGAAAAAAATATATCAACAGCTTATATTAAAATAAATTAATCAACAAGAATATAATGAATTAAATCATTAAAATGCTTTATTTAACATAATTATTGATTAGAAGAATAATTTTTTTTCTAACATGCTAAATGTGAATATTGCATGTTTTGATTATACCACCCGCATGTTGGACTGGAATTCTTTTGATTTAGCTTTTTCCCACGTTTCTGTTGAATGTAAAGAAAGCTCGTGGAACACAATGCGAATAAAAGGGGGCTGATTTGTGATAGCAAACAAAACTTTTTTCTCTAAAGGAATTGGATGTAAATGGAGGAAAACGAAATGTTTTGTGCGTTGGCGGTGGAATGTAGCAACTACGGATATTGCAAAGTCTACGTAATTTAGACGCAAGGTTTATCAGGGCAAACAAACTGGCGTGCTGATAGTGTAATGAATTTCTAGGATGTTAAGTTTAATTGTAACGCTAATTAAAAGTTATTCGTTATTAAGTAAAAAGGAGTTGTTAAAAGGGAAAGTTGCAGTTATTATGCATTTATTTATTATAATTGCATTCTTCTTTTATGAAGCAGAAGTTTTTTTTTTAATTATAACATAGTTGTAATATAAAATAATAGCCACTTTCCTCCTAGTATTTACAGGCCTTAATCCTTTCGCTAGGGGGAGCTTTTCTACAAGTCGTGCCCTGTGTATGGGGTGCTGAGCGTAGTGCGGATTCGTTGGGTTCTCGTAGTTAGGTACTTACTCTTTGCGGATAAATACTGTTCCCGTAGTCTGTAGTAGTTTCAAATTTATTTATTTTATTTTACTCGTTTCATTTTATTCTCTTAATGGCTAACCAAAATAATACAAAATGCAGTTCTTGGAAGGCTTAGCATACGTCCGGGATTATAAATGAAAGGCTGTACAGTCTTGGTTTATGCGTTTTTTGAAGGGGCTGCAGTGAAATGATACAAGCGGATTAATACGGTTCCCGTAGTTTGGGCAAAAAAAAAAAAAATTATTACTCTGAAATCAAGTTTTTATGTGTCTATAACATTTTTAGTAGTGTATATTATGATTATAAAACAGTGGATAAGTTAATTTCCCATATTAAGTACAAAAAAACGCTTGCGTATTAATCCGGTTTCCGTACACAGGGCACGAAAATATTTTGCGGCTTTATCCGGTTCCCGTAGCGAAAGGGTTAAGGGCTTAAGGGTTTAAGTTAAGGGATAACTAAGCAAGAGTAGCTATTTTTCAGCGTCGGCTTATGTTGTAATATACTATATATAATATATTATAATATACTATATAGTTGTAATATACTATTGGTAAAATCATACTACCTTATAGATAATAATATAAACTTAATAAAGTGGCAACACAGCCTGAATATATAAATATAGGGAGTATATTTAGGGAGTATATATAACCTTTCGGGAGCTCTATAATACTATAGCAAGCATGGGCAAATAGCGGGCCGCTACATTTTATGCGGCTCGCGAAGTATTTTATAAATTACTTCAATGAAAAAATAATATCTATGTATAGTAATAAAAACAAAACAAAAATACCTTGGTTTTGTAATCGTGTCCTGCCAAAATATTACTTCACTGAGCAAGCTGTTACAAATTTATCTATACATAGATAGATTTTGTAGGTGTCGGTGGTAACTTCTACTGCGACGTTCAGAAATCTTTTAAGATATGTATTCAATATGTAGTCAATCTATGTACCCCATCCTCTTCCTCTAATCGTTGGCATGCTTACCCATTTAGAGCACCTCCTCTACTCCCGATTCTTTTAGGAATATCAGGGTCTGGGAGGGATTTAATCTATACATAGTACCCATAATGAATGATCTTATTTCGTTTCCGACATAAAAAAGCTATAACGAAAATCTGAAAATTTCTGATTTCAGAAAGAAGATTTTTCCAGATCCGAAAATTATAAATTTTTGAAAACTTCCGCAGTAAAAAATTTAGGTTTTTCAGGAAGCTATCGAAATATTTTCAGAAATTACAGCTCCAGCTTCGGAATCAGATACATCTGATGATAATTAAAAAGTTGCACAATATTTTTATATTTCTTCTTCTTCTTTCGAATAGGCCTACTTGGGACGACGCTTGTTCAACTGTTGGGCTTTGATCTTCGCCTGCTTTCTCTCTTCTGTCCAGGGGGTACCTTTCCTTCGGGATTTTTCCTGAAATCCACGGACTTCCTTCAGAATGCGTCGCACATACTGTCTGTTTTGGAGATCTGTTATTCCCAGTTCTTTAATATCCTTCTTGGTTTCTGTCAACCAAGTGGTACGAACCTTCTTGATTTGCCAGAAGGTGAACAGACGGTTGGTCAGTCGGTTTGGAGGCAATCTTGCAACGTGGCCATCGAAAGCTACCCATCTTTTCCTTGCACAGTCAGAGAGCATCTCAATATGTTCGTAGAGCTCAGAGTTATCCTTCGGAATTCCCCATCTTCCTTTACCGAGCCTAAGATCTTCCTGAGGATTCTCCTCTCTCAGAATTCCAATTTCTGTACCTCTTCTGTAGCTCTTCGGTTCAAGAGAAGACACTACATGACATACAGGGCTTCTGGACGTAAGGCTGATGTGTAGTGCTTAAGTTTAAGGTTGCGTGACAGGCATTTCTTGTTGTAAGTGTTCTTAGTCAGTCGATAGGCTAGTCCTAACTTGTTGACTCTCTTGGATAATGATGCTCTTTCTGATAAGTTGGGTTCAATCCATTCGCCGAGATAGTTGAATTTCTCAGTCCTCTTGATGTTTCCCTGCTCTAGTAACTGTTTGCTTCTCTGATATTGGTGAAGAATTCTGTTTTCTCCAGCGACACATGAAGACCCACTTAGGCAGCCTGTTTGCTGAGGCAATTTACCTGCATTGTTGCCATCTCAAGAGAGCCAGCAAACAGTGCCATGTCATCTGCAATTTTTTATATTTTTTATATTTCATTTTAAGCCTAGAGGGTCAATAATGCAAACCAATATAACTCAATAACTCAAACCCATTGGGCTTTATGGCTAGTAAAATATGGTTGGGTTTCTAGGATTAATAAAATTCTTCCTAATTTTCCCCCAATTTTGTTGTTTTAGAAACTTAACTCAAAGAATCAAATTCCATGATCTACCATTTTGAATTTGGAAATTTTGAATTCAGTTTCGTAATCGGCGGCTTTCAAAACCCCTAAATCTCAAGTTTCAGTAAAATTGATTGCTTTTTGGAAAAATCATCGGGAATATAGCATCTGCCATTTTGAATTTTGAATGCAGTTTTGTCATCAACGACCAAAAATGCGAGGAAACTTTAAATTACGGTATTTGAACGTTACCGTCATATTTTGGACAGCTTTTTGGGGTTTCCTACCACTCTTCGGTTAATTTCACTGTTGATGGTCTTTTTTGGCCTTGTCAAATTGGCACGCGTCTGCTGCTTTTCTTGTAATTCTGAAAGATTCCTCCTGATGCCAGGATTGTATTTCTCACTCACTACCGTCTAGGATTCGATTTTGGGACCGGAGCCGCTCCCTCCAAGGGTCCCATCAAACAAAACCGACAAAAGGCCACGCGTACAAGACGAAGACGTTGATTGCTCTTCGGAATTTGTTCGTTCTTCTTGCGTAGTAACTTCTGGGCAGAACATTTTATAAATATACCTTTTTATCCCTTATAAAACATTTTTCTCATTCCAATGTGGGTTCAAGGATCCCGTAAAACACCCTGCATCCCTTAAAACACTGCGACTTTATAGGCTTATTATGTTAAGTTGTTCAAGACGTTTTAAATTCTGAAGGCACTCCCAAACTGTCCTAGATTTTATTCTACATGTTAGGGCGTTTATCGTAGCCTGACTGTCCGTGCAAATATAGATGTTTCTACTTTTGTATCCGCTTGAGACACCTACCAGCCAGCAGCTAGTACCTAGGAGACAGTGCACAGGAGAGATGAGCATGGGACAAGTTTCTCGTCCCAGTTCCGATCCCGTGGGATGTATCACTGTCACTGTCCCATCCCATCACATTTTCGTCCCACTGTCCCATCCCACAAACGTAAAATTTTTGTCCCATCCCATCCCATTCATCCCATCCCATCCCATTCATCCCATCCCATCCCGGTCGCGCGGCCCGTCCCATTCATCCCATTTTTTTCATAAAGCAGACTTTCTTTTCGGTTTTTCGACAATTCCTTTCGTCGCAAACGTATCGGAAGATTTTTCAGGAACTACATCGTTATCCCAGAAATCTCCTGAGCTGGACATGTATTAAAATTTTGCGTAATGGCACGATAAACGTTAAATTTGGATAATTGTCTAACATCTAGAACATCTAGAAATAGCTGACAAAATACAGTGATTTGTATTCGGAAGCCTACTTGTGTCTACAAACAAATGAATATAAAAAGATTCTTATATGAAAGCAATTCACGAACTAGATTTACTAGAGCTACTATTTACTAGATTTACTAGATTTACAAAATCCATCCCACTCCGTTCCATACAACATTGTCGACCCATCCCATACCACGCGACGTTCATACCACTCATCCCATTCCATGGAACAATGGGATGGGATGGGACGATGGCTCATCTGGCTCATCTCTAGTGCACAGACTTTGCGTCAAGTTGCACTGTCCTTCTTGCAGCCGTCTATGTACCAGAATAGGTCTCCTTGACTTTTCTTTCCTTGATTTTTAAATGAAAGCCTTTGAGGCATGCAGTCTCCTTGACTGTATTTTTTGCCAATAGCATATATTTTGGGTACATTTCACATTTTGGAAGGGACCAATTTATTGTTTTCTCTCTAGAAGCATCGGACCTCGACCTCGTCTCCTAGGCTTTCATTCCAAATACCCTTAAAAACAATTACAGTGGGCAGAAGCAGGACCTTGCTTCCTCGATTAATACTGAAAAGATCAATTTGAAAATTTGAAATAAAAAAAGTTTTAGCGAGCATTGTAAACGGGAATTTGTGTATCTCATTAAGTAGTTTCAGTACCTATGCAAATTATTTTGCATTGATGCCTGGTTGCCATGGTTCAAAATAATAATTCGCAATATTTTTCAATTTAATTCCATGCAGAACATTATTGATAATTTGAAAAGTTTTGATAACATCCACTTTGGGACAGCTTTACTAATTAAATCAAGGGAGGGACACGGAAATCTTCTGTTACTCTTTAGCACACAGCGCTCTAGATGCATTGTGTGAGCCTTTCGCTACGTCAAAGCAAGTAACGAGAAAGGTCAAGACCTAATATGTCAGGGGCTGAAGGCCATAGGTTTATGTACTAGTAAAGTAAAATAAGAAAGTTGTAATTTGTGTAACCTCACTCCTTAGGTAAAACGAGATACCTCACCTTTGTTGGCGAGTTCTTCAGCGGTTCCTCGTCTCCGAAATTATTGAAAATGATGTTAATATTTATTTTCGTGCTTTGTTCACCTTTCTTATGCCTTTCTATTTTATGCACCTTTATATACTTTTATACATTCGGCGAGTTTACTATCCACTAGCCGGCGAGTTTAAAAATAAAAAAAATACATTATTAAAAATTATTCTTTCTAATAATCTAAAATCATAAAAGGTCTAGCTAACGCTGGTTTAACGCATTAAACTGCCTCAATTCTGCTAGTTTCTCCCTTGAGTTCCACAATGCATATAATGTAGATAAACTGAGAGCCATTCATCCGCCAATTCCGCATGTTATTACACCAGCTGTAGATTTATACATGCAACTAGTGGCAGTTGCAGCAACAATTGTATTGAAATCATCATCTGCTCCTGTAGCCCAGGGGTCGGCAAAGTGTGGCTCGCGAACCACATGTGGCTCTTTTGGTGTGAGCGAATGGCTCTTCAGAAATATATTGAAACATAAAAAAATCACAAAAAAGAAACAGAACTGTCACTTTTCGGGAAAGTCTTACGACCGTCGCCGTCAAGTTCTTTATAACTTACAGTCACAACACGGATCTCGATTGTTTCTTTTAGTTATTGTCTCGCAGTCAAGTCAGTGCATAGTTCAAAATTGTGCTATTTTTGGACATGATTCAGAAACTCTCAAAATGATTTCAAAGAAAAAAAAATTACCGATCGACATCGTGAATTCCAAACTGAATGGACTGAATCGTTTCCGTTGGTACCTAATGCAGCTGGGGTCTTCCAATTTGTTTTATTTGCCATGAAAAACTAGCAAACAACAAAAAGTCTAATGTCGAGATAGATTTCGAAAATAAACATGCCGCATTTGCAAAGAATTATCCCTTCAGTGATGTAAGAGATAAAGCAATTGATTAACTTAATTTTAAAAACTTAACTGTTTTATGTAGACAAATTATGCTAACTTGACAAGCTTTGTCGTGAGTCACAAAATCGTAAAAAACGGAAAACCATTCACTGATGGTGGGTACATAAAAACTTGTTTTATAAATGTATACCTACATACATTACGATATAAATAAAGATGATATGATATAATATATAAATGTATATATACATACATTTTCAGAATTTTAACAATAAAGCAGATATTATGAATAAAATCAAAAGCTTGCCATTGTCTGCCATGGAAAAAAATGTCGTTAAATGTATAACATCAAGTTGAGGACGTTAAATTAGCATCAGCCATATCAATAGCAGTCGATGAGTCTTGTGGCATAAAGAATACAGCGCAAGTTGTCTTCTTTGCTCACTATATTTCATCAGATGGTCCCAAAGAAGAACTCCTGGGATTATTGCCACTCAAGGATCAGGGGAGAAGATGTTGAAAATGCAGTGATAGTGATGCAGTGATGTTGAAAATGCAGATTGTGTCAATAAAAACAGAATTTGTCACAATTTTAAAAGAAAAAACAATGATCATGACGTTTTTTCTTTCCATTGCATAATTCACCATTAAGCACTTGATGCACAAACATTTCCAGAAGATATTGGTAAAGTTATGAATTTGGTAGGCAAGGTCACCAATAATATTGTCACAAAGGCGCTTAATCATAGCCAATTATGAAGAAAATAGACTATGAAAAAAAAATCTTCCGTGGCTCTTGATACAGTTTGAAATCATTTTAAATAAAAATTTGGCTCTTAAGTTCCTAGAGTTTGCCGACCCCTGGGTTAGTATCAGAAAACCTAACCTAACCTAAAATAAGTTGATACGTAGAATGTTCTTTATTTAATCTCGATATTGGTAAAGTTATGAATTTTGTAGGCAAGGCCACCAATAATATTATCACAAAGGCGCTTAATCATAGCCAAATATGAAGAAAATAGACTATGAAAAAAAAATCTTCCGTGGCTCTTGATACAGTTTGAAATCATTTTAAATAAAAATTTGGCTCTTAAGTTCATAGAGTTTGCCGACCTCTGCTCTAGCACATAATAATATAAACTCCAAACGCGGAATAGATAACAGTTACAGATCCAAGAGTATTTGCAGTAGAACTTCCTATTTTCATAATACGATTTAATAATTACAATTTAATAATTGTGTTCGTCTTAAAGCACCAGTTTGGCCAGCAAGTATTGTAGCTTTTAGTCCGTTATAGAATCCAGTTCCGCTACCAATAGCAGAACAAATCTTACAAGACACTAATTTGTCTGATTAAAGAAGGCTAATACAAAACGCCCTCTCTGTTTGCTGTTACCATCTAGGAAAATATAATCAGGTTGCGTTGCTGGGATGTAGACCGGATCATAATTCAAATACGGAGAGGAAAATGCTTTGAATGTGCCTGCAATTCCAGGACTGTTTTCGTTTGTACCATTATTTGAACCGTAAAAACAGTATAAATTCGATAATCCGACACATATGGGACCAGACTACCACCGGATTATTAAAAAGAGTGGCAGGAGGAAAGAGCTCGAGCCGTCTCCAGACCGCCGGATTACTGAACGTGTCGTCCGATTAACAAACGGCCGAATTACCGAGATTATACTGTATCGTTTTTGTTGTTTAACGTTGAGATAATTTTAGTTTCTTTTATAAAATTGTTCTTGATGTTTCGGCTTTAACAGGAAAAAAGATATTCCAAGGTTAATAAATCGGGTGTTCCATTTATCCGACATTTTTGCCAAAGGTGACACACAACTTTCCACTCGTTCAGTAACCAACTAGCTATCGAGTTGTCACTATTTTTTTTTCAACCACTGGGATATTCGTAATTAGATTAAGTAGCAACTATGGTAACACAAGACTAGTGTACTAGCTAATAAGCCTTCACACTAGCAAGTAAAATAGCCGGACTTTCAACTTACTCGGCATATTGTTTTCATTGTCATTGGAGAATCGTGCATCTGGAGGGGCTGTTTCCAATTTTGATCTGGCATTTTGATCGTCATCATCCATTTCAGACATTTTAAATGTACAGAAGTTAATAACAAATATTTTGGCACAAATAAAAAATAATAGATGAATAGAATTCGATACACTGGGCGAGTTTACTAGCAGCTAGTGAATTCGACGGCTAGTATCTAGTAAACGTATCTAAGCGGTGGTGGCCTAATAGTTAAGGTGTCACTTATGTCTACCAAGTCATAGGTCCCTGGTTTGAATATGGGAACACAAATATGGAAAAATAAGTCGCCGTTCTCCCGTGCATGGTTCTGGCAAAGTCATCTCAGTAAAATTTTCGAAAACCTCCCCTAATAGTGGCTCGCCATCCATGCTAAAAACTGTAAGGACTCCTATATTATTATAGCTCCACTATACTTGTGAAAGTTCATGACACCAAAACACAAGTGTAGGCAGAGAGGTCGGTCAAGGCTTAGCTTAGGACTATTTAGGTACCATCTAGTAAACTCGCTCAATTCATTACTAAGCATTTGAGACCAAAATTATGAAAATCCAATGAAAATTGATCGAAATATCAATCAAAATAAGTAGTTTAGGACAAATCTAAAAAAAGGTTGGAAACCTTTGATCCAGAAACTTCCAGGGCTATTTAATTTCAGAAACTTTCATTCATTTAAAATCGATTCATAACTTTAGTCCAACTAAATATCAACTATGAAATCATGTTATACTGAATCTCGCCTTATTCTGCAATTTTTCATTCCAATTCGTGCTATATATTTCTCGAGATATCGAAAATTAATTTTGTTTTTCCACTGTGTCGGTCAAGTTTTCATCAAAGATATTTTCGCTCTAATTTCAATTTGCGGAAACTCAAATTATCGAGCCTCCCCACTTTCGAATTCCAAAACTGAATTTTCATTTCGTCACATTTCGTGTTATTGACTCTCCTGATTTTCGAATTCCAAAATTGAATTCTGATTTCTTGTTATTGAGTCTCATTTCGTGTTATCGAGTCTCATTCCGTCTTATTGAGTCTCATTTTGTGTTAGGTTCCGTGTTTTATTTCGTGTTGAGCCTCCTCATTTTCGAATTCCAAAACTGAATTTTCATTTCGTGTTATTGAGTCACATTTCGTGTTATTGAGCCTCCTGATTTTCGAATTCCAAGATTTAATTTAAATTTCTTGTTATTAAGTCTCATTTCGTGTTATCAAGTCTCATTTCGTGTTATTGAGTCTCCTAATTTTCGAATTCCATAACTGGATAGAAGATGTGCTGCAATGGCTACTTTTGAATAAACCATTGTTATATCCTTATTAAACATGATTTTATAAGGCAAAATTGGATAATAATTGTTATTTTTCTTTTTAGTTTTGCTTTGGCACACACACAAAAAATTGAATCTGTTTTTGTACCCCTTTCAAACCAATCACGTACCCCTTGGGGTACGCGTACCATACTTTTGGAAACACTGTTTTAAAGATATAATATTCAAGACAACATTCATAGCATTCAAGATTGAATTAAAATTTGTGTAAAAATTTGTTATTAAAAAAAATATTTTACTATTAAAACAACTTTTAAAAATAAAGAATGTATGTAACATTGAAAGAATTCGCCGATAAAAAATAAACCACAACTCAAGGTTGTATTTTATTAATACAATAAAGTTCCTTCTGCTTTATTTTTAAATTGGTTTCCAGAACTCTGGCAAAGATTTATACAAGCAAACTAGTTGCTCTATGTTTACATTTTGTGGGCAAACAATTAGGAAACTTTCCCCCCACAGACCGTTTAGAAACTTTATAGTAACTGCTAGTGCATTAGTGTGTTATAGAACCATTTGCCTACATTTATAGGTCACTTTGTATCCATGAACTTCAGTAACTCGACAATTTGTGTTTTGATAATGGCAATATTCATTCACCAGGAATGTGACACAAACTTGACACCTGGATTGAATTGCCCGCAAGATTAATTTATAGAAGTAAAACTTGATTGTGTTTACTTCTTGTAATATAAATATCTGCAATCTGATAATATTACGAAATGAGACTCGATAACACGAAATGATACTCTATAACAAGAAATGTAAATTCAGTTCTGGAAATCGAAAATTAGGCGACTCATTACAAAAACACAAAAAATATTGTACACCCCTGGTCTAAATATTAGGATTCAATTAAAAATATACCTAAAATAAATTATTTTCAATTAAATATAAACTAATGTATTTTCAATTAAAATTAACAGCGATTTATACGGAATATATTCTAAAATTATTTTTAGAAAAGCAAGTTTAATATAACTTTTAATTAATGTTTCCATCCCTAATTAATTCGGTTTCAGAAAGAGATTTATTGTGGAAAAAATTAACTTATTTATTGCGTTATATAAATACTACTACAGTTGAATACATGTCGGGATACCTTGTATATTTTTAGATGCTACATCAAACAGACTTTTTGTAAACTTCCACCCGAAAAAATAAATAAGAAAAGAAAACTAAATAAACATACAACACCCTAAATTCGGGTGTAAAGCAGAATTTGTCTCTTTCTTTATTATTTTATTATTTTGTCTGTACCAAATTATTCAAGGTTTCATTTTAAGAAATTGAATTTAGGTAAGAATCAATTGGGAATATGCATGTAACTATCATGCATATTCCCAATCAATTGATTCTTGCCAATTTGGTTCAAATATTTTTTTTCTGCATCTTTATTGACCGGACATTTGAACTAAACCATTATTTTTGTAATTGATATCTTTTTAAATAACTTAAAATTACTAAATAAGTATTTAATAAGTAATTAAAATTACTAAATAAAAGTGCAAATTAAGCGAGGGAAATGCTAATTTGTAAAACGCCATTGGTTAAAACGAAAGTGACGAAACATACTATGTAAACAAGTTTGTTTACATTTGTATGCCATTGCAGTCTTTTGGTTAGAAAACAAACGTCAAAAACGTGAAGTTAAAAAGGAGAACAGCTGTAGTAAATAATGGACTGAACTGTCAATAGTAATTGACGTCATCAATGCGCACGAAAATGGCGGCGTTTAAACAGCTTACATTTTTTCTCTATTTAAATTTTTTTTTTAAACTTAATTATAACATTTTTAAGCAGTATTTATATTTGTTACTATGTTATAACTGTGTAAATAGTGAATTAATAATATATAAAAAACATTCATATTCCCTATTGTTATAAACATGTTTGATTCATTCATTTTAAGTAAGCAATCAATTGGTAATGAATGTTCAAAGTTTTAGTTGCAAGGATTTCATTTTAAGAATTTGATCTTAGGTAAGAATCAATTGTTATAGACATAAGATTCATTCATTTTAAGTAAGCAATCAATTGTTGCAGAATGTTTAAAGTTTTAGTTGAATTCAGCGGATCGATTCCACCTAAATTGTTTAAATTTAATGCCCAGTTGAGCCCAAAACTTTTAATTCTCTCTGCTACAGAAAACCCCTTAAAACTTAAAGCCCCTATAACACCCCAGCAACAATTTATCTTCGAACCGCGATCACTTACTTTAGTGATCTAGTTTCACACTGAACTCTCGTGTTCGAACTGTTCTGGTAAAAACCTGCTTTTTAAACTAAGTTATTTATTAAAGCCTAGTTTATACCTTGTCTTTCCAGTTTCCGTAAATAAAAATATTATTGAATTTATAATTTATATGGAAGAGTTTAAATTTTTTTCTACAGCTCGCACATAAATCGATTTTAAGTAAGGTATTTGTATTAAAATCTCATTCAACTGTAAACGAAGAAGTTTCAAAAATGTGACCTTTATATTTCAGAGATTATTTTAAAACTAATAGAAATGATTCAATAAAAGGTTACTTCATGGAATAAATTATGTCATTTGGTAGATTACTAATATAAAACTAATAAAATAAAATTTCAGTTTTTAACTAGGAATAACACTTCTATTCCTAATTAAAAACTGAAACGATCAAAAACCTCACCTAACGATCCATCAGCTTAATGACTGCTTAGTCTTATGACCAACTCTCTGGTCAAATTTTCTGTAGCTCCTTCAATCTTTTCATAAACCGAAAACATTTAAGAAAAAAAAAATACAAGAATGTCTAATTCGCTTAATAATGCCAGTTGAATCGGTAATCAATTCGTAAGTTGATTGTATTTTTATGTTGTATAATTCGTTGTATATATTCCAATCCAGAATATAAACGAAGCGAAGACCCTCTTATCGACAAATTCGCTTAACGACCTAGTCGTAGGAACGAAACTCACGATCAGTCGATTTAGATTAAATTGTTAATTTAAATAACTAGGAAACTAAACATTTTTAAAATGTGGTTTGGAGTGTAAGGTTTACAATTTGCTGGAATTGAGGTTGAATTGAGTCCTGTATATACAAAGAAAATTTCTCCACAATTCTGATATGAACGGTATTCTTTCGATGCCTATCCGATTCGGTTGTTGGCCATCATGATGGCTATTCTCGTCTTGGTGGCGACGCGAGACATTTCAGCTAAAAACATATTGAAGCAAGTTGTCAAACCAAGATATTCGTGTTCTTCCAGGACCTCTTTTGCTGTTAATTTTTCCTTGACGTATTTTTTGGAGTTGGATTTCGCATGATATGTCCTAATTCAGGGATGGCGAACATATGACTCGCGGGTGAGACATTTACTTTTTAAGTGACCCAGGCATTGATTTTAGAACTTTTATTATTTTCTTATTAAATGTTCTCAACCACAAAAGTATGAATATTAAATATATCAAAAATAAATTTATTTTCCAATTATTCTATTTTAAATATGATTATCTACTCGCACACCAAATTTTTTTTAAATTAATTAATTAAACACATTCATAAGTAAATTATTGTATGTGAAGGATGCCATTATTTTAAGGCTTGGATTTTTTGCGTACAATAAATAGATGTTTTTTTTACAAAAAATAGTTGCAAAAATACAAAATTCGGTTTATTCATACAAAAAGAGATTACTTCATCCAAAAAAAGGTTACTTCGTCCAAAATAAAATGCTTGGTTTTTTTGCGTACAATAAATAGATGCTTTTTTAGAAATAATATCTGGAAAAATACAAAATTCGGTTTATTCATACAAAAAAACGATTTCTTCATCCAAAAAAGGTTACTTCGTCCAAAATATAATATAAACGCCCAATGATCGATTGAATCTTACAAATAATAATGGTTAAGTACAATAATTGATAGATTTGTACAAAATAAAATCAATTCACCCAAAAAAGGTTTAACTGTACAAAAAAGGTTGATCCATCCAAAATTTGATTGCTCTTTACAAACAATTTTTTTATACAAAATACAATTATATCTTCACAATAAACGAATTTTACAAACAAGGACTTGATTCCTTAAAATTTTATTTCTAACTAACGCGGCGTGTAACGAAAGAGAGTTCAAACACATCAGTCTTACGACCAGAGGCACTGTATGCCATGGAGTGTCTTTCCTTGAACCGAAGAGGTCTGGTAGAGAAATTGGAAATCAGAAAGAGGAGAATCATCAGGAAGATTCTAGGCAATCCCGGTAAAGGAAGATGGGGAATTCCGAAGACGACATAACTCTGAGCTCTACGAACATATTGAGAGACTCTCCGACTGTGCAAGGAAAAGAAGGGTAGCTTTCTATGGCCACGTTCCAAGATTGACTGCAAACCGACTAACTAACAGTCTGTTCACACTCTGGTAAAACAAGAATGTTCGTACCACTTGATTGACATAAACCGAGAAAGATATTAATGAAGTGGGAATAACAGATCTTCAAATAGACAGTCCTCTGTGAGATGCATCCTGAAGGAAGTCCGTGGATTTCAGGAAAAACACTGAAGGAAGTCCGTGGATTTCAGGAAAAACCCCGTAGGAAAGGTACCCCCTGGACAGAAGAGGGAAAGAAGCTACACCAGCAGAAGATGCGACAATACTGGGCAAAGATCAAAGCCCAATAGTTGAACATGCGTGGTCCAAAGTAGGGCTATTGGAAACAAGAGGAAGAAGAAGATAGATGCACTATATATAAGAAGCACTATATATACTATATCTAAGCAGATAGAATAATGCAATTTATTTCCGAGCTAATCCACTCATCAATAAGGTGAACAGTTTTTTCCTTTCAGTATTTTTATGCATATAATAAAAGTGTGAAGATTATTAAATACACTCGTAAATTTGCATTTTGCACTTATTAAGTAAAATAAAAAAGCTTTTTTGGGTGAATTTCGAATATGTTGAAAGATTCAATCGATTATTGTAAGGAAAAATCATGGTTTGTAAGAAAAAATCAATTATTGGATAATTACATTTTATTTTGGATGAATAAACCTTTTTTTGGATGAAGTAATTTATTTTGTACGAAGTAACCGAATTTCGGATTGATTAATTTATTTTTGCATTTATCCAGCTATTTATTGTAGAACTTCATCCATTTATTGTATGTTGAGTTTTGTATACTTCTAATCGAATATTGGATGAATAAATTTTATGCGTTATTTTAATCGTGTGTAAAAGCATCCAAATCGTGCTTAAAAGTCCAAAGTAAGTCAAATGAAGTTTAATTATTAAACGATTTCTGTTTGTTGTTATTATGGCAACAACTCGCGTCACTAAACAAAAAACTTAGACGTAATGAAATAAATTTTCTTACGTGCGGTATATCAAAATGTAATTATTTTTTTTTTATTTTGAATCAAGAAGTCTACGCCCTTCGGTCTGGATTTGTCTGGCTCTTACATAACTTAATCTAACCACAATCTAGCCGGCGCGAGTGGTGTAGTGGTGACGCTCGTGGCCTCATGCTATGGCTCCTCTACGCTATGGCTCATTGTGGGCCATCATGATGGTGAGCATTATCATGACCCATTATGATGGCCTGAATGGATACATCCAAACAGTGGTCCATCTAGATCAGCGATCCTCACTACGCGGCCCGCGGGTCGCATGCGGCCCTCGGAACGATTTTTTGCGGCCCTCGGCTGTTAGGCTGTTATTTGAAAATTTCAAGTGTGTTATGAAAGAAGTTGTAAAGATTGTAAATTTTATAAGGTCAAATGATCTGAATCACAGAATGTTTCAAGAGTTTGTGAAAGAGCTTTTATCGCAATATGGGGACGTGCTTTATCACACAGAAGTGAGATGGCTGAGTAAGGGAAAATGTATTGAAACGTTACTTTAGCATTCGACATGAGATTACCCTGTTTTTGTTTACAAAGAAAAAAGCGTATCCCGAAGTTTATATGTTTGGTTGGTGGCTTAAAGTGGCGTTTCTTACTGATACAATGGGCATTGTAAATGAAACACTGACTTGATTTCAAGGAGACTACAACAAAATTGTACTTTTTCACAGGAACAAAAGTTCAATATGTATATTGAAGAACTGTCAAAGGGTATTATTCCAGCTTTCCTTCGGTTAAAACTCTGATGAAAATCCAGATGAAAAGCAAGATGTTTCTGATTTAATAAAGCTGCTGACAAACGCAAAAGACAAAATGAGAGTGAGGTTTAGTGGCTTCAGGAAGTATCAAGAACCATTTCGCTTAGTGGAATATCCATGGGCAGTAACAACAGCAAATGTAGCACCAACTTTCTGATTTTGGATATGAAGCTATAGATTTGAAAAATGAGTTAATTTATCTTCAGTATGATACAGAACTCAAAAGTATTTTTGAAGAAAAAAAGAAGGATAAGGTTCACTGTGAATTTTGGAAAGTAGTTGAAAAGAACCAATAAAAGAATCCCTAACCTAATTGACTGTGCTCAGAAAGTCTTGTGTGTTTTTGCATCTACATATGTGTGTGAATCTACATTCAGTAAGCTAAAGTTTATAAAAAACAAGTACAGCTCCAGGCTAACGAGTGAAAACGTTGACAACATTTTGAGAATATCAGTTTATTCCCAACCTGCTAATGTGTATGCTATATTAGAGAGCTGTGAAAGAGTTCGCCCGTCAACTTCAAAGAATTAACGAATTCAAGTATGTCTGGAGCTAATTACATTTTTGACTTGCGGCCCTCAGGAAAATATGAAAAAAACAATTAGGTTCTCTAAAAAATCCTAGTGAGGACCCCTGGTCTAGATGGACCATTCTAGATGTGCATGAATGGGCCATAGTGGGCCATATATTGTTGATAAAAATTAATTTCAACTTTTGAATTGAAATTATAAATATTCAAATTTAATAAAGTTGAAATTTATAATTTCTTCGATTTTGCCATGATTAATAAACAGCTATTTCTTGTTATAGAAATCTAATTATTAAAAAAAACTAAAATCTCAATAAACTAAATATTTTGTTATAATTAAATAATAATAATTACTAAAATCAGTGTTATCATGACAACAAGCAGCAGGCACTGATAAGGATGAGATGAAGGAAATAATGATGGCCCATGGTGTGGACATGCCACTTTAGCCACTGCGCGGCTTACTTGCGCATGCTGCCCTCCTTTGATGTGTGTAGTCAGACCGCTCCCAACGCCATCCATGGCCATCACCATCTCCATCATCCTCTACTTAGGCCACTACAGGCCATCTACCCCTCTGCACAATGGTGATGGCTCACAGTGGCTCAACATGGGCCATAGTGTAGAGAAGCCATTAGAGTAGAGGAGCGCTAACTAACAAGTATAGAGGTCCCGAGTTCTATCCCCAGTGCCGGCCGCATTTGTACCAGAAGACAAATGTGAAAAATATTAATTAGCGCAATTTACAATAACAACTGGGTTTCTGGGCCTATAAGTCAATGTGAATGCAAGATACCATAGGCCACAAGTAGACCGCAGTGTTTGAAGGGTCGGCAAACCCGGCATCCACATCGGACCAAACTTTTTAAAATTAAAAAAAATAACCACAATCTAATCTAGATTAAATCTATGTTTACCTAGATTACAACGACAACGACCAAATAGTGTTCCCGTCACTATGCGTTTTTACTAGTTAGAAAATTTTTACGCTGAACGCTGAAGAAACATTGGTTTTATTCAATATTTTAAGCAAGATATTCCACATCCTCTAATTGGATCTCATTGTATAATAAATCAGGAATTTTTAGACTTCTTCATTGATATACAATTTTTGACTTCGACCTTTATTTTTTGCTCTCGACTTCCAAAGTAGAAGTTTGGAAGTCTTTGACCTCTCTCCTCTTTTATAATCAACAAAATTTGACCCACTACTCAAAAAGGCTCGCCATCCCTGTTCTAGATATTGCAACTTTCGGCATTTCAATATCTTGATAAATTTAGGTCATCTCATTACTTCTATGGTTGTCACTCTCTGGATCCAAGATATTCTCAAGATCCGTCTATAAAGCCACAATTCAAGCTTCTTCTCTATGTTTTATTTAATGTCCATGTCTCTACACCATATAGGAGAACAGAATATACAATTTTTGTTTTGTTTATAGCTGTTGTCTGCCCGTTGGGCATAAGCCTCCCTCTTGCTCTTCCACGTAGTCCTGTTCTGGGCTGCTTGGTACCAGCTAATGCCTTGCGTTCGTGTCATTTCGTCTTTTCATCGCATCTGTGGTCTTCCTACGCTTCTTCTGTCGTTCCATGGTCTCCATCTTATGATATACAATAGCATAGCAGTAGAATATACATAGCAATGCAAAAGTGTGATTTTTGTTCTTAGAGGTTGTGACTTTTGAAGACAGCACTCATTTTCTGAAACACATTTCTTGCTTTCCCGATACGAATCTTGATTTCTTGGGAGTTATCCCAACTTTCGTTTATTATAGTTCCAAGGTATGGGTATTGATTTTCCGTTTCTATATTTCTTTTTGGTGTTTATTTCAAGCCCACACTGACTGCTGATTCTTACAATTCTATCCATTAATACTTTTAGCATTTGAATAGTATTAGCAAAAAGCATTTGACTGTGTATGCCATGACCAACTGCTTGACAAATTAGGGAATTACGGCATAAGAGGAAAAGCAGGAAACTGGTTATGCTCCTTCCTACAAAATCCATCCCAATATGTTGAAATAAACTCTTGGGACAAGGTAGGCATGTCTCCTACATTTGTGACGAAAGCATGGGTCCCCCAGGGTAGTGTGCTCTCACCAACACTATTTATCGTATTTGGCGGATGTGATTCCACGTTATATGCTGATGACGTCAGTTTTTTAATATCTGAAAACAATTTGCAATCTTCAATTAAAAAATCTAACACAATCATGAAATCTATAACACAATGGTTTTCCTCCAATAAACTGTTTCTTAACATGGAAAAAAACTGAATTCATGGTTTTCCAAACCAACAGAAGCAAATTCGTAGAAAATATCCAAATAAAAGCCGGAAAGTCTTTCATTTCAATATTTCTCAAAATCAATTTGTCGCGTTTTACGCTGTCAAAAGCCTTCTGATAATCTATTAGGCAAACAAATACAATTTTATTTACATCTCTGAAACAGTACTTGCACACTGAACAAGGCTTATCTCGTACCCACTCCATTAACAAATCCAAACTGATTAGAGGCTTTCTGTTCTTCACATAGCCTATATATTCTTCTATGTCTCACCCTCAAAAACAATTTCAAAAGATTGATCTCATCAAGCTTATCGTACGATAATCTCCTCATTGTTTTGCTTTTGGCTTTTTGGGCAGTGTAATGGACTCTGAGTTCCGCCACTCCAATGGAATGTTTCCGGAATATTGAGCACTTAATAATCGCAGCATAAAGCACTTGCATAATCAAAGAAAGTAACAATTCTGTTCAAATGACAAAATCTTAAAAAAAGGGATTTAAATTTATTAATTGGAAGCTTACCGGTTCAATTAGTTTTATTTGTAAATTCTTTGTAGATGAATTTATTATTGTATTTGATAAAGATCTTGTTATAGTTAATTATGCAATTATGTTATTGCGCTGTAAATACTTTTGGAACTTTCTATATTTTTATGGTTTCTTTAAATATTAAACAAATTATTATTAAAATTACATTTTTTTGTTCAAACAAACTTTCCCATTTCTGTTTCCTGTTTAACGTCCGTGAGATACCATCGTCCATTTGATAAGTCTTAATCTTTCGGAAATTTTACGGCATGCACAAATTAAATATAATTACTTTTAATAGATACAGATTAATTGGTATCAAAACTTTTTAAATATATTTCTGATAGATATTTAAAATTTTGCTTGAAACAAAGTCAACGTTCGATGATTCAATGTATAAGGGAAGTTAATCCATTTCCCTTTGCCTTATCTACTTTAGAATGATAACGAACTTTTATGTTATTGTGTTCATCGATAATCTTTCTAGTTAAAATTATTAAAAAAAAGATTGAAAATTAAATTCTAGTCTGATTATCTCACACAAAACTTGTTTACTGAAATTTAGATTCGTCAAACTTTGGACGAAGCCTCAAGTCTCGTCTTGCTCGTCTCGTCCTGTATTTTTGTAGATTTCGGTGGTGACTTGTACTGCGACCTTCATAGATCTATTGTACCCCACCCTCTTCCTCTAATCCTTGGTAGACCTACCTATTTAGAGCACCTCCTCTAGTCCTGATTCCTCTAAGAATTTCAAGATTTGGGTAGGATTCAAGGACTGCAACCCCAAGGTAAATTTGTCTCTTGCGGAGCAGTGCTCCTCAGTTTTTGAGCAGATGTATGGGAGTTTCCACTGCTGAGCCACAGAATCTACATATGTCATCTTTCCCTAGACCTAGGGCCTTAGGGTGTTTTCTAAGTCAGCAGTGTCCCGTCAGGACTCCTGTCAGAATAAAGCTTGTTCCTGTTTAGTTTCAGGCAAGCTTTTGTTCTTTTCTGGTTAAAAGATCCCATAATTACTGTGGATTGTCTTAGTCCTGGATGTTCTTTCCAGGGTGTCATCCATTGTCCTCTTATTTCTTCATCTAAACTTTTGTGGATGGTATTCATGCTCATACCGTCTCGTCTTGCACACCTCATCTCGTCTTGCTCGCCTCGTCTTGCTCACCTCGTCTTGCTCGTCTCGTCTTGCTCGTCTCGTTTTGCTCGTCTCGTATTGCTCGTCTCGTCTTGATCGTCTCGTCTTACTCGTTTCATCTTGTTCCTCTGGTCCTGCTCGTTACAATTAGTTTTCCATTAGTTCCACTTGATATTTCATCGTCACTCCATAATTTCTTGTTCCACTTGACCTTCAATTTTACCCATCTGAGTTAAAATTTTGGCCTTTTTTTAATTTAATTTATTCCGCTTAGTTTTCCATAAATCTTTTGACTCAATGTTTAGGTGTTCCACTTGGGCCATCAATTTTACTCAGCTACTACTCATGCTATGGTTTTTACAAACTTATTAATGGCGAAAAATTGCTTGAATATATAAATATATTCAACCTGGTCGTAGCTATAATATATAGCTATAATATTAAATCTTGTTAGGCCTATGAACAAATCTCATGTTGAAAGAACTACTTTCTGGCTAATATCACACAGAATATTGAATTATACAACGGACATTTGCATGTTATTACTCGTCTCGTCTTGTTCCTCTGGTCCTGCTCGTTTCGTCTTGTTCCTCTGGTCCTGCTCGTTTCGTCTTTTTCCTCTCGTTTTGCTCGTCTCGTCTTGTTCCTCTCATCTTGCTGGGCTCGTCTTGTTCCTCTTGTCTTGTTACTGTCGCCTTGCTCGTCTCGTCTTCTGACGTGCGAATCGTACTTACAGACGAGATTACGTAGTGCGAGTTGCTGTCCCGACAGTGGAAAGCTACTACAGCTGTGTACTGGCATGACAGTAGCTCGACTCGCCTTGCCCAGTCAGACAAGTGCGGGCTGCGTGAAATTAGGCAGCTACTGCACGTGTTTTATCGCATTCGTGCAATATTGTCGCAAAATACACGACGGATCAAAGTTGATACTGTAACAAAAATACTGATATACTTTGTACTTGGAATTGGATGCAAACGGAAGGTGGCAACACATAGATTATTTAAAGAACTCTATAATGAAGATCCTGAAAGTAAAAACTAGTTATGAGAGCCGTCGTGGTCCCGGGGTTACGAACATTTCACAATCCCGTGCAAATTGACGTCCGAGTCGCATGCGAGCTGGTGCTTGTGGCATGTGGGGGGCGAGTAAAAACAAAAATTGTTGTTGTAACTCGGATGCGAAGTACTGACCGACTCGCACGTGACAATAATTCTTATGATGTGGTCAAAGGGTGCGAGTAGCTGCACTGCAGTAACTAGTTCGCATTGCCCGTTTCGCAATGCACTCATTGAACTAGCTAGCTGGCACTGTGTAACCTCGGCCTTAGGCATGTTTTCTCTAATCTTAGAATTCTCAGATTCGAGTAATTGAGATAACCCAGTTTTTCAACGTATTTAACTATTAATACGTTTCTATTAATACTAATTTTATTTTTTCTATCGATGGTTACATTACCGAGTTAACCGAGTTTTTCGACTTAATTTAATTTCTCTCTCTCTCTCCCTCATCACTAGCGCTACAGCCTTGGTTGGGCCCTGACCTCCCTCAGTTTCTTCCTCCACTCTTCCTTATTCATCCCTTTTCCACTCTCTAGTATTTAGCAGATTTTCCTGCATCTTCTTTAACTGCATCTTCCCACAGTTTTCGTGGTCGACTTACTGGTCTTCTCCCTAGCATTTTTCCATTGAGGGCCCTTTTTGGTACCCTGTCTTCGGTCGTTCGTTGATTGTGGTTTTCATGTTTTCCTACATGACCTCTATACTGGCGATGTTGCCTTCGCCCTCCAGTCCCAATGTGGTTTTGCGATTGCAGTTTTATCTGTGTCTCTACTGTGTGTAGGGCTTGCAAGTTCATTTTTTCCCTTTTTTTGTTGTTGTTTTGTTTGTGCTTGATTGTTAATCCTGCATCGATACCTGATTCGTAGGTAGTTAGGTAGGGAACTGAACACAGCAAGTTCCTCTGCTGGTCTTGATGTCCAGGATATTGGATACCCATCTTTTGTTGATGAGCACATGATCTATTTGGTTTCTAGCGCGGTCGTCAAGTTACGGTGCGAGAAAGTGGTAGAGATTATGATTAGATTCCTGCCCGCAGCAAATTCTATTAGCAGTTCCCCGGGGACCCGGATTTGCAGAAAAATGGGAATAACCCGATAAAAGTCGCGCAGCGACGAGAGTGGTGTCGGAGGACGCGTGTCGAAGTTTTCTACCTGAATCCTTGCGTGAATTTCATTTTCCCCGGGCATCTTCGCCGTGACCTCCGTAAAAGTGGTAATTTTTTTAATGCAAAATTTTGGGGTCCGTGCGGAGAAGCGTTCGCCCTGAATCGCCAGGTCAAGACGGAATCGTAAATTTCGATCAATTCTGAGGCGACTGACGTGTGGCGTTTCCCGAATTTCACACGGGGTCAAAAATCGCAAAAATTTTAGTTTCGATTTTAGACAGTTTTGTTATAATTGTTGTAAGCTATGTTATTTCTTATTACTCATGCGCGAAAGGTACTTCTTGATGCACGTTTTTTACTACGAGAAATGTCACGTCTCCACATAACCTGGGTTACTTCCACATAACCTGGGTAAAGCACGCAAACATTTAATATCGCTAGGTTACATTAAAAAGAACAAATTAATAAATAAAATAAACACAAAACCTCGTTATTAAAGACGTGAAAGTGTCAGAAATTTTATTCGATACAAATGTTTTAATAAAAATTAAAGAAAACGTTTTAAAATGAGTGTAAATTCTTTTAAATGAGGAGACTGAGGAGAGTTCTTAAGACAAATCCTCACCACCGGAGACAAGCAAGAAAGCAAATTCTTCATTTTTGTTTCTATTTTTTTTTTATGGTCCCTGGATCCCAAACTTGTAAGATACATCCCCTCGCATGGGTAATAAAAATTATTGTTTGTAACTCGGGCGGTATTGTCAATTGTCCTCTCGAGCGATTGTGCGCACTCACTTCGTTCGTGCGCCCAATTTCTCTCTCGCGTCAAATTGACTTCAACTTACCGCCCTAGTTACAAAATATAATTAAACCGCCCTAGTTATAAAATAATATACTAATAAATTGTTTGATTAATATTTGGATAATTCTGTTTGAATTCTTTTCTCATTTTTTTTTTCGACTAATCAAGAAGTGATTCATAAATTCCTAGTAAGATAGTTTGGTTTGACTAATGCAATATCAAATCTGTAAAATAACTACAAATATTTATTACAAACTTTCCATAATTTTTTTTTTCTTTTCTTCCATCAATTTTAATTTTACCGAGATTTTGCAATTTTTTACCATTTTTTAAGATCTCCAGTTTTCAGTTTCTCTAAATTTTTCTGCACTGTCATTAATTCTATTTATTCCACTTACTCTTTCATCAATTCTACTTATTGATCCATTAATACCACCCATTCTTTCATCAAGTCCAGTTACTCTTCCATCAATTCCACTTACTTCTTCTTCGTCTTGAATGGCGCTACATCGCACACCGAGCCTCGGCGTCCCGCAGTCTCTACTTCCAATTTTCGCGTTCGTTTGCTACTCTTCTCCAGTTTTGTGCTTGCAGCAGTTCTTGGGCGTCGATTGCTACTTTATCCGCCCACCTTGCTCTTGTCCTACCAGCTGGTCGTTTTCCTCCTGATAGTTTTTCATTTTTTTTGCACTGTCGTTAATTCCACTTATTCTTCTTAATCTTCCATCAACCTCACTTATTGATCCATCAATACCACTTATTCTTCCATGAAGTCCTCTTACTCTTCCATCTATTCCACTTACTCTTCCATCAATTCCATTTACTATCCTCCATCAATATCACTTCCCCTTCCATCATTTCCATTTACTTCTTCTTCTTGAATGGCGCTACATCCCAAATCAAGCCTTGGCCTCCTGCAGTCTCTGCCTCCAAATTTCGCAGTAGTTTGTTGTCCTTCTGCAGTTTTATGTCTGCAGCAGTTCTTGGTCGTCGATTGCTACTTTATCCGCCAACCTTGCTTTTTGCCTACCAGCTTGGCATTTTCCTGCTGATAGTTTTTGGCACACCATTTTTGTTGGCACACCATTTACCTGTGTGTCTGGAATTCGTTGTAAATGCTCAGCCCAGCGAAGTCTCATTAGTTTTATGTGTGATGTGATCGGTGGTTCTTTGTATAATAGGTAAGGCTCGTGGTTCTTATCCTCCACAACCCCATTGTCATTTATCGCTTCGCTTATTTTTCTTAAAATCCACTTCTCTAAACGGTTTAGTGGGTCCGCGGACTTTTCGGTCATCGTACACGATCGCATCCGTAACATACTACGCATCTGATGAGGGTTTTATGTATCCTGAGTTTAATATCTCTCTGGAAGCTTCTAGACTTCATAATTGACATCATGGAGTAGTGCGTTCGATTTCTGGCCAAGATTTGTTTTTTTTTTATATCTAGGCCCTCATAGTTCTGTGCGTTTACATTGCTGCCAAGAAAGTTGAAGTTATTGAACTTCTCAAAATTGTTCTTTAATTGTTGTCTTCAATTCCACTTACTCTTCCATCAATTCCACTTACTTTTCCATCTACAGTATAATCTTGATATTCCGACACATGGGACCAGACAACCGCCGGATTATCAAAAAATCCGGATTATCAGGATTAAAACAAAACAATTACAATTTTCCATATTTTATGTACAATTGTATTTCAGAAAGAATAAAATATGTATCTATATATAGGTAAATGTGTACATACAAAAAAATATGTAGATATAGTAAGAGATAATAATAAGAATAAGAGAGGATAGTAAGAAGTAATAATAAGAAATAGAAGAGAAATAGTAAGACATTTGTAGAGTGGAGTTAGTTTGGTCAGAATCGTAAAAGCAGGGTGTGTTGGCCAGACCTTTTTCCAAGAACACTGGATTGTGTTGGTTTTGACTTTATTTCTTCTGTGCGCGAGGTTTGTTTCCGGCGCGGGGCATCGTAAAGAAAAGACACGTGTTTTTCCAGAACACAGGATTACTGAGTGTGCCGGATTAACCAACCGCCGGATTATCCAGATTATACTGCATAGCACTTACTCTTATATCAATTCCACTTACTCTTACATAAACTGGAATCTGCACACATTTTTCCTATTACGTTTTATTATTATTTATTAATTCGATCCAAAATTTTATGTTTTTACCCACTTGGCTTTTCAGCTTTTTTTTTTCTTATTGCACATAGTTATCATTAATTTTATACAGAATTTTTATTGATTTTTTGTGTCTTCCATCAATTTTTCCCAAAATGTAATAATTTTTTTTTTCTCTCTATTCCACTTAGTTTTCCATTTGTTCCACTTGATCTTTCATCGTCACTCCATAACTTCTTGTTCCACTTGGTCATCAATTTTACCCAACTATGTTATAATTTTTGCTTTTATTAATTTAATGTATCCCACTTAGTCTTCCATAAATCTTTTGTCTCATGTTATTCTTCTTCTTCTTCCTTTTTGTAAGGCATCTGCCTTGTTCTCTAATTTCTTAGTGTTGTAGCTGGGATGATGAATTCCAGCTTTCATACCAACGTATGGGTGGACGTGCTGGTGGTCTCCTGGATCTTGGGAGACCATCACTTGCAATTTTTGACAATTTGTTATCGTCCATCCGTTGCAACAGGATCTCTCCATTCGCGACGTCTGTTTCGGGACCATCTCACTATGTCTTGGATATCGCAAAGTTCTCGGATGTCTTCGTTTCTTTTGTGGTCCCTTAGTTTGTAGCCTGCTGTTGATCTTAGAGACCTCATCTCTGCTGTACGGATAATCCTTTTTCTTTTGGAGTTTTCGGCTCTTGTTTCTACAGAGTGGGTCATAACGGGTTTCACACAGGTCTTATATATGCGGACTTTGTTTTTCTTGGACATGTGCTTGTTTGACTCATGTTATGTTTCTTACAAACTTATTAAAGACGAAAAATTGCTTGAATATATAAATATATTCAACCTGTCCGTAGCTCTATAATATTAAGTTTTGTTAAGACTATGAACTACTTCTTGGCTAATATCACACAGGATATTGAATTTTACAGACTTTTGCATGTTATTACTAGTCTCAAGTACATTTACATGTCACTTTAGACAAGTAACATTGTTTTTAAGATCATTTCTTTCTATTTAAATTAAGTAAATAGCCATCTACAGACGCGTTTAAATAGAAAGAAATGATCTTAAAAACAATGTTATTTGGCTAGTGCTGTTAGTGACATGAACAGTACTGGGACTAGTAATAACATGCAAATGTCCGTTGTATAATTCAATATCTTGTGTGATATTAGCAGGGAAGTAGTGGTTTCAACATGAGATTGGTTCATAGCCTTAACAAGACTTAATATTATAGAGCTGCGTACAGGTTGAATATATTTATATATTCAAGCTATTTTTCGTCTTTAATAAATTTGTATGATTGTATCTATACTTAGAATGGTTTCACCCATATTGAATTATGTTTTTTACTTAATTTTAATTTATTACAATTGGATATTGATCGATTGTATAAATTTGTTAGTTTTTTCTTTCTGTATATTCCACTTAGTTTTCAATTAATTAAGTGGAATTCCATCATTAGATGAAGAAGACCTCTCGAGCGTTCCCAACCACTTTTTGTTTTTCATTATTCCACTTAGTTATCCATTAATTAAGTGGAATTAATAGTCTTCAATAATTAGATGAAGCAGACATTAGTCTTCTATCGACACTTTTGACTCATTGTTTTCCTCTTTTGTTTTCTGTTGACCATCAATTTCACTCAACATGTTAAGACTTTTTATTTCACATAACTTTCTATCAATTTCAACCAAAATTTTCATAAATATATTTTACACAAAGAATATTGAAAACAATATACTCAACTAATTTTTTTAAGCGGAACATAGCGTGAAGATATAAATATATGCAACCTTTCCGTACCTCTATAATATTATTAAGTCATTTTTAGGACTACAAAGACAAATCTTTCATATTTGCCGGTTATTTACTAGCCAAACAGTCCACTTACATGGCAGTCTAAAAGTGTACACTAAAAAGAGTAGGTATGATTGTATCTACAATTAGTTTAGTTTCACCCCTATATTCAACATACTCAAATATTTATTCAACTTCCACTTTCGATCAATTTTATCCAGTCTACCTTTTTTTTAAATCAATTTTTCAGCAACTGTGCACTTTCTTGCATGACTTATTTTTACACGCCTTCTCCGATATTAAATTAGTTCACCTCATCGATCACAAAATCTTCACAGCCATTTGCTCGGCGAGATAATTATATCAGGAAGCTCATTTCCGTTTTACCTATAAATTTTCATGTTCCAACAGCCATTCCAGACTTACATTAAAAGGCGCAACCCTTTCCCGTACAATTTATAATTAAATTCTTCATCTAAACATTACTAAAAGACTTCGATTATCTATTTGCAGCTGTTTTAATAGTCGAGTGCTTTTTACTGCAGATGATAATTGTTTATTTAAAGCACTTCGTATTAATATCTGTGCAGTGGAGTTAGTAAGAAAGTTCCGATAGCTGCATAAAGTTGTGAGCTAAACAAAAATAATTTATAATGGTTGTCTTAAAAGGAAGTTGCACAAGGTGTGGCTTTAGCCGTGTAAATCGTTGCTTTACCAACGCCTTACACAGCACTTGTTAATAATATTAACATTTTTTTTTATATAAATATTTAATCTTAAAATGTTTCTCCTCGACGGCACACAAATATATTTTATCACAAGTAAAATGAAAATAAGACGTTATTCTTATATACTTTATGCATTATACAAAGGGCTATCGACCACAAGGTCCTTCTGCCCGTTATTCTTATATTTGTTATTCTTTCTAAATTATTCGAAAAATTTCTAACGTCTTACATTATTCTTACATTTTGTAATATCTCTTTGTGTTTACATTTAAACGTGTTTTGTTGGTAATTGTATTTCGATGTGTGATTGATTATTTGTGTGTTATTTCCAAGCATGATGTTCCAACTTCTGATCTTGTTTTGCATACATAACTAGTCAAGAGTTTAATAGTTCTAAATTGGAAATAGAATAACAAAGCTATAAACCAATATATAGTTACTGAAATAACCCAAGGTCTTGGAAGCATCGAAGAAAGCTATAAACAAATTTGAGGTTTCCTCCTATATTGTGAAATATTTTTTTATACAAATAATAATAATATATTATATTTCGTAGGAATTTTAAAATACTGATGAATCATATAACACGGTAGATAGTATCGAGTTGAGTGAAACCGTGTTATATGAGAGCGATTGTCGGTATTTATTCTTAGTAGTAGAGTAGTGTTGTTACGGTACATGATAAATCGGCACCGGATAAGTCGGCACCTGACGACTCGGCACTTGCAACTCGGCACCGGACAACTCGGCACCAGGAAAATTCGGTACCGGATAAGTCGGCACCCGGCAAATCGGCACCAGTCATCAGAGTACGAATATATAAATTTTCTATTATAACATAGGTTTTTGTAATATCAAAAACAAAAGAAATCTTTTTATTATTACAGAATGCAACGCATGCCCCTTGAAAGATGAAGGAAATTGTAAACTATTTATTTAGTCACCTTCTACCCAACAGGAGAATTCATGTTGACATGAAAACAGCGTTAAATTAAAAACTAATAATAAAACATAAATAACTTTATTAAAGGTTAAAAGGATAAGAGGTCAACAGAAAATTAAAAATACGAGTGCCGAAATGTCTCGTAGCTGATTTGTCCGGTGCTGACTTATCCGGTGCCAAATTTTCCCGGTGCCGAGTTGTCCGGTGCCGATTTGAAAGTACCGAGTCGTCCGGGTCCGTGTTGTTCTACCATACAATAAGCGGTTTGATGGAGTCTTGAGTTTGCACACCCGCCAGGAACGGCGCTGAGATTCCTTTACTCGAATCAAAAACTGTATTACAAAACAATAATAACGTATTATAATGGGTGATTTTTTAACCGGTTGAGTTTTGAAAAAAAAAACAGAAAATTTAGGTTTTGAGAAAAACAGAAAATTTTCAAAACTGAATGAAATATTTCTTTGGACCGATAAATGTATGCCTGCCATTTACTTTTTAAAGATTATTTCATGTAAATGTTGCCCGTGGCTACGCCGTAGGTAGTCCATCCGTGAGCTCCAATTTTGGCATACTTTTTCCAGCATTTCGTCCGGTATCTAACCAATGGAAGCTGTAATGTTGTCTTCCATAGCTAGATAAACCCATGTTATGTATGTTAGCCATTTAGATATAAATTAGCTTAAGATAACTGGCTCAGTGAGAGAGCGGAGAGCCGGCAATGTATTCTTTTCTTACATTATAAATAAATACGATGTCTTCCATGGCTGGAATTGTGGCTGGCTTGTTCCTGTACACGAGAGACTTCACGTATACAAAATAGTCTACAAATATGTACACAAAATAGTCTAGAGGGGTCAAATCGCATGATTTTGGCGGCCAATGGACTGCTCCAATACGTGAGATTAATTGCCCACTAAACTCGCCTTTTCATAGGTGCATGGTATCGCGTGCCGTGTGGCATGTGGCACCGTCTTGTTGAAACTACAAGTCAAACAAGTCCAGTTCTTCCATTTTGGGCAAAAAAGTCGGTAATCCTCGCACCGTACCTTGCTCCATTTCTTCTTCTTCTTGTTTCGAATAGGCTTTCTTTGGACCACGCTTGTTCAACTTTTGGGCTTTTATCTTTCTTTGCCCAGCATTGTCGCATCTTCTGCCGGTGTAACTCCTTTCTCTCTTCTGTCCAGGGGGTACCTTTCCTTCGGGGTTTTTCCTGAAATCTACTTCCTTCAGGGTGCGTCTCACAGACTGTCTGTTTTGGAGATCTGTTATTCCCTGTTCTTTAATATTCCTTCACAGTTTCTGTCAACCAAGTGATACGAACCTGCAAAAAAATTCCCCATATTCCTTTACCGGGCCTAGGATCTTCCTGAGGATTCTCCTCTCTCTGATTTACAATTCCTCGACTAGACCTCTTCGGTTCAAGGATAGACACTTCATGGCATACAGGGCTTCTGGGCATATGACTGATATGTAGTGCTTAAGTTTCAGCTTGCGTGACAGGCATTTCTTATTGTAGGTGTTCTTATGCAGTCGATAGGCTAGTTCTAACTTCTTGACTGTCATGGATAATTTAGTGCTTAAGTTTCAGGTTGCGTGACAGGTATTTCTTATTGTAATTGCTCTTAGTCAGTCGATAGGCTAGTTCTAACTTGTTGACCCTCATGGATAATGATTCTCTTTCTGATAAGTTGGGTTCAATCCATTCGCCGAGATACTTAAATTGCTCAGTCCTCTTGATGGTTCCCTGCTCTAGTAACATCTCTCTGTTTGCTTAAGTGATGTTGGTGAAGAATCCTGTTTTCTCCAGCGAGGCCCACTTTGGTGACCCACTTTGGCAACCTGTTTTCTGAGGCAATTTACCTGCATTGTTGCCATTTCAAGAGAATCAACAATCAGTGCCATGTCATCTGCAAAAACCAGGCAATCTACAACTAGTCCATCGTTCTTCCAATCGTCCAACGTCCCAGGTAGATACCACTCTGAGCACCCAAATTGTTCAGTTCCTTGCGCCATTCTCTCATAACCTTTTCAAGGACACAGTTGAAGAAAAGTGGGGAAAGTCCATCTCCTAGTCTCACTCCAGTTTTTATTTCGAAGCTTTCTGAGATCTCACTTATAAAGTTAACCTTGGGATGGGTGTTGGTCAAGGTTTCTAGGATGAGTCTGCAGGTTTTGTTGTCTAGCCCTAGCTCCTGGAGTACTCTGTTAAGTGTTTCTCTATCAATGGAATCGCAGGCCTTAATAAAATCAACAAAGGTGGCGACCACCTTGCGGTTTCTCATCTTGGAGTATACACTAAAAGTGGTTCGGGGGAAGCGCTCACTAAACCCCCTATTCCACCTTGGCTTTTAGTATGCGCCACACCGGTATCGCATATTTTGCATTCATTCGGGGTGGCCAGCCCGGGCGGTTAGTAAAAACCGCCCTCAGTTGTTGTCTCCCCGACCAGGATTCGAACCCGGGTCTCCCGCATTGAAAGTCGGGTATGTTGTCAACTACACTACCGAGGGGGACATCCTGGTGTATTGAAGTACAGTTTTAAGATTAAGGATCCTGAACACAGGATCGGGTCTTCCTGAAGCCTCCAAGATATTTTCCCAGTTGACTATGCAGCTGATTTACTGCCCTTGTTTGCAAGGCCTTGGAGAGAATCTTTTATGTTACCGGGACGAGAAAATTCCACGGTAGTTGTTTAGATCAGTAAAATTTCCCTTTTTGTGAAGCGGATGGATCAGAGCCGATTTTCAATCAGGTGGTAATTTCTCTGTTTCGTATTGTTGGTTAGCTTGCTCACGGCATTGCTTCCAGCAACTTTACACAGATCAGCGACGATAGAGTCCTCTCCAGCTATCTTATTATTCTTAAGAAGTTGAATGATCTGGCCAACTTCTTCCAATGAAGGAGGCAGCGAGTCCGGGTTAGGTGTGGTTTGTTTATAGTCGAAGTCTTCGCTGGGTGGATTACAGTTGAGTAGTTTTTTAAAGTACTGAGGTAAAAGGCTGGCAGTTGTCCTTGTCGTGTCCGAGTCTCTGAAGTGGAGGCTTGCGGAGCGTATTTTCTGAGTGTCTGCTTGAAGGTTCCGTAGAAACCTCTGGAGTTATTCTTAGCAAAGCTCTCTTCGATTTGGGTTACTTGGTTTTGTGTGAAGGTCGGGCGGTTCCTCGAATTATCTTGGCTGTAAGATTTCTTTGTTTGAAAAAGTTATGCCAATTTTCCTTGGTCTCTTTAGAATTTCACTTCACCCAGGCTGTCTGTCTTTTGGGCTATTGCATTTTCACAGTATTCAGTCCACCACGGATGCTTCCTTCTTCTAGCGTGAGGGGGGTGGGGGGCGAGTTCCTTGCTTCATTTACTGTAACGTTGCAATTAGAGTACTGTACAATTTATCGTTCTTGAAGATGTATGGTCCAATGATATCGCCGGCCCACAAACAGTGCATCTTTCAGGGTGTATTGACAACTCCCTCTGGCTGCTCTTCACACCATGTTCGGCAATTATGTGTGTTGACGTACCCATTGAGCCAAAAATGAGCTTCGTTCGCACAAGGTAGTAGCCTGGCTTAAGTTCTTACCGCAGCTGTATTTTGTGTGGTTTCATACCGTGGTCCCTGAGGTAGTAACCTGGCTTCAGTTCTTACAGCAGCTGTATTTTGTATGGTTTCATGCAGAGGTCCTTGTGTAAAATCTTCCAGGTGGTCGAATAACACAAGCCATAATTGATGACAACGGGGACGAATTGACATATTTCGATATTCATTGATACTCCCCGATACAGCAGCAATATTTTTCTCGGTACGTATTCTTTGCATACGGTTTGGTGGATTAATGTCCAATGAAGTGAAACTGGTGCTAAATTTGGTCACAACAGCTTGAATAGCCTCGAAGAATGTTATAAACAAATTTGAGATTTAGTGGAATAGTTTTTTTTAATTTGAGGAATAGTTCGGTGGGTCGATTATGACGACCATAAAATGGACGTAATTTACGAAACACATTTCTCACACAGCACGAATTTTGATAATAAAATTCAATGATTTGCAAACACGTGACATTGTCACATGTCACAAATCTTTTTTTTACACTGAAAAACCGAATAGCAAAAAAATCACTCGTTATAATATATTATATTTCGTAGAACTTTTAAAATACAAATGAATCATATAACACGGTAGATAGTATCGTTTTGTGTGAAACCGTGGTAAAGATATATAAACGGTAGTCGATATTTATTCTTATATACGAGTAGTTTTGTTGTAACATGTTACATACATTAAGAGGTTTGAGGGTGTCTTGCACTTTCGCCAGGAACGGCCCTGGGACATAGTATCGTATTGTGATAGTATCGTGTTGTGTGAAACCGTGTTATACTTATATTAACGGTAGTCGATATTTATTCTTATATACGAGTAGTGTTCGTGTAACATGTTATATACATTACAATTTTGCCGGTCAGGGTATTCGATAACACGTTTTCTGGAATCGAAATTAGGCCGAACAAGTATTGGAGATTATTTTGGAGAATTATTTAGAATATTATTGGGAGAATACTATTCTGAAATTTGAACCTTTGATTTATAAATCGAATTTGCCAGTCTAGATACTCGATAACTCGAAATTTGTTGGAATTGAAATTACAGAGGATGTTAATTTGAATTTGATTGAAAAGAGATGTTAACGAGTTTGACTCAAGTTTTTGTCGACGTAGAAAAGTCGAAATTAATTTTCAGTTAACTCGATTGTCAAAAAAAAAACATTATCTTGAAAAATAAACAACTGGAAGTAAAATGAATGTGCTTATTGAACATTCATTTTCCTTTCTATTCGCCTATTTTACAAAATAATATTATTCGATTTGTTTTAGCACTAATTATATAAACTTAATAAAATTGGAACACAGATTGAATATATAAATATATTCAACCTTTCCGGAGCTCTATAATATTATTGAGTCTTTTTTTAGGACTACCAACGTGTCTGCAGATGGCTATTCACTTAAGTTAATGGATAGACATGAACTTAAAAAACAATGTTATTTTTCCTTTTTTTTTTTGTGTGTGTGCCACGAAAGTGGACTGAAGGCTAGTAAATAACGGACAAATTTCACATGAGATTTGTTTTGTTAGTCCTAAAAAAGACTCAATAATATTATAGAGCTCCGGAAAGGTTGACTATATTTATATATTCAGGCTGTGTTAAGACTTTATTAAGTTCATCATATTATGGTCTAACAATCTTAAATACATGAGACAAGACATAATATTCCCTTTGTCTAATAATTGTCAGTCATCACACGCATTTCAGAATAAACGCTATTGACCTATTGAGTACTTCCAATTATCATTCCATACATTTTTATTCATACCGTATTAAAAATATGTATTATATTAACTAATAATTGAACAAAACATGATTATATTGTAATATAAATACTTTAATGCTTCCTTTGAAACATTTTCGATTTTTCTTTTTTCTGTCATGCAAGCTAAAATACGTTTTTCCTACCCGGTTGGTCTGAAACAAAGGGGGTAAAACCCCGGAAACCAATCACAGGAAATTCCGGAAACACGCAACCTTATTGCGACCCGACAACGGCTCGAATGAAACGGTGACAGTCGGTTTGTAAACCGACACATTATGTTTGTTACAAACATCCGCTACTTCTTTCAATTATAGCAAACACAAAACTGTTTTTGATTCTTTATGAAATGCGACTACTTATAAATAGTACAACGCCCCATATTTTACGCTCACATGGTGCATCTACAACCTAATGGTCACCATATGGATTGGAAAGTGCAGAGAAACTCGCTCTAGACAAATAGCACACCATCTATAAATTGTAAAGAGTTAATTGAGAAATTTATAGAAATAGTTTTGCAGAAACTGTGTAGATTAAATATTTGATGTAATTAATGCTTGGAATAGCATATTGTTATTAGAATTACATATAGAATATATTAATACTTAGTATTACACGATTTCGTTTTTACACGGTACATACGTCATACATCTGTTCTTGTAATATAAATATAAAATTATTCGTCTCAATACCGTGTAAAAAAGTTCGCGTTAAAGCAGTATTTCAAAAACTTATTTTTGTAAACGCAGAAAACTTCCACAACGCGATGGATAGTTTCCTACAAAGTTCGTGTTGTGTGAAACCGTGTTATATGAGATTAGAAGCCAGCACAAAAATAGGATTAGTGATGTCCATAATCGACAGATGCAAATCATACTTGAAAATCGTGTCGAATTCTAACCGTGTTGTAGGTTACTCTGATTTATGACTTCATACTTAAAAGTTGTGTTAAAATCTAAAAGGTTACTTTGTTTTATGAGTTTCGGCAATATTTCTTATCATTATAAAACCGTGTTGCGAAACCGTGTTGGTATATATCAAGCTGTAGGAGGGTTAATGTATAATTTTGAAATATATAATTATGTGAACCGTGTTATATGGGACTAGAAGCAAGCAAGTAAACAGGATTCAAATATAAAAATACCAAAATTTTGTAAGTTTTAGTATTTTTATTTTTAGTCAGATTTAAAAAAATTCTTAAGTGAAAACGAACTGCAAATATTAAATATTTTCTGCTATCGCGAAATACAGTAAATACAAACGCCTCGTTAATTAATATACCAATTCCCACAGTTATTTAATTATTTCGAATTGGAAAGCGGCTCGAATAACAATGTATCGCGAGCATGCGTGTGTACCTTTTATAAACAACCTTCGGTTTCTAAACTTGCCTTCCGTGAAACGGATAAAAGTAACGTGTAGCGGTGCCAGTGAAAAAATGTTAATTATTGTTATGTATAAATTATCCGGCCGCCGTGCAAATCGGACATGTCCGAATGCATCGCGTTGTATCGCGTAATATTCACGGAAAATCACTGCAATTATTGTTCCAATCCCGCGAGATTAATCTGTCAAATATAATTGCGATTTTGAAAACAATTTACGAACAAAAATGAATCCACTCCAGTCTTGTCTGTTTTATATGTCGCACAAAACTTTTCATCGTGTTTTGCGATATTTTGTCAAAATTCGAGTAGTTTGATACGTTGAGTCCAAATTCGCAATATAAATCAGCAACCCAAATGAGCAAGTGCCCAAATTTTCACCTCTATCTGATCACAGTTAATATTGCTCTCCTCCTAATCTTCCCCTTCTCTCCCTTCTCCTTTCGTTATGACTTTAGCAATGGCTCCAGCATCGTAGCCTTCCTTCTTTTCACCAGAAAAGTCCTTACTTTGATAGTAAGCCACGACGTGCTGATTTTGCCGTACCTTTGGGACATCGGCATTCTTTCATCCTACTCCATCCTCAACTACCTCCTCAAAGGTCGACAATGCTTCTTTGCAAATTTGAGGAATTTGGGGAACGTGTTCTTCTTCAGCGTGGTCTAATCCCTTCAAAGGATTTGACGGACTAATCCCTTCAAAGGATTTGACCTTAAATTTGGTGTGGGTTTTAGGAAAGGCAGCGCGATTTTCAAGGAATATAGGAGGAGGAAGAGGGAGCAGTGCAAGAAGTCATAAACAAGAACGAGGAAGAGTCGATGAAGGTGAAGGATGATGATAGTTTGAGTAAATCTACACAGACTGAGATCCACATGCAGGCTACCAAGTCCTGTCAGTTTAATAATATCTCGGCTGGTTTATCTCGGAAAACCAATAGTCCATTTGAGTTTATCAACAACAATATTGAGAAATTCATCACGGAACATTCCATCCAAACCAGTGGATTTGAGTCCGGCGATTTCGAGGGCAAACCCGAGAAACAAAACCTGCTCAGCTCAATCAAAGCCCAAGCACATAAGAATCTTGGCATACCGGTCTCCAATAAGATTCCCAATAAGAGGAGGGACCTAGATGTGGTTAATATCGAGGACTTGATGCCACAGAAATCTTGCAATGGTGTTAAGACGTCTGTGGAGAAGACCGCTATCTGGTTAAGGAAGCTAAGAGCTCAGCGGCGGCTAAAGGAGCCACGGTGAAAACTATCTTCGCGAAGCGGAACCTGAAGTGTTCCTGTCCAACTCGGTGATCAGCACGAGGAAGTCGAAGAAGTTCAAGCAATACACGAAAAAGATTTATATAAATAATAATTTATATATTATTTTCCGTTTTATTTATATTCCGTTTTAATATAGTCTATTATTGCAAAAAATATGCCTTGTATAGTTTTGCCTTCAACGATAAGTTTTGCCTGTCTAATCTTGTGCGTCTGTGTTCTTTCAACTTGTCTTCTTCCAAAGAATTTTCCACTTAAATCATCCCACTACTTTGATGCCAACTCTGTTGAACTGGACAAAAATCTTTACAGTACCTAACTCGTGAAATGTTTTTCATTAAATTTTATATTACATTCATCATCTCAATTCAAGTTCCAAATTATCATCTACTCTACCTACCTCGACCCTTTAAAAAAACTAATTTGCTTGCTGTTTTATTAATTTCTGTGGTGGTATGAACAGGCTCTTCAGTCGGTAATAGTTTAACAGCTGGTGAAGGCTTTAATATTAGGCAAAGACTGCTGTTTTTATTTCGCCAATTTTTGTCCTTCGAAACTTCCTTCGCCCATGATTTTGGGAACAAAACATTATTTAGAATTCTGTGTTGTTAATTTGTTGGCGATAATTCGGGCAACTTTGGCGGATGACAAAAAATTGGTTTACATTCATCATCTTACTTCAGGTTCCAAATCATCATCTGCTTTTCCTGACTCAACCATATTCTTTAATAAAACTAATTTGCTTGCTGTTTTATTAATGTCTGTGATAGAATGAACAGGTTTTTCAGTCGGTAGTAGTTTAACAGCTGGTGAAGGCTTCCGTATAAGGCAAAGACTGTTGTTCTTGTTTCCCCAAGTTTTGTCCTTAGGAACTTCAGTGATGCCCATAATTTTGGGAACAAAAAATCATTTAGAATGCGGTGTTGTTAATTTGTTGGAGATAATTCGGGCAACTTTGGCGGATGATAAAAAATTGTTTTACATTCATCATCTTACTTCAGGTTCCAAATCATCATCTCCTCTTCCTGACTCAACCATATTCATTAACAAAATTTACTAATTTACTTGCTGTTCTATTAATTTCTGTGATGGTATGAACAGGCGGAAAAGGACTTTAGGCTGAATTAGGTTTTCCCAATCTCAAGTATCGAGAGGAAATTAAGAAAATTACTCATACATACACTAGGGGTTTTGAGGGAGAAGAGAGAAGACCTACCAGACATGTCTGGTCGCAGCAACGAATACTCGCTCAATCGTTGCGCATAAAGAGTTATTGGGCAAACATCAAGGCCAATAAATGTTGATTCTGCGTGGTCTTAGGAGTCCCATTCTCGCAGAAGAAGAAGAATTTTCATTATGATGGATTGAACAGGTCCTTCAGCCGATAGTAGTTTAGTTGGTGAAGGCTTTGCAAAGCAAAGCAAAGGCTGTTGTTCTTCTTTCTCCAAGTTTTGTCATTTGAAACTACATTCGCCCATGATTTAGGAACAACAAATCGTTAAGATTTTGGTGTTGGTGCTTGTTTTCGGGCGATGGATAGTTCTCGTATAGACTCTAGATACTCAAGCTTGATTCAATATATCTACAAACATGGTACCTTGCTTGCATGTCAAGCTGGAAGAGGATTGGGTTACGGGAGAAATACCGTTCAGGAGGTGCGTCCGATAAGGCGAACTTTTTACCCTAGCATTGGAGAACGTATTTAAAAATCATTCTTGGGAGCGAAAGTGAGCCGACATCGACGGAAGCCGCATTAATCACCTAAGCTTTGCCTACGATATTGCACTTACCAGTAGCGACCCAGGTGAACTAGGAATAATATTTTTTCGAATATTGTTGTCCGTTGCATTTGCTAAGTTGTGATGAGAGAAGACGGGAAAGACTCTTTATCCATACGTAGTGGTATCGCTGGGTTGCATCACTACAATCTTCATCCTCATCATAATATTCGTCTTGAAGCATGATAAGGTTGATGTGTTTCGGTTGTTTGTTTTTAGTTAGATATGTAGGGACAACATTAAATTTATTTCTTCCGGCTTTCTCTAGTATGTATATGATAACCGATACAGCATTTTGATTCTCGAAACGGGGGCTTGTTTAATTGACATCGGCATTGTTATGTTTTTTAGATTAAGGATAGTGGAATAGTGAGTCTATGAGGATACACGGTCTCCATGACATGGCGCTGGATGGAGTGTTGATGTCACTGCCCATGCAAAACAAGCATCACCATCATTCTTGATATTGACGCAAGCTTCCTTAGTTTTATATATCGGGGTAGCTCAATGTATGAGGATCTTAGTTGCGTTGTATTTTTTTTAATGTTGAATGTAACATTGACAATGTTATTGAGAGCACAGCCGCTATCTTTTTCTTGGAACTCCTCCAATTGTGTGAGAATTGTGTTTCGAATAGTCTCAAACCATTTTTCGATGTTTGTTTATATATCGCGGTGTTCTTCGTCATGATATATTTAAAATCACGGATCTCCTCGTTAGCTTTGGTTATTATAAATTTTTATAAGACAGCGCTTACTTTCACAGCTGTTTCTTTCTTGCGGACGTTCATAATACGACGTCTGAACAGGTCTTTAGCCTCTAGAAAATCCGTAGGATCTTTATGGGCGATATTTGTAAATACCACAGTTCGCATTCTAGAAATTAAAGCTGATGTCTGCTCAATACATTCAACTCTAGTACTGACGTAGTTTGCGCTGTTTGGGTTGGATGGTTGGTGACCGGCTCCAGTAATTCCACACATTACCTTCATCATACTGCGAAAACCGGTCATTAATGCGGTACAACCCATTATGTGCTGCTTCGCTCCAACTGATGCAGCTTTTTTATGGGCAGTTTAAGTAATTGTTATAAAAATATCTCGGTTTATTTCTTCTGGTATTCTAACCATTGATTGGTAATATTTTCAAAGTACACCATTGATTGCTTTCGACAATAACTTCCAAGATCGATCTTCCTCAGAACAAGTCACATGTAAACTCGAAGAAATATCCCAAGCGGTGGGGCTGCAAATGAATCTTTAGAAAACTATTATCATGAGCCCGAGCAATCATCGTCACCATCGGGAATTATACTCTTGAGAAAGTCCATGAGTATGAATATCTCGGACACAATCAAGTTGGGAAAGGACAATCAGTGGCCTGGGCGGCCGGCTCAGCTACATTCTCCGGGAACCACGCATCCCACGTCAAGAGGAAGGTTTATTATACTCATGCATCTTGCCGGTCGCAACGAATAGCCTGGAGACTGTAACTCTAACGATGTACTGCGCAGATCGACTTCGAGTCTGCCAGCTAGCGATGGAACGAGCGATGCAGGGAATCAGCCTCAGGGACAAAATCCGAAATGAAGAAATCAGGAGGAGAACAGGGGTCGTGGAGGTGGAGCGAGTGGTGCGTCTTAAGTGGCAATGGATGAGTCACATAGCGATAGACAAAATCAAGTGTACTAAAATCCTACTGCAATGGAGGCCGCGAAGATTGAAGAGAAGTGTTTGGCATCAGACTTCAAGCAGGATGACGAGACGATCGATATGGAAAAATTGGGAAGAGGCATATGTTCAGGAGTGGACAAAACGGGCTAAAAGAAGAAGTTTGTTGGCGATAAATCGGGCAACTTTGACAGGTTTATGAATACTTTAAGAAGGAGAAATGTACAAGGAACCATAATTATCACTACTCATCCCTAAAGCTTGGGAAGGAACTGGTTCTATAATCTCTTCATTATCTTGCCATAGCCATGCATATAAAAATGCAAAACGTCTAAACGACAACTATCGCTTGTATACTTCTTAATTCTGAGGCCAAAATGTGTCGGCAAGCTAAAAAGTTCTTTCCTAAAGTGAACCACCTCCGTGGGACACAAAGTCCCAAATTCCACGAATTTTTCTGAATGGTTTGAGACTCCTTCTTGACCAATCTTGATGATATCGTCCCTACCATGTCAAATTGTCGAATATGGAAATCGGTACTTTTCAGGAGAACAAAAAAACTGATTTAATAGTTCATCCAAAATCAGCGCATTACCAAAATAACAATTTGGATTATTTTTTATATGCATTTTTAATGCTTTTGTGGGTAGTACTAGGATTAAGCTGTTCACTACGTCTTAATAATTAATGAATCATATTCGTTGATAGTGTGATATATTGAAAATCCTTCATGTTCGATACTTTATCAAAGACATTTCCAGCGTTCCTTTAGGGGCTACAGATTCGAGGTTTTGGCCCACCAGGCGAATCGTCCCCAATGCAAGAGCAGGGTATTGAATATGAAGAAACGACTTTTTCGCATTCGATCGTTTGACATGGTAGGGACGATATATTGTCAATCTGATTTAGTCTTGTCTATCTAGTCTGCCTAGTCTTCTTTGTCTAGTGTGCTAGTCTTAGTCCTAGTCTTCTTATCAATCTAGTCTTTGTCTCAATAAAAAATAAATATTTTTTCTAATATAGAATATTAGAAAAAATATTTGATCACCTTTGGTGATAATCAAGATTTTTTTTTTAATTTCAATAAAAGCCAAATAAAAAATAACATTGGCTGTTTCCTATTTGGAGTTAGCAAAAACTGCACTTGGTGGCATCCCTTAATTGCAGGCACATTTTCATTACATTTTTACATTCGCGCACATTTTTCACGAGAACCTTTGCACCACCATCAGTCTTTGTTCCCGCTATATTCTGATTTATATCGATATCGCTTCCAGCTACGACACTCACCGCCCTCAAAACTTCCTCTTGCTTAACTGCCCCAACTTTATCCCTAATTAAGGAGCCGCATGATCTCGCCTTATACAATTTTCCTTTAGAGAGAGCCCAGGTGTAGGTACAAAAATTCTCAGGCACTTGAAAATACCTGCCTAGTAATCTGATTTTCTTTGAACCCATCAATTTATTTTCTTTTTCTTTGTCGATTTCGTTCGTTCCTTTGAAAGTATCTTTCCGGGAGAAATGTTGATTGGTCTTCTCTTCGGCTGGTCTCTTTCCTGCCATTGTGGAACCGACAACCTTGCACCGAAACCTTTAACTTTCGGTAACGCCTTGACTTGCGGACTACTACTATTCGTGTCCGGATCACACTATGTCCTTTCAAAAGTTTGCGGCTCTAATCGACTTGTCATTTGCTAAAATTAGGTCGTTCCCTGTGCAGCTCTGTCACATGTCGGTGCAGGTCAGCAGGTGTCGAGGATTCTGGATTTCTCCGCAGGAACACTGAGCATTTCGGTAGCATTCCCCATTTTTGCAGGTTTTCTCTGCACCTCGAGACTCCTGTTTCAAGTATGTTGAGCGTTCTCCAGATTGGGTATGGGAGGGAATGTCCCGGTGCCAGCTCCTCTTTTTGTTGGGTGATTGGGTCTTGTACTCTGGCATCCAGAGAGACTTGCAAAGGTGCTGTTCTGGCCAAAAAGCTGTGGCGGGATCGGAGTCTGTGTCTAGCTGGTTGGTGGCCATAGAGCGGGTGCCTTGGGTCGGTCTCTTGTCGCCCGCTTTCTGCCTCAGCGGCTACCTCTCTCCTGATGCGAGGCGGTGCTATCCCAGCGAGAGAGTATACCTGATGAAGTGGCGTAGGCTTCAGGCAACCTGTTATTAGGCGGACTGCTTGATTGAAAGGGACGTCGATTTGCTTTGCGTGAGTGGATGCACACCATACTGGAGCGGCGTATTCGGCTGCAGATAAGCTTAATGCAAGGGCTGCGGTTCTCAATGTTACTGGTTGTGCTCCCAATGACCTACCAGTAAGTTTCTGGAGAAGGTTGTTTCTTATTGTTACCTTTTTTCTGGTGTTGAGGCAGTGGCGCTTATATGTAAGAGCTCGATTTATTGTTACCCCGAGGTATTTTGGAGTTGGGCAGTGTTCTAACTGTTGGTCACACTCACTATATTCATCTGTCTCATTGCCTCCCTGTTGCAAAGGTAGAGGGCGCACACTTGAGTTTTTGCTAGATTCGGTCGGAGGAGATTGTGCTCGTAGTAGGCGGCAAGGTCTTTCAAGGCATTTGTCGGTTTTCTCTCTGTCTCATGGAAACTATTTCCTTGGGCTGCTAGCGCTGTGTCGTCAGAATATATAAAGTGCCTTATCTCCCGCCGTATGGGTTGGTCGTTGGTATAGATATTTTACAGTAATGGGGCCAGTACACTGCCCTGCGGAATTACGTTCCTCTGCAGGCGCCATCTGCTATTAATCCCTAACAGGCTGACAAAGAAACGGCGGTTTTGGAGGAAGACTTGCGGAAAGATTGTCGGTTATAACAAGAGTGTGTCCTCCGCCTCCCTCCTCTTCAGTTATTCGATTCAACGATTGACTTCCTGCAAGCCGCGTCTCACCCCTTCTTCTACTTGCTTTGTGTCTACGACCTAACATTGCGCTATTTCCTATAATATACTTTCTTCCACAAGTAGTACTTACTAGAATTATTCCTTTTTTATCTCGGCTTTGCGTTCCTCCACTTCTATTGTTTCTAATTGTTTCTCCAAGCGTTCCATTTCCAGGTGCTGCGGCTCTGGGTTCTTGAGAATCACTCGAGTCGTCATGTGTCTGGCAAGTCTGGGAGTATAGTCTTATTTGTCTAGTCTTGCTTCTCTAGCCTTATTTGTCTAATCTTGTCACGCCAGAGCAAAACTGCCAATAGTAAGTTTTTCAAAGAATACGAAATGATTCAGGTACATCGTCGTTTACCAACCTATTTAAACACAAGTTAAGAGTCAGACACACATGTCATACTACCAAGGTTTAGGTGTGGAAGTGAAGAGCGTGGTTGGAAATAAAGGATGTGTGACCAATGTAGGAAGTGTAGAATATTTGGGACAGGAGAGGATAGATGGAAACATTGGATGGAAGAATGTACAAGGAATTATTGGAAGGAACAAGAGAAAATGCAAGGGCGAGAATGGAAAGAGTGTATGGATGAAAGGGGAAATGGTTTGGTGTTGTTATAATAAAAGAGTATAAAATAAATAAATTAATAATAATCTTGTATATCTACTCTTGACTGTCCAGTTGCTTCTGTTCAGTCTTTTCTGTTCAGTTTTGTCTCTTATCAATGTTATACCTGCCTGACAAGCGGGAGACCCGCGTGCGATTCCCGGTCGAGGAGGTATCATCTAGGGCGGGTTTCACTAACCGTCCGGGCTGCCCACCCTGGATGAATGCGAAAAATGCGATACCGGGATGGCGCATACTAAAAGCCAAAGTGGAATTCAGTGAGGAATTCAGTTCAGTGAGGTTGCCCAAAGACCACTTTTTGTGAAAAAAGAAGTCTTGTCTCTTGAGTTTTCTTTGTCTAGTCTAGTCTGTCCAGTCTTGTCTGCCCAGTCTTATTTGTCCAGTCTTGTCTGTCTAGTCTTATCTGTTCAGTCTTGTCTTTCCAATCTTGTCTGTTCAGTCTTGTCTGTCCAGCCTTGTCTATCTAGTTTTATTTGTCGGGTCTTGTCTGTCTAATCTTGTCTTTATAGTCTTATCTTTTATCTGCTTACTCTTAGGTATCTAGTATTGTCTGTATGATCTTTCCCCCGCATTGTCTTGTTTGTCTAGTCTTGTCTCGTGTGTATTGTACAATATTGTTGACTTAATCTCGTCTAGTTGGTCATGTTAGTTTAGTCCTGACGTCTCTCTAGTCTTTACTGTTTAATCTAGTCTGTCCACTTTTCTGCTTCTAGTCGTGTCTTTCTATTAATGCGTGTTTATTATAGACGTATTATAATATAAATATAAGTATAAGGTTACTAAATTGTGTTATAAACAATTTTTTGTTAATGCATCTATTTCGTTGTCTACAGCAAATTAAGCATTGTGTCATTGTTTATTTCTTTGTGTCAAATTAATATCTCGAAATGCCTCCAAATAACCATTTAATCTTATTAATTACTCTTAAATCTGTATTTTACGCATCACAAACGAGCTTTATTGAATAATTCAACAACACATTGAGATTTATTATTTGCAATAACTTATTTCCAAGTGGATTTATTTGAACATCATTGTTTAACATAATTAGAACAATTGAAACAAATGGTAGATCGTAAAACTTTCTTTTGTTTCTAAAAGTATGGTTTAATCATATTTTGCTCTTCTGCGAAACGGAATGAAAGGAAGTTAGTTAGGAGCCCTCGAATTCTCTTAATTAGGATGCCGAGGCGTCAATTAATACAATATAGCTGATTGTAATCTCCTGCTGGAATTTCTAAAACTACATGAATGAATAACATTCGCGAGTAAATATGCATTATGTTTTGTAGTTTTCAAACGACTGGCGAAAGGTTTTTTTTTAATGTTGCGTGAATAATATGGGAAATATTTCCGATTCTACCATTCGCAAAGATGGGAATAATTAACAATTCAATGGATCTTTTTTACTTCCCTGTTTTCGTTTTTACGAATTTTTATTTAAATTTTTTATTCCATTTTTGTTAACAAAATTTCGATTTTTAAAACTTCAAACTCAAAATAAATTTGTTTAAAGTAAATTTATTTAGAAGTTTAAAGTCTGTGTTTAATCATATTCATCTAGTCGCACATCAAAATGAACATATTGTTAATAAGTACATTATTGTACTATGTGAAGGATGTCATTATTATAATCGTGTGTAAAAGTATACAAACCGTGCGTAAAAGTACAATTGTCAATCTAATTAAGTTTCATTATTAAACGATTTCTCTTTGTTGTTACTATGGCAACAACTCGCGTTTAATCTTCGCAACTCATGCACAAAATCCCTTCTTCACACACTTGTATCATAAACTACTATTATTAGCAAGATTAAACACAGTAGTTCAGACCAGTAAAACTAAATAGGAAAAGCTAGAAAACCAATAAAATTGATAATATACTAAATATTTCAAACTTGACATGCTAAGGTTTCAAATAACTTCCCTGTTTTCGTTTTTGCGAATTTTTATTTAAATTTTTCAATCCATTTTTTTTAAAGAAATTTTCGATTTTTAAAGGCTTAAACAAACAATAATTTAAACTGCTTACAGTTCTAAAATCTGCTTTTAATTTCGGTTTATTAGCTAGTGTTTATTAGCTAGCTTAAACACACTAGTTCAGACGAGTAGAACTAAATAGAAAAAGCTGCAGAAAAGTAATAGATAGTAGCTAAAATACTAAATATTTCAAACTAGAAATGTTAAGATTACCCAAACAAGATTAGATAAACTGTACTAACAAGATTAACGACAAATATATACATTTGACAAATATATACATTTGACAAATATATACATTTGGACCAAAGTTAGGAAGACACATAGCTTTGGAATGTAAATCGTGTTGGAACGACGTAACTATTCTGGTTTCAACTATAAATTAGGGTGGAAAAGCGAAGAAGTCAGGGAATTTAGGGCAGGCTGTATGAAGGTGTATCAACCCTCTGTGTTATTATTAGCATTTGCGAAGATTCATTGTAACTACCCACGACACAAACGGCTTAACTTATCTTGGCTAGAAGGCGTTTGGATTTATCTGTTTCCTGTCTAAAGTGTCGTGAAAGTGACCTTGTCGGGTTTCGGAGAAAGACCCATCATTTAAATATTGAACAATGGATGTTTTATTAAGTTTTTAGAAATCCTGACTTACACTAAGGTTTGTTTTTTCTTTGTAGATGATTTGAGAATACATATATTTTATTTTTGCTTTGAATTTCGAAGAAAAGTTTGGAAATTATGCTAATTAATAATTATAGTAGGAGTATTTATAAATAAGCAAAGTTGATTCAATTTATATTTGTGTGTATTGTGCTACTAGTTATTATACAGGGTGGGCCTAAAGTCACGACTGCTTGTAAAAATGTAATAACTTTTTGTTTATTATTATTTTTTATTCTTTTTTTTTTCTAAAATATGATAGTAAGTTTGTATGATATACATTTTAATTATGAAAAATAATATCAGAGAGCTGACCACCATTTTCATCGATGCACATTGGGCTCTTATAGGGGCGTTTTGTATAACTGCACCCATAGTTTCAGGCTCTATTGTTCTGATCTCAGTTTCAATGTTGTGCTTTAGCTGCTCTATAGTTTGGGGCTTGTTAACATACACTCATTCAGTAAAATTGAATGCCCATTGGAAAAGTAAAATTCTACCACTTTGGTTCGTTGCTCGGTCGTTAAATTTTGCATGGTGGTGTAACACGGTTCGATGAATAAAATCTGAAAATAATAATAATAAACAAAAAATTTATAAAATTTTTACACGCAGTCGTGACTTTAGGCCCACCATGTATTAATGCTGCTTGAAAATTGGTACAATTTGTTCTAAAAGTTACTATTTCTATAAACTTATTAAAGACGAAATGTAGCTTGAATATATAAATATATTCAACCTATTCGTAGCTCTATAATGTTAAGTCTTATTAAGACTATAACAAATCTCATGTTAAAACAACTAATTCCCTGGCTAATACCACGCAGGATATCGAATCATACAACAGACATTTGCATGTTCTTGCTAGTACCAGTACATTTGTATGTTATTAACAAGCACTAGATAAATAACATTGTTTTCATTTTCATCATCATATGCAGACCCGTTATGCAGACATTTATCTAGTGCTTGTTAATAACATACAAATGATTATTCAGTACATTTTTTGCCTCTTTTGCATATTGTTTATTAAATTAGCAACCCATTAATCGCGCTAATCGGGGGATGCCCGTGCTTAAAATAATAAATCATATTTGCCCTCTTAGTTTCTAATAACTTCATCAAGACCAAATAAATCATTATATAACATTTTCATCTACAGTTTAGTGTGTTGCGCAACGCAACAACTCGTTATCTAATACCTCCATCTATCTAACTTGTTCATTTGCTCTACCAAATTTTATACAATTCCTGTCTTTGTCCGTGTAGAACTTTTACTTTCGTTTGTTTACTGTTCTATGATACTTTTACAAATTAATTTTTGTCTTTACTTTATGATATCGTCTCACATGAGTAAAAATTGGATAGAAAACAGAAATGATTCTATGAAAGTTACATTGTAAAGCATGTACACACGGTATAGAAAACTAGCGTATGGTCCTTCGATAGTTTGTGTGATCGCTTTGCATAGTTCAACTATACGAATAGTTTTGTACTATTCGAGGCGGTCACACACTTATAGTCAAACTATAGCAGGACTATACGCTAGTTTTCTATATCGTGTGTACGTAGCTTTAAGCTAAGATCAATGTTTATAAGGATATAGAACAGATATAGAAGAAGTATGGAAGTAGAGTAGAGGTATTGTAAACGGTGTCAACATGAACGCCGGATTTAATTTTAAAGAAAAACACATTTATTTTTTGAGTTAAGCAAACTACATTTTCATTTCAAAGAAAAATAGTTCCGATTTAACGTGAAATACGCAAATAGCCGCCACCATACCACTGGCACAGTGTTATACTTTTGTTGAAATTTTAAATAACGTTTTCGCATAAATGTGGTTGTATTTCACGAATAACGCGCCATATTTCCTCTTTAAGATGTTCAACTGTTTCAGGCTTAATCGCATACACCTTTTCCTTCTCTTAGCCCCAAAGAAAAAAAAGTCCATCGGTGTTAGATCGCACGATTTTAGTGGCCAATGTTAATCGCCAAATCGAGAAATGACACGTCCTGGAAACTTGGTCTGCAGTAACACCATTGTTTCACGTGCTGTGTGGCAGGTCGCACCGTCTTGTTGGATAAACATATGGACCGTTTATTTTGAAAGTGTGTAAGACCATTTCTTCAAAAAATGAGTTATTACGCAATTTATGCTTAATTCAGTGTAAAACTTTTTATTTATTACTAATAAGTATTTAATATCTTAAAAAATGCAAATGTTTTGTTCAATTTAAACTTCACTTAAATTTTCTCGAAACAACAAAAATGGACTTACACCACTTTCAAAATAAACGGTCCATATCCTCCACATCAATTACATCCAATTCGGGCCATAAAAACCTTTATCGATACCGCACAACACTAACAGTTAGCGCATTTACACCCGCATTTGCAAAGAAATACGGCCCTATCACTCCTTCTCTTCTCAGCGTTGCCGTCTTCGTCATTGAAGGTTGGCAACAATTTGGGCAAAATCGTTCCTACTCTTGTCTGCTCTTATTAGGGAATTTATGTACCTTTCTGTCAATCCCAAATGTTCTTGAGCCATGAGCACTTTCTTCTACCTGGTCCTCTCTTTCCTTCTCTTTTTTCCTCCATAAGTAGTTTTAAAAGTTCGTATTTGTTGTTACCAATCACTCCGCCAACCCAAAATGCGGTGGATGTATTGGTTGTTTAAGTATCACACTAGGATCTTCAGCACCCCAAATTCGACAGTTTTGCTTATTTACGTATCCGTGGAGTTGAAATGTGCCTCATCTGAAAATTGTATATTTTTCAACAAGAGATGAAAGTGGTGTTTTTTTGGTGAGGTGAGAGTTTGCTCACAAGCGCCAGCGAGTTAGCAATCACACCGAACAAAAAAAAACGGTGTGTTCGGTGTGATTGCTAACTCGCTGGCGCTCGTAAGCAAACTCTCACCTCACAAAAAAAAAACTCTTTCATCTCGATTAATAAATGCATTTTTTTCTACTGATTTCGGTTGCAGAATCCATAATTCGACTTTAATAAATCCAATTCGAAGCGAACTGTCAAAACAAATTTAATTTTTGGTTCGGTCGTTTCATGGTAACATATTGCATTCTCATAGAAGTTGATACTTTTCAAGTCAAAAACCTAATTTTATTTCGGTTTTTAAATTGTTTCAGGCTCGTTTTTGGTTTGTATATAAAATATTCCATTGAAATTGAAGTAATTAATGAGAAAGTACATGCAAATTTGGTTAGTTTAGTGTTTTAATCAAGAAAATCATAAATTTAAAATGCTCATTTTCATCTCTAGATGTGAAAATATTTTCATTTCTAGAATGAAAAAATGTCACTTTTACGTAGGGTAAGCCGTGAAAAAATTGCCATTTTCACATATGTCAGTAGAAAAAATTATTTTCTTCGGAAAAAAATCCGCATTACAAGTACACTTTAAAAATTACAGTTTCAATTAACAGCAGCGGCCTTACGAATTTGAAACTGTAAAAACTACAATTTTGTGTGTGTGTGTTAAAATTACAGTTTCAGATATTATTAGTAAATAAGTTTTAAAAATTATAGTATGCGACTGCAATCTTTACAAATTTTTATTCGTAAGGCCGCTGCTAATATTTAAAACTGTAATTTTTAAAGTGTACTTTTTTGCGTGTAATTTGATGATGTTCCAATACCCAATCAGCATATCCACGGCGCTGCGTATGGTTCCTTGGCTTGATTTCTTGCACCAATTGAACGTTTTTACGCGTACAAATGCAGATCTTTTAACAAAATTCATTGTACAGTGGAAGTTCCTGGATTCTCGGTCACAGATTCCCTTACAGTGGCTATATTTTCGAGTGACCGACAAGGACGACGACGAGCAATGATATTCTGATCCATCAGCGTAAATTTGGTCTCAAATTTTTAAATTAAACGCCTCACTGTCGATTCATTTGGCGCATTTATTGCGATCGAAAACTTGACGTAATTTTCACGAAACTTTCACCATTTTTGTAATGTGTTTTTGGAATAATTAAACGTTGTTCGTTTGAATACTTCTCCATATTCTTAAATCGCGTGGTCTGTACGTGACAACTGTAAAAAAAATCACCGTACAACTAGTATTAACAAAATGACGGCCAATTTAAATCCGGCGCTCTAGTTGGGACACCCTATATAACGAAGTGTCAAGCTACAATCATGCAAAAATATAATATATAGGTACTTAAAAAGAATTTGATAGTAGACTGTAATTTAGACTATTTATTTAAATTATTAGATTAGTATATCAAGCATAAGGGTATAAACAGACTAAACAGCAAAAATGGACTATATTAGAAATATGTAAAATTACATAAATCAAGTCTGGGCACATTGCGGCCCCTGGACTTCATGCGCCCCTTCATGTGTCGACATTTTATGCGGTCCGCGAAGCATTTTATAAATTAGTTTAATTACAAGAAATATCTACGTATAATAAAACAAAACAAAATAAGTTTTATGTTTGTGTCCCACCAAAATACAGGGTGTTTCAAAAAGAATATACGTATTTCGCATGCATATCATTATTAAACTTTAAGACATACGAATATGAAACTTTATACATATATTTACGAACCTCTCAAGTTTAAATTAGAGATGTTAGATGACATCAGCGACACGAACAATATCACACCGATACTCAAATTCCACCCATACTCGGGCAAGCATGTCCTTCGTCGCTGATTTTATGGCAGTACGGATCCGGTTTTTCAACTCTTCCAGGTTCTGTGGAAGTGGTGGTACATAAACGTTGTCTTTAACAAAACCCCACAGGAAGAAGTCACAGGGTCTCAAATCCGGTATCTGGTTTGTCCGTTTTAAATGTTCCTCAGGATATACCCCTACGAATTTTGTATATTTTGCCCTTTTCAGCTGGTGCCTTTGTATTTTTGGGTTAATATTGTCGACATAGACACTTCTTTTTTGTCGATTAAAAAATAACATATTCTGTTTTGATTTTTTTGAAATGGAGTTTATTTGCTGTAAACCATTTATTAACCATTTCTAATATTCGCTTGGCTTCCTCAACATTACTGTGAAAGTCTTTTCCAGGCACAACAAAGCTAGTGTCATCGGCATATAGGGTGCAATAACGACACCCTCTTGTGTATCAAACGAAATCTGCGGTATTACGAGGGTAGATTTGAAAAGTTTCCGGAATGGATATGTTATAATGTTATGGATAGTTTAATGTTATGATGGTTGTTAAGGCCAATCTATTTTAGGAAAGCTGTCAAATCAGACAGGTTCGTCGTTCAGTTTTTGTTTACTAGGCAATCTTGTGAAGCAAGTCAGGCACTTTGCGAAGTCAGGCACATTCCGGAAATTTTTCAATCTACCCTCGTATATCAGAAATTGGGTAGGTGCCAGTACACTTCCTTGTGGTACCTCTATGTGCGTACATACTGTCCTGGATAGTCGCGTTCTGTTTCCAATCCTTACCGATACAAGTTGCTTCTTGTTTTCCATGTAAGATTGTATCCAGCGGCCCGCTTTTCCCCTGATCCCATAGCTGCATAATTTGTTCAGGAGAATCCTATGCGATACACAATCGAAGGCTTTTGTTAGATCGTAAAATATTCCAATGGGATTTAGCCTTTATCTATTTCCTGCAATATTTTGTTATGAAAATCTACCAACGCTGTTGAAGTAGATTTCCCTTTACAAATGTCTTGCCTTTAGTCTTGCCTGTCTAGTCTCGTCTTGCCTGTCTTGTCTAGGAAGATCAGAAATAGTTGACATATATCACGTTTCGGTTGAACCAGCACTACTGTTTGGAGCTTCTATTTGGCACCGGTCTTGCGGTGTTGAAGGAAAGCTTAAGCTACTGGGAGTACAGCGCCTCACTACTATCCTTGCAGCCAAGGCATATCGCACAGTCTCTAATGAGGCAGCCTAAGTGATTTCCGGTATTCTTCCGGTCGACATCCGCCTAAATCAGTTCGCATAGTTGATAGCTCGCATTCCAGAGCAGATGAGACGTAAGAGACGTCTTGGGCTTAGGTCTAACCTCAGCTGATTTATCTGCTGAACCTATCATCAACACTCAGGCATTCGTTCACCCTTCGAAGTTGTCATTGTTCAATTACTATTTAACACTTACGAATGTCCTCCAACTTCGGGTATATATATATATATATATATATATATATATATGGTTATCTAGTCTTGTCTGTATAGTCTAGTCTCTTAGACATATATATATATATATATATATATATATATATATATATATATATATATATATATATATATATATATATATATATATATATATATATATATATATATATATATATATATATATATATATATATATATATAGCTAGCAGATTGCCTAGGCAAGCACTTAAATCGAATTCCAGGGAACACTTTAAGCAACTCTTGCACAATAGATGATGGACTGCTAAAACAGGATTGTGGACCAAGATGTTTATACCATTGATCACAGCCTGGAAAAGCTTTAACGCCAGTCTGTCCTACCACTCGGTTCAACTAATAACTGGCCATGGTAACTTCGGGGCGTGCCTTCATAGATTTGGGAGGAGGGAATCTCCGTTATTCAAGTGTGGTGAAAATGACACTGCGGAACACGTTATCTTACCTGCCCAGATACCGCACAATGGAGACAAACTCTGGAGCTAGACTACAAACAAAATGCCTAACTAACCTAACCTAACCTAATAACCAAGAGCAGCTTAGGTCAATTAAAAAGACTAAAAAGTGGTGGCGTACCTTCGACAAGAATGCGAAACAACTAACCAGACAGACCACGAAAGTCGGTTTAGTTAAAAGGATCAATGTAATATAAACTTGGTATCAGTAGATTCAGAAACACAGCCAGCATAGTGTCGAGCTCGACAGAATGCTGACTTTCATATGTACACATATAAAAAAAATCAAACAAATAGCCTGTCTAGTCTTGTCCGTGTAGTCTTCTCTGTCTAGTCTTGTCTTGTCTGTCTAGTCTTGTCCGTCTAGTCTTGTCAGTATAGTCTTATCCATCTAGTCTTGTCTTTCTAGTCTTGTCTGTCTAGTCTTTCCTGCTTAGTCTTGTCTGTCTAGTTTGTCTAGTCCTGTCTTGTGTGTCTAGTCTTGTCTTTCTAGTGTTGTCTCTCTATTCTAATCTGTCTAGTGTTGTCTGTCTAGTCTTGTCTGTCTAGTCTTGTCTGTCTAGTCTTGTCTGTCTAGTCTTGTCTGTCTAGTCTTGTCTGTCTAGTCTTGTCTGTCTAGTCTTGTCTGTCTAGTCTTGTCTGTCTAGTCTTGTCTGTCTAGTCTTGTCTGTCTAGTCTTGTCTGTCTAGTCTTGTCTGTCTAGTCTTGTCTGTCTAGTCTTGTCTGTCTAGTCTTGTCTGTCTAGTCTTGTCTGTCTAGTCTTGTCTGTCTAGTCTTGTCTGTCTAGTCTTGTCTGTCTAGTCTTGTCTGTCTAGTCTTGTCTGTCTAGTCTTGTCTGTCTAGTCTTGTCTGTCTAGTCTTGTCTGTCTAGTCTTGTCTGTCTAGTCTTGTCTGTCTAGTCTTGTCTGTCTAGTCTTGTCTGTCTAGTCTTGTCTGTCTAGTCTTGTCTGTCTAGTCTTGTCTGTCTAGTCTTGTCTGTCTAGTCTTGTCTGTCTAGTCTTGTCTGTCTAGTCTTGTCTGTCTAGTCTTGTCTGTCTAGTCTTGTCTGTCTAGTCTTGTCTGTCTAGTCTTGTCTGTCTAGTCTTGTCTGTCTAGTCTTGTCTGTCTAGTCTTGTCTGTCTAGTCTTGTCTGTCTAGTCTTGTCTGTCTAGTCTTGTCTGTCTAGTCTTGTCTGTCTAGTCTTGTCTGTCTAGTCTTGTCTGTCTAGTCTTGTCTGTCTAGTCTTGTCTGTCTAGTCTTGTCTGTCTAGTCTTGTCTGTCTAGTCTTGTCTGTCTAGTCTTGTCTGTCTAGTCTTGTCTGTCTAGTCTTGTCTGTCTAGTCTTGTCTGTCTAGTCTTGTCTGTCTAGTCTTGTCTGTCTAGTCTTGTCTGTCTAGTCTTGTCTGTCTAGTCTTGTCTGTCTAGTCTTGTCTGTCTAGTCTGTCTAGTCTTGTCTGTCTAGTCTTGTCTGTCTAGTCTTGTCTGTCTAGTCTTGTCTGTCTAGTCTTGTCTGTCTAGTATTGTCTGTCTAGTCTTGTCTGTCTAGTCTTGTCTCTCTAGTCTTGTCTGTCTAGTCTTGTCTGTCTAGTCTTGTCTGTCTAGTCTTGTCTCTCTAGTCTTGTCTCTCTAGTCTTGTCTGTCTAGTCTTGTCTGTCTAGTCTTGTCTGTCTAGTCTTGTCTGTCTAGTCTTGTCTGTCTAGTCTTGTCTGTCTAGTCTTGTCTGTCTAGTCTTGTCTGTCTAGTCTTGTCTGTCTAGTCTTGTCTGTCTAGTCTTGTCTGTCTAGTCTTGTCTGTCTAGTCTTGTCTGTCTAGTCTTGTCTGTCTAGTCTTGTCTGTCTAGTCTTGTCTGTCTAGTCTTGTCTGTCTAGTCTTGTCTGTCTAGTCTTGTCTGTCTAGTCTTGTCTGTCTAGTCTTGTCCGTCTAGTCTTGTCTGTCTAGTCTTGTCTGTCTAGTCTTGTCTGTCTAGTCTTGTCTGTCTAGTCTTGTCTGTCTAGTCTTGTCTGTCTAGTCTTGTCTGTCTAGTCTTGTCTGTCTAGTCTTGTCTGTCTAGTCTTGTCTGTCTAGTCTTGTAAAGTTTGCGTTGGTATAGATTTCGAGAAAATCTGGAATGTAAATTTAATCTCAGATTAGTAAATTATTGGGAGTTGTAAAAGATTTTACTGCAGTGGTCCAACTTATGTTAATGCAATGCAGGAATTAGGTAACTTTTTTTTTGCGACACCCGTTAGACTGAATTAAGCTCATAAATCATTAAACCACGTATTAGCCTAAACCAAATAAATTTATTTGAAAACATAAATTATTAAATCTATTCAGAGCAATAACTATTTCAAATAAACTTAAATGTCTCGTATCTAATCTCTCTCTGACACGGTTTTGCCCATTCTATTTTGATTGTGAAATCCACAGGTTGTCCGGTGTAATTTATTGCCGAGTCGATTTATTGCCGCTGCCAGACGCGGCTTTAGACACCGCGCCTTGCGCGGATGTATTGATGGTTGCGCGTGTTGTGGGCGCATCGATCGCCTGCTACATACGCCAACAGGTGTCAATAATACAAACTAAAACACAGACAGAAAAAAAAACGTTTATTTCTTTGTCCGTCTGCACATTTCCACTTTACAATTCCAACTTTTTCCCCATATAATCTTGTTTTTCTAGTTTTCCAATCGTTTATTCGTTTTATTTTTTGTACTATCAGTCTAGTTAACTAACTTCTCTTTTTACTCATAGTCCCATTTGGTTTCTCTTTAGTAGAGACCAGGGGTCGGCAACCTGCGTACCGTAATACATTGCATGCTGGTAGATTTCGCCGCGTACTTATACGTGTAGCGGGTGTTTTTTTTTTAATGAATTTACAATGATTCGTATTTATACGACACTTATTCTTCAACGCAAGTCTACTTAATACGTACTTTAACGTGATATGCGTAAAAGAAATGTATAAGTTAAAATACTTTACGCACATGCAACAACATATTTTTTATTGATAATTTTTGGGTCTGTAGATTGTAAATGGAATTACCAATGGGGTTCTGATTAAGTAGCTCCAGAATCTCCAACTCTCTCTTTGAACTGCATAATTTTCTTTCTGCCTTGTCTCAACTTGGGATTCCTTCCAAAAATCTTCCTTTGGGTCTTCAATTTTGGTGGTTTTAAATTATTACTTGTTAACGCGATAAAAGAATAAAAACGGTAGAATGATGGGCGGCCTTTTTAAGTAGCTACAAAGGTCCCAATTTTCCTCTCCATAATAATCGCTGTTTATGGAATAGCGTGGTTTTCCTTTTCGCTTTTCACCTTTAATTTTCGCAGTTTTCTAATCGCATTGATGTATGATGTATTCTAAATTATAATGATATAATATAACTGAATCGTATTTTTGAGCCATTTCCACTAAGTTTTTGTAAAATATACTTTTTATTACTCATGCGCGAAAATTACTTCTTGACGTATATTATTTAATAGGAGAAATGTTACCTCTCGTTGTATTTCCACATAACCTGGGTAACGCACGCAAATATTCAATTTCACTAGTTTACATTAAAAAGAAACAAATAGATAAATAAAACACAACCAAGATCTCGATATTAAAAAAGTGACGTGAAAGTGTCAGAAATTTTTACAAAATAATAATTAAAATTAAAGAAAACGTTAAAATTAGTGTAAATTCTATGGTGATACCGAAGACTGAGGGTTCTTTAGACGAATCCACACCACCGGAGACAATTGAAAAAGTTTTTTGTTCAATTCTTTTTTGATTCCATTTTTTTTTTGATGATCCCTGGATCCTAAACTTGTAATATACAGGGGACGCACTTTGTTCGTGCGCCCAATTTTGCTCTCGCGTGAAATTGACAACTTTCCGCCCTTGTTACAAAATATACTATTTTATTTGCAAGAAACCAAGTTACAAGATAATCAAGATAATTACGCTTGTTGTGAATTTTGTCCTAAAAAAATATCTCGAAGAATGTTGAAAATTTTTAAAGATCTTCAATAGCTTGATGACTAGGTCGATGCGATTTTCAAATTTTAAATTTTCTAACAAAATTTTATGTTTCCCGACTTGTCTAGGAATGCTGAATTCATTGACCAAAACTAGAAATTGGTGCGAATAATATTTATCAATTTTTAGGGTTCCGTACCGAAAACGGAACCCTTATAAGATCACTTTGTTGTCCGTCTGTCTGTCTGTCTGTCAAGACCGTTTTTCTCAGGAACGCGTAGAGGTAACAAGTTGAAATTTGTATCAAATACTCGGGTCTGCGGTCTCTTTCAGCTGTGAAAAAATCAAACTTGTAAGTAAACGCGATCAAAAGATATGACTGTTTATGTCGCATATTTTGCGATTTCACAAGGGAATCAAAACTTATACTTCCCGTTGACCTAGAATCATGAAATTTGGCAAGAAGCGGTGTCTTACAGCACATGTAAAGGGAAAAATCTGAAAACCGTAAATATGTAGTTTAATTACAAGAAAAATGCGAATTTACTATTAGAAACTTATGAAAATACACTAATGTGTTGCGTGGTATTGTCAGGCACCAGAAGCATATGGGTTGCATACAGTTAGGTAAAGATACCTAAGTTAAGTATACTTAAGTTTGTACAGTTTGTACGAGTCACAACTCGCACTTGGCCGGTTTTTTCAACGAGTCTCCGCTTTGACCTCTGCTATTTCCTCTAACTTTTTGCAAGTTTTTTCCTACAAAATTTCTCGAGGAATTTTGAAAAGATCTTTAATAACTTAGTACTGGATCGATGTGATTTTTGAAATTTAAAATTTTCTAACAAAATTTTATGTTTTCCGACTAATTTTGAATGCTTCATGTACTGGCGAAAACTAGAAATCGTTGCAAATAATATTTATAATATTACAATTTTATCGGGTTTTCTCTGCTTTGTGCCATTTCCCCCAACTTTTTGCAAGTTTTTCCTACAGAATAATTTAGCAGACTTGCTTGCGAATCTTTTGGATTTATTAAAATTTGAGAAAAACGTTTGAGAAAGAAAGAAAATTCGCGAGAAATCAAGAAAGAGCCAGAAGATCTCTAAATATCGATGGCTAGGCCGAGGCGATTTTCGAAATTTTTAGCTGTCTAATAAAGCTGTTATATTGACTAATTTGTCTTTATAATTTATATTGTCTTTATATATATAAATTTGTTTTTATATTGACTATTGACTAATGTTATATTGACTAATTTTAACATTCTGAATCCAATGGTGAAGACTAGGAGTATCTATGATAAAGCGTCCAAAAGTTATAACATTGATAAATTGGTAGAAAATATTTTTTATTTTATTAAATATTTAATTGCTGAAATCGTTATCTACTAAGTTATTAAAACGCAATTTAAAAAACGCAAATTATTGAAACGCTGCTAAATAAAATTAATTTTGCTGAAATATGAGAAAATTAATTTTGCTGAAAACGTTATCTACTATTGCAAATTATTAAAACGGTTCTGAATGCTATGAATGCTATAGTTGCTATATTTTATTAAATTGAGGCAAATAAATGATAAATTGAAATTAAATATTGACGCTTGGATATAGATCGTTGAAAGTTAGGAATTTCCCGGGGAAATTCTAAGTGGAGTCATAGGAAAATGAACTCTTAAAAGCGATACTGTGGTCCGTTTTTAATTATATCCAACCGTTTTCGAGATATCTGCTTGTGAAATCGTCGAGGGATTTCTCAGTGAATTATTACATTTTCTCATACAATTGGTACTACTGCACTTTGTTCGCTTATTAAGTAGTTTTTTGCGACGTTTATTATGAGATCGTTTATTATATTGAGATTGGTAGTTTGAGAGAAAATACGAGAAAAGCGAAATTGTTGTTAGTTACCAAATTTACCAAAATATTGAGAATTTTTGTTGAAAAGTGCTGATATTGATTTTCGAAATTATTTTGATTACAAAAAAGACAAAGTATGGTTTTGCAGCTGGTCAACAGTACGCCCCGTACGATTGTCGCGAGCGCGATTAATTACTTATTTTAAAAAATCGCGTAACGCTTAGGATTAGAATTAGGGTACAAAACTGCGCTGCGCGAGCTAGTTGCAATAAGTAGTGTGATTTGAGTCCCAGCGAAAGAACCACGTTTAGCCCGGCGAGAATGTTAAGAGTTTTTGCAAGTTTTGACTCGGCCGGCATGCGACGCTTTGTTGATGAGAGCTATTCGGGGATTCTGCCCATTCTAGAAGAACTACGTTGCAAGGGTTCTCCGGGCAGGAAAAGAAGACATTTTGTAACTAGAAGGTAAGTGGCAAACCCCGATTTGTTGTCCCATATTTTAATTTGACATGGCTAAATACAGTCCACTCATTGGCTCATTCAGAAAGCAAAACTTGTGCAAAATTGTAGAAAAAATAAAAATCGTTGTTATCAACGATTTTTATTTTTTCTACAATTTTGCACAAGTTTTTTCAAGATTTTCTTTCTGAATGAGTCAATGAGTGGACTGAATTTAGCAATGTCTAATTAAAATATGGGATAACAAATCTGGGTGGTTTTCCACTTATCTTCTAGTTACAAAAGTCTTCTTTTCCTGCCCTATTGAAACGATCCTCCTGTCGCCAACTAATTTAAAGGAGGAAACGGGAAGGAATCAAGACAAGAAGGATATTCGGCGCAGAACCCTTGCAACGCAGTTCTTCTAAAATGGGCAGAATCACCAAAGAACAAAGTTCCCATCAACAAAGAGTCGCATGCCGGCCGAGACAAAACTTGCAAAAACTCTTAACACTCTCGCCGGGCTAAACGTGCTTCTTTCGCTGGGATTCAAATCACACTACTTATTGTAACTAACTCACGCAGCGCAGTTGTGTACCCTAATTCTAATCCTAATCGCTACGCGATTTTTAATTCGTTGTACGCAATCGACACCGGATGAACTTAATTAATCGCGCTCGCGACAATCGTACACCCCCTTTTGACCGGCTGTAAAACCATTAAAAAAGGGCCTGGAAACTTTCAGTTTTACAGACATTTTTTTAATCATCATTTGGCACCTAATGTATGGAGAATAGGGAATATGCAAGAAATTTAAATTTACTTGATTTTTCTATCCCCGATACTTTATGATCTTGACATTACACCTATACCATTATTTTCTCATTTAGTTTATATTTAATTCCAAAAATTTAAATCAAAAAGTCCAAAATATGCGAGCCAAATTCATATTTGCGAAACGCATCACCCTTGGTCAAGTGATGTGACGTGCACGTTGACATTAATCGGCCTCCACGATATTCAAAGATGTAGGTAGGGTGGACTATACACCTCGATAGGGACTTTATCAAACACTTTATCTTGTGTACTTATATTAGTGTTTTTTCATTCCGGTACTATACAATATTTATAAAACGGTTTTTTAGCTTTTTCTATTATCGAAATAGCAAATTCAAACTGAAAATCCGTAACTGTCTATGCAAATATGCTAGGCAACACTGAATGCGATAAATGGGACCGTTCATCCCATTTATCGCACGTTTTGGATGACGTAGCATAACACATGACATTCAGTGTTGGATAGCATATTTGCATAGACAGTTGACGATTTTCAGTTTATATTAGCTATTTCGATAATGGAAAAAGCTAAAAACCCATTTTATAGATATTGTATAGTACCGGATTGCAAAAACACTATTATAAGTACACCAGATAAAGTGTTTGATAAAGTCCCTATCGAGGTGTATAGTCCACCCTACCTACATCTGTGAATATCGTGGAGGCCGATTGATGTCAACGTGTACGTCACATCACTTGACCAGTGGTGATGCGTTTCGATCAGGTCAAATTTAATCGTATTTTATATATATATATATATATTTTAAAATTAATAGAAACACTTTCAACAGCATTTATAATTTTTACTATGTTAGAACGAAGTAAAAAGTAAATTAAGTAAATAAAAAAAATGGATGCATATTCCCTATTGTTGAGAATTTCTCAAGAAATTTTGAACCTAGCACCTAAACCTAAACAGTCTACTAAACTGATTTCCAAACTGAACGAGACCGTAGTATACGAAGTATCCTGTTTGAGCAGCTTTTAAATTTGCATTTTTCTATTTTTCCTGTTTTAATCTATCTTCTTCTTCCTGTGGTGCTACAGATCTTGTGGGCTATGATCTCCCTCTCCTACCTACACTTGTGCTTGGTGTCCAGATCGTAGATACAAGTATAGGGAGCCTTTACAGTTTTGAAGGTGGGTGCCGGAGCCACTATTTTATCGGAGATTTTTTTCTTGGCAGATTACTGTGATGACCTTACCAGAGCAATGCACAGGAGGGCGGTGGCTTATTTCTATACTCATGCCCCGGGTTTGAATCTGAAGACTTATGGCTTAGTAATCCGTCACCCTGACCCACCGCGGTGGAGGTGGCCTAGTCAAGGTGTCGGTGCCCCTAAAACGGGGCGTTCTAATCTTACTTGCCTATATTATTTGCTTTTTCCATCAACTTCTTTCTATTTAGCTTGATAGTAAAAAAAACATAGTGCGCACACTCTTTTACTGTGTAATTTTGTCAAAAAAATGAAGCAGTAATTTTCATTATCGTGAATAGAATAACTATTAAAGTGTGTACTTTTTTTGTAACACTAATTATGTGTGTTAACGTATTACACAACACTTCTGAAATTTATTGAATATGACATAATTATAGTTTATTATCGAATCACAATTTGTAATAAATTGTTATACTTGATTCAAACAAGCGAGATTATTCGACTTGATAAAATTCTTAAAAAACTTGCTGAAATATTAACCGTTACGATGCACAGTTGACCACGAAATCTGGCGCGTGGATTCTCAGGCCCCGATTGATATATTCGAATCGATTATAAATAAAGAACAGAATCAACTATTATTATTTATATTATTATTCACAATAATATTAATTAAAGACTATCATTAGACTTATATTAATTAAAGACTAAACCAATATTTGGAAGAAATCTCTTTTTCTGTATTCCATCTACATCATAGGTTCCTAACCTTTGTGACCTATTAGAACACTGATTTTACCCCTACTTTAAAATGTTATCATAACAAACAATAAAAGCAAATACAAATATCAGTGTGAAGGTTGGTATTGTTTTGCATTCAGAAGTCTTTTTAGGTTTAGTTTAAACTTAAAGCGGTGCGCTTTAAGTGTTTAATTAACCAAAGACCGTCTCAATGTGGAACATGACTTTATGGTGCATAAAGTCATGTTCCACATTGAGACGGTTTTTGGCCTTAGTTTTAATGTACTAAAATTGAAAAACCACTCTCACATCTATAGGTGATGGCAAAGGATATTAACATTTTTAAAGCTCTATAAGCTATAACAAGATATTCGGCACTTACTTTACGCCAAAATGTGCGAAGATCATAATTTTGAAATTCTACTTTTAAAGTACTATTCTCGCGCAGTCCGAAAACTCCGCTTTGGCCATCACATCTCCGTCTGTAATAATGTCATCATCAGTAGAAAATGGTCTTAATATCCAAGAGTTGAACTGACGAGTATCCATGTCCGGAAAATATTGCTTCAGTGAGTCTATTGCTGCAGATAAATGTTTAACCAAGGAAATTTTAAACGTAATTTTGTTTGGTTCAGTATTTGCCGATTGTTCATACATCGTATTTATTTATAATGTAATAATAATACATTGCCGGCTCTCCGCTTTCACATTGAGCCGGCTATCTTAAACTAATTTGTAACTATACATACTTTAGATAGATTTAGATAGACAGATTTATCTAGTAATATAAGAATATGAATATGAATAGATAGAAATAGGTAAGGTAATTATAGCTAAGGTATCTTATCTAAGGGCGGGTGATTAAAATAACGTAGGGTAGGTAGGATAGGTAAAGTAAAGTAAAATAAATGGGTGTATAAAATGGGGTAGGTAACATAGAAATAAGTACAGATTGTATAATACAGAGTGCAGTGCATGCAGTGGCATTTGGTGTTGACCTAGAAGAATGAGGAAGGTTAAATAAATTGAACGCCAGTGTTAAATTTTATTCGGTTTACAAGTCGTGTTGAGTGCACTAGGGGACGATGGGGTATTATTGCAGGTCGTGTTCTAGTCGGTTGAGGCGTCTGGCGCAGGTGTCGAACGTCTTCCACCAGGTCTGGTGTAGCTCTAAGTCCTTTATTTCCTCTTCTCTTCTGGGCCAAGTGCATCCGGCGTTGAACATCGCGATCTCGGTCTGGTCTCTCCATTATCTGGTCATCAGGCAGCTGAATAATACGTGGGTAACGGAGTCTTTTCACCACAGTTGCAGTCCGGCGATTCCCTCCTTCCAATCCGATGGAGGTAGGAATTGAAGTTCCCGCTTGGTGTGATAGCGCCAGAACCATTTCCAACCAGTCTTTAATCGAGTGGATGAAATTCCTCGTCCAGCTTGAATTTTGGGTATTCTCCCATCGTGTTTGCCATTCCCTGAAAAAGAAGAGAGAGATTCTGCTCCTCACATCTCTGTGGGATATTTTATTAAAAAGTACAGGAAGTTGAGTTCCTGGCTCCTGAAGAGGATCTATACCTGAGGGCAGTCTGGCCAGCGCATCTGCTCTCGTTTCCGATTGAGCCTTTATGAGCTCGAACCCAATGCCAGCGCAGTTCTATTTGCTGCGATATCTTGCGCGCGATCTCCCACATTCCTACGAGTAGTTCCGTAGGAGCTGACATGTGTTGTAGAGCTTCTAGAACGGATCTGGTGTGAGACAGAATGGAGCAGCTGGCGAAGTCATTAATGTTGGATCTAATATACACAAGCGCTCGGTTTATCGCGAATAATTCGGTCTGAAATATGGAACAGAATTCTGCGAGTCGCATGCTTTCGCAGTGTATCTCAGTTTCGTCTGAATACTCCGCGAAAGCAGCACCTACTCCCCGTTCCCACCTAGAACCGTCCGTGAACAACATGACTGAGTGCGCGTTTGCCTCTCCCTGTGTATACTTTATCAACCCGATCTCCGCCGGATGCACCATCCCCTGAATGCAGACTCTAGTTTAGATAACGCCCGGTGAGATTGTGAGGCCCGTGGCCTCATTAAGCTCAATCTCATCTAGTTCGCGCAGCAGATGTTTCTTTGTTGGATCTGCCGCTCGCAAGTGCGTCGGCAGGAGTCCCGACATGACGCAGGCAGCGTCGCCCGAGACGGTTTTATATGCTTTCGCGGCCCTCAGTGTGCACACTGCACACGCGCGTTGCATACTGAGGAGCTTTTTCGTTCTCGAACTCCACATGCACTATACCATATCGGCGCTCCGTACAGCAGACAGGGTGATATGGTATCCTTTGCTTGTGGCGGTGGTGGGCGTGAGCCCGTTGTTCCGCCGTCTTTTGTTTTGATTTTCGTTTTTTTTGTTTGTCTTTTGTTGTCGTCTATTGTTGTTTTTCTTTCATTTATTTTTCTCCTTGGATTTCTTCGGTGGTTTTACTTGACTGCAGCTGGTCCTGTTGTCTTGGTGGGGTTGTCGGCTTCCTTGGTTGATTCTTCTGCGGTTGTTCTCCAGTGGCCTGCGGTCCTGATATGCTTGGGCTTCTCCAGTTTGGCTTTTTTCTTTTTTCTTGACTTGATGGTTTCCTCTTCCTCCTGGTCAGGTTTATGCTTGGGGGCAGCTTCGGTGGGGCTGTACGTGTCCATCGGTGTGACTCTTCTCCATGGGGCGGCTTCAGTTGCTCTCTTGCGGGCGGCTTCAGTTGCTCATTTGGGGTCTGCTTCATTTGTTCTCTTGAGGGCTTCAATTGTTCTCTTGGGGGCAATTTCAGTTGTTCTTTTTTGGACGGCTTCAGTTGTTCTTTTGGGGGCGGCTTCAGTTGTTCTTTTGGGGGCGGCGTCGGTTGTTTTTCTAGGGGCGGCTTCGGTTGTCTTCTCGGCGGCGGTTTCCTGGGGTTTCTCGTTGTCGGCTTGGGTCTTCTTTCTCCTTTTCATTATATAATTTAGCCTTTAGTCGATTGGGCTGTCGTCCAGGGTGTCCAGGTAGGCGGGGTCGAGGTTCATGGCTGCGGTGGCTTCGTTGTGGGTTGACGGTATGAACGTGTTCATGTTTCGGCTGCGAAGGTCGGTGTGACTATGAAAAAAGCAGACAGGGTTCGACAGCCCCCTTATATATAGTGGACATGGCCGACACTCTTTTATTGACGCGGCGCTAAATCTGAAACCGATCTGCTTTGCTTTCCCGCACGTCTGAGTGACGTGTTTTTTGAATTTCAAAGACCTATCGATATAAATGCCCAGATATTGGATGTAGGGAGAGCAATAGATTGATTTGCCACCTATTTTAAAAACAGGATTCTTTTGGTTGGGCTTTTTGCCGAAGTAAATGGCCTCTGTTTTTGCCGCATTAAATTTCAGTTTGGTCTCGGCCGACCATACGCTAAGTGTCTCCAGCGCGCGGTTTACTGAGTTTTTGAGTCCTTTATACATGGCTCTGAAATTATAGCTATCCTGTTGTTGAAATAGTCTCTAGCTAGACGGATAAGATTGTCTTGGCATTTCTTAGAAATCAGTCTGTCGATAATGAGTGGCCACCATGCGTTGTCGAACGCGATATCCAGTGCGACCGCCGCGTAATAGTGACCCGTCGATTTACATTCTGTGACGAATGTAACTACTTTTTTGATGGCATCTATGGCTTCTACTCCCTTACGAAAGCCATGTATAAAGGCAAACCAACATTGATTATTGCTGAGTAACTTATTTTGGAACAAGTAATGCTCCAATCTAATGATTAGGAGCGAATCTAGAATTTTACCGGCTACAGGAAGTAGGCAGATTGCTCTGAAGTTTTTTGTACTTGATCCGTTCTTGTTTCGTTTGGGGACGGTCTTGACTAATTGTTCTTTCCAGCAAGCGGGGAAGACACCTATTTCGAAACATTTGTTATAGATATTTCTAAAGAGGGACGAGTTGTTCTCAAAAGCAATGCGAACTATGTCCGCTGTCAAACCGTCAATACCTGGCGCTTTCCTTCCGTTCATGAATCTGATTACGCGGTTTATTTCTGGAACCGTAAAGGGCATGTCGTCAGGTGCCCCGGTACCGGTTCTTGATGTTATGCTAATTTCGCGGTGAGACTCTGTATCTTCGTTAATGTCGTCTTCCGGGAAGAACGTATTGAGAAGTTCGCGGGTGGTCTCACGAAGGTCGGGATGATTATTATTGATTTGAATGAATATGATTTATATATCCCTCTGAGCAGTTTGTAGACTGTGCCCCAAGGATCTTTATTAGCCGATCTAGTGCAGAACTCTTGCCATTTCTTTTCCTTGGTCTTGAGAATTTGGTCTTTATATTCGCGATTTTCACCCGTGCTATTTCCTGCGGAGTTTGTTATTTTCTTTTGCTCATACAGCTGTGTGAACATCGACACATCGCCAACTTGCACTATGCGTTGGTAAAGTTCCAATTTACGCACAAAACAACTTTATACTGCGCTATCAAAATATTCGTCTTATTCGTCACTGATAATTTCACTGAAAAAAATCAGCAACAATCAGCTTTCCGATGTTTTATCGTGTATTTTTCAAAAAATATATTTTTCTTTTTGTATTCGCTGTTTTTCCAAAAATAATACTATTTCTTCATGGAGCTCGAAAACTGTGTTCAGAACTGTTCCTCGGGATAACCAGCGTACCTCTGTATGATATAAAAGAGAATTAAATTTGGCACCAACTTCATCGCGTAAAACTTTGAATAATCTCGAGTTTGTAGCACTGCCATAGATATAATTCACAATTTTCACAACGTCATTCAATGTGCTTACAAAATCTGGTGGAAGCGTTTTAACAGCTAAAGCGCAGCGGTGTATCATGCAATGATAAAATAAAACTTGAAGAGCAACTTGTTTTACGGGTGCTTGAAATCCAGAACGTACACCCATCATGGAAGGCGCACCACCATCTGTACAAACGCCAACCAACTTTGACCAGTCCAGTCCGTTGTCTAAAATAAACTGCTTTAGCGTTTCGAATACGTCTTCAGCAGGAGTAGTGGTGAGCAGAGTGGTGTATCGAGTAAATACCAGCTTTTTGAACTGACTTTTGAAATTGTGAATACGAAGCTACATCCGTCGACTCATCTAATTGCAGCGCAAATATAGGACTTTCATTAATTTCATAAATAACAGTTGCCAAAATATCGTTACTTAAGTCTGAAATGCCACGTTGAACTGTTGTATTTGAGAGTGATATTTGTTTAATTTTACCCACATGTCGCACACCAATAACGAGCGATTCTGCATCACACAAACAAGGTTTGATGAGCTCCTCTCCTATAGTGTGCGGTTTTTTTGGGCATAGCAAAGCGATAAGAAATCTGATATGAAGCTTCCAGACACGATTCATTTGCCTTTTGCATACTCCCTGTGGAATCCAATCGCGAAGACATCAGAAGGCATTCTTTTTTTCTTAAAAAAAATCTATATCTTTTCCTACGAACTCTTTGTGAACTTTCTCGAAATGTTCTTTTAATTTGCTTGGTTTCATGCTCTCTGGATAAATCACTTTATTACATAAAACACACTGAGGCTTTTGTATATTCTTTTCTACAATATTCATGAAGCCCCATTGTAAAAATGCTCCTTTATAGGAGCGTTTTTTTCCGGATGTAGAAGCCATGTGTAGGTTCGGAACCCAGACACTAAATTAGCTAACATTATGTATTTTATTATGCATAACAATAGTTTGTTAAAGACTATTATTAGACTTATATTAATTAATGATTAAACAAACGTTTGGACGTAATCTCCTATTCTTTATTCCTTGTACATTAACGTTTGATTAACATTTTCTTACTTAAATATTGTAATAAATGTGTTAAGTATTAATTAAATGACACATGTATGTATTCATGTTCACGTCTTTATTAGGAGTAACATGTGGCTTATAACAAACAAAATGTTTTATTCAAAAATTAGAAACAAACATTTATGCCATATTTTATTAAAAGTGTTTTTTAAACCATTTATTTTTCCCATTTTAAAACACTAATTAAACTTACTTTTTAGCAGTTAAAATGTATAGCGTAGATGGTAAAACATCCAAACAAGTTTCACATTGCGAAATAATTAACATTCTGCAAACAGAGAACCCTCGATAGACAATCTAAACTTGTTTCTGTGCCACAAATCGATTACAATTCCGCGAAACGCACCGTCGCCGATCAATTAGTATTAGTCGATTAGAATTTGTTCATTAACAAATATCAATCGCTAGGAATTTTAAGATTGTTGATCACCAGAAAATCTCCCTCACTATTCATTCTATATGCACTTCAGCGAGACATTGACAGTACGACTGCAAAGGCCGTTCGATATGTGACAACTCATACTGTTGTCCTCAGGAATAAATAATATTATTCTAAATAATACAAACGGAATACATACAAGACTAGACTAGACAGACAAGTCCAGACTGACAGACCAGACAAAACAAGATTAGACATACAGGACTAGACAGACAAGACTAGACAGACAGGACTAGACAGACAAGACTAGACACAAGATTTTTTATTTTTATGGGAGACGTAGCAAGCACCCCTGTGTTAACTTGGCAAATGGTCCCCCTGAAACCCACACATTTTGGCACTGCTCTACGCATAACTTCAAGATGCCGGTTGTTTTACAATGTTGTCTATGATGTACCTTACTTCTCCCATCCAGTCATGCTGATTAGGGGTTCTGGTTTAGCCGTAGTCTTTCAACAATCTGCCTTTTCTTCTCATCCTGCTCCTTATAACTTTATATTAACGATTATTTCAGATATTGTTTTTTCGACTGATGTTCCAGTTGTTTTCCGATTGTAACTTGAAGGTTATAGTGCTTCTAGGTTCTAAGTCCTTTGGTAGGGTGTTCCTCTCTGTGTCTCCCCTAATATATATGTAGATGGTGTGAGTCACGCTGTCCTCATCCCCGCAGTATTCGCAGCAGCTATCAACAGCTCTGCCTATCTTGTGGAGGTAATCTCGAAAGCATCCGTGTCCACTGAGTGCTTGTGTTAGATGATAGTTTAGTTCTCCGTGTTTCCGAGCTACCCATTTTTCGACATCCTTTATTTACAGCCTTGCCCATTGTCCCTTATCGCTTGCCACCCACTCCTTCTGCCATGCCTGTAGTAGTTCAGTCCGTGCCATCTTCTTGGCTTCTTTTTTATTAGCAATTGGTTCGATTTGTTTGGCTGAGGATATGCTAAGCTTCTCTTGCACTAGTAACTCAATTGGAGGAATGCCTGCTATTACCAAGGACGTCTTTCTTGATACAGTTCTCTAAGCACTACTAGTTCTAACTGCTAGCATTCTCTGGAACGCCCATACAGGGACCACATAAAGCATTGCGGAGTGGGCCACCTAGCAGTTTGTCTCTTACTAGTCCTGATTAGGCATGAGTCTCTAGTTTAGTCCTACATTAGGCATGAGCCTCTCCAATGCAGAAAAAGTTTTGTGAGCTTTGTCGGCAGCTTTTTTGACATGATCCCTAAATGACAAGTTTTTATCTATTATTAGCCCTAAATACTTTATGGTCCCCTTTGGTGTGACAGTAGCGTCTCTAAGTTTGAAATATACGTCGACAATTCTTCTCATGCCAGTTAATAAGACTGCCTCCATTTTTTGAGCTGTTTACCTTCCATTCATTTGTCTATTAGTAGCAGTGCTTCATTTGCCAACCGCTTTAGCTAATCCTCGGCTCTGCCGCATACCACCAGGGCAAGATCGTCTGCGAAGCCAACAGTCTCTACTCCTTCTGACATCTTGAGTCTGAGAACCCCAGCGTACACTATGGTCCACAACGTTGGGCCCATGACTGATACCTGTGGAACGAAGTCTTCTTCGTAGAGCGGTAGCTGTCTGATTCGATGACAATTGTCCTTTCAGATCGGTAACTATCTATCATCGCTATCAGGTATTGCGGAAAGCTGCAACTTCCTCTAAATTGTCTTGCCAGCAGGCTGAGTTAAACGCGTTGCGCATATTAGAGATGAGCAGGGACGAGTTTCTCGCTCCGGATCCCATCCCGTGGAACGCCCCTCTGTTACTGTCCCATCCCATCACATTTTCGTTCCACAATCCCATCCCACAAACCTAAAATTTCCAACCCATCCCATCCCTGTCGTGCGGCCCGTCCCATTCATCCCATGTTTCCCATACAGCAGACTTTCTTTTCGGTTTTTCTAACGATAATTCTGACAATGAGTAATTCTTTTTCGTCACAAACGAATCGGAAGATTTTTCAGGAACTACATCGTTATCCCAGAAATCTCCTGGGCACGATAAACGATAATTTTGGATTATTGTCTATTTTTTATCTAATCGTTAACATCATTATAAACAAAGCTGCAGCAGCAGTTTCAAGGTTAAAATAGGATTTTAGTTTTTCACAGAGATAAATACTAGCTGAACTGCACGCGCCGCGTTAAGTGAAAAAACTTAACTAAAAGCTATACAGAAAAGATATGCGCTGCAAAAATAGGAACTCTAGTCAGAGCTAACAAAAATACAGTGATTTGTATTCTGAACCCTGCTTGTGTCTACACACAAATGAAAATAAAGAGTTTCTTATATGAAAGCAATTAATTTGCACGAACTAGATTTACTAGATTATCAAAACTAGTCTCAATCCGTCCCATAAAAAATTGTCGTCACGTCCCATCCCACGCGATGTTCATACCATTCATCCTATCCCATGGGACGATGGGATGGGATGGGTCGATGGGATGCCATGCTCATCTCTAGCGCATATCCAGCGTAATTAAAGCGCATATTCTTCTAGTTCTCCTTTCACCCTATTTAGCGGCGTCTGCAATGGCTACACTTTACTACTACTTTGTTAAGATCGCTCTTCCCTAAAACCGCACTGGTTGTTAGCGAGATATTTACCGGTCTTCAGTTCTCTTTTAATTCTTTGCAGCAGCAGCTGCTCCGGTAGTTCATCTGCAGTGTCAATCAGGCATAGGGGCATGAACGACGTTGGTCGGCTTGTCACCTTTTCTTAACAGTATCAGCCTAGCCTTTTTCCAGATTTGCAGGAAAACACCTTCTTGTAAGGTCCTATTCATGACGCTTGTGACGTACTGGGTTACGACATTGCAAGCAGTAATGATTTCGGAAAGAATCATGTGCGGTCCAGGTGCTCTGCCTTTGCTAAGTCGATCACTTGCCACTACGAGTTCTTCAGTTGTAAATTCCAAGACTTCACTGCACATCGGTTTCTCTAAAATTCATGCCGGGTCGATTGGGAATTGGGCACGGACAATTTACTCTATCAAGTCAGGGTACGGATACATGGTTGGGCTCAGGAGCTTTAGCTGTCTAGTTCCAATTTCGTAAGCATCTCCCCAAGGGTTCTCATCGATTTTCGCGCCCAGCAGAGGTTTGCCCAATATCTCCTCTTCTCGCTACTTATCATTCTCCGCAGCGTTTTCCTGGACTCTACGTAGATTAGTTTGAGCGCTTCGTTTCTTGCCGTCGTCTTTGCGTCCTTCTTTTTACATCTCAAGTAGGCACGCCTGTTCTACCCACAGATCGTCTGGTAATGTTGATCTCATCGGCCCTCTTTTTTTTTTGCAGAATTCTCCTTCGCCGGTAGACATTCCTTGCATATGTTGGTAAGGTTAGCGATCATCCGTGCTGACGACAAGACTAGGCAGGCTAGACATACAAGACTAGACGGACAGGACTAGACGGACAATACTACACAGACAAGATTAGACAGACAAGAGTAGAGAGACTAGACAGACAAGACTTTTTTTTTTCTTTTTGCTGGGGACGTAGCAACCACGATAGACGTTATTAGCATTTCCTCTAGATGTTGCTGTATGTTTCAAAGTGTTTGTCCATTCCTACATCCCCCATTCACATCATTGTTCAGGGGTTCTGAATTTGACTCTATCTACGTCTTGTTACGTTCTTTCGTCTTTCTCTTTACCGCTGATTATGTTTTTTAACATGTCCTCGGAGTACGCCCAGTCGGTAGGCGATCTCAGCATTATGTTGTCACTTTCAGTTCGGATCATGTCTGGTTTATCCATGTATCTCTTTCCGGGGCCCATCGGTCGCACTCAAAAATAGTGTGATGGACACTAGATGTAGATTGTAGATATGGTGGTGACGACTTGTACTGCGTCCTTTATAGATCTATTGTACCCACCCTCTTCCTCCAAGCGTTGGTGTACTTTTCCATTTAGAGCGCCTCCTCTAAGCCTGCTTCCTTTAGGAATTTCAGGATCGTGATGGACACTATCTGTGCAGCCAGAGTATATGCACAGATTATCTGCTGTGCTGCAGATGCTGTAGGTGTATTCTTTAAAAGAACCATGGCCGCTGAGTGCCTGGGTTCTATAGTAGCTAACCCCCCCCAATAACAATTTCTATGCTGTAGGGTAGTCTTAGCCTCAGTACGCCATCATATAAATTCCAAAGCATAGGGTCCATAACGGAACCCTGCGGCGCACCACTGATTACCTCGCATTCTGAGGATTCTCCGCCTGTTTCTATTACTATTTTTCTGTTAGACAGGTAGCTGCTAATAAAACGCAAAATGTATGGGGAAATTTTTCTTTCTTGAAGCTTTGTCATGATATCTCTCCATGCTGCCGAATTGAAAGCATTTCGAACATCCAATATTATGAGCGCACAAATCTTCCTTGTTCTCTGCGTGCCAACTGCAATTTTTTGTTGGCTTCTAAGACCCTCAAAACTTCATCCACGGTGGACCGTCCCTCTCGAAACCCATACTGCCTATCTGAAAGATTTTTGCATTTTTTGAGTTGTTGCTTTAGTGTTGAGAGCAGTAGCTGTACTAGTAGTTTCCCTGTTAAATCAAGTAATTTGGACGGAACGACGAAGGTACGTTTGTGGGTTTATTCCCTTTTCTCAGTAGAACCAGCTTTGCCTTTCTCCAACTTTCTAGAAGTTTGCCGCCTGAAATAATTTTGTTCATTGTTTTCAGCATATTTGATGCAATTTTTGTGACTTCTGGTGGGAGATTATCTAGTTCTGAAACAGACAAGACTAGACAGACAAGATTAGACAGACAAGACTAGACAGACAAGACTAGACAGACAAGACTAGGCAGACAAGACTAGACAGACAAGACTAGACAGACAAGACTGAACAGACAAGACTAGACAGACAAGACTAGACACACTAGACAGACAAGACTGGACAGACAAGACTAGACAGACAAGACTAGACAGACAAAACTAGACAGACAAGACTAGACAGACAAGACTAGACAGACAAGATTAGACAGACAAGACTAGACAGACAAGACTAGACAGACAAGACTAGACAGACAAGACTAGACAGACAAGACTGGACAGACAAAACTAGACAGACAAGACTAGACAGACAAGACTGGACAGACAAGACTAGACAGACAAGACTAGACAGACAAGACTAGACAGACAAGACTAGGCAGACAAGACTAGACAGACAAAACTAGACATAAGTTATATTTAGTGATGCTAATTATCTAATTTCTCTAAATAAATATTATTATGAATGAATATCACGAATGATTTATATTAATTATGTTAATTGTTTGTAAAAATATAAATGAAAAAGCAATGTAATTAAGTATTTCGTGAATGAAAAGTTCAACGAATCCATCGATTGCTATTCTCGGCCATTCAGTGAAATCGGCTGAAATTGTTTAAAGAATAATTGGGTAATCGGAGTCGGCTACACAGTGTACTTACTAATTTTAAGCAGATCTTTTATTATGGTAATTTCGATTTTATGTAATGTATTATACACGAGCGCGGGCGTGGAAAATTTACGAAACTATCCGATATTACAACAAATTAAAAAAGGAGACGGCGGCGCACTTTTAATCGCTTCCAAAATTATTTCGAGTTGTGATTGAAAAGTGACGGCAAGGCGGTTTTTGGAAATGCGTAAAATTATTTTTTTTTAAATAACATTCCGAATATTTCAATATTTGAAAGGAATATTTGAAACGTGTTTACTAAAATTTTGAGTAAACGTTAGCGTATGTTTAATTCAAATTGAATTGTATTCACAAATGTTGATGTTACAACTAAAAGTATGTGCATACAATGCTCTTTTACCTCCAGCTTAAATTGATAGCAGGTTTATCACATTTGTTGTTGATAGCTTTATTTAGCGTATAGCATTTAGACACATTTACAAGAATTTAACAAACTTATTGAATTTACAAACAAACATCAAGATTCTCTATATTGTCTATCGCTTCTGGAGTTGCAGTCAGGAAATCATCGGGGCGGCCTTGGTATGTTCGGTGGCGATATTTCTCTGTTATATGTTTGATAGTTTGGACCTCTCCGGAATGTCTTGAGGAGGATGGTAATTTTCCCCATTTGTTTAGGAAGTATGCACATCTGCCTTGTTGGGTCCTGATGCAATTTACCGTGCACCAGGTTTTTCATGTTAGTTTGAAACCGGGGGGTATTTCTGTTATGCAGGGCATGGTGTAATTCGGATGAGCTTCCGACCATCCGTGAATCCATCTATCTGTGATGTTAAACTTAGTTTCTGTGGCAATTCTTGCGGTCTTTGTTGGTGGTTTTCTAGAGCGTAGTCGGTTCTTGTTGGCGTCTTAAATATAGCTAATTATTGGGAGTTCCCTGTTGTTAAGTATCTTTTTGTATTCGTTTGTTAGCGTATTGGTTCGGCGGCGGTGAGGCGGTGGAATATCGCTTAGTACTGGTAGCCATTGGGTTGGGGTAGATTTTATTACGTCAGCGATCATCCTCATGGTGTTGTTTTTATTTTGATTATAAAGCCTGCTAGAAAACTCGAAACCCCGTTTTCTAGCAAGCTTTAAGGATCTCACAGACCGACGCGAAAGTGTCGTTGCCGCAACCGCTGCGATATCGCGGCGGACCGATTTGATACGGCGGCTTATGTACATGTTCAGATCAACAAGCGCCGAGAATCGCGCTTGTTGGTCTGAACATGTACATAAGCCGCCGTATCAAATCGGGCCGCCGCTATATCGCAGCGGTCGCGGAAACGAAACTTTCGCGCTGGTCTATGAGCACCTTTAAGCTACGTACGCACTGTCTAGAAAACTAGTGTATACTCCTGCTATAGTCTGAGTATAGACCAAAACTATTGGTATAGTAAGTTCTAAGATTAGTTCTAAGATCGAAATAGAACTAGAAATGGTAGAGGTATCCGTTTGGTAAGAGAATGTTGAAAAGACATGGAACGATTTAAAAACTAAAATAACAAATGAAAAAGGAAAAAGACATTGGATTCACGGCAATCAACAAAAAACAGGAATGGATGTCGCAGGAAATATTAGATGAATGACAGACGGAAATACAAGGCACATCCGACAGAATACAAACGTTTAAATAGGTTCATTAGGAAAAAGTGCTGGGATGCGAAAGAGATCTGGATGTCGGCAAAGTGCCAAGAAAAGACAATAAACTACAAGAAAAATATGACATCTTCAATGTTCATTAAAATGTAAAAGAATTTACAAACAGACACAGAAAACATCAAGGAGCAATCTTAAGAGACGATAACAATGAGATAATTCTAGTAGAACCTAAGCTTGAGAGATGGAAAAAATATACCGAAACACTTTTTAATGATGACAGACCTTGCTTGCTCTCCACCACCGATAGATCACATATTGAATGAAAATGCTCCAGAAATAACCAGAGACGACGTTGTGCATGCAATAAAAGCACAGAAAAACACAAAAGCTACCGGTCCCGATAAAATCAACGTTGAAATGCTTAAACTGATTGCAGATAATGAAGGTAAAGGCCTAGACTTAATAACAGCATTAGTTAACAGATTATATAGCTCAAGCAAGATACCGTCAGATTAGCTTAAATCAACATTCGCGACCCTGCCAAAGAAACCCAACGCCGCACAATGTGATGACTATCGGATGATAAGTCTTATGTCCCATGTCCTGAAAACCTTTCTTAGAATCATCCACACGCGAATCTACAAAAAGTACGAAAAAGTATCAGATGGGCAACATTCAGTTTGGATTCCGAATTGGACTCGGAACACGCAAAGCATTATTTTCTCTAAATGTAATGACACAAGGGTGTAGAGACATGAATGTGAATGTATTTGCATGTTTTATAGACTATCAAAAGGCGTTCGACTATATTAATCAGATGATGATTAGAATTATAAGAACAACCGGAGTCGGCGAACAGGACCTACGTTTCATATCAGAACTTTATTGGCATCAAAAGGCGGTAGTAGAGATGGAACAATCAACATCGGAAGATATGCAAATCAGACGGGGTATTCGACAAGGTTGCGTCTTGCCTCCACTCCGGTTTAATATGTACTCGGAAACTATATTTAGAGAAGCATTGTATGTAGTCCAGGGCGGAATCAAGATCAATGGAACCCCAATCAACAATATCAGCTACGCCAATGATACGGTTATAATAGCCAACGATGTACAAGAACTACAAAGCTTCATAGATTCCGTAGTTCACTATAGCGAGATGTTTAGATTGCATCTCAATGTCTCCAAGACCAAATTATTGGTCTTTTCTAAGACTCCAATAAATGCACACCTGCGTGTCAAGGGACAAACAATCGAACAAGGGACCTCAAAATATCTGGGAGCTAACATCAATAGTTAGTGCGACTCGAAAAGGGAAATACTTCAAAGTATTGAGCAAGCGAGAAAAATCTTCATGAATATGAAATCATTTTTTACAAGACTAGACATCAGTTTGGAACTTAGAACTCGAATGATCAGATGCTTCTCTGTCCTACTCTATGGATGTGAAAGCTGGACACTAAATTCACAGACCGAAAAGAAAATAGAAGCCTTCGAAATGTATGTGTATAGACGGATGTAGCGAATTTTATGGGTACAAAAGATCACCAACGATGAAGTACTTCAGCGCTTGCACAAAGTTTTTAAAATTACTGAACACCATCAAGGAAAGAAAAATGCAATTACCTGTGTCGTGTGATGAGAGGTGAAAAATAGGAAATATTACGCCTCATAATAGAGGGCAAAGTACAAGGGAAAAGATCAGTAGGAAGACGCCAGAACTCGTGGCTGAAAGATTTGAGGAGATGGTTGAACCGCTCGTCTGCAGAAATCTTTCGTGCTGCAGCTTCCAGAGCTAAAGTTGACATTTGGATCGCCAACCTTCGGCAGGAGAGGGCGTGATAAGAAGAGGAATTCGTATAGTTAAACTATACATTAAATCTTGACACGAGAAGAAAATCCAAGATTTTGTCCAGTCAAATGAGAATAACCTGTCCGAACTGCATGAAACTTGTCTGAACAGCATGAAACTCCACCAGCTGCTCGCCTTGTCACTCCTCATAGGTGTGCAAGGCCAAACGACTAATGATGTGAACAAAACTTAGACGGTTGACCATTCAGGCGGGCATAAGCCCAACATCGTTGTGTTTTTGGCCAACGCCAAAGTCTTAGCCAACAGCGACAACCAAACCGAGAAAAGCTACGCTAATCCCTTCCAGCGAATGATCCAGTTCTTCCTTTCCAACGTGCTCCGCGACTTCTCCTTAGACCGAAACGAAACTTCAGTGGTCCGAGAGAAGAAAGATCTTTGGGGCGACATCAAAAGTGGAACTGTCAACTTCACCACCAAAGCTTTAAACGAGACGAAGAAAGGATTCGAGGCCACCAGGGACGCTTTCCATGGCGCCGCCGATTTGCTGTGGCAGACGAATACTTCGTACAGCGAGGAGAGATGTTCCACGGGGAAGAATGGTTTTGCAACAGTTGCATCAAGAAAATCGACAAGAGGAAGGTGGAAAAGCTAGTCAGCACCACCACGGAGAAATCGATGAAAATGAATTATTTTTTATCCATTAGCGGCGACACCGACAAACGTGTCGCCGCTTTCCCTGAAGACAACGCACCCGGAAGTTATTACGCTGGAGATTTGCTCCAACCAAACCAAATTATATCCAACATTCTCACATTGCCAAGACCTAAGACAACTGGAATCACCGATCACCGGCCAGAAATGCACGCACCTCACTCAACTCCAACTCGTTCTGCCGATCAGGATGCAACAATTCCAAGATCTGATTCGAGCACAACAACTTTTGCCAATAACGATTCAGGAACTCAAGCAGCTGATACGATTTCAATTCATTCTACCCATCAAGAACCAAGAGTTGACACAGTTCCAAGTCACACCACCAATCAGGATCCAACAATTGGAATAGACGAGACAGAAATTGAAATAATTTCAAATCAAGTGTCGGTTTCACCAATAGCTACGAATATTTCTGTCGATTTCACCAATTCGGGAATTAGCAGCACCTAAAAAGTTCCAATCGAGCCTCCTAATCTGAAAATGGTAACGCCCAAGGCCAAGACGCAGGGTTCCACCAAGGAGAAATCTAAGCAACGAAAACCTAAGAAAAAAATGGACATGAGGCAATACTTGATAAATATTGATTTGGATGACAGATTCTCTCGGTCCAACGTTGACTCCATCAATCAGGATGTGGAAATTAAAATGACCAATGTGACAAAAGTCGATTTATCCAATCAGGACTCTAAAATAGAAAATGCAGAAGTGATAAAAGTCGATTCGGCTGAGGATTTGCAATTTCCAACGATACTGCCGAGTAGTTCTACCAATCAGCATTCGAATGATGACAGGAGTATTAAAGATTTCGCCAATCGTAATACGAGAATTCGAAGGGCCCACGCAATTCCCACCGACTCGACCAATCGGAAACCGACAGTTCAACTAGTTAAGGCTACCTCATCTGGTTCCACCAATCAGGAACCTTTGACTATTAAAATAGCTAAGCCTATTCCCTCTGATTCCACTAGTCAAAAACGCATGAATATTGAAACAGTTAAGGCCTTCTCCACTGGTTCTGCCAATCAGGAACCGATGACTATTCAAACAACTGAACCAACTTTCATTGGTTTAATCAATCAGCAACCTTCAATTTTGCCGAATTCTCACCTATCGAGGTTTGAGCGATACGTGATCGATTTCGCCAAGAAACATTCAAGGTTTCAGGTCTTCGTGTTCCAACAGAATCTACCAATCCCCGTTCAATGCTAGGTCTCGCAAAAACTTCTGATAAACCTCAAAAAACCGTCAAACATTCCACAAATCACCGTCCTTGGTTTCGTCGTGGCGACACCCATGGTTTGGAGGGGCTTGAATGGGAGGGTGGGGCCGAAGAAACTACGTCGGCGGCAGGTAATGGGGTTTCTGCAGTCGCGAATGTTGAGTGAAGAAGACGACGACACAAATAAAGAAGAGAATGTGGGCTCTGGGTCAGATATGCCGATGTTCACGCCGGATCAGGTCGCAAGGCCGAAAGTCAAGGCGGACTATTTGACGACTTTCACCTATTTACTTACAGTCGCTTTACCAACAGTTATATATTTTCGGGGCAGCAATTGTTGGCATGCGCTTTATATTCCGGATGTATGGATTCTGTTGCAAACTATTCCTCACCATCCCGTCTGAGCCAAAAGAAAAGAAGCAGACCAAAAAGAAACGAACCCACCTATTTAAAATCAAGAAGAAGAAGAAGAAACAAGAACAGATTATCGTGCAGAGCACCTAACTTCACCCACTAAAATCCTTCCTCTGTAATTTATATTCTTTATATAATATATTTGTTTTTGCCTATACGAGGCTATCACACAGCTATAGACAAAGGACTACACGCTAGTTTTCTATACAGTGTGTACACAGCTTTATAATCAAAAGACATTCGAATACAAAGGTTATTGAAAAGAAATAATCTCGTAATGTACGACATGACAAAATGTTTTTCTTATTTTAAGCTGATTACATAGACATTATTTGGTTAACAACAAAATATAATTTTAGATTAAAATGTCAACAAAAATGCAAAAAACATGTTTTCAGACAGAAATACATTAGTGAAACTATTTATTTATTGTTGAGACTAATAAAACAAAGTTTATTTTCATGAAACAAAAAACTATAAAACCATAAGTTGTCTGCAAGTAATAATTTTAGACGTTTATTAACTTTTATTGTGGTATTTCCCCAGTACGTTTGTTTATTTTTGTAACAAGAATATTAATTATTATGAATATCAATTATTATAAATAATTTTGAAATATCTCTCTGTTGAATATTTTGGTCGGGAAAAATTTAATTATCGCTGCTAATACTAATTAAATTCTATCGTAGATCTACAAGACGCATTTTTAATAAATCATAGAGCAACGGTAAACAAATTTTAATTAAAAAAAAAAACTATTTGATAAGAGCTAACTGGAAAATCTAGGCCACTAATTCCCAGCACTTCCGGAAAAATATCTTCTATCCAAATACTTTACAAACGAATTACATCTAGATTACAAATTCAATATTTAGATGTTACGTAAGATATTGTCACACCCTGTATATTAAAACGTTTTATGAATCAATTGTAACATCGATTAATAAATTAGCCCAATAACAGTTTGATTGCGTAACTTCGTTACGAGTCTAATAAGAATATTGAAGTATTTTTTCTTTTGCAATTATTTTTCGATTTGGGAGACGATTTTAAATTGACTTTTATTACATGTTATTTTCCTTCTGTTTTTACTTTTAACGGAACTTCTCTTGATTATAGAAAAGATATTTTTTACGGATACCTTGCAACATGTATGTTCTTTATGTACTATTAATAGAAGATTAATTGCAATTACAGTATGTTGTTTATGTTCTATAAATCAACCAATAAAATGATTTCCAAGAGCGCATTTCAACAACAAATTAAATTAATCAATTCTTGCCATAAAACTACGGAAGCTCTTGCAATCGATACGGTTTTATATAGGTTTTTAATAGATACAAAAATAATAAATAATATTAATAACATTATTAAATTGAACATTTTAGGGTTCATTTATAAAATGTTTTATTGATGATGATGATTACTCAATAATACTTCATCATGATTACTCAATTCATAATTCAAATTATTTTCAAAGTTCTACCAAATGACTAACTATAATATAGAAAATATATAATATTTTCAATAATTAAGGAAATTTATACATTCTCTGTTGTTTTCTATTTTTGGTGATGCGTATCGACGTTTTAATTGCAGACGGAAATGCTTTTTAATTGCGTGGAATGGGCTATCGTAAAGAGTTCAGCTGGCTTGCGGCTGTTGTTTCACTAAATTCTACAATAATTATAGCTGGACCAAGTAATTTAGGTCTTGCTTCCGAGAAGCAGAACATTGTGTGTAATCTAGTATTATATTAGAAATTAAATCAGCTGTAGTCTTAATAAAAATAGAGACGGCCGAAAAAAGTCGTTCCGGATTCGATTTTATAGATCAAACCGCGGTGCACGGGTGATTAGAGTAAAATTATAGATTTTCGACATTGCACCATCAAAATTAAGTTTAACATAATAGCAAGCAAAATTGTTTTTTTATGATATTCTCCTAATATTGATTAAGTTTAAGATGTTTATTTTATTTAAGGTTTCTTTTAAGTTGTCCGGAAACTACTTTCGTTTTTTTCCAAACAAATAACTTTAATTTGTAATGGATTTACTCTATCTCTAGCAATGTTGAGATATTCGATTTAACCCTTTCGCTGCAATAATTTACAAATATTGCCAAATTTTCAAATACCAAAATCTCTATTCGAAGCAAAATTGTTCTTTTTGTTGATTTGAATGGACAAACCTTGCAAAATTCTTTTGTTTTATGTCAAAATTGGACGAAAACGTCAAAATAATTTTCAAAAATTGCCAAGTTTTCAAAAACCAAAATCTCTATTCAAAGCAAATTTTGTTTTTTTGTTCATTTTGAATGAACAAACGTTGAACAATTTTTTTGTTTTATGTCAAACTTGGACGAAAACGTCAAAATAATTTACAAAAATTGACAAATTTTCAAAAACAAAAATCCCTATTCAACCACAATTTTTTTTTTTTTTTTTGTTGATTTGAATGGACAAGCCTACCAAAATTCTTTTGTTTTGTGTGAGAATTGGACAAAAACGTCAAAATAATTTGCAAAAATTGCAAAATTTAAAAAAACAAGATCTCTATTCGAAGCAAAATTTGTTCTTTTTGTTTATTTGGTAGGACAAACCTACCAAAATTCTTTTGTTTTATGTCAAAATTGGACGAAAACGTAAAAATAATTTGCAAAAATTTCCAAATTTTCAAAAACAAAAATCTCTATTCAAAGCAAATTTTGTTTTTTGTTGCTTTGAATTGACAAACCTGGCAACATTTTTTTGTTTCGTGTCAAAATTGAACGAAAACGTCAAAATGATTTGCTAAAATTGCCAAATTTTCAAAAACTAAAATCTCTTTTGGAAGCAAATTTTGTTTTTTTGTTGATTTGAATGGTCAAACCTTGCAAAATTCTTTTGTTCTGTGTCAAAATTGGACGAAAACGTCAATATAATTTGCAAAAATTGTCAAATTTTCAAAATCCAAAATCTCTAATCAACCACAAGTTTTGTTTTTTTGTTGATTTGAATGGACAAGCCAAGCCTTCCAAAATTCTTTTGTTTTGTGTCAGAATTGGACGAAAACGTCAAAATAATTTGCAAAAATCTCCAAATTTTCGAAAACCAAAATCTCTATTCAACCACAAATTTTATTTTTGTTGATTTGAATGGACAAGCCTTCCAAAATTCTTTTGTTTTATGTCAAAATTGGACGAAAACGTCAAAATAATTTACAAAAATTACCAAATTTTCAAAAACAAAAATCCCTATTCAAAGCAAATTTTGGTTTTGTTGTTGATTTGAATGAGCAAACCTTGCAACATTCTTTTGTTTAGGGTCAAAATTTCAATTTCAGGTCAAAATTGACAAAACGAAAATCTCTATTCAAAGCAAATTTTGTTTTTTTGTTGATTTTGAATGAACAAACGTTAAAAAATTCTTTTGTTTTATGTCAAAATTGGACGAAAACGTCAATAATTTGCAAATATTGCCAAATTTTCAAAAACAAAAATCTCTATTCGAAGCAAATTTTGTTTTTTTTTGTTGATTTTGAATAGACAAACCTTGGAAAATTCTTTTGTTTTTTGTCAAAAGTGAACGAAACCGTCAATATAATTTGCAAAAATTGCCAAATTTTCAAAAACCAAAATCTCTATTCAACCACAAATTTTTTTTTTTTTTTTGTTGATTTGAATGGACAAGCCTTCCAAAATTCTTTTGTTTTGTGTGAGAATTGGACAAAAACGTCAAAATAATTTGCAAAAATTGCAAAATTTAAAAAAACCAAGATCTCTATTCGAAGCAAAATTTGTTCTTTTTGTTTATTTGGTAGGACAAACCTTCCAAAATTCTTTTGTTTTTTGTCAAAATTGGACGAAAACGTAAAAATAATTTGCAAAAGTTTCCAAATTTTCAAAAACAAAAATCTATTCAAAGCAAATTTTGTTTTTTGTTGCTTTGAATTGACAAACCTGGCAATATTTTTTTGTTTAGTGTCAAAATTGAACGAAAACGTCAAAATGATTTGCTAAAATTGCCAAATTTTCAAAAACTAAAATCTCTTTTTGAAGCAAATTTTGTTTTTTTTGTTGATTTGAATGGTCAAACCTTGCAAAATTCTTTTGTTCTGTGTCAAAATTGGACGAAAACGTCAATATAATTTGCAAAAATTGTCAAATTTTCAAAAGCCAAAATCTCTAATCAACCACAAGTTTTGTTTTTTTGTTGATTTGAATGGACAAGCCAAGCCTTCCAAAATTCTTTTGTTTTGTGTCAAAATTGGACGAAAACGTCAATATAATTTGCAAAAATTGCCAAATTTTCAAAAACCAAAATCTATATTCAACTACAAATTTTGTTTTTTTTTGTTGATTTGAATGGACAAGCCTTCCAAAATTCTTTTGTTTTGTGTGAGAATTGGACAAAAACGTCAAAATAATTTGCAAAAATTGCAAAATTTAAAAAACAAGATCTCTATTCGAAGCAAAATTTGTTCTTTTTGTTTATTTGGTAGGACAAACCTTCCAAAATTCTTTTGTTTTATGTCAAAATTGGACGAAAACGTAAAAATAACTTGCAAAAATTTCCAAATTTTCAAAAACAAAAATCTCTATTCAAAGCAAATTTTGTTTTTTGTTGCTTTGAATTGACAAACCTGGCAACATTTTTTTGTTTAGTGTCAAAATTGAACGAAAACGTCAAAATGATTTTCAAAAACAAAAATCTCTATTCAAAGCAAATTTTGTTTTTTGTTGCTTTGAATTGACAAACCTGGCAACATTTTTTTGTTTAGTGTCAAAATTGAACGAAAACGTCAAAATGATTTGCTAAAATTGCCAAATTTTCAAAAACTAAAATCTCTTTTTAAAAAAAACCAAAATCACTATTCGAAGCAAAATTTGTTCTTTTTGTTGATTTGGATGAACAAACCTTCCAAAATTCTTTTGTTTTGAGTCAAAATTGGACGAAAATGTCAAAATAATTTGCAAAACTTGCCATATTTTCAAAAACCAAAATCTCTATTCGAAGCTCTATATATATATATATATATATATATATATATATATATATATATATATATATTTATATATATATATATATATATATATATTTACATTTTTAAACATAACAAAGAGATTAACAAATATATATATATATATTTGTTAATCTCTTTGTTATGTTTAAAAATGCAGCAATGAATTCATGAAGTCGGTAGACTGCTATAGCAGTCCATAGCATCTGGCCGCCAAATCAATTGGACTACTATAACAGTCCATAGCACCTTGGCGTCAAATCAATTGAACTGCTATAGTAGTCCATAGCAGCGAAAGGGTTAAGCTGAATATGATCAACTCAATAACCATTTGACCAATCCATGCGTTAGCTACCTTCTTCTTATAGTGCCCTATCCGTTGCGGATGTTGGCGATTAGCATGAAATCTTGGCTCTATCATCTGCTTGACGAAACAGTTAAATTGATGTAAATCCGAACCACTGGCGTAAGTTCTCAAGCCAGTTACGTCGTCTGCCTGGTCCTCTTCTCCCATCCACTCTACCTTGCTTGACTAATTGTAATATGCGATATTTGTCATTTCGCATTACATGCCCTAAGTATTGCAACTTTCTAAATTTAACGATTTTGAGCAGTTCTTTATTTTTACTTTATTTGATTTGTTTATGGCCTCCACGCCATGTAGGAGAACAGGCATGAGAAACATAGGAACATAGTACCTTACCAATCGGATATAAACCTCATTGTTCAGCGAAATAACTTTCAAGAAGCAGAGGATGTGCTCACCTTACACCTTGCAGCTTTAGATGATTACTTCAGAAAATGGCGATTGCAACCCAACCCTCAGAAAAGTGAAGTAACTGCCTTTCACCTGGACAACAAGACTGCAAACTATAGCCCAAAAGCCACTTTTGGTGATAAGGTTTTACAGTTCGTCATCAGCCTTAATGTGAACCACTCCTGAGGCACCAGCCTATTCTCTGCCGCATATCCAACCTCAGCACTAAGATTTTGAATATGTGGGAGCTACAGTTTAACGTCGAATTCGAACAACAAATTTTGCAGAGAAGGTGTTAGTCAGTTAGGCCCCACGGTTGCCAAAGCCGGATTGGGGAATTGGATGGCTTGCAGCCAATACTTTTTAATTTTTGCTGCTTTGGTTCTGTGTGAGATTTGAACCACACCTGTCTGACTCAAGAGCCAAGTGCTTGTCTATCTGACCCACCACCACACCTCGGTTTTACAGTTACCACCCCTAAATACCTGGGAATTGAGAGATTGAAGACCTGGGAATTGAGAAGTAGACAGATCTCTAACATATAGAACAGCGTCTAGCCGGAACATCATGGGGTGCTGATGCCAACACATTAAGTACTACTGCTGTAGCACTTGTCTTTTTTTCGGCTGAGTACAGCTCTGCGATGTGGCTTAATAGATGCCACACTCAGCTTGTGGATATTCAGCTTCATCACAGCATGCGTATCAGTGGTTTCCGGTGTTGAGTAACATTCCACCTCCTCAGACCAGCACAGAAAGAAATATTGTTTACTCATGGTCAAGAATCATCTAGAACATGACACTACCAATAAACGAGGACGTCTGACAACTAGAAACATCTAAATTGAAGTCTCGCAAACCAACCTGCAAAACTGCCTTAAAATTGATAAATAATAACTTCAATCTCAAGGACAAATGGCAGAATGAGTGTAAATTATTTATACCCCAAGGGATTCTAACAGTTGAGAATCCCACATTAAAATCTAGTTGTGCTTGGAGTCGGCTTAATCGTATCAGATGTGGCATGGGAAGAACAGCCTCAGTACTCCATAAATGTGGTTGGGCAGTCAGCCCATAGTTTTAAGAACTTCTCAAACTTCGTTTTCCCTTTCCCAATTTCAGTCATTAACTTTTGCCAGCGTTGTGTCAAATTCATAAAAATCTTAGTCTTACAATTAGATATTCAACATGACTCGCTAAAACAGGATCGAATTTAGCTAACAGTTCCAAAATCATACAATAATTTCCGTTATTCGAATCACTGAACTTTTCATTTTTCTCATTTTTTCCTCTATAGCACACAACCCAAGAAAAATTAATACATATAAGAAATTGCATGACTCAATCAACGGAGGCCGCTCTATATCTGTCTCTCTCAGACTCAATGCCGCTACGCGGCGTATGCTCCTAACAGCTCGGCCCCGTCGATCCTGCTTCTGACCAACCACTATACGCAAATTGTAGAAAAAAATAATTTAACAATAAGTGGTGAAACATTTTACATGTTGAATTGTTTGTGTTGAACTTTTTGTGATGGTGGCGTTGATACGGCAGACCAAATGTGCAGCACATATAATACGGCAATAAACGTCAAAAGATGGCCAATGGTATTTTTTTACAATTCTAAAGATAAGTGGTATCAATTCCCAAGTGATTTACCTAGGTAATGCGATGAAGATTATTTCTTAAAAAGTTTCGTCCGGCTGTTGTAGAAACCCATGAAGAATCATCTTCAAAACCATCAAATAGGCTAAGATGTGAAATATGTTTAGCCGAAACTCGTAAAAGAAGGATGTCAAAATATAAATGCGAGAAATGTAAAAAAAAACTATCTTTCTGAGCCATGCTAGTTTGGTTTGTGGCGCCTACAAAAACGAACTTAAATAATATTTTCATTTAAAAATTATTTTGTATTAAAATTTTTTTTTAATGTTTTTAATGTGTTTTAATATTATAAAAAAATGACAAAACCAGTAGAGGGCGTTTTAAATATGAAAGAAATGAGTCAATATTGTCGTGGATTTGTCAGATCTATTGCGCCTGAATGCGTTTCAATACATATTAACCCGGAGGGTTAAGGGTATATAAAAATTAATCTTTTTAATTTCTGTACGACAAAAAAAAATGTTGGCCCCAATTTTGTCGCCCTTAAAATCTGCCGCCCTAGGCTCCAGCCTACTCAGCCTGCTGGTAAATCCAGCACTCTCTCCTACTTTAGACATTGTTTTGAGACAAAACATACGCGTCAACGATTTACGCATGTATTCTACTGGGACTGGCAGCGAATCGCGCGCCGCCTTTCGTTTTAACCCTTAACCACCTGCCATGCGTCTCAGGTGAGAAAATTACTGCTACTTTGGGTCTGAGAGATGTATGTCAGGTGGTTAGGTGTTAAAAATCGCACGTTCAACAAATAAAAATTCAAAAAATAAATACACGTGATATCTCACTACACCCCTTTCCCCCTCGTGATATTTCGTGATTTTTCACAAACGTCTGCTCCAGGGTACGTTTCTACAGCTTTGACTGAGTTTCGGAATCTTTCACCAATTGCTATGTAATCTATTTGGTTGCGTATGATCTTTTATGGTCAGGTGACGTCCATGTCTTGCCGGCAACTTAAAGAAGGTGTTCGTCAAAATCAGATCCTCTTCTTCACAAAATTGAACGAAGCGATCTCCTCTCTCATTAGGTTTGCCGAGACCAAAACTACCAACGATGTTGCCTTCTTTTCCTTCCCCAGCCTTAGCATTGAAACCACCCATCACTATGTTCATTTGGTCTTTCTTTGTGTAGTTAATAACTGTTTTAAGTTGCTCGTAGAATTCTTCAATTATCGCATCGTCTTTATCTGATGTAGGCGCATATACTTGTATGATGCTTATGTCTGCGGGGTTTACTGTAATCTGTAGCATCATGACCATTTCGGAGTGTGGTAGAAAGTAATTTCATTTGCTACAATTATACTCCATTTTTGTGACGGTCGTTCTTCTGTTAGCTATCTACCTACTACTTCTTACAGATATGTCGATCTGTTAATTCTGGAGCCGCCTTTGCATCTTTTACTGAGAGGTAGATTGCCAACTATCTAGCCATCTTTTAGGTGGTCTCCCGGGAGGTCTTGAGCCGGGCGGGTTGTCTGTTCTCGTCCATCCGTCTTACATGGTTGTAACACTGCCTCTTACGTTGTCTTCCCCATCTCATAATGTCTTGTATTTCGCATTGTTCTCTGATATTGTTTCTTACTCTGTCTCTTCTTATTTTCCCCACTATTGTTCTCAGTGTTTTCATTTCGGCCACCCTTAGAATGTTTTTCGTCTTGTTGGTGTATTCGCGGTCTTCTTGACCGTACGTTATGATCGGTCTGATGCAAGTCTTGTAGATTCTAATTTTGCTATCTTTGCGCATGTACGGGTTTGCCCAGACTATATCTCGTAGACATCTTGATAATGCGGATGCTTTGTTCTGGCTCCTCAGGTCTTTAACTGTGTAGTGCTTGGTATCTACCAAGCAAATTTATAATATCACAATAAAAGCATCTGATTTGTGGAAACCGGAAGCAATTTTCAATCAACTCAAGATACTATATTGCACAAATCTTGATAAAACTAATTAGACAAAGTTATATTATAATTAGTTATTGATGTGGATGCTGATATTGATTAGTTATTGATGTGCGAAGTTGTATATTAGTTATTTTAGTAATTATTTTAGCTAAAGGTATTTTATAATTTCTGGTTCGTAGAAATTGTAACATAAGTAATAGCGTTAGATAAAAACTCACAAACAACTATTCCAAGGAACTAGTAAATCTGTAAATAATTCCAGATAGGTAGATAATATTTATATTCCTTCTCAAAGTAACACCGATAATAAAATAGTCATTTATGATACTTAGGAATTAGACGAGTCTGATAATCGATACACGACTAGTTCTAAAGGAGTAATAATAATGTATTTTATTTTATCTACTCACACACCAAAATGAACACATTACAAACAACACAATACATCCTTCACATACATTATTGTATGTGAAGCATCCCATTATTATAATCGTGTGTAAAAGTAACCAAATCGTGCGTAAGAGTCCTATATAAATCAAATGGAATTTCATTATTAAACGATTTCTGTTTGTTGTTACTATGGCAACAACTTGCGTCACTAAACAACAAACATAGACTTACAATTAGTGAAAATAAATTTTCTGACGTAAATTAAAATTGAATTATTTTTTCTTATTTTGAAAAATTTTAAAAAACCTAATCATAACCTAATCTAGACTTAATCTAGATTTATCTAGATTACTTCGACAATGAAATAGTGTTTCCGTCACTGCGATTTTTTTTTCCACGGAGGCGCAGAAAATTCTAACCTTATGTTTTCTGTTAAAATTTCAAAAGTCTGCCAAAAAAAAGTTTTTAACAATATTATCGCTAAGAAACAATATTTTTTTTGTAGATTCAACATTATTTTAACCCGTTTCGTAGATAAAATAATGTATAATACACGTGTGTGATAGGCTTATGCACTCATTGCGATTAAACTTCGCAACTCATGCACAAAAGCCCTTCTTCACACACTTGTATCATAAACATAAACTACTATTGTAGTTGTTTAGTAAACTAATACCTAGTTATAAAAAGTAATACTAAATAATTCAAACTTGATAGATTATTTAATATTCAAATAATGTGTGTAATATGTATAATCCATTTTAATGTTGTAGAAACGTAAAAGCTTCTGGGTGTAATTCAAGTTTCTGTCTCTGTATTAATTATATCGATTCAAAAATCTTTAGAAATCGGTTGGGAAATCCTGAAGTATCCCGGATGATATCCGAAGTTTCGCAAGCGTTGTAAAACTCGTCGGCGGAGAAAGAAGTTTAATTTGGTAAAAGCCTTAAGAAAATATCGAAATTAATAAAGTTTAATATCCGCACCGTGCCCAACTTTCTTCTGCGAGGTTAATGAAACAAATGCGCTTCATGGGTAGCTTGTGGAAGGCCGGACGTGCGAAAAATTCCGAAAAAAATCAAAACAATTGTGATAAAACTGGAGGCGGGTAATTTCCGCATGCAAATTTTTGGCATGAGCGTATTAGGATGTCGCGTGTTAAGATTGCCTAATTGTCGATGTAGCTAAAATCGGAACGCTCGGGGACTTTCAATACTATTCTAATTCGTACTTCCTCCTCGATGTCAGAGAAAATGTACTTCGCGATGTCAGTACAAGACCTCGAACACCTGAAATATCTCGTTATACATATTAATTGAACGTTTGTTGCTAATTTTAATTTCGTTTGTTTTTTTCATTTGCAGCGTTGTTTTAATGATAATTACAAGAAAACACATGTTAACAAGAACATGTGTAAATTATAAAATAATAGATAAAGGACATTTTATTTTATTATTATGTTTGTTAAACATATGCTATTATAATTTTCTCATTTCACCTTAATAATATGTTGTGTTTATTGAATTCAAATACAAAAAATATAACTTTTCTAAATTATTGCATATTAATATTTAACACTTTTTAGCATATCCAAATTTCTAACATTAGGTTTTATCGTTAGGTAAACCTGGCCAATCGCCTAGATGCACCAAAATACAAGGACATTTTATTTTATTGTTATGTTTGTTAAACATGTGCCATTATAATTTTCTCATTTCACCTTAATAATATGTTATGTCTATTGAATTCAAATACAAAAGCTATAACTTTTATGAACTATAAACAATCTATTTTTATTAAACCATTACATGTTAATAGTTTACATGTTTTGGCATTTCCAACACACGTTTTAGAATTTCTATCATTAAGTTTTATCATTAGGTAAACCTAATTCTAATCATTAGTTAAACCTAATTAGGCAGTCGCATGGATTTATCAAAATTCAACTTGAATAAGAAAATATAGAAATTGTAAAATATTCTGAATTTGTAGATTTAATTATACAGGGTGGGTCTTTTATCATGACCACCCCAAATATCTCCGTTGCCTTTAGAGTGACGCAAAAATGTTTAAAGTGAATTTTATTATTTTCGAAAGGCTCACAGTGGTTAAAAATTCTTTTTTTGTCAATTTCATAGTTTATGCGTCCTCAAGGTCATCAATGGTTTTTCCAATTGGAGCATGTTATTTTTTTATCAAGACATTGTAGCCACTGTTTAGACGAATCCAGCGACCCCTGATATCATGACCTTGAAATGTTTTTTTTCAGCAAAATACACTTGTAAAAACGGGAAATCGTGATTTTTCTGATAATAACAATATCCGAATAATGTAGTTGATTTTTTTTGTGAAAAATTTATTATAACAAATGTTCGAAGTGATGACCATTAACCTCGACACATTTTGGAAGAAGTCGGATAAATGAGTCTTTTGAACTAATATTTTCTGATGTGATAGGGGCACAGGCTCTTCTAATTCGTTCTCGCATGTTCGCCGGCGTCGCCGGAACATCATGGTATACACGATCCTTTATAACTAGAGATGTCACGAATATTCGATATCTATTCGGTTTTCGGCCACTTTTTTAATATTCGGTATTCGGCCGAATATTGCTAACTAATTCTGTTACTATTAAACTATAATTATGTTACTAATTGCTACTAATTCGGCCGAATACCGAATACCAAATCATGAAAAAAAAATCACACATATTATTAAAAAATGATTATATTTTACCAAGAAAACATTACAATTTATTAATACTTAAAATTTAGCAAAGGTAATTTGTGATGAATGAAATATTTTTTTCAGAATTTGTTGATAGAAACCAATTGCGCTTTTCCTCATAAACTATACCCGCTTCTGAAAATAGCTTCTCACTGTATACCGGGTGATGATAGATATTTTGGGAATTCTGTCAGTTTTGGATACTGCTGTAGGTTTCCTGACCACCACTTGTAAGGGTCTGTTGTCCTACCTAGGCGAGCCGTTTTTAGATAAAAATCAATAGCAATAGCACTTTTCTTTTCCACATTCTCATCTTTCTCCATATTTTCTGTAGCGACTTCCTCAAATCAACTCATTTTTAGAGCTTTTAAAAGAATTTTTTGTTTTGCACTTTGTGTTTGAACTAATCTCAGGTTTGAAACGTCAGGAAAAGTGACAACCAGCTATTTCTCATTTTCATAAAAGTTGAACCGTGTTCCTAGCTCAGCTTGTAGTGAACATCTCATTCTCAGTAAATTAGGTGTTCTATCTGCTGTCTCTTCCTCTCCCAGGTATTTCAACAATGTGACAACGTGTGGAATCACTTCAGAGATGCAAGAAATACCCGAGCTTTTTGTTATCCCTTGAAATATTTTGAGGAGTTTGATACATTGTTCCAGTAACAACCACTGAGAAGGTGTTAGATTATTTAAAGACTCATTATGGTAATCAGTTATGTATAAAGAAACAGCTAGCGTTTTTTCTAATAATCTCTCCATTAAATAGTGTGTAGAATTCCAACGTGTGCTTACATCTTACACTAATTGGTGGTTTGGCAAGGCAAGTTCTTGGCGAATGGATTTGAGATTTTTTTCTGTTATACCTCAGTGGTTAAAATGTGTAACAATTCGTCTTGCAGCAGCTACCACCAGTGTTATTTCCGTTTGATAGTTTAGCGATTTCTGAATAGCTCGTTGTAGAGAATGGATAAAGCACCTGGCAGATATATTCAGCAATTATATTCTGCGTCTCCTACACCTTTTATCATATTGATCCCACTGTTGTGGACAAGTAAATGTATCTTGCTATGAGAAATATTCCATTTTTCTGCATTACCATTCAGTTCTTTTGCAATATTTCTACCCGTGTATGAACCAACAAACGGCTTCAAGAATAATATTAGAAGATATCCTATGCGCATTGAAGCTCAAAAAACTTTGATTATTGTGCTGACATGTCCACGTATCAGATGTTACTGATATTGCTGTTGCTTGCGAAATACTAGCTTCAATTTTAGAGTAGATTCTATTATATACAATATATACGAGGAATGAGTTTCTCGGTCATATAAGTGCGACCAGGTATTTTGTACTGAGGTACTGCTTTTTCTATTGTTTCCTTCAGAGTTTCTTTTGTTTCAACTGTTTCTTCTCTGACGCACTTGGTATTGCGAGTATGGTACTGTGTAGCGCTGCGCTGCCACGCACTCGCTACCCCGCACTCATTTTTCGAGAGTTTACCCAAAAGCCGCGTGGCCGAATATTCGGTATTCGGCAAAATTACAATTCGTGGCATCTCTATTTATAACTCCTCATAGGAAAAAATGGCGTTAAATCAGGCGAACGAGCAGGCCGAGGGATTACTGTACCTCTCCAATCCAGCGTCTGGAAAATTTGCGGTTTATCACTTCATGAGCTATAACTGCCCCATGAGCTGGACAGCCATCTTGTTGATATCACATTCGGCATCGCTGTGCTAACGGGATGTCTTGTACTAATTCTCAAGTGTTGTTCAAAACCTCGACGTATTTTCGTCAATTCAAATTGCCGTCCATGAAGAATGGTCCAATAATTCGATCCTCAATTATGCAACACCACACATTAACACTCCAAGGACGCTGGTGCACAATTTGCCGGAGCCACTTTGGATTTTCTATTGATCAATAGTGCACATAGACCTTTTTACGGTTAGTTAAGCGCATGTGCAGCACATGCGGTCAAGTTTGAAAGGTGGGAATATGAAAGTTTCGGGCAAATATTAAGGTTATACGTCAAAAAGTTCAGGCAATTTTAACGTATAACATGGCGGAAATTGACGCATGCGCACAAAAAAATTTAAACTATGAAAAGGTCTATTATTCGTATTCAACTGTCCTTCTTTTTCTCTGCCTTTTCCTATATCATGTAGGGTCGGCGTTGCTTTGTTGGATTCTTCTTCTCCATAGATATCTACCCAATACGTCCTCATTCTTCCAAGCTTTTTCTCTCAAACCACTGCGACCTTCTCTTTCCATCTCATTTTTGGTCTTCCTCTCTTCCTTGACCCTCCTATATCCAGCTTTTCATACCTTTTTCATACGAGGACCCCACGTAGTTCTCCTCTCTTCTCTGTACATGTCCAAACCACCTTAGTCTGCTTTCTTGGTACTTCTTTCCTATGGGTCCCGCTTTCACTGTTCCTTTGATGTGATCATTCCTTATTCTATCCTCTCTTGTTACTCTGCTCATCCACCTCAAGATTCTCATTTCTGCCACTTCCATATTTTTCTCATGTGCTTTTGTAATCGGCCAATTTTCCGCACTATAGAGCATAGTAGGCCTCACCACAGATTTATAGAGCTTTCCTTTCCTCCTGCAACTGACCTTCTTGTCACACAGTACCCCACTCAATTTCTTCCAGTTCATCCATCCACTATTTACCCTGTGTTATATTTCAGACACCAACCCTCATAACTTGACCTCGAAATTATGACCCCAGATATTTAAACTTCTTGGTAGGTGGCAGTTCTTCTTCCTGCAGGCTAATACATAGATCTTGAGCTTCCTTCATACACATATATTCAGTTTTCACCCTGCTGATCCTCAGTCCCCTTTCTTCTAGGGCTTTCCTCCACTCTTCGCGCATCCCTTGAAGTTTCTCTCGAGTCAGTTCACAGAGTACAACGTCGTCGGCGAACATCATGCTCCATGGCGCTGCTGTCCTCACATATTTAACTAGCACATCCATTGCCAGGGCAAAGAGATATCTGGCAGATCCCTGGTGTAGCCCTACTCTCACTGGGAATTCAGTTGTTGTACCCACACTGCTCTTAACTTGTGTTATCACACCTTCGTACATTTCTTTAACCAGTCTCACATACTTTTCTGGTACACCTTTACTTCTCACACATCTCCAAATATCTATCAAATATCTAGCTCTGTCATACGCCTACTCCAGATCTATGAAGGCCATATGTAAATAAACCTGCACCTCCCTGTGTGTCTCAATCAGTTGCCTTAGTGCAAATATTGCGTCAGTTCTTCCTCTTCCTGGCATAAATCCAAACTGTTCTTCCCCAACTTCAGTTTCCCGACGCAACCTTGTCCCAATGATCCTTTCCCATATCTTCATTGTGTCAGACATCATCTTTATACTTCTATACTTGCTACAATTTTGGATATCACCTTTACTTTGTATATGGCAGAGTCTCTGAGATAATAAATCTAACCTAACAAGAAAAACAAGGGATCTAGTAATCCCTTCATAGGTCTGGAACCCTTTAGGGATGTAAGTATGAACACCTTCCACAAAAGTTTAGAGAAAGAAATAAGAGAACAATGGATGAAAACCTGAAAAGAACTTCCAGGGCTAAGACAATCCAAAGTAATGCTTTGATATTTTAACCAAAAAGAACACAAGCTTGCCTGAAACTAAACAGGACCAAGCTTAGAATTCTGAGAATACTCCTGATAGGACACTGAAGACTTAGGAAATACCTCTTAGAAAACACTCTTAGAAAAACACTTAGAAAACACCCCCCTGGACTAGAGGAGGATGACGGATGCAGATTCTGCGGCTCAGCAGGGGAAACCCTCATACATCTGCTCAAAGCCTGCAGTGCACTGCTTCGCAAGAGACAGGTGTACCTTGGGGCCCACTGCTTGAACGCAGAGGAGTTGCGGTGTTGCGAGTTGCTTGAATACCACCCAGATCCTGAAAGCCCTAAAGGAATCAGGACTAAATGGGTAGGTATACCAACGATTAGAGGAAGAAGGTGGGGTACAACAGATCTATGAAGGTTGCAGTACAAGTTACCACCGAAATCTACAAGTCTACAATCAGAGCTAGTGTAGAGTAGGCTAGACTTGTCGACTCTTTATCTATTCTTGTTCATTCTTACTTAGTTTGATCTAAACTAGTTTTGTTCCTTAATTCTTTAGTCAGTTAGTTCTTTAGTCTAGTCTACTTTCGTTTAATCTCGTTTATTCTAATTTAGTTTTGTTTAATCTTGTTTAGTCTAGTCATGTCTTGTCTAAATTATTTTTGTGGCCATTGTTGCCTAGTCTTGTCTTGTCTGGTCTAATCATGTCCAGTCCAGTTTCTTATGTTATCTAGTCAAGATTTGTTTATCGTGTCTATACTCGTATCGGCGAGAGAATGCATCTCGTCTCGACGAGTTTAGTTTTGTTCTGCGCATACCCCCACTTTATTTCAAATGCGCGGTGTTTAGTTGTTCGTATTTGAAAAACTGACGTAAATTTCTTAATTCAAACTAATCTGCGCGTACCTCGACATGTCCCTTGCCCCTCATACCTCGGCGCAGTACAGCTGCATTCTCTCGCCGGTTCGAGTATAGTCTTGTCTTGTTCAGTCTAGTTCTTGTCTAGTCCAATCAGGACTAGTCTAATTTAGGCTAGACTTGTTTGCTCGTATCTATTCTTGTTCAATCGTACATAGTCTGGTCTGGTACATAGACTGATTTTGTTTAATCTTGCTTAGTCTTCTTCTTCTGATGCCGTCTCATTGTAGGTTGGCGACCACCGTTCTGAATGCGTCTCTGTCTCTTGCCACGTGGAACAGTTCTTCAACATTCATTCCTGTCCACTCTCTTATATTACGGAGCCAAGATTTTTTCTTTCTTCCTATTCCCTTCTTCCTCTCTATTCTTCCCTGCATTATGTTTTGTAGCAGTATATATTTGTTGTTGCGCGGAATATGACCTATGTATGCTGTTTTACGTATCTTGATAATTTTTAATAGTTTCCTTTTATAGCCTTAGTACTTCTTCGTTCGTTATTTTATGTGTCCAGGCATCTTTAGCATGCGTCTATATATCCAAATCTCGAACGCTTCAAGCTTTTTGATAATTTGGGCTTTTTAGGTCCAGGTTTCCACCCCTTACAGTAACATTTACTACACATAACACTCCATGAATCCTAGTCTAATTTGTAGGGACAAACTAGTAGATAGGCTAGGACAGTTCTAGGCCAAAATCCCATAAGGATTTACATAGGGGTCTAAAATTACATTTTTGATGATATATACAAACCAACAATACACAATTTTAATCAGCTTTAAACAGTAAAGCAAAATTGTGTATTGTTGGTTGCATATATCATCAAAAATTGCAATTTTAGACCCCTATGTAAATCCTTATGGGATTTTGGCCTAGAACTGTCCTAGCCTATCTACTCAAACTTCTATTTGTGAACATTGAAGAGTACGCAATAAATATCTTTCGAGCCATTTCTATCCTGATCTTGTCTTATTTTTGTTCTTGTGATGTTTAGAACTAGTTATAGCCATCGACTTCGCTCGCGTTGATTTTTATATCAGACAAATTAATTCAGGTCAGCTATGTCTGCCAAACATTGATTATCTTGTGAGTAATGTAAAGACTAATATTAAGATAGACCGCAAGTAAGATTTGAAAATTATTACGAGCGCCGGATGCAATCAAGTTGAAATAAAATAAAGATTTTCATCACTTTTTTGCTGTAATATTTTCGTAAGGATTTTGTTCCAACTTTGCACACTTATTACTTATAAATCAAGTTAAAAATATTAATAAATTTGAATGCAATCGAGTGGCTGGTTTCAAACTTATTGCTAGTTGCAGACAAATTTTCTAAATTTCGACTATATTCGCAAATATTCAAATATAATTATATATTCGCAAAGTCTCTTCCATGTAAATGTCAAAACTTCAATGGTATATAAGCCATCACGTGGCACAATTAAGTGTTATTTGCATTAGATGATAACGTTTGCGTCTAAATTATTTATGCGCAGGAACACTGAGATAATCTTGTGCTTCTCGTCTCGGCAAATAATTAATTATTTAGTGCTTTAATTAAAATGAAGGTATGCTTTTCGTTTGATACTGTTTGTTTGAAATATAAAATGGAATAGTTTTCAATTTAAGAAGCGATCGTATTGGAAACAGTTACATCAAGCAAACGCGCTGAAGTCCGAAGTAAACAAAAAAGGAAATGTACGTGTCCGTCTGTCGTTGTGGATTTTCCTATAAATAGATCTCGCGTTACAGATAACGCGGATGGCGTCGGCAGTATGTGGCCAAGAGGAAACCTACCTTGTAATTTTACGAGGAGAAAAATCGGCGCAACCAACTATTAGTGAGCCTGCGTATACAGGCCGCAATTATCCATCGGAATCCGCGAGATCCGATTTTTTCTCCTTCTCAGTGGAACGCGCCGTTCTTGTCGCACCTTCCTCCCGGCTTCTCTCGCCCTCTTTGTTGCCATGGCGCCCGACTACCGTCCACTCTCTTATAATCTGTTTGGCTTCTTTAAAATTCCACATCTTATAATAATGGAAAGCTGCAAGCAGCGTTCTGACACTCAAACGCATGACCCAATACTACTGAAAACTTTTTTTTTTACAAATCTCGTGGAAGCCTAATCGTTTTAGAAACTTAGCCCACCGAAATTCATTAGGACCATCGCCCAAAGATAAGAAAGATTTTTTTTAATATGCAAAATAGATTTTTTTTAAGATTACATTTTTAGATTACATCAAAATGTATTCCATTACATCAACTGTATTACAATGATAAGTTTAGTATATCAATTTTTTGTTTGCTTCTTGTTTAGTTTTTTTGATTTTATAATTTGCTTTTGTTGTTTGAAAAAAAGGTACCCATGTCTTCTAGTCAAGGAGGCTAAAATTAAGATGCAGATTGAGGGTTCAGAAAATTACATTTAAAAAAGTGATTGTGAATTATAATGGGAATATGTAAATAAGGCTTTGTGTTTAAATTTTACATTTAATTGTAGGTACCCTTCAGATTTAATATCGATGGAATAAAGTTTATTAGATGATAAATAAACGTGTATCGTATTGGCACGAATATAAGACGATACCGATTATAACCGCGTCCTGAAAAAAGCAAAAAAAAACGCGTTTTTTAAAGCCCCGATTATAGGACCACTTGCAATTTCTCAGAAACATTTGTTTTCTATATTATTTCTGTAATAGTATTAGGGAATTATGTGATGGTATTAGAGAAAAGGGCGTTAATGTAATTTCCTGTTTATAGATAAGCAAATGAACAAAACTCTTACTTCCAAAATTTTCAAAAACTGAATATGATTACTTTACTGAGTTGATTACGGAGTTATGATTTTTGGAATATTTAGAACTGAAATATGTAGTTTTCAGTTATAGCAGCTTAAAGTTTGACAATTTTCATGTGGGATAAATCTAAGGCATTTACACCCTCGGAAGGACCGTAACTAGCCAGGGGCTACAGGGTCACGTGCCCAGGGCCTAAACCAGGGATGGCGAACCTATGACCCGCGGGTCAGACACTGACCCACACAGGTTTTTTAAGTGACCCAGGCATTGATTTTAGATTCATTCCATATTTCACCCTCGGCAGGGCCGTAACTAGCCAGGGGCTACAGGGTCACGTGCCCAGGACCTAGACCAGGGATGGCGAACCTATGACCCGCGGGTCATAGGTTCGCAGGCATTGACCCAGGCATTGATTTTAGATTCATTCCATATTTCACCCTCGGCAGGGCCGTAACTAGCCAGGGGCTACAGGGTCACGTGCCCAGGACCTAGACCAGGGATGGCGAACCTATGACCCGCGGGTCAGACACTGACCCACACAGGCTTTTTAAGTGACCCAGGCATTGATTTTAGAACTTTTAGAAATGTCAAATGACGCAACACTTCTATTATTTTCTCATTAAAGTTTCTCAACCACAAAAGTATCAATATTAAATATAACAAGAAGAAATTTCTTCTCAAATTATTATGTTTTAAATATGTTTTTAGTTATTACCCTTGTAATATGGCAGCGGTTAAAAAAGAAAAACAAACCCTACATATCCCAGATCACACCAAACAGAATGGTTTGATAAATATTGCGTTATTGAAGAGTATAAAAAGACTCTGTGCGTAATTTGTTACTTCACGTATGTTCACATTTGTTACTTCTTCAAAAGACATTTTTAAAAGTTGCTAATCTCGGCTTTTCCCCAGATGAAGAAAGAAAAACATATTTTTCATTAAAGGAAGAAGAGATTCATTGTGTGTTTTAAAAGCGTTTTTGATTCCAAAATAGTAGTTTATAATACAAGTGTGTGAAGAAATACTCATTGCGATTAAAAAAACACCGATAATTTAGAAAAATTGTAATTTTGATACACAATAAGATTAGAACGTTCAGCGCCTCCGTGGCAAAAATTGCTTGCTAGTAAAAAAAGGCACAGTGACGAACACTATTTAATATAAGGGATAACCTATAAGAGGGATTCCTCTATAGTTGTTGACGTTTTTCATGCTGCCTTTCTTGAGTAGTCTATGGATAAAGGCTGTTTTCCAATTTACTCGTAGGATTTCGTCAGTCGAAGTCGAGTTCTTCAACTACAGAGTCTTCTTCTGGTGCTTCATTATTTTTTTCGAGCAATGTAACGTTTGATTTCATCTTTGTTGGGTGGTCTCGATTCTGGGTATCTGTGAATGGGTTCCTTGGTCTTTTTTTGGGATTATTGGGTTGATTGCAATTTAGTAGGTTCTTAAAGTAGTCGGCTAGGATGTTACAGTTTTCTTCATTTGAGGTCGCCAGTGTACCGTTCTTTTGTGTTGTTAAAGTCAGAGTCAATTGGTCGAGCCTTTTCCTGGAACTCCGTTACTTTCTGTTGGAGTTTATCATTGTCAAAACAAATAATATATTTGGGTCCTGTTGGTGTTTGCAGAGACCCGTTTGAATTTAATTGTGGACATGTAATGGTCCTAGGCCACGGTTACTCCATTTTTAACCTTTAAATTCCTTTCTTAAGAAGTTAAATTAATTTCAGTGTTGTTTTCCGGGAAATCATGACATGATCTATTTGGAACTCTTCGATGGTGTCGACAAGAGATCGCCATGTTCTCTGTTTTCTGGGAAGGTGACAAAAGTGTGTTGACATGATCTGGAGGTTATGGTTTTCACAAATGGAGATCAATCTCTTGCCATTTTAATTACTCGATGTAATCTAGGCTAACCTAGATTTAATCTAGATTTAGTTATGGTAAGGTTAAGTTATATTAGAGCCACATAATTCATAATCTAGATTAAATCTAGGTTAGCCTAGATTACATCGACAACGACCAAATAGTGTTCCCGTCACTGCCTTTTTACCAGTAAGCAATTTTTGCCACGGAGGCGCTGAAGGTTCTAACCTTATTGTGTATTCTTCCTACAAAATAAGAAAAATTAAATTTTAATACACCTCAGTTATTTTCACTACGTCTATGTTTTTTGTTTAGTGACGTGAGTTGTTGCCATAGTAACAACAAACAGAAATCGTTTAATAATGAAACTCATCTGATTTACATTGGACTTTTACGCACGATTTACATACTTTTACACACAGTTTTAACAATGGCATCTTTCACCTACAATAATTTACTTATTGATGTATTTATTTTGATGTGCCGAAGATAAACTACTATTACAGCTACTAGTTTTCAAGTTGCCCATTGCATTGCTCGCCACGAGAAACATCTTTCAGAAAGAGACTTGTAAAACAAGCGTTTTTAGAGTGCTAAATGAGTGGAGAGGGATGAAAGCAAGTAAGAATGGCTTTATAGAAATGAAGGGAAGATGAAGAGAATAGAAGAAACTGAAGCGAGAAGAAGGAGGGAGAGAAATAAAAGCAATAAAATCAGAGAAAGAGGTGTGGAATTACTTAAACAGGGAGAGAAAGAAAAAAAAACGGCCAAGTGCGAGTTGTGACTCGCGCACCGAGGGTTCCGTACAAACGTAAGTAAGGTATCTTTTTTTGTGGAGGACGTAGCAAGCACATTCAGTTAACTTGACAAGTGGCCCTCCTAATATTACGACCATCTTAGTACCGCTGCAAGCATAACCTCAGTATGTCGCTGTCGTACGATGGAATTCTACCCTATATTGTGGTTAGGGGTTCTGGAACTTCACTATTTGTTTTTACTGCTCAATTTTGCACAGGGTATATCATTTTATACAGGGTATATAGGTATACAGGGTTTTTTTTTTAAATAACGCGAATATTTTTAAACTTATAAAAAGAAAACTTTATTTTAGTATAACTATTTCTAGATCTAATATAAACTAATATATTAACTATTTCTAGATCTATTTCTAGATCTATTTCGATACTCTTAACATTCAGTTGTTCAATTGACTGCTTTTTGGCAATTGACTACCATAAATTACAGGGCGTACGTGATTTCAGTATAATATACTTAAATCATATTACCTACAACATATTATGTAGATTATAGTATAGTATTATTATGTAGATTATCAATATATTATGTAGATTATAAAGAAAAATTAGACGAAATATAATATATACAGGATGTTACGGGACTTGAGTATGTCGCATGTCGGTTATAAACAAGCAAAATTTAGACATAATATATACCCTGTACATATTATGTATATAGAGCGTGCGTGATGAAATGCATAACGAATATTAACAAAGAAAATTCAGAATAAACAGCTTGGTGCCAACACATACTTTTTAACCTTCGGACCTAACCGAGGAGGACCTAACTGTATGCAACCCATATGCTTCTGGAGCCTGACAATACCATTGTGAAATCGCAAAATATGCGACATAAACGGTCATATCTTTTGATCACGTTGACTTACAAGTTTGATTTTTTCACAGCTGAAAAAGACCGCAGACCCGAGTATTTGATACAAATTTCAACTTGTTACCTCTACGCGTTCCTGAGAAAAATGGTCTTGACAGACAGACAGACAGACAGACGGACAACAAAGTGATCCTATAAGGGTTCCGTTTTCGGTACGGAACCCTAAAAAGAATCAGTGAGCGAGGAGATAAAGATGAGAGAGTGGAAGGAACATTTCATGAGCTTTCTGGATTGGGGAAAGGAAGACGAGGAAGCAGAAACTGCAATGGGAAAGACGTAGGCAGCTCCAGAGGGTACAGAAATCACATTGGGAGTGGTAAAGAAGCAGGTAAAGAAGCTGAAAAAGAAAAAGCACTGGTTATTAATGGAATGTAGAACAAAGTGTGGATGTATGGGACGAAGAGAATGATAGAGAGGCTGGCGGAGCTAATGAATGGGGTGTGGAGAGGGGAGGGATTCCAGGCAGACTGGGAAAAAGGTAATATGCCCGAAAAATGGGAGAGAAAACCAAAGTATAAAACTAGCAGGGAATAACTCTGCTCAACACAGCGTACTAGTTGTATGCAGCAATTTCGAATCATTTGAGTACGATATAGATATGTGGCAGATATGGAAATAATGTTTAACCCTTTCACTGCCATGACAATTTTAAGGAATAAAACACAGCGCCAATATTTATGAAAATTCCGATAGTTTTGCAACCCTTTCACATTGATCACCATTTGATCAAAAGCGGAAAATAGAGCTCCTTTATAATCCTTTGCTCCTCAATAACGCCGTGCGCCGCCGGCGTAACACTGCCGCAAAGCCGTAGGTTCAATCTAAAGAACTTCGTCGAAAACTCGCGAGTCCGCCGTGGCACGTTGAACGCAGACGGCGGCAAACTTGAAGGTGCACTTTAACAGTGTTCCCTGCTCATTTATGAAAATTTTTCCGGACCGGGACGGCTTGGACCGCGAAACCATAAATGTAAAAGAGGCGCGGGCGTCCTTTCCGAATTGAAAGCGTGCAATTTCGAGTCGTTGCGCCTAGAAACGGCGAAACTGTAGCGGGCAGACTGACCGCACCTTCCAACGAAGGGGAGCCAATACGTTTAGAATTGTGGCGGGCGACTGCATGATCGCAGCCATGCAGCTCCGGTACCAAAATGCGCGGCTCTGTGGGGCCCACGTGCCGGTCAACTTGGAATTTCAAAAACGCGACATCCGGGTGCCCCAAATCGACATTCAAGTTTTTCTCTGTGCAGATTAACAGTTATAAGTAGACGTCGCGACGCGATATCCAATTATTGGTGCGGAAAGCCAAAACACCATTCTACAATCCACTAAAAAATCCAGAACATTCACCGGGCAACTGCAAAAATATGGACGTTTTTCCTTCGTCATTTGTTTCCTGCAATGCGGCGATTTTCGGCGGGCGTCGCGACGGTTACAAACGACGCAGCGTGATGCCGCTTACTCTAAAAGATAAAACGTTCAATTCTCTGCCGGAATCGCGCGACACCGTTCCCTCAGAGCTTTAGTTGGCGATTTTGTGGGAGTTTTCCTAGAGGTTCTGACGTTTTTCATTTTTATAGCGTCGCAACGCCATCTTCAAAGCAATCGGGATTAAATTCCCAAACAAACTAATAGGTTCTATGCCCGATCGTATGGCGCCGGTCCCGTTCCTATCCGTCAATTTGTTCGGACGTTCTAGGTACCGCCGTAAAACGCCTCTGTTTTTTTTCACTTTTTGCGCACTCTTCCCTTTAACTGCCGCAGATTTGCAAAAAGTCGTCGCAGTTTAAAAAATTAATAGTTGCGGAATAGTTGCGGGAAAATGTTCTGAAGAGAAAGAATCCAACCGGAAACCTGGAGCCCTTTAAATAAGCGGAGGGCGTCCGTGGAAGTGATTGCAAAATCGGCAAAAAACAGTTACATTTTCTCTTGCACCAGGTGAACGGGACGTCGCAGGAGGGCGAGCGACGGCTCTAAAAACGTGGCGCGGCGGCAGTCAAACTCTTCCCTTTAACTGCCGCAGATTTGCAAAAAGTCGTCGCAGTTTAAAAAATTAATAGTTGCGGAATAGTTGCGGGAAAATGTTCTGAAGAGAAAGAATCCAACCGGAAACCTGGAGCCCTTTAAATAAGCGAAGGGCGTCCGTGGAAGTGATTGCAAAATCGGCAAAAAACAGTTACATTTTCTCTTGCACCAGGTGAACGGGACGTCGCAGGAGGGCGAGCGACGGCTCTAAAAACGTGGCGCGGCGGCAGTCAAACGATCCGGAAGAATTTTTGAGATCCGACAAAAAATGCGCCTCAAAGGTTCAAAATTCACAAAAAGATTTTAGGTTTTGGTCTGGTGCGTTCGAACCTGGGAACTGGGAGTTGAGTCGCGAAAATGGCACCGGTTGACGGAGCTCTCAGTTCTACATGAGAAAAATGAACAATCCCGTCTTGCTCTGTCGCCTCCGCTTCCGTCGGGCCGTTTGCAAAAACCTCGAATTTCGGTGGGGTTTGACCCTCTGGAGGGGCGTGACAGGGCGGAGGACGAAACCTGGGACTGCGCAACATGCGGACGGACATTTGCAGTTAAAGCATCGAAGACGCGCGGTTAAAACACCGAAGATCTGCCGCATAAAAAAGCCTAATGTGACCTTTTTAAAAACCCACGTGGTATGGTACCCCAGAAGAATTTCGCGAAACGCCACACGTCAGTCGTCTCAAAATTGATAGAAATTTTCGATTCCGTCGAGACCTAGCGATTTAGGCCGAATGCTTCCTCCCTACACGGACACCAAAAGTTGGACACGCATTACAAAAATTACCACTTTTACGGAGGTCATGGCGAAAATACCCAGGGAAAATGAAATCCATGAAATGATTTAGAAAGCTTTGAGATGCGTCCTCCGACACCATTCTCGTGGCTGCGCGACATTTGTCAGCGACGTTATTCACATTATCTGTGATTCCGGGTCGCTCGACTAAAACGCCGCCTGCGGCGGTGGCAGCCATGTATCAGATTCTTGTAGCCAAAGAACAGAAGAACGGCCCCACGTGCGGCGATTTTCGATAAGATTTCCGGATCGCGTTATTTAGGCGTACAAAAATGACGAATATTTTGGAAAGAAAACTAAGTTTTTCGCATTTTGCAAAAATGTTAATTAAAAATGTCGAAAACTGAGGTGATAGTCCGATGTGTGGCGACGTTCCGGACACACCGACGCCGTAACCACGTTTGCGCGACTAAAACTGTCCAAGTTTTGCGCAAAAAAGTGAAAAACCTAAAAAAATTCACCCAGCCGTCCCCGGAGACGACAGGTCGGTGAAATTATTTTTTTAAAATACCCGAATGGTTAAGGGAGATTTCAAATCCTTGCATAATATTTAAGTATTTAAAAAAAAAAAAAAAAAAAATTCGCGATTTCTCTTCCCCTTTAAGTACTTTGACGGGTCGTTACTCGTTTAGTAATCCAGCGCAAAACTAAATGGCGCTATTAAAAAAAGAAACCCCGGGTTACATCGCCCGGGACGGCGCTGTATAAATTCAAGGCCCCGGTTCACATCTTCCGGAATGGCGGTGAAAGGGTTAAGGGGGAGCAAGCGGGAGGGTGTTTGATAGGAAGAGAGAAAGTATGGAGTATCGTTTGCGGATGATGTGGTAGTGGTGACAAAGAGCGATAGGGTGAAAGATGAAATAAATGATGTAAAGGCTAGGGAGGTAGGAAACTTGAATTTTGTAAATGAATTGAATTTTGCCTTTAAAAGTGAGACCAAAAAAGTGGTCTTCGACCTGCCTCCACTTTTCCAAAATATGAAAATGACATGGTGACCCACGAGCTAGTACGAAAAATACAATGAATAAAATTTGACGCAATACTCAAAAAGGTCCATCCTATGGCCTAGACGGAAGGGTACCCAAAAAGGTCCAGAAAATTTGTATTTAAAATTTAAAGTATGAGAGGTCCAGTGATGAGGTCTTGCCCAAGGCCCCAAAAAAGCTAGTTACGGCCCTGACCCTCGATATCGTTCTATTCGGATTGACAATTTTCCTCTAAACTCAAATATGTAATCAAAAAATAATTTTTAGTAAAAAAGGAGAAACTGAAGAAAAACAATGAAAGTTTTTACGAAAAGTTATGCATTAACTAATAGTATATTACGTAACTAGAGCTGTAGGAAGCATATTATGTACGAGCGGAACAGTTACGCACGACCCGAGTAGAGGGGATTGCGTAATTCCGCGAGTACGTAATTGTCTTACAACTCGAATTATGTAATATACTTTATCTACGAGCACACTAATTTGTTTCTGTTTAATAAGAAAAATATGTTTGATACAACAAAATTATTTCTTATAAGGTTATGTTTATTTAGTTATCATTATTTAACATTATAATAAACAAACAGTTGTATTTTCATATATAACCGTTACTCGACATTATTTAACTTGATAGAAATGAAAAGAAATACAGTCTTAGTGGCTACACACCTTATTATTTAGTACGTATTTGGGTTAGCTTGGAATAAGATTGCTGATAGATATAGGCAACAAATGTACGCAACGTCAATTTCCGTTAGTTTGAATTGTGGCATGGGGGGCGCTGAACGTTTGAGCACGTAGTAGCAGCTCTTAACCAATCAACGAAACGTAAACCAAACGCACGTGTGTGTTATCTTCTTCTTCATAAGTTTTCAAAATATTCTTCAAAGTTTCCAAATCACCGTTACTTATAACGTCCCGTAATTCCTTAATCCTCAAAGATTCTCTTTCTTGCAACTTCTGCGTTTTGCTTTTCTTCGCTGGCTTCTTCTTGCCGTGTGACTTCCTCTCCCCTGGAGTTAGAGAATCTTCGAATGGTTGCAGTTCATCTTGAAATGAGACTTCTACGGCTAAAAAGGTTTGTTTGCTGATTGCTTTGAATCTTCGAAATCGGAAGAGTCGGAAGCTTCGCCGGGTAAAGGACGTGCTACGATTTCTCGGGACTTTGCTCGATTTATTGCACTGTTTTTCGATTTGCCACGTCTTGAATCTTTTTCTGGGGACGTGTGTTTGATGAATTGCTTTGTTGCATCTTCCAAAGAATTGTAACAAAAACCGTGGATAGAACGGAATGAACCCTCTTCACCTCCGTAAACGTTGCTCTCCTGGTAGAAAAGGGAATCGTCCTGATCCTGGGATCACTTTTATCCAACAGTGGCGTCTTTCCGCCGAACAAAACCGATCATCAATTATGATTATCAATCATAACTTAACATTAATCGCGAACTGTTACATACGTGTGTGTTATGATGTTTTTACATAGTCCACGAACTGTACAATAATGGCCATTTACAATAGTGATCGTCGATAATTATTATTAAGTCCATAAAACGTAAGCTAATACCCAATAAGTAACTAACATTATTATTAAAATAATTCTTTATGAGCTCTGAAACACTTACATTAGTAGAAAAATTACAAAAATATAACCCATTGAGACGGCAATGGTAAATTTAAGGGTTCTTTCTCTGAATGGGAGGGGTTCTAGCAAAATGTATGTTATTTAATATTTCTAGGCTTGAAATCCCCTTAAAACCGCATGGAATCGAAAGATAAGATATCAGAGCAGGGTTATAAACCATAACATAAATACACCTACTTTCGGCCCAACCTCACATTTTCGCCACTCTAAAAAGTGGTCGGTGAAGATAAAGGCCCTTTTCCTTAATGCCATCACATATATAAATTAATACAATTTAATTAATGTGATGTAGTAATGCTTATTGTCAATCCCTCGTTGTTCAACGATAAGTGTTACTACATTATAAGGATTATACAGTAGGAACTGCTGTCGGCATTTTTTTTAAATCCTGTAGGTTTCGTAATAGTAGATAAACATCTTTAGTACTTGGATGGCGTTATTGCATTAATCTTTATTATGTCCGTAATCAGACATGATAAGACCGGATAAACGTAAGGTCGGAATATAAGACGTCCGATGTTTTATATTGATATTTCGGGGGGGAAAACTCGTGTAATATTCGGGTCAATAATACGGTAGTTATTTTGCTTTCATTTAAAGTATGTATTGATAAAATAAACTTTCTATGTTCGCATGTTATTGCATTTCCGTTGGTTTGATGGCGTCGGTAGAGTTAGATGATCGGAACGGTTTTATTTTCATCCCGTGTTACGCTGTTTGAATTATCGGAACACGGTGGTCGGCCAAGGCAGGGGCCGTACTTGAAAGGTCGCCGAGTGAACGACCCGCGTCCTTGGGCATCCGTACACTATACCATAATAGTAGACAGCGGCGGAGACGGCCATGCCATGCCCATGCTATGCCATATCGCTGGCTTTGTATATAAATACAGCTGGCCGGTGGAGTAGAAGAAGAAGAACTGCAGCCCCCCTGGTGGGTGAACAAACTCGCGAAATCTCTCCCGACGTATGCACCCGCCGGAATGCAAAAAGTTGTTTCGAAGAATAAAAAGGAGGAGAACCGCGCCCACACCGCCCGAGCATTGTAAATTTTTAAGATATAATGCGCCCTCGCTTAAAATGCTAACAAGAAACTATATATTCACACACATGGGTCAAGAAAATCATTTATTTCGTTATTACTTCTTCTTTTTTGGGCCGTCTTTTGGAATTGCTTAACATACAATAGGGCTTTTTTGGCAGGCTTAAATTAATCATTAAATCGTCTCTCCCACGGCCGTCCAAATCTAAAAATATCCACCTCGTTTAAATATTAAATTACTACAAAACTGGTTACAGCAACGCGAGATCATTTCATTACAATTTAAGTGCACATCCCTATGCGTAATTATGTACACTCGACCCACTTTTATTCATTTATAACAAATTATTTTTAATATTATTTCATCAAAACTAACCCCCTCTTTTCATTTTATTCTTTTATATTTTTTATTCATTCACAATCGCATGATTAATAATCAACTATATATTTAAGAACTTATAATAAAACACAGTTTTATACGTTTCAAGATTTATTTGTAGGACACTACATTTTCACCACACTGTGGCTTCAAACAACACATATAACTCCACAACTAATCAATTATTTAAGAACTTTTTGTTATTAATTGATATTTATATATTGCATTAAAAAATCGCCAATTATATTATTTTATCAAATACAGTAACCCTTTATTTTCATGTTATTTATCTTTGTTACTCCTTCACAATCGTATCATTAATAATCAAGTAAATATTAAAAAAAAATTGTTTAGATATTTATATATTGCCTTACAAAATCGCCAGTTATGTAATGTTATGAAATACCAAACTAACCCTTTCCTTTGTTATTTATTTCTTTAACTCCTTCACAATCGTATCATTAATAATAAATAATATTAAGCTGTTATATTAAGAAAATTAAAAAAAAACTAAGAAATAAAACTCAAAGCACTTTTACGTTTTTTGTTAACTTATTTACGTAATAATTTCTTAAGCGCACAAAAATGTCGATTTGTTTTCATTTGGAAATTATCGTTTGTCAAAAACTAAAGCTAGAAAAGTCCCTTCGTTTTAAAATTCGAACAAATATTTCATCTTCGGAAAGTTTCATCTATCGGTCAAGTGTCATCTTCCCTAACAGAAAATGTGTAAACTGTCCGTGCGATTCCACCCAAACTCGTTTCTTCTTCTAATCCACCCAAGCTCACTAAGATTGAGTGAAATTTGTGAATGAAGAAATCATTTAAATTGATAAAAAATGAAAAAAAATTGCTTGAAAAATCTTAAAAAAACTTTATTTTCAAAAATGTTTTCAAACTTAAAAATGTTTATTTGTAAAATTTGTGCAATTCTTCCGAAATATTTTTTTATTATCTTTGTAATATATACCCAAGCTCACAAAGAATGGGTAAAGTCTGAGAATGAAAAAAGATTTATTTTGGTTAAATATTCGCAAACATTTCTTGAAAATTCCTAAAAAATGTTTTACTAAAAAAGTAAATATTTTTAAAAGTTTTGAAATATTTGTTTATTTGTTCAATTTTTCAGAAAGTTTTTCTTTTCTTTTCTTCTTTCGAATAGGCGTATTTTGGACCACGCTTGTTCAACTGTTGGGCTTTGACCTTTGCCCAGTATTGTCGCATCTTCTGCCGGTGTAACTCCTTTCTCTCTTCTGTCCAGGGGGTACCTTTCCTTCGAGGTTTTTCCTGAAATCCACGGACTTCCTTCAGGGTGCGTCTCACAGACTGTCTGTTTTTGAGATCTGTTATTCCCAGTTCTTTAATATCCTTCTCGGTCTTTGTCAACCAAGTGGTACGAAGCTTCTTGTTTTGCCAGAAGGTGAACAGACGGTTGGTTAGTCGGTTTGGAGGCAATCTTGCAACGTGGCCATAGAAAGCTACCATTCTTTTCCTTGCACAGTCAGAGAGCATCTCGATATGTTCGAAGAGCTCAGAGTTATGCCGTCTTCGGAATTCCCCATCTTCTTTACCGGGCCCAGGATCTTCCTGAGGATTCTCCTCTCTCTGATTTCCAATTTCTCTATTAGACCCCTTCGGTTCAAACAAAGACACTCCATGGCATATAGGGCTTCTGGTCGTAAGACTGATGTGTAGTGTTTAAGTTTCAGGTTGCGTGACAGGCATTTCTTATTGTAAGTGTTCTTAGTCAACCGATAGGATAGTTCTAACTTGCTGACTCTCTTGGATAATGATGCTCTTTCTGATAAGTTGGGTTCAATCCATTCGCCGAGATACTTAAATTTCTCAGTCCTCTTGATGTTTCCCTGTTCTAGTAACATCTCTCTGTTTACTTCTCTGATGTTGGTGAAGAATTCTGTTTTCTCCAGCGACACTTTGGCAGCCTGTTTTCTGAGGCAGTTTACCTGCATTCTTGCCATCTCAAGAGAATCAGCAAACAGTGCCATGTCATCTACAAAGGCCAGGCAATCTACAACCAGTCTATCGTTCTTACGTCCCAGGTAGATCCCACTCTGATCACCGAAATTGTTCAGTTCCTTGCGCCATTCTCTCATAACCTTTTCAAGGACACAGTTGAAGAGAAGTGGGGAAAGTCCATCTCCTTGTCTCACTCCAGTTTTTATTTCGAAGCTTTCTGAAATCTCGCCTCTAAATTTAACCTTGGAATGAGTGTTGGTCAAAGTTTCTAGGATGAGTCTGCGGGTTTTGTTGTCTAGTGCTAGTTCCTGGAGTACTTTGTTAAGCGTTTCTCTATCAATGGAATCGTAGCCCTTCCTAAAATCAACAAAGGTGACGACTACCTTGCGGTTTCTCATCTTGGACTATGCAAGTACAGTTTTAAGATTGAGGATCTGTTCAACACAGGATCGGGTCTTCCTGAAGCCCCCCAGGTATTCTCCCAGTTGACTATCCAACTGATTTTCTGCCTTTGTTTGTAACGCCTTCGAGAGAATCTTGTATGTTACCGGGACGAGAGAAATTAAACGGTAGTTGTTTAGATCAGTAAATTTTCCTTTTTTGTGAAGCGGATGGATCAGAGCAGATTTCCAATCGGGTGGTAATTTCTCTGTTTCCCAGATGTCCTGGATAATCTCGGTTAGCTTGCGCACGGCATTGTTTCCAGCACCTTTCTAAAGTTCAGCAACGATAGAGTCCTCTCCAGCTGCCTTATTATTCTTAAGAAGTAGAATGATCTGGCCAACTTCTTCCAATGAAGGGGGAAGCGAGTCCGGGTTTGGTGTGGTTTGTTTATAGTCGAAGTCTTCGCTGGGTGGGTCACAGTTGAGTAGATTTTTAAAGTACTGAGCCAAAAGGTGGCAGTTATCCTTGTCGTTATAAGCCAGTTTGCCTTGTGAGTCTCTGAAGTGGAGGCTTGGCGGATCGTATTTTCTGAGTGCTTGCTTAAAGGTTCCAAAAAAATCTCTGGAATTATTCTTAGCAAAGCTCTCTTCGATTTGGATTAGTTGGTTTTGTGTGAAGGTTTGTTTGGTTCCTCGAATTATCTTGGCAGTAACCTCTCTTTGTTCCAAAAATTTATGCCAATTTTCCTTGGTCTTTTTAGAATTCCACTTCACCCAGGCTATCAGTCTTTGGGCTATTGCATTGTCACAGTCTTCAGTCCACCACGGATGCTTCCTTCTTCTAGCGAGAGGGGCGAGTTCATTGGCCGCCTTGACAATGAACTCAATTATTTCAATTGGTCCCAGTTGTTTAAGTCTGTGTTGTTCAGTCTCTGACTTAGTTCTTGACTGTTCTTGAGTCGCTCGACGTCAAATATTACCATTTTGGATGTTCTGTGTAATCTAGTGTTTCTAGGTTGGAGTCTTATTTTGATCTTTGAGAGGTAGTGGTCTGAGTCTAGATTGGCGTAGATGTAAAATGGCGTAGATGTAAAATTTTTAGTCTAGATTTTTTCCCCCGTAGGCACCTGTTGGCTTCTCTCCGCTTCTCTTGGTATACTGTATATATTATAACCCTTTCACATTCCATATCGAACCACTCTATGTTTCTTGATTTTCTTTTTGTCCCTACTACGTCTTTGGTTACTTTGATTATTGGACTCTCCATGGATATTACTCTCCATGGACTTCCACTCATCGTCAATATTGCTATGGGCTGGGAGTCTATCTAACTCCATGCTGATGGCGTTTTGATATTTGTTTAGGGCTTCATTTTTGCTCAACTGGTCTGTATCCCACTGCTCCCTTTTTGTACCTTTGTTTTGGCGACATTTGATATTCTCTGCCGCAACAATGAATATTACAAAACCCAAATTCTACGAGATATTTTAATTGAATATTTGTTAAAAAAAATATTGTATTTTACCTGTAGATTGTTGAAGTACAGACATTCCAACATGTAGATTCTGTGGATTCTGGTTAGCTGCCGCAACCATAAGGTTTTCAATATCCTCAATTATCCAATTTTGTGTTTGTTCGGCAATTACTTCTTTACCAAAGCCCAGTTTCTTCAATCGAGGGTCCAAAAATGTCGCTTTAGCACTAATTTTTAATTTTTCTAACGAATCAAATCTCCAAATCTCGTTGAAACTTCTTGTTTGACTTTAAGTAGTGGAAGATTCATTTGGCGCTGCATTTTCACCAATTCGCCTGACGCTACTGTACTTCTTTTAAAATGAGCCACGATTTTCTTACACTTTTCGAACAATATGTGCCACAGATGGGTGATGATACTTATTAAGGTGCTCGTTAACTGCATTTTTCATATTTGAAGCATTGTCTGTGACAATACTGACGACTGAAAAATCTTCCATTCTTTCAAAATTCCTCGGAGGACACTGGCAACATTTTCTGCTGAATGACGTTCAAATAATTGTCTTGTTTCCAACAAGGAGCTCATCATTTCGTTTTCTTTTATGTAATGGGCAGTAACCGCTAAAAACGATTTACAGTACATCTAACTCGTTTTTAACTTTGGTCAATATCGATGTATACATGTTTGGAATCAAAGAAGACATAATTTCTTGCCGGCTCGGGGGTTCATAAAGCGGGTTCAACTTCTGTGTGTATTTTAAGAAGCCTTTATTCTCGACGATGGATATAGGCTGAAAATCAGAAACTATCATTTCGACTAAAATTTGATCAATTTCGACCTGTTCATTCTCGGAAATATTACTATCTTTCGTACTACCAAATAATTTGAGTTAACGTTTTCGTTTTGTGGCCTGTGGACGTAATGGATGAAGAAGTGGCGAAGGAAAACGAGCGACGGTATCAACAATTGACGATGTTGATGGCAACGATACAAGTGTATTCTGAATCAATTCACCTGGGTCATCAGCATCATCGTTTGAACTTTCACGGTTGTCAGAAGGGTTTATTAAGAGAGAAGGATGCAATCTTTTAAGATGTTGCTGAGATTAGTGGCATTACCAAAATATTTTAATGTTTTTTTTACACTTGTTACACAAAACTGTTACGTCGCATTTTTTTTTTCCAAGTAATCTCAGACTAAAGATCGTTTAACACTTTGCCTCGGCATTGAAAAAGCTTTTTGGACACACTGGGCACAAGACAACACTCGACCACTGAATATTGAGCTGAGACAGACAGTGAAACTAAGTGGTCCTTTCCCTTATCAACGAGAACTAATATAAATATATTCAAATTCGGTATTTATGGTCTTATGGATCATATTTAGAATCCAATAATATTTAAATTTATTTATTTTACTGCCATAAAATATGCCAACGATGGAATACGATTATCAAAGATTTCCTTACGTTTTTCTTCATCTCACGTTTGTTTATAAAATGCCCAAATGTTTGTTTAGGAGAAACAGCCGCTCGAAATGTTGAAACCTCTCTATAGAGTAAAAACCTCTCTACTAGGATTGTAATAGAGTGTTGCAAAAATGCAATATTCTCGCTATACGCGTTAACTTCCGCGAGAACTGTTCGAAAATGCGTCAAATTATTAACGAAAGTGGCTTAATTTACATAAATTGCATTCTACAGGAAATATTACAGGTACATGCAATAATAACTGATAAAAATATTTTTTAGGGTAAATCGAGAGATCATTCGATTATGAAATCATTCGATTATTGAAATCAGTCCATTACTAATCATTCGATTATCGAAATCACTCGATTATGCCCATCACTACTAACTAGTAGAATCGCACAGTGACGGGAACACTATTTAGTGGATGTTGATATAGTCTAGGTTAACCGAGATTTAATCTAGACTAGGTTATGGGTAGGTTAAGTTATAGTAGATCGAGACAAATCCAGATTGAGAGGCCGAGACTTCTTGATTCAAAATAAGAAAAATTAATTTAATTTTAATACACGTCAGAAAATTTATTTTCACTACGTCTATGTTTTTGTTTAGTGACGCGAGTTGTTGCCATAGTAACAACAAACAGACATCGTTTAATAATGAGACTCCATTTGATTTAGATTGGACTTTTACGCACGATTCGGATACTTTTACACACGATTATAATATTTCTGTTTATTACGTTATAACGTTACGATTATAACGTGTCTGTTCAAACACTTTTGCAGGCGATGCTCCAGTTTTTCTATCCCCTAGTTATAGATTTTATAGAATTCTGTTTATAGAATTCTGCCGCCAATCCTTTGAGGAATCGAGTAATCTCTTCCTTGACTTCGGTATTGTAACGTAAACCACCCAAGCGTTCCTTTAATTACGGGAATCTCCATTTGGGAATCAAATTTTTCGACAATTCCATCAGAAACTGAAGGCCTTCCGCTCCTGTCTTGATCGTGAATTTCCGTGCGGCATTGACTGAACTCTCTGCACCATTTGCGAACATGTGGAACAGATATGCAATTTTCCCCATAAACTTCGATTAACTGACGATGAATGTCAATAGGTGAAATTCGTTTTGCATTTAAAAAACGTATCACAGCGCGAATTCCGTATCTGGCGGTAACAGCTCCATCTTCGAAGGCGGGAGAGGTGGGAATAGAGATAGGGAGATTTGACGATGTAAGACAGTGTTTTACATTTCTCCCAGCTCGTACGAGGAATTCATTCTCAAGCACATACTTGGTGGTGTGGTGTGATACGCGGTAGAATAATGTATCACTCACGGTTTGCTGAGGAATTTATTTATATATATATATATATATATATATATATATATATACAAATGTTCAAGAAATAGAAACCCTGTTGAGGGACTGAGTGAAGCTGGACTTTCTGAACTAGACTCGACTGGTCTGGTTAACTAACTGCTGGTTGAGTCTGGTTGACTGGGTCCACTGGCTGGACTGGTGTGTCTGAGTCCACTGGCTTAACTAGTGTCACTACGCTGACTGGGTCCACTGGCTGGACTGGTGTGTCTGAGTCCACTGGCTGGACTGACTGGACTTTGTTGGTTGGTTGCGCCTGTTGGTTGATCTGATCTGGAGTCGACTTACTGACTGTCTTGCTTGACTGTTTGTGTCTGATTGTCTTGACGGAATTTAACTAGTGCTGAACTGAACTTGCTTGACAGTCTGACGTTGTTTTCCAATTACGGGAGCACAGTGCGACTCAGTGCCGGAAAAATGCCGCATTAGCAGAGGCTTTGTTGGAACAGATTAGTTTTTAAATGCGACAATAGAGTGCAATATTAACTACTTGTTCCATTACAGATGAATTAGAACGATCAAATTTCATTCCTGATAATAATTTTGGAATGAAACCTATTAGTGCCGAAATAAGTTTTTTGATTTTTTAAAGTTTTTTAATAAATTTCATTTTAACTTGTTGATACCACTTGCGCATTACACCCGAGAGCTGAGCTTTTCCTTATGCTCGTCGGGGCGAGGCGTTGCTGATGGTGGAACACTCGATGCTGCGCACAGTGCCGCATTGTGCGATCTGGTGCTGTAATTGGAAAACTACCTGAACTTCTAGCTGAGTCTGGTTGGCTGGGTCTACTGGCTGGACCGGTGTGAATGGGTCCACTGGCTAGACCGAACTGGACTCGTTGGTTGGTTGCGCGTCACTGTTGAACTGAACTGTAGTCGACTTGCGGACTGTTTGCGCCTGACTGTGTGGACCGTGACTCTTGTGGATCGAACTGTTGACTGGTTGCGCCTGACTGTGTTGATTGAACTGTCTGGATCGAACTGTCTTCTTTTTCGGGGGTCCAGGTATTTATATTATCTCCAGGTATACTGGTCCCTCATCTGGGGGTGATTATTTTTCTATTTTCGGCTATTTGTCGCTTTGATGATTACCGATTCTCGGGAAAAACATCTTGTCGTAATTTCCCCGGAAATTACACCATTGACCCTAATAGAATATTTTTGGAAATCCGGGCGAAAATATTTGGGTAATTACCGCAATGCCCTCGTAAAACTAAGAGTACAAATATTTCTTAATCTGTTTGAGGATTACATTACCGACCCTAATAAAATATTTTCGGAAATTGTCCGAAAATATTTGGGTAATTATTGTAATGCCCTCGAAAAACTAGGAAATTAAAATGTAACGGCTCGTTGCCGCTACAGTGTATATTTTTTCAAAGTTAAATGAATTAAATTTGTACCTGCAAGGTTCAAATGAATCCGACATTTTTGCAGTTAGCGATAAAATTCTAGGGTTCATGAAAAAACTTGTGTCCTTGAACATGTTGTGGAAGAGTTGCCAAATACAGTCAAATTTAAACAAATTGTCCGCAATTTCCATTCAATTATCACTGTTAAAAAATAATGTTGACGTCTACTTCGGTGAAGAGATGAAAAACTCGATACGATGAATTGGATTTGTAACACCTTTCAAGATTGCCTACCAAAACCCTAAACTGTGAACAAAATCTTTCATTTCATTTTGTTCACAGTTTAGTGTTTTGGTAGGCAATCTTGAAATGTGTTACAAATCCAAACTCATTGATTTGTCAGAAGACACATCACTGTAAAATCGTTTCAACCGTAAGGAGTTAACGAAATTCTTGCTCTCAGTTGTTTATAACTATCCCTGCCTATTGGATTGATTGTGAGCTATGAAAGTCCTCCTTCTCTTCAGTACCTCACCTATGTGAGGCGGGATTTTAAGCTATGTTTAATATTAAAACTAAATACCGAAATAGTAACGTAACGTAAAGTAACTAAAATTGAAGTTGAGACTAAGGCTATAATAACAAAAAATGGAAAAAAAAGCATCCTTCTAATTAAAAAATAGCTCTCCTCGAATTTAAATATTACGACCGAAATTTTGGATGGAAACTCGATTTTACGATTTCTCGAAATTAACACTTTGGTTTTTTTTAACAGTCCTTCAATCATATAGTTGGGTTAGGTTAGGTTAGGCTTCACAAAAATCAAGAGATGAGTCCCGAATTTGGAATTTTTTGTTACGTGAGTGGACACAAACCAAAACAACCGCGGTAACCGGTAAACTTTCCATAGCCGAATGAAGTTTATTACGACTTTTAGGAATTTTCAAATCTCGGTGATACATATGTGTACCGATCAAAAGGGTTAATTCAATATTTATATCTTGCCTTGTATTAATACAACATTATGGAAAGCATTTTATTTATAGATATATTTTTACATTTCTATAATAAATGTATAATAATTTATACAATCGTTAATTAACCCAATTTAACAAAACAAAATAAAAAGAAATTTCATTGGTACCTTGATTATGGCAACGTAATATCGGGCCGATTCTGTAAGAAACGTTAAAAGTTAATTGAAATGATGCCCTTAACATTTTTGTATTTCCGCTAATAATAAAAATTATGGATACTAGTGGAGATTAAGGATACTAGTGGAGACTAAATAATATAATAGAGATCTCCACTAGTATCTCTATTATTTTATTTATTTATTTTTAATATTTTTATTTAATTAAGAAATTATAACGGCGTCTTTTCAATTAACTTTTAACGTTTCTCTTACAGAATCGGTCCATGTATCAGTTATTACTTGCATATATGCATTGCATAACGAGACGTTAGAGTAAGAATTTGTTCATTTATAAGGGTCAAAGAAATGAAAAAAAGTAGGATGACAATGATTAGAAGGCGCGTTGTGCCACTTTTAAAATCGATTGTTTGTTTTTATTATAATTACCACTAATTGCCCCCAACATATATTTTTATTAGTCGACGGCGTTAATCACTTAATAATACATATTTACCTCCCACAGTTTATTTTTCTAATATGTAAATTTCTCACAGCTCATGTTCATCCTTACGCAACGCTAAATATAATTTCGTATCCGACAAAATCTTCAATTAATTTCCAAGAAAAATGACTTATACCTTGTTTATCTTAATTGTTATTTAATTAGTATGCGGAAGTAATTATAGCATTAGATTTGGGATGCGCGTTTAATATGTAGGTAAAAAAAATTGGAATATAATAAAGTTTCGAGATTCCGGGTAATGTTGTTGAATTCCAGTCTGGAGCCAGGCTGCCGCCCACTTTCTCTACATAAACATGCATATAATAAAACCGATCAATTACGTTTTTCACAATCGACATTCACAATTTTTATAATCAACAAAACGGAATCAGATAAGAAACTAATTCCCAAATGATAGGCTCTCGCACGCGCGGACCTCCTAGCCATCCCAAAAAAATACAACCCACAAAATTCCGAGGCAGAAATCAATCATTGCTTCTAACGGAGCAATTTTAATATCAATCTTGTGAAAGTGAAAATTATTATTAAAACAATAATTTTTGTTTGTTAGTCTTGAAATTAATTTTTTGGTTGTGCTTCATGTGAAATCGGCACCAGAGTCTTGTTGTGTTATTTATGCTAATTAAATACGCGGCGCCGGCTCAGTGAACAGGAGGAGAAAAAATTGACCGAAAACAAAACAAAACAAAAAGTCATACATATGTAGAGAGTATGCGTGCGAAAAAAACGTCGTCATAAATATGTACCGTTTCTGCCTCTCTTACATACACAGACATAAACACCAACACACGCACAAACACTTCTTTCTTCGCAAGTGTCCAAAGAAAACGCGTATACCATACCATCAGATCCGGTTTCGAATGGCGAACTCGCGACGCCGACACATCACTTACATATCATAAAACACATTGCATCTCACAACAACAACAACAAAAAAACACCGAAGAAAATCGTTAAATCAACTAAAACTCCTTTTACAACTTGAACTTTATACTGTCCCATTTCTTTTTGCCAACATTCATTAATTTATAGTTATAATAAATTTTATAGATTGCAACTGCACGATTTACATAAAAGACAAGACTAGTCAGACAAGATAGTAATGAGTTTTCATTACTATATTGTGTGACTAGTCTTGTCTGTCTAATCTTTTCTGTCTAGTTTTGTCTGTCTAGTCTTGTCTGTATACAACCGAAGTTGGACGACATTCGTAAGTCGTTCGTTAAATGGTAATTGACCAATGACAGCTTCGAAGGTAAGAGGAATGCCTGAGTATTGATGATAGGTTCGAAATCAGCTGAGGTTAGACCTAAAGCCAAGACGTCTCTTATGTCCGCAATACACGCTACGGTCTACCGGAGAGGTTACATGTGCAGTTTGCCTGCGCAGATCAACCGTACGTAAGAAACTGCACAGGTCTATCCCACACACACTCCGGTCTACCTGCGCAGGTTTGCCTCTCCGGTGGACCGTTGTGTGTATGGCGGGCATTATTAATAAATCATCTGCACTGGAATGAGACTAGGGCATCACACGAGAACGATATTTTTCTCGTCTCGTCTCGTCTCGTCTCGTAAATGCGAGACGAGACCGAGACGATACCGTATCTGGTCTCACTCTCGCGAGAGCGAGAGCATGAGTGGTCTCGCTCTCGCGAGACTCGAGAGCGTGTGTGGTCTTGCCCTTGAGTGACCTCGTTTTGGACAATCTTAACAATAAGTTCTAGCAAGAACGATATTTGACGAGATGAGATGAGACGAGACGAGACGAAACAAACGGTTACGAGAGCGGGAGCGAGACGAGACAAACGGTTCCTAGAGCTAGAACGTAGAGACTAACCACAGAGACTAGTCAACCTAACAAATTAGTCAACCATTGAGTTTTGCTGTGAAAAAGGAATGGGGTCTAGGGAGATAAGAAATAGTTGACATAGCATGGTGCGGTTGAACCAGCACTGAGACAACTGAGACTAGAGTAATTTTTATTAATTATTTTATTATTAGTAAATTTATCTCGTCTCGTGTGAAGCCCTAAATGCGACCTATAAAGTGCCAACTGTTTTAGGCGGATGTCGATCGGAAGTATACCGGAAATCGCGCAGGCTGCCTCATTGGAGACTGCGCTAGATATGCTTTAGCTGCACGAATATAAGTGAGGCGCTGTACTCCCAATAGCTTAAGCTTTCCTTTAACACCGCAAGACCGGTGCCAAATAGGAGCTCCATACAGTAGTGCTGGTTCAACGGCACCATGCTATGTCAACTATTTCTTATCTCCCTAGACCCCATTTCTTTTTCACAGCAAAACCCAATGGTTGACTAATTTGTTTCACCTTACCACATGCAAGCTTTATGTGTTCCTTAAAGTTAAGGGATCTATCAATTATGACAACCAAATACCTGAGATGATGTTGGCATTATATCTTTGTGTTCTCAAGAGTGAAAAATGGACTTCTCTGTCTTAATGACCTGCCGAAGAATAGGGGTTCAGTCTTGGGATTGAAATTTAATTGACAGTCGGCTGACCATTGTGGAAGACTTGCCAAAGCACGATGTTACTACTGCAAGGCAGAAGTAACGGCTGATTTGACATTCTTTGGTCAAATTTCTTTAAAAAATGCAACAGTGGTACAGGGTCTGCCTTTGTAGTTTATTTTTGTGGAGAGCAGGTACACCATAAGCACATTAGACTAGAGTATTACTGCTCTATCTTCCAGGCGGAGCTTATAGCCACACAACACCCCTTTCGTTATGTGGAAGAGCAATCCAACTGCCTTTGCTCAATTTTATGTGAAAGCCTCTCCATTCTTGACGCATTGAAGCACATGCATTCGCCCACTGAATTGTTAATGGAAACCTTGAAAATAGCTACTCGCGTATCGAAGAGGGTCAAGATGGCACTGGGTTAAAGCTCACACTGCAATCGAGGGTAATGAGCGAGCAGACACGTTCGTCAAACTTGCAGCTGACATGAAAGATCTTCCCATCGCTTATAGCAGATTGCATAGGAAACATATCAAATTCCAGGGAATACTTTGAGGAACTATGGTAGGATAGACTGGTGGACTGCTAATACAGTATTGTGAACCAAGATGTTTATATCATCCATCACAGCCTGGGAAAGCTTTAAGGTCAGTCTGTCCCACCTCGGTTCAACTAATAACTGGCCGTGGTAACTTCGAGGCGTGGCGTACCTTCACAGATTTGGGAGGAGGGAATCTCCGTTATGTAAGTGTGGTGAAAATGACACTGCGGAACACGTTATCTTTTCGTGCCCAGATACCGCGCAATTAAGACAAACTCTGGAGCTAGACTACAAACAAAATGGCCTTACCTGGCCTAATAACCAAGAGCAGCTTAGGTCAATTGGAAAGACTAAATAGTGGTGGCGTAATAGTGGTAGACGGTTTAGTTAAATGGATCAATCTGATATAAACTGATAATATGTCTTTGCTAGGGATTGCAATCCGATGTCATTTTCAATCCGGCCGGATCCGGCCGAATTTCCATCGATCCGGCCGAATCCGTCCGGAAACGGTCGGATCGATGGAAATTCGGTTAATCCGATCAGGATAATTTTGCCTTTTGGAAAAAATTAATTTCCAGGATAATCTAGTGATTGTATTATATAGGTGGTTAACACACGCACACACACATTTATAATTAAACAATTAAAAATCTAGTACCGTGTAAGTATTTAGTTAAATTTCACAGATAGAATTTTAGTATTTAATTTTATTAAATCTAACATAATAAACTTTACTTAATCTACAGAGATCACAATTAATATATTATGAGCATAATAATATATTATGAGCATAAATTAATTTCAACTCCTGGACCCCACCAGTTCAACATCACGAATTCCGACGAAAACCGAACGGATAATTTCAAAATATAAAAAAATAGCGAGAAAATGTAGGATTTCAATTAAACTTTTACTGAATGAGGGTATCCACAAGATGTACCCTTTGACCACATTTGAACGCTCCGCCTAAAATGGGGACGGCGTGGGGAATTATTTTTGCTTCAAAGGTTTCTTGCAAATATCTCGTTAAGACTTCAAAATACAAAATTGTAACCAGATCTCCATATGTAAGACGTCGGTGTCTACAAAAAAGTATTCTTTGCAAATTTATCTAAATCATTCGGTTTAGTCACAAAAGTAAAAAATATGAAATGCAAAATTTTCTTTGAATTTTGTTTCTCAATTTACATGAGTTTATATGGTCGGGTCTAGGTATTGAAATTAATGTATGCTCGCTAATTATTTGAAGCATACATTATTTATCACAAAATCAACTTTTTCATAACCGGATCCGGTATATTGGGACCGGATCCGGTAAACGTTAAGCGATGCCGGATCCGCCGAATTACCGGATGCGTTTTTATCGGATGCGGATGCATCGGTAGATTAAGAAAAACAGCCAGCATAGTGTCGAGTTCGACGGAATGCTGATTTTCATATGCACACATATCAAAAATCAAACAAATAGGCTCTCTAGTCTTGTCTGTCTAGTTTTGTTTGTCTTGTCTTGTCTGTCTAGTCTAGTCTTTTTAGCTTTGGAAATGTGGTCTGCAGGTGGCTGTAGAAGAAATACCCACCACAGAGCGTATGGCATTTCTTGCGCCTTCTTGCCATGCAAAAGTCTATTTTGCTAGAGCTTCCCCACGCTAAAATTCCATAACATAAAATTGCCCCAATCTCAGCATAATAGAAATTTAGAAGTTCATGTGGATTAAAAAGTTTTCGTAACGCTGGAATTAAGGTATTACTAGGTAGGTAAGAGCCTTACTATTAATTTTCTTTGATAACGTATCCATTCAAACGTAGGAACTCGTCAAAATACAGTCCCAGGAATTTTGTTGCTTTCGTTCTCTCTAGGTTAAAACCATCGATCTTTAAGTTAAAGTTCTCCGCATGCCGACTTCGCTGTGTTTGGAAAATGTCATGATGAAAGAAATGTCAAAATGTTTTGGAAAATTCAGTTTTATCCTTGTTTAGGATTAGGTTGTTCGCGGAGATTCAGATCAGCATTTTGGAAAAAACATTGTTGCCTTCAATTTCATTCTCAGTTGTTGAATTTGGGGATATAATGAAAGTTGAGTCATTAGCATATAAAATGCATCGGCAGTTCTGCATTAATGAGACTAGGTCTGCTATATGTAATAGAATCAAGGTGGGCGCCAAAACACTTCCTTGTGGAACACCTATGTTAGTATTCAGCGGCGCCGATATACCTGTTTCAATATTTGAGGAGACTTTTACGTATTACTTACGATATGATTTTATTAGTTACCCATCTTATACTAAGTTGAAATAGTTTATCTAAAAGTTGCGGGTGGGACACACAATCAACAGCCTTTGATCGGCGTAAATGCCGGTGGGATGATTTCCGATATCTATCTCAATTAGAAATTGAATGTACAACTCAGAAATTGTTGTGGCTCTAGCTTTGGTCTTACGAAATCCATAATTTTCTATGGATATTAGATTATATTTATCGATAAATGAATTTAGGCGGATGAGTTTACTATATTCTAAGATCTTGTATAAGGTGCAGAGAAGAGAAATCGGTTTGTAGTTGTTCAGTTTTATCGCCTTTTTTAAATACAGGAATTACGATGACTTTTAAAACCTCTGGAAACGTTTGATCTTCAATGGCGTTAATAATAATGTGCGTTAAGGGCCATTGGGTACTGGAATTACGATAGCCTTACTATTAATTCTCTTTGATAACGTATCCACTGCCATGCTCCAGGTCGAGAACTCGTTAAAATAGAGTCGCAGGAATTTTGTTGCTTTCGATCTCTGAAGGTTAAAACCAGCGATCTGATATTTCGATCAACCTTCAGAGAACGAAAGCAACAAAATTCCTGGGACACTATTTTAACGAGTTCTTGACCTAGAGCATGGCAGTGGAAACGTTATCAAAGAAATTTCACAAATACTGAATTCGAAAATAAGGTATTCAGTTTTATCCTTGTTTAGGAATAGATTGTTCGCGGAGAACCAAATCAGCATGCTGGATAAAACATTGTTGGCTTCAATTACATTCTCAGTCGTTTCTGGATATAATCATCAGTCAATCACCAGGGTTTTCAATCAGGCCCTTCCTTTCCAATAGTTGGCAGCGTCTATCGTCCCGTCATTTGCCACAATTAGGTCCTCCGTCGTGCATGCCTTTCCCATGTTGGGACATCTGAGAAGGTGGCTGTCGCTCTGAAGCCCCCGCATTCACAAAGCCCGTCATCCACAGGCATTCCCCACCTCATCCTGTTTGTTTTGCAACGCGTCTCTCCTGTCAGTCTGTTCAGTGATTTCCATGTCGCGTATGGTAAAAGTTTTCCTGGTGGCAGCTCCACTCTGGGTGCGGTCCGCATGTTTGGGTGTTGTTCTTTCCATTGTTCTATTGGGCGTAGCTTGGGTCTTTCCATTCATTAGCAGTTGGTGTGCGATCTGGTCTAAAGTGACCAGTGTCAGGTTCGGAGTAGCACTTGTGGAGTCGTTGATTTTTGATAAATTTCCAGGCACATCTCCTGTTCTGCTTCATATCCAGATCTTCCATCATCGTTCGCCACTTATCGGAGTTTGCTCTAGAGATTGCTCTCATCAGATCTTCGCCCGTATTTATGGTATCCTCAGAGAAGGGGTTCGGTACCTCTTCAACAGGTCTGCGGATTCTGGAGTAAGACCTGGTATGTATTCAGTTCTGCATCCCATTGGGATGTGTTTTCTTGATAGTCTCTTGACGATGTCGATGAAAGCATCATAGTTTTCGGGCTTTGCTTCCAGGTAGGTGATCTCGTGGTGCAGGTCATATGCAGCTCATTCCATCTTGCCTTCCTGAAATAAAATCACCTTTTGAAGGGAGCACTTTCAGGCCTCACTGCTGCATAGATTACGCATGTAATGGGGCGGTGCTGTGTTTTTGGGAGTGGATATTCTAGTGGAACAAGTTTGTCCGAGACAGAAATGTTATTCGGGTAATAGCCTCTTCTCCAGCGACCGCTATTAAAAGACGGAGGGAGCTTGGGGTCGTGCATTAGGTGCAAGTTCTTGTGCTCTGCCCAGTTCTCCAGTTCAGCTTCATTTTCATTGGCCTGGCTATATCCCCATATTATGCTGTGGCAGATGAAATCGCCTAGCACGATCCTCCCGTCTTGCGACCGGAAGTTGGGAGCCTCTTGAAATTCGAAGGCTGCATTGGGCGGTTTGTATATTGACGTGATTGTAAAGAACTTTACCTCCACTGTGACAATCTCAATGTTGTCGTGTGACGTGAATGCCGCAGATCGAATTTCAAGATCAGGTCTTGCAAATACGGCGCTTCTGTGCTGATCATGGGACCAGCCTCATTCCCGCGGTCTTGTCAGGTCAGATAAAATGCTTCCCTTATCCTTAGAAAGTCCTTCAATGTTAATTGAGGTCGTCTTAAATGTTGGATTTGAAAAAAACCGAACCATTATCGATGGTTCGCTTGGTGTTTCGGTGTAGGAAGGATTAGCGGGCTCTTGTCGTTTCTAGGGGACGCCCGCTGTAATTAACACTCTCTACTTGCAATCTACGTGGAGGCTCCTTCCATGTCCCCCCTCTGGATGCAATGATAGTTGAATCATCAGCGTTATAATGTGCGTTAAGGGGGTAACTAAAAAGTCAAGGTAATCCTTAAAAAATTTGCTTGGTATTTCATCGGGACCAGCAGATGATTTATTTTGGAGATGTTGGATGCTGGAATTTTATATGGCTATTCGATATGGTACTACCATATGGTATCTTCTAACCGACATTTATTAATTGTTAACTGTAATTGTAAAAATGCATCAATCAATTAACAATTAATTAATCGTAATTGCAAAATTTTACAATTAACAATTAATTAATTGTTAATTGTGTTTTCTTGCAATTACAATTAATTATTTTAATTGTTACTTGCAATTAAATCTGGCAATTTAATTGTTAGTTGTTAATTGTTTTCACAATTAATTTTTGCCCAACTATGTATGGTAGGGAGCGTAATGAACTTAGAAAATTGATTTGGTACCTTCTTCTTGTGGTGCCCTATTCGTTGCGGACGTTGGCAATCTACTTTGTTCGTTGCACTCCGAAACAGTTCTACTAAAGTGAGTCCGTACCATTCACGCAGATTATGCAACCAGGAATGTCTTCGACTACCCGGTCCTCTTTTGCTGTCTGTTTTGTCCAGTAAGATGCGTTGCAGGATGCGATACTTCTCATATGCCCAAGGTGTTCCATTTTACGTTTTTTAACAGCGAGAATGAGATTTCTCTCTGTTTGCCGACTCTGCGGAGAACCTCCTCGTTGGTGATGTGATCTGTCCACGATATTCGTAAAATGCGGTGGTATACCCACATTTCGAAGACCTCCAGTTTCTTTATCATTCGGTCTGTCCATGCTTCTACCGCATATAAAAGAATTGAATATATGTAGGTAGCACTTAGCTATTTTGATTTGGTTTGGTAGGTACCTCTTGAAAAAAATCATTAAAAGTTCTCGCTATTTTCTGTGGCCGTTGAATAACAGAATCACCTTCTTTAATCAAAATATCCTCCCTGTAGCGATTTTTGTTAGTTTGCTGATTCATAGTTTTCCAGGCAGTCTTTTGTTTGTTTTTAGAAAATGCCAACCGATAACTAAAATGTTCGATAACTGCAGCTGAGGTCACACAAACTTAAAACAAACGGAACACAGCCTGAATATATAAATATTACGGAGCTCTATAACAATTATTGAGTCTTTGTAGGACTACCAAAACAGATCTCACATGAAAGTGTAAGTCATTTTATAGCTTTCAGCCAACCTTTGTGGCACTCAACAGTCAATCAATAATCTGCTAAGTTCATGTCTCTCGCAAAATGTCAAAATTATTAACATCTAACCCTAAACACCACATAGGTTTTCATGTGAGTGGTTTACAAATTACTGTTCATGGAAGCAAAGCTGTGCTGATGAGAGATAAATCTCGAAACGCGTCCACAGATGGCTATCCACTTAAGGTATCGGAAAGACATGATCTTAAAAAACAATGTTATTTTTATGGTTTTAGTTGAGTGCCACGAAGGTGGACTGAAAGCTATAAAATGACTTAAAAATTTCATGTGAGATTTGTTTTGGTAGTCCTGAAAAGACTCAATAATTGTTATAGAGCTCCGGAAAGGCTGAATATAATTATATATTCAGGCTGTGTTCCGTTTGTTTTAAGTTTGTATGATTATCTATAACGTAGGATTGTTTCAGCAGCTAAGGATATTGCTTCTGTAGAATGTAAAGAACTATCAACTTTTGGCATGCCCATTTCCCTTCTTACGTGATCCAGCTGTTTTTTACATAATTACTTTCTTTATGGGAAAGGTTGTCTTGAAGTGAGACTGTAAACGTTCAATAAAATCGGTCTTGTCTTTCTATACTCGGGCCGGCGAGAGAATGCAGCTGTACTGCGCCGAGATATGTTAGTTTGAGTTGAGAAATATGCGTCAGGTTTTGAAACACGGACAACGAAACACCGTGCGCTCGGAATAATGTGGCGGTATGCAGAACAATGCTAAACTCGTCGAGACGAGATGCATTCTCTCCCCGGCTTGGGTACAGTATTGTCTGCCTAGTCTTGTCTATCTGTCCTCCTCGTTAGTGTATTGTAACAACAATACTCGCCTTTCAATGCGGGAGACCTGGGTTCGAATCCTGATCGCGGACGCGACAACTAGGGCGGTTTTCACTAACCGTCCGGACTGTCCACCCTGAATGAATGCAAAATATACGATACCGCGGTGGCGCATACTGAAAGCCAAAGTGGAATAGGGGGTTTAGTGAGTCTTGTGTGTCTAGTGTTGTCTGTCTAGTCTAGTCTGTCTGCTTCTAGGTTTTGTATAGCGTAGAGCCTTAGCAAATCCAAATCCGACCCTGCCTTGTAAAAAAAGAACTTAAAGTTAAATGTAAATCATCTCAATCGTTGGCTATCAAATGAAATATATTATTGAAATTTGATTTAGTGTTAAATATGAAGTTTATTAAATATATTAGTTTATTTAATATTTAAGATTAATATTGTTAAAGACGTTAGGTGTATTAGATTTAAGGCATTATTTAAATGCTCTTATATAAATATACTGCGAAATAGTTGTGAGGTATGTGATATGAATATTATATATGTATTTTCATAGCATGGACTTACATGGTAATTTTGCACTATCTAGGACTAAGTATGAGAATATATTATCTCAAAATTTCGCAATTTAGATTGTAAATTTAAAACGTGAGTGAGTGGCTCAAGCTACAAGGTAAAAAAAAGTTTTGAAGGCAAGTTTAAAAATGAAATTTCACGGAGTGAAAATTCGCAAGAAGAGACAAATTTAATGATCATGGTAGAGGCTCTACGTTTTAAGTAGATTCTACATGAAATGTTTATGTAAAACAGCAAGTAAACAGACGTGAGTAATAAATCTAAACATGATTTAACCGAACGGGTCTGGAGACAGAGACGGGTATATTTAGATTTAAACTTTTACATGTTCATTATGACATTTGATTTATCTCTAGTAGCCTTATAAAATTTGAAGTTTCCACGATGTTGTAGTATAAACTCCTTTTTCTAAACCAAATTTAACCGTGTTCAACAAAATCATTTTGTTGGAAATGGCGAGACCAAAGATCCCAAAAGCCGCATCGGCTCCGTTATCCTCGAAAAAGGGCAAGGATGGCAGCAAAAGGTCCATCAGTGACGTCTTCGATGAGTTCTACTCGAAAAAGGTCGCCACCATTCCAAAAACGGACAAAAAGTCCCATCCAAACGTATTCAAATCCATGAGACCTCCTCGTAATAAAGCAAAAGATTACGACATCGATCAAGAATACGCTGTTCTCCAAAAAGGCCCTATTAAATTGCGGTGTGCTTTAACAGAAGCCAAATATGATTGGCATCCTGCCGATTATTCGCCAAAAGTTATTGAAAAAATAATTAAAAGAAAACAGCATGGAAGACCCCCATTAGAAGATTTGCTAGACGAAACTTGGAACAAAGTTGTCGATATGCAACAACGTAGAATTGCAGCTTTCAATAAAAAGAAATTCAAAGAAGCTAGAATTAAATTTAAAAACGGTTAGTAAAGATACAATCTATAAACAAGCATACCAACTGTAATTTTTGAAATTACGTTATTCCGCTTTATATATCTCAGATTTTGTTTTTATACTATAAAATATGTTGTAGACTTGAAGTCCAGAGAACAATTGATTTTGAGAGTATTAGGACCTGACTGGTATCAAGACTTATCACCGAAACAAGTTAAAGTCGTTGATAAACTACACTCGTGCATTAGCTACGATATCAAACATAATACCATCAAGCAAACTGTTGACAATTTATCAGATCTAGGTGTAGTCCTAGACCAGAATTCCAAAAAAGTTCGCTACGCTTTAAGTCATTGTTGTTCGTGTCCTGTGGAGTTTCTGTTAAAGTTTTATAGTATTTTGAACCCGAAACGTAAGTGAACAACTATTAAACTAAGTTATTTTTAATAATAAGATTACCTAGGTACTGCTTATTCTGTCGATGATCGTCTGTTGTTATCAGCGGTGGTAAGACTAACTATAACTGAAACGTTAAAAGAACTACATATACGCATCCCTTCTCCGCCACGCAAAGTAGCCGTCTCAAAACCTAAGATAAAACCGGTGAAACCTGAAAAACACATTTCACCATACTTGATACCTTTCAATTTCAAACCAATTCAATGGAAGAATAATAATTATTTTAGGAGGGATCGTGAATATCCACAAAGCGAGTATTTTAACTACCGACGAGAATTGGTTTGTTTTGTTATTTCTTGTTTAATTTAAATTTAAATTTTTGGTTTAGATTTGCAGACTTATTATGCTTTGCACTGAGACAGATTTAGTTTTATCAGTAGAGGAAAGTAACGCTGAAAAGACCGATAGTAAGCACAAAGCAGATAAGAAGAATAAAAATGAGTGTATCCTAGCTGCTATTCCAAGTACAACTAATACAGATTCAAGTTCTTCCCAATATTTGGAAGGTTAGTTTGTTAAATTGTTTCATAAATGAATATTAAGATTGAGCGTTGTTAGGGTTTGCGGCAGTTGAAACTGAATTAGTGAAGGAGTGGTTGACTGCTCAAAGGATTTATAATGACCTTTTCACTGATACAAAATGCGTTCCTGCTTTACACAAACCTTCAGTTTTTATCCCATGCTTCTTGCAAAAGAAGGAAGAAGCTCCAAGCGAAACTAAAATTGCTACAACCACTGAAGCAGAAATTAATGACGTACCAAATGTGAGCTATGTAGAAGCGGCAGATGAAATTGAAAGTTCAGGCGACAATTCAGAAATAGCAAAGTTTTGTGAAAGAAATGCAATGGAAGAAATGATGTATAGCGAAGATAATGCAGAAGAACAAAAAGGTTCCTTTTTGGAATGTTGTGCCTTAAAACAATCTGTTTCTGATTTAAATGATGATTTCGCTTCAACAGTTGATGAAGCAAATAAATCTAACAGTGAAATAGATAATTTAAATAAAGAAAACAGTTTGGGCAAGGCTGCTTTGCCAAGTTGTTCTAAGTGTGAAGCTGCAAGCCGCAAAATAAAACTTGACCTGGCAAAGGAAGAGATTCCAGAGAAGCCAAAAGAAAACAATTGTTGGTGCAAGGAGAAAGTCTTGGAAAAAATAAAAGCATGTCAGTGCCCTTGCGACAGATGTGTGGCAGATAGAGAAGAAGCCAACACGAGGCGAATTAAAATTATCGCGGGTTTAAAAGAAGAAGAGGATGGAGCACCCGTGAAAATAATCACCGGCATTAAAACAGAGCCAATATGCACCTGCATGGAAAAATACGAAACCAGGTGGAAAAATTACGAAGACAGGGTTGAAGTTATAAAAGCCCAAGAAGCATTGCAAAGCTTAAAAGATAAATACGTTATAACAGGAGTAACGACGGATTGCGAGGGCAAACCTGTATATATCCTCGCTTCAGTAGAACCTAGACCTGAATGCGAGTGCTTCAGAAAGTTAAAAGAACAAGAAGAAGAAAACGAGAGAATTGCTCACCAGCCTCCGTTACCAGATAGTTGTAACAAGTATCTAATTTCGGGAGTACACTCAACTCCCGAAGGAAATGTTTTTATAATAAACGGCCTAAAAAAGAATTGCAAATGTATGGATATCTACAATTCTTTCACCAAAAAACACGCAACATGTCTACAATTATTCGAAGAATATATGAAGAAGGTTAAGTACGACACCGAAGAATACATGTCAGAAATTGCTGATACTTACACAGAATTCATACCCGATATAAACGATTTTGAACAAGAAGAGATTGAATTGGACGTTTCAGATAATTTTGAGGAAAAGGACGAAAATGATTTTGACTCAGGTGCTTTAAAGGAACTTAGTGATAACATTTTGAATGAAATGGAATGTTATCACCAAGAAGAGCAGGAGGAAGAGGGAGGGAGTGAAATTAGCTGTTGCCATGTTGATTTACCTGAACCCTGCAGCCTAGGTCCGATTCCTAGTTGCAAACTCGCCCCAAGTCCAGAAACAAGCACTGAAAGTATAACGGAAGAATTTGAACTCAAAAGATATATTATTTTGGAAGAAATACCTTGTTGTTTGGAAAAACAACAGGAGATTTTAAAGGTTGTCGTGTCGTTTCCGTATCTAAAACTATGATTTTGAAAGTTTTTTCTTTTCGTAGAAAGCGTTGGATAGTTTGGCTGAGGATGGGTTTCCGTTAGCTAAACTTCCCGATGTGCATAGGCTTCCACATTTTAAATTGTGGTTGCAAATGCGCTGTAGAAAATTTTGGACGCAAGAAGAAAAGGGTTCGTTTATTTTATTCTTCGTAACAAACATTAAGTAAGGATTTTCTAGGAAAATTTATTCCAAAGAGTCGTATGTATTGGAGGCACATTGATGTTTATAGAAAAGAGGTTCCAATACCTAAAAGAGTTTTCTTGAAGCACGAACTGGAGAAGCAAAATTGGGGATTTGCAAAATTAATTCAAACTACTGTGAGAGTTGTTAAAATAATATTCAATCCTTTTAGTTGTTTATCTTTTTAGGATGCGTCCATATCAAGAGATTATTACGCTAACTTAAGAGTCGAAAGCATCAATTACGCTAGGAAGTTATTCCCGAGTTTGTTCACCAACGAGTTTCCCACTAAGGCTTTTATGGATGTCTTTTTTGCTTATATGCCTTCGAAGGTAAATAATGTTTTACCGTTTCGCATGTGGCTTACGCACGAATTTCGTAATCAAGAACTCTTACGGAGAAAACGGTGCTGATAACAACATTTGTTCGTTTTATGTTGTAACTATTTTGTAACGATTTGAAAAAATAAATGTTTATACTTTTACTAGTAAATGAATAAAGGCAGCAGTCATCGAGACCAGGGCTCTCAACAACTCAGCCTTGTAAGCGTGCAAGAGCAAATCTTACGTTAAAATTCGTTGAGGTAAGCTTATGAAAATGCCTAGTTGATGAATTGATGAGGAAGATTTTTTTCTGCACTTTTGCACTTTACAGCGGCTATAATTCACCGACACCAATGTTGGAACAACTGAGCCTTTTAAGCGTGCAAGAGCAAATTTTTCGTCAAAATTAGTTGAGGAGAGCTTATAGAAATGCCTAGTTGTTGAGTGATGATGAATTGACGAGGAAGGTTTTTTTTCTGTGCTTTTGCTTGTAGAGCCTATAATTTAACGACGCCAATGTTGGAACAACTGAAACTTGTAAGCGTGCAAATCTTTCATCAGAATTCGCTGAGGAGAACTTATAGAAATGCCTAGTTGTTGATTGATGAAGAATTGATGAGGAAGAATTTTGTTCTGCACTTTTGCTCACAGCGGATATAATTCATGGACACCAATGTTGGAACAACTGAAACTTGTAAGCGTGCAAGAGCAAATCTGTCATCAGAATTCGCTGAGGAGAACTCATAGAAAAGCCTAGTTGTTGATTGATGATGAATTGATGAGGAAGAATTTTGTTCTGCACTTTTGCTCACAGCGGCTATAATTCATGGACACCAATGTTAGAACAATTGAGCCTTGTAGTCGTGCAAGAGCAAATTTTTCGTCAAAATTCGTTGAGGAGAGCTTATAAAAGTGCCTACTTGTTGAGTGATGATGAATTGACGAGGAAGAATTTTTTTTCTCTACTTTTGCTTGCAGCGGCTATAATTCATCGACATCAATGTTGGACCAACTGAAACTTGTAAGCGTGCAAGAGCAAATCTTTCATCAGATTTCGCTGAGGAGAACTTATAGAAATGCCTAGTTGTTGATTGAAGATGACTTGACGAGGAAGAATTTTGTTCTGCACTTTTGCTCAGAGCGGCTATAATTCATTGTCACCAATGTTAGAACAACTAAACCTTGTAAGCGTGCAAGAGCAAATCTTTCGTCAAAATTTGTTGAGGAGAACTTATGGAAATACCTAGATTGATATTGAATTGATAAGGAATTTGTTTTTTGGACTTTTGCTTACAGCGGTTATAATTCATCGACAACAATGTTCTGCTTTGACGACTTTTTATATTGGTTGGTTTATATACAATAATTTATATACATGCTGAAAACTGTATATATATTGTTAGATTGTAGATATGGTGGTGACGACTTGTACTACGACCTTTATAGATCTATTGTACCCCACCCTCCTCCTCCATGCGTTGGTGTACTACCCATTTAGAGCGCCTCCTCTAATCCTGATTCCTTTAGGAATTTCAGGATCTGGGTAGGATTCAAGGCCTGCAGCTCCTCTGTGTTCAAGCAGTGGGCCCCGAGGTACATCTGTCTCTTGCGGAGTAGTGCTCCGCAGTCTTTGAACAGATGTATGGGGGTTTCCTCTGCTGAACCACAGAATCTGCATACTTCATTCTCCTCTAGGCTTTGAGATGTTTCCTAAGTCTGCAGTGTCCCGTCAGGACTCCTTTCAGAATTCTAAGCTTGTTCCTGCTTAATTTTAGGCAAGCTTTTGTTCTTTTCTGGTTAAAAGATCCCAACATCACTTTGGACTGCCTTAGCCCTGGAAGTTCTTTCCAGGTTTTCATCCATTGTTCTCTTATTTTTTCATCTAAACTTTTGTGGATGGTGTTCATACTCATGCTGCAAAAGGGTTCCGGATCTATAATGGGACCTTGATACCTTGTTTGCTAGGTGATCGGCTTCTTCGTTTCCATCTATACCAGTGGGTCCTGGTACCCAGTATCGTTTTTGTGTTCTGCTATGTGCAGGTTCCATTCTGCCTCTTCAATTCTATCTACTTCTTGAATGTATTCTTCGGACACTGTCCACCCCAGAAATCCGAGTAGTATTCGAAGAATCCGTCTTTCTTTTCACCTTTTCCAGGTATTTTGTCGTGGGATACCGTAAGATCCTTAATGGAGTGATTTGCTCTTGCCATTTCTCCATCCTGATGCCGTTGGTTCTAGTGAATTCTTCCGCCTTTGGGGGTGATTTCTCACTCCCTGGACAACAGAGTGCCCCAGTCCTATACCAGCAACCTGGGATGCCGTTGGCACTTGGTATAGGGGTGACTTCTTATCCCGGAAGTCCCTCGGTCGATATGTCAAAATGATATGGTTATGCAATTTTCAAACCTAGAGAAATTTCAACGACTTGCAATCAGCAGTATAGTATCCAGTATAGCGTAACTTTATTTTCTCTGCCAAGCTTGTTTAGCTTTCCCATACAATCCCATACCAGTTTAGATCTGATGGTGGATGAGCTAATGGTTGCTTGGCTATCTGACAGGATAGCAATTTGTTTTTTGCGATAGTTTCTGTCGAGGTTAATTTGTGCACATCTTTCGATTGCATGTACCTTTGCTTGTAAGATACTTGGGTAGATTCCCATGGACTCAAAGTATTTGGTACGAGGTCTAATCACTATTTTCAGAGCTAGCATTCACGCGTTTGAATATCCTCCGTGATTTGGCCCATCCATCTTGTAAACTAGTTTCTTTGTATTGTAATTGCTCAAAAATGTAGTTCCCAAAAAAACCTTATTACCCCCATTTATATCCCTCCCAAGTTTTATGGCAAAGACCGCTTGATCGTCTAGTTATCTCAATTTGGATTTGCCAACATTGTCCAAAATGCGTCTTCAGAGCTAGTATTCACCGCAAAAATTTTGTGAATTGAGTTTTAAAAATCCCTACGCGTTGTTCGATTGTGCCTTCTTCTTCTTCTTACACTGTGGACATAGGTCCAAGTTGAGACGAACCATCATGCGGTCCCTCACGATGGTTCGTCTCAATTTGGATCTATCCAAACTGTCCAAAAGGCATTTTCAGAACTAGCGTTTGAATAACCTCCGTGATTCGGCCCATCCATCACTTCTTGTCTCATTCCTTGGCCCATCCCTTGGATTTAAATCACTCCCAAAGAATTTAATGTTGATGGATTGTATAGCTTTTCATAATTTAAACCTTAATGTTTGATCGATTGTGTAGCTTTCAAAAATTTAGACCTTAATGTCTTCTTTATGAGCTTGTTCTCATCCACTCCTGAATGTAGGCCTCTTCCATATGTTTTCATTCGTGCCTGTCCATAGCAGCCCTCATCCAGTTTTTTCCCCAGCAATCCTCTGGATGTCATCGCGAAATCTTTTTTGAATTAATGTCTACCAAACGAAAATATCTACTCAGGTTTGGCGCAAATAAAGTACAGAAAATTTAAATTGTCGTTAATTTTTGGACATCCATTATCATGATTATGCATTGTTTCTTTGCCATAAAAAGCGGCTTCAAATATACAATATCATTTTGGAATCTACGCCTTGAAAATAATAACTTCTTAGAACTCGAAGAATACTAAGAAAATTCATGATACGAATATATTCGTCAGCGCTTTTGAAAAAGATACCATGACGAATATATTCGACTTATGGGGTTAAAGTTTCTTTAACCCTTTCATCGCCATTCCGGGAGATGTGACCCGGCGTCCTGAAATTATACAGCGCCGTCCCGGGAGATGTAGCCCGGGGTTTCGTCTTTTACCAGTGCCATCTAGTGATAAAACGCTGAGTTTATTTGAAATTTAAGATATTTCGAAAAATTTCCGAATTTGAGTTTTTAGAGGTTTTTTTTTTTTAAAATCGCCGCGTGCAGACTACAGGCCGCCGAACGGCTAAACTCACAGTCCGTATAGAAAAAAGACCAGGCTACACAGTGAAGGTCAGTTGTCAGTTTTCTGTATAGACCACGTCTTGGTGGTTTACGGGCGTGTTGAAAAAAATGCGAGAAATTTCCACGTCTTTGTTCGTCCATAACTCGACGCCACGACGCCCGGCAGCGGCGCCAGTTACACTGCCGCAAAGCCAAATGTTCAATCTAAAGAATTGCTCCGAAAAATTGCGGCACGTTGAACACCGTTTTACAGTGCACCATGCACATTTATGAGGATACTTCCGGATCGGGACCCCTACTGAAGTGCGGATCGGTTTTTTAGATTCCCGCATCTATATTATGCGATGCGAACGCAAATTCTCGTCGATGACCGTCGAACTCGCAAATTGCCGGCCAAAGAGGCGGTTGCGGATTTGCTTTCGGCATTTCGTACGTACCGGGCGATGGAAGCTGAGAGTGGTACCAAAATACGCGTAGCGGACGGCATCGCCCCGTGCCGCAAAAGTCGAATTCGGGGACGCGTTGAGGGAGGCGAATGTAAAAAAAAAACAACTGTGCAAAAAAAGGGTGAAGTTTTTCAACGTCGGCAGCTCGGAGGGGATGGCTCGGATTTTGCAGGGGTTAGACTGACCGCACCTTCCGGCGAAGAGCCGATACGTTTCGAACTGTGGCGGGCGACTCCGTGGTCGCAGCGACGCGGCGCCGGTACCAAAACGCGCGTTTCGGCGGGGCCCACGTGCCATTATGGGTGCGAAAAGTCAAAAGACCATTCTACAAATGAAAAATCCAGAACATTCACCGGAGGGCTACAAAAATATGGTCGTTTTGCTGTCATTAGTTTCTTGCAATAGGGCGAGTTTGGGCGGTCGTCGCTACGGTTGCAAACGACGCAGCGCGCTAAAAGATGCCACTTGCACTAAAAGATAAAACGTTTAATTCTCTGCGGGTATCGCGCAAAACCGTTACCGCAGAGCTTAAGTTGGTGATTCTATGCGCGTTTTCCTGGACGTTCAAAAAACGTAGTTTTTATGGCGTCGCGACACCATCTTCATGGAATCACCAGCGGAATCGGAATTAAACTCCCAAACAAACTATGCCCGTATTCTATGTTCTAGTTCTATGCCCGATCGAAAGGCGCCGGTTCCGTCCCGATTCGTCAATTGGTTCGGACGTTCTAGGTACCACTGCAAAACGCCTCTGGTTTTTTATCACTTTTTGTGCATTTTTCGCTTTAAACTGTCACAGATTCGCAAAAAGTCGTTGCAGTTTAAAGATTCTTGCCGTAATAGTTGCGGGCAAGTGTTCTGAGGAGAACGAACCTAATCGGCGCCTTGGAGCCTTTTAAATAAGTGTAGGGCGTCCCTGGAAGTGATTGCAAAATCGGAAATAAAAGCTGTATTTTCTATTGCACCAGGTGAATGGGACGTCGAAGGACGGCAAGCAGGGGCTGTAAAAACGCGGCGCGGCGGCAGCTAAAGCGTCCGGGAAGAATTTTTGAAATCCGACGAAAAATGCGCCTCGATGGTAAAACAATCGTGATTTTAGGTTTCGGTCTGGTGCGTCCATACCTGAGGGAGTTGAGTCGCGAAAATGGAGCCGCTCAACGGGGCTCTCAGTTGTACACCAGAAACATTGTACAATCCCATTTGCGCCTCTGCCGCCACTTCCGTCGGGCCGTTTCCGCTAAAACCTCGATATTCGGGGAGTTTTGATCCTCTGGAGGGGCGCGGTAGGACGGAGGACGAAAGCTGGAGATGCACAACGTGCGGACGGACATTCGCAATTAGAGCATTCAAGACGCGCGTGTAAAACATGAAGATAAAAAAGCCGAATTTGGTGCACAATTTGGTACACCAGGTGAAATTCGGAAAACGCCACACGTCAGACGTCTCAGGATTGATCGAAATTTGCGATGGCTTCGCCGCACGTACCCCAAATGTTAGCTTTACAAAAATTACCACTTTTACGGAGGTCACGGCGAAGATGGCCAGGAAAATTGAAATTCACGCAAGGATTCCGGTTGAAAATTTCGAGACGAGTCCTCCGACACCACTCTCTCACTCGCTGCGCGACTTTTGTCGGCGACGTTATTCACATTTTTCTGCGAATCGGGGTCCTCCGACTAAAACGCGACTAAAACCCCCGCGGTCTGGAAAAAGATTCTTGTAGCCAAAGAAAAGACGAACGAACCCATGTACGGCAATTTTCGAATTCCGCATCGCGTAGTTTAGTCGACCAAAAATGACAAAAATTGTTGCAAGGAAAAGTGAGTTTTTCGCACAAAAATTTTAAGCAAAAATATCGAAAAGTAAGGTGGCAGTCAGACGTGTGGTGAAGTCACGGACACACCGACACCGGAACCACGTCCGTGCGACGAAAACTGTCCTTGTGGGTGAAAAAGTCAGGAAGTTTGAAAAATTCGCCCAGCCGCCCCCGGAGACGGCAGATGGGTGAAATTATTTTTAGAAAATACTTGCATCATTTGTGTTAGATATCGAGTCCTTAAACAATTTATGAATATATTTTTTTTAATTTCCAAAAAATCATGTTTTTCGCCTCCTTATTTGTTCAGTGACTTTTGATCAATAGGTGACTTATCTATGTGAAAGGGGTTGCATAACTACTAGTATTTTTATAAATATTGACGCTGTGTGTTATTCCTTATAATTGACATGGCAGTGAAAGGGTTAAAGGAATTTGCACATTGTATTCCAATTACATAAATCTAAATTTAGAATAACAGCTTTGATATCTTATCTAAGATATCTAAGGTACAATACATTAATTTCTGAAGAAGTCTCTTACATGTAAAATCATGCATCATTTGGGATTTTTGATCATGCAGGCATTTTATATACACTCATACCTTGATGTACACGATAGATACGTTCCGGGAAAAGGAAATTCTTTAAAGGAATTTACATATTGTATTCCAATTACATAAATAAAAATTTGGAATAGTTGTTTTGTTATCTTATCTAAGATATCTAAGGTACAATACATTTATTTCTGAAGAACTCTCTAGCATGTCAAATCATGCATCATTTGGCTTTTTTATCATGCAGGCATTTTAAATACACTCATACCTTGATGTACACGGTAGATACGTTCTACCTATACGTGTTATTAGAATCTTCTTTTGATCCTTGATTACATTGGAATGGAAATAGATGACTTTGACGCTTGCGGAACTTTTAATCGAGCTTGAAAAAACGTGTAAAAATAAAACCGTGTATATCGAGTTACACGGTACTCAATTTACACGGTTTTGATTTTAAATCAAGGGAAAGGTATGATTTTTGCATAGATTGATTTTTGCATATGAACTTGAAAACTTGAATAATAGTATATAATAATTTATAAATAGTTTTTGTTTAAATATAACTTTTTGTTATTCATGCATTTTTCTAAACTTTGATAAACGTTTTTTAAACGTTTTTGAATCGATAATGCAAATTGGTATTAAACCATGAGTAAAATTTCGGCGAATTTCCTTTGACGTCTGATTGTGAGTTCCACGTCTTATTTATTCGGAACAATTTAATGGCCGATTAAGTGTCCATTGTTTGTGACTTTTCTCGTATCACATGTTAAGTGATAAATGTTTCGACTCATTTTATTATTGCTGCATTGCATATGCGCGCGACGGACAGATGCATAGCCTATTGTTTCCTTTTAAAACGTCACAATAATAATAATAATAAATCTTCGCCTCTTGCATGGATTCATATATGTTATAATAACTTGTCTAAAGCCGTTTTTAAAACCTTTTATTATACCTAGATGCAATTAAATATTTTTAAATTACACAAATTCTACATGCATAAAATAATAATCCTGTAGAATTATTCATGAAATTAATCTCATCAAAACATTCTAATTACAGTGTGACACATTGTTTAATTAATTATCGTTAATATTTGTTCTAATTTAATTTTCTTTTTGTTTTAGGTAAGTCCTAATTTGTTTATTCGTTTTCTTCCTGGTGAGACGGTGAGTCAGTTTTCTGTTAATTTATTAACACATTTAAATAAATAATTCATTAGACAAATAAACATACAAATGTAATTTAAACAAAAAAAACAAGGCCCCACAAATTAAAAAAGAAACGATTTAAGCTTGAATAATTTACTTATTATAGCAGAAAATATGTTTATGATAAAGAATCACTAAGCCTTGTATTTAATTAAATTAACTACATGATATATCACTTACTATATAATAGATTACCAATAGTATACACTTATTAAATTGTATACTGTAACACAGGGGTGTACAACACGTGGGATGAAAATTGCCGCGTTTAAACTACGATAATATACGTGTGGCCCATATAATATACGTGTGACTTCATCCGACACAGCGAAACAAAAATGTTAGACATCCTTGCTGTAGCACATTAATTTAGATCATCGAGTACCGAAGAGCTAAGGCCCTTGTAACAATTAGTTCCAGCAAAAAGCCAAAGAAATCCAAGAGTTGGCTGATCAGAATAGTGCTAGTGTATTGTACAAAGCCATAAATATCGTTTATATGTTCACTTGGAATCGGAGCTGTCCCATTAAGAACAAGGAAGGGATTTTATTGAGGCAGGAATCTGATATAACAGAACGTTGGAAAGTGTACTAACAAGAGCTTAGAAGAAGTCTGAACACTACATCAATTGTGAATCTACATGCGGTTAACCAAATCTCCCAATATCCTGTGGGGGAGGAGCTAGCTCTACCCAACATCTGATGAGATTCGCATGGCTACCCTTACAGCTTAAGAACAACAAAGCACCTGGCCCAGATGGCTTGCCAATTAAAATCTAGAAGTGTGGTGGTACTCCTATACTTAATAAAATTCTCACTCTATTCAACCAAATCTGGGATTCTGAAAAGTCTACCGTTGAGTTCAAGCATTCTCTAATATACCTTTTCATAGTCCTTTCCGCCATGTTGCCCGAACTTTTTGACGTATAACTAAATATTTGCCCGAAACTTTCATATTCCCGCCTTTCAAACTTGGCGGATGCGCATGCGCTTAACTAACCATAAAAAGGTATTTTGTCAATATATACAAGAGGAAAGGGAATAGTTTAGATTGCACCAATTACCGTGGCATCTCCCTTCTCTTTGCAGTTGGTAACATACTGGAAACGGTGATCTCTAACCGTCTACAGCCTGCTTTAGAGTCCTACCAGAGTCAATCTGGTTTCCGCCCGCACAGAGAGACAACAGATATGATCTTCACACTTCGACAGCTCCAGGAAAAAGTGAGGGAGCAGCACTTTTCTATGCTATCTTTGTGGATCTACGGAAAGCATTCGACATGGTGAACAGGCAAGCCCTGTGGAAAATACTCTTAAGATTTGGCTTATGCTTCGACCGAGTGCTTCAGGACCGTGGACCCGCTATCGATTTGACAATGGATTACATAACCTTGCACAAGTCCAGAAAAATGTACGCAAGAGATCCCTCACTGACATGCAATATGCAGATGACTGTGTTATTTTGGCCAACACAGCATTTGCAGCATTTTTCTATAGCACCACATTTCAAACGCTTCTATTCTGCGTTGGTCTGAGGTCCGAATAGTCCACGTTTCGCAGGAGTAAGTTGCAATGGAAAATACCAGGCTATATACCAGTTTTGTGTTTTTCGCTATTCGTTTGCGGATTTCTTCCTCCGATCCACCTTTGTTGATAACTACTGATCCTAGATAATCAAATCTTTCCACCACTACAAATCCAGCCACGGTATCGCCTTGTGGCAGGTTTTCATTTTGTCTGTCTATTATCATGATCTTTGTTTTGGCCCTATTAATCTCCAGTCCATATGAGCTACTCTCTTCTGTGAGTCTGGCCATTATAGCCTCCATTTCGGTTTCCTCCGAAGCCAAAATTACAGTATCATCTACATATCTCAATGCATCTGCACATTATCATCTTCATATCTCATCTGTTCCCGTCTACCCTTTCCCGGGATAAATCCTTATTGTTCGTCTACAATCTCTGGCAGCAGGATGTATTTTAGTCTGGCATTAAGTATGTGTAGCAATCTTGCTGGCATGTGATACCAGCGCTATGCTTCTATAGTTTGTACAGTCTGCAGCGGAACCTTTTTTGTATATGGGTATTAGCAGAGACTTTGCCCACTCTTCTGGTCATTTCCCGGATGTTCATAGGCATTGGCAAATAGTATTCATACTTTCTATTCCTGCTTCTCCTATTGCTTTAATTATTTCATCATTTATGTTGTCTGGTCCCGTTGCCTTTCTCCAAGTTTCCTTATAGCTTTCTCTACCTCGGTCTTGAGAATACCCGGCTCCATTTCATACTGTCTGTTCTCCGATTCCACATATGTTGTGGGGTTATCATGGTACAATTTTGATGCAGTAATTTTTCCATACTTCCGCTATTCCCTTTAGGTCGGTTATAATGTTTCCCTGGTCATCCTGGATTATTTGCGTTTTTGGCTTGAAATCACGAGATAGATATTTCACTCTGTTGTATCGTTCACATGTGTGGCATCAGCCACGCGTAGATATATATCTATAGATGGAACCCCTATCGAGACTGTTAGCCACCGTCTATGGTGTGCCTCGCATGCCTTCTTTAAACTCCGGGAGAGAGTCTTTGGCTGTAGTGACCTGACCATATACACGAAAGTTCTAGTTTTCAAAGCAGTCGTCTTATCCATCGTAGTATACGGTGGTGAGTGCTGGATTGTGTACAAAAAGCACGTTAAGGCGCTGGAGAAATTCCAACTGAGACAGCTGCGCTGTATCATGGGAGTTAAATGGCATGATTTCATCTCTAACGAAGAAATTCGGGAAAGAGCCAACTGCGACTCTATAGAGAACACCTTGGCGCGCAATTAACTGCCCTGGCTAGGGCATGTGTGACGGAAATCCGATGTTCCGCTCCCAAAACAAATTATCTTTGGTGAGTTATCCCATGGTCAGCGATATCCTGGTGGCCAGCTGAAGAGGTATAAAGATGTCATTCACTCCGTAGTAAAGAAGGCCGGAATAGAGGATACCAGGGAATCTCTGTGTTAAGACAAAGGCTCCTATCGTAACATTTGCCACAATAATTCTGGCATATTCCCTACACGCAACACCACCATAAGATCAGGCAGCATCGAGACATTTGTATGTTCTCTGTGCCAACGTACCATCCGACCTCGCATCAGGCTCTGGAGTCACCAACAGGTCCTATGGCAATGAGGGAAGGCTCTTCGCCAACAGAGATATCCCGACGATGACGAGCACATTAATTTGTACGCATCATCACCAACAATAGCCTATCATCCACTGCTGGAAATAGGCCTTATTTAGTATAATTTGTGCCATATAATACTTAATATTTATTGCATGATGACAATATAACAAAAGGCTACCGACCTCATACTATTTTTTTTTTATAAATCCATTAATCTATTTTTTGATATCTGATGACTCCACATAGTCGTACAATTATTGCAGGAGAAGGAGCATGCCTATTCCTGATACTATCCTATGTTATGTGTCAAAGTCAAAATCTAGATAAGGAAATACAAGAACAAATAGTTGATAGTATTGAAAACTGGGATGAATTCTCTATAATGTCACATGATTTGGATGTTAACAAAAATCGAGTGTCTTTGCATATTTCAAATCTCAAAAGGCTTAAGCTACTAAACCTTGAAGAAGTCTACACCTTTAAAACCTCCGAGTTTGCATATTCGGCTAGATTTTAGAAGATTTCAAAATTGTTGCGATGGTCGAATAAAATCAAGTTGAAGGGCAGATTCCGTCCGTGGGCCCGAGAAAATGTAGATCAAGGTTTCGAGTCTTTCCAAAATGGATCGAATCGTTTTATTGAAAACTTGTGAGGTTTATTCTCCTTGCAACTACAAGTATCATACATAGTTTTAATCTGCATTTAATTTACAATTATTTAGAAAAAGATTCAGTCAATTTAGATCTTTTTGGAAGTACTCTGTTTTACGCGTAATTTCAGGATTACGTTTCACCAAAACAGAAAAAAGATTATAAGTTGTTTGTTCTATACAAAATTTCGCGTCTTTTGATGTAATATATGTCAATATCCATGACATGCCAAAATTTGCGATTTCGAAGGCTTTAAAAAATCGCGATTTTCGACATCTCTCCGATTTTTACATACTATATATCAAAACACGCAGGATTTTATACAGATTACGAAAATATAAATCATTATGCAAATTAATTTATAATAAGTCAGATAATATTAAAAAAACTAAACAATTTTTAGCCAGCTATAAACACATGCTGATATTTATTCACACTGTGAGTGATTTAGAAATTGTTTGTCTCTTTAGCACCAGCATGATAAATTCGATTTAAAAACAATCAATTATACGTCAAGAATGATGTATTCCCGCTTGTCAGGTTTCCAACGCATCTGTGCGATAATCAATCGGACATGTCGCCGGAGCTTTCCGATTTCGTTCTCCAACTCTTCTTTTTTATTCAATATGTTAATTTAATATAAACATGATTTTTTGAGGCTTCAGATTCATTTGCGAAACCTTTCGAAGTCAAGTGCACATTTTTCATAATTACAAGCTCGGTCGTGTCCTCGAGAGGACACTTTTCGTGTTGATAAGTGGCTGTGGCTTCGTTTTTAAGCTGGGAAAAAACTGCTTTTTGTTTTAATTATTTATGTATGCGGTGTTAGTCGTTCCTATTACGGATAGTTGGAAATGCATTCGATATTTACATGGGATTCGTTGAAATCATGTTTCATGGAATATTTTTTTAAATGTTTCACAGATGTTTTTGTTTATTTCAATAGATAGAATAGATTGTCTTGTAAGTAGTCGCTAATATTGTTAAGTAGATATAAATATCGGCTTCGAATTGTCATCAATAAAATATTCATTAGTAGTACCAGGAGTGTACATGGAATCTCTTTCCGGCCTAATACATTTTTTACTACGAAACGAAACTACGAAACGAAAACGTAGTCAAAAAATTTTTTGACTACGAAAATAGTCGCGATAATATCGCATTTTTCAGTCGCCGTATCCCAATTTCTAATTTCCTGCCGCTATGTCATATTTCAAATAAATCTTACTATTTAGTAATTTTTTATCAGTGAAGTTTGTAATAATCAAGCTTGAACAATATCAACATTATTTTTGTTTCAAATTCTTCGGGTCTCAAAAATTCGCAAGTAACACGGAACCTCAACGCAATTTTTAAAAACGTTTTGAATAAAACTTGTTCTGAATTCAATTTCGTATAAGAAATCTTGTTATCTAGTGATTTTTAGTCTGTCAATTTTGTAATAATCAACCTTGAACAAAAGTACACACTTGTACCTACATACTTTTTTTATAAATTTTTTTTATTTGAGTTGAAAGGATCCATTTTGTATAGTTCTTCTGAAGGAAAGAAGGGTAGAAAGAGACGGAGGTAGCGGTAATAAAGTCGTGGTGAGGCGATATAAATCAGTGACAATTTATATCTGCATTGAGTTTTTATGTGCATCGAAATCGTCACAGGCCGTGTGACAAACTAATTACCCACTATTTACCGAATCGGAATTAACGGGTCGCGGGTAATTGCAAAAATAAACAACTTTCCTCACCGACGCGCGACGATGACGCGATTGCCTAACAGTGAATCAGAAAACAAAACAACAACAAGCAAAAGATTATTGATTTTAAGAATTTTTTCGCATTAAAAACCGCAAGGTAACACGATTTCGCTGCCAGAACGAAAAAAAACTTTCTCAATCCATCTCACCAAAACTTTAAATTCAATTTTCAGAAAATTATTTCACTACAATTCTTCCAAACAATTGTTCCAATCTTGAAATTAAAATTAATTAAATAATTGAAAGCTTTATGTAAGACATTAAGAGATGAATGTTTCCACGCTTACACAAAAAAATATATAGAAAATAATATTGTAAATGAATCACGAAACTTTCAGAAATTCAGAAATGATAAGAAGAAATCATATACTTTTATGAAAATTCTGTTTCTGATCATAGTCTATTAAAATTTCTATAATTTTGCTACTTTTTCAATTTTTTCTATTTTTTCAACTGTTTACAGTAAAGAATCAGTCAATCAAATACCTGACTATAGATTCTGTAAGACTGTTACTCATACCAGCCCTGGGCAAAGGGTGGCCTGCGTCGGCCTTTTGCGACCCGCGAAGCATTTTATAAATCACTTTAATTCCATGCCTATGATATACGTATTATGTTTAGCAGACCTGATGTTTACTTTATTATAAAAGCTACTATTTTATACACACTGCATATTTACGGGTGTTCTCTGAAAATATTTCCATTTTTCCATTTTGTTTTACCATTTTGTCCACTATGAGAAAACGTAACAATATTGTTCTGTATAGGCGAACTATTAAAAAAAAATAATGAAACCAGCCGTCAAATTTTCACACTTAATGTGGCCCGACAGCCAAAAGATTTGCGGACCCCTGTCTTATACAGTAGATGTTAAAGAAATAATCGATCTTACTTTGTCACTGTCTTGATAATTAACATCTGGTCCGGATGGAATTGCTCTCTATATGATTTAAATATGTAATTTTACATCGGCCAAACCCATACATTCACTTTTAATGCGTATTTAAGAACCACACAATTTCCAGACTTTTGGAGGCATTTTTATCTTAAACCTGTTGGCAAGAAAGTAATTTCGGTTTTGCAGTATGAAAAAAATATACTTTAATCAATTATATATTTTCAATTTTGTTTAAGCAATTTTGCGAACTCTCTTGCAGCTTCATGATTCCGCGCTCATAGAACTTCTGGTCCTTATCAGAAAAAAAACTTAACTAAGTGCGATTTTAGATCATCGGCATTTGTGAAATGTTTACTATTCAAAGAATTCTGCAAACTTCTGTAAAAGAAATGGTAATCGGATGGTGCCAGGTCAGGCCTGTATGCGGGGATTCGACATCACTTCCCAACCAAGTTCCAATAATTTCTTTATCATCATTTCCTTTACTTCTCGTGGGAGCATAGGGCATCAACAAACGCTCTCAATCTGATTCTATTCTGAGCCAGGGCCTTTACCTCGCGCCACTCCTTTCCGCTTGCCCTGGCTTCCTGTACGACTGTCCTCCGCCACGTGATTTTTGGGCGGCCTCTCTTTCTTGAACCTTGGGGGTTCCAGTCAAGAGCTTCTTTTGCAATATCCCCCTCCGGCCTTCTAAGTGTGTGGCCGATACATTTCCACTTCCTTCTTCTTATTTGGGTTTCAAGACGCTCCATGTTTGCTTTTTTCCAAAGTTCAATATTTGCTATGGTATTGGGCCAAAATATTTTTCTCAGACACTTGTTTATGAATACCTGAAGTTGTGATACTATGGCGGTTGTCACTTTCCACGTTTCGCTACCGTAAAGAAGAACTGATACTACATTAGTTTTTAAAATTTGGAGCTTTAAGTTACGGGAAGTTTTTGTTGAATTCTGTATCCGTTGTTTTACGTCTTTATCAGCACCACCATCCTGTGAAATAATGCTGCCAAGGTAGCAAAAACTATCTACTACCTGTAGTTGCCTGCCATCTATCTACAGGTTGCAGGGGGCTGTCGCATTGATCTTTATCAGCTTGGTTTTATCGACATTGATTTTCATTCCCACCTGCATTGCGTACTTTTTGAGAGCCTCCAACTTTTTTTCCATATCTACTTTGGTGTGGGACAGGAGACAGTATCATCGGCAAAATCTAGGTCTTCTAAATGCCTCACGAGCGTCCATCGAATTCCCCTTGTTTTTTTATTTGCTTTCTTCATGACCCAGTCTAAGAGTATGGTAAACAGAAGTGGGGAGAGCGTGCATCCTTGTTTTACTCCCGAATGCACTGTGAAAGGTGTGCCGCGTTGTCCTTGGTGGATTACCATGCAGCTTGCTTCTTTGTATAGTAATTTGATTATGTTTATGTACTTTGTAGGCACCCCGTAGCTGGCTAGTATTATCCACATAAATTCCCTGTCCACACTATCGAACGCTTGCTTGAAGTCGATGAACAGTAGATAGAGTGGTGACTGCCACTCGACCGACTGTTCAACGATGATTCTGAGGGTGTTTATCTGGTCGGTACAGGACCTGCCAGGCCTGAATCCAGCTTGCTCCTTGCGTAGTGTCGGTTCAACCACAGTGCTGATCCGGTCGTGAATTATTTTGGATATTAATTTGTTAATGGTGTTAAGAAGAGTTATTCCCCTCCAATTGGAGCATATACTCAGGTCTCCTTTTTTCGCCAGTTTGATAATTAGGCCTTCTTTCCACGTGGATGGTATTACTGTTTCCCATGCTTCTCGAATTATAGGTGTTATAATCTCGGTGATACCCTTTATGTCTATTTTAAACATCTCCGAGTATGTCTCGTCAGGCGCCTTGCCGTTTTTAAGGTGTTTGATGGCGGCCTTCACCTCCTCTATGCTTGGCGGGTCGTCTCTAAATCTTCTGTGTCCGCTTGGTGTCATAGGACTCTGTGGTAACTCTTCAACGGTGTGTTTAGGAGCTCTTGGAAGTGTTCTGTCCAGCGGGTTATCTGCTGTGCCTCGGTTGTGCATAGCTTGCCGTTCGTCGTGCGTATTGGTCGTTCTAAGGGGTAGTCTGTGTTTGTGAGCTTTCGTGTCAGGCGATATGTTTCCTTGGTGTTCATGCTGTCAGCAGCTAGTTGCGCTCGGGTTGCAATTTCAGCTAGCCATTTCCTCTTATCAGTTCTAGCACTCTTTCCCACTTGCTTATCGGCTGCGTTGTAAATCTGGGATAGCCTTTGTTTATCTTTATCTTCAGCACAGTTTATTTGTTGCTTTAAGTTTCGGCGGTCTTGGATTAATTTCCAAGTCGCATGAGATATCCATTCCTTTCTCTCATCCAATAATTTCTTACGAGTTACCAAAGATGTGTGAGGTAGAGATGAGCATGGGATCCCATTGTCCCATCCCATCCCATTGTTCCATGGGATGGGATGAGTGGTATGAGGATAAAATAAAGTGGGATGGGATCGGATGGCACAACAAATTTGTATGGGAAGAAGTGGGACAAGTTTTTATAATGTAGTAAATCTAGTTCGTGCACAATTAATTGCTTATCGTGCCAATAGTTTCTGAAAAAGGTTTACTTACTGCCAGGTCTGCTGTATGGGAAAAGTGGGATGAATGGGACGGGCCACGTGACCGGGATGGGATGAATGGGATGAAAATTTTAGGTTTGGGGGACATTGACAGGGATCCGTCCCACGGGATGGGATCTGGAACGGGAAACTCGTTATGTTCATCTCTAGTGTGAGGCCATGCTTTATAACGGTGATACACAATTTCTTTACGATTTGCCAATTCTGGCCGTTTAACTTTGCTTCATCCAGTTTAATCAGTCGTTGACATTAAACATCTTAATTGATTGTCTGGTTCCTTGGAATAAGCCTTTATAATCCCACCAAATCGACAGCATGATCTTGTTTTGATGCAATTCAATTTTCGATGTGGTTTACGCTGGTTCATCATGCTTGGACCATGATCGTTTTCGAATGATGTTGCTGTAGGTGACCCATTTTTCATCACCATTGATGAGTCTTTTCAGGAAAGGATCGTTTTCATTGCTCTTAAGATGCATATAGCAAATATTGTTTCGTTGTGTTAAGTGAATATCTTGTAATTCATTTTCTTCTGTTGCCTTACACCTATGTGCTTTGGCGATTATCATTTATTGAATAATTTTTAATGTTTTGTTTATTACTGCTTGGCATATGTCACCAAACTTTTTGATTCCGGTTCCTGATGTTCCTAAGTCATGATAGCTTTTTACGTCCGATGCCCCTTCTGCCTTCTATATTTCCTTTGTGTATGAGCTGGGGAATTCGAAATTTTGGCCCCCTTAGTATGTGACCCAGATACCCGATCTTGCGCTGCTTTATGGTATTGAATAGTAATCTGTCCACTCCGGCCCTTCTCAGCACCTCCTCGTTGGTAAGTTCGTCGTGCAATTCATGCGGAACCCAAATAATGAGCTTCTTAACGAGTCCAATACGTTTTAAGTAATTTTCAATGGTTGTGTTCGATATATTTAACCTCACTGGAATCTCTTCAATAGTTATATGATTTATTCTTCAAGTAGCACTACAACCCTATGTGGGTCTTGGCTGCAAGCACAATTTGCCTCCAACGACTTCTATCTAGCATTGCTTCCTGTTCATTTTCGATGCCCATCTTCTGCATATCCGATAGAAGATTGTCTATCCATCTCATTCTAGGTCCACCGGGAAGTGGTCTTCTGCTCGTCGGTGCCTCCTGCCACGCTATTTTCGGCATTGTGTCATGCGGTGCTCTGCATATGTGTTCTGCCCATCTCAATCTTTGTGACTTTGCTTCTCTCATAATATAGTTATATGACGATCCTCTCTAATAATGGCATTTATTTGGTCATCATCAACTTTTGTAGGTCTACCAGAACGTTGAGGCACCTTTTAGTGAAAAATCTTCAGAACGAAATTTTTTAAGCAATTCTAGCACATGCGTTATGCATTCATCATCATAAGCTTCACATATCTCTTTGGGAGCCTCTGCAGCTTTCTTTTCTCTGTGGAAATAAAAAAGTAAAATATGCCAAAAATATTTGTTCTTGCACTCTTCTTGTTCTTGTTAAATTAACCCCAAACTAATAGCTAAATACAAAATCACACACCTTCTTCTTCTTCCTTTGGCACTATACTAGGGCCTGCGAGAGAATGCTGTACTGCGCTGAGGTATGAGGGGGCGAGGGACGCGCTGAGGTACGCGCAGGTTAGTTTGAGTTAAGGAATATGCGTCAGTTTTTCAAACACGGACAACTAAACTCAGCGCGCTCTGTGCAATAATGTGGGGGTATGCAGAACAATGCTAAACTCGTCGAGACAAGATGCATTCTCTCGCCGGCCCGAGTATAACACTAAATTGGTTTTGGCCTAATCACCCCTGTCTACACTTGTGTTTTGGGGCTTTGATCTTACACAGGTGTAGGCAGTCCTTATAGTTTTTAACGAGGGTGGCGAGCCACTATTAGGTGAAGTTTTTCGAGGCAATTTTTACTGTGATGACTTTCCCAGAGCCATGCACAGGAGAACGGTGACTTATTTTTCTATATTTGCGTCCCTGGATTCGAAACGGGGACTTATGGCTTGGTAATGTGACATCTTCACTATTACTCCACCACCTCCAAAATCACACATAACAGGTGGCTAAATTAACCTCCATATGAATGATATCAAATGTCAAAAGACTAAGAACATTACTCACAGAATTCATTCAAGAAAATTAAAATAATATTCTCTATGTGTGACAACCGAAATAACTTTCTTGCGTACACAATATATTCGAAAATGGATTTCATAACAATATAAAGAATTACAGGACATTACAATTACAATTATATCAGTCTGAACTTCCAAAAATGCTAGGATAACTTAATAACAAAAAAAACTTTCTTGGGACTAAAGACACAATATCTCCAACCAACAACATGGTTTTAGCCATGGCAAATCTACTTGTACTAATTTAATTTTAAACCAAAATTACATTATAAATGCTTTAGATAAGAAACATATTCATGCCATTTATACAGATTTACATAAAGAATTTGTTCGAGTAAATCAGTGGTTCTTAACCTTTTTATGCCGCGACCCAATTTTGAGGAATATGTTTATAGCGCGACCCAAAAAACCAAACGAAAGAATTTTTTGGACCATATTTAAAAAAAATCTTTAATTTTACAATAATGATCATTTTAAGTCACATATCGGGGGTGTACTGCCAAAAGTGATGAAGTAAAAAATTGGCAAAAATGAGATAAACTGCCCAAATTGCTTTAACTGCTACCTTTATGGAAAAAAATAGTCCAAGCCAATATACGTAACTAATCATAACCTTCTAACATAGGCCAAAAATAATCTAGTCTTTTAGATCAAAATTTCTACAGTTAAAAGTGTCCATGTCTCGTTACTCATTTGTGCCAATTTTTGAAAGGTCCGTTTTAAAGATAACTTGTGAATTTATATAAATCTACGCACTTTAAACGACTCGAGTTTCGACGGTTGAAGGTCATTTTCAAGTACAAGATAAATAAAGCTATTTTTCTATCGAAGGGAAATTTAATGAATAACCTAATAAATAATAATGGGTGGTTAACCGACTAACAGAGTTTAACAGAGAGGAGAGTTTTGAGTGTTTTGACGTACTAACTGAAAATGGCAACAGTCTGAGTAAAACAGGTCCAAATTGATGTAGAAAACGCCAACAACATGAAATTTCGCTTTGATCGAAAAATAGCTTTATTTATCTTTTACTTGAACAAGACCTTCAACAGTCGAAAGTCGAGTCGTGTAAAGTGTGTAGATTTATATAATTTCACAAGTTATCTTTAAAAATGACCTAGTCAAAAATTAGTAAAAGTGAGTATCTGACTAGACATATCTCACCGACAGACATAGAAAGTCGAAACATCTTCAGACATAAGGTCTCGGAAATTGTATCAGAGGACAAACCCAAGATACCAAGAGGAAAATGGACAGAAGAAAGTCGAGCTAAGCATAGCGAGATGATGAAACAGTTCTGGAAAAACAAGAAAAATAACAGCAACAGGTCATAATTTGCTTTAACATTATATTTCACATATGTGATCCTATATGGGTCTAAACAATGTAAATAAATAATAATGCATGGTTACATAGTTCATATCACCTATGTTTTCGCATGAAATTAGGGAACAAACATTTCTGGTTCACCCCTTGGTTTGATCCAAGAAATATGTCTTTGGATCAAATGGATCTCAACCCATAAGTTAAGAACCACTGGTGTAAATCATAAACTGTTAATCGCAAAACATAATGCCACTGGTATAAATGGTCAAGCTTGTGAATGGATTCGTTATCTCACTGGAAGAGTACAATTTGTTAAATATTGAAACTCCATATCGAAATCGGTTACAGTAACTTCGGAAGTACCTCAAGGATCACAATTAGATCCGCAATTATGCAATTTATTCATCAATGCTGTAGATTGTAGTATCGTTTTGTTTGCTGACGATCTTAAGATGTTCTGAATGATTGTTAGTTCAAGAAATGCCGAAATAATTTTCACTTTAGTGGGATATTAATATGTTACAGTTAATGTAATATAAATATGTTACACTGATAAATGTCACTCTATCTGATGATCACTCTAACATCAAAGGATACAAGTTTTTTTTGTTAGCAGAATTGGGTAGTAATTGTGTCAAATTGATTTTCTATTTTGCGCCCTTTTATGCCATTTCGAAATAAAAAATCGCCGATACATATTGAGAAAATTGTATCGCACCCGCCGAGCCATAACCGCACGCATATGAGTGCTGTTATGAGTTCATTACAGACGCAAAATAGAAAAAAAATCACTATCTCATTGAATGTCGTAAATAAATAAACTTTTAGGGATTAGTAAGTTGTTTATTGAAAATCATATTTTATATGTATTTTGGGTTTTAAACTATACAAATTCCTTGGAGGCTTTTCTTATAAAATATCTTCGTGGCGTCACGCGCGTGTACATTTGATATTAGATAACACACCGACCGCGTGTATTCTCTATTTATATTGTAATTAAACGAACGGTTTTCATTCATATTTCATCTTAATGTACCGCTCGGTTCGAAGCCTCCGAAGTTGCGCAACAATCGCCGATAATTCACGCGGAGAGGAATTGCCACATAAATTCGTCAATTTATTGATGGAATAACAAAACTAACATAAATCGTAACATAAAACAGGGGATTACGTCTTAAGTAGGCAACAAGTTGGAATTCTGTAATGTTAAGTTCAACGTGCACGAATTGAAACACAGAGTTTAAAAAAAAAGTTAATAAACGTTATCAATTGGACCACAAGTTAAAGAAATTTCTAGTTTCTTTCACACATCTATGTATAGAGAAAGTATATTGAAACACGAAAGTTTTCAACTAAATATATCCACGATACTGGTCGTTATATCCACGTCATTTTAATTTGACAGCAATCAACGTTACTAATGACGTTTCATATCTTGAAGTTAGTTAAACGTCAATTACACCTGATATTTTTGACATTTTAAATCTACTTATGTCAGTTTCATTTTGTGTATAAAAAAAAATCCGAAAATTAGCATTTATTTCCCAAACGTTATTTATTTTGTAATCTGGGTTTTTTTCACCGAGTTGAAGTTTCTTTGAAACGTTCTCTTTCACAGAAGTCATCTTTAGGGTCCACGAGCCGTCGGTTGCATGCCGTCGCTCCGTGCATGTGTAAACAACCTATCTGTGCACGGTTGTGTTAAATCACGTCACCCAAATCGGCGATTAAAGTGTGTCAAAGTTAACGCTCCGCGAGGCCGCTGGCCCAGCCAGAATACCTCTCTCGGGTCCCTTCCCAGAACGCACGAAATCGCTTTTTAATACGATAACACACAGAAGACCGGACACGTTTTTCAAAATTCGCGAAATTCTATCACAACGACGATTCATACGAAAAATATTATATTTAGTTCTAAAATTTAAAATAAACAACTTTGAAATTGTTCTTAGAAAAGCGTTTTTAGCAGATTGAAATTTTCTTAGATTTTTTGAAACAATTTATTACTTTATATGTAAAGTGGAAACTCCCATTGTTACACAATATAAAAATACCAGGAAAATTATCCGGTCGATACTTTTAATGTACTCTAATTTCATCCTTGAAGATCACATGTTATCGCTTAAACTCTTTTACTAGCTTCATAGTGTTTTAGGATCTATGTACTCTTTTTACACCTCAGGAACACCTCGTGCTTGATTTCAAGCTGATTATATTACAATTTATAATTCAAAAAAGCAAAGCTGCACTGATGAGAGATAAATCTCAAGACGCGTCTGCAGATGGCTATTCACTTAATTTAAATAGAAAGAAATGATTTTACAAACAGTATTATTTATCTAGTACTCGTTTAGTGACATGAAGATTGTACTGGGGGCTGGTAATAACATGCAAATGTCTGTTATATAATTCAATATCCTACGTGGTATTAACCAGGAAGTACTTGTTTCAACATGTTTTGTCATAGTCTTATTAAGATTTAATATTATAGAGCTACGAACAGGTTGAATATATTTATTAATTCAAGCTACATTTCGTGTTTAAATAAGTGTATATCTTTGTATCTATAATTAGTATGGTTTCACCAATATTTAATTTTGTTCAAAGCATTGTTTGTACGATCAGTCTTATTAACCCCTTGACATACGAATAAAATGACGTTGACGTGTCCATATACATATGATCTTATCAGATATACATGACGTCTTAGAGACGTCATTGTATGTCAAAGGGTTAAAAATGCAACGAATCTCAAGAAATGCAATTTGCACCCTGGACTGCATTTGATGGTGGCTCAATAATGGTGTGAGCAGACATATCTTTTACACATCTTCCTTAAAGGCACTTTAAACAGTCAGAGGTACAATACAAATATCTTAGCACAGTTTGTTGTGCCACATGCCCCATATATAGGAAACAACCTTCAATAGACCTTTTTATTTTTAGACCATTTTTTTTTGTGCGCATCCGTCAATTTTTGCCATGTACGTCAAAAAAGTGCCCGAAATTTTTTGACGTATAACCAGTGAAAATAACAAAATGTGCCCGAAACTTTCATATTCCCGGCTTTTAAACATTGCGGTCGCGCATGCGCTTAACTAACCTTTAAAAAAGTCTGTTAATGCACGACAACGCTCGGCGCCACGCAAGCAAAATTGTGCAAGAATACCTGACGATGGTATTCCTCTAATACAATGCCCAGCTAGAAGTCCCGACTTGAACATTGAATCCGATGGGGGATCTCTGGAACATTCTCGTCGCAAGTACGATCTCTTCAACCAGCTCTTGCAACTCGTAACGACCTAGGGAAATCATTAGTGAAAACGTGGGATAATCTTGAGCAGCTAAGAGTATTAATTTCAAGCATGGACCGAGGTTTCCCTAGGTCAGGGGTGGCGCACCTTTTTCCGGCCGCTTCACATTTTATTAGCATGATATAACACGTCTTATATTTTGCACCTTTGATGTTGCAAAGAAGTAGATTGAGAAACTTAAAAAAATCTTTTAGAAAAGTAGAAGGTTTAATTTTAAGACGTTAAAGTTAAACGCGTGGGAAATAGTTCACGTGCCAATGCAATTTTCCTACGTGTCAGCAGTGACACGCGTGCCATAGATTCGCCACCACTGCCCTCGGTCATAAACAAGTTAAGGCAGAAATAGCTTACTGAAACTGTGAACTATAAATTTGGAGCTTTCTGGTGAAATTTTCTGAAGCAATCTCTTAAAAAACCGATTACGTTTAAGAATAAAACAAAGTGTAAAAGTCAAATTCTTAATATTTGAATCGTTAATTAACCGAGCTCCAACCTATAATGCAGGGTATGTTCATTCCTAATCAGTCTTAGACAAACATATCAAGTGTAACATGCGTCTATTTGATTTGTATCAGGCATTTATCTCGGCAGTTTCGTCACCTTTGACAAAGGTCACTTCGGCAACGACTACATAAGTTTAGAAACTATGAGCCTGACAAAGTTCAATGAGCTTGACAAGAGTTCCGATCGACTAAGGGTAACGAAAAGGACCATGCAGCGATCAATGATTGGGATCTCACTTAGAGACAAAGTCAGGAATAAGATTATCGGAGATTATTCCTCCACATTGTGCTCGACAAGGAAACTATCGAATACGTGAACCACTATACCTTCCTCGGCCATGTGATTAAGTTGTGGTGGGAAAGAATGTGGCTGCGTTTGGTAAACTAATGGACATTTTGGAAAGCAAAAATATATCAATAAACCTAAAAAGGAAAGTTTACAACTCCTGTACATTGCCAGTAGCTACATAAGCTACATAGGTTTAGAAACTATGAGCTTGACAAAGAAGAGTTCCGATCCACTAAGGGTAACGCAAAGGGCCATGGAGTGATCAATGATTGGGATCTCACTTAGAGACAAAGTCAGGAATGAGTTTATTGGAGGAAGATCGAGAGTATCCTACGTTATTGAACGCATAGCACAATTAAAATGCTGTTGGGTCGGACATGTCGCAAGCATTGGGTTGCACTGAATTCAATTCTGAAGCAATTAATTGAGAAATTTTTCTTCTTTTGCCCTTAATTACTTAATGTGAGTATAGATCTACGAAGTCTTCGACTATTCGAGATATTTGTTCTAAGTCTTCTACACTGACTTATATAAATCAAAATCAGCCGATACATAACCGACGACAAACAGAGAGTAATAAACGTGAGGTCAGAGGACGTGCCGGACATTTTTCTCGATGAAATAAGATCACCCCTGAAGAGGATGAAAAATGGTAAATGCCTGGGAGAAGATCGCATCACAGCAGAGATGATAAAGCTGCGGTAATATATTAGAAAATTCATTACAAATTTTGCTAAATAAACGAATGCGGGATATAGTAATTCCCATAGAATGGTGTAACGCAGATGTCTTCTTCTTCTTCTTCTTATGACTCCCTTTCCTTTCGAATGTTGGCGATCCACATAGCTAACATTGTTCATTGTTGCACATTGTTTCAATGGAAGTGCACCCAAACCATCTTCTGAGGTCTTTCAACCAGGAGTTCTGACGTCTACCAACACATCTTTTCCCTTATTATCGCCCCATCAGTCTACTGTCACAACTATAGAAACTATACACAAAAAGCATCTGTAACCACCTATCGAAAAAATTTGACTTCTGGCTTGTGCCAGTAGAACAGGCAGGATTTCGGAGCGGCTACAGCACCATCGACCATCTCTAAACACGCATCATCATCTGGATCCATACACCATTGGTACCCATAAACATCGGTATCCATACACATTGGTATCACACATTGGTATCCATATACATTGGTATCCATACACATTGGTATCCATACACATTGGTATCCATACACATTGGTATCCATACACATTGGTATCCATACACATTGGTATTCATACACTATTGGATCCATACACCAATGGTGCTACAGTGCTGTGTAGGACCTAAGACCTCCTCCCACAGCTGAGGAGGAGGTGTAAACACTGCGTACTTTAATAAAGAAAGCCACAAAATACAATGTTCCTATACACCTAGCTTTTATGAATTTACATAAAGCCTTTGAGTCGGTAAAGATGTTGTCAATCCTAAAATCATTACAGATTGCCAGAATAGACTCTAGATATGCTGCCATCTTCAAAAATATCTATACAAATGCGACGCTTTATGTTAAAATTCCGGCATATGACACAGTAAACCGAAAGATGCTATGGGAAGTGATGAGAGCAAAACGAATTAGTGGGTGGCTAGTGAAGGCGGTTACAGATCTATATGGCAAGACAAGCTGCAGAGTTAGAATAAGTGAAAAAAAATCCGAAAGATTCTGGGCTAGGAAAGGGTTAAAGCAAGGTTGTCTACTTAGCCCTGTCCTATTCAATGTTTTTATAAATGACTTACAAAAGGTTTTAAAAAATGGGCAGGCAGGAGGAGTGGTAATAGGTAGGATGAAAGTGTGGTCTCTAGCTTACGCGGATGACATAGTTGCTTTAGCAAGAATAAAAGGGGAAATGAAAAAGATGATTGGAAGGATTAAAAGATATTTTGAGAAAAGAATGTTAAGTGTGAATGTAGAGAAGACTAAGTGGATGGTGTTTAGAAAGAAAGTTGGTAAGAAAGAGGAAAGCTTGATGTGGGGCAGAGGGAAGAGGTGATAGAGCAGGTTAGCAGGTTCAAATACTTGGGATTTATGTTTGGTAGTAATGGGTCCAATAGTGAGCACATTAAGTTCGTATGTAAGAAAGCATGGGTGGCTGCTAATAGGTTTTGGAATGCTTGGAAAGATAAATTTGAAGATAGTTTCGTGGCAAAAATGACAGTGTGGAAAGCGTGTGTTCGGAGTATTTTGTTGTATGGAGCGGAAATATGGGGTATGAACGAAATGGAACAAGTAGAAAAGGTACAACTTCAGTTAATAAAAAGGGCGTTCAAATTAGACAGGAGTACGCCAGGGTACCTGGTGCTACAAGAAGCGAATGCGTATAAAGTTGCAGTAGAAGCATCAGTGAGAGTGGCAAGATACGAAAGGAAAGTGTATAGGTTAGGAAATGAAAGGATAGTGAAAGAGGTGTTCAATAGTTTAAGGAAGGAAGGTGTCGGAGGGATTAGACTAACAAAATGGGGAAATGAATGGAAAAAAATGTATGAACGAGTAGGGTGCTCGAAAGAGGAGGTAGAAAGGATGAAAAGGGAAGGCGTAAAGTGTGAAAAATTGTTGGGTGAAAGGAGTAGGGAGATAGAGCTGCAGATAAGACAAAGCCGCATAGACAGGTATACCGCAGTATAGCCGCAGGTACAATCGGGAGTACAACAAGGTACAAGTGTACGGCAGACTCCCTTTGTACCTAAGCAGAGGGTCCAGCGAGAGCCAAAATAGGATAGCCTGGTTTCGATGCGGCAACGAAGAAAAGGGAAGAAGGTACTGGTTGAAAGGGAGAATTTGTGTACCATATGCGGAGAGGGTACTGACAGGTGGGCACATTGGATGGAAGAGTGCAAAGGGCTAACATGGGAAGAAGGAATGAAAAATAAATGTAAAGACTGGGAAGCGTGCATGGACGAGTCAGGTAGCGGGTCGCCCATAATGCGGGAAATTTTAGAACGGAAGGGAGTGATTGTGGAAAGGGTTTAGGGAGGGAGAAAAGTTAGTGCGGGTGAAGAATTATTGTTTTTTTTTTTTGTTTCTTTAAAGTGTAGTTTTTTTTAAGTTTGAGTATTTGGTGTATTTTTGGGTCGGGTTATTAGTTATGTTCTGTTTTTTGTTCTTTTTTTTATTGTTTCCTTGTGTTTTTTTTTTTTTGATCTGTTGTATTGTTAGTCTTATAGTAATTGTTGTAAATATGCCAATAAAGGAAAATAATAATAAAAAAAAATTAAAATTGAAGAAGGATTATATACCAATCAAATAAATATAGGGAGATGAGTACGTCAAAGGGATACTATCCCCCCGAAATTATTTACATTGAGCTTAGAAGACGTGTCCAAGAAACTTCATTGGTAGTAAGAAAGTATAAAAATTGATGGGACTTATCCAAACCACCTTGACTTCGCGGACGACATTGTCTTAATTTCGAAAGACCCAATCGAGTTGGAAGAGATGCTGCAACAGCTAAATCAAGCAACCAGCGAGATTGGGTTCAAAATTAAGATGGGCAAAACAAAGACCATGCGTCCAGAGATTCCCTACATTGTGCTCAATACGGAAACCATCGAATACGTGAACCACTACATCTTCCTCGGCCATATGATCTAGTTGGCAAAGGAATACCAAACAACTGAAGTGACCAGACGGATTGGTCTTACATGGGCTGCGTATTGGCAAACTAAAGTACATCCTGGAAAGTAAAGATTAACCCATAAACCTAAAAAGGAAAGTTTACAACTCCTGCATATTGCCAATAGCTACATAACCTACATTGGTTTTAGAAAGTATGAGGTTGACAAAGAAGAGTTCCGATCGACTAAGGGTAACGTAAAGGGCCATGGAGCGATCAATCATTGGGATCTGACCTAGCGACAAAGTCATAAATGATATTATCGGAGTAAGATCGAGAGTATCCGACGCATATATATTGAACGCAAAGCGCAGTTAAAATGCTGTTGGTTCGGACATATCGCAAGACTAAGCAACAACCGGTGGGGTGTCAGAATTACCTGGTGGTGACGTACCGAAACGACATCATGCACAAAGAAGGTGGTTGGACGAGATTAAATCGACCGCTTGTAAAGACTGGCATCGCAAAGCCCAAAATCGCCAGATGTGGCAGACATGCGATGAGGCTTATGTCCAGGAGCGGACGATGGAAAGCTGGTAAAGAAGAAGAATATCGCTAAAAGTTAGTAGTACAATAGCAATTAGTAAAATAATAGTTGCTTCCACGCTAGTCCACGAGAACTAATCAAAAAGATTTCATTTTCTTACAGCAATAAGTACAAACGTTATCTTTGTACGTAAATCCGTGAATAAGTAAGGAGAATTATCGATTGTAAAGTGTTGTATCAATCTAAGATTGGTATTTTAATTGTTGAATCTTGATAAATAATTTGACAAATTTTGCATTGTTTTATAATTCGACGGAGAAAAATTTTGCACAACAGAGAATTGTTAAACCATCCGTACGAGTCCACGAGAATTCAACAAAAAGATTTAATTTCCTAAAAGCAATACCGGATTCAATATTCCATTTTTTTCTTTATTTATTGTTAGATAAAGTCTGGGTTTATGCAGACTTACCTGAAAACACAAGTGGTGTATGCCATTACACCTATTTTATTTTTACAATAGTACCTACAGCTTTTGTATATATTTAGCCTTGTCATCAAAGCATTAAGATCGAAGAGAAAAATAATCTCTAAATAATCGTCCATAAAACACGGGCGGTGTATAGCATACACCTATTGTATTTTTACAATATCAGCTACAACTCTTGTATATATTTAGGTATATCATTTTTAGGTATATTATTTAGTATATATCATCAAATCATTAAGATTTGGGAATTTGGATATGAATTGTTACTTACTTACTTAGATACTTACTTACTTACTTAATTCTAAGTAGATTAATAATTAATCAACACTAATAATTGGTACGTTAATTTCTTAAGTAGTGGATACTAGTTGTAGATTTATCTGTCGCTTGGCGGTGTGCAACCTAATCTAACCTGGATTAAACCAACAGTCGTTGCCACATTGTCCTATTTTGATTTATAAATATGTATCTATATTATTTGAATGTATAAATATGTATCTATATTATTTGAATCAATATAATTTGTATACATATTATGAGAAAGATTGTTTTTGATATTATTGAAGAGGCTATCGACCTAAACCGTGAAATGCCATATTTCAAATGTGGGAAGCATATTTCGATCCAAGGTTGGAAAAGTTGTTGTTTGAAGCCAACGCCTGTCCTCAAAAAGAAAATTTGCCAATCCGACTGATTGTTATTAAAAGTATATTGTTGCATACACAACGCACGAATAATAATCGATCCGTTCAGGGATACCGCGGACAGAACAAAACGAAAATAACAACAGTGCATGCAACAGATTATGCAACCTTAATCAAACTCGCTCAAAATTACCATCTCGCAATAAACAAACAAAATATATAAACGACAAAAACTAAAATCACCGGAAGTCAAATAATGGGTGGATTTAAACAAAACAAAAAAAATAGCAAATTTGCTTACGGCGGCCTCGCAGCACCGCATAAAAATTCGCATCGCGGAAACCCGCCAATAACAAACAACGGTTCACGGAAAGAGGAAAAACGAAAAGCCGATTTCATATGCAAAACATTTATCATCTCCGTACTTTTTATTGCAGCCGGCTGATAACGATAACGTGGGCGTGGAGACCTTAACATTATTTTTTTACGATAACATAAAATGATTTTGCATAATTAATTTGAGGGATACGCGCTCTCTTACGGTATTAACGGAATGAGTTGATAAACATTTTAGAGAACTTTCATTAAGAACGCCTTGAGAAGATGGTTCGGGCATTTCAAGATCTCCGGCCATTATTGGCCGTTTTATTTACACCTTGTGGTAATTACGATAATAAATTTGTTTTGATAAGACAACCGGAGCAAAAGTACTTGCTAATTAGTTATTTTCTGCGATTGGATTATTCATACATTTCCTCTTTAATTTATCATTATACTAAAGATATACAAGATAGGCAAGACTAGACAGAAAAGACTTAGCCAAGACTAGACAGACAAGGCTAAACAGACCAGACTTGACAGACTAGACTATACAGACTAGACTAGACAGACTGGACTAGGCAGACGCGACTAGACAGACGCGACTAGACAGACGCGATTAGACAGACGCGACTAGACAGACCCGACTAGACAGACGCGACTAGACAGACGCAACTAGACAGACGCGACTAGACAGACATGAATAGACCGACGCGACTAGACCGACGCGACTAGACAGACGCGACTAGACAGACGCGACTAGACAGACGCGACTAGACAGACGCGACTAGACAGACGCGACTAGACAGACGCGACTAGACAGACGCGACTAGACAGACGCGAGTAGACAGACGCGACTAGACAGACGCGATTAGACAGACGCGACTAGACAGAGCGACTAGACAGACGCGACTAGACAGACGCGACTAGACAGACGCTACTAGACAGACGCGACTAGACAGACGCGAATAGACCGACGTGACTAGACAGACGCGACTAGACAGACGCGAATAGACCGACGCGACTAGACAGACGCGACTAGACAGACGCGACTAGACAGACGCGAGTAGACAGACGCGACTAGACAGACGCGACTAGACAGACGCGATTAGACAGACGCGACTAGACAGAGCGACTAGACAGACACTAGACAGACGCGACTAGACAGACGCGAATAGACCGACGCGACTAGACAGACGCGACTAGACAGACGCGAGTAGACAGATGCGAGTAGACAGACGCGACTAGACAGACGCGAGTAGACCGACGCGACTAGACAGACGCGACTAGACAGACGCGACTAGACAGACGCGACTAGACAGACGCGACTAGACAGACGCGACTAGACAGACGCGACTAGACAGACGCGACTAGACAGACGCGAATAGAGCGACGCGACTAGACAGACGCGAGTAGACAGACGCGACTAGACAGACGCGACTAGACAGACGCGACTAGACAGACACGACTAGACAGACGCGACTAGACAGACGCTACTAGACAGACGCGACTAGACAGACGCGACTAGACAGACGCGAATAGACCGACGCGACTAGACAGACGCGACTAGACAGACGCGAGTAGACAGATGCGAGTAGACAGACGCGACTAAACAGACGCGACTAGACAGACGAGACTAGGCAGACGCGACTAGACCAAAGTGACCACATTTTCTTTGTGACAAAGCGGGACAAATAGGATGAAATGAGAATTATAATTTAGTTATGAAAGCAGACCAATAATTAAAAAATATATATTTTATCTACTCACTCACCAAAATGAACACTCTAATATATTATTATATGTGAAGGATGCCTTTATTATAATCGTGTCTAAAAGTAACCAAATTGTGCGTAAAAATCCAATGTAAAACAAATGGAGTTTCGTTATTAAATGAGTTTTGTTTGTTGTTACTATGGCAACAACTTGCGTCACTAAACAAAAAACATTGACTTAGTGAAAATCAATTTTCTGACGTGCACTCATTGCGATTAAACCACTCGCCTTCGGCTCGTGCTTTAGACTTTGCAACTCATGCATAAAAGCCCTTATTCACACACTTGTATCATAAACTACTATTATTGTATAGATTCAGATAGTTGTCTATAAATATACAAAATCTATTTATTATTAATTATTGGTAACCATAAAAATATTTGTTAAAAACCATAATTTGTGATTTTTAGTGATTTTTCAAATTGGGATTTTTAGTTAATTTAAATTTTTTATTTAAAAAAAAAATATGATTTTCTTTCGCGGTCAAATTTTTGATTTGAGAGAATACTTTAAGAGAATACTTGAGGATCATCTATTAAAATGTCGTGAAATTCATGATTTGGTTAAATTATTTTTTACGCTTAATACAGATTTTAAAGTTTAATGTTCAACTGCGTTTTTTCTGTTGTCCATATTTTATTGATACTAGAAAAAATACTTTTTGTTGCTGCATTTGTTCCTGGAAATGACGTATTCTACCATTTTCAAAATATTTTATAAGCTTAATGAAGTTGGAACACAACCTAGGTATATAAATATATAAATATTCAACCTTTCCACAGCTCTATAACAGAAATGACTTTTTACACCTTCATGGCACTCAACAAAAACCAGAAAAACAACATTGTTTTTAAGATCATATCTTTCCGATACCTTAAGTGGATAGCCATCTGTAGACGCGTTTCGAGATTTATCTCTCATCAGCACAGCTTTGCTTTTATGAACAACAATTTGTAAACCATTCACTTGTTGCTCATAAAAGCAAAGCTGTACTGATGCGAGATAAATTAAACTATTCAACTACCGGATTTTCGGAAAGAAGTCAGATTTTTTTGTAATAACTGCTTGGAATATCTTGAAGAGTGGACACGTGTTGTTCATAAAAGCAAAGCTATACTGATGCGAGAAAAATTAAACTATTCAACTACCGGATTTTCAGAAAGAAGTCAGAATTTTTTGTAATAACTGCTTGGAATATCTTGTAGAATGGACACTTGTAGTTCATAAAAGCAAAGCTGTACTGATGCGAGATAAATTAAACTATTAAACGACCGGATTTTCGGAAAAAAGTCAGAATTTTTTGTAATAACTGCTTGGAATATCTTGAAGAATGGACACTTGTTGTTCATAAAAGCAAAGCTGTACTGATGCGAGATAAATTGAGGGCCTCAATGCAATAAGTGGACAAGTCCAGTTATGTACATTTTTCAGGAGAGAGAAAAAACGTTTTACTGGCGTATATGTTTGGAAAAATATATTTTTTTTCATTTGTTGTCCCAAGGTTTTATAGTCGTGTTATATATTTGTTTATAATATATTGTAATAACAAAAATATGGATTATATTTTGGACATGTCCACTTTTTACAAAGTATTGAGGAATATTAAGTAATGTTGATAATAAACGACCCATTATTTTGAATATGTTTATTTCTAATAGACTCTAATACAATTTCTAGTACACTCATAAGTATAGTTTCTTCAACTAAACTAAATTTAACATATGAATTCGGAAGCTACTAAACAGATTCATTCTCAAAACATGACGTGTTCTTATTTTTAGGGTTCCGTACCGAAAACGGAACCCTTATAGGATCACTTTGTTGTCCGACTGTCTGTCTGTCTGTCTGTCTGTCTGTCTGTCTGTCTGTCTGTCTGTCTGTCTGTCTGTCTGTCTGTCCGTCTGTCTGTCTGTCTGTCTGTCTGTCTGTCTGTCCGTCCGTCCGTCTGTCTGTCTGTCAAGACCATTTTTCTCAGGAACGCGTAGAGGTAACAAGTTGAAATTTGTATCAAATACTCGGGTCTGCGGTCTCTTTAAGCTGTAAAAAATCAAACTTGTAAGTCAACTCGATCAAAAGATATGACCGTTTATGCCGTATATTTTGCGATTTCACAAGGGAATCAAAACCTATAGGGTACTTCCCGTTGACCTAGAATCATGAAATTTGGCAAGAAGTGGTGTCTTACAGCACATGTAAAGGGAAAAATCCCGAAACCGTAAATATGTAGTTTAATTACAAGAAGAATGCGAATTTACTATTAGAAACTTATGAAAATACACTAATGTGTTGCGTGGTATTGTCAGGCACCAGAAGCATATGGGTTGCATATAGTTAGGTCCTTCTAAAGATACCTTACTTACAAGTTTGTACGGAACCCTCGGTGCGCGAGTCACAACTCGCACTTGGCCACAAACTTGGCCTGTATTTTTCTTGTCTTCTCCTGTTCAGAACTGAACAAATGTTCAGTTTTTTTACAGGATTATGTAGATACTTTATATGGACATGTCTACATAATAACCCGTATTTTCCGAAAAATGGACTTGTCCAGTTATTGCATTGGACCCCTCAATTAAACTATTAAACGACCGGATTTGTGGAAAGAAGTCAGAATTTTTTGTAATAACTGATTGGAATATCTTGAAGAGTGGACACTTGTTGTTCATAAAAGCAAGGCTTTACTGATGCGAGATAAATTAAACTATTAAACGACCGGATTTTCGGAAAGAAGTCAGATTTTTTTTGTAATAACTGCTTGGAATATCTTGAAGAGTGGACACTTGTTGTTCATAAAAGCAAAGCTGTACTGATGCGAGATAAATTAAACTATTAAACGACCGGATTTTCGGAAAGAAGTCAGAATTTTTTGTAATAACTGCTTGGAATATCTTGAAGAATGGAAACTTGTTCTTCATAAAAGCAAGGCTATACTGTTGCGAGATAAATTAAACTATTCAACCACCGGATTTTCGGAAAGAAGTCAGATTTTTTTGTAATAACTGCTTGGAATATCGTGAAGAATGGACAAATTTTTTCATGGACATTTGTACAGTTCAATTGGAGGATACTAAAAAATTTCATTGGGTGACACAAGAAAAGGCAGATTTTATGGGAATATGTGAAAAAATCTTATTTTATATATTACAGTACATTTAAAATAAGAAATGCAGATGTTTTCTAAAAAGCGGGACGTTTTTAAAAATCGGCAGGACGCGGGACTGTCCTACAAAAAGCGGGACTGTCCCGCCTAAATCGGGACCTGTGGTCACTTTAGACTAGACAGACGCGACTAGACAGATGCGACTAGACAGACGCTACTAGACAGATGCGACTAGACAGACGCGACTAGACAGACGCGACCGGACAGACGCGACTAGACAGACGCGACTGGACAGTTGCCACTAGACAGACGCGACTAGACAGACGCGACTAGACAGACGCGACTAGATGCGACTAGACATACGCGACTAGGCAGACGCGTCTAGACAGATGCGACTAGACAGACGCGACTAAACAGACGCAACTAAACAGACAAGACTAGACATTAAATGACTTGATGTGAAATGAATTTTAAAAAAGTAATCATTAATAATAATTATACATTTTTATTTAATTCAAAATAAGTTTTAATTATTATTTAAAAGAAGTTTTAGTTATTATATAAAGCAACTTTTGGTAGTTATTAATTCAATATTCGAAGATTTCAAACATTTCAATTTGAGCACATTAGAATTAAATACATTATTCTCTTACATTTTACATCTAACTGTCTTCAATCTTCAGCGTCTAAGCAGCATCATCTTACATCATCTCTATTTGAGCATCTTAACGACTTCTCTTAAATAATCCATTATATATATTTAAAATTCAAATGAACAAATCTTTCCACAAACTGCGTCCATTTCAGAAGAAAGAAAAATACTGTGAATCGTTATGTCACAAGCCATGATTTGTCCCAACATCCAAACCAATAAAAACATTTCCGCGAATTATTTTGTAATCGAAAACCGATACTATTTTAAGGACGTCCAATTAGAGCGTCGTTCATTTCATCTTTAGATTTACGATCGCCGGCCGAGAGTTCCATTCTGTTCAAGCGCGAGCGCAACGCAGCTATGGGAACGTGGACATCCTGTTTGAAAAAGCTCTTTTACGACCCAGTAATTGCATAAAGTCCTAATAAAAACCTGTCCTTTCAAGGAAATGGCCAGCAGACTTTTTGTAACGTTTTTATTACATATAAATATATACAGAGTGGAACGTCGTCTATTAAAAATATCGTTGGAAAATTGAATTATGAGAACAAACTGTTAACATTAGAAAATCAGACGCAACTTACTCAAGCAATCGCGCTGTTGTATATTTTGATTATTAATAACTAGCTAATTGGGGGCCACAAATTTTAGCTTAAAGGAGCCCCAACTTGCGTAAGTTAACCTGTTCGAAAGCGCCCGTCACTTTGGCCTCCTCTGCCAATTTTCCACCCTTAGTCTAACATATATCTCTCACTAGCATTTTTACGTCAACTTTTACGTCGACTTTTAGTCGATTATTAATATTTTTTACTTAATTTAATAGTATATTACGTAACGAGAGTTGTAAGAAGCATATTACGCAATTGCCTTACAACTCGAGTTATGTAATATACTATTAAGTAAAAATGTCATTGTCAATTTCCGTTAGCTGAATTGTGGCACGGGGGGCTCTGAACGTATGAGCACGTAGTGGTAGCTCTCGACCAATAAACGAATCGTAAACCAAACGCACGTGTGTGTTATCAATCATAACTCATCATTAATCGCGGACTGTTACATACGTGTGTGATATGATGTATTTATATAGTCTACGAACTGTACAATAATGGGCATTTACAATAGTGGTCGTAGATACAATATATTTTTTCATATTGCAAATAGTTTATAAAATTGGTAAATAATAACTTCTCCAATGTTTTACTAAATGTTCAACGATCAACGAATGATTCCTAAAAATCATTCCAAAATACTTAAAAAATATATACAAAATTATTGTTAGAAACTACCATGTTGAATGATTAAATGGGAAATTGCGAGCACCAACTTAAACGTGATAAAGATTGCTTGCCCCTTATATCATTGATATGGTACTAAGTGCTTAGATTACCTGACTGTAATCATTAATAAGTTACCCAGAACAAAGATTGCTGCCCCTTTTCATTGATAAGTACACAGATTTCGTATTAAAAAATTAAAAGCTAAGATAGAATTGGTAAAACCATCCTACGTTATAGATAATTATACAAACTTAAAACAATCGGAACACAGCCTTTATATATAAATATATTCAACCTTTCCGGAGCTCTATAACAATTACTGAGCCTTTTTAGGACTACCAAAACAAATCTCATGTGAAATTTGTCAGTTATAATAAATAAAAAACTATTTGAAAAGAACATTTTAAAACAATCATTATTCACATTTAATCAACATTTTAAAATAATCAACAAATATATAAAATTCCTTCAATATTATATTTAAAAAAAAGAATTAAAATGATTTTGTTCATAGTTAATATGAACAACTCTGTATATACAAATACCTAACTCATTCATCGAAACATATTTACACACATAAGAGGTCAACAGTTCTATGCACACAGCAGACGGAGAAAGATTAGGTGAACCGGAATGCACACAGAAAACAAACACAAATGATTTATTCTTATGCTTCCAACGATAATATAAATAATTCCCTAATTAAGGGTAGTTAGTGTGCGGAAATCTATAAATAAATCAATTACGTCTCGTTACATAAATTCAATTATTTAGACGTTGCATTATGGATTTCGCATTATTCCGTGATCGTCGAGATTGTTGCATTTCACGGCGCGGTTGACATCTAATTGTTCTAACAATAAATCCAGCACAAAGGAATAACAAAGGATAAGCGTAAGATTATGTAAGAAGTGCATGCGTATACGTAATTAGTTTATAGAATGGTATCAGAAAACGTGGGCGATAATTTGAACGATTTCACTTGGATTGATTTTTTTTGCCGATAATTTTATGTAAATTTTTAATGTATTGGAATTTGAGGATTTTTTTCGCAAATTATTAATACATACTTATTTTAGTTTCGCTTTCCCAAATTTCTATTTAGATAAATTATTTTTTTTAAATAACTAGTAAACATTACGCATTTGAAAGTTTTGTTTCGTTGCAAAATTTACACAATATTTCTGTTTGTATGCGAAATCGTCAATTATAACTATGCCGCTTCAAATCACTTCTATCTTAAAGGATATTACTCAAGTAATATCAGACACCTAATATTTCTCTTTGTACACCTATAATAGTATATTACAGGATGAATTCAGTAAGCGCGATTTTACAGCACGCGTCCAAGTTTGGAAAACGACGAGCGTAGCGAGGAGTTTTTTAAGTGCTGAATAACGTCTTAGGAACGAGTTTTTTATGGTATTTTTTCTATTTTGCGCCCTTTTATGCTATTTCTAAATAAACAAATTGCCTGTACATGTTAAGAAAATTGTATCGCACTCGGCGAGCCATAACCGCACGCATATGAGTGCTGTTATGAGTCCATTACAGACGCAAAATAGAAAAATATTATAAGTAATATCTTTAAAGGAAAACTACATTTTATTGTAATATCAACAATAATTACAATGTAAGATAAGTGATGTAATTATTTATGTAAATTAAATATTATATAAATTCATTTAGAATTTGTTTTTAAACTTCCAGGAAGCGCATTGTTAGTTCGTCTAGTTTTGTGTGTCTAGTCTTCGCGGTTTAGTCTTGTCTGTCGATTCCTGTCTGTCTAGTCTTGTCTGAGTTGCGTTGTCTGTCTAGTCTTGTCTGTCTACTCTTGTCAGTCTAATCTTGTCTGTCTAGTCTTATCTGTCTAGTCTTGTCTGACTGGTCTTGTCTGTCTAGTCTTGTGTGTCTAGTCTTGTCTGTCTAGTCTTGTGTGTCTAGTGTTGTCTGTATATTTTTGTCTGTCTAGTTTTGTCTGTCTAGCCTTGTCTGTCTAGTCTTGTCTGTCTATTCTTGTTTGTCTAGTTTTGTCTGTCTAGTCTTGTCTGTCTAGTTTTGTATATCTAGTCTTGTATGTCTAGTCGTGAAGGCACATTCATTTATTAAATTATTTGATAGATTATTGTCCCAGCAACAAAGAAAAAGCGTGTCAGAATCGTGTCAGTGTACCTGCGATAAAATCTTCCGTCGATGAAGAGCCAATAGGGGCGCTTCTTGTGATGTTTCTGGTGGTGTTTGGCCCCATTCTGCGACTCGTGCTGTCCCTCATGAGCCTTCTTCCTATGATGACCTTCAGTTGCTTTGGCATGATGACATTCATGTGCTTTAGCATCATGACCTCCTTATGCTTTGGCGTGATTAGCCTTGGCATGATGTCCTTTATGCGCTTTGGAGTGATGCACCTCATGAGACTTGGCATGATGAGCTTTGGCGTGATGGTTTTCATGAGCCTTGGCATGAAGAGCTTCATGGGCCTTGACTTGATGAGCCGCATAAGCCTTGGCGTGGTGAGATTTGTGGGCGTGAACTTCGTTCTTCGTGAGCGGATACGGCGTGATTTCTCTTATTACTTTCATCCCATTTTCCGTCAATGCTGCCTCCACTGGGCCAACTTATGCTACCACCACCAGATCCACTGCCTGCACTACCTCCACTGGACCAACTGATGCTACCACCAGCAGATCCACTGCCTCTACTACCTCCAATCTGCCAACCGGTGCTACCACCACCAGATCCACTGCCTCCACTACATCCAATGTGCCTACCGCTGCTACCACTACCAGATCCACTGCCTTCACTACCTCCAATCTGCCCACCGTTTCTATCACACCAGATCCACTGCCTCCACTACCTCCCATCTGCCAACCATTATAAAATCCGCTGCCTCCACTACCCAATCTGCCAACCGGTGCTTCCATTATAAGTGCCACCGCTTCCACTACCTCCATTCTGCCAACCGGTGCTTCCATTACCAGATCCACTGCCTCCACTACCTCCACTGCCTCCACTTAGGGTTACTGCACTGCTTTCACCGTCTCCAGTAACGGTAAACTTACCGGTAACGGTAAACCAAGCTCCGAATTACGAGCCGCAGCCTGAAACGTCTCAAATGAAGCAATGTTTGTGATGGTGTCTACAAACCAAAACCGTGTTCCCCTTCCAAGTGGAAGCCCTGGGCTCATAAATGCAAACCTATGTGCAATCTATGCCACCCTCCCAAGGAAAAATGCGACGAACTTAATCTTAACCAATGTATGGAGATTCCAGAGTGTACAAAACCAAATTGGACTTATTCGATGGGTGGATAAAACAACTTAGAAAGCACTTTTAGAAATTTAATAAGAACTAGATTTATTTAGAAAGTAACAATATTACTATAGGTTAAGTCTGTCTCTTGGGTAAAACTGTAATAAGCCTATGGGATCGTCAATTTATCACGTAAGGCTCAAAAACGGGGGGGGGGGGGGTGTAAGGGTGTAATGGAGGAAAATGTCAAAAATTACGAAACATCAGGGGGGAGGGGAGGGGGTATGTCTAGTGATATATCACATGTATTTATTTTTTCATTGAACGCGCGATTTCTAAACCGAAAAGCGGCGCGCGATTCGCTACCAGACCCAGTCAACATTTTGACGCCGAGTACATGCGAAAATCGTTGCCGCGTATGTTTTGTCTCAAAACAATTTCTAAACTAGGAGACAGTGCTGGATTTACCAGCAGGCTGGGTAGGCTGGAGCCTAGGACGGCAGATTTTAAAGGCGGAAAATTTGGGGCCAACATTTTTTTTGTCGTACAGAAATTAAAAAGATTCATTTTTATATACCTTAATGTAAATGTTGTTAGGTCCACACAACCAATTCAATATGTAATATGTTTCACCACATATTGCTAAATTAATTTTTCTACAATTTGCGTAGTTGTAGTTGGTCCGAAGCAGGATCGACGGTGCCGAGCTGTTAGGGGCATACGCGGTGTAGTGGCATTGAGTCTGAGAGAGACAGATATAGAGCGGCGATACAAACGAAAAAGCCGCCGAAAAAAAGCCGCCTCTGTTGATTGAGTCATGCAATTTCTTATATGGATTACTTTTTCTTCGGTTGTGTGCTATAGAGGGAAAAATGAAAAGTTCAGTGATGAATGTAAATGTTATTAGGTCAACACAACTAATTCAATATGTAATATGTTTCACCACATATTGCTAAATTAATTTTTCTACGATTTGCGTAGTTGTAGTTGGTCCGAAGCAGGATCGACGGTGCCGAGCTGTTAGGGGCATACGCGGTGTAGTGGCATTGAGTCTGAGAGAGACAGATATAGAGCGGCGATACAAACGAAAAAGCCGCCGAAAAAAAGCCGCCTCTGTTGATTGAGTCATGCAATTTCTTATATGTATTACTTTTTCTTCGGTTGTGTGCTATAGAGAAAAATGAAAAGTTCAATGATCTGAATAACGGAAATTATTGTTGGAACTGTTAGCTGAATTCGATCATTTTTAGCTTTTATTGGCATGAAGTTCTTAAAACTTTGGAAGTTGCTAAAAAACATCACGTGATTAATGGACGACCCCTATACAGAAATTTGAACGTACGTTTAAGTTATTAATAAAATCTTTAAGGCTGTATAGGATGCCTGGGCCAGTAGCAGAATTTTAACACTCTTCCTAAATGTTTCGGTAATTTCCATTTTTAATTCTGGAAGTTAATTTGTTATAGATCATGATTCCTTGTTGTTCTGGTCCTTTGCTGCTTTAGTAATTTAATTCCATTTGAGGCCTTCTTCTATGCAGATCCCCATAAAATTTGTGCAGTTTGCTCTTTTAATGTGTTCAGTTTGAAATATATTGTTTAACAGTTATATATTATTTTATCCTTGTTTAAGTAAAGATTGTTAGGTGCAAAGCATTCCATGGTTTTATAATTAAGGTTTTGTGTTGAGACTTCATTAAGATACAATAAACGTCGAATCGTCTGCATAGCTACCTACATCAACGTGGATTAGTGTACCCTACACACTAATCCACGTTGATGTAGGTAGCTATGCAGACGATTCGACGTGTATTGTATCTCTATCAGAGATATAACGAATAAAAAGGATGGGTGCTAGTACACTCCCTTGAGGAACACCTACATTTGTTTCAACATTTCTGGAGTGGGCTGAGCTGTCTTCATGTTTAACTAAAAACTCCTTTTCTAGGAGGCGATCATATGATACATAATACACTTTGGATAGATCGCAAAAAATCCAATTAGATGTCCTCCTAGTATCAGTAGTCTTGTCCGTCTACAGCAACAGCACTAGACCCAAAGGTGACACTTTTAAGACTCATGACCAGCGTCATTATTTAGGATGTATATATTGACATAAAATCTATACTCGAGCACCGAAATTTCTTAAAATTTTACTCAATTTTAGCAAACGATAGTGAGCGAAAAGTGCTAGCGAAATATAATTGGCATATTTGCAATCAGCAGCAAAAATGCTTTCAGAAACGTTTTTAAATTTTGCTGTAACTCAAAAAATTACGAATTTAGCAAAATTGATTTTCACGCATTTCGTCGTTTCTGCGGTATTGACTTTCCGTGTCGATGGTATTTCTTAATCGAAAGCTTCCTAAGGAATGTTATACAATACATTACGTATATTATATAGTGAACTGATTGGTGAAGACTAGAAATCTGTGTGGTAAGCCAAAGGTTATGACAGCGTGAAATCTGCCTGAAATGCGAGATTGTGTATTTTAGTGTATAGTGTATACATTATGTATGTATAGTGTATATATTTTTTCTTTTTGCCTGTTGTTTATATACACTATTATTGGAGACGAAGTTGTCTTTTTGACCACGGGTGGCGCTAAGCGCGGTTATGCACGGAGCGAATAGTCTTATCTGTCTCGTCTTATCTGTATAGTCTTGTCTGTCTCGTTTTGTCAGATTTCATAATTCAGTAATTGTAAAAAACCTCTCTTCTACGATAGCAGTTTGTGTTATACGCATTCAGAGTGATTGATAGACAAATCTAATTTATTCTTATGCAACCCAAATTGAAAATCGAGCAAATACGCGAGCAGTTTTAGGACGCGAACGGTCGCTCAGCGTACGAACTGCCGTGCGTTCTTAAATAATGGTCCCACTTTTTTCCAATGCGTACATATTAACATAGAACGGCAGTTTCGATCGACATCAATTTCTAACTCTCGAAACGCCGCAACGCACTTCCTAAAATCCCAAATCCATCACTTACGTAAAATCGGTTACATAATGGAGATTAAGAGCATTTTGTTTTGGATGAAATCGCGCTTCTCCTACGCGGATTAAATTTTTTTATTTATTATCTCATTTCTTATTGCGATGAAATTATTTTCTCTTCGATTTTGGATAAATTTAATGATTCGCTAAACCGTCTCATTAGTTTTGTTTCACAATTTCTTATGAAAGTTTCCAAAGAAATTTTGCTGAACTTTCTCGTCTATATATTTCATTTTTTATTTAATATTTGACAATATTAAATAAATAACAGCTAATATATACCTATTCTAAACTGATATTTATTTTATTCACAAACTTTTAATATTTTTTATAAAATTTATTTTAATGTTTAATGTTATTAATATTCTGCAAACCTGTGATTTTATAACTGCAATATATTTCTATGATATTTATTGCAATAGATTAAAAGATCGTAATATAATAAACAAACTTCAAAAAAATATTGAGTTTTTTCGGATGTAAATGATGAACTTGAATGAGAAAATCTTCCTGAAATGAATTTCTAAATGAAAAGCCCAAAGGCGCAAATAAATTACGTACTTTTATACGCAATTCCGAAACGACGATTAGTAATAAAAATAACAGCCGTGGTCTCCAATTCCCCACACAAAAGCCACAAATTTTAAATATATTTAAAAATGTTCTCTTAACAATTGTGGTGGAAGCGCGCGTGTGTTCTATGAAAGTATAAATTTCTCTTCTTCTTTTCCTCTGATGGCCTACGGCAATAGTTAGGACGTGCCTTACGGAATCAATTCCAATCATCGCTTACTTATTGGAATCCGATAAGTAGAGATGATTGCGAGTGAAGGAAACGTGAAGTTGCTTCCGCTAAAATCAGCATAAAAACGAAATCGAAACGATTACGCGACAAACATTCGTTTAAAACAATTGAAGGAAATTTCGCTTCCGTTCATAAAGCAATTGCAGATGAAAGGAAAATTAATTATTTATAAATTGGAAAAGAACATGGAAATCACAATAATGTAAACATGCGTTGGGAATATTTATCAGGTTTTTTTTTTAATATATAAAGAATTTATAAGTGAAGGAAGCAAATTATAATATAGTAATAATGAGTATGAATAATAACGGATTGTGTATGGTAAATAAAAGTTGTTTTGTAGGGAGGGTAGAGCTGGAATTTCTTACAAAAAAGAAGAATGAATGGAACAGATAAACAATAATTATTAAGAAATCGTGTTTTATTATAGAAATAAATTTAAACTCTAAATAGAAAGTTGCAGACAATAGAATTATTTAATATTCTCAAAAAGAATTCCCAAAATATTTTCTTTAAGGAGCTTCGAGCTAATCCCATGTTCAATATTTTTACATGCATTTTATTTACACATGCAGATAAATACTTTATTTTTGTCCTCTCAAAATTTGAAAGTGATCCACCGTTTAGTTTATCTAGAAAAAAAAAATTAAAAATTAAGTGTTTTTCAATTCTTATACACAGGCTCTTATGGCTTTAAGCTTCCGTCACACCTTTATTAATTTTTTTCGATAATAATTTCGAAACTTTAAGGAATACAAAACTATATACAATAAACTTGGATAATTGTAAAACACGATAGCATTAAATCAATGTGACGTTACCGATGTAATTATTTAAATAATTAATGTTAAATTTTTTATTTTGAATCTTGTTTATCTAAAAAAATTCATATGACAGATGGCTTGGCGACGTCGCCAGAACAGCTGACAGAAAAGAAAAAGATGTAAACATAGTTATATAGAGGGAAAAAATAGACTCGACTCCTTTCAATTAGTACTTTTTTCTCTCTCTGTACTATAAACTTTAAAGACACAATAAAGCGCTGTTGCCAGATCTTTTTATTACACCGTATAAGTAATCAAAAATAATGAAGTCATTCAATAACTCTTCTACCTCTTCTCGCGGATGGATCACTTAGGACCACGCGGAATCAACGCATGATGAGCCTTCCTCCTTGTCCAATAGCTTTTCATTTTCATGGATTGTTGTAGTTTCTGTTATACACGTCGTGTTGGTTTCTTCTGATCTTCCTCAAATTCCCTTGTATGAACAATATTCCTGATCACATTTTTATTAATTAGATCTGGCGGTCCCACCTCCACTAGATCCTTCTCCACTTGTTTGTACCACTTTGGTCTTGTACGTTTAAAATAACTTTTAAAATAATTCGTCAATAACTCTATTTTATTAAATAAATAATAATTACCAATTTTTAAATTTGTTATGTTATTATAAATAAAAATAATGAATTTTAATAACTATTAGGATAATTGCAAATATAGAAAAATTCAAACACCATTTTGCCTCATTAGTTACGCTCGAACTTCCTTAAGCTACTACAATATATGTTAAAACACTAACTAAACATTGCATGGATAAATATGGACTGTAGACGAAATTGTGTTGCACAAACGTTGATAGACAAATCTACAGGGTGTCTTGTGGCAAGTTCCCGATTTTTAAGTGAAATAACTCGAAATGAGATTGCGCGACAATTTTCGATGAGCGCGCATTTTGAAGACCATGTTTTGGGAAATCAGTTGGTATGGACCCTTGAAGCGTACGGGTGGGGACCGTGCTCTCTGCATAAAAGCGTATTACAAATAAAATGGCAATTTTCCCATTGTCGGCATCATGGTTTACGAAACATTAATCGTGCTCCTTCAGAGAAATTGATCAAGAGTATCATTAAAACATTTGAGAAAAACAGGTAACACAACGCCAAGTAAAGCCCTTCCTTTTCATAACGTTGTGTTACCCGTTTTTTTTCCTTTTGCCCTCGAAAGACCACCACAACGCTGGAAAACATCGACCGTGTATGACTCGCCGTATTGAACATACATGTCGTTCGGTGCGTAAATACGACAGATGATCTCAAGTTGCATCCGTACAAAATTCGGCTCGTACCAGACCTGAAAGTGGAGGATTACACCAATAGAATGCAAGCGGCACGTGCTTTTTTGGACCTTTGAAAATTTGAAACTTGGATTTTGGAATTTGAAAATTTTGATAGCGTGATTTCTGACGACGCACATTTCCATCTACACGGTAAACAAGCAAAACTGTCGTTACTACCAGTAAACGAAAAACCAGTACATTCTCCGAAAATCACGGTTTGGGCGGCCCTCGGAGTGAATGGAATAATCAGCCCCTACTTGGTTGAGGACAGACGGGAAAGGGCAGTGATCATGAACTCTTAATGTTACCAGCAAATGATCAATCATTTCCTCTTGCGTTCTCTTCGTCGTCGAGCGATGTTTAACAGAGGACGAGACATCTGGTTTATGCGAGATGAAGCCACTTGTGGTTATGGAGCGCCAATGTGGTTATGGTTTTCAAAAAGAGGAAGCTTAATGTGGCCGCCTCGGAGTAGGATATGACGCCTTTGGATTTTTTGACCTTAAGGGGGGAAATCACATTAGGAAGTTAAAAAAATCCGATCCTATACCTGCGGATTCTCGAGAGGGTTCTGATCCCATCCGTTTTTAATCCTTCCTATCCAAGAATAGGCTGTCAAAATTTCAAATCGAAATTCGCATTCGTTTAGATTTTATGAGCATAGAACCGAGTGCACATCGGATACAGGCTACAAGCTCGAGCGGAGCATTACCTCGTATATCTCGAAATGACTTTTTTCACATTTGCTCCTTTACATTTTAGATTGAAATTTAGATTGCATCTAGCTCAAAAAGTGTAGAACCGATCATTATGAAAATTGATAGTATGATAGTCTTTATAAAATATCGAATTATATGAACCAGCTTGTGAGATGACATCATGGTTTTAAGGGTATTTTTCCTAGCATAATTAGAGTAAAAAATCGTGAAAATCGAAGAAAAATTGTTCCAACACCTGCAAAATTTTTAATTTTAATTTTTTTTTCGCCTGCATTGATGTTCATATTCCTAGAAAATAAGTTATTAATGTAAAATCAAAACCTTTTTGATTTCACATGATAATCGGAATGGCTACACTGCACGCAATTGGAAAACTATCCCTACAATATTTGGAGGACATCACACCGTAACTTTGTTATTTTTGGCTGAAATTATTTAAAAAAATTACAGAAATTGTTCTAACTATGAATGAAATGATGTAAAAATTTGATTAAATACTAATTAATTTTTCCCACCCAAAAAAATCCAAAAAAATCAGTATCATACGTGGTGTGGTTTCTCTCCTTAAATCTAAAGTGTACGAGGATGGGCCTTGCAATTTGAACGAGTTAAAGTTGAAAATCAGCCGAGAAATTCGCGCCATAACACCGGGTCATGCTTGTTCACGTGTTGTAAAATTTTAGGGTCCGTTTAGAAGAGGTCATCCGCTGTGAAGGGCGTCATTTGCATGATATTATTTTTCACAAATAATTTCACAAATAATCAATTTTAATTTGCATGAAATTTTGAAGAATAGAAAAGTTATTTCACTTGAAAATCGGAAATTTGTAATAGAACACCCTATAAATGGACAAAATTGTGTTGCGGAAGTCTTGTTATGCAAAGCTATACGGACAAAATAGAATTTAGCATAATGAATTCATGCATGAATTCTAATAGGACTCTGTAGAGGCAAGAAACATCTCAAGAATATTGGGTTGATGAAAATTAAAGGAGGGGATTAATGCTTTTCCACCGCCCAAGACTAGACATTTATCCCCAAGAGGAAGATAAACCTCAAATCATACTACTTGAACCAAGCAGAAATGCAAACTTTGATCTCGGGGTTCTTCAATCTTTTTCAAATCATGTTCTTGAGGGACATGTTGCAAAAGTAACAAGTTAGGCTTTTAAGCTTAATTATTCTGAATTACCTATTGCGAATATATTGTTCCTCGTTGCCGCATTCAACAAATATAAGATATAGATTATGGTTCTATATTGTAGATTTGGTGGTGACTTGTACTGCGACCTTCATAGATCTATTGTACCCCACCCTCTTCCTCTAAACGTTGGTATACTTACCCATTTAGAGCGCCTCCTCTAGTCCTGATACAGGACGGGCCAAAAAATGAAACTAGGGTCGTAAAACATTGGCCAAGTTTAGCAAAAACCATTTAGTACAAATGCTATTTTGGAGTTTACGAAACGGTATCGATGGAATGGATCTTAGGAATTTCAGGATCTGGCTGGGATTCAAGGACTGCAACTTCTCTGCGTTCAAGCAGTGGGCCCCAAGGTACATTTTCTCTGCAGAGCTATGCTCCGCAGTCAGTAGATTCTGGTTAGCACATCATCAATAATATGATATTCTATACTTTATCTCTTTATAGTTTAATTAATATGAGGCGTTGCGTATACGAAGGACGAACTCAACAAATGGTGGTTTCGAGAAAAACACATTTGAATTTTTTTTATCGATTGCGGATGAAGGGCGAACTCAGCAAAGACTGATGTCGATTTTGATGAACTTATGACGAACCTATACCTGCGGATTCTCGAGAGGGTTCTGATCCCATCCGTGAAAAAAAATGACCCAATTTTGAGTTTGCCCTTCGTATTCGCAACGCCTCATATATCTCTCCGTGAAAATCAGGAAAATCAGTTTAATTTCAATTCATTCATCCGAATCGACCGATTCGTAAACTCCAAAATTGCATTTGTACTATATGGTTTTTGCTAAACTTGGCCAGTTACTTACGTCCCTAGTTTCATTTTATGGGCTCCACCTGTGCAAGATCTGCCGTCGCTTGATATTTAGCCTGCAGAAAATGAGATGTCTGAAAATGCCAAATCTAATTGAGTAAGAAGCACTGACTAGGAATCTTAGTTTGGTTTTTATTAGGATCGATTTTGGCATGCCTGTGCTTCGCCCAAATGAGGCATTCGGAGGCAGCAGTTTGGAAACCACAGTCGGATATAAACACCCCAGCTTAATCTAGCCCAAATTCGGCTTCCTCTTAGCCACCTAATGTTGCATGCCTAATTTTGGCAAGTGTTTGGTTATCCATATTAGGTTGAAGTCAGGAACTCCAAAGAAATGCCTAAGTTAGGCCATTCGCTTGAGTTTCCTCATAACAATCTTGTTTGGATTTTTTTCGGAAGTAAAGCTTTCTTGTTCCGAGCTTTATTGTTCCTCATTGTTGCAGTCGGCGGTAAATACGAAATATAGATTCTGGTTAGGACAGGATCAATAATATGATAGTTTATGTCTTCATAGTTCATTAAATATATCTCTTCGTGCTAGCAAGAAAATCAGTTTAATGTCAATTCATTCATGTGAGTCGACCAATTCATAAACTCCAAAATTGCGTTTGTGTTAAATGGTTTTGCTAAACTTTGCCAGGCACAGTGTGTGCCTAGTTTCATTTTTGGCCCGACCTGTGCCAGATCTGTGATCGCTTAAGATTTGACCTGCAGCAAATGACAAGTCTGAAAGTGCCAAATCAAATTGAGTAAGAAGCACAAATTTAATCTTCTATTTGTTATAAGCTTGAACAGATATATTGGAGCAGTGTTAAGGCACTAATACAGTTCATTCAAAATCTCACTAGCTTTTACATATACCCGACTAGAAATCTTAGTTTGGTTTTTATTAGGATCGATTTAGGCATGCCTGTGTTTCGTCCAAATGAAGCATTCGGAGAAGGCCCTCATCACATTTGTAACACACATCAGTCTTCCTCCCAAATGAGCAAAGCCTTATGCGGTACACATTAAGAGCCACACTTGCATGCTATCACCCCAACCTAGTCTGGTCCGAATTCGGCTTCCTTTGTAAGCAGCAGTTTTTAAACCAGTCTCGGATATCAATACCCCAGCCTAATCTAGCCCAAATTAGGCTTCCTCTTAGCCACCGAATTATGCATGCCTAACTTTGGTAAGTCTTTGGTTATCCATATAAGGTTGATGTCCTCCAAAGAAATGTCTAAGTTGGGCCATTCGCTTGAGTTTCCTCATAACAATCTAGTTTGTCAATCTAGTGTTTCGACTGTCCTAATTGGAACGGGACAAAGTTAGAATTAGGCTTGTCACAATTTGGTCAAAATTCTCAAAGGCTCATACCGCGCGAATTCAACTTTCGGCATTGTATTTCTAGTCGGGTAAGCCGAAGTAAAGCTTTATTGTTTCGAGCTTTATTGTTCCTCATGGCTGCATATCTATTCAGAAGTACTCAAGCTTTCAACGACCAATCCACAGATAAATTGGTCAGCCTCTTTAACGCCATCTATGTTGGAGGTTGGAGTCTGTATTCGTCACACTACCTAAGAAGACGTAGCCAAAAACATGCGGAGACTACCGCATGATAAGCGATTATACCGTAAATGCGAAGAACACCTCTGACACAATTTGGATTTCGTAGCGGACTGGGGACTAGAGAGGCCCTATTTGGCATACAGGTCTTAATTCAGAGATGCCGTGACATGTCCACCGATGTATACGCGTGTTTTCTCGATTACCAGAAAGCGTTTAACTGTGTTGACCACGGGAAACTTGTCAGCATTCTTCAGAATATGAACCTAGATGACAAAGACGTCCGCATTATAAAAAATCTGTATTACAACCAAGTCGCTGATGTCAAAGTTGAGGACATGATCATTGAGTACGTTCCCATTCAGCGAGGTTTGAGGAAAGGGTGTGTCCTTTCTCCACTGCTCTTTAACATGTAGTCTGAGCAAATCTTCGCCGAAGCATTGGACGAAGCACGGAAAGGAATGCGGACGATACAGTTCTGCTGGCAGGAAGTGCTGATAAGTTGCAGGCGCTACTGGATAGGGTTGCGGCTAAAAGCGAAGAAAGAGGGCTCAAGTTAAATATTAGCAAGAACAAAGCTATGGTTATTACCAAAAAGAGAGAGCTTCTAGCAAACCTGAGTACAGGCAACCAACAGATTCAGCAAGTCTCGAGCTTCAGATATCTGGGATGCTTATTGAGCAGTGAGTGGGATAACAAGCAGGAAATAAGGTCCCGCATCGAGCGGGCTAGAGCAGCATTTATCAATATGAAGAAGGTTCTTATATCCCAAGACTTGTCAATACCTTTGCGTATTCGATTACTACGGTGCTAGGCAATGTGACCGACTGGAGGGGTTCGAGATGTGGTGCTACCGCCGCCTGCTGCGAATATGATGAGTAAACAGAGTCCGAAACACCGAGGTGCTTGCCCGTCTCCGGAAGCAACTAGGAGTGATGTTTACCATCAAAAAACGCAAGCTGGAATATTTTGGACACGTTATGAGAGGGAAAAAGTACCGTATCTTGCAGAGGCAAAATCCAAGGTAGAAGAGGTCCAGGAAGAAGACGTCCTGGCTGAAAAACCTGAAAGAGTGGTATGGTGTCAGTTCTACTAGCCTGTTTCGTGCCGCTGCTGATAAAATAAAAATCATTATGATGATCGCCGACGTCCCCGGAGGACCATGGCACGTAAAGAAGAAGAATTGCTGCAGTCGGCGGTAAATACGAAATATAGATTTTGGTTTGGACAGGATCAATAATATGATAGTTTATGTCTTCATAGTTCATTAAATGTAGCTCTTCGTGCTAGCAGGAAAATCAGTTTAATTTCAATTCATTCATGTGAGTCGACCAATTCATAAACTCCAAACTTGCGTTTGTGCTAAATGGTTTTTGCTAAATTTGGCCAATGACTTTCGTCCCTAGTTTCATTTTTCGGCCCGATCTGTGCAAGATCTGCTATTGCTTGATATTTGGCCTGCAAAAAATGAGAAGTCCGAAAGTAATCAAATTAAGTAAGAAGCACATATCGATAACATGCGTTTAGTCTCTTCTATTTGTTTTAAGTATGCACAGATAAACTAGAGCAGTCTTGTGACAGTTATACTACTGCACTAGGCAGTTTGGATGCGCAAGTATGGAAAGATGGTATGTTCTAAATCCTCCTCCTCCTCATCATCAATGTTCTACAAATGCACTGTTTGCAATTCAACCTTTACAAGAGAAGATCATAAAATTAACAATGATGGTGGAAAGAAGAGGAGTCGAAATAGTAAACATTCACTGTACACCTCCAAGAAGATAAAGTTGGAGCCGCAGACAGCCGGAGGTGGTGATGAGGAGGAGGAGGATTTATAACATACCATCTTTCCCTACTTGCGCAGCCAGGCCTAAAGTGATTAAAGGAATAGTGAGGAACTGGAGCTATATCTCGGTCAAACATGGAAATTGTCTCTTGAAAGTAGTAAAAATTTGTGGATGCATGCGCACAATGAAACTCAATGTGATATGGTGCAGGAATTCCAAAGACATATTTAAGTTAGGCACAGACTTTCCTAATATCAACCGACTTTGGCATACCAGACTTTGGGAAATCTTTCGTTGTCCATATAAGGTTAAAGTCAGGAATGTCAAAGATAGATCTAAGTTGGGCCATGCCACAGACTTTCATAATAGCAACCGAATTTTGTATGCCTAACATTGGTAAGCCTTTGGTTATCCATGTAAGGTTGAAGTTAGGAATTCCAAAGACATGCCTAAGTTAGGCTTATTGAGCTTAAGTTTCCTCATAACAATCTAGTTTGTATTTTTTTCGACTTTCCTAATTAAGACGCGACAAAGTTAGAATTAGGCTTGCCTTAATTTGGCCACAATTCGGAAGGCCTCTTTAGGCCCGAATTTATCTTTCGGCATTGTATTTCTAATCGGGTAAGCCGAAGTAAAGAACCAGAGCGTCTATAGCGCCCTTTTATATTGCTCTAGAATTAGAAATGCATAGATTTTGTGACCACCCAGCTTTCAGAAACAATGTATCTAGATTTGTATCGCTTTCATTTTACTGGCCTGATCGATACATTGGTCTAAATTATTATTATTTTAATAGAAGCTGGTTAAAAGAATAATTGAAAAGTCAAGTTAACTGTTTTTTAAAATATTTGTTTAAAAAAAGGTGATCTAAATAACGAAGGCTAATTACCAGGAACTCAATAATTTAAATTATTAACAAAATATAATGCGGTAGAAATTTGCTGTTTTTTATATCTTCTTCTATTTTTAAACATTGTAATTAATATTTTGTGGTTATTATAAAATGTAATAAGAAAGCATATTTGCATCTTTTTTTTTCATCAAATCTAATCAATTTTGCAATAACAGGAAATAAATTTAGCAATCCACCGAAACTTAATTCAATTCAATTGCATAAGACCGGGCGGAATTTCTTCAAAACTAATTTTATGCAATGCATTCCGGCGTAGGTCTTTGGCCTCTTTTAAAATCGCGGATTTTCGCGCACGGATTTTCCATTCATTTTCGCGTTGCGAACGCGCGATAAATGGTACGAAACGGCAGAGTCGAGATTGCCTTTAACTGCCCTTTTAGCACCTGAATGAATTTGTAAATATTTGCATTACGCTGTTTGCTGGAAATCAAGCATTTTGCATACACCACACGTTTTTACCGGAGAACTGCGATAAAGAACTTATGGACTTTTACAAGCGTACACACTATTTTAATTCAAAGTTACTTTGTCTGCCTGGTTATATCATTTTGAAATACTCCAAAATTTTGATATCTATATGCAATCTATATGCAAATATAATTTCCAAAGACGTATAGTACAGGAGTCTGCAACCTATAGCCCACATGCCACTTGGTGGCACGCGGAAGATTTTTAGGTGACACAGCAGATATAATGACGGTTATAAGAAATGTTTTGAAATTTAATTTAGTTTTTCCGTTTGATGTTCATAAATCTTTCTACCGTTTGTGGCACGCGTCTGTTAAATGGCACGCCTCTGACTATCAAATGACATTTTTATGAAAGGTGGCACACTTCTACCAACCGATTGCCGATCGTTGATATATGACATATATGCATGTATCTATAACCACCCGTTAATCTTTCCAAATTTAGATATCTACAGAAAGCCCTCGTATATCGTGGTAGTTAGGTTAGGTTAATATTAAGTGGCACGTGTCTGAATATCAAATGACATTATTATAAAAAGTGGCACACTTCTACTAACTGATTGCCGATCGCTTATATAAGACATATATGCGTGTATATAATATAACCATCAGTTATTCCTTCCAAATTTACATATCTACAGTAAGCCCTCGTATAACGCGGTAGTTAGGTTAGGTTTCGTGAAAATACCGCGTTATGCGAGACTAAAAATATGTACGAATAAGGAGTTTCGATTGCAAATTGTTCATTTTGTTATTAAACAACAATGAAATGTTTAGCGAAAAGTATTTTTTTCAGTTTCAGTTATTAAAACAATAAAATAAATGGGCAATGAAATATTGTAATTTTATATATGCTGTGGCCACCTCGTTGAAAGCAATCGCAAACTACCACGAGTAATTCTGCTCAAATAGTGCCGTCCGGAACCGGCGATAAACGCTAAGTCCCGCATATTAGTGGATGATGCGTTCCACAAGTATGCGCGAGAGGTCGCCTACGCTAGAACACTTGTATGGCACCTTAAAAAGATTTCAATTTAACGGAGGGAAGACCAAATCAACAAACGATGATTTCAAGAAAGCGGATGGAACTATTGTTATTTCTCCAGCGGAGCGTCTACAGCGGTGGAGGGCATTCTTTAACGAACTGGTACCAGCACCGACACCACTGATCATCGATGAACCCGTGATTCCATACCACATGGTGACCCAGCGATTGTTGAGGTCAAGACTACTATAAAATTGCTGAAAAATGGGAAAGGACCGGGCATCGATCAAGTCACTGCTGAAATGATTAAAGACGGAGGTGACATTTTGTTGCAACGGCTTGACCTCCTACTACAAATTTGGCATTCTGAACAAGTACCTTCGACGTAGAAGAAAGCGATCGTCGAGTCTCCTATCGATTGTTGGGAAGATATTTATGAAGATCATTCAATCACGACTACAGAAACATCGAGAGGAACAATCGTCATCTTTATGGTCAGTATTGGAAACAGAGCATGTGCCATTAAAAATCATACATATTCTACTAGCGGCGTGCAAAGGTTCTACCTGCTGAATACGGATCGGAACGAATTATCAGACGGTTTTCGGATCTAAACGAGAGTCCGACAGTGAGACGTTGCTTTTCCACTGCTTTTTAACATGGTTACAGACGCCATTATGAGGAAAGCATTCCGTGGTCGACCAGTCGTCCAATATGATTACAACAACTTCATTTCCGATCTAATGTTCGCAGATGATTGTGCAATATTTGCCGATACACGACAAAAGTCTTGACGATCGATGGATCACAGACATTCATTCATCTTAATGGCACTCAAATCAAACACATGAAAGAATTCAAATACTTGCTCTATTTACGAGATCGGGCGGTTCAACTTGCAATCCCATCGCGGTGCTCTTCAGCGAGTGTCGAGGTGAGCCGGCGGCACGTTTACTTTAAACAAATTTGTGTGCTTGAAGCAGGCTAAAAATTTGCCTGAATGTGCATGGAATAATGGAATAGGAGCTCGGTTCTAATTTGTAGGTTTTTGGAACTCCCGAGGTAATGATTAATAGGAATGGACGGGGGCATTCGTATTGCGACGTTAGAGGTGAAATTTTTGAGGTGAAGCGAAAACATTTGCCAAGAACGATTTCATTGATCAAGAAGGAAAGTTAGAGGTTCGAAGGCGATCAGATACCGCCCTAGTTCTAACTATAAACGATGCCAGCCAGCGATCCACCGATGTTCCTCCGATGGCACGGCGGGCAGCTTCCAGGAAACCAAAGCTTTTGGGTTCCCGGGTGGTTGCAAAGCTGAAACTTGAAGCAATTGACTGAAGGAGGAGTGGAGCCTGCGGCTTAATTTGACTCATCACGGGAAACCTCACCAGGCCCGGATACTTTTAGGATTGACAGATTGAGAGCTCTTTCTTGATTCAGTGGATGATGGTGCATGGCCGTTTTAGGTTGGTGGAGCGATTTGTCTGGTTCATTCCGATAACGACCGAGATTCTTGCCTATTAACTAGGCGTACTATCGACATCCCAAAATCCCGCCAGCCGCTGCGTACCGTCGTGACACGTGAGCGCGCGGTTTGGCGCGGGTTTTACTGTCGGCGTACAATTAATTCTTCTTAGAGGGACAGGCGACTTCTATCCAGCAATAACAGGTCTGTGATGCCCTTACATGTTCTGGGCCGCACGCGCGCTACACTGACGGTATCAGCTTGTCTTCCCTTGCCGAACGGCCAGGAGAACCCCTTGAACCTCCTTCGTGCTAGGGATTGGGGCTTGCAATTGTTCGCAAATACGGGTTCCCTGGTTCAAGAGAAAAAAGTGGCGTCGGCCTGTGACATTCACCGCCGGATTGGTCCGACATCAGCAGCATTTGCGGTACTCAAATGGTGCATATGGAAGAAGACAAACGTATCTACTAATACTAAAATTCGTCTATTTCGAACGTCATCCTACCAAATATTTTGTATGGAGCAGAAACGTGGACGCTGCTTCAATCGGACCTAAGACAGATTATTGGTATTTCGATTCGCGATGGCCTGAGAAATGAGGAAATTCAAGCTATATGCGATCAGCAACCATCATGGTTTGCTCACATTTGCCGAATGAAGGAAAACCGGCTTCCACTCAAACTCCTGTGGCGGAAGCGGCCGCCCGACTGGAGGATTCAACGATCAGCGCCGAGGAAGATATAGACAAAACATGTAGAAGACGACCTCAAGAAGTGACGAATGGTCCTCGATGAGGCCAGGGATATTACTATTGATCGGAAAGTGTGGAAGCAATAAATTATTTTTTTTTAATTGGTTACGAGAAATGTCCTCGACAATCGCCAGCTACGGATTAAAGAAGATTTGAGAAAAGTATTTATATTTATTTTGTCTTATCCTAGTATTGTTGGTTTCTTTGTTCTTGCAATTCTTGCCTTGACTAGTCGTGTTAAATCTTGCCAAGGTTTGATCAAATATCCAGTCTTGTCTAGTTTGGTTGAACATTGTTTTGGTTGAACAATCATGACCAGCTGTATGCACTCTTGTTCAGATTGTCCAAAATTGTCCAATCTTGTACATAAATTACACATTGGATTAATCTTCTTCGCTGCCTTCAAAAATAACATTTCATAACATCATTCGTAGGAATCTCCTTGCATATGCTTTGGCTGGTTTAAGTATCAAGAATTCAGTAATAAGACTAAAAAGGGTCAACTCATCATCGCCGATTTGGCCCAAATTTACGGGAGACATTTACCAGATGGCCATTTTTACGCCGACCGGTCAGCGCAGACGTAAGAGCTGGGGTCCATAGTATGAGGATCGCTGGTTCGATTACTCGTACAATAGTACGACTGTATATGGAGTCGTCAATACCTTTCTATTTTCAATTCAATTTCAATTTGATCTGTAAATGAGAATTACTTTTTAAATCTCTCTTAGCTGATTTTTTGTTAAATGGTGTTAATAATTGTTCCCATACCAATCTAACAATTCGTCTCCATCCTCCTGTCTCTTTACATGGCCGGCCCATCTCAGTCTTTCCGCTTTTATCGTTCTTACAATGTATAATAGACGGCTTATTATTTGATTCACTTAAGCTAAATAGTAAGATATGATATTGTAGTTTTGGTGGTGACGACTTGTACTGCGACCTTCAGATCTATTGTACCCCACCCTCTTCCTCTAAACGTTGGTATACTTTTAGAGCGTCTCCTCTAGTCTTGATTCCTTTAGGAATTTGGATGGGATACACGGACTGCAGCTCCTCTGCGTTCAAGTAGTGGGCCCCAAGATACGTCTCTTGCGGAGCAGTGCTCCGCAGTCTTTGAGCAGTTGTATGGGGTTTTGAGCAGATATATGGGCTTTAAGCAAATCTATGGTACTAGATATGATCTTAAAAACAATGTTATTTATCTAGTTCGTGTTTACTGCCACGAAAGTGAACTGGGGTCTAGTAAATAACAAACAAATATCTGTTTAATTCAATATCCTGCGTGGTATTAGCAAAGGAAGTAGTTGTTTCAACATGTGATTTGTTTTGTAGTTTTAAAAAGATTTAATAATATTATAGAGCTACCGGAAGGCTGAATATATTTATATATTCAAGCTACATTTCGCTTTAATAAATTGGTTATTTACTTCATTTTATAAACTAAACACGTCATATAACTATTAAGTAAAAACAATTTTCTCTTTGATTAGGTGAATCTGTTCGTTTGCTGTTTATAACAAATTGTTTGTTTTTTTTGTTTGTTATATAATATATTTTGAAAGTTTTGTTATTACCTGCAAGTAGTAATTAGGCATGTGTAGGAAAAATTTGAATATTATTAACACAAATACGTTTCGACTTTCATTATAATTTTAATTTCACAAGAAATTTTACTTCACTTGTGCAGTTCCAACTTGCTTTAAAATATGTGAAGGGTAAATGATACACTTACTTTCATTCATGTACATTCGTTTGAAGGTCTGTCAACAAAAGAAATATTTGTGTTATTAATAATTATTTGTACGTTAGTCTCTTTCCATGGAGTTGAATTATAAGTTAAAAAGTTTTTTTTTATGTTTTGTTAGAAATGCAGGAATGCTGTAGTTCAGTGTTTATCAAACTTGTGAATGACCCCTGATCCTTAAGCGCGTAAATCCTTTTCGCGCGTTTTCGTTAAGGGATGTTTTTCTTTTCATTCACAAAAGAAAATTTTCCAAGTGTTATAAATTGCTTACTTCAACCTAAACTTTTATCTTTTCTACCCCCTTTATGATATTCAAAACATCGCACAACTCATGCAATTTTAACTAAATTTTATATAAGTATAAACGTTCACAAAGTTTCAAGACTGCCTAAAAGTCTTCGAAATATGACCCGTGAGCATCAATACACCGCTGCGTTTTGTCCAATTTTCATAGGCTCCTTGGAACTATTTGCGCGGAAAGCTGCCAAGGGGCCACGTGGAAGCTGTCTGGGCCGCTGAAATCGTATCTAAAAAGTTCGTGGTAACATTGCCACAGTCACCCTACAGCCCCGACCTAGCTCCCAGTGACTTCTTTGTGTTCCCTCGAATCAAGAAAGACCTGAGAGGGAAGCGACCCTTTCAGGGTCTTCTTGGATATGAAACTTCTTGGATACCAAACTCAAATCGTTGTCCATCGTTTGGGAAATTTGATCTTCAAAATCTACGTTTTTCTAAACCATCATGTTTAGCTGAAGTTCCAACTTTTATATCCTCTCTTCAACTGTTCTGCAACTTACTGTCGTCCAACTGTTGCATCAAATCTAATTTCGAGTTTCAATAAATTGCAGTCACCCAAGTTCGAATCGCTTCTCTTAAAAGATCTTCATCGAAAGCAGAGTCAATATACTTAACAACTTCGTCCTGAATAACAATTTGGACCTTGTTTTATTTCAAGCTGTAGGCTCAAGTCTTGAATCTTCTGTTGGTATTCACCACACTAGGCTTCCACAGCTCTCAACGTCTCGCATTGGGTCAGAATCCAAAAAACCTGATAAATAGAAGTTGATGTTCAATCATATGTCCAATGATAAATCCGATATCAATTTTTTCAAAAACAAAATGGCTGATCCAAAATGGCGAATGACTTCCCCAAAAAAAGTACTTCCCCAAAGTACTATATTCGGTTTTTTGAGGTCGCTAATCACGAATCTGATATTTAGTTTTTTCAAAAACAAAAAGGCTGATGGAGAATGGTGGATGAGTTCCCCAAAAATGTGATTGATTTTCTCCAAAGTAGTATAAGAAGTTTTTCGAGGTTGCCAGTCGCGAATGTGAAATTAAATATTTTGTAAAACAAAGTTGTGACTACAAGATGGTGATGTTTTTGTTATGCTTACTATCTATTTCCCTACTATTTGTCAATACTTGACGCCCTTAAGGGGGTATGGAGGCTAGGCGGGTAGAAAAAAGACTGTCTGAAACTTATGGAAATATGTATTTTCACAGCCATTCTTATTCTTCGCATAATTTACTTAAAATAATATTAGTACACGATGTCCGATAGTAATAATAAATGTTATACACTTCTGTCCCTGTCTTCTAAATATTTAATTAAAAAATCATGGAAATAAAAAAACACCCACTTCTGCCCGCCATGGCTTTCATTGTAATATAAAGATAGTAAAACAATGAATCAAAAAAAAAAAATTGCAAACAGTCGCAACCAATTCTTAGCAATTTTGATTCATTGTTTTACTATCTTTATTTTACAGTGAAACCCAGGGCGGGCAGAAGTGGGTGCTTTTTATTTCCATGATTTTTTAAATTTTGTTGCAAGGAAAAGTAGTATTCAAGGACGATTTTTTGCAATGTTTTAAACATATGAATAAAATTTTAAAATATTATAATTTTACACTAAAATATTCTACATACCCTCAGTATCATCTGACATTTCACAAATTTTATCACAATCACTTTCTTCACTTCTGAAAAAAGTTATATGCACTTCAAGTGGAGTGAATTTTCAATACGTGCTCTGCGTAGCGCGAGATACTCGAGAGTGGTTATTTCAACAGTACTTAAAACCCATAGGGTAAAGATTAAAGCGGGCTATTCTTATCAGGATAGATGTAGAAACACTTCTAATACAAAACCTAATCATTGGAACCAACAAATTAGAACTTTTATTTTTGTTTTTTGATCAGGTTTTTCTGGCTCACTGTACGTCTGTCTAAACTGCTGTGTTCTTTTCCAAATTATTCTGGTAGGCCAATTGGTGGTTCATCCGAGATCTTCGATGTTAATCTCCAGCTATTCGTAAATCTTCAATGTAGAATCGTTGAGCTCAAGCAGAGCTTTGGTCTTCTTGGACAGATTGATGATTTCTTGCTGTTAGTCCTCCATTCTTTCCTGGCATTTGCGTACCTATCTTTCTAGGATTTGTTCGGTGCGTTCCAACAACATTTTGTCTAGCTCGGCTGCCAACTCCAATTTCGACATATTTTCACAATTTCTCACCATGTCAAACGAAATTATTCGAATTTTACTTCACTGATTCAACTTCAGTTTAAACTTATCGTAATTGCATACTGTATCCATTTACCCATCTCTACCCATCTATTTTGTCAATACAAATTATGTATTGTTCCTATTAAAAAGTCAAGATGAATGATATACCTGAACTATTCATCTTAACCATTCAGACTTTTTAATAGGAACAATACATACTTTGTATTGACAAAATAATTTAAATATAAAAGACTGCTTATTCCGATTAGATCCTTTAAAACCTATCAATGTAGCTCCAATTATTTTTTTTGTATGTAGGTTTACATACTAAAATATAGTCTATATTTAAAAAAAAGTTTAATAATATTATGTGATTAATGTCCAATAAAGGGTTATATTTAAATGTGGAATTAACTCTCAAAGAAAAAGTTGTTACAAATTTTTACGATTGAAACTTACGAGCGAAATAGTTGTACTTAAATCGGGAATTATCTGGTATTCCACGTTTAAGTAATATATAATAAATAATAGTAGTATAATATAGTCTGATAAACTATATAATAATTTTGTATATAAAAGTACAGTATAATCTTGATAATCCGGCGGGTTAATCTGGAATGTTCAATTATCCGGCGCTATGGGGAAACACGTGTCTTTCCTTTACGCTGTTCTGCACCGGCTATAGACCTCGCGCACAGAAGAAAAAGTAAAAACAACACCTTCCAAAAGTTCTTGGAAAAAGGTCTGGCCAACACACCCTGCTTTTAACTCTGAAAACTTGATTGACAATTCTGACCAAGCTAACTCCACTCTACAATTGTCTGTTCTATCAGTTCTAAATTTGTACATATTTGTTTGTATGTACGTTTACCTATATAGATCCATATTTTATTCTTTCTGAAATACAATTGTATATAAAATATGTAAAATTGTTATTGTTTTCTTTTAATCCTGATATTCCGGAATTTTTGATAATCCGGCGGTTGTCTGGTTCCATATGTGTCGAATTATCAAGATTATACTGTGATGTTATTGAAAGTAAACAAGTTTTTTTTTAATTAAATTTCGATAGGATATAATATGAAATAACAATGTCAATATTTAAAGGAAAAAAAATCTGCACAGATAAATTAGTGTTACATTATATTTAGATTACGTCTGTCGATGACATAAATTTTTCGAAATCGAGTTAACGTAAGCTGCAAGTCGCAAACAAACTGAAATCGTTAATTGGCGGTATTTAAAAGCAGGAAAAAGTTGTTACGAGTCAATTTACTTCTAATTACCTACTTATAATTTCCTTCAGAAACAACATTTAAGTTTATTTATAGAAACTCTCGGTAATCATATATTATACGATAAAATATAAATAGATTGAAGAAATTTGTTACATTCAGCCGTTTAAATGCACGTTTCTAAATATTCTGCATGCACTACATACTCTTGTACAAACACTAAACAGAAATTACCAATTTGAATAACTTACTTAACTACATAAAAACACAATTTTTATTCTTACAAAAATCTTTCTTTTGCAACGAATAATTCCTAGTAAATTGCAATTATTTTTTGCGAAATATTTGTATTGCTCTGTTATTTAACAATTACACATCGCGGTTAACATGATAATAAAATCCAGAAAATTAAAAATTTGTAACATGAAGCCTATGATTTGTTTAGACCAAGACTACATAGACAAGACAAAGCTAGACAGACAAGATTAGACAGACAAGACTAGACAGACTGAACAGACTAGGCAGACAAGACTAGACAGACAAGACTAGACGGACAAGACTAGACAGACAAGACTTCTTTTTGAGGATAGGAAAATACATTACGTACAACCTCTGGGGAGAATACTTCAGGGAGTGTGGGACTCCCCATCTGGATGTTCGAGATGGATATACCTACTAAAAACCGCTCCTCTGTTTTCAATTTTATAAAGAACCCTTCCTCCCGGAACTACCTTATTGGTACTACTTCCTTATTGGTTTCCTTGCGGATCATGTGTTTTCTTTGCTGTTTTATCTTCTTTTTCTTTCTCTCGAAAGACAAAACCACTTATTGCCTTCCAGTTTTGAAGCCTTTTATACATTTCTCCAACCGCGCTTTCTGGGGCCAGTTTACAGTTCACTGTTTTTTCCGCATGTTCACGTTCCACATTCCATCTTGGGCACACAAAGTATTTGTGGTATGCGTCGTCTTCTGCATTTTTACATTGTAGACACATTGGGCTTTCTCGTAATTTAAACCTATGTAGATAGGATCTAAAGCATCCATGGCCAGATTAATTTGGGATAAGTGGTATTATTAGCTGCGCATGATCTCGTTCTGTTCAGGTCTTAACATCGGGTATAAGTCTGTAAGTTGCTTGCCAGCTAGTTACAGTGTACAGCTCTTTAGGGTATCTTGTCTGAGACTCTCGGTGCCTATGTTGGTCTTTATACATTTCCCTTCTTTCCACCATGAGAAGTTCCATGGGGATGACGGAGGCAGCTACCATTAGAGCATCGGTGGAAGTTGTGTTTCACCACATGCACTTATACGTATCGCCATCGATCTCTGTACCCGAGCTATGTTATTTCTCCACTTTTTGTATTTTAGTACGTCTGTCCACATCGGTGACGCGTAGAGCATTGCTGACGTCAGGATACAGAAACTTAGCCTCCGTTTGTTCGTTTTTGGCCCTTCAATCGACGGCATAAGTTTGGAGATTGCCGCTGTAGTTTTTGCAGCTTTCACCAACACCCTTTCTGTGTGTTTTGTGAAAGTCATTCGGTTATCTATTGTTACTCCTAGATATTTGACCTGGTTCCTTGGTTTGATAATTATTCCTCTGATGTTGAAGTTCACTTTTTTAACGTTTTTAAAGCCAGTTAGCAACACTGCTTCCGTTTTTTGTGGTGCCACTTCTAGTTTGTGTTTTTCTACTCAGCTCTCTAGTGCTCAGTCCGTATTATTTTTAAGTATCCGCTCGTTTTTTGCCGTCACAATGAGGGCAAGATCATCTGTATAGACGATCAAATCCAGGCCGTCTTCTGCGCATATTCCGAGAACATCGTCATATAGGACGTTCCAATGTGTGGGTCAGAGGACCCACCCTTGTGGGACTTCTGCATATATGCGGATACAGGTCTTTTCTTGCTGAGTTTCCAGGACTAGATGCCTTTCGTTTAAATTTTTTTCAGTTTCGGGTCTGCGTTCTTCTGATCTAGAGCGTTCGTTATCATCTGACACGATGCACTATTGAACGCGTTTTTAATGTCTAGTAGAATTAAAGCGCATAGTGTCCTAGAGTGTCTTGTTTACCCCTTTCTTGTCTCTGTTGCAATGTCCATCACCTTTTGAATTGCATCGAAGGTAGGAGCATCCCTTTCTAAGTGTTTGTTCACGACCGCCAGGCGTTTGCGCGAGTGTGACCTGTTGTCAGGTTAGGTTAGGTTAGTATACTAACCTAAGTTTAAGTTTTGGTTAGTATACTAAGCTAAACAGCACTAATAAACTCTTCTGTATTGAAAGACATGATGAAAACATGCTATCGTTTCTAGCGATAAGTTCGTACTGGTTGAACTTACTGACGTCGCGAATGAATCGCGCGTTCCGCCGCTAGTTCGACGTGAACACACACAAACATCTCACGCGTTTGATATTGCCGCTGCGGGCTGCGCGCGCCAGTCGCTAGCTTGCCTGCTACTTAGACCGCACGTGCGTTTCGTACGTGAACGCCTGGCAGGCTTCCCTTAGACGTCTTCGTCGATTTTGTTGCACAACTCCTTCCAGCAGTTTCTTTTTGATGCATTGATGGATCTTTTAACTTCGTTCCTAAGACCTCGATATTCTAGGTAGCTCCCCTCCGAGTCCGCGTTTCTTCTTCTTCTTGCTCTTGTCAGTTTCCTTTTTTCCGCCGGGCAGGCTTCCCTTAGACGTCTTCGTCGATTTTGTTGCACAACTCCTTCCAGCAGTTTCTTTTTGATGCATTGATGGATCTTTTAAGTTCGTTCCTAAGACCTCGATATTCTAGGTAGCTCCCTTCCGAGTCCGCGTTTCTTCTTCTTCTTGCTCTTGTCAGTTTCCTTTTTTCCGCCGGGCAGGCTTCCCTTATGCGGGCTATATTTTCTGTCCACCAGTACGCCTCTTTGCATTTTCCTTAGACAAGACTAAACAGACGAGACTAGACAGACAAGATTAGACAAACAAGACTAGACAGATGAGATTAGACAGACAAGGCTAGACAAACAAAACTAGACAGACAAAACTTGTCAGACAATACTAGTCAGACAATACTAGACAGACAAGACTAGACACTTCATCGTGCACAACACTTATTGTACAAAGAATGTAGCATTTAAAAAGAAGAAGAACCCACGTAAAGTAGAATGGACCAACGCTTTCAGAAAAACGGCTTGGAAAGAACTCCAAGTGTGTACCTCAGTCTAGTGCTAAAAGTTCCTCGATCCGAATTAAAACTGAATCAAGGACTCGTAAGCGAAGAGAAACTACATGATGGCCACAAATCTCTCCAAAGTCCCAATCCTCAGAGCTATTCAAGCTCGAGGATACAGTCATATTGCACCAGTCGGGGGCGTTATCAGCTACGACCTACACACCACTGTCCTTTCCAATGGCACCATCGTAGCACCAGGTGAAAACCACTCTTCTATTTTCAGAATTTTTGTTTTCTTCCCTGGTAGTTCTGGCTGGTTCCCGTTATGAATGTGGAGATAATATTGGTGCAACCCACATCCTACGTCTTGCTGCTGGACTCTCCATCCAGAATGCCGGAATCATGTGCCACATCCAACAGATCGGAGCCAATTTCACTTGCTGCACCACCCGCGAAACTATTGCTTACACCTTAGAAGGCACCGCCGACTCCGTCCAAGAGGTATTGCCATACTTGTCCCAAGTCTCCAGCAGACAAGTCTTCAAACCGTGGGAAGTCGCCGATCTTATGGATAGGGCCAAGTTGGAATTGGCCTCAAGACCACCACAACAAAGGTCTATTGATTTGTTGCACAAGGCTGCGTACCGTCGTGGTTTCGGTAATTCGATCTAAATTCCCAAACACCAGATGAACAAGATTTCCTCTGAAACCCTCCAACACTATGTTGCCACCAATTTCTTGAGTGGACATGCTACAGTTATCGGTATCGGCGTTAACGATGCTGAACTTATGGATTATGCTCAAGGATTGGAACTTGAAAGTGGAGAAGGATGTCACGAACCTTCACCATATATGGGTGGAGAAATCAGGTCTGATAAGGAGGGAAACATGGATTACTTTGCGATTGGTGCTGAAAGCACCAATGGTAGAAACCTTAAGGACGTTCTTGCCTTTTCCATCTTGAAATGTGCTTTTGGCAGTGGACCATCTTGTAAGTCATGGGATGGTGAAAATGCCGATTTTCTGAACAAGGCTGCTGGTCATGGCTACCATACCATTGCTGCTTTCAATGTCTAATATTCTGATTCTGGACTTTTTGGCGTTCTTGCAGCTTCTAAAGCTAAGCATGCTGGACGAGTTCTTGCAGCTGCCATTGAAGTCTTGAAGAGAGGTCAGGTTTCCGATGATGATGTAAACAGGGGTAAGAATCAATTCAAGAGGAGGATTTTGACCAAGTTAGAAAATTGATACAAGACTTCCTATTATATGTGTTTGGACCGTGTCTCACGAAATTCCAAAATTCTCAAGTAAAACACAGGCTGGTCAAATCACTTACCTGTGAGGGCTGTTAGCGTCTCCTCCACGTGGGATCGTCCTTCCGGCGCCTTTTTTAAGGGAGGAAATGGGGATAGTAGGTATAGGGATTCCCTTAAAATCGTTGTCTTCGGGACGTTGGGTTCCTCTTCAGCCCTTTGGGCTCGTGATCACCCCCTGGTTAGCTTGTCTTGAAAACTGAATCACGCGTGCATGTGCCGGTCGAAGTGGGCTTCACGTTTTGCTCTCGCTCTCCACGCTTCGCACTGTCCAAGCGTACTTGTCGACTGATATATCAATTCGCGAAGAAATAATTAAATCGCGCGATTTCGGCACAGGTCGATACACCTTTTCCCCTTCTATTGATCGGTGCCGAAATCTATTCAAATGTTAAATTTAAAAACCTAGATTTGCTAAAATTGTCGCGAACACGATGGGAGAACAAGCTTTAATAAGAGGTCCATGGTCCATTAATCACTTGATGTTTTCGAGCCTCACGTGATTAATGGACGATAAGCTAACCTAAGGGGTGATGTTTTGTCAGCTGATGAAATTGCTGATGCCATCTACTCAGTTTGTGAAAAGAATGTCCAATATACGGCAAGTTCGATAGCATCAAAACCATTGTCCATTGCAGCCGTGGGTAATTTGGGGGAGCTGCCATCCCTAGATGAAATTGACTCACATAAAGTGAAGTCCGAAGGAAATGAGTGTAAATAAGATTATGATAAGGAATTGAACCAATTTCAGGGAGTTAACAGCAACAGTACCAGTATAACAGCACCAGTATAATCCTTATTTATGGCTCTTTATTTATTTATTTGACTAGACAGGCAAACTAGACAGACAAGACTAGACAAACGCTGGATCACGGATGATAAAAAGGATGCGGTATCTTTATATGCAACAAAGACCTAGCGGTCCTAAAATACGGAGTGGACCCGGTTTCGGACTATATATAGCTGCTAACTATCACCAAACGGTAGGCCCCAGGAATTGGAGCTATCCCTAGTCACTTTCGGCCAGGACATTCGGTGCCAAAGCGCAAACTGGTCGGAGGACTTTATTGCAAAATCCCTCTATTGGGCCTGCACAGGTACAGATAAGCGAGGAGAAACCATCTTGGACTGGATTCTGAGATTCTGAGACCCTTCCGAGTTCTGAGATTCGATCTAGATATGAGTAAAGTAGGGAACTCGCCCACTTTTGAACGCAGTTTAACTCCTCCATATTAGACTTTAATTACTCTCGCTACGGCGGACCTTCTGCATAAGTTTTAAAACTGGCGGATGGGAAACCCTAAGTGACCACAAGTACTTGTCTTACCGAATAGAGGTAGGTACAATAGATCAATCCGCAAAAAATGCATTCGTATCGGATGGCACGCAAGAAATATAAACGAGGACAAATTCGTAAATAAGCTGAAACAAATGACCGCTCATCTGATGCTCTGTACTACAAAAAAATTGTAACGATATCCTCATGCCACGATAGCATTCGAAAAGAATACAGGCATTCCGGTGGAGTGCGAAAGTTGCTGAGATGAGAAAGATCTGTTTTGGTAAAAGACGTGCCTACTAGCGTTAAGGGAAGAGGAGAGAGAGAGTGAGAGAGAGAGAGATTACTTACCATCTGACACAGGCCCTCAGCGGCCACGGGTGCTTCAGAGAGTATTTACATAGTTTTGGCAGGGCAAAATCAAAACAATATATGCGACTGGATGTGTAAGAACGATAGGCGAAAGGTACATTGAAAAAGGAAAAGATGTAAGTTTGTGTTTTGTCGACCCGGTAAATGCTTTGATTGTGCCCTGTGGATATTCTGAAAGAAAAAGGGGTGACCTGGAAGGACAGTAAGTTGATAAGCCAGTTATATTTGGAACAGCATGAGAGTCTGCGGCAATCTTACTTGGATTGGTTTGAAAGTATGTGGATAGAGTTGAGTCGACGAGGCAGAATGGAACCTGCACATAGCAGAACACCAATGATGATGATGGCGGGCAAGTGACGCTTTGTGTGAATACTGCGGCAAAATAGTCAGTGCTTCAAAGTACTTCAAAGCGAATGCAGTAGGTGGATATCCGAGAGAGACAAATGGAAGTAACAGACAAGCTTCAACCTAGAGGTGCAAACACTGGTAGACGTAATGCTACGATCACCAAGATGACTAGACATACACGGAGACACAAAAGGAACAAGACGAACGGACAAAACGAAATTACAGAAAACTAAACCAAAACCATAGAGCCAGCTTCCCGAACCCCCAGACACTCCAGTGAAAGTGGACGTACGGAAAACAAATGTAGATGCCAAGAACAGGGCGGCGACATACTTCAGGTTAATACTGTATCAAGAGCGGTTCCAGGATGTTCGTAATTCCCTTGAGGCGGGTATATTAGTGATATGCCTACTACGCCCCCCAGAAAAAAGACAAGACTAGGCAGATAAGACTAGACAGATAAGATTAGCCAGACAAGACTAGGCATGCAATACTTTTCTTTATTGTGGTTTGGGGGAATCTCTCATTAAACCCTCCTTTTCCGCTTTTTAATATGTGCCACCCCGGTATCGCAAATTTCGAATTCGTTCAGGGTTAGTGTCGTCTTGGTTGAAAATGCCTCTGCCTCGTGCGGGAATCGAACCCCGGTCTCCCGCTTTTCAAGCGGGTTGTTGTCTACTATACTACCGAGGAAGATAGACAAACAAGACTAGACCGAATAGACTAGACGGACAAGACTAGACAGACAAGACTAAACAGACAAGGCTAGAAAGACATGACTAGGCTAGGCAGGCAATGCAACCCTTTTATTGCGCATTGTTGGAAAACGTGGTCTTGTATTTATTGTTGTAGTTTTTAAATTGTTTGCATATTAACACAGAAGGATGCGTATTGAGACGTGCTATTTCTGCTCGTCGAAGATATATCCAGAACTTGCTATCCAGTTTGTCAGAAACGATTGCAAAATATTTAAATTTTGTCGATCAAAATGTCATGCAGCATTTAAAAAGAAGAAGAACCCACGTAATGTAAAATGGACCACAGCTTTCAGAAAAACGGCTGGGAAAGAACTTCGATGAAGGATCCACATTTGAATTTGAAAAGAGACGTAATACTCCACTCAAATATGATAGACAAACTTGGATGCATGCTGTTGAAGCTATGAAGACAGTGGAAGGTATCAAACAGAAACGCACTAATGCCTATATCATGCAACGTCTCCGCAAGGGTAGAGAACTTAAAACGAAAGGGATAATCAGGAAGTACAAAGAGATTTGGCACTTATTAGATCTCCAGCTGCAGGACTTACGATGCAGGCAGCTGAAGGAGTTGTTGAATAGATGCATGAGACTAACGAAGAAGATGTGATGGAAATTGAGGATGGCGGAGAAGTTACTTTCTAGATTAGGTATTTTTTAAATTTTAAGTAAAAAAAGATACTAGGCAGAGAAGGCTATTTAGAACTTATGGTCTTTTGCGTATCGTCCGCTTGACTAACAAATCATGTTGCTTGCACGTTGGTTGGATTTTTATTTTGTTTGAAATTGAAAGATTCAATATAATTGAATAAAAATGGCAAATTATTATTTTTTGTGCGCTTGGGAAATGCATGTAGGTCATTCTTGTGTTAAGGTTAAGTTGGGTCAAACTAAGTGCGGTCACACCGGGCTTGCCTAACCTGACCTAATCTATTCAAGATTAAGAACTTTCACGTTTTAGCCATTGGTAGTGTCCGACACCCAAATTAAAAATATAATTACAATTAACATTACTGCATACTAAATACCTATGTTAATTTGTCTTTCGAAAGATAACAAATATACACGTTTATAATTATACAAATCTTATCAAAATCTTAACTATCTTAACTGTTAAGATTTATGGAGAAAATAAAATTTTATGTTAAATTTTAGATTTGGAACATTTTATATAAGAAACTATGCATGTGATTTTTATGTGCATTTTTTAGAACAAATATATATTTTAATTTTTTAATAAATAAGAAACGTTCTAAAATTCAATCTCATTTATATTTGTGTGCTACTTGTTTAGTTTGCACCGAAGGCAGAGTTTTATATAAAAATTATAACACAAACAAGAATATTATTCGAAATTTTTCCAACCAATAGAATAACTAAAAATTAATTAGTACTTTCCAGAATTAGTGGGAACGGTTAAAATTAATTGACACGGATGCTGACCAATTACACAAATTGAGTAGATCTCAGCAAGTGAGCATAATTTTATTGTTATCCAAAAAAACAATAAAAATTAATTGAATCTGGTTTAAAAACTTCCATGGAGTTTTAATTGCCATGCATAATGTAAATTTTCAATTTGGTATTACCTGGAAAACTTCTAAAAGAATAATTTTAAACAATAATTTTGTGTAAATTACAATCAATAATTAAAGAATGATTCAAATGCTTCAATTTGCTATTTTTAATTACATGTTATAAATACCTGTTATAATAAACATCGATGTGTAAGCGAAATCGTTATGTGAACACGAGCAGTTATAATTCAATAAAATAAACGTTGGAAATTTTCGATATTAAAAGTTATTATTTAATAACCCTACATGGCAAAAAGGCCTTGTGGTCGGTAGCCTTTTGTTCATTTTATAGCTATAGAGATAAAGATTTGATAAAATATTGAGGTTTCTGGCAGAAAGGCCTCGACGACGGTAGCGTTTTATTTCATATTTTTCATATGTTTCAATAAATATTATCATTTTTTTCATCTTCACGTTTGGGTCTACATAGGACTACTGGGCTCGTTTTTACACTTTATATGGGCCTGCTGTTTCTTCTTAGTCCAGAAAGCTTTCATTTTCTGGCTGTGGAAAGCTTCCTCTCCTCTGTCCACTTTGCTCTCTTGGTTCCTGTGCTGTTTTTGGTGGTAAGTGCTGGTTTTGCTTGAATGGTCTGCCGGAGTTTGGACTGATCTTTTATGGTTTCTGGTGGAATTTTAAGTTGCTCTAGGTCTGATTTCACTGTGGTGAAACCCGTTCGTGCGTCTGCGGTGATTCATGCGGGTTAAATGTCCATAGAAACTTAGATGCCTTTTCCTCATAGATATGATTATGTTTAAATATTATCATTATTAATAAAGTTGCACAGATAAATTTCGTACACGCTGTATAGGTTTCACGGAAAAAAGTAAAAAAGTTTTGCAATTTTGTCGAAAACATAAATTGTCATTGACATAATTAAATTCCAAACTCGTGATTCTAATAACAACAGCCAACACATATTTAAAAAAAATAATTGATATCATTTCCTTCACATTGCAAAGCGTAGGTGCAAATTAACCAAAGAAAAATTCCAGCGTTACATAAGGATTACTCGTAGGTTTTTCTGTAACTAATGTTTGCCGGTCTAATTTATGAAAATCTCATTCATAATTTACGAGAACTGTTTGGGCTTGCGAAACCTAATAAACAATAAATATTGCTCACGAATTCGTGGAGGTCGCGCGGATTAAAATTCTTTATGGATGTTGCAAAAAAAAAAAAATGAATTTCCAAACTATTTCTATGCAAATTGTTTCGGAAATTTAGGTTGTCGATAATATTCTACAAGAAACATTTAGAATAAGTTAACCAGTACTATGTTGAGATAATAGACAAATGTAATATGCTAATTCATTATTAAATCGATGAGTGGTTTTTAAGTGGTTTACTAGCGTGAATGCGAAATATCTTTAAACATAAAACATATTTCTGCAATTTTTTATTGAACATTTTGGAAAATTAATTATTTCTCCGAAAATTAAATTAAAAAAAAATTTGAATGAAAAATTAAATTTTATTTCCAGTGTTCTTTGGAAAACTAAATTCTTGAATAAAAAATATCTCGATATTACATATAAAGACTAGAGAGACAAGACCTGATTATCTAAAGAAGATTGGATTGACGATCCTGATGTATTAAAAACATTAATGATTTAAATCTTTTGGGAAGGTAGTAAGTAATAATTGTTAAATGGACCATGTACACTATGTACAAGTTATTTATTATAAATCGTCGTCGTCGGGATTTCTTCGTTGCCGAAGATTCTTCCCTTATTACCCTCGGCGCCCCCCGAGAACATACAAATGTCTCGATGCCGTCTGATCTTATGGTGGTGAGTTTGTTGGTGAAGAAGGGGTGGTTGATTGTGAATGAGGGTGACTGTGCACAGAGTAACAGGGGGACTTACACGTAATACCCCGCCTGCTGCTACAGGTATAGGCTGCGATCCTAGTGGCACAGATAGCTGAGACAACTAGTGAAAGTGAGTAGCCTTAAGTAGCAAAGACAGTAGTCCCAATCTTCAGGGCTGAGGAACGCCGCGTACTTTTGAGAGTGTGTCTCATCCACCGCCGTCCATAGACTAGGTAACCTGTCCCTACCCAGTCTAGGAGACCCCCCCCCCAACACTCAGCTTGCTGACCTGGTTTCTCGCTGGGATTGGTTACCCAAGTTACCCAAGTTTTCACTTCCCGAAACCATTTCGGTTTCGTCCTCCTCTTCCTGAAGAATTCAAAATCCTCTTCGTCAATCTGGTACTGTTCCTCCTCATCAAGTGCCCATAAAACTGTATTCTCTTTTTACTCATTAGGGCTACAATTAGGTCTTCTGTTTTAGTCTCCTCTCTCCATCCTTGATATTTGGGCCTAGGATTTTTCGGAGCATTTTCCTTCCTCTCCTCCGGATGTCTTCAAGGCCACCCTTCCCAATCATGTCTAGTGTTTCTGGATACAGACTTTCAGGTCTGACAACAGTATCTAGGTGTCTCTATATGCACAGCGTAACAAGGGCACCACGTGTATTCGAGTGTGGATTTGTGGTGGAGAGGCTATGTGGCCGCTGGTGACTATATATTGCGCATCACACCCAAGACCCCCTATTATAAATCAGTAATTATATATATATATATATATATATATATATATATATATATATATATATATATATATATATATATATATATATGTATATATATATATATATATATATATATATATATATATATATATATATATATATATAACTGTATTGCTCTCCCTTTTTGACCACTTCTCTTGAAGTTCTCTTACGTACTTACTAACCACGTATCACCCCTGACTCAATATTTACAAGTACCCCTACTTAGGGATGAAAGTGGGAGAGCGCCACCCCTTCCCGTCGCAAAACTCAACAGAATCATATATAAGCAATAAAAGAGAATGTGTGCAAATATAATGTGTCCCAAAACCAGTCCAAAACCATTTCCTTCCAAATAGCTACCGACTTATTACTCTCCTTCCTGTTTTAAGTAAAATCCTCTAGTATATCCTCAAACCCTGACTATGGAACATCCTATCAAACACCATCCCAAAATATCAATTTGGATTTAAATTAGCCATAATTTATTCGTTCTTAACAATAACTTTCAGGCTTCCTATCTTCAACACAAACACTCAGCTGCCCTATTCCTTCACATCAATAAAGCTTTTGACAAAGTATAGCACGCCGCACAGTGTTCTGGATTTCAAAAAAGACCAAAAATAGAAATAAGTTTCAGATTTAAACGTGAATTGGAATTTAGGGGTTTTCCAGGTCGCTGATTACGAATATCATAGTATAATTTTAATATTCAAAATGGCGGATCCAATATGGCCTACAATTTTATTAAGAAATTATCAAAATTTCATATAAATTGGTATTTAAGTGTTTTCGATGTCACAGATTATGAATTTCATTGTATAATTTCAAAATTCAAAATGGCGGATTCAAATAGCTGAGCACTTCAAATTTGATCGAAATTTCATGTAAATTGGTATATGAGGTTTTTCGAGGTCACTGTTTACGAATTTAATAATGCAATTTTAAAATTCAAAATAGCAGATCCAATATGACCGAGCACTTCTTTAAAAATTATTCGGAATTTCATATAAATAGGTATATAAACGTATGAAATATTATGCAATATAACAATTAGAATCTGACAATTGCTAAAAATATTTATTTGAAAAAATTGTCGGAGTGGCAGTTATTATGGAATAATAACCACTAGCATAAGAAAGCCACGGTTCATTGTTTCAGAGAAAGCGTTCTGTTGCTCTTTGAGATTCCATCTCTCTTTTAGTGTGGACAGCAGCTTCTTCAAAAAATCTCGATCCTCGTCATGGATTTGAAAACATTCCATTTTAGTGATGAAATGTTCCTTCTAACGCTTACATTTAGATTCCAAGTCTAAATTCAAATCGTTCCGTATGTTCTCGAACAGTTCTCGACGAGTACAGCTTATTTTATCGAATACGCGATTCTAAAATGCAGACATAAAGCGATGTAATATTAAGTAATTTATTCACAATAATATTTTCGCGAAGTGTTATTCGAATTATTAATTGAAAAAATGAGGACAATTTATTAATTAAATAAAATATATATACATCCAATAACCCAACTGTGTCTGCTTGTAATCCTGAAGTAACAAACAATTTTCTCGGTGCGGCGGCACGCGCCTCGTTTTTTTAATCTCAGACGTACAAAAGCAGATATGTGCAGAATTTTCTTGAAGATTCTATTACAAAACATCGTAATCTATACGTTCTATATCTAAATTTCTTGAGTCTTGCTGCGGTGATAACTTTTTTGCTAATTTACGAAATTTTTTTTACAAGAAAAACCATTATGTAGACACATCTTTGACTCGATTTCTAACACACGCGAGTCTAAATTAATGAAAACATTATAGATGTTATTTATACCTTCCTTAATACCCTCGATCAAACAGAAATGAAAAAGGACACTCGACTAAAAAGTTACACGCACTTGAATTAACAATGATATTTCGGGGCCGCTACAGCTGTTCGCGCTATGCCGACAAGGTTAACTTTGTAAACCTAAAGTGTACCGTCTCAGAGAAAAAAGATTAGAATAACAGTCACCAAAGTATCCTTTTCAAGATTCTTTAGAAATAAACTCATTTGGTGACTATCATTTTTTCGAATTTTGGCCTTTTTTTCAGTGGCCAACCACTGTGCTCCGGACATGCATTGTAAACATTCCCCCGTTACTAAATATTCCCTCGTATCTCCTCTGCTTAACTAAGCATTTCCTTGAAGACAGATCCCTCCAAATCAAAATAAACAACTCTCTCCTCAATTCACCCCACAGCAAGGTCTTCCTCAAGGTTCCTCTTTCTCGCCAGTACTCTACAATTTATACTGCCACGATATAATTACTACACTGTCCATAAATATGCCGACGACACCGCTTTCACCTGCCATAATAAATCCCTTAGAAACACAATTGGCGATCTCGAAGCCTTGACGGACAAAACGATTACATGGTTCTATCGTTGAAGACTTTCCGCAAATCCATTCGAATGCCAGCTCCTCATTCCTAATCACAGAATTTTTCCCAAATGTCCCCACATACACCTAAGCACTATCGACATAGCACCCCCAAATCAGATGCCTAGGCGTGCCTTTTGACAACAAAATTCACCACCGACGTGAAACAACGAAAGACACAGATTCTCCAAAGGAGTAAACATTTCCGTAGCCTTACCCAAGGAAATAAAGGTAATTCCACCATAACAGCCACTAAAATATAGAAACCAATCTACCGCCCCCTATTTAGCTACGGACATATATTCCTCTCAAATGCTAATGACAGAACATTAAATATACTAGAAGTGATTATACTAGAACGTCATTACGACTGATGACCAAGCTAAGACATGCAAACAATATCCTTCATAATCCTTTCTACGATCTTCTATACGGACTCACCCAAGTTCCAAAACTTTTTGACAGACACAATTAACTACAAACAAAATGCAAATACACTAGCAATCACTGAACCATTTTAGACAGGCTATGTAAAACAACTACACGCAGCCGCCCAACTAAGACGCTTTAGGAAACAATTTACGGCAACTAAATTCATCGCCATCCTCATCTCATTCCAATCGAATATAATAATAATAATGATACGATACCATCATAAAAATGTAACATAATGTAACATGTAACATAAAAAATGGTACAAAGACCTACCGACTTCGAGGTCCTTCTGCCAGTTCCAATCGATTTTTTGTGTTTCTTTTTTTCTTCCGGACAAATTGTATTTCCGGGCATAAGGGCCACGTGGTCGGTATTCATAGTATTTTTGCAAAGTTTCAACTTTGTAGATAAAAAATTACTAATTTTAGAAAATTTTAATTTTAATTTTTTTATAAAAATCGAGACATTAGAATGTTTCTAATTTTGTTATAATGGGGCAGATTTTTATAAAACTTGCAATATTTCTTTATTTAATTATCCACAATATTTGTGCATAGTTTTAACTTTGTAGGCAAAAAAATGCCAATTTTCGACAATTTTAATTTAATATTTTTTACAAAAGCCAAGACGTTGGAAAGTTTGTAATTTTGTTATAAGTTTTAACTTATGCTGATTCCGACATTTTTTTTTAATCCAGATCGTGCAAAAATGTAGCCAATCCTCCTCTTCCACTCCTGAACATTTTGCACTCCTGAACTTCTCCATATCGAAAAATCCTCATCGCTTCTCCATATATATCGCCTCTTCCAAACTTTTCCATATCACTGTAATAGAATTATCAAAAAAATATATAATAATCAAATAATAAAATTATCATTGTAATAGAATTTTAGTTCACTTGAGGTTGTCTCTCGCTATGTGACCCGTCCATTGCCACTTAAGAAGCACTACTCTCCACCACATCTACGACCCCTGTTCTTCTCCCAATTTCGAATTTTGTCCCAAACACTGATTCACTGCATCTCTCGCTGGCAGACTCGAAATTTGCGATTTGCACTGTACATCGTTAGAGCTACAGTCTCGAGCCCATACGTTGCGATCGGCACGATTCATGAGTCATAAACCTTCCTCTTGAGGTTTATAGGGATGCATGGTTCCCGGAGAATGTAGCTGAACATGCCAAATGCCGCCCAGGTCAAACCGATACGTCTGGTGATTTCGGCTGTCTGATTGTCCTTTCCCAACTTGATGTTGTGTCCCAGATATACATCCTCATCGACTTTCTCAAGAGTTTGATTACCGATGGTGTCCATTATATTTCTCGGACTCACGATTTTTGTTTTCTTAAGATTCATTTTCAGCCTCACCGCTTGGGAGGCTTCTTCAAATTCACGTAGCAGTATCCCTAGTTCATCTGGGTCGCTGCTGGAAAGTACAATATCGGAGAAGCGATAAGGCGGCTTCCGTCGATGTCGACTCCCTTTCGCTCCCAAGAATGATTTTTAAATGCGTTCTCCAACGCTAAGGCAAAAAGTTTGGGTGATATGGAATTGCATTATCGGGCGCCCCTCCTGTCCAGTATTTCTCCCCAATCCTCTTCAAGCTTGACATGCAAGGTAGCATGTTCGTAGATATATTGAAGCAAGCTTGAGTATCTAGAGTCTATACAAGAACTATCCATCGCTCGAAGCACTATCCAGGTTTCAATCGAGTCAAAGGCTTTCTGATATTCCACAATTGAAAAAAAGATGCAGGGAATATAACATTCCACCATTTGGAGAGGAATGTTATATTCCCTGCATCTCTAGATTAATGTGCGCACCATTTGGATATCGTGAATCCTGCTGAATCTCCTCCTGAAGCCCATTAAATAGTTCGATGGGTTGGTAAAAGTCGAATCTCTGGTTAAGACGATTGGTTATGATTTTGGATAACAGCTTATAAAGGGGGGATAGTAGGCTGATTGGTCTATCATTTTCGATATTTGTACAGTCAATTTTTTTGAAGAACAAGATAACTTCTGTGTTCAGCCAAGGGTCAAGGATTTTGCCTTCATCGAGACAACTGCTCAGGAGTAGCAAAATTGCTTGTTTTAGTGTTTCTCCTTTGGCCTTCAGCATTTCGTTTATCACTCCATCTTCAGCAGGTTCCTTGTCGTTTTTTTAGTTAAAAAGTAAGCCAAATAATTTAAAAGGTTTAAAAAATATAAAAAAAATTCTATGTGAATTTTTATATTATAAGAGAAGAATTAAGGACACTATGTTGACACAAAGGTCTATCTACCTGTTGTACATCTTGTAATCTATCTACCTCTTGTACACTTGCACCTTGTATAAATCCAGGCAGAAGTTTACGCCAAACGTCGTTGAAAAAATTGGTTGTCACTTCGTCCCAAACTTGGCTGTTGCTTTCTTTCTTGTAGAATCATAGCATGAGGTCGAACGGCAGCTGTAACGCTTCTTTAAACATTTGCGCTTCTATTGAAATCGTAAATCTATCTCACAGAGCTCATCTGTTAACCATTATTGAAGAAAGAAGACGAAGTTTAGATCGGCCGTTTTAAGGGTTTTCCCATCATTTTCTTTCTCATCCTCGGTTTCTCCTTCGGGAGATTTTTTGACTGAGGACAATCTAATTCCTCCTTCAACTCTTCTAATTCTTGATTTGAATGTAGTTGGGCATGCACGTCTAACAGTTCGGTTACATCTTCTGTTGTGACGTCTTCGATTCCGTATTCGCGTGTAAGCATGATAATGTCTTCGTTTATATTCATTTTATCTACCTTTTCTTCACTTGCACCTTATATAAAACCAGGCAGACGCCAAACGCCGTTTAAACAATCGGTTGTCACTTCGTCCCAAACAGATTATTTTGCAGATTTTTTATTTTTTTTTAATGTCGTTAAATATCGTAAATCCAACGCCTTAATGATTTCTTTTAATGTTATGCGCAAATAATACGCTTTGGAATTATTTCGGTCACAAAATGTAAGCACAGTAGGGCAAACATATTTTTTATACAAGCCTGTAAAAACCTCCCTAGTGACTCGGTCCTTTTTATTCCACCTCCAAAAAACTGGAGCAGTGAGCTTTTACAAGACCTTTAACAGTCCATGGATTCTGGAAATGGTACACTACCATTGGCTTTAATTTTAAGGAACCTGTAAACATTTGATCCCAAGAGAACAGTCAGTTTATCCTTGGCCGCTTTAAATCTAGAAGCGCTACGTTCTTCTCGAGAAATAAACGTTCTCGATGTCAACTTCTTCCATTAAAGGCCTGTTTCATTGAAATTGAAGATGAGATCTGCAGGGTAGTTGCCTTGTTCCATAATTTCTTAAAACATCTGAGGGTAAGCTACCGCTTCTGCTCCATCAGCGCTCACTGCTTAGCCGCTTAATTTAATGCTGCGGATAATCGTTCGAGATTTAAATCTCGCTTGCCAAAAAGTTTCCTCACCGTTTTCTTGCACCTTCGAATTAGAAGCTTGTGCATTTTTTTGATTCGCGTCGTCAACCCACAATGCTAATTTCTCTAAATATTTGATCCAGCTGTAAGTTATGTGCTTTACACATACAGCCGCTGTCTTCTTCTTCTTCTTTCGAATATTCCTACTTTGGACCACGCTTGTTCAACTGTTGGGCTTTGACCTTTGCCCAGTATTGTCGCATCTTTTGCCGGTGTAACTCCTATCTCTCTTCTGTCCAGGAGGTACCTTTCCTTCGAGTTTTTCCTGAAATCCACGGACTTCCCTTAAGGTGCGTCTCACAGACTGTCTGTTTTTGAAATCTGTTACTCCCAGTTCTTTAATATCCTTCTCGGTCTCTGTCAACCAAGTGGTACGAAGCTTCTTGTTTTGCCAGAAGGTGAACAGACGGTTGGTTAGTCGGTTTGGAGGCAATCTTGCAATGTGGCCATATAAAGCTACCCTTCTTTTCCTTGCACAGTCAGAGAGCATCTCAATATGTTCGTAGAGCTCAGAGTTATGCCGTCTTCGGAATTCCCCATCTTCCTTTACCGGGCATAGGATCTTCCTGAGGATTCTCCTCTCTCTGATTTCCAATTTCTCTATTAGACCCCTTCGGTTCAAGGAAAGACACTCCATGGCATTTAGGGCTTCTGGCCGTAAGACTGATGTGTAGTGCTTAAGTTTCAGGTTGCGTGATAGGCATTTCTTATTGTAAGTGTTCTTAGTCAGCCGATAGGCTAGTTCTAACTTGCTGACTCTCTTGGATAATGATGCTCTTTCTGATAAGTTGGGTTCAATCTATTCGCCGAGATACTTAAATTTCTCAGTCCTCTTGATGTTTCCCTGTTCTAGTAACATCTCTCTGTTTGCTTCTCTAATGTTGGTGAAGAATTCTGTTTTCTCCAGCGACACTTGAAGACCCACTTTGGCAGCCTGTTTTCTGAGACAGTTTACCTGCATTGTTGCCATCTCAAGAAAATCAGCAAACCGTGCCATGTCATCTGCAAAGGCCAGGCAATCTATAACCAGTCCATCGTTCTTACGTCCCAGGTAGATACCACTCTGAGCACCCAAATTGTTCAGTTCCTTGCGCCATTCTCTCATAACCTTTTCAAGGACACAGTTGAAGAAGACAGCCGCTGTCTATTGGGTGGAATGTTTTATTTTCTCTGCGTTTTTCATGATTGTTGTCACAGAAGGGGGTAAATTTAAATATCTGCAGACAAAAGGTCGGGTTTGGCCGTCTTCATTACGTCCATTTGTGTCTCTAGGGATATTGTTTTTCTTGCTTTTTTCGCACAATTTTTGTGTCCTACATCCAATCTGTGGATGTTTTAATTATTATCATTTATCAAGTTATGGCTGTTTTCAGATTGATCTCGTGGTCTCCCTTAGCAGTAAAATGCAGGAGCCACACCGGACTAATAATTATATTTTATTTATATTATTAGTCAATTTGTGAATTAATGACCATAGTGTCCTTAATTTTTTTCTTATAATTTAAAACTTATTTATAGCTAATTATGTGGCTTTTCAAATTGTTAAAAAAACAGGAACTAGAGAACCAAATTTTTAGAAACACATTTCTTGTTGGAAAGTGTAAATCGTTCTAGTCTTAAGACAAAACTACAAAGAAAAGGTTACACAAACAATAAACTAGAAAAAAAAATAGGTAATTACCAAAAAAATGATGAATTATTGATAAAATCGATTAACTCAATTCTTAGTAAACAATTCTAATTAGTCCCCTCTAAAATGTCTCTCTCGTACCTAAAGGTGTTAATTTGTCTCAAACGTCCAAATTTCCGAAAGCAACGTATAGACAGAACTAATTTTTAGGAACTGCATCAATTTATGTAAAACATGTAAATGGGAATCTACACGTGTTGACGCGGCGTAAGTAGATCAGTATTAACACCGGTTTTTCACGCGGATTGCCCCAGGCCCCAATAATAATAAATTCGTTGAACTAATCGCGCACACACATTACAATGTTATTATTTATAAAAAATATGATACGACAGAAAAATAAGACTAATTAGAAGAATAAGAATAATTTAAACGCATCGCTTTAACCTTTGGAATTGCAGACGTATAATAAAGAATGTAATTAGGGCCATCAATTAGGGACACTAATTACTTGAACAATTAAGTAGGTTTAAATATTAAATGTTGATTTTTAAGCTGTTATCGTAAACTCGGGTTGTTAGATGTCTTTTTTTAAGAACGTAGTCTGGTTTGTATTGTGATTAAAAAAAATAAAAGCGTGCTTAAATTTATAACACCGCTGCAAACGAATATAATAAATGTCTAAACATTTTCGAGTGTAACGAGTAAAAAGCGCAATAAATTCTTATAAGCGCAATAAGTTTTTTATATTTGGCATTGAATTAACATTTTATTATTGGTGAATATATGAACGTAAAAAAATACGATATTTATAATTCATTAAAGCGATGTTGCACAATTATATTTTAGGTAGACAACAATAAATCACACCGTCTAAAGCCCAATATATCAAAAAGTATATTCTATATATTTATTATTATTTAATTATTTCCACATTATTTTTTTAGTAAAGTACACAAACAACATGAATTTTGTGCCTGAGTTTAAGGTATGCTATTGCAATAGGCTTCTTCTTAATCTTGTTTTCATGTCTGAAGAATTACACCAAGGTTATGTACACTGATTGCTTAGTTGTTTCCATTGCTTGCGATCTTCTGCCGCTCTTAAGTTGGTTTGCAGGGGTTGTCCCGTTATGTTCTTGATTTGGTCCAACCACTTCGACAGGGACCTGCCTGGCAGTCTTTTTCCCTCAATTTTGCTCTATACGATCAACTTCTCCAAGTTGTCTTGTGTTCTTCTGGTTACGTGTCCAAAGTATTTTAGGATGAGTCTTCGACATATTGTGGACAATCGGTCTTGAATTCCTATTTCATTTATTATCGGTGCATTAGTTCTCAGTGCCGTCCAAGGTATCCGGAGCAATCTCCTCCAGCAATACATCTCAAATGCATTTATGCGTTTTCTGACTGACTCTGTCGGAGGACAATAAAGTCCTCCGACAGAGTCAGTTGTTCAGAGTCAGTCAGAGTCCTTGTCATGACTCAGAGCCGTATGCGAATATAGAGAACACTAATGTTTTAACCAGGGACACTTTTGAATTTTTAGTTATTTGTCTGTCTTTCCATATCTTGACTAAGTTGGACATTGCGGTTCTAGCAATCGATATTCGTCTTCTAATTTCAGCTTCGCATTCTCCCTTGTTGGTTATTGATGCTCCCAGGTAAATAAATTCCTCGACAACGTCGATGTCATTATGCAATAGGTCTATCGACAAAAAAAATCATAGAAAAGTTTGCTTGAACAAGGATTTTTTTTTATTAATCGTTGCATCATGAAGAAAATACAGTAATTATTTAAACAAGTCTTGACTAAACTAACCATTAATTTTTCTCTAATCTACAATACTACGCGGCGTAATCTAATGTTCACCCACTGGTGTTCAAAAGTTTTCACCAAACGTTCCAGGAACATTACACACTTAGCTCTATCCTCGCAGTCCTCGCACTATACTAGTTCGTGCGGTTTATGTTTTTCAGTCTTCTGATTCCAAGTGTATCCAGGAGTTTCCAGGACGCTTCACCGTTGACGAAGTTGTGGAGCCTCAGTTCGTGGTTAGCAGCAAGTCTTTTAATCGCACTGGCAACATCTTCGATGCCAAGGTCCCGATGAATGTCGCTATTTCATACATTACATATACCACGGTGCATTAACAATATTTCGTAGAACCTTGTTTTGAAATCGCTGAATATGGTTCATGTGACATGATTTGGCACACCCCCAGGGTTGAATGCCATAAGTCCACAATGGTTTTAAAGTGGTTATATAATAACACTTTGTTGTATATTGACAATTTTGAGTTGCGACCTAATAGCCAATAAATTTTTCGATATTTTATACCTAATGCTTCCATGTTCTTTCCAAAGAAGTTTTGTAACTATGGTTATACCTAGGTACTTTCTGCGTTTGAGTATGGTATTATGTTATTGTTAATAGTTAAGTGTGTTTGGTCCCTGATTTACTTGTTGGTAAAGTTAGTACGTGGTCTGTTAGAAAAGTATCCGACCTTATTTTTTATTTTGAAAACCTGATGGATTTAAATCAAGCGCGCTTGCATGAGTCTGTAATTTTCCCGCCTGTAGATCAGTCGAGCTGTGTTCGAGTGACGTAGTGTGTAGTGTTCTCGTCGGTTTTTCAATGCAAGTAAAATGACCGAACGACTGGAGCAGCGCTACTGCATCCAATTTTGCCAGAAACTGGGCGACAAAGAAGTGGAAACCATTCGGAAGATTCAGACGGCTTTCGGTAACGATGCTATGGGCATCACACAGATTAAGCAGTGGAACTACCGGTTTAAAGACGATCGCACATCGGTGGAAAGCGAGCCACGCTCTGGTCGGCCATCAACATGCCGAAATAACCATGTCATTGCCAAAGTGAACGCTGTGGTGATGCGGGACCGTCGTGTGACTATCCGAGAAATTGTGACTGGAGTTGTGGTCATCAGGAAATTGGCGACTCCATCACGACAATGCTCTAGCACATTCTTCGCACTTGGTTCACATTTTTTTGGCGAAAAACCAGACTCCTGGTTCGACAGCCTCCTTACTCTCCTGATATGGCCCCCTGCGACTTCTGGCTATTCCCCAAAGTCAAGAGGCCATTGAAAGGAACGCGATTTCAGACAAGAGAGGACATTGGGCTGCAACGACAGCCGAGCTAAAGTCGTTTCCGAAAGAGGCTTTTTCGTAATGCTTCCAACCATGGCGGCACCGATGGGAGAAGTATGTTGAATCTCAAGGAGAATACTTTGAGGGTGATTAGGTTTTCAACGTTCCAGGTATGACAGTTTTTTTTACCGGCTAAAGGTCGAATACTTTTCAAACAGACAACGTATGCGTAGATTTGGTTTCATTCAGCTTTATCTACCAGTTTTGTGTCCATCTGGATATCTTATTAGTAGCTTGTTTAAAGTTTTTCTTTAGCTTCGGTTGCATTATCTGCAACTGCCATAAGTGCACTAGAGATGTTTTCAATTTCTAGTAGATCCCACTATAGAGAAGATAAAATATAGGTTCCAGCACACTATCTTGCGGGTCACATGCTTGTATTTTTTTTATTTTTTGGAGTAATTTACAGTATCACAAAGCATTTTTATCTATTAGTGTCTTTCTAGCCGACCTGACAATATTAAGTAAAATTATTTGAACTGAATCAAATATTTTTATCAAATATTTCAAATACAGTTTAAAAAAAAATTATTTAGTTTTTAATTTTCTCTTAAGATTAAAATTAGTTAACTATTCTCGCAGATTGTTTACTGAGTTTGTAATGATCTCAACGGATTCACAAATCTCACTGTCGGAAATTATCAATGGCGGTGATAATCTTATGATATTTTTGTGCAAAACTTTTCCTATTATTCCATTTTCCATCAACTTTGTACAAATATCTGCAGCATCAGCATAATCTTTGTTGATAACTGTCGCATTCATTAACCCTTTTCCTCAACAAGTCATGATGTCTTTATCAACTGAGGATGAAAGTCCATTCCTGAACATTTCTCCGACATTCATAGCATTTTCAGACAGCTTTTTGTTGAAGTATTTCAGTAGTTTTCATAGTACTCCGGGAACCCAGAGGATTGTCTTCGTATATTGAGCCTCGTATATGAGTGCCTGGTCCGATTACATCCATGATATCGTAGCTCGACAAACAAGCCGAGACTGGATAAACTCCTCCACCTAAACCTTTGCCTAATACTAAAATGTCCGGTTTGACGTCCTCTGCTAACCTTCTCTCAGTTTTTTCCATGACTGATTGAATTTCATCAGCGATCCACAAAACATTGTACTTGTCACAGATTTGTCTGATTCCTTTTAAGTAACCTTCGTCTAGAACGATTGCGCCAGCATCGCCTTGGATCGGCTCCACCATAAACGCACACACCAATGGATCCTTCAAATATTCTTCTAAGGTTTCTAGATCGTTGAATGGGGTGCACTGAAATCCAGGCATAAGTGGTCCAAAACCTTCACAACAGGTTGGATCTGTGGAGGCAGAGATGGCTGCCAATGATCTTCCCCAAAAGTTTCGTTACAAAAAATTATTTTTGCCTGATTTATTGGATTTTTTTCTTCTGGTAGCGCCATTTTCTAGCAATTTTACAAGCAGTGTCATTAGCTTCCACACCTGTATTCATGGGTAACGTATTATCATATCCAAAAAATTTAGTTAACCTTTCTGAGTATTCTCCAAGAACATCTGAATAAAAAGCTCTAGAGGTATGATGAAGAACTTTCGCTTGTGCATTCAAAGCTTCCAATAATTTTGGATGGCAATTTCCAAAATTGTTAGCTGAGGATCCGCTGAGGAAATGAATCATGCCTTCCACATCCCAAACGTAAACAACTTTTCCTCTGCACAGGGCGACAGGCAAAGGATTATAATTTCTCTCAGCAAATTTCGTTTCTCTATCAATATTATAATTTGAAGAAATATTCTCCTCGAAATTTGTTTTGGGAAGTAGGTTATTTATATATTTATATATTTTAGCTCAGTGTAATCATTTTCCTGTTTTATACGAAACATTCTATCTGTAATGTATGACTTTAGCAATTCAACATACTACTTGGAAAGAGTTGGTTTAATTTGTGGACAAGTCCCTGGTACTAAACCTTGTCAAATGCCTGCGCAACATCTAAGAAGATCGATGCGCAGACTTTCTTTTCTTCTAAGGCGTTTTTCATAATGTCAGTAATTCGATGTATTTTATCCATGGTAGAATGCTTACATCTAAATACAAATTGGTGGATGGGAATTAGGTTTTTCTTCGCAATGATTGGTTTTAATCTCTTTAAGAGCAATTTTTCTAACAGTTTGGGGATTATCGTTAGTAAGGAGATAGACCTATATGATTTGACTTAATGTGGTGGCTTGCTAGGTTTTGGTATCAAGATTTTGGTACTTGGTATCTGCTATTTTCTAGATATTAGGAACATACTTACTACTAACCTAACCTAACCTAACCTAAACGCTGCATTGTACATGTAGATTAGAGCTGTTTTAAGATTTCTAACTATATCTAGCAGCATAGTGTCTGCTTGCGTTTCATTCGGCATAAAAATTTCTTCCAGATACTTGGCGAAGAGTTCTGCTTTTTGCATTTTTTCCTGAGTCCAGGAACCATTTGCCATTCTTAACGGCGGAGCTTGGTTAATCAAATTTGTTTTTTTAGTTGCCTTCCATAGGGAGTATTCGGTATCACTCTGCGCTGTTAGAGCTTCAAGGTAGCTGCTAATCGAATCTTCTTTAATTTTTATGATTTAGTCTCTGTGTTCTGTTATTTGGAACATTTTTATCTATTGGATCCCTAGTTTGTTGCCATACCCTTCTCTAGCTTTCCTCTTTTCCTTTACCATTTCCCTGATTTCATTTGGCAAGTTATTTCCCACTGTTATCCTGATGTAGATTTTGGTATTATTCCATGTTGCTTTTTGTATGGCTTTCATAAAGTTTACTGCTTCAGTATGAAGCTGCTCTTTGGTTCCTAATTTAATATTTAAGTTGATAATTGACTCTCTAATTGACTCTCCCAGTCAATTGTCTTGTTAGTCTGGGTGGATTTTCTTATTTTTTAATGATTCTTTGACTTACGGTTAGAACTACTCCTGACTGAGCGGAATTCAGGTTAAAATTTTCTTCGATATCAGTGAAGGTAGGTGATATTTTGCTTGAGATAAAGAAGTCAAGCAGATCGTGGATTCTGTTATGATCTGTTGGCCAATATGTGGGTTTACCAGTCGAGTGGTAGTTGCACCCAAGTTCTCTTATAGCATTTTTTAGGTATTTGCCTTTGGTATTACTGAGCCTAGAACTCCAGTCTGTATGTTTGGAATTATAGTCTCCTCCTACAATAAATCTGTAAATAAATAATATACACCACCTTTCTTCTTTCTTTAAGTTGTACCTGGGTGGGATGTATATTGCCCCAACAAATAGTTTCTAGTTGGTTGTTTGAATCACTACCATTATTAGCATGCATTTCTTCTCTATGGAGGTGTTGTGACTCGTAGTGTTTGATACTATCTCTGATTAGGATTGCGCTTCCTCCTTTAGCTTGAATTTGTGGATGAGTCGTGTAGTAGAGTTGGTATCCCCGCAGTTTTATGTGTGAATGGTTTGTAAAGTGTGTCTTTGAAATTAGACATATGTCTATGTTCTGGGTGTCCAGGAATAAGTGAACTTCATTTTGTCTCTCTAGAAGCCCATTAGCATTCCAAGTCGCTATTCAATTTCTGGTAGATCGCACGTATAGAGAAGATAAAGTATAGGTCCAAGCACACTACCTTGCGGAACACCTGCTTGTATTTCTTTTAGCTCAGTGTAATCATTTTCCTGTTTTATGCGAAACGTTCTATCTGTAATGTATGACTTTAGCAGTTCAACATACTGTTTTGGAAGACGTTGCTTTAATTTGTGGAAGTCCCTGGTGCCAAACCTTGTAAAACGCCTGCGCAACCTATAAGAAGATCGATGCACAGACAGCTGCTCTATTGTCTATTTCTAATCTGTTCAATATTTCTGAAAAGAAAAGAATTTCTGATTTCATAGTTTTTTCTTGTGTATCAAATTTAAACAAGGAATATGTAAAATGAGAAGATATTGACGTTGTCTTAAGTTTAATAGACCTTTTTACGGTTAGTTAAGCGCTTTCGCATCCACCAAGTTTGAAAGGCGGGAACATTAAAGTTTCTGACACATATTTAGTTATACGTCAACAAGTTCGGGCACTTTTTGATGTATAACATGGCCGAAATTGACACATGCGCACAAAAAAAATATGAAAAGGTCTATTATTACAATCTAGACCAGTGGTTCTCAAACTGGGTGCCGCGAGAGTATGCCTGGGGTGCCGCAGCAGTAATCAAAAAATGTAAAAAGAAAATTACATGAGGAGGTAAACGAATTTGAGTTCCTACTTTTAATGCAGATTATGGACAATTGGCTAAAATCTAGATTGGTCTAAATCATTCAAGTTCGTCTCCCTCGGTCCGCGAAATGGCAACTCATGACCAAAAGATAATCCTTGGAAAAATAAGGAAATATGGTCCTAGCTACCTCACGATGTGAGCTAGCATCGTTTGGCTTTGTTTCTGTTGGGAACGAACAAGAACCGGAAAATCTATGCGTTATCTGTTATAAAATTGTTGCTAACAGCGGCTTGGTTCTATACAAATTAAAAAGACATCTGGAATGCAATCAGTCTGATTTAGTACATAAAGGTGAAGAAATCTTCATACGAAATTTGTCCAATTTCCGCGATTTTTGTTTAGCCCGACAATGGTGCCGCGAGATTTTTTTAGCTCGATAAGGGTGCCCTGGCAAAAAAAGTTTGAGAACCACTGATCTAGACGGACAGAACTAGACACACGGACACTAGATAACAAGAAATTTTATTCTCTACAAGTTTTATTTGAAACATTTTTTAAAATCCCTGTTAGTTTTCAAGTTATATTCGCATCCTTGAGACAAGATAACAAGGACAGTTTTTGTGTATAGTTGCGTATTATATGGAACCCCCAAATTATACAATTATTTTCGTTTGCACTAATCGGACAAGTTTAAATCTCTCTGAAAATGGACAGCGTTTATAGTTGTTGCCGTAAAAATAAAGCTTTAAATCAAATTGCATTTCTAGGAAAGTCTGCTAAGTTATTTCTGATCTGTATGAAATGCAAGCCAATTGAAGAAGCTTCCAAGAATATCAACCATAATCACATGGTTTAGATCACAAACAAAACCACTGAACCCCATTAGCGCAAGAGCTTCATAAATTTAGATTCTTTTTTTTTGCTTTTATTTATTTATAAATTACGTAAAGAATATCAACAATTAATATTAAAATACATTCAAATAAATAAAACCCAAAGCTCGCAATACAATTACAATTTGAATTTAAAATATTATTTAAAGATTTTTCTTGTTTTTAGCTTTTTTCTTGCTTTTAGCTAAGTTATAAAACATAATGTGCGGCTAAATTGCACAATATTATATTTTGATCTTAAATGAGAAAAATCAAAATATTATGGTGATGATCTTTAAGGTCCTCATACATTTATGTTTATGTAATAAATATGTTTCTTATAATTATAATGTAACTAGCTATAACCCGCGGCTTCGCTCCCGTGGATTTTAATATCAGTCACATTAATTCAGGTCAGCTTTCTTTATCATTTTGAATGATTATCCTTGGGTCCCCTGAGTAATATGAAGATAATATGAAGTAAGATGAAGTAATATCCCTGAGTAATATGAAGACTAATATTGAAATAGACTGTAAGATTTGTAAATTTTCTCCAACATTTTCGTATGGATTTTATTCCAACTTTGCACACTTATTATCAAGTAAAGATTTCTAACGTTCATTATAATCCTTCTTTGAAGAATATTTAACCTTTTTCGGTATAAAAATTAATTCTTTTAATATAAAAATAAACTTTTGTTTTTTCTTTGGTTCTTTTACTTACAATTAGGTTGAAGAGATATGTCCATTCTTTACTAGGCATTGCGACTACCGCTGACACTGAAATATAGAAGATCACTAGCGGACACTGAAATATAAAAAGATCACTTTTCTTGATTTTGTACATGTAAGAATAGCATTAAGAAACCATTTCGAAAAATTATTTGAAATTTGAGCAGGTTTGTATCTGCGAAGGAATGTGATAAAAAAAATGAATTGTTTGTTTTATTATTGATTGGACGTCGCAGTTAAAAACGCAAATTAGTTAAGGCTCGTAACTAATTGTGTGTCGAAAAACCGAATGTCGAATTGCTGACCGCATGCAAGTTTGTAAGGATTATGAAGCAATATATTTTATATTCAAAATAAATTGTGGGTTATCGACCCGGCGAGCCTTGATTATCGACTTGTTTGTATAATATTTTGGCAATTTGCGAGACCTAATATTTCCATAACTTATTTTTTATTAATTTATATTTTAAAATGTGGTCCATCCACTACCATGTCAGATCCCAAACAACATTGTATCTTACACAAAACAGTCAATAATAATAATAATAAATTCAACTCATTTCAGGATCTATAATATTATTTCATTTTTAATTACATTATAATTACAAGAAACATTAAGGTTTAATGGTGCTGAAAATGAAAATGGTGCTGAGTTGAATAATTATGCAACCTATATCTCTGAAACCGAATACCATTTTCCAAAAATCTAGCTATGGGGGCCGCAAATATATAAATTCAACCTGTTTGTAGCTCTGTAATATTAAGTCTTATTAAGACTATCAACAAATCTCATGTTGAAACAACTACTTCCTGGCTAATATCATAAAAATAATGTAATGTAATTTTTTTGTCCATCTTCCATCCTCTCTTCTCATGTGATGAGAAAAGAGGATGGAAGGTGGACAAAAAATTACAGAATGGAGACCGAGAACTGGAAACGAAATCCAGGCCGACCTAGAACTAGACGGAGGGACGATATCGTAAAACTAAGAGGAGGACAATGGACAAGAGATACCGCAGATCGCAGTCAATGGAATCAGATAGGTGAAGCGTATATCCAGCAATGGAGTACTTAAACGCTGCTTATGATGATGATGATGATGATCATAAAAGTTCTACCTGTTCGTAGCTCTATAATATTAAGTCTTATTAAGACTCTGAACAAATCTCATGTTGAAACAACTACTTCCTGGCTAATATCACACAGTACATTGAATTATGCAACAGACATTTGCATGTTATTACTAATCCCGTTACATATTCATGTCACTAACAGCACTAGACAAATAACATTGTTTTTAAGATCATTCTATCTAATATCTATTTGCTACGCCTAGAATTATACTAAATAAGACTATAGCAAAATAGTATACCTTGCTGTAGAACACCCGTTATTAAATACGTGTACATATAAAATTATCTACGGAGAAGATACTATTAGGATTGATACAATGTTTCACATTTTTGTGCAAATTCATTCGCTTGTGATTTTTCTTGTTATATAATATTATTACTGTTATTTAAATAATTGCCTTAGAGAGTAAAAGCTATTTTTTATTCGTACATTTTATTGACTGAATAATTATTCCATATCAATTGATTTTTTCTACAAATTATATTGAACATTATTAATTGCATTACGTAAGATCGCAACGGTTATTTTATATTGTAAATATGTACTTTTACCAAGTTCTATTATGCTTCATTTACTAATAATGTGTTGTTATTTTAACTTTAGTTCAGATTCTTTTTTTCCATTGCTTTCCAATTTTTCTATTTATTTCAACATTTCTAAAATAACTGTTGCTATTATCACTATTATTATTACCTTTATTGGCATTATTATTAACGCAATACAGAAACTTCTTCACTATACAAAAATTCTGTTCCTCTTTTTCTTCTTCCTAGCGTTTCTCCCGCCTCGTGGCAGGGTCCGCTGTGAGAATTCATTGTCTTCATTTCTTTCGGTCTTGAGCCATATCTGGGTGTAGATGTGCAGTCTTCCGGTCATTATGGATCGTAATAACCCACCTCTGCCTTGGTCGTCTCTTGCGCCTCTTTCCCGTGACTTCCAGGGTATATGCCGACTTAGCTATTGTGTCTTCTTCTGCACGCAGCACATGGCCAAATCAGCGTAAACGGCCTTCCCGCATTTTCTGATGGATCAGCGCTCCGAAACGTTTCCGTATAGCAACATTGGTAACATGATCCATTCTAGTGACGCCGCCTGCCCACCTAAGCATCCTTGTCTCCATGACTCTTAGCCGACGTTCCACCTCTTTTGTAGTGGGCCAACACTCGGTACCATAGAGTGCGACTGGACGGTTAACAGTGCGGTAGATCTTGGATTTAAGGTTTTTCGTCGCACGCCATTTCAACCAAGATGCATGCGTCCTTGCGTTGACCTAGTCAATAATTCTTCCATTGTCAGAGACAGTAGATCCAAGATATTTGAATTTTATTACACAAGGGAGATCTTCTCCATCAACGCTGATGGTCCCAACCTCTTGGGGATCTAAGTCATAAACTCCGTCTTCCTTTTATTGTCGCAGGCCATATTCATCTAATCGGTCACTCCACATTTGTGTTTGGTGCTGGAAATCAAGTTTGCTGTTTGCAGCTAACATGACATCATCAGCGAACAGAAGCATCCATGGGATTGGCTTGTGCAGGGCTGATGTGACAGTATCCATTACAGAAATGAAAAGCAGAGGCGACAAGGCAGAGCCCTGGTGGAGCCCTACCATGATTTTGAAATCATTGGTTGCTCTTGCAGCATTACTCGTCCGTTCTTTGTAGAAAAGCTGCACCCAATTAACAAGATATTCTGGAATACCATGCTCTCGGAGCGCCAACCATATTACATCATGAGGCACCCGATCGAAGGCCTTCTCCAGGTCTAGAAAAGCGAGATGCAGTGGCTTATTCTTTTCACGATGCTTCTCGACCAGCAACCTTGCTGCGTAGATTGCATCCGTTGTACCGCAGTTTTTTACAAACCCAGCTTGGTTCTTTGTCAGTTTTGCTATCTTGTGAATCCTTTTGTCAAGAGTAAGTTCGAAGATCTTCATCGCGTAGCTCAGAAGTCTGATTGGGCGATAGTTTGAACACTCAGCAGGGCTTCCTTTCTTCTTGAAGATTGGGACAGTGGTGCTCCGCTGCCAGTCTGTTGGTATCCGACCTTCTTTGATGATCTGGTTGAAGAACTGCGTTAACCATTTTGCTGCATCCCATCGTTGAGAACGCCAAAACTCTGCTAGAATTTCATCAGGGCCGGTGGCTTTCCCCAGTTTCATCTCTTTCAGAACAGCCAACTTCGGCGATCTTGAGTTCCTTTATTGGTCCTTCAGCAGGGGAAGTGGGTGGAATTGGTGGATGGGAAAATTCCTCGGTCGACATTTTCTCGAAGTAGTTCCGCCAGCGTTCTCTCGTCGACTAGCAGCTCACCTGTTTCGTTATTGATGCCATAAAAGCGTTGAATGTCTTTCGTTTCGCAAGGCCTTGATTTGACTATACGGTAGATATAGATGTCACGTTCGCCTTCACGAATGTCAAGTTTTGCGATTTGTTTTTTCACTATACAAAAATTCAACAAAAAGAAAACAAAACAAATTAAAAACAAGAACTAAGAACACCAACCCAAAAATATCCCAAATACCCAAACTTATAAACTGCAATTAAAAAAATTAAAAAAAAAACAATTTTTCAAAAATTTTAGGATTTATGTTTTGTAGTAGTTTTTTTCAAAAAACCTTTTTCTTCTTCAGGACTTCCCATGTCAACCCTTTACATCCTTCAATCTAATGTGTCTACCTGTCAGTGCCCTTTCCGCATATGGTACACAAATTCTCCCTTTCCTTTAGCCAGTACCTCTTCTTCTCTTTTCCTCGTTGCCGCACCGAAACCTGACTATTCTACTTTAGATACCGCTGAAACCACTGCTTAGATACAAAGGTAGTTTGCCGTATACATGTACCTTGTTGTAAACCCGGTTGTACATGCTTTCGACTATACGGCATTGCCTTATCTGCAACTCTATCTCCCTACTCCTTTCACCCAACAATTTTTCAAACATTACGCATTCCCTTTTCATCCTCTCCACCTCCCCTTTCGACCATCCTATTCGTTCATACATTTTTCCCCATTTTGTTACTCTGATCCCTCTGACGCCTTCCTTCTTTAAACTTTTGAATACCTTTGAATTGAATAATTGAATTGAATAATTTTGAATACCTTTGAATGCCTTACTAGACAGACTAGAAAGTTATTAAGCTGCTAATCTGTCCTCTAAGGGGGTAATTACCCCCCTAAGGCTTTCTTTTCTCACCACATTCCCTAACATAGACACTTTCTTTTCATATCTTGCCACTCTCACTGATGCTTGTACTGCAACTTTATAAACATTAGCTGCTTGTAGCACCAGGTACCCTCGCGTACTCCTATCTAGTTTCAGTGCCCTTTTTATACACTGAAGCTGCATCTTCTCTATTTGCTCTATCTCATTCATACGCCATATTTCCGCTCCATACAACAAAATACTCCGAACACACTTGTGGTAGTATGACTTCCACACTACCATTTTTGCAACGAAGTTCTCTTCAAATTTATCTTTCCATGCATTTCAAAACCTGTTAGCAGCCACCCATGCTTTCTTACATATGAACTTAATGTGCCCATTATTGTACCCATTACTACAAAACATAAATCCTAAATATTTGAAGCTGCTAACCTGTTCTATAACCCTTTCGTCCCACATCAAGCTTTTCTTTTTCTTACCAACTTTCTTTCTAAAAACCATCCACTTAATTGTTGATAAAAAAATTTCTTGATACTTATAGTCTTGTCTGTCTACTCTTGTCTGTCTAGTCTTGTCTGTCCAGTCTTGTCCGTCTAGTCTTGTCTGTCTAGTCTTATCCTTCTAGTCTTGTCCGTCAAGTCTTGGCGGTCTACTCTTGTCCGTCTTGTCTTGTCCGTCTAGTCTTGTCCGTATAGCCTTGTCTGTCTAGTCTTGTCCATCTAGTGTTCTCCGCCTAGTCTTATCCGTCTAGTCTTGTCCATCTAGTCTTGTCCGTCTAGACCTGTCCGTCCAGTCTTCTCCGCCTAGTCTTATCCGTCTAGTCTTGTCCGTCTAGTCTTGTCCGTCTAGACCTGTCCGTCTAGTCTTCTCCGCCTAGTCTTATCCGTCTAGTCGTCTCCATCTAGTCTTGTCCGTCTAGACCTGTCCGTCTAGTCTTCTCCTCCTAGTCTTATCCGTCTAGTCTTGTCCATCTAGTCTTGTCCGTCTAGACCTGTCCGTCTAGTCTTCTCCGCCTAGTCTTATCCGTCTAGTCTTGTCCATCTAGTCTTGTCCGTCTAGACCTGTCGTCCGTCTAGTCTTGTCCATCTAGCCTTGTCCATCTAGACTTGTCCACCTAGCCTTGTCCGTCTAGTCTTGTTCGTCTAGTCTTGGCTGTCTAGTCGGTACTTACGTACTAACGCCACCACATCTACAGATTTGGTTATATTAGGTTATAATGGAGCAGATAAATCCAGATCACATATTGCGCGGTAGCGAGACCTCTCGATCCGAAATAAGAAAAAATATTGGATAAGGATTAGATTAGGTTACATTAGAACAGATAAATTCAGACCATATATCGCGCGGTAGCACGACCTCTCACTGTGGTGGCGTTAATACGTTCGTTTATTATGCAAACATCAACGATTTGTTACCAACAGGAATTGCAATTAAAAAGGATGGTTGTTTTTCTTAAGTCATGTGACAGCTGTCACCGTTAATTTCATTTTGTTCGGTTGGCAACAACTAGTATTATTATTATTATTATTATCCGATTTTAGTGTACTTTCTCGGTATAGCTGTCGGAAATCTTCACCTATCCCTAGGATGTTTTGGCGATTAGGCTCAGTCGATGTGGAAACGGAATTCACCCTGGCCCACATGCCTGTAATAATGTGTATTTCTAATAGACCTTTTCATAGTTGATAATATTTTGTGCGCATGCGTCAATTTCCGCCATGTTATACGTTTGCCCGAATTTTTTGATGATTTTTATATGAACCCGAAACTTTCATATTCCCGCCTTTCCAACTTGGCGGATGCGCATGCGCTTAACTAACCGTAAAAAGGTCTATTGAGAAACTTTTGTTCGATGTGGTAGGTTTGTAGTAGAATTGCTCTTTGGCCAATCGATGTTTATATTTGGTTTTAGTATCACAATATTGAGGTCGAAGGTTTTGGAGACAACTCCCTCCACAGACATTACTAGTGGGTAGATAGATACATGGTCAAGCTTCAATATGTTTTTCACCTGAATAGCAAGTTGCTCATATTTATTCTTCTTTTCTGTTTCGATCTTATTTAGGTTGTGTGTGATAGAAACTCCTATTTCAACTATTGTGGCTATTCGTGTGTTGGTATTTATGAGGAGGATATCAGGCCTGTTATAATCGATGGATCTGTCGATAGAGTAGTAGAAGATGACGTTGGGTTTTCTAGGACTGGTGCCGGACGATATTTGTAGTATGAAGGTGTTCATCAGTCCATTTTTTATGCCTAGTTGTTGGTGTATTAGTTTTGCTAGCTGGTTAGGTCTGCTAAGGTAGACACTCTCAGCCAGCGCTGGGCACCTTCCCATTATGTGTTCAATGTTTTCACCGACCGCACCACATTTCCTACATTTGTGCTCAAGATTTGTTGGAAGGTGGAAGGTTTTTGAGTCAACTACCTCCCTTTGTGTGTAGGCATCGGGAGTTTGTAAGCAGTCTTCGGGTGATCCTGTCGAGTTCGTCGAGGTCCGTATCCGACCATTTCACTGTTCCAAAGACTCCTTCTCAATACTTAGGCAGTACCTGTACTCACAGGTATTGCCCAAGTGTTGATGGAGGTGATAGTGTTCCTTCCTGACAGTTTTGTGTTTAGAACGTTCGTTACACTTTCCCTGTATTTCTCTTGAAACGATTTCTTGAGTTGGGTGTGGTCAAATTTGATTTCTACATCTTTGATGTAGACCTAGATACTTGTAGTTATCCTCAGGTGGTAGTTCTTGGATGTCGTGGAGAGTTTCCCCCAGGTAAGTTTGTTGCTTTTTGATGTTGATTATGGTACTATTGTCTAGGCCGAACGACATAATGATGTAATCACTAAAATTCCTCACTGATGAGATCAGGTCAGTTTTTCGCGAATTTCCGTATATAACTTGAAATCATCCATAAACGGTAGGTGGTTTATTATTATTTCTTTTTTCTTGGCATTATGCTGCCAGTAGCTTTCTTTGCCGGGACCTACCAACCTGGGTCCTAGGGCGTTTATTGGCCGATGGATAAGACCTTTCTTATTGAAGAAGAAGAAGTGCGATCTTCTGTACCTGCTCGACACTGACACTGCATGGTAGCTCTTCTAGGTATTTTCCGAAGCCGATCTTAATAGTTCCGAGAGCTTCAACCATAACCGGGACCACTTTGGTTTTTGTTTTCCACATCCTTGCTATCTCGATTTTTAAAATGAACGTATGAGCACCTAATAGCAGCTCTCAACGAATCGTAAACCAAACGCACGTGTGTGTGTTATCAATCACAACCTATCAATCTTATCATTAATCGCGGACTGTTACATACGTGTGTGTTATGGTGTATTTACATAGTACACGAACTATACAATAATGGGCATTTACAATAGTGGTCGTAGATAAAAGATTTAACAACACTAGAACAAACTTTTTAATGAATTGGTAAAACCATACAACATTATAGATAATCAGATAAACTTAATAAAGACGGAACAAAGCTTGAATATATAAATATACTCAACCTTTCCGGAACTCTTTATTAATAAATATACAATAATATTTATTTTTTTTTGCAATTTGTAGAATCATTTGCTTTTATAATTAATATTTTAAAATTGCAATTTAAAACGAGTGTATTAATTGTTTGTGTCGTCGGGACGTCGACGGTCACGCAATGCATCCAGAAAATCGGCGACGTCTCCCCACTCCGAGCGTGCAGTCGGTGGTCAATTGCTTGCTGTAATCGTTCGGACTACGGCCGACACGCTCAGTTCGCGGACAAAGCCTCTCTTCGACCGTCGCGAGCGCGTACGTGCAGCACTTTCTATCATTGTGATCGTGTTTCCGTTCAGTGTTTATTCCACTCGAAAATATCCCAATTGTGAATTGAATTGTGTGTATAAATTTCCAACGGATTTAAAATATATTTAAAATTGTGAACTCGCTCTGAAGCCTCAGGTATTAACCAAATTGATTTTCGTAAAAGATTCCAGATTTATATTTTGTTTGATTGATCATCTTTGGAGATGATTTTGATCTGAGAATTAATATACGCAAACGAATGGTATCGCTTGAAGATTGACCCGGCGATAAGCAAGTTTTTATTATGTAGAGAAGTGTAATCTAGGCTAACATGTCAAAATGCGAGATGTGGTCGATTTCGGGTGGACACATAGAAAGTACACATTGAAATTAAATTACGAAATTCGCGACCTTGCCAAATATTTTGTTCGAAACAGAGGAACCGTTAGATAAAAGTTAGATAACTTTTCGATAAAAATATTTTGTTCATATTTTATACATCTCTCCACTTGACCCAATTATTTTGCAACCATAAATTACCTTACTGATCTGCATTAGAATTCTTTTCTAAGCCGCGCTGTGATTCATCCGTCTTGGAATGTAAAACCACTTTGTTCTAATCTACAATATATTAATAAATAACAACAACTACTTTATTGGATTTGAAACAATTTTTTTCCATTATTCACTTCCTTAGAATTAACTAATTGTTATTTGTGATTTTTTAACTTTTCGATAAAAAATTATCTAAAAACCAACACGATAGCATTACAAACATGTTACTTAAACAAAACTGCACAACAAATGCAATCATTCCTTAAAATATTGCTTGAATAATTTTGCAATTTTGCATAACCAGAAACCTTTTTATTTATTCTTATTATTTGAAAAAATATAAATAAATTTGCCTTTTTAAAAAAGTTATTTCTTTCGTTTCAAAACAATTTTTTTATTACTTTATTATTGCTAACTGTTTATCCTTTCGACTATTTAACGATAAAAGAATTTATTGCTATCGATATATCCTATTTTAAGGAGACATCCCGACGACACAAACAATTAATACACTGTTTTTACATTGCAATTTTAAAATATTAATTATAAAAGCAAATGATTCTACAAATTGCAAAAAAATAATAATTTTGTTATAATTGCAAGGCAAATATTAAGTTGACTATTATTTCTTCAGCGGATACCTTTTCAATATACAAAGAATAATTGTTTGTTCTAATGCCATCTCCATAATTGTTATTCAGGATTACTTTCCTTAGTAAATTAGGAATTTTGGGGTAAAACTCATTAAAATGATTAGCTTTCTCGTGTATATTGCTATTTTCTAAAGGGTATGTTTTCGTTTTTAAATTAATGATTTGTTTCACTACCTTCCAGGTTGCTATTTTCTTGTTTTGCATTTTATTTATCTGACTTTCCAAATGAACTCTTTTGGTCATTTTGATTAGTACATCGAAGTGTCAGGGTACTTTAGTTTAGAACTTTTTTTTGTGTTAACTTGCTAATATCTGGAAGATTTCCATACGATTTTTCATTGAGACTATACTTGGATCTTTGTATATATAATTTGATTTAGATTTCACCTTACGAGTGATTTTCGGAAACAAGTGTTGAAGACACTAGGGAACAGATTCATGAACATAACTTCACTTGCTTCAATTGAATAGATTTTCATCCACCATTCTAACTTCAAGACCTCTTTAAATTTTGACAGATTATCTACAGAATTTTCCTGAATTAAAACTGTTGTATTCTTTGTACTTGTAATCTTGTGTCAGAAATAGGCTTATTATTTGAGACTTTAGATATGTGATATTCCGTTGTTTATATGACGTATGCTAAGTCCGTTTTTACAATTATATTGTCAATGCAAGCAGATTGTCGACTACACGGAAAAAAAGTACATTTTAAAAATTACCGTTTCAAATAGTTGCAGCGGCCTTACGAATTTGAAACTGAAAAAGCTACAAATTGCTTTTGTTAAAATTACAGTTTCAGGTATTATTAGTAAATAAGTTTTAAAAATTACAGTGTGCGACTGCAATCTTTACAAATTTGTATTTGTAATGCCGCTGCTACTATTTGAACTGTAATTTTTAAAGTGTACTTTTTTCCGTGTAAGATCTTTTAAAGTAATAACTGTATTAAATGGTTTAAGCAATGATTTTGATTGTTGTGTTTTTTAATTCGATTTCTAGAAATCAATATTAAAGTGTCCCGCAATAATGAAATAGCGGTTGTTAACATTTACACTAATTAGGAGTTATTTAACTTAAAATGTAAAAAATCAAATGTCTATATCAAATGTTGATAATTCTGATAATTCGTTGATATCATTTCTTGAGGAGCAAGTTAAATCATTTCTACAAAATATCGCAAGGCCACCATGAGCCCCAGTTTGTCTACAGAACGATGAAGTCAACCGGAAGTATTTAATTTGTAGGATTTGTAGTTGAACGAACCTCTCCCAAAGTTCAGTAATTAGAATCAACTTCGATTCAATCGCCATTTTTTTTTCTAACAAATATTCAATTGTTTTTGATCTAGTCTTGTCGCCTAGTCTTCTCTGTCTAGTCTTGTATGACTAGTCTTGTCTGTCTAGTCTTCTCTGTCTTATTGTCTGTCTAGTCTTGTCTGTCTAGTCTTGTCTGTCTAGTCTTGTCTGTCTAGTCTTGTCTGTCTAGTCTTGTCTGTCTAGTCTTGTCTGTCTAGTCTTGTCTGTCTAGTCTTGTCTGTCTAGTCTAGTCTTGTCTGTCTAGTCTTGTCTGTCTAGTCTTGTCTGTCTAGTCTTGTCTGTCTAGTCTTGTCTGTCTAGTCTTGTCTGTCTAGTCTTGTCTGTCTAGTCTTGTCTGTCTAGTCTTGTCTGTCTAGTCTTGTCTGTCTAGTCTTGTCTGTCTAGTCTTGTCTGTCTAGTCTTGTCTGTCTAGTCTTGTCTGTCTAGTCTTGTCTGTCTAGTCTTGTCTGTCTAGTCTTGTCTGTCTAGTCTTGTCTGTCTAGTCTTGTCTGTCTAGTCTTGTCTGTCTAGTCTTGTCTGTCTAGTCTTGTCTGTCTAGTCTTGTCTGTCTAGTCTTGTCTGTCTAGTCTTGTCTGTCTAGTCTTGTCTGTCTAGTCTTGTCTGTCTAGTCTTGTCTGTCTAGTCTTGTCTGTCTAGTCTTGTCTGTCTAGTCTTGTCTGTCTAGTCTTGTCTGTCTAGTCTTGTCTGTCTAGTCTTGTCTGTCTAGTCTTGTCTGTCTAGTCTTGTCTGTCTAGTCTTGTCTGTCTAGTCTTGTCTGTCTAGTCTTGTCTGTCTAGTCTTGTCTGTCTAGTCTTGTCTGTCTAGTCTTGTCTGTCTAGTCTTGTCTGTCTAGTCTTGTCTGTCTAGTCTTGTCTGTCTAGTCTTGTCTGTCTAGTCTTGTCTGTCTAGTCTTGTCTGTCTAGTCTTGTCTGTCTAGTCTTGTCTGTCTAGTCTTGTCTGTCTAGTCTTGTCTGTCTAGTCTTGTCTGTCTAGTCTTGTCTGTCTAGTCTTGTCTGTCTAGTCTTGTCTGTCTAGTCTTGTCTGTCTAGTCTTGTCTGTCTAGTCTTGTCTGTCTAGTCTTGTCTGTCTAGTCTTGTCTGTCTAGTCTTGTCTGTCTAGTCTTGTCTGTCTAGTCTTGTCTGTCTAGTCTTGTCTGTCTAGTCTTGTCTGTCTAGTCTTGTCTGTCTAGTCTTGTCTGTCTAGTCTTGTCTGTCTAGTCTTGTCTGTCTAGTCTTGTCTGTCTAGTCTTGTCTGTCTAGTCTTGTCTGTCTAGTCTTGTCTGTCTAGTCTTGTCTGTCTAGTCTTGTCTGTCTAGTCTTGTCTGTCTAGTCTTGTCTGTCTAGTCTTGTCTGTCTAGTCTTGTCTGTCTAGTCTTGTCTGTCTAGTCTTGTCTGTCTAGTCTTGTCTGTCTAGTCTTGTCTGTCTAGTCTTGTCTGTCTAGTCTTGTCTGTCTAGTCTTGTCTGTCTAGTCTGTCTAGTCTGTCTAGTCTTGTCTGTCTAGTCTGTCTAGTCTGTCTAGTCTGTCTAGTCTGTCTAGTCTGTCTAGTCTGTCTAATCTGTCTAGTCTGTCTAGTCTGTCTAGTCTGTCTAGTCTGTCTAGTCTGTCTAGTCTGTCTAGTCTGTCTAGTCTGTCTAGTCTGTCTAGTCTGTCTAGTCTGTCTAGTCTTGTCTGTCTAGTCTTGTCTGTCTAGTCTTGTCTGTCTAGTCTTGTCTGTCTAGTCTTGTCTGTCTAGTCTTGTCTGTCTAGTCTTGTCTGTCTAGTCTTGTCTGTCTAGTCTTGTCTGTCTAGTCTTGTCTGTCTAGTCTTGTCTGTCTAGTCTTGTCTGTCTAGTCTTGTCTGTCTAGTCTTGTCTGTCTAGTCTTGTCTGTCTAGTCTTGTCTGTCTAGTCTTGTCTGTCTAGTCTTGTCTGTCTAGTCTTGTCTGTCTAGTCTTGTCTGTCTAGTCTTGTCTGTCTAGTCTTGTCTGTCTAGTCTTGTCTGTCTAGTCTTGTCTGTCTAGTCTTGTCTGTCTAGTCTTGTCTGTCTAGTCTTGTCTGTCTAGTCTTGTCTGTCTAGTCTTGTCTGTCTAGTCTTGTCTGTCTAGTCTTGTCTGTCTAGTCTTGTCTGTCTAGTCTTGTCTGTCTAGTCTTGTCTGTCTAGTCTTGTCTGTCTAGTCTTGTCTGTCTAGTCTTGTCTGTCTAGTCTTGTCTGTCTAGTCTTGTCTGTCTAGTCTTGTCTGTCTAGTCTTGTCTGTCTAGTCTTGTCTGTCTAGTCTTGTCTGTCTAGTCTTGTCTGTCTAGTCTTGTCTGTCTAGTCTTGTCTGTCTAGTCTTGTCTGTCTAGTCTTGTCTGTCTAGTCTTGTCTGTCTAGTCTTGTCTGTCTAGTCTTGTCTGTCTAGTCTTGTCTGTCTAGTCTTGTCTGTCTAGTCTTGTCTGTCTAGTCTTGTCTGTCTAGTCTTGTCTGTCTAGTCTTGTCTGTCTAGTCTTGTCTGTCTAGTCTTGTCTGTCTAGTCTTGTCTGTCTAGTCTGTCTAGTCTGTCTAGTCTGTCTAGTCTGTCTAGTCTGTCTAGTCTGTCTAGTCTGTCTAGTCTGTCTAGTCTGTCTAGTCTGTCTAGTCTGTCTAGTCTGTCTAGTCTGTCTAGTCTGTCTAGTCTGTCTAGTCTGTCTAGTCTGTCTAGTCTGTCTAGTCTGTCTAGTCTGTCTAGTCTGTCTAGTCTGTCTAGTCTGTCTAGTCTGTCTAGTCTGTCTAGTCTGTCTAGTCTGTCTAGTCTGTCTAGTCTGTCTAGTCTGTCTAGTCTGTCTAGTCTGTCTAGTCTGTCTAGTCTGTCTAGTCTGTCTAGTCTGTCTAGTCTGTCTAGTCTGTCTAGTCTGTCTAGTCTGTCTAGTCTGTCTAGTCTGTCTAGTCTGTCTAGTCTGTCTAGTCTGTCTAGTCTGTCTAGTCTGTCTAGTCTGTCTAGTCTGTCTAGTCTGTCTAGTCTGTCTAGTCTTGTCTGTCTTGTCTTGTCTGTCTAGTCTTGTCTGTCTAGTCTTGTCTGTCTAGTCTTGTCTGTCTAGTCTTGTCTGTCTAGTCTTGTCTGTCTAGTCTTGTCTGTCTAGTCTTGTCTGTCTAGTCTTGTCTGTCTAGTCTTGTCTGTCTAGTCTTGTCTGTCTAGTCTTGTCTGTCTAGTCTTGTCTGTCTAGTCTTGTCTGTCTAGTCTTGTCTGTCTAGTCTTGTCTGTCTAGTCTTGTCTGTCTAGTCTTGTCTGTCTAGTCTTGTCTGTCTAGTCTTGTCTGTCTAGTCTTGTCTGTCTAGTCTTGTCTGTCTAGTCTTGTCTGTCTAGTCTTGTCTGTCTAGTCTTGTCTGTCTAGTCTTGTCTGTCTAGTCTTGTCTGTCTAGTCTTGTCTGTCTAGTCTTGTCTGTCTAGTCTTGTCTGTCTAGTCTTGTCTGTCTAGTCTGTCTAGTCTTGTCTGTCTAGTCTTGTCTGTCTAGTCTTGTCTGTCTAATCTTGTCTGTCTAGTCTTGTCTATCTAGTCTTGTCTGTCTAGTCTTGTCTGTCTAGTCTTGTCTGTCAAGTCTTGTCTGTCTAGTCTTGTCTGTCTAGTCTTGTCTGTCTAGTCTTGTCTGTCTAGTCTTGTTTGTCTAGTCTTGTCTGTCTAGTCTTCTTTGTCTAGTCTTGTCTGTCTAGTCTTGTCTGTCTAGTCTTGTCTGTCTAGTCTAGTCTGTCTAGTCTTGTCTGTCTAGTCTTGTCTGTCTAGTCTTGTCTGTCTAGTCTTGTCTGTCTAGTCTTGTCTGTCTAGTCTTGTCTGTCTAGTCTTGTCTGTCTAGTCTTGTCTGTCTAGTCTTGTCTGTCTAGTCTTGTCTGTCTAGTCTTGTCTGTCTAGTCTTGTCTGTCTAGTCTTGTCTGTCTAGTCTTGTCTGTCTAGTCTTGTCTGTCTAGTCTTGTCTGTCTAGTCTTGTCTGTCTAGTTTTGTATGTATAGTCTTGTCAGTCTAGATTTGTCCGTCTAGTCTTGTCCGTCTAGTATTGTTCTTCTAGTTTTGTCCGTCTAGTCTTGTCCGTCTATTCTTGTCCGTCTAGTCTTATCCGGCTAGTCTTGTCCGTCTAGTATGTATTGTCCGTCTAATCTTGTCTGTTTAGTCTTGTCCGTCTAGTCTTGTCCGTCTAGTCTAGTCCGTCTAGTCTTGTCCGCCCAGTCTTGTCCGTCTAGTCTTGTACGCCTAGTATTGTCCGTCTAGTATTGTCCATCTAGTATTGTTCTTCTAGTCTTGTCCGTCTAGTCTTGTCCGTCTATGAGCAAAAAATATGAGCAATCGTTTGACTAATTGTGACGACGTGACGGCAGTGGAAATGGAAAATGAGAAAAGAGCATTTGAACTAGAACTGATACGGGAACACAGTAAACTAGGAAGTAATAGCAGGTCACCTACGAGGAATACCATGTACGCATACAAGGACGTACAACTTGGCGTGGCAGAAGGCAACACAGCTAAGGAGATGCCCCTTGCGGTCATGGCCAGACGTAGCTGCAACTCCCAGGGAGAGAATCCTTTCAAAAGGAAGGCACAGGAGCCATTAATAGCGACGTCTGCTGAACCCGATAACCTTACAGCAATCAACTTGATTCAAACAATAAATGTAATGAAGAAGACCTCCAATATCCTACTACAGGAGATCGAGGCAAACAAAATATCAAAACGAGAAATAAAAGAAGTATCAAAACTAGGATGCAATGTGAAACAACTGACCAACACGAGGTACAGTTGTGTACCGGACACGAGGTCTCCACATGACTATATAAACAAAGTCTCACTGCGAGAAAGATTGAAATCAGGGAGATGGGAACACATACTACCACGACGAACACACTGGAGGACGGGGTGCAGACGGAAACATAGAATGCAAACGTCCAAGTTACCTCGCTGAATGAAGTGAGGTCCTATGAGGACTTTGCTAAAATAGAAACAGAGACTGGAAAGAAAGACTTTTCTAAAATAATACGGTCAAAGAACGAAATCCTTTAGAAAACAAAGACGCAGACACAAAGGTAGTGTGTTTGCAGAACAAAATGATCCCGAAATGGAGAAAAGCAGAAGATGTACAAAGAACGCAGAAGAAAGAATTTTGAAGTAATAGAGCAGACAACAAGAATACGCTCTAAACCACAAGCGGGCAAGGTCAAGAAAATAATAAAAGCTACCCTAAACGGACTGGATCCAAACTGCAACAAACAGGAAGACGTGGAAATCATTGGAAGACGCCTACATCCAGGAGTGGATAAACTAAGGCTGAGAAGAAGAAGAAGAAGAAGAAACGGACGACCGGAGGATCTCTGGGAAAATCTAGAGAAAATCAGAAAAGAGACCGCTGGAGACGAGATAGTGCCCATTCATAAAATTCACGGTCTCAGCGTAGTGACTAAGGAAAATGACCGAATGCATATTCCAAACAGGGGGTGCAGAGGTATACGTTCATGGTATTCCTCATAGGTGGCCTGCTAATACTCAAATGCTACAAGTGCTGGTCCTATGAGCATAGAACAGCGGATTGTCAAGGCACAGGACTAGCTTGTACTATAACTGAGGAGAAGAGGGGCAGATTGCCAAGGAATGTCTCAATGAAGAAAAATTCCCGATCTGCCAGGAGACTGGCCACAAAGCCGGTAGTTGGAGATGCAAATCGTACCGAGCATATCGGCACTCAATTCAAGCAAATCCAGAATAAGGGGCAATTCTATTAGCAACATTAGCATTCTAAATATCTAATAAATCATCGAAAGCACCAAGAAAGTCCTGTAAGAGAAGTACTTCAAAGCAACTTGTCCGTCTAGTCTTGTCCGTCTAGTCTTGTCCGTCTAGTCTTGACTGACTAGTCTTGTTTGTCTATTCTTGTCAGTCTAGTCTTGTCTGTATAGTTTTATCTGTTTATCTTTACTTAGGCTTTGCTAACAATCTATATTGGGATATATACGTCCCAAAGAAGTCTTCAACTTCTTCGTTCTATAAAAATCCCCCTTACTGCTTACATTTAGTAATTATTATTATAGACCAAATATTCTCTGAGCAGTTGCTTATGGAACATAGACGTAAACAAGTATTGCATTTCTGTGTTATAACATTTACTTCTAAGAGAAACGGTTTTTAAATGCTTTATGTAAAACGATATGAAATCAAAATGTTGTTATAGCTAGCTATAGATCTTTCACCTCTATCAACTTGGTTGATGTCTTTATACAATGTCTATATACAATTGAAAATAGCTAATTTAAAGCTACATAGACGCGGTATAGAAAACTAGCATATAGTCCTGCTATAGTTTGACTGTAGCTGTGTGACTACTTCGTATAGTTCAACTATGCTAATACTTTTGGGCTATACGATGCGGTCACACAGCTATAGTCAAACTATAGCAGGACTATACGCTACTTTTCTATACCGTGTGTACGTAGCTTAACACTTATAAATTTAAATTCCATCTAAAACAAATTTAGGGAAAAAGAAATTGGATCCTAAAGGATTACACCTGTGTTAGTTTAATGTTAATAATATATTATTACTGACTGAAAAGTTCAAATCCTTATTTGCATTTAGCATAAGAATTTTATGAATCTTTTTAAAACAACAATAAAAATGTTATATACAGGAATATATAATATTGAATTCAATAAACCTTTTACTGTTAGTTAAGCGCATGTGCATCCGTAAAATTTGAAAGGCTGTAATATGAAAGTTTCGGGCACATATTTAGTTATACGTCAAAAAGTTCGGGCACTTTTTGACGTATAACATGGCGGAAATTGACACATGCGCACACAAAATTTCAACGATAAAAAGGTCTATTACAAAAGATTGAGATATTATATGTTTTGAGTAAAAGCTATTTAAGCGAGAATTTATTTAATATTGGTAAAACCATACTACATTATACATAATCATATTAGCTTATTACAGTCGGAAAACAGCCTGTATATATAAATATATTCAATCTTTCCGTAGCTCTATAATATTATTAAGTCTTTTTAGGACTACAAAATATATTTCATGTGAAACTTGTAAGTTATTTACTAGCTCCCAATCCACTTTCATGGCACTTAGCAACAACTAGAAAGATAACATTGTTTACAAGATCATGTCTTTCTATTAACTTAAGTGAATAGCCATCTGCAGACATCGCGTTTCTAGATGTATCTCTAATCAGTGCAGCTTTGCTGTTTCGAATTATAACTTTAAAAAAATTGAAAACCTCGTGGATGACTGTAGGTTAGATTTTTAATTTTGACATTTCGTGCGAAAGACTTGAACTTAGGAGGTTATTGATTCACATGAAATTTGTATTGTAGTTCTAAAAAAGACTAAATAATATTATAGAGCTGAATATATTTATGTATTCAGACTGTGATCCGACTTTAATGAGAATTTATTTATTCTGTTTATCTGACAATTTAATCTGTAAACTGTTAAACTGATAAATCATAATACGTTCAAATTATTGAGTATGCAAGGAGTATAAGTATGACCCATACAAAAACAATGTAAATTGCAGTAAATAATTGGCAGGTTCAAAGACCTTGAATCATTCATTTAATGTTCTCTGTATAAAAATAGCATTTTGTTTGAGATCAAATTTTTAAGTTGCTCCTGGAAATGATAGTGTATGCGTACGCCCGTTTGGAATTCCCGATTACCATACTCCCATTCGGAATTGCAAATAAGGCTCTGTGTGAATAATATTTTTCTCAACCAGACACCTTTTTTATAAATCTCACAAATTTATTCTCCTCGTAGCATCTGAAACGGGAAAATAGCACTTAATAAAGAGTAAAGAAACAGAAAAACGAAATTTTGAATCATTCCAAAATATTTGCTGAAAACATTTATTCGGAACACATTATAAATTTCTCGGCGACATATTATTTGAGTTTGCAATTTTAGTTTATTAGTCATAATAGTTTTAAATATTTTTTTAGAGTAGTAGTCTTAGTGTTTACGAAATTTTGCAATCTTCCTGTTTATGAATCATCCCAAAATATTTGCTGAAAGCATTTATTCAGTTAACGGAATTTTGTTATGAATTTTGAACACGGAATGTTTTATAAATACCTCAGTGACGTATTATTTGAGTTTGCAATTTTATTGTTGAAGAGTAGTTGATTTAAAATTATTTTTTGTTGGATTGAAAGTGGTTTTGGAGTCGTGATGTAGTTTGATGTAATGGAGATTGTGGTTGCGTTATGGTTGGGGTAGTGAGGATTATAAGGCTCAGCGCTTGTGTTTTATAAATAAAGTATTGAGTGCAGAATGTAGATAGGATACCTATAAAGAAGCAATAATTGCGAAATACCGTTCGTTAGACGAGACTATGTTACATCCTTTATACGGAATCCAGTGGATACATAAGTATATATTTATTTATAGTATCTCTGGTGTGTTTCTTGCATGTTCTAGTTTGATGAAGAAATAATTTTCTAACAGTACCTGCGAATTGTCGTAAAAAAAAAACTTTCAAATTCTTTGTGTACCGGTTTTGTATCGTCTTACATCGTATGGACCGTGCGCCGTGGCCGGACCTGTTTCACTTCATTCAGATTATTCTCCCAACGTAACATACTCTGTGCATTTAAATTTTAAATGACCGCAGTTATGTATTTATTCTAATAAGCCAATAACTTTCTCGAGTTTTTCATAGGAGTCGGATTTTTTTTTTTTAATAATCCTGCAAAAGTGAAAATGATTTCGGATAGGAGATGATGGTTTGGGTAATTGCATCCTAATCCTTTCACAATAGATTTGGGAGATTGTTCGGTGAGGTGTTTATAATTCAAAACACCAACGCGCGCGCGTTTATTGTCTTTGGAAAAATAAGGTGCGTCGCCTCTGGTTAAAAAGGAACACCCTGTTATAACTTGCAAGGCCAGTTCTGTTTCTATTGCGCTACCATTCGTTTCGTATTCAATATAAAATTGCTCGACAAGCAGTTGACATTTAATTGCGGCGCGCTTTTTTTCTAGATTTGAAGTAAAGAAATTGCAACAAACACGGAAGAAGAGATTCCAATTATCGCATGGAGACGAATTGAAATAATAATTTTAATGCATCAAGACTCACTGGAACATGCTGTCGTCAGGTGTGGTTTGGTGCTGCAAAGGTGATCAATGGGTGCCTTTGCAACTAAGTTCTATTAGATTACACGGTGTACTGACCCAAGCGCACTGGGCGGCCATATCGGAATTTCTGCAGAACGTAGCCAACAAGCAACTAATTCTGCAGGACAATGGCTTCAGGGAGCTCACCGAACAACAAAGGGAGTTGCTGTTACAACACCAGAAAGGCAAACTGGACATTAAGCCCGGCGACCTCATCTCAGAATCGGACGGGAAGAATTCCGCCCTCGATTTCAATCTAAATAACAATTTAATAAATGAAAATGTGATAAAGTTAGATAAGGATTACGTGTGTGACTCTAAACAGAAACAGTGGCAGAACTTAGTGTTTCAAGAAAATGGGTTGCTTAAAATATTAAATGGTTCTAGTGAGGACAATAAGGGTTTAGACAAGATCCCCGAGCAAGACGGTGTGGATTCCCAAGTCGTTACCCTGAAATTCGAAAATTCCGAAGAAACCCAAAATGTAGATAGAGATGTATTTATTGAAAATAATTTATTGAATGTAGAGACTGAAAATAATTTAGTTGACGATAGTCAAAATAAGACTGTTAGGAAATATTCAACACAAAGTGATGAACTGGTGATAAAATTGCTCAAGAAGTATTGCAAGTATAGTCGAGATGCCCTGGATGATGAAATCCTGAATGCCATTGAAGCAAGTACAAATTCAAACGATAGCCCCAAACGAACCCGAAAACTAAGTGTTTATCCTATAGATGAGAAATTATACGAGAACTGCAACGATCTCCGATTCGACGAGCACGACGATAACGAACGAAACGAACACGTTCTCAGGTGGCTCAAACAACAAAACCGGAGATTCCTGCCCTCGCCCCCGCGCAACAGACGCTGCAGCTTGCCAAACTTCACCACCCGCACAACAACAATACCGGAATCTTCGCCAACAGACAGTCGTAAATCCAGTATTACAAGTAAATCCGATAGCAAATCCAGCGGCATCTTCTCGTCAAGTCGGAAATCAAGCACTCCCTCCATCCGCCATTTCGAATCTTCTTCCCCGACCTCCTCAACCAGCCGTAAATCCTCTCTATCGAACATAAATAGTCGAAAAAGTAGTGTCACTTCAAATTCCAGTTGCTCAGAGAGTGACGAGAGCGGTCCTTCACATTGGCAACACATGTTAAAGAAGAATCTTGGTTCTAAGAAATTGGAAAAACGTTTAGCCAAACAACGAGAAGCATGGGCAAGAAACACTAGGAAGCTGAGTTCTGGATCTGAGATTTATGGCCACCTCTACGTGCAACCGTAAGTAGAGAGAAACGAGATGAGAATTATTTCTTCTAATTAATTTGAAAGCTGCGGACACGGTGGCGCCTCGGCGCGATGCTTTCCTGTTTCTCATTTTGCGTTTGACGCTGCTCTGTGTATATTTATAAACTAGAGAACACATTCTCAAGCCGCATTTTAATGATTAATGTCTGCTTTAACAGTAAATCTGCGAAATGCAACAACGCTCCACTTATCATTTTTTCTTATGCCTTAATTGAATATATATTTATATAACCTAGAGCACGTTCCACTTTTAGCAGTTATTAGTCAATTTTTATCTGCAATAGCAGTTAGTACTGTTATAATTGCACTTATTATCCAAGTTTTACTGCAAAATTTAATTTTCTGCGAGCATAAAACAAATTCCTTACAGTTACCAATTCGGTACCAGAGCTAATTAATATTTCAATGACAAAAATTACGTTCAATTGCCATCACGTGGAAAACAATACCGTACATTTTAATTGACTCTTTAAATACAAAAGAGAAATGTATTTGTCAACAATGAACACTGTATGATACATTGTATTATAACTAATTGCAATTTAACTAATCTCACATCACTTCTTAATCGTGTCAAATCGAGAATTAATTGCTGCGTTTTGCATTGATATTCAAAATAGAAGATTTTTCTTCTAATTAATTTCTGCAATCAAATTTCACTTCGGCTGCAAAACGCATTGCCGAGGAATGCAACTCGATTTTGAATTTAAAAACGAAAGTAATATATTCTATGCGCTTTTCATTATAATCCATTAGCACACAAAAACATTTTTTTTAATAAAATTGTTATGAAATTTATATTTATTAACATCGAAATAATCCATTAATTTTGAAATTAAAATATAATTAAATTTATGTCAATTAACGATTTTGAGTTAAAAAAAAAACACATAAATAATAACCTGAGTGGTAATTGTTAATAACAAATCGTTTTAAACCAATTTCCTATGTAAACTTCGATATATAAATAGTGGACTGGAATTCCCAAACGCTCAATCAGTCTGCCTTTCTACCTTTCTATTTATTTAGCTAGATACATATTGTCCGTGCATTCCTATAAGAATTTTATTTCCCATTTTCTAAGCAATCTCTGCTTATTTTAATTCGAATCAATTTTAAGTTAATTAAGATTTGCTTCGCTTATTCGGCACTAAAAACCATCAGCAGAGTATCTAGAACAATATACTGTAGAATATTTATGTTAAGAAATAAATTGAGAGAAAATTGAATTAAACTCGATGTTGAGGATATTTCAGTCGTAGAGAGCAAGTAGCAAGCAAGTAACAGAAAAGTCTTCTTTAAAAATGTGGTATGTGCAATTCATATAAGAAATGTAATTATTTCCCATTTTCTAATCAATCTTTGCTTAATTTAATTCGAATCAATTCTAATTTTGCAAAGTTAATTAACACTTGCCTCGATCATTCTCCTCTGATAATCATCAACAGTGCAGAGTATCTAGAACACATACTTTAGTATATTTACGTAAAAAATAAATTGAGGGATAATTGAGTTAAACTCAATGTTGAGAATATTTGAGTAGTAGAGAGCAAGTAATAAACAGAAGAGTCTGCGTAAAAAAATGTGGTATGTACAAAGACCACGTTCTAATAAATAATTAGATTTAAATTTGGATTTTTCGTTCCCGTTAGTTCTTAAATCTATTTTTATTTTTAAAGTTTTTTTATTTTTATGGTTTTTGTATAAACATTTTTGTTAATTTTGAAATTGAGTATACAGGGTGCGTTCAAAAAGTTCCAAGACTTTAATTTTTAAATAAAGTATACAGTTCATAAAGTTTCAAGACTGATTTTTTCCTAGGTAGGTTAGGTTAGGTTAGGTAGAACGGCCATTGCCTCCGAAACGCTGGAGTGAGTAGATCTCTAATGGCATAAGTGCGTGTCAGTGACCCCAGTCGAAAACTGTAAGAATCGAATATTCATCGTTATTGGATAAAGTTCTGTGCGAAACTGAATAAAAGCGCTATAGAGACTTCTGGTATGATCCAAGAGGCCTCTAAAGAAGAAGCCATGTCACGTGAAATGATTTTCATGTTGCACAAGGGGTTCAAAGATGGCCGCGAGGGCGTTAAAGACGATGGACGTGCTTATTCTTCTTTATATGGCATCTCCTTTCAGGAGGTTTGCAATCATCATCGCTATCTTCACCTTGGAAGCTACAGCTTCGAATAATTCTTGGGATGTGGTATCACACCACTCTCTCAGGTTACGCAGCCATGAGCGTCTGCCTATTACTTTTCCCTGCATTATGGCCGTGCTAGGAGACCTTAAACAAGCCGAACTCGGGAAAATTTGGTGACAGTGCGTGAACTTTTAAACAGTAAGACCGTCGTATTAGTGTTAGATTATTTTCCGATGGACTGTGATTGGGTCAGAATACGGTGTTCAAACTACTGATAGAAGATTTGAAGATGAGAAAATTGTGTGACTAACTTTTTCCAAAGTTCTGACGGTTGAACAGAGGCACGGCACCAGGTTTGTTTGCAAAGAAATGCTTGAACGTTTTCAAGTCGATACCAACTTTTTAAATAAAGTGGTTTAGTGGTGATGAGACATGGGTCTACGAGTACAATGTTAAAACAAGTCGGCATGGTACACCACCTCATCTCCAAAGCCGAAGAAAGCTCGTAAAAGCAAGTCTTGTGTGAAAAGCATGCTCATTGTTTTCTTTAATGCTAATGGAGTGGTTCACAAAGAGTTTGTTCCTGCCGGGAAGACTATCACAGTTCGGGTTTTATGCTAAAGTGCTGCGCCGTTTGAAGGATCGAGTCCGTAACGTCCACCCGTAGATCAAGGCTCCCTCTCACACGTCGCCTGCCGCCAGCGAAGTTTTGACCACAGCGCCGACGTAGCTCCCAAAGAGGCTGACCAAGAGGTTTATTAAAAGAGACCTGATAGAAAAGCGATTTGATACGGTTCCAACGGTCCAGGCAGCTTCTACGAGGTCCCTTGAAGCCTTCCGCGCGAGGAGTTCCAGGGACTCTATGAACAATGGAAAAAACGCTAGCAGCGGTGTGTTGAAGGCCCTCGCGTAACATTTCGAAGACTTTTATTCAGCTGTACAAAAATGTTTAATACATCTTCTGTTCTGAAACCTGCCTTGAAACTTTGCGAACCCACCCTGTATAAATATAGTGAACATTAGATCCAACGCTTTTTGCTAGAAATAATCTTTCTAATATTCATCATCATCAGTAGTGCTACAGTCCTACGGGGCCTCGACTTTCTCCAGCCTCGTCCGCCATTCTTTCCGGTCTCTGGCAAGGACCTTCCAGTCAGCTGCACCAATTTTTCTGGCATCCTCAGAAACACCGTATTTCCATCTCAGCCTTGATCTCCCTCTGCCTCTACTGCCGGTTCGTATGGCCTCAAAGTTTCTTCGCGTTGGCATGTTGTTGTCATAGCGTGCTACATGTCCTGCCCATCTTTACCTGCCAATCTTGATTGTTGTTATTATGTATATGTGTCCTAACCCTCTGTATAAGTTATAAAGCTCAAAATTATATCTTCTTCTCCAGACGTTATCCTTTTAGACAGCACCATAAATCTTTCTTAGGATTCTTCTTTCAAATGTTGAGAGAAAATGTACAAATGTTTCATCTGCTTTTGTTAGGGTCCAGGTTTCCGAACCATAGATTAAAACTGGTACAATTAACGTCTTAAAGATTCTGATCTTTGTGCTTCTCAAAAGGCTCGATTTTCGTAAGTATTTTGACAGCCCAAAAACAGCCATTGGCAACGGAAACGGAAAACGGTACCCTTATAGGACCACTTTGTTGTCCGTCTGTCTGCCTGTCCGTCCGTCTGTCTGTCTGTCAAGACCATTTTTCTCAGGAACGCGTAGAGGTAACAAGTTGAAATTTGTATCAAATATTCGAGTCTGCGGCCTCTTTCAGCTGTGAAAAAATCAAACTTGTAAGTCAACGCGATCAAAAGATATGACCGTTTATGTCGCATATTTTGCGATTTCACAAGGGAATCAAAACCTATAGGGTACTTCCCGTTGACCTAGAATCATGAAATTTGGCAAGAAGCGGTGTCTTCCAGCACATGTAAAGGGAAAAATGTAGTAAATATGTAGTTAATTACAAGAAAAATGCGAATTTACTATTAGAAACTTATGAAAATACACTAATGTGTTGCGTGGTATTGTCAGGCACCAGAAGCATATGGGTTGCATACAGTTAGGTCCTGCTAAAGATACCATACTTACAAGTTTGTACGGAACCCTCGGTGCGCGAGTCACAACTCGCACTTGGCCGGTTTTTTTATTTCTAATATTAGCATGATTTTATAATAGCAGTTCAAAAACACATTCCCTTGAAATTCCGCCAAACAGAAAGCAATCACTTTGTTTGATGAATATCACTGTTCTGAAGTGTTTGAAGTTGTCATGATCGCTTGCATTCGACATTGTATTTGAAATGTTACTTGACAAAATATATACAGACAATATTGTTTAAAATGCAGTTCTCCGGTTAATAATACTTCGTGGAAAAAACGAAATTACTTTGCGAACAGCCCAATACTAGCAGCAATAATTCCTCAGAGTTTGAACGAAATCCGAAAAACAAATAACGAATAAATTTAGTTGTTGCAAAATGTGGTCATCTAAATAGTGACATCCTATATTTGGCTATATTTTGGCAACACCTGATTTACGGTAACTTATAAAAATGCTAAATAATAGTAGTTTATGATACAAGTGTGTGAAGAAGGACTTTTGTGTACGAGTTGCGAAGTTTAAACCTCTCGCCCTCGGCTCGTGCTTTAAACTTCGCAACTCGTGCACAAAAGCCTTTCACACACGTGTGTGATACAATATTTTACCTACGAAGCATGTTAAAATACTGTTGAATCTACAAGAAAAAAAATTGTTTTTTCCGAATTTTGACAGACAACATACTTCAAATCACTGACACAGTAAGGTTAGAACGTTCAGCGACTCCGTGGGAAAAAAATTGCTAACTATACTTGCCGCAGCGACCCCGTATAGTGATCACGCGGTGTTCACGTGATAGCTCGTAGTGACGTTGTTAAAAGCCTGATTTACACTGCTTTGCCAAATTTTACTTTAAATTTTTTTTATAAATTTTAAAAAACAAAATCTCGAAAAAGACTGATTTATGGATAAAATGTAATCACTAATTTTAACTAAGAGAGAAACACTGAAAACTCGAGAGCACGTGGCATACAACCGGACTTGTCGACTGGTTTAAAGTTTCAGCTGCGTGATCTACACTTCAAAAGCGTTTGCACTGACCAATAGGGAATCATCCCCCGAAAATCACGTGAAGATGCAAGTTTATTACTCCATCGGGTGGCTGCGGCAACAGTAAAAATGCACAGTGACGGGAACACTATTTGTTCGATGTAATCTAGGTTTACATAGATTTAATCTAGATTAGGTTATGGTTTTTACCTTAACTTAACTTTAAGGTGATGTTATGTTAGAGCCAGATATATCCAGACTGAGAGGCCGAGAGTCTTTGATTCAAAATAAGAAAAAATAATTCAATTTTAATATACGTCAGAAAATTTATTTTTACTACGTCTATGTTTTTTGTTTAGTGACGCAAGTTGTTGCCATAGTAATAACAAACAGAAATCGTTTAATAATGAAACTCTATTTGATTTACAGTAAACTTTTACGCACGATTTGGATACTTTTACAAACGATTATAATAATGGCATCCTTCACATACAATAAAGTATTTATATGTTCATTTTGGTGTGTGAGTAGATAAAATAATTTTCATTGCCTTCAAACTGTATACTTTCTCAATTGCATTAATTTCCAATTTATCTGTTAATTAATTTAATCAATTCATACTATAAAAAAAACAAAGCAACGTTGCGTTTATGTTAACTTGAAACGGTCATACTTATGTAAGATTAATTTGTAAATTAATTATTTTCAGGAAGTAATTAGCCTCGCTATAAACAAACAAACGTTTAAACGGCTCGTGACAATAAAAAACTAAACTGAATTTATTCAAATTTCTAAACCAAACTACTTTATTATAAACAGTTTGCATATTTGCTTTGCTAAAGTTTTGATTCGAAATGTCGCAAAACTATTTCCGACAGTAAACAATTTTGCGACATTCCGAACATTACGTTCAAAATGTTTTTGACCCGCACTAGTAAAATCCTTTTGGAAACGTGTCGTTTTTCGGTGAGACCTAATTTCGGTGTGTTGACAATTTTTATTATTAATAATTAGACGAATCGGAAAGGTAACTGTTCAATGGCGCATTGTTTCGCAACAATTGTGTGGGTAACAGTGTATGTACAGTTGGTTAAAACCCGTAAAGTTCTTCTATTGGTTATTAGAAAATTATACTTTGAGTTGCGAAATTCTGAAAAGCAATCAAATGAAATTAAATGGAGTAATGTCGAATGGTGTGGTTGGTATGGACAGGTTTTTATTTTGTTCTGGATTGAATTTCATTAAATTCAATCTGAAAACTGTAATAATGTATTAAAGTGGAACTGGTTTAAAATTTCTTGGACAGAGTTTTAAATTATGTATTAGACGAGGATGCGCTACAAGTTTTTATATTAATTTTTATTAGAAGACATACGACATTGTAAGAAAGAAAACTTAAAAACAATATTAATATCACATTCTTTACGTATCTTGTGTCATCAACACAACACAAAGTGCTTTAATAATAACGGAATTTTTGTAATTAGTAAATTTCATCTTGTAAATTGTGTACCTAGAGCAATGTGAAAATGGTGCATTGTGCAACACATTCTTGGTCAATATCAGAATTGTTCAATTTAGAACTTTGCTCCTAATATACCGCGTGTGTCAGAAATTGTTCAAAAATTGTTCCAAATTTTGCCCACCATGTTCAATGCGCAGACGATACCGCCGCAATAAAGAACGACGAACGCGTCCAAAAACGGCGAGCATGTTTATAACTGTTCGACATGTTTCAGTTACATGTGCCAGTAGCTCCTTAAGTGCCCTAACTAGAGTTTCGTACACCATGGTTTTCAGATGACCCCGTAAAAAAAATCCTGGGCATTCAGATCTTGGGAACGGGCCGTACATGGTATCGCGCCGTTCCTTCTTCTTCTGTTGCCTTACACCTATTCTCATTTATGGATTAACTGTTAATGTTAAATAGTCGCATTTGTATCTTTTCTTCAAAGATTATAATTTCCAGGAAATTATTGTATACATATCATCAACAAAGTTAACATTTGTTAATGTTTTGTTTATTGCTGCTTTGCACATGTAACCAAACTTTTTGATTCCGGTCCAGTTCTTGATGTTCCTAAGCCATGATAGCTGTTTACGTCCGATGCCCAATCTGCCTTCTATCGTTCCTTCGAGTATGAGCTAGGGAATTCGATATTTTGGCCCCCTTAGTATGTGACAGATACCCGATCTTGCGCTGCTTCATGGTATTGAATAATAATCTGTCCACACCTGCCTTCTCAGCACCTCCTCGTTGGTAATGTTGGCCACCCATGGGAGCATTCTTCTGAGTCTCCACATTTCGAACGGTTCGATCTTATTATGCCGGCTCCACACATTGGCTCACACGGCCAGGCCAGTGTGTGCTCATTTCACATTTGCTGTTCTTTCACACACCACAAGTGGGCGTCTAAATATTGGGTCACAAGTGCCAACTTCTCAGTTCACAAGTTGTAGAGCCAATGGTAACATGTCTGGTGATCTTGATCTTGAACTAGCGGTTGCTGCTTTTTATATAGCATCTGCTGAGGCCAATGTGTGGAGGGAGAACTTGTCATGTGGGAGCATGCGCCAATTCCTTTGAAGCGGGACAGAAAACCGACAACCCTATGGCCAGCCGCCAATGCATGTGCCAACCTCCACCAGCCCATTCACAAGCGCCAACTTCTTCATCCACACATTGGCCATGTGACGTATGCCACATCACATGGCCAATGTGTGGAGCCGGCTTTAATGGATGCTACTTTTATCGTCCAGATTTCCGCTCCATACAGTAGGACTGGCCAAACGTAGCATTTGACCATTCTGTGGCGGATTTCTAAATTTAGGTTTTTATCGCATAGCTAGGGACGTAGTTTGTTGAATGCCTGTCTGGCTTGTTCTAACGTACTCTTGATCTCTTGTAGTGGGTTTCATCTGTCGTTTACTAGTGTGCCTAGGCATTTCGTGCTCGTAGTTCTTTCGATTGTTTCCTCCTCTACCGTGATGGACACTCCTGCCTGATTATTACGGCTTATAACCATGAATTTTGTTTTGGATCTGTTCATTCTTAGTGAGGCCTCTGATTATGTTGTTCATCAGTAGCTGTAGGTCTTGCTGGTTGCTTGCAATGATTACTGTGTCGTCTGCGTATCTTATATAGTTTATTGTGGTACCGTTCACTTTTATTGCGATTTCTAGATCATCGAAGGCATCTGAAAATATTTGTTCGACGTAGAGATTAAATAGCATTGGGGACATTATGCATCCTTGACGTACCCATCTTTTTATCTCCATTTCTTCTGTCATTAATTGATTGTTGATTCTGTCGTTGGCCGCTGTTGTCAGTACAGGTTTTGGATTATTCTTACGTCTTTTTCATCTATAGCAGCTCCTTTTAGATATTCGATGAGACGATCGTGGTTATACATGATACAAATGAACGTCTTTTCCTAGTCGATGAAGCACAGGAAGCTGTCCTTTCTTTGGTCATAGCAGTTTAGTACCAATGTGTTCAGAATGTTGCTTCTCGGGTACCAGTGCCGCTCTTACGGCTCGCGTACACCTAATCCGTCATCGGCCGAAGTTTCCTCGGACGACGACGACGGACGATTGAATCAAACACTTGTAAAAGAAAGAGAGCGCGTACACATACACGATGACGATGACGGTCTTGTTTTTGTACTCGCTCTCTTCTTTCACAAGTGTTTGATTCAATCGTCCGAGTTCGGCCGTCGTCTCCCGAGCAAACTTCGGCCAATAACGGATTAGGTGTATGCGAGCCGTTAAAACCGAACTGAGTGTTGTGATGAATCCGTATGAATCCGAACTGAATGACCGTTCCTGCCTATCCATTTATCAGGATACTTCGCATCAGGGCCTGGCTAATAAAATGTGCTGGTGCACCGTCATACATAAAGCACATTTCATGTCTCAGTTGTACATCGACCGGGTCTAATCCATTGATGAAGTCATTTTCCAGAAAATTTGTGTAAGCCGCCCCCGTTAAGCGATCCGGCAACACAAATGGACCTATTAAATAGTTGCGAACAATCCCACACCAAACATTAATTGAAAATCTGGGGTGATAAACTCTACCATGTATTGCGTGAGGATTTCCTTCAGCCCTCAGGTGCATGTTATGGCTATCGACCATACATTCTCTTGTAAACTCAGTCTCATGGGAAAAAAGTATCAACTTTGGAAACCGTTCATTCTGTTGTGTGCTGTTCAAGAACTACAAAACTGTACTCGTGGAGCAAATTGGAGTTTGTGGAGCACATTACAATTCAATGAATTCATCTGTTTATTCTATGAATTCAATTCAAGAATTTGTGTAGTACATTACAAGTCAGCGCTGGACTTTGCGATTCACATTCATTTATAGACTGTGAATTCTAAAAGGGTCTAAGAGGTGTTCACGAAGAACTCGCCAAATTGTTGAAGCACTGGTTCCAAAGTTTCCGGTTCAAAATACTATTAGGACTAGTTTTTCCGAAAGAAACAAACAAATGGTAAGTTTCTGAATTAAAGTTGTTTCGAGGGTCTCTCTTGTATCATTCCGAGAATTTTTTCAAGGGATTTTCGAAAAAATCCTCCTCTGATGAGGATTCAAATCTAAAATTCGACCGCTTTTGTTTCGCGCAATGCAAAATTTTTCGGAAAATTCTTTAGTCCTGCAAGGCTCGGTACAAAATGCTAGCTGTAGTTTTTTAAAAAATCAAGAAGAATTTACGAATTTTCTATTGTGAACAAGTGATCCAGTGTGGACAATTTCAAATGTGGTCCAAAGCCCAAGTATCAATTTTTTCGAAAATCATGGAGAAACTCCAAATCTTCTTCAGTTTCTGAAGGTATGGACCAATCCTTCAGAAACTAAAGAAGTTCTTGGAAGATTTGGAGATTCCCCATGATTTTTCGAAACAATTGATTCTCGGATTTTGGACCTTAGTGAGGTCCATAATCCAAAATCAAGTATCCAAAATCCAAATATAAGAAAAAATTGATACTTGGATCTTAGTGAGGTCCAAAATCCAAGTATCAATTTTTTCGAAAATCATGGAGAAACTCCAAATCTTCCAAAGTCTTTGATGAACTTCTTCAGTTTCTGAAGGATTGGTGCATAATCCATGTAATGGTAATCTGAAAATTTAGTAAAAATTCCATTCCTAATACTCTGGTCTAAAATCAAGGGTCTTCCTCATGATCTGCTCCAAAATGTAGCTAAAGATTTTACCGTAAATCGAGGAAAATCTTCAAACTTCTTCTGTTCCCCATCGTATTGTTCAAAGTCCCAGTAACAGTTTTTCGAAAAATTAAAGAGAAACTCAATATTTTCAACAAAACCAAAGATAGCTTTCCCAAGATTTTCAAAACAAATTTCTCAAAACCCCAGGAAATCAAACCGATTTTCCATTTAGGTCCCAACAAAAGATTCGCGGACGATGCGTAAAACTGCCAAAAGTTCTTCGGTTGGCTTTCTTCGCGGAAAGGTTTAAAATAATAAATAACGTAGTTACGTCAATGGCGTCCTATACCTTGATTATAAATTGATCATCAGCTACCATATTTCAAAGAAAACGTATTAGTACGTCACGAATTAGTATCTTATGCTTATTGTGGATCATAGAATCAGCCCTGGAAGTTTATCGGTGGAGTTCTAACACACCCGGTTTACACTAGTTCTTGGATTATTGACAACAGCATCCAAAACATTTTCCTTTAATGCCACAGTACGAACTTAATGCCACAGTACGAACCGTTCTATCACGTCCTTTATCTCTCATAGAACTCTCAAATTTTCCACGTTCTCGAAGACATCGATGAATAGATGTCTATGTTGTTGATGGTTCAAAAGTTCTATGATGAGTCTGCTGTCTTTTCGGAAAACGGTCTCGTAATATGAAATATTTTACGAAATACTATTGGGCTGGTTTTTCCGAAAGCAACGACCAAATGGCAAATTTCCTTTCTTGTATTTCTTTAATCCTTCCGAGGATTTTTTCGAGGAATTTTCGAAAAAATCCCTCTGGTGAGGATTCAAATCTAAAATCCGACCGTTTTGGTTTCGCGCATTGCAAAATTTTTCGGAAATTTGTTTAGTCTTGCAAGGCTCGGTACAAAATGCTAGCTGTAGTTTTTTTTGCTAATCTACTAATGTGGACAGGTGATGATCCAATGTGGACAATTTCAAATGTGCTCCAAAATTCAAGTATCATTTTTTTTCGAAAATCATGGGGGAACTCCAAATCTTCCAAGAACTTCTTCAGTTTCTGAAGGATAGGTCCATAATTCATATAATGGTGTTTCTGAAAATTTTGTCTCCAAAACTCCACTTCTAATATATTCTATTACTCTACCAAAATCAAGAGTAGAGAATTCTCTACCAAAATCAAGGGAAATGTTTCTCATGATCTGATGTAGACCCAAAATGTAGGTAACGATTTTTCCGAAAATCGATTAAAATCTTCAAACTTCTTTCAATCAAAGTTGATGGTTTCCCAGTCTCCCCATGGTTTTGTCCAAAGCCCCCAGTAACAGTTTCCCGAAAAATCGAGGAAAAACTCAATATTTTCAACAAAACCAAGGAGGATTTTCCCAAGATTTTCAAAACAAAAATTTCTCGAAACCCCAGGAAATCAAACCGATTTTCCAATTACGCCCCATCAAAAGATTCGCGGACGATGCAGAAAACTGCCAAAAGTTCTTCAGACGGCTTTCTTCGCGGAAAGGTTTAAAATAAAAAATAACGTTGTTACGTCAATGGCTCCTCTGCCTTGATTATAAATTGACGTACTTCTACGTCGTCAACTACCACATTTCAAATAAACAAAACGTATTAGTACGTCAACAGACTGCAATGTATTAAGAGTTTTATGCTTATTTTCTATCATAGATTCTGCCCTGAAAGTTTGTCGGTGGAATTCTGACACACCCGGTATTCAAATAATACTAAAATATTAATCTACATTTCCAAATAAATTATGAAATCACTGAATTTAATTTTTATTACAAACTTTGGTACTTACGTACTAACGCCACCGCAGCTACAGATTTGACCAAATGGATGGTTAGATTAGGTTATAACGGAGCAAATAAATCTAGACCACATATCGCGCGGTAGCGCGACCTCTCGATCTGAAATTAGAATAAATATTGGTTAAGGGTTAGATTAGGTTATATTAGGACAGATAAACCCACATATCACGCGGTAGCACGACCTCTGGGTGGCGTTAATATGTAAGTACCCAAACTTTTCACATATGTTTACATAATTTTAAAAACACGTAACTTGTGTAATAATAGAAATACAATGCAATTTTTTCATGGTTATTCAATTTTAACTTACATAAATTTTTATTACAATATTATGCCCTGCTTATTCAGGGTAGACATAAATGAAAGTATGTAGTGGAAAGTAACAGTAGAACATTTTGTGCATTTTTCTTTATGTAAATTTACACTAGATGTTAATTTACACCCAATAAAGTGCGACTTTACACGTCTCGAAATGTAATGCTTCGTAAACTATAATAAAATTCGTTTCACTGTAATACATTCCCAATCCATGATATAATAGTATATTTTGTAACTAGGGCGGTAAGTTGTCAATTTGACGCGAGAGCGAAATTGGGCACATCGCATATTCGCTCGAGAGGGCAATTGACAATACCGCCCGTGTTACAAACAATATTTTTATTACTCATGCGAGGGGATGTATCTTACAAGTTTGGAATCCATAAAAAATTCATCAAAAATGAAGAATTTGCTTTTTCAATTGTCTCCGGTGATGTGGATTCGTTATAAGAACTCTCCTCAGTCTCGGATATCAGCATAGAATTTACACACATTTTAAAACGCTTTCTTTAATTTTTATTATTATTTTGTAATGAAAAAAATTTCTGACTCTTTCACGTCAATTTTTTAATATCGACGTCTTGATTGTGTTTATTTTATTTATTTATTTGTTTTTTTTTTAATGTAACCTAGCGATATTGAATATTTGCGTGCGTTACTCAGGTTATGTGGAAATGCAACGAGAGGTGACATTTCTCGTATTCAAAAATATGCGTCAAGAAGTACTTTTTGCGCATGAGTAATAAAAATTTTACATAATCATATAATCCAATAAGCAATTGTCGCTCACGGCGTCAGAAAAAAAAAATTCTGCCGCTTGCGTGAAAATATTTGAAAAATGCAGCTTTTTAGCAGAAGCGTAGTAACAAATCTTCTACTTAACAAGTAACAAATCTTCTCCTTAAGAAGTAACAAATCTTCTACTTAATAAGTAACAAATCTCCTTAATGTAAAGTAATATACTAGCATTGAAAATAAACTGGACACTCCTTACGAGTATATCCAATACGATTACTATTTGCCTATAATATTCGTAATGAAAGTTGCAATAAATATTCAACATTGGCGCTGATTTTATCAGCTTATGAATCTGAGTCATAAATTTCATCGCGATTTATTGGACTGCTTAGGCGGCTACCAGTAATTTGCGTAGCATTTCTCCATTTGGCGTTATATGCAGTAAAATGTGTTTGTAATAATTTAGATATCTTTATGCTAAGCACATCCGCCGAACAAACAGACATTTGTGGGTGGTCACACAATTATTAATCTCTTAAAAATGTATAATTGATAAACAAAGAAAATAAATAATGGGAGAAGCATGGGCTTTGTTTTGGGCTTAAGATATTGTAGTAGATGTTCAAATAAGGAAATTGAATCGCTTTGAAGGTATGCCGCTATAACAAAAAAGGTTCTGTGTGTGTTACTTTGACAAAAGAAATTTGTGAATATTTCTTTACTAATCTACTTTTTTAAATCAATTATTGTGTATTTCAGTTCAGAATGTACTATGTAATTCAGTTACATAGAGAAAGAAGTTTATAATAAATTGAGTATATAATAAATAATTGAGTAGAGAAATACACAAATGGACATGTTTGAGGTATCATAAAGAATTCTTTAGTCTTCCACATGCCCAAGATAGCTAACGTAAATAAAAACATAAATGAAAAATAGACTAGAAAATATCAAAGTAGTTACACAATAATAATTATAATAATATATAATTTCAAGTAACTTTCAAAGTAACATTTTACTTTATGGTTTGTGTAATAATAGCTACTACGACAAAAGTTACTTACTAGATGTATTTTGTCGTTTTTTGTCGTAGTCAAATTAATTTGTAGAAGAACAAGTACTATTTGTTGAAAAAAAAGGTAACAGAAGGCTATCGACCACCAGGTCTTTCCGCCCTTAATTTGTAGATTAAACCAAAAATAATTAATTTCATACGTGGGTATATGGAGAAGCTCTTGGTCCAGCCATCGAGTTTTCAAAGCTTTTCTTAATTTTTTTTTGCTAAAATTGGAGAATAAATTTTCATAAATTGGGTCCTTTGATCAATTGCTACTTTCCAAAGTAGAGACAGAATGAATAACACACATTAGAATTAATTACCAGGATAATTAGTTCAAAGAATCTATCAATATTTCTTAATCTAACAATATTTCGGTGTCTTAACAATATTCGTTATCAATAATTAGACAAATCGGAAACTATTTTAAAGAATCTATCAAAATTTCATATTCTAACAATATTTCGGTGTGTTGACATTTTTTCTTATAAATAATTAGACAAATCGGAAACTATTTTATAATTACTTTTTTTTATTAATTATTATTACTTTTGTTCACCTCTGGTTTAGATAAAAATATTTTCCATTTTTTTTTTCTAATAAATTCTTCCATCGTTCCATTGAGGAACGAGCCAGCAACGTTGCAATTACTCAAGTCTAGACTTTATGCTCAGTAGTCTAGACATTAAACTACCTGTTTTAATCTGAACTAGTTTTTTCATTGAATAGCAAAACTAGTTCAGATTCCTCTAATTAACATCTCCGTTCGACTCGCGAAACTTATTTAAATGTTAATGCAAAATTCAATTTTACCACAAATAATCGGCCGATAACTTATTTCTAATAGCGCGTTTGGAGTGTATTGGATGAGACGAATCCAGTTTTATTTAAATAAATTATACGTTATTTGTTCTAATATTCTCATTTTTAAAAAATTAAATCTGTTAGCAAGAAAATTAATTGTAGCAAATAAATAATCTTTTGTGATTACTACTAATAGTGTCTAGTTGCTTTATTTGCATATCGGTATAAAACTCAGCCAAGTTTATTAGTCTTTACTAGCTGAACAAGACTACCTACATTCACAATTTTAGTCTTCATCTCTTCATCTGTTATTTTCTTTTAATTTCGGACTAACTAGACCAGGGATGGCGGAAAAACCTAACCTAACCTAACCTATGACCCGCGGGTCAGACACTGACCTGCACAGACTTTTTAAGTAACCCTGGCTTTGATTTTGCCCTGGCTTTAATAACGCAACAATTTTTATTATTTTCTTTCTAAAGTTTCTCGACCACAAAGGTGTGAATATCAAATATATCATGAAGAAATTTCGGTACTTACCGAAACGTTCACGGTAACGTTCGGTACTTACTAACGCCACCGCAGCTACAGATTTGAACAAAATAGATGGTTAGATTCGGATCTCGGTATTATTTTATCTATTGACTATGGTGGCGTTAATACATAAGTACCGAAATTTCTTCTTAAATTATTAAATTATAAACATGGTTTTAGTTGTAACCCAGTAATATGACTGTGGTATAATAACAAACGATAAAAATCACAGATCATACTAAACAGAATGGCTTGATAAATATTGTGTTATTGAAGAGAATGAGAATTGAAGGGTGTGTAATTTCTAATGAAAAAGTTACTTTACGTACATATAATGTAAAAAGTCAGTTTGCAAAGTTGCATTCTAATCTCGCCTTTTCAACAGATATGGAAAGAAAAACATATTTTTCACAAAAGGAAAACGGCAATCATTTTGTGTTTTAAAAGCGTTTTTGATCCCAAAATAGTAGTTTGTGTTTACAGGTGTGTGAAGAAGGACCCATTGCGATTAAACTTCGCTACTCATGCACAAAAGCCTTTCAAACACGTATGTCATACATTATTTTATCTAAGCAAGTTAAAATACTATTGAATCTACAAAGAAATTATTATTTCTTACCGATAATATTGAAAAATTGTAATTTTGACAGACAAAATACTTCAAATCACTGGCATAATAAGATTAAAACGTTCAGTCTCTCCTTGTCAAAAATTGCTTACTAGTAAAAGCGCACAGTGACGGGAACACTATTTGTTCCAATCACCTAGATCAGAAGATTACAAGCTAATTTTCAAGTTTTCCATTTCATTGCTCGTCACGGGAAACTTTCAGAAAGGGTTTTTGTAAAACAAGCGTTTTTAGAATGTAGTGCTACTTTATTTCCAGATTTTAAAGACAAAGACTTGATTAATACATTGCATTCCGTTGACGTAGTAGTACGTTATACTTAATTTGAAACCTATGCCTAGTTGACGTTGTAATGTGTTCTTTTAATTGAATCCAAGTTTCCGTCAACCGTTATTGACCTATGTAACATTTTATAATTTTGACTATACATTTTTTAACATATTATGATATTTCTTTTGATTAAAATTAATTAGTTCTGTTTCTTTTAATTACTATGATTTTCGGTTTCAAATATCATTAAATAATTGTTTATATAAATATTTTGAGTTTTATTTAGCGTTTATATTGTTTAATTTTTGAGTAATCTTGTATTCGAAGTTTTCAAAAGTTCTTCGAATAAAGCCGATTGAAGAAATTCTGTTTCTTCGGAAGGAACGGAATTGAAAAATCGATTTTCCTTGTAAAAATCATCGTTGGTTTTGTGGAAAAATTTTAAGTTTTTTTTTCAATTATCGGGAAAACGCTTTTCTTACTTGGGCTTTGTACAAGTCCAAGGAGGATCTAAAGAAATTTGATTTTCAGAAAAAAAATTTACCTACAATTTGGATCAGACCACGAAGAACAGAAAACGTTATTGGAAGACATATTCAAATATTTTCCCGTATTTTGACTATACCTAGGTATAGACTAAACCTTGAGAAACTGAAAAAGTTGTTGGAAGATTTGGAGTTTACCCTTGATTTTTGAAAAAAATTATGTTTTGAACCAGATGAAGAAGAACTGAAGAAATTGTAGGAAAATTCTTATTTCGTTTTTGAGTATTGGATAAAGTAAAGCTAGAATTTTGGACTGGAGTTTTTTCGCTCTTCCCAATTGGCGTTTGGACGGGAAATCGCGAAATTAAAAAGAAATTGGGTTTTGGGAGCTGTTAACGGTCGGATATTACATTTGGATCCTGAATAGAGGCACAGGAGGAGAATTTGAAGTCTCGGAAAAACTCGATTTTGGAAAATTTGCCATTTGATCTTTGCCATTTGATTTTGCGGTTGTATAGTGTTAAGATGCACATAAATGAGTTACCAATAAGTCGGAATACAATTAAAGAACGAATACTAGAGTTAGAAAGAGATATTTTTTAGCAAATATATAAGGACATAAATTATGCAACAATCTATGCAATTTCTTAAGATGAGAGTAATGATGTAAATGGTTTTGCACAATTAGCAGTTTTTGCTCGATATAAATTAGGAAATATAATGCAAGAAGAGCTATTGAAACTAGTAATGTTGAAAGGGAAGTGGGCTTGATATTTTTAAAGAATTTGACATTAGATTTAAAGAAATGGATATTGACCTAAAGAAAATTGTTTATGTTACAACTGACGATGCACCTAATATGGTGGGGAAAAACATTGGTTTTATTCAATATCTTAAGCAAAATATTCCACATCCTCTAATTGGATATCATTGTATAATACATCAAGTTTTATGGACTTATTCATTAATATAAATTTTTTCACTTCGACCTTTATTTTTTGCTCTTCACTTCCAAAGTAGAAGTTGTAAAACAAGAAGAAAACTTGAATTTTGTAAAAGCCTTTAAAAGTGAGATAAAAAAAAGTAGTCTTTGACCTCCATCCTCTTTTCCAAGTGGTGCCAGTGACTTGCTGACCCACCAGCTAGTACGATAAATACAATGAACAAAATTTGACCCATTACTCAAAAAGGTTCGCCATCCCTAAACTAATCTACTTTGCTTGATCTAGTAGTTATTTGAAAATTAGTAAGACAATAATGTCTGTCCTACTGTCTCACTGTCTACTCTGTTGAGTCTCTTTGATAAAACTAGGATTAGCCAAGTTTATTAGTCTATACTAGTTGAACTAGACTAGCCATATCCGAAAGTTTTGTCTTAGACCAACTAGACTAATCTAATAATAACTACAGTCGAACTTCCCTAAGTCGAATTACCATAGTTCATGAAAAAAAATCGAGTTATAGAAAATTGGAATTATAGAAATACATCTACTAAATGAGTCAAATACACTATACACAATTTATTCAAAGTAAATATAACTTCAATAATGGAAATATATAACTTCAATAATGGAAACAATTTGAATGAATTATTCACACATATTAATTAAGTACAATTATGAACTGAACAAATTTACTAGTGGTTTAAAGTGAATTCTGCAATTCTTTTGCAGTATTGATGATATCGGTGTTGCAACTGATTTTGTAACTTTTGTACTTTGTAACAAAATCATTATACGCTTTTTATTATTTAGATTATGTTTTGGAATTTTTTCTCTAACTCCAACTCTTTCAAGAATTTTTAAACAATAACTATGTTTGTAGCTGGAAGTACTACTATTAGCAAATGTCAACTTAACAATAAAAAAATTGACAGATCACTATGTTCGTAGTGTTGTACGAAATACTATATGTTAATAGTTAAAATTTTAATAAAAGTTATTACTGATCAATAAATTTCAATAAAAATTGAAATAGCTCACTTATTGTGGAACGGAGGTAGTATGTATTTATAAACAAAAAAGAAATATGAATACATTATTAATATGATGTTATACAATTATAATTAATTCAAAATAATTTTAATTAATATATTATTTATTGAAAAAGTCAGAAATTTTTAATTGTTTTCCAATAAAAAAATCACGATCTACAAAATTCTCCAAAGTTGATAATGCGCCGTACAATTCGTCCTTTACTTCGTCGGGTTTAATTTCATTAATATATAGCACCTTGTGGGTGATCTTCGGTTATATCGTCTATTTTGGATTACCGATTCTCCAGAGAATAATATTGTCGTATTGAATGTCGTAATCTTTCTACAGCCCATCCGCTGATAAATTCTTAGTTTTACTTTATTCGAGTTTTTGGTGATCATAAAATATGAAAAATAAAATGTTTGGTAATCTGCCCGAGGATTACACTACCGACGGTTTATGGTAGGCAATATCCGGCATCATACATTTTGGACAATACGAGGCGGTTAAAAAATTGGAGTTATAGAGATTATTTTCTATGTAAAATTTTAACATTTTTACTACGAATTAAATTTATTAAAAAAATTAATTTGAGTTATGGAAGTTAATTTATATGTAAAATGCTATCTAAACGTATGAATTTCTAAAAATATTCGAGTTATGGATAAATTGGAGTTACAGAAGTTTGAGTTATGGAAGTTTGCCTGTAGTTATTTCTGAATTTGTGAAACAATAATTTATTTGTTGAATCTGTTTGATAAATTGAGGTTATTAAAAAGAAGAGTTTATTAATCCTATACTAGCTGAACTGGACTAGCTACATCGACAGTGTATTAATTTCTTCGTCTGTTGTTTCTCTCTAATCCTAGACTAACTAGTTTAATCTACTCAGTCTAGTAGTTATTTGATAATTAATGAAACAATAATTTATTTTTTGAATCTCTTTCATAAAACCATGAAATTTGTAGGATTAGACAAGTGTGTTAGTCTATACTAGCTAAACTAGCATAGCCACATCCAAAAGTTTTGCCTTAATCTCTTCGCTTTTTATTTTTCTTTAATCGTAGACTAACTAGACTAATCTACTTTGATTGATCCAGTAGTTATTTATGAATTGGTGTAACAATAATTTCTTTGTTAAACCTGTTTGATAAAATAAGGTAATTAAAAAGAATAGTCAAGTTTATTACTCCTATACTAGCTGAACTGGACTAGCTACTTCGACAGTTGTAGTCTTAATTTCTTCGTTTGCTGTTTCTCTCTAATCATAGACTAACTAGTTTAATCTACTTGTCTCAGTCTAGTATTTATTAACATTTATTAACATTAGTGAAACAATAATTTCTTTGTTGAGTCTGCTTGATAAAACTAGGAAATTTGTAGGATTAGACAAGTTTATTAGTCTATACTAGCTGAACTAGACTAGCCATATCCAAAAGTTTTGTCTTAATCTCTTCGCTTTTTCTTTAATCTTAGACTTCTTCTTCTTCATGAACGGGAAAAGACGAATCTTTTCCCGTTCATGTGGGGTCGACGTTTCTGAGAAGTCGTTTCCATTTTCCTCGGTCCTAAATGGTGTTTTCTGTTAACTGCTTTTCCCGGAGAACATCCTGCACACAGTCCATCCATCTAGGCCTATCATTCTAGGCCTGCCTCTTTCCCTTTTGTCTTCACCTCCAGATCAAGCGCTTTCCTTCCTACATAACTCTCATCCCTGCGCTTAATGTGGCCTCGCTTAATGTGAGAGCAAGCGTCTTTCTTGCACCTTTTTTGATAATTGAATCACTTGTACGCTGCCTAGTATGAAGGTGTTTTTGATGTGATCGTTTCTTGTAAAGAATCCTTTCGTGTTTTCTTAACACCACACACCCATCTTAGCATCCTCCTTTCAGCTACTTCCAGTCGCTTACACTGTGACTGCAAACTGCAAGTTTCTGCTCCGTATAGCATTGCAGGGCTCACTTTTTGGACTAACTACATTAATCTAGTTACTTTATATTTTATTTTTACTAAAAAATAATGTCGGCAGATAAGGAAATTTTAGATGAGTGATTTAAAAACAAATTATCCGTATCAAATACATAATTATCTTTTGTGTTTATTGCTAATCGATCTTATCTTTCTAGTAGATCTTTTTGCTTATCTGAATAAAACTGGGATATAATAGTCTCACCATATTGTAATAATCTCACCATATTGTATGACTTTTATATAGACTATATTGTAAAAAACGTTGAATCGACGCATAGCTCAAGTTTTTCTCAAGTTTCAGGTTTTTTTCTATTTTGTGTCTGTAATGGACTCATAGCAGCACTTATATGCGTGCGGTTATGACTCGCCGAGTGCGATACAATTTTCTCAATATGTAGGTATCGGCGATTTTTTTATTTAGTTATGGCATAAAAGGGCGCAAAATACTATTAAAAACTCGTTCGTAAGGCGTTTTTCAGCACTTGTCCATTAGAAAACTCCTCGCTATGCTCGTTGTTTTCCACACTTGGACGCGTGCTGTAAAATCCCTTTCTGAACTTGTCCTTTAACCGGTTCGCTGCTATGGACTGCTATAGCAGTTCAATTGATTTGTCGCCCAGGTGCTATGGTGCTACTGTTCTACTGTTATAGTAGTTGATTGGGGGGTCAGATGCTATGGACTGCTATAGTAGTCTACAGACTTCATGAATTGTAGCTTTTTTTAGAAATAACAAAGAGATTAATAAATATATTCACTCTCATTGGAGTGTTGCGTTGTCCTGGGTGAAAGATTCGGGACCCACCCCTGCACCTAGGGTCTTATGGCTGGAAAGATGAATATTTCACAAAATCCCAAAAAATAATTTAAACTGTTCGAATAGCCACATAATTCTAATTTCCAAATTTCCAATTTTGGAAAATTATTTTAACGTTTTCGTCCAATTTTGACACAAAACAAAAGAATTTTGCAAGGTTTGTCCATTCAAATTAACAAATAAAACAAATTTTGTTTTTGATAATTTGTCAATATTTGCCAATTATTTTGACATTTTCGTCCAATTTTGACATAAACCATATGAATTTTGCAAAGTTTATCTACTCAGATCAACAAAAAAACAAAATTTGCTTGGAATAGAGATTTTGGTTTTTGAAAATCTGGTAATTTTTGCAAATTATTTTGACGTGTTCGTCAATTTTGACACAAAACAAAAGAATGTTGCAAGGTTGTCCATTGAAATTATCAAAAAAACAAATTTTGTTTCGTTCAAAAATTTTGGTTTTTGAAAATTTGTCAATTTTTGAAAATTATTTTGACCTTTTCGTCCAGTTTTGACACAAAACAAAAGAATTTTGCAAGGTTTGTCCATTCAAATTAACAAAAAAAAAAACATTTTGTTTCATTCAAAGATTTTGGTTTTTGAAAATTTGGCAATATTTTCCAATTATTTTGACATTTTCCTCTAATTTTGACATAAAACATAAAAAGTTTGTCCACTCAAATCAACAGAAAAACCAAATTTTGCTTCGAATAGAGAGTTTGGTTTTTGAAAATCTGGCCATTTTTGCAAATTATTTTGAGGTTTTCGTCCAATTTTGACACAAAACAAAAGAATTTTGCAAGGTTTGTCTATTAAAATTAACAAAAAAAACACAGATTTTGTTTCGTATAAAGATTTTGCTTTTTGAAAATATGTCAATTTTTGAAAATTATTTTGACGTTTTCGTCCAGTTTTGACACAAAACAAAAGAATTTTGCAAGGTTTGTCCATTCAAATTAACAAAAAAACAAATTTTGTTTCGTTCAAAGATTTGGGTTTTTGAAAATATGGCAATATTTGCCAATTATTTTACCATTTTCGTCCAATTTTGGCATAAACCAAATGAATTTTGCAAGGTTTGTCCACTCAAATCAACAAAAAAAAAACAAAATTTGCTTCAAATAGAGATTTTGGTTTTTGAAAATTTGGCAATATTTGCAAATTATTGCAAATAATACAAAGTTATGAAAGTATTCCGCTCGGACTATAATGTAATGTTCAGAATATTGAGCACACAATCAAAAAACAAAAGGGTTAATATACTATATCTATATTGTAATCTCTCTTAACAATATTAAAATGTTCGATCTTTAAAATTACTTAAGTTGGATCGACGATCGAACTTAAGCTAATAATTTCCACATCTTGCATTATTTTGTTTTCTTATCTCGCTTGTCGTCTCTTGCATACATATTTTACAGAATAAAGATAACTTAGACAGACGTGTCTTTTTTTAATTGCATTTGCTTCTTGTTGTTAGGTTTAAATAGCATTGCAAGTAAATAATTTGTAGTTTTCATTATAGTCAGTATGTAATAAGTTTCGTTGGAGAATGGATGTTTTGGAGTGTTATTGGTCTTGCGGTTAGCTATACAATGTACTCTCTAAATGTGTCTTATTTAATACAATTACGGCATGTCGAAACCAGTTATCAGGCATCAGATGCTCGCACATCAGGTTTATAAATAGCGCACCTGCACCTGCCGCACACAATCCGCACAAGGTAAAAATAAACTCCGCGGCGCCGAAAGGTAAACCAAGTTCAAGTTCAATTGCCCTAAAATGTGCTGGAGAATGATCACTGTTTCGTTAGCTTCACCTCGACCTTTCTTTTTTTCTTATGAGAAACTGAGATTGGTTACGTTGAAATTCTCTCGCCGTTTCGAAACGGAAGTTTCCGTTTTAATACTTCCGCTCGACCTTGGCGGCATTAAAAATTCTTTATGGGGATGAATAGGATAGTTGCGACTGTTACTACGTGGTAATTCATACTTACATTGAATTGAAAAAATCACTATGTTTTAACCAGTTATAATTAATTATAAGTGTGGTTAAAAGATAGTGAGCTTTATTTTTGTTAATATTACAATATTTTTGGTAATATTTTAATAAATATATTTTGTTAATTTTTTGGGGATGTTTGTTAATAAGTTGCTGCATTAAATATCTAATCGATAAGTTTTAAATATTTCCTTGAGATTTGACTGACTTTGTTGTGCAAATATTTTTCCTTTGTTTAATGAATACGTTTAATCCTCAACTGGTATACTAACTTTTGTAACTGATATGCCGGGGTCACCGCTATACCGCAAACTCGATGGGATATAAAATTTCTCCACAACTGAATTTCTGAAGGTAAAAATTTTTTCGCGCAAAACCGCAAAATTTAAAAAAAATTAAAACAAAATGTCGAGGCGATATTTGTTTAAGAATTCAATACTTTTGGATTGTTTTTTAGGATGCATGAGATCTTGGCACAAATGCGAATTTTCTACAGGTTTTTCACATTAAATTCAATCTTTTTCAAATAGAATTCATCGTTTTGCAATTTAAATTCATCCTTTTGCAAATTAAATTCACCCTTTTGTAAATTAAATTTGCCCTTTTGCGAATTAAATTCGCTCTTTTGCATCTGAAATTCACTCTTCTGCAACTGAAATTCACCCTTTTGCAACTGAAATTCACCCTTTTGCAAATAAAATTCACACTTTTGCAAATGAAATTCAACCTTTTGCTAAACAAATTCACCCATTGCATATCAAGGCTTTACAAACATATTATATTAAAATTAAAACGTCAAATAATGTTAATATAAAAAAATGCGATAGATTACTGTGTGAATTTCCCTATTACAAGAAAAGAATTAAGAAAAATATTATGTTCTATAATTGACTAATAACATAAATAAATATAATTACTAGTATGATTTGGCTCCTGCACTTACGTGCTATGAGAGATCATGTGGGTTGTTAGAAAATGACATAACTCTTGCTGCACGAGCGGGTAATATAAGAAAATGGGAAAGATTACTATGTGAATTTCAATATTACAAGAAAAGAATTCAGAGAACAAGCAAGCAAGCGCAAGTGGTCTAGAAGATGTCTGAACTTGGCTCTATATAAGTAAGATAATGTGAAATGCAGATTCATTTCCACTAAGAACATATACTGAGTAAGTTCCGTTTTATAGACGCGTTTCTGCCTTTTGGCTTCATCAGTATGGACTCTCAAATTGAATTAATATTAAATATAAAGTACAACTTACTCAGTGTGTGTTCTTAGTGGAAATGAATCTGCATTTCACATTATCTTATTATCGGTCAACCGTTAGACGCATACTGTATGACGCATACTAAGTATGCGTCTAACGGTTGACCCGCACGGACGCATATATCTCTTGAGAATGGCGAATGTTAGTTCGCCGAAACGTCGAGAATCCGGTTCTTTTCAGAGCCAACCCTCAGCATCAACGCGGAATCCCCGAGAAAACAATACAACACAGGTATCTATCCGCGAAAACCTCAAATACAACATTATATATATATATATATATATATATATATATATATATATATATATATATATATATATATATGTAAGATAATGTGAAATGCAGTTCAGACATCTTCTAGACTGCCTGCGCTTGCTTGCTTGTTCTCTTAATTCTTTGAATTGAAAAATTCACTTTGTTTCTTACCACACTTATATAATGTAAAAATGTTATATAACTTATTATTCAGAGTTATATAAATTTCTACACATATCACGACTCGAGTTTCGACGTTTGACGGTCATTTTCAAGTGACTAGTATGGTTTACCACGTGAAGTATGGATTACCACGTAGTAACTGTCGCAACCATCCTATTCAAATCATCGTGTCATCGTGAGGACATGTTTAGGAAACTGATAAAGTTCCTTGTCAAACCTTGTTAAACGTTCAGTAGGTTTGACAAAATCCTTGAAGAGATGTTTATGTTTCTTGAGGAAAATGACGTTTTCATAAATATATGTGGCCGTGGTGGTTAAAATGTTTGCCCTTTTGAAGTGTCGTCTGCCGGATTCACGGTAATTTAAACTCATAAGTATTCGCAGGGCTTGTTTCGGTATCTTGAACACAGACTTGTAGAGTAATCAATTTCCCCAGAACATAATAATGCCAAATCTTAGAAGGCTGTGGAAGATGGCGAAATACACCATCCACACGACGTCGGACTCCACATAACGTTGGAGGGATCTCATAGCAAATACTGCCTTGTTGAGTTTCGTTGTTATTTCATTGGTATGTGAGACCCAGTGCAGAGAAGGGTCTATGTGAAGTCCCAGGAGCCTTACAGAATGATTTACTGCTATCTCTTCGTTGTCAATTGCCACTTTATCAGGATATGATAATGTACTCCGCTTCGTTTTAAAGATTATTGTTTGTGTTTTATCTTTGTTTAGTCTAAGTTTATTAGTACCAAACCATAACTTCATCGCATCAACAGCTCTCTCTGAATTGGTGATGATATCGTTGATAGTCCTATTTAATATCAATATGGATGTGTCGTCTGCATACTTGATCTTAATGTGCGGTGAATTGATCGGAGTAGCATGCAGGTCATTGATAAATAGGGCAAAGAGTAAGGGTCCTATTATGCTTCCCTGAGGAATACCTATATTGATTGTACTCGGTGGAGAATGTACAAATCCATGCGGAGTGTGGAGCCTGGTAATCGTGTGTCCTGTTAGAAAGGAATGATATTATCAATTCCAGCACAACTCCTCTTATACCATATTTGGAGAGATTTATTTGTAGAATATTATGGTTAAGTAAGTCATATGCCTTAGATAGGTCCATGAGCATTCCAACTGGGATTTTCCGTGACTCGAGATAACCCTCTATCTATAACCCCCTTTATAAATTGGTATCAAGCCGTTTCAATCGATTTCCCTTTTACGAAGCCATGTTGGTGAGGGCTTATAATGTTATGCTTATTTAAAAACATTAACATTCTGGAGCATATAATCCTCTCAAAAATTTCTCACGTATTCTTAATTCTTTTGTTGCAATACTGAAATTCATATAATAATCCTTCCCATTTTTTTTATATTACCCGCTCGTGCAGCAAGGGTTATGTCATTTTCTAACAACCCACATGGTCTCTCATAGCACTAAGTGCAGGAGCGAAATCGTACTACTAATTATATTTATTTATGTTATTAGTCAATTAGTGAATTAGAGAACATAGTATTTTTCTTAATTCTTTTCTTCAAATTATATTAAGTACATGGTAAAAAATCAAATGTTTTATTATAATTCACACAATTGCATAATTAGATTGAAGCTTATCTAACCAACACCATCACGCGTTTCCTGCCTATTATAGATAATAGCGATATCCAAAATCAAAGAAACTTCGTCCATTTTACTGTCTTCCAATTTTTGATGCAACCCCTTAAGATTTAACGACCTACGACCTCTTTATTTAACGACCTACTTGCTTAACTAACCTTCTGGCCAGATTTTCTGTAGTAATCCATTTATAAACCGATTACGTTTAAGAATAAAATAAAGCATAAAAGTCCCTTAATAATTCCGATTGAATCGGTAATCAGCTTGAAATTAGATTGTATTTTTATGCTGTGTTTTACAAAATTAATAAAAGGGAGGATCCTCGATTAACGACTAATTCGCTTAAAAACCTAATCGTAGGAACGAAAGTCGTTAAGTGAGTAGAACCTGTATTTTAGTTGACTGTATTACTTTCATACATACCTTCAGCTTTATAACTATTTGATTATGTTATTGTATAAATTATAATCAAATTTTGGATTTTCTACTATGTAATCAACATTATTTTATTAACAACATAACTTACAAATTTCACTGTGATTTGTTGTGGTAGTCCTAAGAAGACTCAATAATTGTTATAGAGCTCCGGAAAGGCTGAATATATTTATATATTCAGGCTGTGTTCCGTTTGTTTCAAGTTTGTAACATTATTTTATGTTTTTTTTTTATATCGTGGGCGCGCATTTAAAAAGAGCAAAGTCAATTTGAAAAATTCAGTTTGCTTTGTTACTAAATTACTTAAAATCGGCTGAAAATATTCATGAGCCATTTTATAACCTGGTCTAGCATGAAATCATGAATATATAAAGTTTCAAAAAAAAACTTAAATCAAACTTTCGTTACGTCTTTCGTTTACTAACATAACCCTTTTGCTCGCGCGTCCACGATATATGTGAAAGTATTTGAATTGCAAATGGTGAATTTCATTTGCCAAAGGTTGAATTTCGTTTGCAAAACAGTGAATTTCATTTGCAAGAGAGTGAATTTAATTTTATAAAAGAAGAATTTCGTTTGCACAAGAGTGAATTTCATTTGCAAAAGAGTGAATTTCATTTGCAAAAAGAAGAATTTTGTTTGCAAAAGAGTGAATTTCATTTGCAAAAGGTTGAATTTCATTTGCAGAATGGTGAATTTCATTTGCAAAAGAGTGGATTTCATTTGCAAAAAGAAGAATTTCGTTTGCAAAAGAGTGAATTTCATTTGCAAAAAGAAGAATTTTGTTTGCAAAAGAGTGAATTTCATTTGCAAAAGGTTGAATTTAATTTGCAGAATGGTGAACTTCATTTGGAAAAGAGTGGATTTCATTTGCAAAAAGAAGAATTTCGTTTGCACAAGAGTGAATTTCATTTGCAAAAGATTGAATTTCATTTGCAAAAAGAAGAATTTTGTTTGCAAAAGAGTGAATTTCATTTGCAAAAGGTTGAATTTCATTTGCAGAATGGTGAATTTCATTTGCAAAAGAGTGGATTTCGTTTGCAAAAAGAAGAATTTCGTTTGCAAAAGAGTGAATTTCATTTGCAAAAAGAAGAATTTCGTTTGCAAAAGAGTAAATTTCATTTGCAAAAGGTTGAATTTAATTTGCAGAATGGTGAACTTCATTTGCAAAAGAGTGGATTTCATTTGCAAAAAGAAGAATTTTGTTTGCAAAAGAGTGAATTTCATTTGCAAAAGAGTGAATTTCATTTGCAAAAAGAATAATTTCGTTTGCAAAAGAGTGAATTTCATTTGCAAAAGAGTGAATTTCATTTGCAAAAGGAAGAATTTCGTTTGTAAGAGAGTGAATTTCATTTGCAAAAGAGTGGATTTCATTTGCAAAAGAGTGAATTTCATTTGCAAAAAGAATAATTTCGTTTGCAAAAGAGTGAATTTCATTTGCAAAAGAGTGGATTTCATTTGCAAAAAGAAGAATTTCGTTTGCAAAAGAGTGAATTTCATTTGCAAAAGATTGAATTTCATTTGCAAAAGGAAGAATTTCGTTTGTAAGAAAGTGAATTTCATTTGCAAAAGAGTGGATTTTATTTGCGAAAAGAAGAATTTCGTTTGCAAAAGAGTGAATTTCATTTGCAAAAGGGTGAATTTCTTTTGTAAAAAGATGAATTTTATTTACAAAAGGATGAATTTAATGTGAAAAACCTATAGAAAAAGGTCAAAAGGTACAGGTTGCCAAAAAGCGATTACAGCTGTCAATTTGTTTCAAAATATTTAATTTATTAGTTGTATTTTGAATAAATATAGATTTTATATAAAAACGCATATAGTGCCTGGATAATAAGCATATTCTTGCAATTTTTGTTTTTTTTATTGAAATTTGTTCAACAATCAGAATATATATATTTTTTTTCTATTCTATGAGCTGAAGTTATGATGATCGATTTGGCGTGATGAGGTGTCCATCTAACGATAGGACCTCTGAGTACCGTTAAGGGTCAGTTGGCCAGCGTCTCTTGAGTCTTCTGAGGACTTGGTGTTGGTGAAGCGTGTTTGTTAGTGAATTTGTGTGTGATTCTATTTTGTCTTGATGCTTTTTTCGTCTTTCCTTAATTTCTTTCGTCACAGGGGTAATTTGCAAGTCTTCTTGGATCATGTGGTTTGTTACGTACCATGGAGCGTTAGCAATTGATCTTAATATTTTAGCTTGGCATCTTTGCATGATCGCAATATTCGATATGCTGGCACATCCCCAGAGTTCGATGCCATAAGTCCAGATAGGTTTGATGATAGTTTTATATAAAAGTATTTTGTTGCTTAGCGTTAAACTCGAGCTTTTGCCGATGAGTATTCCTGCAAGTGATTTAAATTTACTTGCATTTTTTACACCGGATACTCTATGATCTTGCATTACACCTATACTTTTATTTTCTCATTTAGTTTGTATTTAATGCCAAAAAACTTAAATCAAAAAGTCCAATATATTCGGGCGAAATTCAAATTTGCGAAACGCTTCACCATTGGTCAATGCTATGTGACGTGCACGTTATGACATTTATCGGCGTCAATATTCACTGTTCTGTTTTGCTGTGAAATATTTCTGTAGTTTTTTCATTACCTAGTGCGATGTTGATATAAGGTGAGATTATAAATTATCAAGAACAATGACTGCAAGTGGTTTAAATTACTTTAAATTAAATATGTGTTATATCGTTTATTTTATAATTTTTTATAATTCTATAATATTTTATAGATAACGCGATTTCCACACATCACGTAACCTCAAAAAACTTCTGACAGGTTGATAGCTCTGAATTTCAACGGTGCCAACCTTGAAAAATTGAATTAATTATTAAAGCACTCGGCGAGCCATTAACGAACCCATATGAGTGTATTAATGACTCCATTACAGACGCAAAATAGAAAAAATTTTTAGCTTTAGCGTTTTTTAGCTTTTTCCATTATCGAAATAGCAAATTCAAACTGAAAATCCTTAACTGTCTATGCAAATAAGCAACACTGAATGTCAAGAGCAATGTGACGTTATTCAAAGCGCGCGAAAAATGGGTCTGTTTAGACATGTCAAATTTAATCGGTATTTTATATATTATTTTAAAAATTAATTGACACACTTTCAACAGTATGTATATTTTTATTATGTTAAAACGAAGTAAAAAGTGAATTAAGCTAACAAAATTGATTTGGAGATTTAGATATCAAGAAATCCACAATTTGCGATTTATGATTTCAAAATATGTATTGAACCAACTATACACAGATACTATAGACCAGTGGTGACGAACCTATGGCACGCGTGTCACAGCTGACACGTAGGAAAATTGTATTGGCACGCGAACTACTCACGCGTACCTTCTAAACTTCTTAAACCTTCACTTTTCTAAAAGAAATTTTTAAGTTTCTCAATTTACTTTTGTGCAACATCAAAGGTGCAAATTATAAAACGTGTTATATTCAGGCTAATACCGTAACTAATTTTCATTATCAGAAATGTTCATTCGTTGCGAAAGTTACCTGGCACGTCAGTATTTCAAAATGTGAAAATTTCAAAAAAATTTGGCCCGAAAAAAGTTTTTCACCCCTGTTATAGATTGACAATTGGCGTCTATCATTAGTATCTATAAAACAGGACACAAAAAATTATATAGACAATTGAATTCATTAAATATCGCTCCAATTCAATAGCTCTAATCTGATATTCTAAAACAACTCAAAATATGTAACTCAAAATATGTTTTGACCAAACTATAGACATACACTAAAGATTGACAATTGTCGTCTATCTTTTGTATTTATAGAACAGGGCACAATAGTATATTTTGTAACTAGAGCGGAAAGTTGCCAATTTCACGCGAGAGCGAAATTGGGTGCACGAATTGACAATACCGCTCGTGTTGCAAATAATATTTTTATTACCCATGCGTGGAGATGTATCTTACAAGTTTGGGATCCAGGGGCCAACCAAAATAAATGGTATCAAAAATGAAGAATTTGCTTTAAAACGTTTAATTTTTATTTTTGTAATGAAATAATATTTTGTCACTTTCACGTTCACTTTTTTAATATTGAGGTCTTGATTGTGTTTATCTTATTAATTTAACATTTTTTTTAATATAACTAGCGATAACCTAGCGATATTGAATATTTGCGTGCGTTGCCCAAGTTATGTGGCAATGCAACCCAAAGTGGCATTTCTCGTACTAAAAAATGTGCGCCAAGATAGTACTTTTAATGCATGAGTAATCAAACATTTTATAGACAATCCAATTCATTAAATTTCTCTACAATTCAATAGCTCTAATCTGAGATTCTAAAACAAGTCAAACTATGTAACTCAAAATATGTATTAACCAAACAATAGACAGACACTAAAGATTGATAATTTATAGTACTGAGTATTTATAGAGCAGCACATAAAATTATATATATTATCCATTTGATTAAATATCCTCCAAATAAATAGCTCTAATCTGAGATTCTAAACGAATTAAAAATGATTATTCTGAAAAGAAATTAGGATCATCGGCAATAGATCTTTTTACGGTTAGTTACGCGCATGCGCGTCCGCCTTGTTTAAAAGACGAGAATATGAAAGTTTCGGACAGATTTTGTTATTTTCATTTATACGTCAAGAACATGTCCGACAAAAGTGTCCAAAAACATGTCGGAAATAGAAGCATGCGCATAAATAAATTTCAACTATGAAAATGTCTATTTATGCGTTTTTGCGTCTATGTATTTGTTATAAAAGTGTAATTTTTACAACTAAACAAGTTGAGCAGGTTTAGAAATTCAACATCGGCTGATATTCAAACTTGAGAATCTTGCATTAACATAGATTTTTTTAATTGGTTTTTGCTCAATTAACAATGTGCTAATTCGTCAATGCAAAATCAATTATTAAGGCAACAGCGCATAGCCTTGTTTTGCGTTTGCATCGGTTTATATTTATAATAACAGTGCAATTTATTATGCGAAAGTTTATAAACTTCTTTGGTTACGTTTTCATTCTACATTCACATTGTTTGCTTACACATTACAAAGTTGGGTGACTGTATATTTTTTTTCAAGAAATAAAATCGCATCGAGTGTGATATTTGAAAGTAAATCAATCTAAAATCCAATTAAATTTTTGGCACAAATTTCAAGCTAGATTAACAAATTATTAATCTTTATAAAAATATTAATGTAACCCGTTTTTTGCTTAAGTAATACTTCTACTAATAAATCAATATTTATTTATTGATATTTTTATATATTATGTGATGCTTATTGCTTTTCTGAGCGATAGCATAACTGCAGACAAGAAAATATAGCTTTGACCTCTTTATGACTACTACTACTATTTTTTCCTTCTCTATTATTATTTATTTATATTATTATGTAATAAATAATTTTATCTACACCGTGGACGCGTTTTCAAAAGGGACAAGTCAATTTGTGTAGTTCAGTTTATTTTATTACTTAATTACTACAAACCTTATGAAAATATTTAATTGTAGTTTATGATACTAGTGTGCATAAAAGCCTTTCACACACGTGTATGTACATTATTTTAGCTACGAATAATGTTAAAATACTGTTGAATCTACCAAAAGTAATTGAAATTACAGTCTAACTTCCCTAAGTCGAATTGCTATAGTTCATGAAAAAAAATCGAGTTATATCATACATTTTGGAGAATACGTGGCGGTTAAAAAATTGGAGTTATAGAGATTATTTGTATGTACAATTTTAGAATTGTAATTTTTTTTACTGCGAGTTATGGAAAAATTCGAGTTACGGAAAATCGAGTTATGGAAGTTAATTTATATGTAAAATGCTATCTAAACGTATGAATTTCTAAAAATATTCGAGTTATAGAAAAATTGCAATTTTGAGAGACAAAATACGTCAAATCACCGACACAGGGTTAGAACGTTCAGTTAGAAAGCTCAGTGGCAAATATTGCTAACTAGTGAAAACGCACAGTGACGGGAACACTACTTGGTCGTTGTAATCTAAACCTAACCTAACCTAACCTAGATTTAATCTAGATTAGGTTATGGCTAGGTTAAGTTATATTAGAGAAAAATTATCCAGAATTATAAGAGGCCCAGACTTCTTGTTTCAAAATAAGAAAAGTTAATTTAATATTTGTTTTAATATTTTTATATTTGTTATATTATTTAATAATTTTAATTTTAATATTTTAATTTTAATATTTGTCAGAAAATTTTGTTTTCACTACGTCTATGTTTTTTGTTTAGTGACGCGATTTGTTGCCATAGTAACAATAAACATAAGTCGTTTAATAATGAAACTTCATTTGATTTGCATTGAACTTTTACGCACGATTTCGATACTCTTACACACGAATAATGGCATCCTTCACATACAATAATTTTCTTATTAATGTGTTCTGCATTTTGTCTGCGAGTAAATGAAAGTCACTTTATAACATGGTTTAGAATGAAACCATGAAAACCTAAAGGTAAAAAATTATTTCATTTTGGAGGTGAAATTAAACTTTCTTTTATGATCTTCTAAAATTCACCTACGTTCAACCTACGTACGTAAAATTTCGAATGTTGCTTTTATGACGTAAACAACCACAATCGAAGGATTTCTGGAAAATTCGTTTCAAATGCCCGCCATACACGCTACGCTCTACCGGAGAGGTTACATGTGCAGGTTTGCCTGCGCAGGTCAATCGCACGCAAGAAACTGCACAGGTCTATTCCCACACACGCTTAAACGGGTTACAAGGGTTAAAAGGGGTTAACACGGGTTAAAAGGGGAACCAAAGTTTGTTTAATAGGATGTTTATATTTAAGAATCGGAAAATATTGCTGGTATGAAATTTGATAATTATAATTCGTTTTTAAAAATAAAGAAACACGTGTTTCACCATTTTTTGAAAATCCGATTAAGGGGCTTCAAATTGGGGGTTGAATATTTTTATAACCTAGAGTAGTTACATTCCTAGGGTAGTTAGTTACATTCCTCTCATAAAATTGTCAAAAACGGGTTTTACCATTTTCCGAAAATCGCATTGCAACTGCAGGATTCTTATGTCAAAAACTGGTGATGTTAGAGATGTGAAAATTGTTTTTTTTATTCTTCTTTGAAGACGAAGAAATGGGTGTATTACCATTTTCCAAAAAAATTCTTACAAAAGAGGTAGAAAAGAATTATTTAAAATGGTATATTTTGTATTTATAACTAGGGCGCTAAGTTGTCAATTTGACGCGAGAGCGAAATTGGGCGCACGAACGAAGGGAGTGCGTGCATTCGCTCGAGAGGGCAATTGACATTACCGCCCGTGTTACAAACAATATTTTTTATTACTCATGCGAGGGGATGTATCTTACAAGTCTGGAATCCAGGGGCCATCCAAAAAAAGGGAATCAAAAACGAAGAATTTGTTTTTTCAATTGTCTCCGGTGGTGTGGATTCGTCGAAGACCTCTCCACCATCTTTAGAATTTACACTCATTTAAAACGTTTTCTTTAATCTTTATTATTATTTTGTAATTTGAAAAATGTCTGACACTTTCACGTCACTTTTTAGGGTTCCGTACTGAAAACGGAACCCTTATAGGATCACTTTGTTGTCCACCTGTCTGTCTGTTTGTCTATCTGTCTGTCTGTCTATCTGTCTGTCTGTCTGTCTGTTCGTCTGTCTGTCTGTCAAGACCATTCTTCTCACGAACGCGTAGAGGTAACAAGATGAAGTTTGTATCAAATTCTGCGGTCTCTTTCAGCTGTGAAAAAATCAAACTTGTAAGTCAACGCGATCAAAAGATATGACCGTTTATGTCGCATATTTTGCGATTTCACAAGGGAATCAAAACCTATACGGTACTTCCCGTTCACCTAGTATCATGAAATTTGGCAAGAAGCGGTGTCTTACAGCACATGTAAAGGGAAAAATGTGAAAACCGTAAATATGTAGTTTAATTACAAGAAAAATGCGTATTTACTATTAGAAACTTATGAAAATACACCAATGTGTTGCGTGATATTTTCAGGCACCAGACGCATATGGGTTGCATACAGTTAGGTCCTCCTAAAGATACCTTACTTACAAGTTTGTACGGAACCCTCGGTGCGCGAGTCACAACTCGCACTTGGCCGGTTTTTTTTAATATTAAGGTCTTTATTGTGTTTATTTCATTTATTTATTTGTTTTTTAAGTTAGCGATATTGAATATTTGCGTACGTTACCCAGGTTATGTGGAAATACAACGAGAAGTCGTATTTCTCGTATTAAAAAACGTGCATCAAGTAGTACTTTTCGCGCATGTGTATTAAAAAAGGAATTTAGTTTACTATAAGTCAGGAAATCTTAAAAAAACTAAAAAAAATTCACACCTGGTTATATTTACAGCGATATCTTGAAGTGGAATAATATTAACTAAATTAGTTTTAAATTTTCTGAAAGCGTAAGACCTGGAACACACTTGAGCAACTGTTTGGTTGCATATTTGTATCGTATGCAGTGCTATGGACCTGCGTACACATGCAACTAATAAGTCCAGGTCCATAGCACTCCATACCACAGAAATATGCAACCAAACAGTTGCTCAGCTGAAAATTGCATGTGTGTTCCAGGCCTTATACTGCAATCGACAATGTTATTAAATTTCATTATTATTATTTACCACACCATAATACTAACATTATTTTACGGAGAATTTGTTGACCATTTTGACTGCAGTTGGAACGAATCCATATCTGACCTGAATTAATTTGACTGCTATAAAAATCTACGCAAGCGAAGCCGCGGGCAATAGCTAATGTCTAATAAATTTTGCACCAATGGTGCAAGAACTAGATCCGTTCGAAATTAACTAAAACGTTTCGCAACATTTTTATGTTAATTAAGAATTTGTTGTAACTCGATCCCCGTGCAAAATTTCGCATGTACATGGTAAAACATCTGGCTGCACGTAAAACCATCACAAGTTGTGATTAAGGCCACGCGGCAGTAAACAATGGACCGATAGAAATCCAAGTCGGAAGCGCGAAGAGACGGCGGCGCGGCTTAAAAGTCGGCGGAAGAGCGTTAAAGAACAGTAGGAAGATAAGTCACCAGGTTAGCGATGTTTATTTAACAGAAGCGGTCGACGATCGAACTGTGCGTGTGTTGCGTGTCCTCTCGCCGGCTCACTAGCACCAAACAAATACGCTGCGTGACAGACAGACTGATAAAAAAAACGGCTGGTAAGTATCACACGCAAATTATACACGGTGACCTTTCTATAAACATTGTCTGTTGCTTATTGTAGATAATGGATAGTTTAATTAAATCAAATAGAAGAGTAAAGTTGGCTTCAAATTTTAACACGATTAGCTCAAGATGACGACAGACAGTTGATAAAACAATCGAAATAAAACAAAATATTTTACGAAAAGGTCTACCAATGTGGACACAACATTCAACAGGTCTACCAATGTGGTCTCCAATAAGTCCACTTTTAGCCGATTTAAGGTCGATTCCCATATGCGCGACACTCAGCTACGCGACGTCGTGCGACATCGCCTGTCAAATAATGATTACATTGTTTTAAATGGGCACGTCGCGTAGCCATAGTGAGAACGTGTCCATTTAAAACAATGTAATCATTATTTGACAGGCGATGTTGTGTGACGTCGCGTAGCTGAGTGTCGCGTATATGAGTATATAGGCCTTTATTTATGTTACATATTGAAGCACATAATTTCAAACTAGATTTTAGAAGCCGGCTTTAAAAGTTGCAGGACAATGAATGTCTATAGTATACGTAACATTTTACTAAAGGACCTCGTGGTCGGTAGCCCTTTGTGTAATAAATGCAATCGTATAATATAAAAGTATATATAAAATATAAAAGCGTATATATAAAAGCAAAATATTTTCACTCTCCCTTTACCAAATAAGTTGTAATATTTAGTTTTATTATAAAAAAAAAGGATTTTAAAAAGTTAATTGTGTTTTTAATCTATTGAGAATCCAGAAATTACCATAATATATGAATAAAGAGTAATTTACATAATTATTATTTACAATCGTTGTTCGTAAGTATAGCATTTAGGAATCTAACCAAAAACCAATTATTGTAATTATCAGCCGGAAACAATACGGAAAATTCCTATAAAATTTTCAAGTTCAAACGAGTGACTCCCATTTAATTTCCACGGCATCCATCCGAACGAAACGCTTACAGCTTACTTAAAATGATGCAATTGCAGAGGTCGTTTTGACCTCTAAGTATGCAATTGTATAACCGTAGGGGATTAGAACACGCGGCGCTATTATAGAAAGTGCTTAGATAATTGCGAAATGTCACAATCCGATCCGCGTTTGGATATCGAACCTTCCTGCAAATAATTACCAATTTTTTAGCGACGAAATTTTAATTGCGGCGGAAAAAACGCGATGTGCGGTTAGCAGTGCGGAATCGTTGCACCATTCGCGTCTGTTTGGGAAAACAGGAATTTCACTTTCATAAAACAGGACTTATGTAAGGCGAACAAACGGCGAGAGCTCGAATCGTGCCGTATACATAAAGGAAGGATGTATTTAAAGATCTTTAGAAGGAGCATTAGCATAGTGACCGGTTTATAACTCGTCTCTCTGTACTATCTGTACATAATTGTTTATATGAATGAAGGCGATAGGCTCTGATAGAGTTTTGTTTTATTTAAAACGAGGAAGATTCGTTCGGATATTAAATAATCTTAGAAAATCTTATATAAAATATTGCTTGGAATAATAAATGAAATATCAATTATTTTTTGTAAGAATACACATTACAAAAAATAATCGTTGTACTATCTGTTATTTTATGCTAATTTTTAATCTTTGTTTAAAAAAATACGTAATTTGGTACAAATAGTAGTTTATTATACAAGTGTGTGAAGACGGGCTTTTGTGCATGAGTTGTGAAATTTGCTCTAATCGCAATGAGTGCACAAAGTATGTTAAAATATTGTTGATTCTACAAAAAAATAATTGTTTACCGATAATTTTGAAAAATTGTAATTTTTACAAACAAAATACGTCAAACCACTGACACAATAAGGTTAGAACGTTCAGCGCCTCCGTGGCAAAAGTTACTAACTAGTAAAAACGCAAACTGACGAGAAGATTATTTGGTCGTTGTCGCATTGTTGTGCATTCTAGCTTAGATTAGGTTAGTGTAATCTTAGGTTACCTCAACCTAACATATTAGGATTTAACCTAAATTTAATCTACATTAGGTTATGGTTAGGTTAAGTTATATTAGAGCCAGACTAAGAGGTTGAGACTTCTTGATTCAAAATAAGAAAAATTAATTCAATTTTAATATTCGTAAGAAAATTTATTTTCACTACGTCTATGTTTTTTGTTTAGTGACGCTAGTTGTTGCCATAGTAACAACAAACCGAAATCGATTAATAATGAAACTCAGTTTGATTTACATTGGACTTTTACGCGCGATTTGTATACTTTCACACACGAGTATAAAAATGGCATGCCTTAAGATACAATAATTTACTTAATGTTTTCATTTTGGTGTGCGAGTAGATCAAATATTTTTACTGTTATTTCTGTAACTCATTGCATTGTATATATATTGTATGTATATATATATATATATAGATAATCAGATAAACTTAATAAAGACGGAACAAAGCTTGAATATATAAATATACTCAACCTTCCCGGAGCTCTATAATACTAATGAGTCTTTTTAGGACTACCAAAAACAAATCTCTTATGAAATTTGTCAGTTATTTTACAGCTTTAAGTTCACCTTCGTGCCACTCAACAAACATCACACGACAAATTTCACACAAGATTTGTTTTTGGTAGTCCTAAAAAGACTCATTAGTATTATATAGCTCCGGAAAGGTTGAGTATATTTATATATTCAAGCTTAAAAATAAAAGGCTTAAAAGCAAGAGAGTACTATTCTGTATGAGTGATAAAAATACAATTTTACAACTCTTTGTGCAATTCTTTTTGACAAAAATCACAAACTTAAATGTCGTGCATGAAAAAAGTTTAAGAAGCCCTGATATAGATAATATAACTAGAAATGCTTATACATTATTAGGTTTTGTGTTGAGCTCTATTAAATCATTAACTAATATTCAAACAGCGCTATAAATATTAGCGCTATAAACTATACGGAATCCACAACGTTCCAAACATAAATCTAGAATTGAATGACAATCAGAAAAAAATTGTGACCATACTCTGCTTTCAATGTAATTAGCCAAACACTAGCTATGCAGATATTCCAGGGCTCTATGCAATATCAGTTTGTTAAGTCTTGAACTACCTATTTAGCTACAACTTTATTGTTCCGTCTTTATTAAGTTCATTGCATTGTAAGTAGTAACGCACATCAATATAAGAACCTGCAAGATATCAGTACCTGAATACTTTTAAGTAACCATTCACTGAATACTAATAAGTAACTGAAGTAACCAGTAACTAAATACTAATAAGTAACTGAAATAACCAGTAACTGAATACTATTAAGTAACCAGTGCCTAATTAATAACTGAAAACGGAATATTACGAACACGGAAAATAGTAATAAATAAAACTTATGGTCTCGTTTTGTCTTGTCTGCTCTTGTCTGGTCTTGTCTGAACTTGTCTGGCCTTGTCTGGTCTGGTCTGGTCTGGTCTGGATTGTGAATAGACTAGTCCAGATACATACTATACTTGCCGCAGCGACCCCGTGGAGTGATCACGCGGCGTTCACGTGATAGTTCGTGGTGACGTTATAAAAAGCCTGATTTACACTGATTTGCCAAATTTTACTTACTATATACCACTTCCTATTAAATTGTAAACAAAGTCTTGAAAAAGACTGATTTATGGATAAAATGTAATCACTAATTTTAACTAAGACAGAAACACAGAAAACTCGAGATCACGTGGCATACAACCGGACTGGTCGACTGGTTTAAAGTTTCGGCTGCGTTATCTACGCTTTAAAAGCGTTATCACTGACCCCTACTGGTCAGTCAATCATCCCCCGAAAATCACGTGAAGATCAGGCAAGTTTATTACTCCATCGGGTGGCTGCGGGAACTATAGTCCTAGATTATTAGTCCAAGATACAATACAATAGCTCAGATAGTTTTTAGGGTTCCGTACCGAAAACGGAACCCTTATAGGATCACTTTGTTGTCCGTCTGTCTGTCCGTCCGTCTGTCTGTCCATCAAGACCATTTTTCTCAGGAACGCGTAGCGGTAACAAGTTGAAATTTGTATCAAATACTCGGGTCTGCGGTCTCTTTCAACTGTGAAAAAATCAAACTTGTAAGTCAACGCGATCAAAAGATATGACCGTTTATGTCGCATATTCAAAACCTATAGGGTACTTCCCGTTGACCTAGAATCATGAAATTTGGCAGAAGCGGTGTCTTACAGCACATGTAAAGGGAAAAATCTGAAAACCGAAAATATGTAGTTTAATTACAAGAAAAATGCTAATTTACTATTAGAAACTTGTGAAAATACACTAATGTGTTGCGTGGTTTTGTCAGGCACCAGAAGCATATGGGTTGCATACAGTTAGGTCCTCCTTACTTAAAAACCTTACTTACAAGTTGGCCGGTTTTTTATTTATTTCAAATGGTACAATCGACATAAACCATAGAAAACAGGCAGTTGTAATTGCCAAACTTAAATATAGTCATGTATATGACGAACACACAAGTATAAAACATGTATAAAAGAATAACAAGTAAAACAGCAGAGTGACAGTCTGTACATTCGGATGTCCAAATCCTTGATCCATCGAACCACATCAGCTCCCGCTGTGTGCAGTTCTTGTATTGGGCCGGGATATCTTTTGTCGGGATACTCCATGGCAATATGCTGAGGTGTCTGAGAGGGATCACCGCAGCTACAGCCAGCATCCTCAGCAAGTCCCCATTTATGCTTCCAGTACTCAGTTCTGCCTAGGGTTTATACAAAAACCGACTTTTTGAAAAACAGGTTTTCGAATTCGAAATTTCCAAAAAAACGGTTTTAGCCGGTTTTCGAATTTTTGTCGAAAAAAATAGAATAGCGAAATATATTTTATTTTATTTACATAGAATTACATATAGCAAAACCAAAATCAATATCAAAATATAAAAAATATGGATTACATTACAAATTTGAATTGGATTGAATAACAAATAAAACATCAGAGTGACAGTCTGTACATTCGGATGTCTAAATCCTTGATCCATCGAACCACATCAGCTCCTGCTTTGTGCAGTTCTTGTATTGGGCCGCGATTTCTTTTGTCGGGACACTCCATGGCAATATGCTGAGGTGTCTGAGAGGGATCACCGCAGCTACAGCCGGGATCCTCACCAAGTGCCCATTTATGCTTCCAGTACTGAGTCCTGCCTAGGGTTTATACAAAAACCGACTTTTCGAAAAACCGGTTTCCGAATTCCAAATTTCCAAAAAAACGGTTTTAGCCGATTTCGAATTTTTGTAGAATAAAATAGAATAGCGAAATATATTTTATTTTATTTACATAAAATAACAAAAACCGAAATCAATATCAAAGTCCAAATATAAAAAATATGGATTACATACACATTACTTACATAAAATAACAAAAGCTCATACAAAAATTTCAGCTTTCAGTTGGATTTTTAAGTTTTTCTTCAGGGTCTTCAAGTATCAACTTATGAATTGATTTTTCCATGGCTTCCTTTAATAAAGCTTTACCCTGGTGAGTAGTTTCTTCGATTTGCTCTTCATAAGAATCGGTTTCCGGATGAGAATTTGGAAATATTCCAGACCATCTCTCCAGTTAACCTAATAATATCGGTTTTTGAAGCTAAAGAAATACATTAGAAAATACACAGTAGATTTCTTTGCTAAACTGGATATGTTTTGTGGATTTTGCAAATGCAGCAAAGGATTTGCTAATTCTACTTGTCTTTTTTTCTTGAATTCGGTCTTCTAAAGCATATAATAATTTCAAACTTATTTCAGTGTTTAACTTTTAGTTCATTTAATAGAAATTCAAATATAACTTCACTTGTTAACATGCACAATGCACAAGCACTGGTAAAAGCAACTCGTTGCATAGAATGAATAGCAAATCAAATAAGATAACAAATAATTTTTACCTAACAATTTAATTTCCGGTAAAACCGGTTTTCTTAATTAAAAAAGGGTTTTCAAATGTAACAGATTTTCTTTAAAAAACGGGTTTTCAAATCCGGGTTTGAAAAACCGGCAAACCCTACCTGCCGTGGTTCCTGCCGTGGTTGGTTCGTATCCGGTTAAGAGCCGACCAATCCCTCCTGCTGAGGCCGAATCCAGGGGGGCGTTCTGATGGGTCTGAAATTAGGTGCAGGCTATCTGGCTTTGTCGCCGTCAATTCCTCCCTCCGAGCATCATCAGTCGGGTTGAAATTATCGTCAATGAGTTGTTGAGCGAGTTTCCATGGAGGCTTTCTTGATTTTAGACTGGCGGTTACATCTAAGCAGCCCTGGTGAATAGGGAGTAGAGTGTTACTGCAGCACTTCTTCCACTCTCTTGAGAGCGCTGTTTTGCGTCGAATATCAGGTAAAAGATTGATGATATTGTTGTTAGTCGAAACTTAGTAGACAGACCAGTCTTAATAGTCTAGGCCAGCGGTGGCGAACCTATGGCACGCGTGTCACAGCTGACACGTTGAGAATTTTTATTGGCACGCGGGACAAGGAGGGTAACGTTAAAATGTTGTGCTTAATGAACAAAGACCGTCAGGATTGAATAGGATGTACATCGCTCGTAATATCTTTTTGTATAATTTAAATACCGCAACAATATTTGATGCTGACTTCAAAATATCAGACCTTATGACAAGCTAGACTGAACGATGGCGTGGTAAAATATTTGCAGAATATCAACTTTTACACATTCTCTTTCGTATTTTTCTCATTCAGGTTTCGAATCAGATAGCACACAGTACTTAATGTCGAACATGTTAGTTCAGTATGATAGAACAGCGTTTCTCAATTTTTGTTTACTTGCGTACCCCTTGACCTATCATCCCTAATCCACGTACCCCTACCGTACCCCCCATTATGTATAATAACTTCTGTATGATGTAAAACTTCTTCAATATGTAACGAACAATAAAAATTGGAAGACAGTTTAGGGAAAATTCCCTTAGTAACATCTTTTGATGTTGTTAATTTTGTTATTTTTTATCTTTTCTTTTATGTTCAATATATCTATCAATGTCCGCCATTACAATCTTTTTTCTGCGTACCCCCAGAGATCATTTCACGTACCCCTGGAGGTACGCGTACCCCAGGTTGAGAAACGCTGTGATAGAACCATTTTAGCTTTTGATCAAGTGTTACCCTTAGAAATTTCATTGAATCGGTCCCTTTGGTCGATTTTTGATCAAATCTTAGAAGTAAACTACAATCATGAAGTATATTTGTGTATATTTAAAGTCCTTTTTCTAAATTTAAATTGCTACTTTTAATTAAATCAGCTTACAAAATATTGCATTGAACATTATTTGTTTGCGCCAGATCATTGACAAATATCAAGAAAAGAGTTGGTCCAATTAGAGATCCTTGGAGTACCACACACAATTTTAATTTACTTTCCGATTTTGAAACGTTTATGATCATTGTTCGTTCTCTTTGATGCAAGGAAGATTTTACCCAGTTCTTGACGACGCATCTAACTCCAATATCTTCACTTTTTTGTGGAAGCAGCTTGTGATCGAAAGCGTCAAATGCTTTACTTAGGTCGTAAAATATAGCAAGAACCTCCTGATTACAATTTAGAAAAGTAATTATAAAATTAATACAGAGATTTTTCCAACAGTGCTGTATCAGTTCCAGAAGCCTTGTTTGCCAGCATAATATTAGTTTCCAATAAGCTTGATAATCGATTCAGAAATGCTGTCTTAATTTTTTTTAATTGGTTTTGAATACCTACAGATTGGTCTGTAGAAGCGATGCCACTGTGACCCTTTATTCTTGTAAATCGGGATGAACTTTGACTTTCAAACATCATATTCAGGCTAATATGGGATTATATTATATTCAGGCTTATACGGTAATTTATATTTTGTTATCACGCACGTTAGTATTTCATAATGTAGAAACTTAAGAAAAATGGCACGCGGTCATAAAAAGGTTCGCCACCCCTGATCTAGGCTAGTTCTAGTAGTCAGAACTTCTAAGAAACCTTCTCGATCACGACATCTTTCAAACACAAGTTTGGATATACGGTACTAGACAAACATTTGTGTAAAATTGTTTGCAGATTAATTTTGTCAAGTAGGAAATGAGCTGATGGTAATCAAACGCATGAACAGATCTTCATAAATTATAGCTAAGAACCTCCTCGATCACGTCAGCTTTAAAAAAAAGAAACCGCTACAAAATCGGTCCATTAGTTTAGGAGCTACGATTCCATAAACAGCCACATATACGGACAGACTGACAGACAGACACGTCAAACTTATAACACCCCTCTTTTTGTGTCGGGGATTTTAAATGTGATGGACCACTCTTGGCAGTCAACGATAGACAGATCACTCTTAATATTCTAGACTTGATGGTCCAGATGTTGGTAAATCAAAACCGGACGATTCAACGTGTGTCGCATTATATGAGCTATACTCTGTCCGGCGAGAGAATGCATCCCGTCTCGACTAGTTTAGCATTGTTCTGCGCATACCTCCACTTTATTTCGAGTACGCGGTGTTTAGTTGTCCGTATTTAAAAAAACTGACACATATTTCCTAACTCAAACTCATCTGCGTGTACCTCGGCGCGACCCTTGTCCCTCATACCTCGGCGCAGTACAGCTGGATTCTCTCGCCGGACAGAGTATAGACATAACTGTATAGAAAAATGTAAACTAAAATCAAAGTACAGGATATTTATTAATACAAGTGATTTTAGTATCGAGTGTTTTATATCACTGATTTCAGTAATGAGTATTTTATATCCGCATTAAGTTCACTGTTAATTAATATCAGTTATTTATATCCCATATCTTGTTTGTCAAGTTTTCGTAGAGAGCGCTGATTACTAGGTCTATATGATAATAACTGATATAACGAATATATATATATATATATATATATATATATATATATATATATATATATATATGCGTCTAACGGTTGACCCGCACGGACGCATATATCTCTTGAGAATGGCGAATGTTAGTTCGCCGAAACGTCGAGAATCCGGTTCTTTTCAGAGCCAACCCTCAGCATCAATATATATATATATATATATATATATATATATATATATATATATATATATGTGATAGATATAACGAAGCTAGATATTTATTAATAAAAGTAACTTAAATATTGCTTGATGAACACGATTAAGAGAAGCAAACTGGAATATCTCGAGCATATAATGAGAAATGACATCAAATACAAACTCTTAAAATCCATTCTCAGAGGAAAAGTATTTGGAAAGAGAGGGCCCGGAAGAAGAAGGATATCATGCCTCAAGAACCTAAGGGCATGGTATTCAAAAACAACCACAGAACTGTTTAAAGCAGCAGTCAACACGGTCATCATAGCCAGGATGGTTGCCAACATTCGAAACAAATAAGCACAAGAAGAAGAAGAATTATTGCTTGTTTTAACCACTGATTTAAAAGTTGAATATTTTATATCAGTTTTTTAAGATCACTGTTAAAAGTATTAATGTCAGTTATTTATATTTTAATGTCCTATATCTTATTTAAGAATATCTTTATTTATGAAGTTAGCAAGCGTGGGAAGCAGTGTTTACTAGGTTTAAATGAGTCAGGAATAACGAAACTAGATTAATAGAACTAATACTAAAAACATGACTGGAGCTCCTGGTTGAGAGACTGCTACCTCCTGTCCTGAATGGCGAAACTGGTCAGACAAGTTTGAGCGTATAATAATTCGAGTGCAAATAATCTTTACATTATTGAGTTTGTGTTTAAAACGTGTACAGATAAATTATGATGTAATACATTATTGTTAACCGGTTAATGAATTTTGGTTGTGATATCCGACACATTTTCGATGATTAAAAAACTTTCAAAATAAATGATTGGTTTTGTAAAGATGTTCATTTCATACTCGCAACGGTCGTTTTTTTTTTGTAATAAACTATGGTTTTATCATTATTTTGCTAATTTGTAATGAAATATAAATTAAAAATAATTAAGAATTCCATGATCATTTAAAAAAAAAATTTAAATGTTGTTGTTATTGTTTTAATTATCTTCGATTTCAGTAAAGATTCGGCAAAATCTCTTTAAATTAAAAATTCTTCGTTTAATTTTGGACAAGTCCGCTAAAATTTTGTAAAAAAATCTGGGTCAGTAGCAAGGTTTTTGACCGTAGGAAATTATGCATGAACTTGATGAACAAACTGGTATCAACAAAATGCCTTTGATCTGAAAGATTCTTGATTAAATTTCAAACAAATTGAAAAAACAGTAGTTTATGATACAAGTGTGTGAAGAAGGGCTTTTGTGCATGAGTTGTTTAAAGCACAAGACAAAGGCGAACAGTAACAAGCGCAAAGTAACAACACACAGAAATCGTTTAATAATGAAACTCCATTTGATTTACATTGGACTTTTACAGACGATTTAGATATTTTTACACACATTATATATTAATGGCATCCTTCACGTACAATAATTTACTTACTAACGTATTCATTTTGGTGTGCGACTTGATAAAATATTTTTTAAGATTATTATCTGGATTCTATTGAATTTATTTATTTTTTAAGATTTAATTTATTTATGTTTGGTTTTTTTGTATTAATTTTCAAACTAGTCGAGTAATTTTCGCATAGGCGCATAGTAACAACAAACAGAAATCGTTTAATAATGAAACTCCATTTGATTTACATTGGACTTTTACGCACGATTTGGATATTTTTACACACAATTATATTAATGGCATCCTTGACATACAATAATTTACTTATTAATGTGTTCATTTTGGTGTGCGAATAGATAAAATATTTTTTGAGATTATTATCTTTTTAAGATTTAACAGGTAATAGTTTTGTCTTGCCTATGTTTGGTTTTTTGGTATTAACTTTCAAACTAGTCGACTAATTTTCGCATAAGCGTATATTAACAACAAACAGAAATCCTTTAATAATGAAACTCTATTTGATTTACATTGAACTTTTACGCACAATTTGGATACTTTAACACACAATTATAATAATGGCATCCTTAATATACAATCATTTACTTATTAATGTGTTCATTTTGGTGTGCGAATAGATAAAATATTTTTTGAGATTATTATCTTTTTAAGATTCAACAGATAATAGTTTTGTCTTGCCTATGTTTGGTTTTTTGGTATTAACTTTCAAACTAGTCAACTAATTTTCACATAGGCGCATATTAACAACAAACAAAAATCGTTTAATAATGAAACTCCAATTGATTTACATTGGACTTTTACGCACGATTTCGATATTTTTACACACAATTGTATTAATGGCATCCTTCACATACAATAATTTACTTATTAATGTGTTCATTTTGGTGTGCGAATAGATAAAATATTTTTTAAGATTATTATCCTGATTTTATTGAATTTGTTTATTTTTTAAGATTCAACAGATAATTGTCTTGCCTATGTTTGGTTTTTTCGTATTAACTTTCAAACTAGTCGACCAATTTTCCTGAAATTGGCTACACATGTAGTGAAAATAGTAAGGAGTAAGTGTACTAAATTTGATATGCGTGTCTATTAAACTACCTAAGATACCCAAGTCTAAATCAACGATTTAGTCGTTTAGACAGCTTTGTCATGTATGTGTGTAGTTTTTTAATCTTAACTTTGAAAGTAGTCTAATAATTTTGGTGAAATTTCGCATGTGAATAGTGGAAACAATGAGAAATATGTATAAATATAACACTTCAAATTTGTGTACTAAATTTGAAGTGCATATTTAGTAAACTTCCTGAAATATTTAAGTCTGAAACAACAAATTTAGTTCTCTAGACAGTTTTATCTCGTCGTCGTCTACTTTTTGAATCATAACTTTGAAACTAGTTGACTGATTTTACGAACTTCGGAAGGTTAGTAGTGAAAACATTAAGGAAATAAGTGCACTAAATTTGAAGTGCGCAACTAGTAAACTGCCTAATATATCTAAACCTAAATTAACGATTTAGTTGTGTAGTCGGTTTAGTCTTGTCTATGTCTTGTCTAGTCTTGTTTTTAGGGTTCCGTACCGAAAACGGAACTCTTATAGGATCACTTTGTTGTCCGTCTGTATGTCTGTCTGTCAAGAGCATTTTTCTCAGGAACGCCTAGAGGTAACAAGTTGAAATCAAATTGTATCAAATACTCTGGTCTGCGGTCTCTTTCAGCTGTGAAAAAATCAAACTTGTAAGTCAACGCGATCAAAAGATATGACCGTTTACGTCGCATATTTTGCGATTTCACAAAGGAATCTAAATTTATAGGGTACTTCCCGTTGACCTAGAATCATGAAATTTGGCAAGAAGCGGTGTCTTACAGCACATGTAAAGGGAAAAATCTGAAAACCGTATATATGTAGTTTAATTACAAGAAAAATGCGAATTTACTATTAGAAACTTATGAAAATACACTAATGTGTTGCGTGGTATTGTCAGGCACCAGAAGCATATGGGTTGCATACAGTTAGGTCCTCCTAAAGATACCTTACTTACAAGTTTGTACGGAACCTTCGGTGCGCGAGTCACAACTCGCACTTGGCCGGTTTTTTTTTGTATTAACTTTGAAACTGTCGATGTAATTTTGATGAAATTGAAAGATTCTTGATTAAATTTCGAAAGAATTGTAAAAAAAAATGTTTTTTAAGATTTTATTATTGAATTTAATTTTTTATATTATTATTCAGATTTACATTGAATTCTATTCAATTCAATGTAAGTACGAATTACCACGTAGTAACTGTCGCAACCATCCTTTCATTATTCAACCATTCAATATTCAGGTTTTGTTGAATTTATTTATTTTATCTTCTCGCACTCCAAAATGATTACATTAATAAGTAAGTGAATACATTAATAAGTAAGTGAATACATTAATAAGTAAATTATGTATGTGAAGGATGCCATTATTATAATTGTTTGTAAAAGTGTCCAAATCGAGCGTAAAAGTCCAATGTAAATCAAATGCACTTTCATTATTAAACGATTTCTGTTTGTTGTTTCTATGGCAACAACTCGCGCCACTAAACAAAAAACAGACGTAGTGAAAATAAATTTTCTGACTAAGTTTATATTTATTTAAATTAAAATTGAATTAACTTTTAATATATATTGAATAGATAGATATATTGAATCATGAAGTCTCGGCATCTCAGTCTGAATTTTTCTGGCTCTACTATATCTTAACCTCACCACAACCTAATCTAGATTAAATCTAGGTTAACCTGGGTTACAAAGTCAACCATCAAATAGTGTTTCCGTTACTGTGCGTTTTTACTAGTTAGCTATTTTTGCCACGGAGGCGCTGAACATTCTAACCTCATTGTATCAGTGGTTTGAAATATTTTGTCTGTCAAATTTTCAATTTTTCAATATTATCGACAAGAAACAATTAATTTTTATAGATACAACAGTGTTTTTACATGTTTTGTTGATAATATTATATTTTGCAACTAGGGCGGTAAGTTGTCAATTGGTCACGAGAGCGGAATTGGGCGCACGCAAGAAGTGAGGTTTGAGGCAAATTGAGAGGGCAATTGACAATACCTCCCGAGTTGCAATTAATATAGAATCAAAAATGAAGAATTTGCTTTTTCAATTGTCTCCAGTGGCGTGGATTCGTTATAAGAACTCTCATTATTCTCCGGTATTACCATATTATTATTCATTTTATTGCTCATTTTATTGATCATTTTAAAATGTTTTCAATAATTTTTATTTTTATTTTATAATGAAACAAAATTTGTGTCACTTCACGTCACTTTTTTAATATTGAGGTCTAGATTGTTTTTATTTTATTTATTTAATTGTTGTTGTTAACCCCTTAACATACAATGACGTCCCTAAGACGTCATGTATATGTGATAAGATCACATATATATGGACACATCAACGTGCATTTTATTCGTATGTCAAGGGGTTGATGTAACTTAGCGATATTGAATATTTGCGTGCGTTACCCAAGTTATGTGGTAATACAATAAAAAAATGGCATTTTTCGCACTAAAAAACGTGCGCCAGGATAATACTTTTAACGCATGAGTAATAGAAAATAATGTATGATACTTGTGTGTGAAAGGTTTTTGTAGATACTTGTATCGTAAACTACTATTTTAATATTATTATCAAAATTTTATTGCGAATTTCAAAATTTTCTCGAAATCTTAATTTTCAAACTGTCGTTTCTCTCTAAAAACTTTCTTTTAATAAGAAGCGAAAATAATGTATAATACACGTGTGTTAAAGGTTTTTGTACACACTTGTAGCATAAACTACTATTTTAAGATTATTTTCAATATTTTATTGCGAATTTTAAAATTTTCTCGAAATCTTAATTTTCAAACTCTTGTTTGTCTCTAAAAACTTTCATCTAATAAGATGCGAATTTCAGAAACTAACTAAACCGCTTCGCTCCAAAGTTTTCATACGAAACAAGAAAACGGATCTAGGTAATAATACTAATAATTATGTTTAATAATTAGAATTTGAAATCGAGGTTTCTCTTAGTGCGGTCTGGAAAAAAAAACTAATTTATTTCTTAATAGAATTTATCCTGCAGCAATTAAATCGTAAATTGAGAGGAAAAATTTAATGTGTACATTAAAAAAAAATGTTAAAGAAATGAATAGTTTTGTCCAAGAAGAAAGAAATAAACAAACTTTGTCAGGAAATGTAAAGATTCACTTATCAATAATTTATTATTCAATTGAATCGACATTTATGCTGTATTTAGGCCGAGGCCGCACTACGGTTTTTTTTTCCGCGAGCGGTAACCGCTATAACCGCGAATCCGCTCGAGAAACTCACAGTACGCTATGACAAAAATCAGTCGGAGAAAAAAACCGCTTGTATAAGCTTACTTGAGTCAAAAAATCTAGCGATTAAAACGCGGCGGTTTAGCCGTAGTGCGGACTAGGCCTTATAGCACAATGTCTGTCAATTTTTTTCTTTAAATTTTAAATTTAAAGGAGGCCACCAACGCTTTAAATTTACAATAAAGAAATGCATTCAGTTTTCTGTACAGATCTTCTTCTTCTTCGTGGCGCTACAGTCCCATTTGGACCTGGGCCTCCCGTATTTTCTGCCTCCAGTCGTCTCGTTGCCTTGCTGTTGTTTTCCAATTACGAACTTTCAATATTTGTTTGGCTTCCTCTTCAATGTTGTTTATCCATCTCTGTCTTGGTCGTCCTCTTCCCCTTGCACCCTCCATTTCTGTACAGATAAGCTTCCTATAGCACGGTAGATAGATTCCACGATAGATTAAACCGTGTTATGTGGACTTTGTAGCCTGTACGAAATTTTATAATAACAAAATATCTGTGATTCTATAGAAAAACATTATATTAATACTCGTTTAAAATATTTCAAGCTGTTGTAAGCAGTTATAGATTACTCAAATTATGATACACGTGTGTTAAAGGTTTTTGTACACACTTTTATCATAACCATAACCAACTGTCCATCGTGTCAGCTCTCTCTCTTCAGTCCATAACCCTTCTGCAGGGTGTGGTGACATCATTTTGCTACGCTCGCAATGACTCCTCGCAGATCTCATTACTTCCTGCATCCCTTGTCCCGTCAGGGTTTTTTTCCGGTCTATCCATCGTGTCGGCGATCTTCCTATTGGGCGGCGGCCTTGGACTTTGCCTTCTTCTATGAGTTGTTCAATATTGTCGAACCTCCTTGCCACATGACCCAGGTATCCCAAATACCATTGGTTTATTGTCTGGTAGAGTCTGGTCCACGGGTGTAGTCAGTGTTTAGTTTCGGGGGGGGGTTTTGAAAATATTTCCTAATTTTCTATTCTTCTATTTTCCCTTTTTCAAAAAGAACAAAATTGCAGTTTAAAAACACAAAATTATGATTTAAAAGGACAAAATTCAGATTTGAAAATTTCGCTTCAGATTTAAAAAATTTACTTCAGATTTGAAAATTTTGCTTCTAAATTGTGCTTTAGATTTGAAAATTTTGGTTCAGATTTGAAAAGTTAGCTCCTAAATAGAACATTTTGCTTGTAAATTTAATATTTTGCTTGTAAATTTTAAATGTTGCTTATAAACTGAACATTTTTCTTTTAAATTTGAAAATGTTGCTTCTAAATTTTGGTTCTAAATTGAAAATTTTGCTTCTAAATTTTGTTTCAGATTTGAAAATTTTGCTTCTAAATTTAACATCTTGCTTCTAAATTATAAATTTTGCTTCAGATTTTAAAATTTTGCATCTAAACTTAACATATTGTTTCTAAATTTTAAATTTTGCATATAAATTGAACAATTTGTTTCTAAATTGAAAATTTTGCTCCTAAATTTTCCTTCAAAGTTGAACATTTTGCTTCTAAATTTTGCTTATAAATATTTTGCTTTTATCTTTATTTCTGCTTTATCTAATTTTTCTTTTAAATTTTTGTTCAGATTTGAAAATTTTGCTTCTAAATTTAATATGTTGCTTCTAAATTTTAAATTTTGCTTCTAAACTTAACATTTTGCTTCTAAATTGAAATTTGAAATTTTAAATTTAAGGAAATGATAAGGAAACCAATTTACTTTCTAAAAGTGAAACACAAGGGCTCCTAAACTCCACATCTACCATGCTCTCTTGAAGATAGTCGTCTCTACTCGTCCCTCCTGATTTCAATATAATGTTGCATATTTCGGGGGGGGGGGGGGGGTTAAAAACCCCCAAAACCCCCCTCTAGCTACGCCCATGGTCTGGTCTTTATACCGAGTTGTTGAATAATAGAGTCGTATGTGCGGTGGGCTGTCCATGGTATTTGCAGCATTTTTCTATAGCACCACATTTCAAACGCTTTTATTCTGCGTTGGTCTGACGTTTCGCAGGCGTAAGTTGCAATGGAGAAGACTAGGCTATGTATCAGCCAAAGTTTTGTGTTTTTGGTAATGGCTCCAAATTTTCACCAGTTTTGCCATAGACGTTCTGGCAACCGCTATTTGTTTGCGGATTTCTTCCTCCGATCCACCTTAGTTGGTAACTACTGATCCTAGATAATCAAATCTTTCCACCACTGCAAATCCAGGCACGGTGTCGCCTTGTGGCAGGTTTTCATTTTGTCTGTCTATTATCACGATCTTTGTTTTGGCTCTATTAATCTCCAGTCCATTTGAGCTACTCTCTTCTGTGAGTCTGGCCATTATAGCCTCCATTTCGGCTTCCTCCGAAGCCAGAATCACAATATCATCCCTCCGTTCCAAACTTCTAGTACCTTTCGCATAATGTATTCTGTGTAAATGTTAAATGGTATTGGCGACAATATGTAAATGTCAGCTGCCTACTGTCAGATCTGCAAATGAGTATTATTTCTTCCTATAACACGGTCGATAGATTCCACGGTAGAATAAACCGTGTTATATAGGCCTTGTAGCCAGATCGAAATTTTATAATAACTGTGATTGTATAGAAAAACATTATATTAATACTTGTTTAAAATGCTTCAAGCTTCAGTAAGCAGGTATTGATTACTCAAGTATCAGCTGCCAACTGTAAGATCTGCAAATGAACATTATTTTTCTTATAATTCTTTTCTACCTCTTTTTACTGGATTTTTGGAAAATGCTAATACACACATTTCCTCATTTTTAAAGAAGAATTTTTATATTAATTTTCACATCTCTAACATCTCCAGTTTTTGAGATATAATTATCCCGCATTTGCAGCCTTCTTAGCATTATAGATTATATAGATTTTCGGAATATATATATATATATATATATATATATATATATATATATATATATATATATATATATATATATATATATATATATATAGATATATATATATATATATATATATATATACAGATTATAAATTAGTTCGAAAGGTAGAGAAAATAAATAATAAAAGAAATATAATACTAGAAAGGAGTTAATAAGAAAACAATGTTTATTGACTTTGAGCTATTACGCAAAAATGCAGCGTCTGTAATACTTACAAAACGAGTTTATGCGGAGGTAAAATTAAAAAAGCAAATATTAGTTTTTCTTAAGAATTTATAAAGCATTTTCTTGTAATTGCTATTAATTATATATAGATTACAGCGCGGAGTATAAGTTCAAACGGATTTCTATTAATCGTCAACAATTTGTTTTTTTATCCATTACCAATCTAATCTTGAAAATTATCTTTGAAACAAAAAACGATTGTGGATTCAGTTCCTCTGATAAAACTAATATAGCTTAATAGCGGCGGCAGTGATTTCAGTCCAGATTGATTTATTGCATTCGTGGTTATCGACCGATGTAGTTAATCTTATGTTGGGCTTAGGCCAAAAATGTGACGACTTCGATGAATATTTTTACGAGTTTGACCTCTTAAGACAAAGGTAAATAAATCAAATTCACTTTAAATAATATTAATTTAATTAATTAAAACAATATTCATTAAAACTATTAAAATAAATTTAAACGATTAATATGAATTAATTAAAACCGTCAATATTAATTAATTAAAACCGTTAATATTAATTAATACAATTAATATTAATTAATTAAAAGAATTATTATTAATTTATTAAAAACATTAATAATAGTTAATTAATATAATAATATGAATTTCGGGCAGAAGGACCTTGTTGGTCGATAGCCCTTTGTATAAATTAAACAATAAATATATTCTCTCTCTAATATGAATTATTGCTTCTGTTGAATAGTATTAGCAAAGTTAACGATTTAGTTGCTTAAAAAGTTTTTTTCTATTTTGCGTCTGTAATGGACTCATAACAGCACTCATTATGCGGTTATGGCTCGCCGAGTGAGATACAATTTTCTCAATATGTATCCGCGATAGTTTTTATTTAGAAATGGCATAAAAGGGCGCAAAATAGAAAAAATACCATAAAAAAACTCGTTCATAAGGCGCTTTTCACACTTACCATGGACGCGTGCTGCAAAACCTGTGCTTATTAAAACGCTTATTGAACTAGTTCTTTAATATACTATTCTCTTGTCTGTTTCTAATATTTTCGTCATAACATTGATTGCATTGACTACCAATTTTGACGAAATTTGAGTACCTTTGTACATGAGAACATGAGTAGTGAAAACATTGAGAAACAAGTGTACTAAATTTGAAAAGCTCATTTAGTAAACTTCCTAAGATGTTTAAGTTTTAATCAACAAATGAGTTCTTGAGACAATTTTATTAAACCTTTGTCTAGTTTTTTAGTCCTCACTTTGAAACTATTTAATTAGTTAAAGCAATTAATATATATTTAAGACGTAAGTTTATATTTATTAATTATTGAAAATTATTGCTATTTATATATTAATTTAATTGTGTTATTTCCAAATTTAACGATTTAATTGCTAAGGCAGTTTTGTCTAGTCTGCATATTTAGTCTTAACTTCGAAAATAGTCTACTAATTTTGACGAAATTTGGTAGATGAGCAGTGGAAACATTGAGAAATAAGTGTACTAAATTTTAAGTGACCAAGGAGTAAACTTTCTAAGATATTTAAGTTTGAATCAACAATTAGTACTTGAGACGGTTTTATCAAGCCTTTGTCTAGTTTTTTAGTTATTACTATGAAACTAGTTGACTAATTTTAATGAAATTTGGTACATGTCTAGAGGAAACATTGAGGAATAAGTTTACTATTGTAATAATACTATTAGTATATAATAATACTAGTGTACTATTGTAATAATAAGTGTAATTTGAAGTTTTTTGAATTGTTTAGACCGTTTCGTCTGGTCTATGTCTAGTTTATGTGTATTAACTTTGAAACTAATCGACTAATTTTGATGAAATTGGCCATTACTGACTTGGAAATATTAAGGCGTAAGTGTACTAAATTTGCTATGCGCATCTATTAAACTACCTAAGATACCCACCCTTAAGTCAACGATTTAGTCGTTTAGACCAGTGGTGCGCACACTATGGGGCGCGAGAGGGGTCGATAGAGGATCTTTTTGGGTCGTCGAAATCAAAAAATATTTGAGGCATTTCGTGTGTAAGTATTGGGTAGCAGTGAAAGTGAAATGTCAATATAAAGCAATTTCAAAAAGATTGATATTTTCAAACATAATTTTCTAAAAAAATAATTTGAGGATTTGTTTCAAATTTTGTGGAAATGTTGGTATAACTGTTCCGGAATATTTAGCAAATCTTCCCAATATTTTAGTATTCATTTCGGAAAATATTGCAGTTTTTTGTAAATTCCGCCTTGAAAATCAAATTTGTAAACATTGAAAATTTCAAACTTTTCTCAAAAATTTTCTAAAAATCTTGGGGATTTTGGGGATTGGCTTCTAATTTTATTGAGATGTAGGTAGAACTGTTCCGGAATATTTAGCAAAATTTCCCAATATATTAATATTTATTTCGGAAAATATATTGCAGTTTTTTTGTAAATTCCACCTTGAAAATCAAATTTGTAAACATTGAAATTTTCAAACTTAATTTTTTCAAAACCTAATTTGGGTATTTGTTTCAAATTTTGTGGACATGTTGGTAGAACTGTTCCGGAATATTTAGCAGTTTTTCCCAATATTTTAATATTTATTTCAGCATATATTGCAGTTTTTTGGTAAATTCTACCTTGAAAATCAAATTTGTAAACATTGAAATTTTCACACTTAATTTTCTCAAAAACTAATTAGGGGATTTTGAAGAGTTGGTAGAACTGTTCCGAAATATTTAACAAATTTTCCCAATATTTTAACATTCATTTCAGCAAATATTGCAGTTTTTTGTAAATTCCTCCTTGAAAATCAAATTTGTAAACATTGAAATTTTCAAACTTAGTTTTCTCAAGAACTAATTCGGGGATTTGTTTCAAATTTTGTGGAGATGTTGGTAGAACTGTTCCGGAATATTTAGCAAATTTTCACAATATTTTAATGATTATTTCAGCAAATATTGCAGTTTCTTGTAAATTCCACCTGGAAAATCATATGTCTAAACATTGAAATTTCAAAGTTAATTTTCTCAAAAGCTAATTTTCGGATTTGTTTCAAATTTTGTGGAGATGTTGGTAGAACTGTTCCGGAATATTTAGCAAATTTTCCCAATAATTTAATATTTATTTCGGAAAATATATTGCAGTTTTTTGTAAATTTCAGCTTGAATTGTACACATTGAAATTTTCAAACTTAATTTTTTCAAAAACCAATTTGGAGAATTGTTTCAAATTTTGTGGAAATGTTGGTAGAACTGTTCCAGAATATTTAGCTAATTTCCCGATTTTTTAATATTTTTTTCGGAAAATATTGCAGTTTTTTGTAAATTTCACCTTGAAAATCAAATGTCTAAACATTGAAATTTTCAATCGTAATTTTCTCAAAAATCTAATTTAAGGATTTTTGTCAAATTTTGTAGACATATTGGTAGAACTGTTCCGGAATATTTAGCAAATTTTCCCAATATTTTAATATTTATTTCAGCAAATATTGCAGTTTTTGTAAATTCCACCTTGAAAATCAAATTTGTAAATATTGAAATTTTTAAACTTAATTTTCTCAAAATCTAATTAGGGGATTGGTTTCCAATTTTGTTGAGATATTGGTAGAACTGTTCCGGAATATTTATCAAATTTTCCCAATTTTTTAATATTCATTTCAACAAATATTGCTGTTTTTTTAAATTCCTCCTTGAACATCAAATTTGTAAATATTGAAATTTTTAAACTTAATTTTCTCAAAATCTAATTTGGAGATTGGTTTCTAATTTAGTTGAGATGTTGTTAGAACTGTTCCGGAATATTTATCAAATTTTCCCAATTTTTTAATATTCATTTCAGCAAATATTGCAGTTTTTTGTGAATTGCTCCTTGAGAATTAAATTTGTAAACATTGAAATTTTCAAACTTAATTTTCTCAAAAACTAATTCGGGGATTTGTTACAAATTTTGTGGAGATGTTTGCAGAACTGTTCCGGAATATTTAGCAAATTTTCCCAATATTTTAATATTTATTTCAGGAAATATTGTAGTATTTTGTAAATTCCACCATGAAAATCAAATTTGTAAATATTTAAATTTTCAAACTTAATTTTCTCAAAAACTAATTTGGGGATTTGTTTAAAATTTTGTAGAGATGTTGGTAGAACTGTTCCGGAATATTTAGCAAATTTTCCCAATTTTTTAATATTCATTTCAGCATATATTGCAGTTTTTTGTAAATTCCTCGTTGTAAATCAAATTTGTAAACATTGAAACTTAATTTTCTTTAAAACTAATTTGGAGATTTGTTTTAACTTTTGTGTAGATGTTGGTAGAACTGTTTAGGAATTTTCACGTTACTTCAATCTAGGGGTCGTGATCAAATTTTATAGAAAATATTGGGTCAAAAATGAAAATAGTTTGCGCACCACTGGTTTAGACAGCTTTGTCTTTTCTGCGTCTACTTTTTTAGTCTTATCTTTGAAACTACTCAACTTATTTTGCTGAAATTTTGTGTGTGAATAGTGAGAACAATGAGAAATAAGTGTACTAAATTTCAAGTGCGTATTTAGTAAACTACAGTAAGATATTTAAGCATGAAACAGCAAATTATTTCTCTGGACAGTTTTATCTTGTCTTTTCCTACTTTTTTAATCATAACTTTGCAACTACTTGACTGGTTTTAAAGAACTTTGGAGGGTTAGTGGTGGAAACATGGAATGTTATATGTCAAAACATTGAATGTCCTATGGAAAATAATAGTACTAAATTCGAAGTGCGAATCTAGTAAAAATATATCTAAATCTAAATTAACGAATTAGTTGTGTTGTCAGTTTAGTCTTGTCTAGCTTTTTAGTATTAACTTAGTAACTAGTCGTCTAATTATGTTGATAATTGGTATGTGAGTAGTTAAAACATAGTACATTTGTGCATCTCCAAACTTCTCCTCTACCTTGCTCTTGAGTTCTGTGAGCTTGGCACTCCACAAGTCTGCTTTTCTGATCCAGAAATTGCATTTGAAGAGATCCACCATCAATTCCAAATGTATCAATGTTTATCTCATTTGTATTTGTGTTGACAGGATTTACTATGAATGCGAGAGTAGTTTTGTTTGTTTTGAATTGCCCGAATCTCTTAAAAAATCCATACTGCATTTTTTATAGCTACGCTGAACTGACTCGTTTAAATAATTGCATTGTTTTTTTTCGTGATATTGCTTCAGATTTTTAAAATGCAGTAATTTACCGCTCTCCAGGTCTTTAACAAGAGGAACTAATTTTATTTTCGAAACAAATCACTTCTTCCACCAAGGCATAGACTGGATTTCCCATTCCATACAGTTTTAGATGCATCTAGTTTCAATGTGATATCTACAAGTTGAATTTTTGAAGCTATTTGTCTTCCTCCAAATAGGTATGGTCAAGCACAAAGCAAAATGTTTCAATACGTTACCTTTGAAAATTCAACGCACTTTATTGTGCAGAAATAGGCCAGAATACTGGCTCCCTATAAATTCTTTAAATTGGCCATGGTAGTATTACCAAGATGATGTTAATAATCTTAGTTACCAAGTTCGACCTCAACTATCACGCACGGAAATATTTTGGTACAAAACGCCTCTTGATGAATTATGCAGTAAAATGTTGGAATGTCGTGGTTTAATTTTTCTGAAGAATCAGTATTAAACCCTCTATTTATTCCTTGCATACTACTAGCTTCATCAGCCGCTATGGAAACGATTTTATTTAAAATGATTCCATTGTCTCGATTTTATTTTATTCCATTGTCACGATTTTATTTAAAATTATTCCATTGCAAATATTTGTGCACAGCATTTTGTATATTTCCCTCTATACTGCAAAAGTTCCCTGATTTACAATATTCAGATTGCGACCAGTTACTTTGCGACCAGTTACTTAGCTTAGAACATTTAAACTTTTAGACTATTGTTTTTTGTATTTGAAGCTCTTTGACAGCTTTTTTTCGTGCTTCACTCGCTGAATATTTACCAGCGAACTAGACATGTTTTGTAGTGATGTGTTTTCTCAAATTTGATTTCTTTTTGTGTTTCTCGTGGTAAATGAGACAAGTCGAAAGAAAGCCTATCTAAGTTGGATATGAACTCAAACGACTTCGTCCAACCATTGTAATCTTCGAAAGAGAATGATCAATGAAATTAAATCCGAATGTGATTTCATACAGTAAGATTTGAACAGACAATATGAAGAAAAGTAGCAGGTGCAATAAACGAAATAAGTTTCTTATAATCGATTGCACGATTTTAAAGGTTTTGATAATAAAATTATTAATTCTTGCTTATGGAACTGGAGAGCTGCAGTTTTACATCGAAAGAGCCGCATGTGGCTCGCGATCCGCAGGTTGCGCAACCCCTGAACTAAGATATCTATGACTAAATCAATTCTTACTCTTAGTCTTATTCTGTCCAAGGAGAAGGGAATAAATAACCCAAAACTACTAAATTCGAAGTGCGCATCTAGTAAAGGCGGACAGTTTTATCTTGTCTTTGCCTACCTTTTTAATCATAACTTTAAATCTAGTTGACTGATTTTGATGAACTTTGGAAGGTTAGTAGTGAAAACATTAAGGAAATAAGTGTATCAATTTCGATGTGCGCATCTAGTAAACCACTTAAAATATCTTAATCTAAATTAAAGATTTCGTTGTGTAGTCAATTTAGTATTGTGATGTCTAGTTTTTTAGTCTTAACTTAGAAACTAGTCGGGTAATTATGTTGCAAATTGGTATGTGAGTTGTAGAAGCATTAAGGAATAAGTGTATTAAATTTGAAGTGCATATCTATTTAACTATGATATCTATGACTAATTCAATCAAAAACTTATAATTACAATTTATATACATATAATAATTTAAACAAAAACTAATTTAGTCTTGTCTATGTCTTATTCTGTCCGAGGGGAAGGGAATAAATAATCCAAAAACACCTTTGCAAAACATCAATGAAATAAGTGTACAAAATTCGAAGTGCGCATCTAGTAAAGACAGACAGTTTTATCTTGTCCTTGCCTACTTTCTTAAACATAACTTTGATACTAATTTTGAATTGGTAAAACCATACAACATTATAGATAATCAGATAAACTTAATAAAGACGTTATATTAATCAGATAAACTTAATAAAGACGTTATATACATTACCAATTCAAAATTTATCATTATATAACCTGCTAAGTTCATGTCTCTCTCACAAAATGTCAAAATTAAAAACATCTAACCCTAATCAACACATGGGTTTTCAAGTGAGTTATTTACAAAATATTGTTCATGGAAGCAAAGCTGTGCTGATGAGAGATAAATCTCGAAACGCGTCCACAGATGGCTATCCACTCAAGGTATCGGAAAGACATGATCTTAAAAATCAATGTTATTTTGATGGTTTTTGTTGAGTGCCACGAAGGTGGACTGAAAGCTATAGAATAACTGACAAATTTCATACGAGATTTGTTTTTGGTAGTCCTAAAAAGACTCATTAGTATTATAGAGTTCCGGAAAGGTTGAGTATATTTATATATTCAAGCTTTGTTCCGTCTTTATTAAGTTGATACTAATTGACTGATTTTGATGAACTTTGGAAGGTTAGTAATGGAAACATCAAGTAAATAAGTGTAGTGCGCATCTAGTAAACTACCTATACATCTAAATCTAAATTAACTATTTACTTTTGTAGTCAGTATAGTCTTGACTATGTCTAGTTTTTTAGTCTTAACTTTGAAACTAGTCGACTAATTATGTTGAAAATGGGTATGTGAATACTGACAACATTGAGGAATAAGTGTACTAAATTTGGAGTGTGTATATATTAAACTAACTAAGATATCTATGACTAAATTAATCATTGTTTGTCTACGTCTTATTCTTTTGTCGTTTTACTAATAATGTTGTAAATTGGTATGTTAGTTGTGGAAACATTAAGGAATAACTGTACTAAATTTGAAATGCGTATCTATTAAACTAAGATATCTATGACTAAATTAAGGATGTAGTTGTTGGTCTATGTCTTATATTTTTGTCGTTTAATTTTGTCTTGTCTATGTCTTATTCTTTAAAAGCATATTTTCACACTTTTGAAGCATATTTTTAGATTGATTAATTTATATATATTGAGTGTCTATATGTATTAATTTACATTTACTGGGCATTTTTAATTGCATCAAGTGTATAATAACACGTATATAATAGTATATTACGTAACGAGAGTTGTAAGAAGCATATTACGTACGAGCGGAACAGTTACAGTTAAAATGTAATTCCGCGAGTACGTAATTGCCTTAAAACTCGAGTTATGTACTATACTTTATCTACGACCACACTAATATGTTTCTGTTTAATAAGAAAAATATGTTTGATGTAACAAATTTATTTCTTATTAGGTTATGTATATTTAATTATCATTATTTAACATTTTAATAAACAAACAGTTGCATTTTCATCTGTTACTCGACATTATTTAACTTGAAAGAAATGAATAGGAATAAATTCTTAATGGTTACATACCTTATTATTTAGTACTTATTTGGGTTAAACTGAAATAAGAGAGTTCATAGATATAGGCAACCCAATGTACGCAATGTCAATTACCGTTAGTTTGAATTGTGGCACGGGGGGCGCTGAACTTATGAGCATGTAATAGCAGCTCTCAACCAATCGACGAATCGTAAACCAAACGCACGTGTGTGTTATTAATCATAACTTATCATTAATCGCGGACTGTCACATACGTGTCTGTTATGATGTATTTACATAGTCCACGAACTGTACCATAATGGGCATTTACAATAGTGGTAAAAGATAGAAAAAGATCGTAGATAAAATGTCATTATTAAATAATTGCTATTTGTATTAGCAAAGTTTACGCACATATGTAAAATAGCACTATTTTACCTGGTTTATGAATGAAGAGAACAACTTCAATGAATAAACCCTTGAAAGGGGAAAGTAGTTTAAAAGCTTGTTTCGTTGTTTTTCTCGGCGTATGTCTTCAAAAAGGAAATGTTGCAAGTACCCTTTAGTATTTAGTTTAAAGAGTTCAAAAGCCCTTAGTGTTAAGGACCCGTAGTCCTTAAACGCGACTTGAAATGACCTTATTTTAATTTTTCAATATTCAATTCGTATTTCGCAATTGTGCGTCTATTGACCCGAAGGCCTTTGAATGTTTTTGTAATCGTCCAGTCAACGCTGAAATGTATGATTTTACGCTTAACTCTTGTGCAGTAAATTTTATATTAGCCAATCACTTTATTAAAATACGTTTTTGATATATCTGTATAATGTAATCATATTTAATTATACAAATTGCAAAAAGGTCAAATTGCATTTGCTGTATAAACTTCTTCGTAGCGATAAAATCCTGGATATTTAATTTTTAAATTGTTATTTATTCTTCTTCTTCTGTTGCCTTATACCTATGTGCGTTGGCGAATTCATCTATCATTTTATTCATTATCTTATCATTTATTGAATAATTAATGTTGTTTATTGGTGTTTGGCACATGTCACCAAACTTTTTGAATCCGGTCCAGTTCCTCATGTTCCTAAGATGCCACTTCTGTCTTTAACTTCCCCATCAAAAATTATCATTTATGTTATTTATTAAATAACAAAAATTAAATAAATATTGCTTTTATATATATTATGAATAAATCGACGTTTACTTAAATAATAATAATCTTTCCCAATGAATAACACGTTTACTTAACGGAATTTCAATAATAAATAATACAATAACAGTTTATAACACCATAACAAAATAATCTGTAACACAGTAATCAAAGACAAGAACTCAATGGATACGTGAAGGCCGATTCTCATATAAGCGACACTCAGCTACGCGACGTCACGCGACATCGCCTATCAAATAATGATTACATTGTTTTAAATGAGCACATTCTCACTTGAGCTACGCGGCGGTTACTTAACGTGTCCATTTAAAACAATCTTATCATTATTTGAAAGGCGATGTCGCACGACATCGCGTAGCTGAGTGTCGCGCATATAGCAATCCACCTTAATCCAACACAGCGCCACTAAGTTGCTCCCGTTATTCTGTATATTTCTTTCATATTATTCATTCATCACTTGTTCCCTTGTACTAGTTTACCCTTACCCTTGTGTACCCTTGTTTAGTTTTCCAACAGCTAGCCTCGATTCTGCTTAGTACACATTATTCTTAATATGCGCGCTAAATAGCCCGGATGTTTATTAACACATTATGAATGGGCGCGAGTATTAGTACCCACTTCGCGGACTCTCATCTATCAGCGGGGCGGGTATTAGTACCCGTTTAAAACCAATTTCGTTAAAAGCGGGACACAGTACTAAGTATCTGTTGCATAATGCACGAATTGGCGATAAAGGACAATTCTAAAAGATTTTTAAGAAAACTACCAAAAGTCAATTTTTGACAAAAATTAAATCGTGAAAAACAAAAAAATTAAGTGCCCAAATCGTTTTAACGCCTGCTACCTTTACTGAATAAATATTCCAAGCCAATATTCGTAGCTAAAACCTTCTAACATGGGCCAAAGTCTTTTTGATACAAAAATTGACACTTAAAAATGTCTAGTTAGCTATTTTTATCAATCTTTGACTTGGTCATTTTTGGCAGTACACCCAGCGCCGTCTTTAACCTATTGGAGGCCCTGGCTGGGCACATCCCCCATTGATGTGCCCAGCCAGCCTTATATTATCTTGACAGAGCACTATTTTGTTAGAATAGGCAAAGAAAGTAGACTTAGTAGATTTATTTTTGAAGAAAGCAAAGTTCTAGATTTATTTTAATTTCTTTACAATCCCATTAAATGAAATATATTCACAGGTTAGTGCTTAAAAACCTATGTTAATTGAAGGGACACCTTTCTAGATTTGAGATGGGCTAAATCGTTAATCACTTCTTCAAAATCTATATTTTTGAGCATATCTAAAACACTTACGACTAGAGGATATCTTTTCCCGGGAAACGGGAAATATAAATTTATTTTCCCGGGAATCTGGGAAAGTTCAATAATTAATGAAACAAACTAAATATAATTCAATGAAGTACAAAGGCATATAAATCAACGAAAACATTAAACAACATAAAATTAAATGCAAATTGTATAGTACATAAAACCTGAAAAAACTAGTTCCCGAGAAACGAGAACTAAAGAATTAAAAAAATTCTCTTTGCTCTTGGCTCGGAAAATCCGTCCAAAAAACCGATTACTTTAATGATAGGGTAAATTCCGGTGATCCTACGAAGAATATCTAAGTTTATATATGCTACGAACTTGCATTCAGACCGATCATTTTGTTTTGGGCCGATTAGGACGGGATTATTTCTATAATTCCACGAACAGTACGAATGTAGATTAGACTGGGCCAAAAAAGGGCAGTGAAAATGAGCTAAAATAAACCGTTTTGTAGTTTACTTGACGAATGTATGACGATTGCGTGGACGTATCTAAGATGCAAATGACGCCTTTCGTCATTTGTAAGTTTACATGCATTCGTCAAATGACACTTCCGTGGACAGTAGGCCTTAGACTAACCCCGTCAAATATATTTTGTTATATTCTTATGGTTACTAAATTTTGCTCCAATTTGAGAATAAATATTTACAAATGACGTCAAAATACACATTCCAGCCATTGTATATTTTTATTTCGGAAATTCTTCTTCAAAAAATCAAATTCAAGAAGTCATCGAAAATTTCAATAACTATTGATGGCCAATTTACATAACTGACATCAAACGAAAATAAACTTAATAAAGTCGGAATACAGCCTGAATATATAAATATAGTCAACCTTTCCGGTAATCTAGCTCTATAATATTATTAAGTCTTTTTAGGAATGAAATTTGTGAGTTATTTACTAGTTCTAAGTCCACTTCCGCGGCACTAAACAAGAACTGGAAAAATAACATTGTTTTTAAGAACTTGTCTTTCTATTAACTTACGTGAATAGCCTCTGCAGACGCGTTTCGATATTTATCTCGCATCAGAGCAGCTTTGCTGTTATGAATTATAACTTGTAAAACACTTACTTGAAACCCCCGTGGTTGACTAGGGGTTAGATATTTTTAATTAGACATTTCGTGAGAGAAATATGAACATGAACAACTCAACATGAAATTGATTTAAATCAGTGTTTCTCAAACTTATTTGTCTCATCGCCCACCTGTGATATGCTAAACTTACTAACACCCCCCAAATCTATCGTAGTATATAAATTCGGTAGGAATCTTAGAAAGTGAAGTGAACTAGAATTGATAAAAATTGACGACGAGATAAATTGTTTTAAAGTAACAATTTTTCAGTAAATGCTGAAATTTCCGAGTAATTAACTTACGTTATAAAAAATAGTACATTAGTAGTAAGTATAGTACATTATAAAAAATCATATAAACTTAAAAAATAAAGTCGGATATATAAATATATTCAAGCTTTCCGGAACTCTATAATATTATTGAGTCTTTTTAGGACTACCGAAGACTAGTGCTCCGGAAAGGTTCAATATATTTATATATTCAGGCTGTGTTCCGACTTAAGTTTTTTATTATTAAGTTTATAATTATCTATTAAGTTTATATGATTATCTATAATGTAGTATGGTTTTACCAATAGTAGATTATCAAACGAAAATGTTTTTTCTTTTATCGAACGATGTGAAATGGATCTAACTAATTAAAATTATTGGAATTAACTAATTAAAATGAATATTTTATGATTTCAGCATAGTAATAAACTATTCAAAGCATTTATTGCAATAAAGATATATACTACAGTCGAACTTCCATAACTCGAACTTCTGTAACTCCAATTTTTCTATAACTCGAATATTTTTAGAAATTCATACATTTAGATAGCATTTTACATTAACTTCCATAACTTGAATTTTCCTTAACTCGAATTTTTCTCGTATTAAAAATTTGTACAATGGTAAAATTTTACGTACAAAATAATCTCTATAACTCCAATTTTTTAACCACCGTGTATTTTCCAAAATGTATGATGCCGGATATTGCCAACCATAAAGCGTCGATAGTGTAATCCTCGGGCAGATCACCAAACAATTTATTTTTCATATTTTATGATCACCAAAAACTCGAAAAAGCAGTAATAAGAATTTACCAGCGGGTGTGCTTTAGGAAGATTACGACAGGATATTATTCTCCCGAGAATCGGTAATCCAAAAAGAGACGATATAATCGAAGATCACCCACAAGGTGCTATATTCTATATGTTATGGAAAACAATTAAAAATTACTGACTTTTTCAAAAAATAATATAATAATTAATTTTTTTTTTAATTAACTATAATTATATAACATCATATTAATAATCTATACATATTTCTTTTTTGTTTTTTGTTTATAAATATTTACGTATGTACATATTTATTTACTTTGAATAAATTGTGTATAGTGTATTTTACTCATTTGATATTTGTGTGTTTCTATAACTCCAATTTTCTATAACTCGAATTTTTTTCATGAACTATGGCAATTCGACTTAGGAAAGTTAGACTGTATTTTGTTTAGCGGGTAATTACTGATCGTATGTAAATATTTTGATTTTTTTTTTCGTAAAAATACTTCCAATTATCACTTACGCTTGCGATATCCCTGAACTACTTTGAACCCCTTAGACACATTTTGAACAGAAGTTTACATTAATACTCGTTTATTTGTACTATAGATTAGTATAGATCATGGGTGGCCAACCCCGCGACCATAATCGATTTATTATGCGCCCACGACACGATTCCCGATAAATTGAATTTTTTTTTAAATTTTATTTTCATTCAATTTTATGATCCAGCTTTTAGGACATTTTAATGAGATTACTTGGTATCAATTTTATTTTCTTTCAAAATCCTATGATTAATGTTGCAACATTTCTACTTTAAGTGCAGAAAATAATATAAACTTTATGCAACGAATTTAGAAAATTTAGAACTGGCAATTGTAGCATTACAAAATGATGTCGCTTTAATAGTAGTTTATTCTACAAGTGTGTGAAGAAGGGCTTTTGTGCACGAGTTACGAAGTTTTTAATCGCGATGTGTGCACAAAATCCTTTCACAGACGTGTATTATACATTATTTTATCTACGCAACATGTTAAAATTTTGTTGAATCTACAAAAAAACAATTCTTTCTTACCGGTAATATTGAAAAATTGTAATTTTGAAAGACAAAATACTTCAAATCACCGATACAATAAGGTTAGAACGTTCAGCGCCTCCGTGGCAAAATTGGTAACTAGTAAAAACGCACAGTGACGGAACACTAATTGGTCGCTGTCGATGTAATCTAGGTTAACCTAGATTTAATCAAGATTAAGTAATGATTAGGTTTTATAAGAGCCAGTTAAGTTATATAAGAGCCAGATAAATCCAGACTGAGAGGCCGAGACTGCTTGATTCAAAATAACAAAAAGAAATTCAATTTTTATATACGTTAGAAAATTTATATTCACTACGTCTATGATTTTGGTTTTGTGACGCGAGTTGTTGCCATGGTAACAACAAACAGAAATCGTTTAATATTGAAACTCCATTTGATTTACATTGGACTTTTACGCACGGTTTGGATACTTTTACACACGATTATAATAATGGCATGCTTCAGTTTATTTATTAATGTGTTCATTTTGGTGTACGAGTAGATAAGAAATATTTATGCCCGGAAAACATGGCGGAAATTGTCATATTTCAAGACAAAAAAATTAAAAAAAACGATGAAAAGGTTTATTAGATACATGTAAATTTATCAAAATATTTACATTTGTTTAATGAAATATACAGATGTGTTCAATTAACATGGTCAATGAATGTAGGAAATTATTTGAAGCACGTAAATATACAACATTAAGAAATTATACATTGAAACTAAAATCATTTTTTGGAACGTATAATATCATTTATATATTGTAGCGCCCACAACGTTCATGAATAGTATATTAAAGAACGAGTTCAATAAGCGCGGTTTTGCAGCACGCGCCATGTTTAGTGATCCATGTTTAGTCCATTTTTCTAATGGACAAGTGCAAAAAACGCCATATGAACGAGTTTTTATGCCATTTGCCCTTTTATGCCATTTCTAAATAAAAAAATCGCCGATATATATTGACAAAATTGGCGAGCCATAATCGCACGCATATGAGTGCTGTTATGAGTTCATTACAGACGCAAAATAGAAAAGTAGTATATTTTACAACGAGAGATGTGGCGAGATGTGGAGAATGGCGTTTTTTTTTTTGGTGAGGTGAGAATTTGCTCACGGCGCCAGCGAGCAAAACCGAACAAAAAAAAACCGCTTTCAACTCGAGTAGTAAATGCAAATTTTACTACTGATATTCGGTTGCAGAATCCATAATTCGATTTTATTAAAACCAATTCGACGTGTACTATCGGAACTGTCAATACAAATTTAATCGTTGGTTTGTTAGTTTCCATGGTAATATTGTTGCATTCTCATCGAAGGTGATACTTGTCAAGTCAAATGTCCTAATTTTATTTCGGTTTTTAAATAGTTTCGGGCTCGTTTTACATTCGTACATAAAATATTCCATTGAAATTGATGTAATTAATTAGAAAGTCCATGCAAATTTGGTTAGTTTAGTGTTTTAATCGAGAAAATCATAAATTTAAAATGCTCATTTTCATCTCTAGATGTGAAAATATTTTCATCTCTAAAATGAAAAAATGTCACTTTCTTGTAGGGTAAGCCGTGGAAAAAATGCCATTTTCACATATATCAGTAGAAAAAATTAATTGCGCTCTTGCTTCCAACAAAGCTGGCCCCATGCTATAGATTATTGTTTGTACTATAGATTATTATTTGTACTATATATTATTATTTGCACTATAGATTATTATTATAATTTCACTAATCTCTTATTTAACAAATTCTGATTTTATTTAAAGAGCCTCTTGCAAACATCTGACTTAAATCAACAAAATATTGCGTAAACTGTATTGTATCAATTTGAGTGATTGTGCAAGTTTAATAAGATTTAACTGAAACCTTGACTTTCTGTCGTATTATATTTATACATATTTATGTTATTTAAATTAGAACACCGTTTTATTTATAAACTAAAAATTTTCTTAATTTACAATTACAAACATTTAAATAATTCTAATAGACATTTATCAAAATAAATAATCTAAATTACTCCATATAAGGCTAACTAACCGAAGCATGCGCAATATTGCAACCGGTTAGGATTTTATATCTTGAGCATGCGTCGAACAGTTTACTGACCGTTTCGACTGCTGTTGGAACAAACGTATTATAAACTCCGAATGTACTTAAAAATATTTATTAATTAATTTTCTTTTCCATAAAATTCATTATTATGTATTTTTCGAGCCGTATTATAAAGCGATTATATAAATTTATATCGTGCGTATAATTTATTCAAATTAATTAAAGACAATAATTTTTGTATGGAAAATGAAGTTTTATTTTTCTGCTTTTTACAGTCCTGTTGTTGCATGTATTTTTACTGCCAATTTTCTTAATAACTAATATTGGATTTTGTATGCCCTTGAGATTTGTCGTGCTCAATTGCATCTAATTACGATTTATGCAAAACATGATTGTATGAAATTATCAATCATTATTGTTAGTGCTTTAACTATCTCTCTGTTTTTATTTCATGTTTATCTTGTATATTTAATACATCGTATTTGACTATCATCCTTTGATAATCTCTATCGGATGTAATACATAAGTGCAATTCACTTATACTGGCTTAAACTCACGTAATATAATCTTAATGTTCATATAAATGTTTACAACGCGCAGTAACAATTAAAAATATTACAACAATACCATTTTAATATTTTATTAATTAATAACATGCAAATACAATTATTGTATGATTTATTTCTTTGAGGCAAAGCTGTTAAAAAAAAGTCCCTTTAATGCATAAATATGCGTGGTGGGATATGTAAAATTGCCTTAAGCTTTGAGTGTCAAGCCAATACACCGGCCGAAAATTCCAGGAGCGCGATCGCGCTTTTGCTCCCGCACTAACTCATATGATCTCTATTTCATACTTGTAGATTATTGTTTATTCTTCACCCTCTCCGCGTCTGTAAAAGCAATAGCCGCAAAATGTATTTGCTGACTTGTTGGAAAAACGTGGCACTCAGAGGGTTAAATTCCGTGCCTCAAGGGGTTAAATAAAAGTTAATATTTCAAAATATCTAAAAATATTACAACTCACAATTATAACTTTTACAATTTTATTATAATATTATAATTCTTAAATATTATAATTAAAATTGTTAAAATATTATATTGTTAATAATATTATAATTGTTAAACTACTGCTTTTACATTTTTTTATAATAAAATGCGCCATATTTAAGTTTTTGCCCCTGATGCCAAATACTCTAGGCACGGCACTAGTACCATAAAATTAAATATACAGCGTTGTTCAAAAAATCTCTGTAGCAAATTTATTTCATTTCACCCTGTAATAATTAATAATAATAATTAATTTAATAATACTTTGTAATATTAACAAGACAATTAATGGAAACTTACAAATCACAAAATTAAATTCTGAACATTATAATACTCTCAAGATTATTATTATTATTTTGTAATCATTGATTGAGTTGTAACGAAAAAAAATGATGAATATAGTATATTTTGTAACTAGGGCGAAAAGTTGTCAATTACTCATGCGAGGGGATGTATCTTCAAGTTTGGGATCCAAAAAAATGGAATCAAAAATGAAGAATTTGCTTTTTCAATTGCCTCCGGTGGTATGGATTCGTCATAAGAATCCCCCATGTCTCCGGCATCACTATAGAATTTACATCAATTTTAAAACGTTTTCTTTAATTTTATTTTTTTAACATTGTTAACATTGGATGTTATTATCACTTTTCAATTTTAATTTTTATTTTGTAATGAAAAAAAATTCTGACATTTCATGTCACTTTTTTAATATCGCGGTCATGATTGTGTTCATTTTATTTTTATTCATTTGTTTTTTTTTTAATGTAACCTGGCGATATTGAATATTTGCGTGCTTTATCCAGGTTATGTGGAAATACAACGAGATGTGAGATTTCTCGTATTAAATAATCTACGTCATGAAGTACTTTTCGCCTATAACTAATAAAAAATATATAATGGCTCTACTTAATTTCATTGAGTTTTAGACAACACACGCTCGAATTTTCCTTGCAAACAAAAAAGTCTTTTACAATCCCGCAATATCAACAATTGCACGAATTTATTGACCAACCTAATACAGAGTATCTATCCAAAAAGATCTATCCGTGCTGGAACTATCCGTGCAATTCTATTCGTTTATGATGATGGTACAAGTAAGATTTTTTTTTCATTCCCAAAGCGTTCGTTCTTGACAGAAATCGTTAACTTGTTCGAATCCGTCAAGAAAATTCCTCACACGCAATGTTATATTCATATGCGTAATCTACGTAACATTTCAGCTTGAAAGGATGTAACTTCGAACGTTTACGCCAGACGTCATGCACTGCTGAACGGAATCCACGTGATGCAATTCTTATCGGCTTTCATGGACGCGAGCAAAGTTCTTGACTTTTTCTTCAGACGTTTGTAATTGCTTTCTTGTGCTCTCTTTCTTGTTTCCAGCTCTGCATGGCGTATTCCATGTAATTTAAAATCTCCGTGCTTTCTCTATTACCTTAATATTAAAAAAAACTAAATTTGCTATACATTTTTGATACTAGCAAAATAATAAGAATTTATTTTACGAGGTTTTGTTTGACCACGCTGTAATTAAATTAATTTATGACTTTGTAATATTAATAAAGTAATTCATAGCAGCATATTCATAACTCAATAGCTCGTAACACATAGCTGCTGTAGCTATGTGTTACGTATTCATACTCATAACATATTCATAGCTTACAAATATTTGTTATAATTGCATAATAAAGTCAACTCAACAGCTCGTAACTCGAAACTAATAGCTCGTCAAGTCAAAGAACTCGATAACTCAAAGTTTCTCAACGTCATTTAGATGCAATTATTTACTCAATATACCTTTTTACGGTTAGTTAAGCGCCTGCGCGTCCGCCATGTTTAAAGTTCGGGAATATGAAAGTTTCGGGCACATTTTGTTATTTTCACTGTTTATACGTCAAAAAGTGCCCGAAAAACATGGCGGAAATTGATATATGCGCAAAAAAGAATATTAAACAACTATGAAAATGTCTATTCTGAAATTCTATAACAAGAAATGCATATTGCAACTTAAGCCAATCTAACCTAACCTTTATATAATAATCTTAATTATTAATAAAGTAATTCGTAACAACTGAGAAATGTTTATTACAATTGCAAAATACAGTCAACTCAATAACTCGTTAGGAGTCAAATAACTCGGTAACTCGATATTTCTTAACGTCATTTAATAGTAGTTTATGATACAAGTGTGTGAAGAAGTACTTTTGTATATGAGTTGCGAAGTTTAAAGCACTCGCCTTCGGTTCGAGCTTTAATCGCAAAGAGTATTGCATTATATTAGTCATGCATCATAGTAGTTTATGATGCAAGTGTGTGAAAAGGGCTTTTATGTATGAGTTGCTAAGTTTACTGCAATGAGTGCACAAAAGCATCTCACAGTAGTTTATGATACAAGTGTGCGAAGAAGGGCTTTTGTGCATGAGTTACGCAATTTAAAGCACTCGCCTTCGGTTAGAGCTTTAATCGCAAAGAGTATTGCATTATATTGAGAATAGAGTGATTGATATAGATGTGATTTTTGTTTCTAATTAGTAGTTTATGATACAAGTGTGTGAAAAGGGCTTTTATGTATGAGTTGCTAAGTTTATTGCAATGAGTGCACAAAAGCCTTTCACAGTAGTTTATGATACAAGTGTGTGAAAAAGGGCTTTTGTGCATGAGTTACGGAATTTAAAGCACTCGCCTTCGGCTCGAGGTTTAATCGAAATGAGTATTGTATTATATTGAGAATAGAGTGATTGACATAGGTGTGATTTTAGTTCCTATTTAGTAGTTTATGATACATGTGTGTGAAAAAGGGCTTTTATGTATGAGTTGCTGAGTTTATCGCAATTAGTGCACAAAAGCCTTTCACAATAGTTTATGATACAAGGGTGTGAAGAAGGGCTTTTGCGCATGAGTTGCGAAATTTAAAGCACTAGCCTTCGGCTCGAGGTTTAATCACAAAGAGTTTTGCATTATATTGAGAATAGAGTGATTGCTAGAGGTGTGATTTTAGTTCCTAATTAGTAGTTTATGATACAAGTGTGTGAAGGTCTTTTATGCATGAGTTGCTATGTTTATCGCAATGAGTGCACAAAAGCCTTTCACAGTAGTTTATGATACAAGTGTGTGAAGAAGACCTTTTGTGCATGAGTTACGAAATTTAAAGCACTCACCTTCGGTTCGAGCTTTAATAGCAAAGAGTATTGAATTATATTGAGAATAGAGTGATTGATATAGGTGTGATTTTAGTTTGTATTTAGTAGTTTATGATACAAGTGTGTGAAGAAGGGCTTTTATGTATGAGTTGCTAAGTTTATCGCAATGAGTGCACAAAAGCCTTTCACAGTAGTTTATGATACAAGTGTGTGAAGAAGGGCTTTTGCGCATGAGTTGCGAAATTTAAATCGCAATGAGTATTGCATTATATTGAGAATAGATTGATTGATATAGGTGTGATTTTAGTTTCTAATGAGTAGTTTATGTTACAAGTGTGTGAAGAACGGCTTTTACGTATGAGTTGCTAAGTTTATCGCAATGAGTGCACAAAGCCTTTCACACACGTGTATCATACATTTTTTTATCTACGAAGCATGTTAACACGTTTAATGCGCGTTAGCATTGTGAGGTCATCAGCATGCCACTACCACAAATGTTGAAGCAATACTGATCGGTTCTAGATGACGAGACATATGACTCGCCGGTGCGTCATGCGCACCGCTGAAAAATCTCCCCTGTCGCACCGGTGCGAGATGCGCACTGAACGTGTTAAGCTACTGTTGAATCTATAAAAAAATAATTGTTTCTTACCGATAACATTGTTAAATTGTAATTTTGATAGACACGTTCTGCACGTTAGGACCCTGTGGCAAACATTGTTAACTAGTAAAAACATACAGTGACGGAAACACTATTTGTTCGATGTCGATGTAATCTAGGTTAACCTAGATTTAATCTAGTTTAGGTTATGGTTAGGTTAAGTTATATTAGAGCCAGAGAATTCCAGAGTGCGAGGCCGAGACTTCTCGATTAAAAATAAGAAAATTTGTTTAAATTTTAATATACGTCAGAAAATTTATTTTCACTACGCCCATGTTTTTTGTTTAGTGACGCGAGTTGTTGCCATAGTAACAACAAACAGAAATCGTTTAATAATGAAACTCCATTTGATTTACATTGGACTTTTACGCACGATTTGGATACTTTTACACATGATTACTTGATTAAATGAAATTATTTGCTCAAATCTGAAACTCTGTAACACGAAATGAAAATTGCAACCGGAATATAACTCGAATTCTCTATAACTTCAGGGTTTATAAAGTTTTTTAGGTTTTTAGGGTTTATAGAGGGTTTTTAGGGTTTTGCGGTTTATAAAGGTTTTCAGGTTTTTAGGGTTTATAAAGGTTTTTAGGGTTTATAAAGGTTTTGCGAGTTGAGCAAGTTTTGTAACGAAAATATTAACATTTTCTAGTGCACAGATGTACAACCGGACAAATGAATTCTCAATATCTCATAATTAATTCATAATTTCCTCGATAACTAAATTATTCGATATCTCTAAGAATAGATAATATAAACGACTCGACAAATACGAATAATCGAATTTTGACTAATTAATTTATTATAAAATGTATTTACATTCAGTTTTTGTCTTATTATAGATATGCACTTAATAAACAATATTATCGTCACATATGGAAGACTCGATAACTCGAAATATATAATATAAACGACTCATCAACTTCGAGTAATCGAATTTTGACTGATTGTGAAATTAATTTATTAGAAAATGATTATACATTCAGTTTCTGTTACGATTGTGTTATTATAGGTACCCTGTAATAAACTGTAATAAACAATTTTGTCGCCACAGATAAATGACTCGATAACTCGAAATTAATTTTAAATGATTTCGAGAAACTTAAATCTCGAGAAAATGTATGGTCTTGAAAATATGTATCATTTCTAGAAATAAATAATTGAAAATAAAGTGGACATTGCTTCAACTTCGAATAATCGCGTTTTGACCGTAATTGAATTATTCAAAAATGTATTATTTCATATAGGTACTCACTTAACGACATAACGAATAGTATACATTCAGTTTCTGGTACAATTGTCTTATTATACGTGGTCTGTTAGAAAAGTATCCGACCTTATTTTTTATTTTGAATATCTGATGAATTTTAATCAAGCGCTCTTGCATGAGCCGACCTTGAACCTTCGTGCGCATGCGTGAATGTTTTCCCGCCTGTAGATAGCGTCAGTTGCTGTCGAGCAGTGTTCGAGTGACGTAGTATGTGGTGCTCTCGGCGGTTTTTCAGTGCAAGTAAATGACGACAAGTGAAATGAGGGATGTCCTACGTCGCCTTACGTGATGCTGTGCGGCGCAAGCACCTGGAGTTGTGGTCATCAGGAAATTGGCGACTCCATCACGACAATGCTCCATCACATTTTTCGCAATTGGTTCACAATTTTTTTGCGAAAAATCTCCTCTGGTTCGACAGGCTCCTTACTCTCCTGATATGGCCCCCTGCGACTTCTGGCTATTCCCCAAAGTCAAGAGGCCATTGAAAGGAACGCGATTTCTGCAACGACAGCCGAGCTAAAGTCGATTCCGAAAGAGGCTTTTTTTGGAATGCTTCCAACAATGGCGGCACCGCTGAGAGAAGTGTGTGGAGTCAAAATGAGACTACTTTGAGGGTGATTAGGTTTCCAACGCTCCAGGTATGCCAGTTTTTTTTACCGGCTAAAGGTCGGATACTTTTCTAACAGACCACGTAGTTACCCACTGTAATAAAATATTGTAGCCACAGATGGAAGACTCAATAACTCGAAATATATAATATAAACGACTCATCAACTTAGAGTAATCGAATTTTGACTGAAATTAATTTATACATTCAGTTTCTGTTACGATTGTCTTATTATAGCTACCCACTGTAATAAACAATTTTGTCGCTACAGATAAATGACTCGATAACTCGAAATCAATTTTAAATGATTTCGAGAAATTTCTTAATCTCGAGAAAATGTATGATCTTGAACAAGTGTATTATTTCTAGAAATAAATAATTGAAAATAAAGTAAACGTGGCTTCAACTTCGAATAATCGCGTTTTGACCGTAATTGCATTATCGAAATTGTATTATTTCATATAGGTACTCACTTAACGACATAACGAATATTATACGTTCAGTTTCTGGTATGATCGTCTTATAATAGATACACACTGTAATACCAATATTGTCGCCACAGACGGTAGACACGATAACTCGAAATATATAATATAAACGACTCATCAATTTCGAGTAATCGAATTTTGACTGAAATTAATTTATTAGAAAATGTACTATACATTCAGTTTCTGTTACAGATTGTCTTATTATAGGTACCCACTGTATTAAACAATTTTGTTGCAACAGATAAATGACTCGATAACTCGAAATTAATTTAAAATGATTTAGAGAAATTTCTTAATCTCGAGAAATGATTATCTGAGAAATGATTATAATGAATGAGAAAAAATTATCATTTCAAAAATAAATAATTGAAAATAAATATTATATTAAAATATTAAATTATTCAAAAATGTATTATTTCCTATAGGTACTCACTTAACGACATACCTGCTTAACGACCGCACTCCTGTCAATTTTTCCATAGCAATCTCTACAAAACCGATCATGTTTAAGAATAAAATAAAGCATAATGTCCAGTTCACTTAATAATTCGGGTTGAATCGGTAAGCAGCTTGTAATTAAAACGTATTTTTATCATTTTGTGCCAATTGTTCCAATTCAATGTGAATAAAAACGACGGGTTCTCGATTAACGACTAATTCGTTTAACGACCTACTCGTAGAGACGAGACTCGGTCTTTAAGTAAGGAGAATCTGTACTCTTTCTTTATTGGTCTTATCACTGATACACACTGTATATAAATAAATTACTGTTAAGTAATTTATACACACTGTATATGAATAAATTACAAAAACTTATTAAAGACGAAATATAGCTGCAATGTAAAAATATATTTAACCTGTTCGTAGCTCTATAATATTAAGTCTTATTAACACGTTAGCTGCCACCTGTACAGCCGGCTGCCAATTGATATGGTTCCTACTGTGCCGAACGAAATATGCGGCAGCTAACGTGTTAAGACTATGAACAAATCTCATGTTGAAAAAACTACTTCCTGGCTAATATTCCACAGGATTTTGAATTATACAACAGACAATTGCATGTTATTACTAGTCCCAGTGCATTTTCATTTTACTAACATGTTGAAACAATTACTTCCTGGCTAATATCCCACAGGATTTTGAATTATACAACAGACATTTGCATGTTATTACTAGTCCCAGTGCATTTTCATTTCACTAACATGTTGAAACAATTACTTCCTGGCTAATATCCCACAGGATTTTTAATTATACAACAGACATTTGCATGTTATTACATCATCTTATCACTGATACACACTGTATATAAATAAATTACTGTTTAGTAATTTATACACACTGTATATGAATAAATTAAACAAACTTAGACGAAATATAGCTGCAATATAAAAATATATTCAACCTGTTCGTAGCTCTATAATATTAAGTCTTACTAAGACTATGAACAAATCTCATGTTGAAACAACTACTTCCTGGCTAATATCCCACAGGATTTTCAATTATACAACAGACATTTGCATGTTATTACTAGTCCCAGTGTATTTTAATTTCACTAACATGTTGAAACAACTACTTCCTGGCTAATATCTCACAGGATTTTTAATTATACAACAGACATTGCATGTTCTTACTAGTCCCAGTGCATTTTTTCATTTCACTAACCGCACTAGACACATAACATTTCTTTTCATTTAAATTAAGTGAATTGCCATCTTCAGACGCATTTCGAGATTTAACCCTCATCAGTGCAGCTTTGCTTTTTTAAATTATACATTGGAATATACTTGACATTTATGTGATTTGACATTTGTGTAGAAAGACATAAATGATCTTGCAAACAATGTTATGTGTCTAGTCCATTGTAAAGTCCATTGTGTAGTGTCTAGTCCATTTGAAAATGTGCTGAGACTATGCATAACATGCAAATGTCATAACGTGCCAATTGATATGGTTCCTACTGTGCCGAACGAAATATGCGGCAGCTAACGTGTTAAGACTATGAACAAATCTCATGTTGAAAAAACTACTTCCTGGCTAATATCCCACAGGATTTTGAATTATACAACAGATATTTGCATGTTATTACTAGTCCCAGTGCATTTTCATTTCACTAACATGTTGATACAATTACTTCCTGGCTAATATCCCACAGGATTTTTAATTATACAACAGACATTTGCATGTTATTACATCATCTTATCACTGATACACACTATATATAAATAAATTACTGTTATAATTATACATATACAGTAATTCATATACAGTGTGTATATATATACAGTGTGTATAAATAGTAATTTATACACACTGTATATGAATAAATTAAACAAACTTAGACGAAATATAGCTGCAATATAAAAATATATTCAACCTGTTCGTAGCTCTATAATATTAAGTCTTACTAAGACTATGAACAAATCTCATGTTGAAACAACTACTTCCTGGCTAATATCCCACAGGATTTTCAATTATACAACAGACATTTGTATGTTATTATTAGTCCCAGTGTATTTTCATTTCACTAAAATGTTGAAACAACTACTTACTGGCTAATATCCCACAGGATTTTCAATTATACAACAGACATTTGCATGTTATTACTAGTCCCAGTGTATTTTCATTTCACTAACATGTTGAAACAACTACTTACTGGCTAATATCTCACAGGATTTTCAATTATACAACAGACATTTGCATGTTATTACTAGTCCTAGTGTATTTTAATTTCACTAACATGTTGAAACAACTACTTCCTGGCTAATATCTCACAGGATTTTTAATTATACAACAGACATTTGCATGTTCTTACTAGTCCCAGTGCATTTTTTCATTTCACTAACAGCACTAGACACATAACATTTATTTTCATTTAAATTAAGTGAATTGCCATCTTCAGACGCATTTCGAGATTTAACCCTCATCAGTGTAGCTTTGCTTTTTTAAATTATACATTGGAATATACTTGACATTTATGTGATTTGACATTTGTGTAGAAAGACATAAATGATCTTGCAAACAATGTTATGTGTCTAGTCCATTGTAAAGTCCATTGTGTAGTGTCTAGTCCATTTGAAAATGTGCTGGGACTATGCATAACATGCAAATGTCTGTTGTATAATTCAATATTGTTGAGTATTGCGCCGGGAAGGGGGTGGCGTCCTCCCACTTTCAACCCTAAGTAGGGGTACTTGTAAATAGTTAGTAAGAAGTAGGTAAGAGATAGTACGTAAGAGAACATCAAGAGAAGTGGTCCAAATGGAATATACTTGACATTTATGTGATTTGACATTTGTGTAGAAAGACATAAATGATCTTGCAAACAATGTTATGTGTCTAGTCCATTGTAAAGTCCATTGTGTAGTGTCTAGTCCATTTGAAAATGTGCTGGGACTATGCATAACATGCAAATGTCTGTTGTATAATTCAATATTGTTGAGTATTGCGCCGGGAAGGTTGTGGCGTCCTCCCACTTTCAACCCTAAGTAGGGGTACACAGTGTACACCGGTGTTCAAGAACTATTACCACCTTCCCAACAAATACCCTGTGTGATATTAGCCAGGAAGTAGTTGTTTCAACTTAAGATTTGTTCATAGTCTTAATAAGGCTTAATATTATAGAGCTACCAACAGGTTGAGTATATTTATATATTTTAGCTATATTTCATCTTTAATAAGTTTGTTTCATTTATGCATATACAGTGTGTATAAATTATAAAAAAGTAATTTATTTATATACAGTGTGTATCAGTGATAAGACGATACCAAAAAACAAAGAGTACAGGTTCCTCAATATTAAATGAATTAAAGTTTAATAATTTATTTGTAAAACCGTCTATGAATAAATTATTAAAGTTAATAATAAAAATTTGAGTCTGAAAACTGTTTATAAATAAATTATTAAACTTAATTATTGAAAACTTGGAAGGATGTTGTTGTAATATCAATTGTAAACAGCAAGTGAAAGCAAAATTTGTTTTCTAAACATTTAAATAAGCTTGTGCTTATTCTATATTGGCAATATATTTTTTTATTGTAATTAATTTGTTATTGTTTGTCGCTTCTAAAGTACACCTTGAGTATTCAAAACGAATTGAAAATTAATGAACGACCACGTTTATCGGTGAACTTTGTGCAGCATTTACGGTACATCATGCATTTATTTTTTGTTTTAATAAAAAATGTACAATATATCCTCGCGGTTACAAAACCGGTGTGTCGCCATAGTCCTTCAGCCTTGTGTCGAATTGTACCAACAACATTGCACACGAAATATTTCTCTTCTTTCATACAGCTGAATACTGATTACCCACCACCGACCGCAGAACAATTATCCAATTAAAACAAAAGTAAATTATAATCTTAGAAGCGAGTTAAATCAAACTTTCTTCTCGTCAGTATAATTTTCATTGAATATCGACGCGTCCATATATACATTATTTATTAGGCGTTGTCACTTTTAATTGTTCATTAGAATATATTTGCTGTCGAGTCTGCTCAATTGAATACGTTTTATGCAGTGTTGAAATCAGCCATTCCATTCTAGTTTCATTCTCTCGAAACGTTTTTCTTTTACCTTTATTTTAAACGCACTGACTATATTTTTCTCTTTCTTTTCCAGTTGGTATTTCCGCAAGATCAAGCGAATAGAGGCGGAGAAGAAACTGTTACTGCCGGAAAATGAACACGGCGCTTTCCTTATCAGAGACTCCGAGAGCAGGCACAATGACTACTCGTTATCAGGTAAAATTAAAATATGAAATATTCTTGAACACTAAATTTAACATAAAGATAATGTTAATATAATACATTATAATACAATATACAATAATACATTTGAATAAGCAAACTTATTAAAGACTAAATATAGCTTGAATATATAGATGTATTGAACCTATTCGTAGCTCTATAATATTAAGTCTTATTAAGACTATGAACAAATCTCATGTTGAAACGACTACATCCTGGCTAATATCATACATGTCACGTCCTTCATGTCACTAACAGAACTGGACAAATAACATTGTTTTAACCACTTAACAGCCGAATTTTTTTTTTTCTGAAAACGGTCCTAAAATTGTAGATTTTTTGAAATTATTTTTTTTATTGTTTTTATGTTGTATGTAATGTATTTTTGTGAAACTCATTTTATTCAAAGTTAATTTTTTTTAATATGATAGATTTTAAAAGAAGGTATTACACAAAGACCAACATCACATTCCTTACAGTAGTACCTTCTTTCTTTTCCAATTTTTGCTGGGATATATTGCCTTACAATCGCTTTGATGGGATATATTGCCTCCAGCTTAGTTTGGTGTTAGGATATTCTTCGCCTGGTATTTTCTCAAAATGAAGATATTTCTTTAATAAAACAAAACGTCTATATGGCATTACATTGCCGAAGAATGGAGTTGCTACCGATTGCCGTTTCGACCAATACCATTCCAAAACTAGCTTTTGAAGAATCCCCTGGAGAATTATGATAGCAAACACAAAAATTTCACTAGCAGAAGTCAGTGACCATGAGTTCTTGGTGTAGCAATTCCTATGCTCTCTTGGGCATACTGGTTAGTTTCTTGAGCAATATTTTGCAGCAAGTGGTCAGTAAAAAATAATCGAAAATATCCGACAATGCCATCTTCTGAACTTTCTTTTCTGAAAGCGCGGGGGTGCCGTCGTTGCATTATTAGCGTCAATTTCGAAAATTTCAGAAACGGCATCAATATCTACATCTTCGCCAGACTCGTCAAAAAAATATCCTCTTCATCGCTCCATGAAATGTTGGTTGATAGTCACTATCGCTAGGTATTGTTTCTATAACCCGATCATAAAATAGCCAAATTTCGAAATTTACAAACGGTTCGTTGGATTATAGAAACAAACCCTATCATAAAAATACCCATTATGGGATTTAAAAATTTACAAAGAAACGTATCCGATCCGATATCCGATCGTAAAATAACCATTACGGAATTTACTAATTGTTTGTGGGATTTTGTTCCATTAAAATCCATACCTGCAATAAATTATTGTCAGAGACGCGTGCTTGCTAGAATACCTTCAATAATAATAAAAATAAACAAGGTATTAGTTTGCTATCAACCGAAGAACACATAAAAAGCCCGCATAAAATTTTGGATCGAACGTACGAGATACGTTCAAATCACTATAGGACCATTCTACACGAACGTATCGGGTACGTTCAAATCAGTTAAGAGGTTAAGATCATTTATTTCTATTTAAATTAAGTGAATAGCCATCTGCAGACGCGTTTCGAGATCTATCTCTCATCAGTGCAGCTTTGCTTTTTTGAATTATAAATTGAATTACACTTATATTAGCTTGAACACCTCGTGCATGACTGGCGAGATTAGGTTTTGATTTGACATTTGTGTAGAAAGACATGAACTTAGTTTCGGTTATTGATTTAAATGGTAATTGAAGCCATATTGGTGAAGCCATAAAACTTATAGAGCTACAAACTAATACAAAATATTATAGAGCTACAAACAGGTTGAATGTATATATATATATATATATATATATATATATATATATATATATATATATATATATTCAAGCTAAATTTCGTCTTTAATAAGTTTGTATGATTGTATCTATAATTAGTATGGTTTCACCAATATTCAATTATAATTTGAATAAGCTATGTAATTTAACCCTTTGAGGCATGGAATTTTAGAAAATAAAAATGTCATGTTTCACAGAATTTTATATGCGTTCGTAGCTGTTACAATATTTCGAGGTGGTGCAAAAAATGTCCTACCATTGTCATACCATAATGCTTGTAGATTGTAGATATGGTGGTGACGACTTGTACTGCGACCTTTATAGTTCTATTGTACCCCACCCTCCTCCTCCAAGTGTTGGTGTACTTACCCATTTAGAGCGCCTCCTCTAATCCTGATTCCTTTAGGAATCTCAGGATCTGGATGGTATTCAAGGCCTGCAGCTCCTCTGTGTTCAAGCAGTGAGCCCCAAGGTACATCTGTCTCTTGCGGAGTAATGCTCCGCAGTCTTTGAACAGATGTATGGGGGTTTCCTCTGCTGAGCCACAGAATCTGCATCCATCATCCTCCTCTAGGCCTAGGGCCTTGAGATGTTTCCTAAGTCTGCAGTGTCCCGTCAGGGCTGTCAGAATTATGAGCTTGTTCCTGCTTAGTTTCAGGCAAGCTTTTGTTCTCTTCTGGTTAAAAGATCCCAGCATCACTTTGGATTGCCTTAGCCCTGGAAGTTCTTTCCAGGTTTTCATCCATTTTCCTCTTATTTCTTCATCTAAACTTTTGCGGATGGTGTTCACGCTCATACCGCAAAAGGGTTCCGGACCTATAAAGGGGCTACTGGATCCCTTGTTTGCTAGGTGATCGGCTTCTTCGTTTCCGTCTATACCAGTGTATGCTGGTACCCAGTATAGCGTTACTTTATTATCCCTGCCAAGCTTGTTCAGCTTCCCCAATGCTATAGCCAATAGCTACCATAATGCTGAGAGCATTGGCTTTAAAATAGCATCACATTTACGCATCAAAAAGGTGGGACACTTTTAATACCCCCGTGCCTATAAGCGTTAATATGTTAACGCTATGCACACGGCAGATTACAAGGAAGAACATCGCCAAAAGCCGGCCCCTTTTTTGAAGAATTAATAAAAGTTTGTTTATAACAATTATTATAGTGAAAAATACAAAATAAGGAAAATATGAAAGAATTTCAAAAGGAAATTTTCCGGCTTCGTTCAACCACCCGGGGTCACCCTCTGACATCACCTCGTTCAAAATACTTTTAGGGGCTAATTTTTTCGAAGGCAAAGAATATTCGGCAAGTCTTTCGGGGAACTTTTCGAGGAATGTTTCGTTCCTCTGGTTAGGATCTAAATATAAAATCCGACCATCAACAGTTCCCAAACACTAATTTCCTTCCTAGTTTCGCGATTCGCCGTTCAAAACGGCTGGGAAAAAGTGAAATTTTACGGAAAATTCTTCAGTTCCTCATTCCTCGTTTCTCCAAGGCTCGTTCTAAGATTCTAACTGTAGTTTTACAAAGAAGGAATTAAGAATTTACTGACAATTTCTTCAGTTTCCCATCATCCAATGCAGTAGCTGTGGTTTTAGAAAAAAAGCGATTAAGAATTTTCCGATAATTTCTTCAGTTTCCAATTCATCGTCCAATCCAACAATTTTTCCGAAAATCGAGGGGAAACTGTTCCATCGACTTTTTCAGTTTCCCAACGTATGGTCCATAATCCATATAATGATATTTCTGAAAATCTAGTAAAAACTTCGCTTTCCTGAATTTCCTCCAAAATCAACGCAAAACTTAAATTTTCCAATAAACTGTTCCAATGTTCCTCATAGTCTGATCCAAACTGCTTGTGTAGATTTTTCCGGAAATCTCCGTCTTTAGTCCCTTGTGGTCTGGATCAAAGCCCTAATGACAGTTTTCCCGAAAATCGAGGAAAAGCTCAAAATTTTCTACAAAACTAAAGAACTAAACAAAAACTTTTCTAAAGGAAAATTTTTCAAAATACCAGGAAACCAAACCGATTTTCCATTTCCTTTTCTTCTAACGATTCAAGGAGGGAACTGAAAACTGCTTTCAAAAACTGTTTTCAAATGAAAACTGCCGAAAGTCCTTCAGCCTGCTTTCTTCCGGGAAGGATTTTAAATAAAAAAAACGTACTAGTACGTCGACGGCTACTATACTTTGACTATAAATTAACGTATCACTACGCCTTCGGCTTCGAAATTTTAAATAAAAAAACGTATTAATACGTCAACTGACTGCAAGGCGTTAAAACATTCTCTGAAGCAACCATTCAGTTCTAATTCCAAAAGCAGATATCCTTGAGGAATAGAGTTGATTGTAGATCCTGAAGGAACAGATTGGATTTATAAAAATCCTCGAGGAACGAACAAGACTAAATTAATAATACATGCTTGACGAACCCGAGTCTGTTGGTTCGTACCACTGAACCGAGTGGTTATAAAATATCGAGGAACAGACTAGAATAAATTATTAATACATCCTTAAAGAACAGACTCGGTTGTTATAAAACATTGAGGAACAGTCTAGAATAATTCATCAATACATCGTTGAAGAACAGACTAAGTTGTTATAAATCCTTGAAGAACAGACTGCCCGAATTAGATTATTGTAAGTCCTTGAGAAGAAACTAAATTAAATTATTGTTAGATCCTTGAGGAACTGCCGAAATGATTGTTGAACTTTGAAGATGAGTCTCGGTTATTATTGATCCTTGAGGAACTGATTACTTTATTAGAGCTCCTTGAGGAATATACTATATCAGGCTTGTTATAGATCTTCGAGGATCAGCTAAAATTGTTATAATCTTTGAAGAACATACTGTCCGCATTAGATTATTGTAAGTTCTTGGGAAGGAACTAAATTAAATTATTGTTAGATCCTTAAGGAACTGCCGAAATGATTGTTGAACTTTGAAGATGAGTTTCGGTTATTATAGATCCTTGAGGGACTGATTACTTTATTATAGCCCCTTGAGGAATAGACTAGATCAGGCTTATTATAGATCTTCGAAGATCAGCCTAAATTGTAATAATCCTTGAAGAACAGACTGTCCGCATTACATTATTGTAAGTTCTTGGGAAGAAACTAAATTAAATTATTGTTAGATCCTTGAGGAACTGCCGAAATGATTGTTGAACTTTGAAGATGAGTCTCGGTTATTATAGATCCTTGAGGGACTAATTACTTTATTATAGCCCCTTACGGAATAGACTAGATCAGTGGTGCGCAAACCATGGGTCGCGACCCTTAGAGGGGTCGATAGAGAATCTTTTTGGGTCGTCGAATTCATACAAAATTTAAGGCATTTCGTGTGTAAGTATTGGGAAGCAGTAAATAGTAAAATGTCAATATAAAAAAAATTAAAAAAACATTTATATTTTCAAACATAATTTTCTCAAAAATTAATTTGGGGGATTTGTTTAAAATTTTATAGAGATGTTGGTAGAACTGTTCCGGAAATATCTATTCTGAAATATGTAGCAAATTTTCCCAATATTTTAATATTTATTTCAGCAAATATTGCAGTGTTTTGTAAATTCCAGCTTGAATATCAAATTTGTAACATTAAAATTTTCAAACTTAATTTTCTTAAAAACTACTTTGGGGATTTGTTTCAAATTTCGTGGAGATGTTGGCAGAACTGTTCCGGAATATTTAGCAAATTTTCCCAATATTTTAATATTTATTTCAGCAAATATTGCTGTTTTTTTTTGTAAATTCCACCTTGAATAATAAATTTGTAAACATTGAAATTTTCAAAAATAATTTTCACAAAAACTAATTTGGGAATTTGTTTCAAATTTGGTGGAGATATTGGTAGAATTGTTTCGGAATATTTAGCAAATTTTTCCAATATTTTAGAAAATATTGCGAAAACGGTTTGGGAATTGCAATGTTTACGTTGCTTCTATCTAGGGGTCGCGATAAAATTTTACAGAAATGTTGGGTCGCAAATGAAAATTGTTTGCGCACCACTGGACTAGATTAAACACACCACATATATCCTTCTTGAATAGACAAGCGATTTAATTTTTATTTTCTGTGGACTGTTTCACTTATCACACAAAATCACCTGAAGTGCTGTTAATATATTTTTTTAATTTAATTTACCAATTAGAATGTTGAGACTGTTGAGATCCTTAACCGTTTTAGCGCGACGCAACGCGATCCCTCTTTTCGCTTACAAACGCTATATGTCGGTCGGCATTAGGCACTATGCCTAAACCACCGCGGTTTTTAATCTTGTGATTTTGTGAGTCTAGATAAACTATTACAAGCGGCCTCACTTGCAGTGTTTTCCCGCGACTAATTTTAATAAAGTGATTTTATATAGTGATTTTTTTTAAATTATAGTGATTTAATATAGTGATATAGTGATTTTAATTATAATAGTGTGTGCTTCTCGAGCGACTTCGCGGTTATAGCGGTTAACCGCTTGCTGGAAAAAACCGTAGTGCGGTCTCGGCCATAACCGCAGATAAATGAACGAAACGCCATCGCGCTGCATTGCACGCTCCGACACGGCTATTTAACTTATTTTTTACTGATTGTTTATAAGAATTATATTTTATAAGAAAGGTATTTGAATACCATTCGTTTGAATACCTTAAGACAAGCAGACAATATTAGACTACAAACGGGGCTCCAGAAACAAGACTAGAAAGACTAAATTGAATAGATACTAGGTAAGCAAGAATATACAAACAAATCTAGACAAATAAAACTTATTCCTCCTAATCAGACCTAATCATTTCCTCCTGCAGGGTCTGCACAGTTTGTTCTGTCTTCCAGCTGGCCCTGCAGGAACAGGACCTGTCGCCGTAGAATCGGCAATTCTTCCCTGCTTGTTTCCTCTCCGTCTTCTTTATCGCAATCCGAGCTAAAACCATTGAAGAACCCATTTTCCAATGAGTTGCGAGCTTCTGACTAAAAAGACATCGAATAATTAACAATTTATAAAATCAGAATTGGTTAATATTTTAAAACAAACTAAGTTATCTCATTACTGCGTGTCTAGGCTTAGATATCAAGATGTGTCTTCTAACTTGTGTGTCTAGTCTAGAGAGACAAGATTGGATTCGATTAGACGTCTATATATTCAAAGCTGGGCAAACAAAATAAGGGACTGACAGATCCAGTGTAATACATACAACTTGGTCTTCTCCGTCCAGTCTGGTCGATATAATCTTACTTATACTTCTAAACCAATCGGGAACCGGTGGTTAACTGATTTACGAGAAATTAGCAAACAACTGATCTCGAAACTTCACGGAAAAGATTGATGTATTCTATCATAGTCCTGTATCTATCTATCCTATAAATCATAGGTTCCCAAAGTGCGGCCCGCGGGCCAAATGCGGCCCGCAAAGTCCGTGAATTCGACCCGCGATATCGATACTATGTCGATGTTATTTTCTTATGAAAAAATAAATAAGTAAATAGTAAAATAAATAATAAATATTACAAATAAGGTACAATAAAATATTTAAATATTTAAAAAAAATTCATACAGAGCCATAAGCGTTTCAATTAACCATAAGCGTTTGTATTAATAAAATATTGTATAGTTTATATTAAATAAAATATTTTAATATGTCGTCTACTTATTACACATTTGTACAGAAATATAATATAGTAGTCTGAAATAGGTTCAGAACTGTTAATCATTTAAGAGAATTACAGGAAAATATCGATGCTAAGAATTCTTACCGGAACAATTCCTTAATTTAGAATTGGTGAAACCATCCCACGTTATAGAAAATCATATAAATTTAAAACAAAGGGAACACAGCCTGAATATGTCAATATATTCAGCCTTTCCGGAGCTCTATAACAATTACTGAACCAAAACAAATTTCATGTGAAATTTGTAAGTTATTCTATAGCTTTCAGTTCACCTTCGTGGCAATCAACAAAAGCCATAAGGATAACTTTGTTTTTAAGATCCTGCAAGCAAAGCTGTGCTGATGAGAGATAAATCTCGAAACGCGTCTACAGATGGCTATCCACTTAAGGTATCGAAAAGTCATGATCTTAAAAACAATGTTATTCTTATGGTTTTTGTTGAGTGCAACGAAGGTGGACTGAAAGCTATAGAATAACTTACAAATTTCACATGAAATTTGTTTTGGTAGTCCTAAAAATTGTTATAGAGCTCCGGAAAGGCTGAATATATTTATATATTCAGGCTGTGTTCCGTTTGTTTTAAGTTTAAATTCCTTAATTGAGTTTTATAAAGGATTCGTGCGTGAATTATCCGAAAATACGAAAACATGCTCAACAAATGTTTTCATTATTTGGGAGCACATATATTTACGAAAAAACTTTTTCAGACAAGACTGGACATGCAAAACAAGACAGAAAAACATGCAAGACTGTACAGGCAAAACAAGACAGGTACGAGTAGACAGATAAGAGTAGACAGACAAGACTACACTAGATAAGACAAGACAGACAAGAATAAACATGCAAGACTAGATAGACAAAACCAAATGGGCTAGATTAAACAGACAAGACTAGATAGACTAGACCAGGTCTGGGCAAATGGCGGCCCGCGGCGACCTTATATGCGCCCCGCGAAGCATTTTATAAATGACTTTTATAAATTGCATGACTATGATATGTTTATTATGTTTACCAACGCTAATGTTTGCTTTATTATCTACGTACCTCTATAATATAGACACTGCACATTTACGGGTGTTTCCTGAAAATATTTCGTTTTACAAGAAAAATATTATCCACCTAACCTTACGAGAAAACCTAACAATATTGTTCTCTCTAGGAGAGTATGTACGCATCGGTCGAGGAATTTCTATTCCTCGACCGATGCGTATATACTATTAAAATAACTATTAAAATACTATTAAAATAGAAAAAAATTTAATGCTGCCCGCGGTCAAATTTTCTTACGTGTAATGGCCCGAGAGCCAACAGATTTGCCCACCCCTGGACTATACTGACAAATATAGACCATATGAGGGCCCCTTAAGTCTCGAACTCTAGTTTAATTCGACAGGGGTTCTAATTAGTTAGTCCTAGAGTATATCAAACCAGACTTGAGTAAATCTAATTTCAAATGAATTAGAATTCACTTTGATAGCTCAGATAAATTAGACTTTATTTCATATTTAAAAAGATTTTATTTAAAATATTAGCATGAATATATATATATATATATATATATATATATATATATATATATATATATATATATATATATATATATATATATAATCAATCAATTCTTTAACAAAACAACTTCGTTGCTGTTATAGATTTTGTTACCAATGTATTTGTTAATATTTGTTTATATTTCAAGTAGAATATAAATAATTTATTGTTATTTTGTGTTTGTTTAGTGAGAGATGGCGATACTGTGAAACATTACAGGATAAGACAATTAGACGAAGGGGGTTTCTTCATAGCGAGAAGGACAACGTTTAGAACACTTCAAGAACTCGTGGAGCATTACAGCAAGGATGCAGACGGGCTCTGCGTCAATCTCTGCAAACCCTGTGTTCAGGTCAGTTATTAACATCTTTTAAAAAAAAATACAATAAATTTGTAGAATAGGCTTTTTTGTTTATCAATTTCTTCTACTTTTTGTTTTGTTTATTCTGTCTCATCGAATTTAGTTCTGTTCATGAACTAACCAGTTTCGTTTTATTTCTGTGCAGAATCCTTTGCTTTCAGAGGTATGTCAGAGTTGATATTTTTTTTGTTTTGCTGTTACATTATTTTTGTTTTGGTTTTCGATTTTTCAGTTTGCCTTTTTATTTTTAACATCTCATATTATCACTAAAATGTCCTTTTTTTTAATTAGCCGCACCTTAGTTATCACATTGTTTCATGCAGCCAATTAGTGGAACAATTATAGTCGGAAAAACAAACAGTAAAACTTGTAATAAAAAAATCATTACTTATTTTTTAAAGAATTTTTATGACAATGTTTTGAAAATTGTTGCAATGTTGTGCCAGGTTTTACTGTGAAATCATTATTAAAATTGTTGTTTGTCGTTGGTGCATGTAGTATGTGCAATGTATACTCATTGTTATCTGATGTTTTAGGTGGAAAAACCTCAACCAGAAGGACTGTCGCATAGAACGCGTGACCAGTGGGAAATCGATAGGTCATCGCTGAAATTCCAAAGGAAGTTAGGTCAAGGCCAGTTCGGCGAGGTGTGGGAAGGCCAGTGGAACAATACGACGCCGGTAGCGATCAAAACATTGAAAACGGGCACTATGGACGCCAAAGATTTCCTCGCGGAGGCACAGATTATGAAGAAGTTGAGGCATCCTAAACTTATCCAGCTTTACGCCGTCTGCACCATGGAAGAACCAATCTACATCATCACGGAGCTTATGAAGAACGGATCTCTTTTAGAATTCTTGCAGGGCAAAGGGAAAGTACTGAAACTACCACAACTGATTGAAATGGCATCACAAATAGCTTCTGGAATGGCTTACTTGGAATCGCAGAATTACATTCATAGAGATTTAGCTGCGAGAAACGTTTTGGTTAATGATAGTACTGTTGTGAAGATTGCTGATTTTGGTTTGGCTAGACTTATCAAGGTAAATTTACGACTCTCACTAAATTTCCCAATTAAACCTAATTCCTTTTGTTTCCTTTTACCAGACTTTCTACTAGAAACTTTAACCTTAATGAAACCTAAGGTAACCATTTATTATCAATAATAGTATTATTGAAGGTGATCGGCAAAATCATTAAAATATTTATTGTTTGTAGGAGGATGAATACGAAGCTAGAGTGGGAGCGAGGTTCCCAATAAAATGGACGGCGCCCGAGGCTGCAAACTACAGTAAATTTTCAATTAAATCGGACGTTTGGTCCTTCGGTATTCTACTTACCGAGTTGGTCACATACGGACGTATACCATATCCAGGTAAAATATTTTCAATATTCGTTTACGCAATCGTTATAAAAAGAGAATACGATAGTTGTGCAAATACCACTAAGTGGTTTATAAATTCGCAGAATTTGAATATGCATTAGAAGTAGCAGTAACAAATGAATATGTCGTTATAAAACGTTTGTTTTTTACTTTTCTTCTTAAATAAATAGCAGCAGATTGATTCGGAAACGAATCTTCCAATAGTCCAAGTTTGTAATGCATCGCATAGCGCAACAAATATTTTGGCTTTGTGCTGGGGAAGTAAAATATTCGATATTAGATGTGCTAATTCCAAAAATGCTTTATGTATTTTTTATTACTCATGCGTTAAAAGTACTATCTTGGCGCATGCTTTTTAGTGCGACAAATGCCATTTTTTGTTGTATTACCACATAACTTGGGTAACGCTCGCAAATATTCAATATCGCTAAGTTACATTAAAAAAAACAATTAAACAAATAGAATAAACACAATCAAGACCTTAACTCCTTAAATCAAGAAACTTAACTCTTCCGCTGCGAATTACTTTTTTGAACTGATGTGATTGTGTGCTCAATATTCTGAACATTGCATTATAGCCAGTGTAGAATAATTTTATAAATTTGTATTATTTGCAATAATTTGCAAATATTGCCAAATTTTCAAAAACCAAAATCTGTATTCGAAGCAAATTTAGTTTTTTTTGTTGATTTGAGTAGACAAATCTTGCAAGATTCTTTTGTTTTCTGTCAAAATTGGACGAAAACAAAATCTCTATTCGAGGAAGATTTTGTTTTTTTTTGTTGATTTGAATGGACAAACCTTGCAGAATTCCTTTGTTTTGTATCAAAATTGGACGAAAACGTCAAAATAATTTAAAAAAATTGACAAATTTTCAAAAACGAAAATCTCTATTCGAAGCAAATTTTGTTTTTTTTGTTGTTTTGAATGGACAAACCTTAAAATACTTTTGTTTTGTGACAAAATTGGATGAAAACGTGAAAATAATTTGCAAAAATTGCCAAATTTTCAAAAACCAAAATCTCTATTCGAAGCAAATTTAGTTTTTTTGTTGATTTAAATGGATAAACCTTGCAAAATACTTTTGTTTTGTGACAAAATTGGACCAAAACGTCAAAATAATTTGCAAAAATTGCTAAATTTAAAAAAATCTAAATCTATCGAAGCAACATTTTTTTTTTTGTTGATTTGATTGGACAAACCTTGCAAAATTCTTTTATTTTGTATCAAAATTGTACAAAAAACGTCAAAATAATTTGCAAAAATTGCCAAATTTTCAAAAACGAAAATCTCTATTCGAAGCAAATTTAGTTTTTTGTTGATTTAAATGGACAAACCTTGCAAAATACTTTTGTTTTGTGACAAAATAGGATGAAAACATCAAAATAATTTGCAAAAATTGCCAAATTTTCAAAAATAAAAATCTCTATTCGAAGAAAATTTTGTTTTTTTGTTGATTTGAATGGAGAAACCTTGCAAAATTCTTTTGTTTTGTGTCAAAATTGGATGAAAACGTCAAAATAATTTGCAAAAATTGCCAAATTTTCAAAAACAAAAATCTCTATTTGAAACATATTTTGAAATATCCATCTTTCCAACGATAAGACACTAGGTGCAAGAGTCAGTCCCAAAACTTTCACCCAGGCTAACGCCAACGCTCCAATGAGAGTGTATACATTTATTAATCTCTTTGTTATGTTTAAAAAAGCCGCAATGAATTCATGAGGTCGGTAGACTGCTATAGCAGTCCATAGCATCTGGCTGTCAAATCAATTGGACTGCTATGACAGTCTATAGGACCTGGGCGTCAAATCAATTGAACTGCTATAGCAGTGCATAGCAGCGAAAGGGTTAAAAAAGTGACAGAAATTTTGTTTCATTACACAATAAAAATGAAAGAAAACGTTTTAAAATGAGTGTAAATTCTATGGTGATACTGGAGACTGATGAGAGTTGTTATGACGAATTCTCCGGAGACAATTGAAAAAGCAAATTCTTCATTTTTGATTCAATTTTTTTTATGGCACCTGGGTCCCTTGACCCAAACTTGATAAGATACGTCCCCTCGTATGAGTATTAAAAATTTATGGGACAGATATGGGACCAGACAACCGCCGGATTATAAGAAAGAGTGGTGAGAGGGAAGAGCGCGAGCGGTCTCTAGACTACCGGATAACTGGACGTGTCATCCGATCAACCAACGGTAAAATTACCGAGATTTTAGGATTTCAATTATATTGAGAGTGCACAGTATAATCTCGATAATCCGACACATATGTTACCCGACAACCGCCGGATTATAAGAAAGAATGGTGGGAGGGAAGAGAGCGAGCGGCCACCAGACCGCCGGATTACTGGCCATGTCGTCCGATTAACTGCCGAATTACCGAGATTATACTGTATGTAATTGCGACACGGGCGGTATTGTCAATTGCCCTCTCGAGCGAATGTGCGCACTCACTTCGTTCCAGCGCCCAATTTCGCTCCCGTGACCAATTCACAACTTACCGCCCTAGTTGCAAAATATACTTTTTGGAACTGCACTAGTTTTAGAGATACTAGTTAATTGAATTTAGTTTTGTCGCATTTTTCGCTGATCTTACGATATGGTAACTTTTGAACGGTTCAACGCAGAGACTTCTAGTATTCATCATTGGATTCAGCATACCAAAATTAGTCAGACAGCATTTAGTTTTGCTAGAAAGTTTCAAATTTAGGAAATCGCATCAATCCAGTCGTCGAGTGTCTTTTGGATTTTAAGTTATTTCTCGAAAAAATTTTAACCGATTTTCATAAATTTATTCTTTTAAGTAATGAAGAAAGATTTTGCAAGAAGTTAGTGCTCAAAAAACTGAAAGAAAACAAAAATGGTTCAAAAGTCCGGAAAAGAGGTCAATATTGGCGTATTTCAAAATCTAAATGTAGTAGTCGACCTTTCCATCTTGGCCAGTCGAATGGATTTTAAGTGATTCCTTGAGAGATGTTTAAGCGAAAATGTTCATAAAGTTATCCATTAAATAAGTTAAGGAATTCTTTTAATTAAAGTTGAAAGGTTTGCAAGAAGTTAGTGGCTCAAAAACTGAAAGAAAACTTTGCAAACAGTTTATGGAAATGGCTCAAAATGCGGAAAACAGGTCAATCAATACAGCATATCTCAAAATCTAAATGTGATAGACCAAATCTCGACCAGTCGAATGTCTTGGATTTTAAGTGATTCCTTGAGAGATTTTCAACCGATTTTCATAAATTGACTATCAAAGAAGCGAGCGGGGCGTGCAGTTTAAGCGGGCAATGTTCTGGCCTGAGTTATGAGCGGGGCGTGCAGCGTGCAGCTGCATACGATTTCCTCAAACGACATACTGCACGCTGTAGAGGAACGCTAAATACAAACTGATTTGAAATGAGCGTGCACGCCACGCTGCCCGCCCCGCAGCACGCAAACCCAAACGCCCCGCTCACTTACTTACTCAGGACGCCTGCTACTAAGACCATGTGTTTGAGATGCACGCTGCACGCCACGCTCCGCTCCACGCTCTGTTTAAGTGGGCACTCAGGCCGTAGACTAAGGCGCTAAGCATACAGAGCAACTTTGATCTATGGCAACAGGCAACTAGCGGTTTACATATTATAACATTAAGAAATTGCGCAGATATAGCAACTCCAGTTGCGAGTTTTGATGATCGACAGCAGTTTTCCAAGATATTTAGGTAGATTACAATGGATTCCAAGTATTTGGTATGAGGTTCGAACGCTCCTGCACCAGTACCTTCCTTTGTCTTTGAACCATCCGAATACCAAGTCCGTTTTCAGTTCCTGCACTCGATGACAAAATCAATTTTAAATTGACTCATCAAGTTGCTGGTTTCACCAATCGGCAATAGACCTTTTCATAGTTGAAATTTTTGTTGTGGGCATGTGTCAATTTCCATCATGTTTTTCGGGCATTTTTTGACGTATACACACACACACACAGCACTACGACCCATGTAGAAGGCCTGGCTTCTTCGACAACCTCCTTCCATTTGTCTCTATTTACAGCTGTTATAGTTCAGTTCTATATTCTCAGTACTTTAAGGTCTTCTAGCACATTATCTTTCCATCTTGACCGAGGCCATCCCCTAAGTATCTCGCCATTTTGTTTATTACCTCAAATAATACGCCGGGTCGATAAAAGCTTAATGTTCCATGATCCGAGAGTCCAGTCCGTTTTCCGTTTTTGTAAAATCCGTCCATCGTTCCGAGGCTGTAGTCTAGTTTTCGTAACAAAGGCTTACGGCATGTGGTTGTTAGCCCACATGCCAGCCTTCATCCTTTTCCTGGGCTTGGGACCAGTAGGTACCGGTTAGGTATCGTTTATTACCTCAAATAATGCGCCGGGTCGATAAAGGCTTAATATGTTCCATGATCCGAGAGTCCAGTCCGTTTTCCGTTGCTTAGGTCGTTTTCGTAAAATCCTTCCATCGTTCCGAGAGTGTTGTCTAGTTTTCGTAATAAAGGCTTACGGCATGCGGTTGTTAGTCAACATGCCAACCCTCATACTTTACCTGGGCTTGGGACCAGCAGGACGCCGCAATATACGTCACGTCACGTCCTGGCGGAGTTCAGGAACAACACAAGAACAACCAGAGCTGTGTTTACAAACACACCAGAGGGCAGACGACCTAGAGGACGGCCTCGGTCAAGATGGAAAGATAATGTGCTAGAAGACCTAGAAAGTACTGGGACTGAACTCTGAATACAGAACTGGACTATAACAGCTGTAAATATAGACAGATGGAAGGCGGTAGTCGATGAAGCCAAGGCTCTACATGGGCCGTAGTGCTGTGTGTTTGTGGTAACATTCTTGTATATGTTATAGATCAGTTTTGAGTATGTATAGTCCACGGCATGCAGTTGTTAGCCAACATGCCAGCCCTCTTCCTTTACCTGAGCTTGGGACGCGGCAATAAAACCGTCACGTCCTGGCGGAGTTCCTTTTTGACGTATAATCAGTGAAAATAACAAAATGTGCCCGAAACTTTCATATTCCCGCCTTTTAAACATATCGGACGCGCATGCGCCTTACTAACCGTGAAAAGGTCTATAGCAACGCTTCGAGCGATTTCACTTCCTAAACGTCCCCCGCAGCGTCAGTTTTGCTCTAGGTATCGTGTTCACACGTCTGAAGTTCCTGAAATGGAAATGCCTCGAATATGAAATGGAAGGAAACCAACATGACGAAAGAAATCAAGACGATAGTTTGACTACAGAAGATTTCATCGAGGAAATACGAAAATATCGTGCAATCTGGGATTTGGGTTTCGTGGAGTGTTCTAATCGCCTAGAAAAGAAAGCCTACAAAAAAGTGTGCATAAAGAGTAATTCCACCTTTGACGTATACAAGTGCTGCTTCTTCGAGATTTATAGTCACACTGACTGCTGACCTTGTAATAATTAAGTAATCATGAAGTAAAATAAAAAGTTTATTTAGAATCGCGGCAATCGTAAACTGGGCCGTTTTGTTGCTGCAACTGGCAACCTTTAACGAAAACTTTTAAGAAGTTGATAGTTTGTTTCTTCAACTAAAGTTGCGCTGTCTGCGGAGCGCCTTAGGAAAGCTTTTAACTGAAGGTGAAACCTTTGCAACGGAAATGGCTCTAAAGTATGGAAAAGTAGCTGATATAACGTATCTCAAAATCTAATTCTCAAAGACCAAATGTGACTGCTATTTTGGATTCAAACCCAAAATTTACCTAGGAAGGGAGAGGCTTTGCAAAAAGTTGTAGATTTGTACCCCATAGTCTTCTATCAATCGTTGGTATAGTTACCCATTTATAGCGCCTCCTCGTCCTGTTTTCTGCTTTAGGAATTTCAGGATTTGGGTGGGATTCAAGGACTGCAACTCCTCTGCATTTAAGCAGTGGTCCCTAAGGTACATCTGTCTCTTGCGGAGCAGGGCTCCACAGTCTTTGAGCAGATGTATAGGAGTTTCCTCTGGTGCGCCACAGAATCTGCATCTGTTATCCTCCTCTAGACCTAGGGCCCTGATGTGTTTTCTAAGTCTGCAGTGTTCCGTCAGGACGTCAGAATTATAAGCCTGTTCCTGTTTAGTTTCATGCAAGCTTTAGTTCTTTTCTGGTTGAAAGATCCCAGCATTACTTTAGATTGTCGTAGCCCTGGAAGTTCTTTCCAGGTTTTCATCCAGGTGATCTCTTATTTCTTCATCTAAACTTTTGGAGAATGCTGTTCATGCTCATACCGCCAAAGGGTTCCGCACCTATGAAGGATCCCTTGTTTGCCGAACTGGATCCCTTGTTTGTTAGGTGATCAGCTTCTTCGTTTCCATCAATGCCCAACTGGATCCCTTGTTTCTTAGGTGATCAGCTTCTTCGTTTCCATCAATGCCCAACTGGATCCCTTGTTTGTTAGGTGATCAGCTTCTTCGTTTCCATCAATGCCCAACTGGATCCCTTGTTTCTTAGGTGATCAGCTTCTTCGTTTCCATCAATGCCCAACTGGATCCCTTGTTTGTTAGGTGATCAGCTTCTTCGTTTCCATCTATGCTAGTGCGTCCTGGCGCCACATATAGCGTTACTTTATGTTCTCTGCTGAGCTTGTTTAGCTTTCCCACACAGTCCCATATCAGTTTGGATCTGAAGGTGTATCAGCTAATGGCCTTGATGGCTGCTTTGCTATCTGACAGAATAGCAATTCGTTTTTTGCGATAGTTCCTGTTGAGGTTAAATAGTGCATATCGTTCGATTGCATGTACCTCTGCTTAGAAGATATTTGGGTAGATTACCATGGATTCAAGTATGTATTTGGTACGAGGTTCAAACACTCCTGCACCAGTACTTTCCTTTGTCTTCTAACCATCCGTATACCAATTGATAGCACTGCGCTCTATGTGGTATACTGAGCATTCGTCGCTCCTATCGGCTCTACTACTGTACATTGCTGTGTATTTTTCTCGAAATGGTATTTGCGTACCATTTCGTCTTTCGATACTGCCAGCCAGGGAATCTTGGCAGCGAGGTTGTTCCGGTCTCTGCTCCCGATTATTTTACCTCTGTCTATTCCTTCCTTGCTGAACCTTGCAATCGTCGATCTGTCGTCCCCCTCTACGCCAAAGTGCAACTCAGATCCAGCAGCAGTTCCATTTCCGCTATCGGGCCTGACTCCATCGCCCCTGTGATGCTGACACACGCCAGACTTTGATTCTTCATAGAAACCAGCTTGGTTCTACTTCCCCACGCCACTGCCCCGTGAGTGATCGCAGGTCTCACTTTCAAGGTGTACATCCATCGCAGGATTGTGGCGTTACAACCCCACGTTTACCCTGCCAAATTCTTTCACACCATTAGAGCGTGTTTGGCTTTTCCTACCACTTCTTCAGCGTGTCTGTTCCATAGGAATTTGCCATCTAGTGTTATGCCCAGATACTTTATCTCCTGTTTGTATTCTGCTGTCCTCCCATCTAGCAGTATGGGTTGTAGACAGTTTAGTCATTGCCGCTGTCGGGCTTGACCCCATCGCTCCCGTGATGCAAACACACGCTAGTCTTTGAATCTCTTCAAGCTGCTTCTTCATAGAAACCACCTTGGTTGTACTTCCCCACGCAACTGCCCAGTAAGTGATCGCAGGTCTCACTATCATGGTGCACATCCTTCGCAGGATTCTGGGGTTACAACCCCACGTTTTCTTTGCCAGATTTCTGCACATCATTAGAGCGTTTGGCTTTTCCTACTACTTCTTCCGTGGCTGTTTCCGTGTTATGCCCAGATATTTTATCTATTCCTTAGTATAGTATTCTTCTGCACTTCCATCTAAAAGTATGGGTTGTAGGCAGTTTAGTCTTCTTTTTGTAGTAAATGGTTTCACCTTGGTTTTGCTCGAGTTGAGTTTCAGTTCCACTGTTCTATTAGTTACTTTAGAGTTACGCCTATGGTATGGTCATTATAGCCAGAGTGAAGTTTCAGGGAACGCTCAGTGAAATCATTCAGAGAGGCCTCTCTGTAGGCCTCTTCTAGGCCTCTCTGTATGATTTCACAGAGCGTTCCCTGAAACTTCACTCTGACTATGATGACCATGTCATAGATGTAACCTTGCAAAAAGTTATTGGTTCAAAAGTGGTAAAGGAACTAAAAAAAACTTTTCAAAAAGTTAATGGAAATGGCTTTAGAGTGTGAAAAATAAACCAATATAGTGTATCTAAATCTGAAATCAATTAATTTGTATTTAATGTTTTTTTTTTTGTAGGTATGACAAATGCGGAGGTGTTGCATCAAGTGGAACATGGATATCGTATGCCTTCGCCACCAAACTGCCCGGCTTCGTTGTATGAAATAATGTTGGAATGTTGGCACCGTGATCCATTGAAGAGGCCGACGTTTGAAACATTACAGTGGAAGTTGGAAGATTTTTTCACCATGGACAATTCGGAGTATAAAGAAGCATCCGCTTACTGAGGTCACGCCCACCTGCCTGCTGATTGGTTGCGGAACGCAGTCGATGTTCACTATCATTAATTGGCTGGGCAGGTGGCCAAAAGCCCCCGTACTCTATTCATTTTTCAACAGGATTATATATTTTTTATTATCATGATTGTGACTTTTATTGCGACTATACGATGAGTATTGCTTGATTATTGATTATTTTCTTGATTTATTTTTTTGGGGTTTATTTTTGTACATAAAATATCAAGATATGTACATATATGAGAAGTTGAATATTTTTTTAAGCCGAGACTGAATTCATAGGTTTATAATTTCGTCTCCTTTTTCAGTTTATATGTATTACTTGTTTTTTCTCTTTCGGAACAAACCACTTTTTATATCAATTAAAATATTAATGATTTTATTGTGGAGAGGAAAATGATCAAGCTTTGAACTTTATACACTTCCAGATTTAAAAAAAAAAGATGTCTTTTCTATGGGCTTTTTGTAAAAAAGTAAACGCACAACTAGGATTATACCCCCTGAAATGCTGCCATATTGTTCTAAATTTGTGTAAACGAGGAAAAAAAACGTATTTATAAAAGGAAAACATATTCGTTAAGTTCTTTTTGTAACACATTCCTATATAGGTAAATCGCATTGCGGCAATAAAATGGATTTCTATATTTTAATATTGATATAATTTACAAATCTCTTTCTGCTGATTTACTTTTATTATGTTTTTTCAATATTATCCCAGACTATTTATAAACGATCATTAATTGTTCTTTCGACCGGCTTGCCGGCTTCAATTATGTTTTGTTATGGAAACTAAGAAAGGCATTGTTTATATTTTAGACACATTATAAAATATTTTTTGTATTATACACTTAGTTCATAGGTAATAAAATGATAATTAATATTTAAAATAAATAATGTCTTTGATAACTTTACTCCTTCAGCTCAATATTTTACTCATTTTTCATTTGTACCTCATCATTGATATACTCACAGCTTATTATTTGAACCTGCATAGCGAAAATTTATTTTTAATTTCATTAAGAATTTACAGTGATAACACCTTACAAAAGCAGAACTATTTTATAAAATATAATTAATGTTCGAAATGTCCTCTTTCATGTTCTAGACCAGTGTTTTTCAACGTGGGGGTCGCGACCCCCTAGGGGGTCTCGAAGCCTTTTTAAGGGGGTCGCGAGAGGATCGCAGTTATTTTTAAGTTTAAAATAAAGAGCCCTTAAGGTAGTTCACTCGTGACAGTAGTACACAAAAACATCGTCTTATATTGAGTTCCAAAGTTAGAGGTTTTCATTGCTTGAAAATATTATTTTTGTAGGAGACTGTAGACATGTAAACTTAAACCCAAACTAAAAAAAAACTCAAATCATTATATTTTAAAATGTTATATTTATTATAGATACATTATAGAACACAAATTAGGTTAACACAATTCAACAAATACCTGAATGAATCACATGAATCATTAATGTTACGAGGAATAGGCACACATTAACATTAATGTGATAGCCTGTTTCTTGTTATTCAATTTTTTCCATCGTGGATCGTTTTTGCTACACATTTCTTAAACGGCGATTTCTGTTTGCCTTTTATTTGAGCCATCGTCGAAAACGTCAACTCACACAAATAGGAAGTGGCAAATGTCTTGGAAACTTGGAATCAAAGCTTCTCTGGTTAATTGTGGATATTCTGTTTTTCTTTTTAGGCAGAAGCAAAGTGATAGACATGAATTCCAAGTGTAACATTCCATCAGTAGATAATTTCAGCAGATTTTCTTTTAGATTTGTTCCCAAACTTGCAGCGTCTGTAGCTGCTGTTAAAAACGGATTTATGATCCATCTTTTCCCAGTGTTTTCATGCTCGAATAGGTCAGAAAGGAAAACCAGTTTTAAAAGGAATTTCGGGTTACCAAAAAAAAATTATATATTGGTGCCTTAAGGCTCCATAATTTGGACACAATATTGAGACGCGAATTTTCAAAATTATATCTTGGTTCCTTAAGGCTCCATAATTAGGACGCGAATTTTCAAAATTATATCTTGGTTCCTTAAGGCTCCATAATTAGGACACGATTTTGAGACGCGAATTTTCAAAATTATATCTTGGTTCCTTAAGGTTCCATAATTAGGAAACGTTTTTGAGACGCGAATTTTCAAAATTATATCTTGGTTCCTCAAGGTTCCATAATTAGGACACGATTTTGAGACGCGAATTTTCAAAATTATATCTTGGTTCCTTAAGGTTCCATAATTAGGACACGATTTTGAGACGCGAATTATCAAAATTATATCTTGGTTCCTTAAGGCTCCATAATTAGGACACGATTTTGAGACGCGAATTATCAAAATTATATCTTGGTTCCTCAAGGCTCCATAATTAGGACACGATTTTGAAACGTGAATTTTCAAAATTGTATTTTGGTTCCTCAAGCTTCCATAATTAGGAAACGATTTTGAAACGCGAATTTTCAAAATTTGTCTTGATTCCTCAAGGCACCACAACTAAGTTACGATTTTAAAACGCGAGTTTTTTAAATTTTGTGTTGATTCCTCCACAACTAGAGACACCACAATTAAGACATGATTTTGAGACGCGAATTTTCAAAATTTTCTCTTGGTTTCTCAGGGTCCATAAATAGAACATGACTTTGAGACGCGAATTTTCAAAATTTTGTCTTGGTTCTTCAGGGCACCATAATTAGGACACAAAAGTTTTTCACCGCAACTTAATAATTAGCCGCAATAATTTAACCGCAATAATTTTCACGCAACAAAAATATTTTGGAAGTATTTAAATTGGTTTGTCTGTCCAAATTTTGGAAAATTCCCTAGAAAATGTGTCTGTCCACAAATTCAAAACCAAATAAAATATTTTGGAAATTCTTGCAATTGTTTGTCTATCCAAATTTTGGTAACTTCCTAAGAAATTTTGTCTGTCAACAAATTCAGACTATATTTGTATCCAAGTCTTTCATGAGACTGTAGCACCAGTGAATGGAAGAAAAAGCCAAAAACCAATTGATAGCCAAATAATAATAATAATAATAATAGTTCTTGATCATTCAATTGGTCCTCTTTCTCAATTTCAGTGTTTTAAAATAATGGCATTTATTTTATCAAATGCCTTTTCCACATTCTTTTCGTTCGCACTATTGGAGACAAGAGCTATGACATAGATGGCTTCTTTTATGTGCAGACATTTACAAAACCCCATGAACTCATATTCTCCTAACAATGGGAACGTCTTTCCTTTAAAGTCTCTTCATGGCCTCTATAACACCTTGGTTCATTGACTGGGCAATACGTGTAACATTATTTTGCATTTAATACAACATGTTTTGATTCATTTTGGAGAAGGAACGTTCTTCACTGCAGTTAGTTACCATCATGCTTAACAAAATTCTAAATACGATTCCTACATTTGGAATTGTATCTTCAATTTTGTTGTTTTCTTTCAAAAGATGATATATTTCCAATATACTATTAGTTCCTTCATTTTCAAAATATTTACAACTCTTTCTCGTTAGTAGATTTCAGCAAATTCTTTGCAACTTTGTCTCAACTCGTTGATACATTGAATTTCTCTTTTCCATTCAGTCTTTCTCAGTCAGAATTTCTCAGGCTCCAAACAAAATCTGGCGTGAGCTTCTACGTCTTGTTCTTTGAGATAGGTCCTTGTAGTCAGATTCATTATCGCTTGATTTTTCCGAATAAAATATGTTTTTTCGCTAATAAATATCGGTTATCGTTTGGTGATCTGGCAGGAACTAGGGGGCTCCTACGATTGCGGCGCCCTGGGCACGTGCCCCGACTGCCCAGTGAGACAAATGAAAAACATGTTACAAATTAAATTATTAACACAAATAGCCCCTATCTGTGTATCGCCCCGATTGCATTGCAATTGTAGTGTCACTTCTCGGTGGAGGCGTTTGCCGATGCGGTAAAAATATGTTTGTTATATGTAAATTATTACGTATTTAGCCGATATCTAATTATAAAAATAAGTAAAAATGATATACAGATTCGATATTTGTATCATAAAAATATACAAGCTAGAAACAGCGGAGGGTAGGGTAGGGGGTCGCGAAATATGATTCCACACTAAGGGGGTCGCGGCATGAAAAAGGTTGAAAAACACTGTTCTAGACAATTTACTAGAGATTATAAAATGTTTGCGCAGCATTTTTTAGAGAATCGCGATTTATTTAATGGATGTGGCTATTTATACATACAGTATGTATACGTAATTGGCTATTTATACATACAGTATGTATATGCAATTGGCTATTTATAAATACAGTATGTATACGTAATTCACAGGCATGAAAAAGGTTGAAAAACACTGTTCTAGACAATTTACTAGAGATTATAAAATGTTTGCGCAGCATTTCTTAGAGAATCGCGATTTATTTAATGGATGTGGCTATTTATACATACAGTATGTATACGTAATTGGCTATTTATACATACAGTATGTATATGCAATTGGCTATTTATACATACAGTATGTATACGCAATTGGCTATTTATACATACAGTATGTATACGCAATTGGCTATTTACACATACAGTATGTATACGCAATTGGCTACTTACACATACAGTATGCATTCGCAATTGACTATTTGCACATGTATTTGCACTATTTGACTGTATATACAAATATTTGAGTTACTATTTTGGTAATAACTACACAATTATAATAATAATATAATATAACTAAATTTTTATTTATTAAAGTTCATTTACAATCTTGATCAATAAACTCATAAATAAAATTCAAAGTATCACTAAATCAGTGACATATAGGTTTAAATTACATTTAAAGTAGGTAAAATATAGTATAAAGTAAAATAAATACAAGTATATCATTTTTTATTCTGTATTTTTTTTTTGTAAAAAGTGGTGTGCTTAGTCTTTATCTCTGGACGTCCTTTGGATTTTATTTTAGATTTGAATTGTAAGTTTTTTTTTATTGATTTGAGGGGCTGGCAGGGCTCGATTGACAGGTCTCGATATTTGACCGAATTTGTTCTTCAGGTTCTTCTCCTTCAATCGCACTAATTGTAAGCCCACTCCTACTCTATCATGTTCATCACAACTCTACATGTTCACTACTCTACATGTTCATCTTTAATATAATCATCAATGTTTACATGTATAACATCTGTATCCATATTTAGTGCATTTTCAGTTGAAATATATCTTGCATGAAAACAATTTTTTTAAAATATGTCCAAATTATTATATTTTCTTGTCATAAGAATATGACGACGTTGTGCAGTAAAAGAATTCCAAAATGAATACAAACATGTTTCCACCGATGTCTTCTTCTGCTTCTTTCGAATAGGCCTACTTTGGACCAGATTTGTTCAACTGTTGGGCTTTGATCTTTGCCCAGTATTGTCGCATCTTTTGCCGGTGTAACTCATTTCACTCTTCTGTCCAGGGGGTACCTTTCCTACGGGTTTTTTTTTCTGAAATCCATGGACTTCCTTCAGAGTGCGATTTGGAGATCTGTTATTCCGAAATTTGAAGACCCACTTTGGCAGTCTGTTTTCTAACTGAAATGCAGTTTACCTGCATTATTGCCATCTCAAGAGAATCAGCAAACAGTGCCATGTCATGTGCAAAGGCCAGGCAATCTACAACCAGTTCATCGTTCTTACGTCCCAGGTAGATACGACTTTGAGCACCCAAATTATTCAGTTCCTTGCGCCAGTCTCTCATAACCTTTTCAAGTTGAAAAGAAGTGTGGAAAGTCCATCTCCTTGTCTCACTCCAGTTTTTATTTCGAAGCTTTCTGAAATCTCGCCTCTAAATTTAACCTTGGAATGGGTGTTGGTCAAAGTTTCTAGGATTAGTCTGCCGGTTTTGTTTTCTAGCCCTATTTGTCTAGCCCTAGTATCCAGCTGATTTTCTGCCTTTGTTTGTAACGCCTTCGAGAGAAGTTTCCACCGATATATTTTAAAATTTTGATATTTTGCTATCAAAATTTTCCTCAATGCTATTATTTTTAAATCTCATTTTGCACTCTAAAGTTATATAATATAATTAATATAATATAATAAAATATAATTTTAACTGTCTATGAAAAAATATTTTATCTGTCTATGTGATGGCTTCAGAACATCCTTCAAGTATATTTCTTATTTCGATATCACTATCCATAATTTTGAAAACATTTTATTTAGTTTTGGCTAATTTTTTATTTATTCTTGAATCAATACAGTTTATGATTTCCGTAATATATACGTAAATTATTGGCAAATTATGATATTTAGTTTGTTTGTATTGTTTAAGGGTTCAAAATGATCGTCTAATTTTGTTTGTTGTAGTGTCTTCCATTAATAGTAAATATTTTCTAGAACAATGTATCCACATTTCTTCACAACTATCCCAAGTTTTAAGGAATTGTTCTTTGAGTTTTACATATTTATCTTTTGATCCTATAAAAACTTGTACAGATTTACAAAAAATCATTTTTCTGCTCTTCATATTCTTCATATGCTTGGGAATACCAGCATTTCTTGAATTCCTCCAATTATTTATGCTTCTTATCAATTTGCCAATTAAACGCAGTAGAATCTAATCGATTATATATAATAACATGGAATTTGCAAAAAAAATGTTTCTTATTGCTTTTATTTCGGTTGTCTTTGTTCTTTCAATTAAAAAACGGACGGATTAATCTTATATATATATATATATATATATATATATATATATATATATATATATATATATATATATATATATATATATATATATATATATATATATATATATATATATATATCGGACAGATTAGTCTTACATATTTTATTGAATTCATTCATACAATATATGAATGACGAATATGTTTCTTTAGCAATAAATGCTACAGCTGCAAATTCCGATTTGTCGGTTATACTAGAGTAATAACAAAATCCTAATATTTCCAACATTAAACCAGAAAAGAACATCTATTTCTATTACTGGTGCCCTGAGAATTATTATAATTTAGAGCCATTTCTGAGGAGGCTAAAAATAGTGATTCCAGTTCTTCTTCCGCTTTTTCTTTTTTATAGCCTAAACCATTTTCCTCCATTTCCAGCATTTTCTTCATTTTTTTGCTAAAAATTCCATTAAATCACTTTGATCTGTTTCTGTGCTTGTGTTAAAAAGTTTTTTTTGAAAATTTTGAATATCCTTTCGTATAAACTTTTTAAACTTTTCTTATTTAAAATACTTACATTCCATCTTTAGCGCTCGATAATAACAAATATATCATATCATATACATTATCATATACAATATCATAATCATTTTCATTCATTTTTTTTGCTTTACCATAATATCCATATTCTTCTTTACCGATTGTATGATTATATTGTAACATTTTTATTAGTGTCCATTTTGTATTTTCACCTCTGTAAAAATTCAACACTATATCTGGTACAGACTGAATGTAGACTGTATGTATAAATAGCCAATTGCGTATTCATACTGTATGTATAAATAACCAATTGCGTATACATATTGTATGTATAAATATCCAATTGCGTATACATACTGTATGTATAAATAGCCAATTGCGTATACATACTGTATGTATAAATAGCCATTTGCGTATACATACTGTATGTATAAATAGCCAATTGCTTATACATACTGTATGTATAAATAGCCACATCCTTATTTAATTTCATACAAACTTCGACTATAAAGGTAGGCGTCCACATTTTCGCATCGTACGTATCGGACGCATCGAATCAAACGGATTATTTTTTTTCAATGCGTCCACAGTATCATCAGCGATCGTATTTGCCCACGCAACTACCAGCAATTGGATTGCCGACGCCACTTTCATTCGGATTTTTGTAGTGAGAGGTAGCGTGTTAGGTGGATGTGCAAGATAATGGAGGAAAACGAAAAAGAAGAATTTGTTGTAATTGCTTGTTTGTTAGCAGAAGAAAAAGAAGAAACAAAAAAGAAAACAATATGTGGGTACACGATATATTTAAGAAGAGATCGCAACATGGAGAATATATCACACTATTTCCTGATTTGCTATACGATGACGCCAAATTCTTCCGATATATCCGTATGGCTCAAGCTAAGTTTACTCCACTTGTACACATCCTGAAACCACATTTATTAAGACAGAATACAACATGTCGGAAGGCTATAGCACCAGAAGAACGACTTGCTGTGTGTTTAAGGTATTTATTAAAATTAAACATCGTATACATACTACTTATTTAAAACGTAAATATTGACCAAAAATCAGACTATTTTGATTTTCTGAATATGAATGTTCCGTATTCTAATGCCCGCTCCAGACTTCCGCGGATTAACTTCGGCGAGGATCCTCGCCCAAGTTGTTCGAGGCGAGGAACTACACGGAGTAGGCATCTACACTCTCGCCTTATTTCGAGAGGACCTCAGTGGCATGACCGACACCGAACAGGTAGTAGCTGCTGCTATTTGTGCTTTTAATTATTATAAATATGTTAATATATTTTTGAAGAAAAAAATTAATAAACCGTGCAGAAAGAAGAGATGGTGGATTTTGCCTATACATAGAAATAGAACAAGGTAAGGTACATACGCTATAACGTAATTTTTTTATAGGATTAAAAGATTTTTAAATCAAAAGATAATTATATTTTATCTACTTTTTAAGGGAATGGATGGACAGACAAAGTATTGAACTACTTAAAGAACCTTCATCAGGTGAATTCGAAAATTTTCATAGGATGTCCCCTCAAGATTTTGAATATCTTTTGGGCCAAATTGCTCCTCTTATTTCTAAGCAACACACGCAATTAAGAGATGCAATACCAGCCAAAGTACGTCTAGCCATAACCTTGCGGTTTTTAGCTACCGGTGATTCATATAAAAGCCTTCACTTCCTATTTAAAGTTTCCAGCCAATCTATTTCCAAAATTGTACCGGAAGTCTGTTCAGCTCTCAACCAAGTTCTTAAGGATGAATGCAAGGTAAGTAAAATTGTACTGATATATTACAATTTTACTTACGTTGCATTCATAAATAAATATATTTATAAAACAATTGCAATTGTACGCTATAAAATTCGCATAGGATATTTTGATCTAATTGTAAGAGTTCCTAAATGCATTATGGATTAAATTAATTGTTGGATTTTGGGGGTGTTGATGCATGTTTTCATAATGAGTGGGTTGTAATTCCAATTAAGAATGGGCGGATTCGGATGAGGGCGACATAATCTATACAGCAAGTTGAGAGTTGTTGAATTTGAATGGACTGAGTAATTAGATGAGCGACAACGTTGCACACTTTTAGTATGAAATAAATATGTTCTCTATTTCTTCTGACAATCTTTTCAACTTTTTTGCAATAAGTTTGCCGAATACGTCACATTCATCTTCAACATCATTACTTTTATTTATGACAGTTTTTAAAGTGTCAAATGCATTCTTCATTTGTTTAGCAGCATCCTGTAGCTCTGATGGGTTTGCTCGACGACGAATGGTTTTTCTAGTGCTAGACCTGGAGTTCACATTGTCAACATCTAGATTCTGTTGTAATTCCCCTATTTCACTTTCATTGACAATTGGTGGGTCTTCAATGTCTACAGCATCAGAGATTACCTGAAAATAATAATTATACTAATTTATTAATGCAATGTGTAACTATGTTTCAGCTACCGTCAACAGCGGAGCAATGGTTGGACCTAGAGAAGGGATTTCAACGCAAGTTCCCACATGCAGTCGGCGCAATAGATGGAAAACATGTACAAGTACAATGTCCACGTAAATCAGGAACAGATTACTACAATTACAAGCGATGTTTTAGTATTGTTCTTCTTGCTTTGGTCGACAGGACTACCGCTTTATTTTTGCTGATATTGGGGCAAAAGGAAGAATAAGTGACGGTGGTGTTTACAGAAATTCTTTGTTATGGAAAAAAATAATTGCAGAAGATCTCAATTTCCGTACCCCTTGTCCTCTGCCAGGTACTAACGGTCCAAATGTTCCATACGTTTTTCTAGGCGACGGTACTTTCGCATTAGGTACAAACTTAATGAAACTTTATCCTGGAAATCATAATAAAGGTACTCCAAACTGTACTTTTAATTATAACTTGTCAAGTGCTAGAGTTTATGTAGAAAATGTATTTGGAATTTTAAGCTCAAAATTTAGAGTTTTTCGAAAACCACTTGAAATAGATATTGAATATGATCAATATATTAGTATGACAGATATTTATGATGATAATGGTATACTAGTCGAAAGTGGCTCATGGAGACAAGAGGTAGTTGATAGCTGTGCTATAAGAAGTTTACCAGGAATGGGACGACGAACAACAACAGAACCCAAAAACTGGTCCATTACTTCAAAGGCAAACCATATTGGTTTATAAACATCCCCCGATGCTCCAGATTTAATAGTATCCGCTATTTTCCTACATTATCTACGATATGTGGCCATTAATGGATCTTTTTTCGATTTCAATTCTTTGACTGGTTTGCCAATTTCAGATTCAATTCTACTCCAGGCTTCGTGAATCTTTTTTTTATCTTTGTGGCTACCATGTTTGGGATGAAATAACTGGTTTCCTTTGAAAAGCCTCAAGGAATTGTAATTGGAGTTCTTGGGACCAATCGCTCATTTTTCAAATATTATTTAAATTACAATTAGTAAAATTTAATAATATTAAATAAAAATATTTTTTTTGTTGTGACGGTTGAATCGGTTGTGAACTGAGCCACCTGAAAACAGTTGACTAAACTGAAGGACGAGTAAACACGAGTGTAGACGTGATACTCCCCCTTCCTCGTACTCGCGCCTCGTGTCCCTTTGACTCGGGCACGAAAAACCGCTTCACGAAGCGAAGTTAGCCAAGGCGAGACGAGGAAGCACAAGGCGAGTCGAGTAACCTGACCACAATCTCGCTCCTCGCTCAACTCCGTGCAACTTCGCGAGAGTCTGGAGCGGGCATAAGATTTTCGTAGGACGACAGCATACGCAGACATTCGCTAGTAGCAAGTGGAGATATCGTTCCATCCATGGATCTGGAAAGAGGGCCTTTCGTTGAATGCAGATAACCGGGAAAATATTCTTGAAGGTGCCGGAGGCAAAATGTGAAGAGCTTCGTTCATGGCAGGGGAAGAAAGCGTCGTAAACAGTTCAGAAACCATTGTAGACGGTAGAGTCATCATATGTAGAGTTTTACTCGTAGAAGGTCAGAGGTGGACTAAGGCCTAGGCACCTACAACAAAGAGATCAGAAGGGCAAAAAGGGAAAACTTTAGGACCTTCTGTGAAGACATAGAATCCACGCCGGTGGCAGCTAGACTGCACAAAGCACTAGCGAAGGATAGAGTGGAAATGACAACCACTCTCAAGAAACCGGATGGGACCTTCACGGAGGATGAAGAGCAAAGAGCTCTCCTCCTACTAGAAACCAATTTTCCGGGATGTAGAGGATACAGGGAGACCGAGGGCTTGATGCAACCACGGAAACCAAGTCGGGCCGACTGGAAGAGGGCAGCGTCCATCTATACGGAAAACGGATACGATGTACGAATCAGATGGGCTATCGGCACTTTCCAGCCATTTAAGGCCCCAGGTGTGGATGGACTAGTTCCTGCCTTCCTACAAAAGGGAGAGAGAGAACTAATGCCGTATCTTCTAAATATTTTTAGAAGTAGCTTAGCGCTCGGATATATACCGGAGCTATGGAGAAGGGCTAAGGTGGTATTTATACCGAAGGTGGGGAATTAGTCTAACATCTTTTATGTTAAAGACAATAGAGAAGGTGATTGATAATTACCTTAGGACTATAGTGCTGGTAGATACACCACTACACAGGAGTCAGCATGCTTACAGAGCAGGGAAATCTACAGAAACCGCCCTGTATCAGCTGACAAACGAAATAGAAGCAGCACTAGAGACAAAGGAAGTAGCGATATGTGCCTTCTTGGATATAGAGGGAGCTTTTGACAACACCTCACACGAGGCTGTCAGGGCGGCCCTCGAAAGAAGGAATATCGACAGCACTATCTCAAAGTGGATGGGAGAAATGCTGAGAACTAGAACGGCGGAGACACAAGTGGGAAAAGACACCATTAAGATATCTACAACTCGAGGGTGCCAACAGGGAGGTGTACTATCACCGCTAATGTGGAGCCTGGTAGTTAAACTACTGGTTAGGCTAAATGACCTAGACATCAAATGTCAAGGTTACGCCGATGACATAGTCATAATGGCTAGAGGGAAATTTGAGGGAACGCTCTGTGAAATTGTTCAGAGAGGCCTCAACGTAACTAGTAGATGGTGTCAAACAGTGGAACTGAAACTAAACCCGAGCAAAACCACGGTGATACCATTTACTAGAAGGAGAAAACTAAACTGCCTACATCCCATACTCATAGATGGGAAGGCAGTAGAATACCAACAGGAGATAAGGTATCTGGGTATCACACTAGATAGCAAACTCCTATGGAATAGACACGCTGAGGCAGTGGTAGGTAAAGTCAAACGCGCCCTAATGGTGTGCAGAAATCTGGCAGGAAAAACGTGGGATTGTAACCCCACTATCCTGCGATGGATGTACACCATGATAGTGAGACCTGCAATCACTTATGGGGCAGTTGCGTGGGGAAGTAGAATCAAGCTGGCCTCTATGAGGAAACAGCTTGACAAGATTCAAAGACTGGCGTGTGTCTGCATCACGGGGACGATGGGGTCGTGTCCGACAGCAGCATTGGAGCTGCTGCTGGATCTGACTCCGCTGCACCTTGTGGTGGAGAGCGCCGCCAGATCGGCGATCGTAAGATTCAGCAAGGAAGGAATGGGCAGAGGTAAAATAATCGGGAGCAGAGACCGAAACAGCCTCGCTGCCAAGATCCTCTGGCTGGAAGTACCAAAAGACGAAATGGTATGCAAATACCACTTCGAGAAAAACTACACAGCAATGTGTAGTAGTAAAGCCGATTGGAGCGACGAATCCTCAGCATACCACATAGAGCAAAATGCCATCAAGTGGTATACAGATGGTTCGAAGACAAAGGAAGGCACTGGTGCAGGAGTGTTTGGACCTCATACCAGATACTTCGAATCCATGGAAACATCCCCAAGTATCTTCCAAGCAGAGGTACACGCAATCGAAAGATGTGCACAGTTTAACCTCGACAAGAATTACCGCAAAAAACGAATTACTATCCTGACAGATAGCCAAGCAGCCATCAAGGCCATTAGCTCATACACCATCAGATCCAAACTGGTATGGGACTGTGTGGGGAAGCTGAACAAGCTTGGCAGGGATAATAAAGTAACGCTATACTGGGTACCAGGACACACTGGTATAGACGGAAACGAAGAAGCCGATCACCTAGCAAACAAGGGATCCAGTAGCCCCTTTATAGGTCCGGAACCCTTTTGCGGTATGAGTGTGAACACCATCCGCAAAAGTTTAGATGAAGAAATAAGAGGAAAATGCATGAAAACCCGGAAAGAACTTCCAGGGCTAAGGCAATCCAAAGTGATGCTGGGATCTTTTAACCAGAAGAGAACAAAAGCTTGCCTGAAACTAAGCAGGAACAAGCTTAGAATTCCTGACGCGACACTGCAGACTTTAGAAATATCTCAAGGCCCTAGGCCTAGAGGAGGATTTGTGTCGTTCTTGTTAATTATTCTTGTAGGACGTTGGCTGCACTTAGACCTTGTGAAGCATTTGGAGCTGCGGAGCTCGATTTCATACGGGCAGTTCGCAATGATATCGGGGATTCTATGGATAGTGGACTCGGTGCATCGCTTGATACTTTGTTATCGGACTTGACCCCATCGCCTCCGTGATGCAGATAGCAGACACACACTAGTCTTTGAATCTTCTCAAGCTGCTTCTTCATAGAAACCAGCATGGTCCTACTTCCCCCCGCAACTGCCCTGTAGTGATCGCAGGTCTCACTATCATGGTCTACATCCATCGCAGGATTGTGTTGTTACAACCCCACGTTTTCCCTGACAGATTTCTGCACACTATTGGAGGGCGTTTGGCTTTTCCCACCACTTCTTCAGCGTGTCTGTCCCATAGAAGTTTGCTATCTAGTGTTATGCCCAGATACTTTATCTCCTGTTTGTATCCCACTGTCCTCCCATCTAACATTATGGGTTGTAGGCAGTTTAGTCTTCTTTTTCTAGTAAATGGTATCACCTTGGTTTTGCTCGAGTTGAGTTTCAGTTCCACTGTTCTATTAGTTACTTTAAGGCCTCTCTGTATGATTTCACAGATCGTTCCCTCAAACTTCAGTCTGGCTAAGATGACCATGTCATAGGCGTAACGTTGCAATAAGTTAGTGGCTCAAAAATGCTTAAAGAAAAGTTAATGGAATTGGCCTTAAAGTGTGAAAATAGACCAATATAATAGATCTTGGGAGAATTTAGGAGGTTTTACGTTCGATACTGCTTGGTCGCTTTTGGTCTTGCGCAAATTCAAAGCCGTTCTGTGGTTGTCTCTGATTCTGGTCCATCGCTCCTTGCATGCATTGCCTGTAACAATAAATAAGTATTTGTTCTTTTGTTTTAGATTCTTTAGCCACTGGGAACTCTTTTCGATCACTGTCCTTTTCCTTCAAGATTGGGGAACGTACAGTGCGAAGAATTGTGTATTCCACCTGCGAAGCCATTATACAATATCTACAGACCATAGTGATGCTAAAACCTTCTAAAGAGTTGTGGATTGAATCAGAAAAAGGGTTTCGTGAAAAATGGAATTATCATCCCAACGCGATGGCTGCCATTGATGGAAAACATGTACCTATTCAAGCACCACCACACAGTGGTGCAAATTACTTTTGCTATAAAAAACACACAAACTAAGAATTTGTTCTGCACACGATCTATTCCTTCTGAAACCACCATGGAACTCGCCAAGCTGTGGTTCGATCTGTTGTTCAAGTCTGTTTAATAGTAATTTGGCAAATATTTTATATGTGACAGACAACAATGAGACACATCAATTTTTGAGTCTTTTTTATGTAATGGATGAATTAAGGCGGTCAACCAGTCTTCTGGAATTGCTTCGTCAATCCAAATTTTCTGAAATAGATTTGTGGTCGCTACAAGTTTCCCTATCTCTGCAATTATGCCATCCTCGCCTGAGGCTTTATTATTTTTAAGTGAGTTGATAATACTTCGTTTACATCTGGTGATGCAGAGTCAAAATTTTGTTTTGGAAATTTGAAACTTCTCAAAATACTCAAGAAAGATCCTCATACGTGAAGGTACTAAGAAGCGCCAATCTGGACTCAGTACCCCTACCTCTCAAAGATCAAAATAAGACTCCAGCCTAGAATCAGTAAATTACAAAGAATCTCCAAAATGGTAAGATTTGAGGAACAGTCAAGAACAGTCAAGAACTAATTCAGAGAGTTAACAATACAGACCTAAACAACTGGGACCAACTGAACGAGACTCTTGTCAAGGCGGCCAATGAACTCGCCCCTCTCGCTAGAAGAAGGAAGCATCCGTAGTGGACTGAAGACTGTGACAATGCAATAGCCCAAATACAGATAGCCTGGCTGAAGTGGAATTCTAAAAAGACCAAGGAAAATTGGCATAAATTTTTGGAACAAAGAAAGGTTACGGTCAAGAAAATTCGAGGAACCAAACGAACCTTCATACAAAACCAACTAACCCAAATCGAAGAGAGCTTTGCTAAGAATAATTCCAGAGATTTCTTTGGAACCTTTAAGCAGGTACTCAGAAAATACGCTCCGCCAAGCCTCCACTTCAGAGACCCACAAGGCAAACTGGCTCATAACGACAAGGATAACTGCCACCTTTTGGCTCAGTACTTTAAAAATCTACTCAACTGTGACCCACCCAGCAAAGACTTCGACCATAAACAAACCACACCAAACCCGGACTCGCTTCATTGGAAGAAGTTGGCCAGATCATTCAACTTCTTAAAAATAATAAGGCAGCTGGAGAGGACCATATCGTTGCTGAACTGTGGAAGGTGCTGGAAACAATGCCGTGCGCAAGCTAACCAAGATCATCCAGGACATCTGAGAAACAGAGAAATTACCACCCGATTGGAAGTCTGCTCTGATCCATCCGCTTCACAAAAAGGGAGATTTTACGGATCTAAACAACTACCGTGGAATTTTTCTCGTCGCGGTAACATACAAGATTCTCTCGAAGGCGTTACAAACAAGGGCAGACAATCAGTTGGATAGTCAACTGGGAGAATACCAGGGGGGCTTCAGGAAGACACGATCCAGTGTTGAACAGATCCGCAACCTTAAAACTGTACATGCATACTCCAAGATGAGAAACCGCAAGATGGTCGTCACCTTTGTTGATTTTAGTAAGGCCTACGATTTCATCGATAGAGAAACGCTTAACAAAGTACTCCAGGAACTAGCACTAGACAACAAAACCCGCAGACTAATCCTAGAAACTTTGACCAACGCCCATTCCAAGGTTAAATTTAGAGGCGAGATTTCAGAAAGCTTCGAAATAAAAACTGGAGTGAGACAAGGAGATGGACTTTCCCCACTTCTTTTCAACTGTGTCCTTGCAAAGGTTATGAGAGAATGGCGCAAGGAACTGAACAATTTGGGTGCTCAGACTGGTTGTAGATTGCCTGGCCTTTGCAGATGACAGGCACTGTTTGCTGATTCTCTTGAGATGGCAACAATGCAGGTAAACTGCCTCAGAAAACAGGCTGCCAAAGTGGGTCTTCAAGTGTCGCTGGAGAAAACAGAATTCTGCACCAACATTAGAGAAGCAAACAGAGAGATGTTACTAGAACAGGAAAACATCAAGAGGACTGAGAAATTTAAGTATCTCGGCGAGTGGATTGAACCCAACTTATCAGAAAGAGCATCATTATCCAAGAGAGTCAGCAAGTTAGAACTAGCCTATCCGCTGACTAAGAACACTTACAATAAGAAATACCTGTCACGCAACCTGAAACTTAATCACTACACATCAGTCTTACGACCAGAAGCCCTGTATGCCATGGAGTGTCTTTCCTTGAACCGAAGGGGTCTAATAGAGAAATTGGAAATCAGAGAGAGGAGAATCCTCAGGAAGATTCTAGGCCCGGTAAAGGAAGATGGGGAATTCCGAAGACGGCATAACTCTGAGCAGAAGATGCGACAATACTGGGCAAAGGTCAAAGCCCAACAGTTGAACAAGCGTGGTCCAAAGAAGGCCTATTCGAAAGACATTAGTGGGGTTACATAGACCTCACACACTGTTTAGCGTAGGGTTCCATAGACCTCACACCCTGTTTAGCGTGGGGTCACATAGACCTCACACCCTGTTTAGCGTGGGGTCACATAGACCTCACACCCTGTTTAGCCTGGGGTCACATAGAGCTCACACCCTGTTTAGCGTGGGGTTACATAGACCTCACACCCTGTTTAGCGTGGGGTCACATAGACCTCACACCCTGTTTAGCGTGATGAAAAGTGGATGCAAGTAGATGAAAAGTGGATGCATGTAAATGAAAAGTGGATGCAAGTAGATGAAAAGTAGATGCCAGAAAATTGAACTCTTTGGTATTTATATAAATGAAAAACATTAATACGATCTGGTTCACAGACAAGTTTAAGAAGTTTCGCTTACTCATAGTAAATTATTCGGATAAATATAAGTCCGTTAGTCTTGTCCGTTCTTGTTCGACCTTGTTCGGTATTGTCCGATCTTGTCCGGTCTAAAACCAATAATCTCATTTGAATCAATCCGTAATATGTTTGCAATCAATTATGTATGCATACACGATTGTCCGCTACCCATCCGCAACTCATTTTGAATTTTCTCTGCTTGTCTGTCAGTCTAATCTAGTCTGACTAGTCTAGTCCCTCTATTCTTGCCTGGTGTTATGACATGTTATGACATTATATATTATGACCGTAAATCAAAATAAAACGTAGATAACACAATGAAAGTAAAAATATAAACATTATTAACAATTATAAGAAAAACAATCGAAAATATATTTTAGTTGAATTAAACAATCCCTTAGATATTTTAGTTTTAGTCTAATCTAGTTTTATGTATTTAGCTTGGTCTGTCTAATCTCATGTATTTAGCCCCCCATCTGTCTAACTTCATCTAACTAGTCTCGTCTGTTTAGTCTTGTCTGTCTAGTCTTGTCTGTTCAGTCTTGTCCATTACATATAAATTGAGGGAAAAGGTCAACTGTAATTATTTATTCGTTAATCAGCCAATCAGCATCGAGATAATTAGTTTAGCAATATCTGCCGCGGCGGATGACGTCATCTACTGAGAGGTAGGCGGTCGGGCGGTATCTCCCTTAAGGCACATGCTAGAGCCGTTCTGACACCAGATTTGATTTTTCTCATCAAATGGTTTAAAATGGTTTAGTCTAGTCCGTCTAGTCTTGTCCATCTAGTCTTGTCTGTCTGTCCTCCTCGGTGGTGTAGTTGACAACATACCCGCCTTTCAATGCGGGAGACCCGGGTTCGAATCCTGGTCGGGGAGGCGACAACTAGGGCGGTTTTCATTAACCGTCCGGACTGCCCACCCTGAATGAATGCAATATATGCGATACCGGGGTGGTGCATACTAAAAGCCAAGGTGGAATAGGGGATTTGGTGAGAGCTTACCCTGAACCACTTTTAAAGAAAAAAAGTCTTGTCTGTCTAGTCTTGTCTGTCTAGTCTTGTCTGTCCAGTCTTGTCTGTCTAGTCTTGTCTGTCTAGTCTTGTCTGTCTAGTCTTATCAATCTAAATCCTCCCTAATCTCAATTGAATCAACCCATATCTGAATTTTCACCCCTCACCCCTCATTTTGAATTTTCCCACTATCCAACGTACACGTATCTTGCAGCGTCATCTAGACATTCTCGCTCGGACGCGTACAGAACTATTTTGCATAGGATTCCCCATAAGGGGCTTCGTGCTAGATTTACATGTAAATCTCCATAAGGGGCATCGTGCTAGATTTTACTTGTAATTCCCCCATAAGGGGCTAGATTACATGTAAATCCCATAAGGAGGTGGTGGGTTTAGAACGCATCATCTTTCCCTACTAACAGGTATTGTAGCAAACTCTCTGTATCAGGTGATTTAAGGGTGAATTAACCAAACTCCCGATAAACTTAAAGGAAATAATAAAAAAATATTTCAAACAATTTAATTCAAACCATTTTTAGGGTAGCTGTGCCGCGAGATTATTTTAGCTCGGTAAGGGTGCCGCGGCCAAAAAAGTTTGAGATCCTCTGCCTTAAAGCATAAAAGATCGTATATTACCTTTCCATGCTCGATGTAACACTGATGCTCGATGTAATAACAGTAATAACCTAAAATTGTAATAACAGCACAAAGCGCGCGTAAACTGCGGGCGCAGATTCAGCAGCACCGCCAATCGCCCATTATTTGAACTAGGTCTAGGGAGTGGTCTAGGGTCTACTTTACCTCACAGAACCGGGCTCACAGAACCGGGATACCAACATAACAGGATATTGCTGTTATTTTCAAACATATTTGCGTCTGTGACTTCCGCTGATAGAATGTATTTTAATACTAATAAAATGTATTTTAAACATATTTCAAATTAGTTAAAATTGCAGCAAAAAATGTATGAGTAGGTACCTAATGCTAATACAAATGAAAAAGTAAAAATATAAAACTTAGATATTAGCTTGTTGACTGGAAATTGGGGCAGTTTATTGGTTTATTTAAATCTTAAACGTAACTAGGGTTGCCAACTCTGAAGAGCTTAAATAAAAATTAACATTAGTTTTCTCCATCGTCACTGTCCAACGAAATAAAGGACGGTGGGCAACCCTAGACGTACCCCAACTAACATATGATTATGTTATAATAACTAAAGGTAAAGAAAACAGCCACAACTGTTGAAGTTGATAAATGAATTACGTACTCTTATCGGTAGCAAAACGAATCGTTTGTTTCATGGTTAAACTTTTATCCAATAATTATTTTATATGCTAAAAAATATGCTATATGCTAAACAACGAATAAATATGCTAAACAACACAAATATATGCCTAAACTAGCATAAAATATGCTAACTTGGCAACACTGCATGATATCCCTAGATACTTGCAACACGGCAACAATGCAAACGAAATAAACGGTTGGAAGTTTCAAACTTGTATAAGGTGACGAATATTTTTATATGATAAGACAATTATTGTAATAGTTAGAACTTTTGTTCAGTGATTTTAATAATAAATTTTAACGTGTTTTGTAAATATATAAGTTTTCAAGATGACTGAATCAGGAAGGCCGATCCGACTTTGCAGAAGGTAAATTTTTTAGACATCTTTCCTAACCCAACAAAATTTGTTTGCAAACTTGAAATGTGAACACTAACAGGCGGAAACTTCAAATTGAACTCTTTAAATCAGAAACCTAAATCCAAATTAACTTATGTCAAATTAATCAGTTCTGATGTTATATGATGGTAACTATACCATCTGAGGCCCGAATCAAATTCATTGGACGGGGCTCCAGTAAAAATCATCGTTGCAAATTTAATTTTAATAAATCACTGATGTAGTTACCCAACAGTATTACTAATTACCATTACTTGTGTGCATTTTAGTTAAATCTGTAATCAGTAGTAATATCCCTACAACATTGATACTAGACAAGATAATTTTATGACTATCGATAGCTCATTCCGCAGCCTTCAGCTTCGGGTTGTTACCAAGCATTGAGCTTGAGAAATTTGTCATGAAATTATGAGGCATTTGTCAATGTCCGAGGGATATTCGGCGTAAAATATTTTGACAAAAAAAATTATTTATTTTATTTATTCACGACATTGTCAATTTACAAAAAAAATCTTCATACATTACAATCACAGTACAAATTGCCTTATTTACTACTTACAAACATTTTCTCAACTCTTTTGATAGAGATATTTGATATATTGAAGAAATCTATTTTAGGACTGTGCTTATTGGCTTGGTTCAGCATTTTATCAATTGACTCATTTTGTCCATACTTAGTGTGGTAAAAGCGAATATTAAATATTTCCGAATTTCGTGTCCTCACATTTAATAATAATAATAATAAATTTATTCACTTAGCCACATGACAATATATAAATAAATAAAAACAAGTAGTAAATAATTTGATATAAATATCATGCTGTGGATGTGATGGTCAATGTAATTAAATAAAACAGATTAAAAACACATGTAGGTAAGAAAATAACAGATTACACATTGTAACTACACAAGAATTCGGTAATAGAATAGTATGCTCCCCGTAAAAGTATTTGCTTTAATTCACATTAAATTGTGTATAGTTTTTAGTTTTGATCTTCGAATCTAACTTATTATACAGTTTTATTCCAGTATAAATAAAGGATTTCTCATAGAGGGATCTATGAGCTTAGGAATCGATAAAGAGGCACCAAATCTAGTATTGTGGGAATGGGACTCAGCAAGTGTATCAAATTCTTGAATGTTTTGTTTTATATAACATAATGCTTTGAGTATATACATTGCAGGTAGTGTTAGTATGCTATTATCCCTAAAGCACTGTTTACAGCTTGTCCCTGTTTTAAGTCTGAAAATAAGACGTAAAATCCTTTTTTGCATGATAAAGCATAGCTTTACATTAGGAGCCTGACCCCAGAGCAAAGTGTGGGGGGATAAGTGAGAGTAGCCAAGTGCATAGTATAGGCTAATTATTGAGTCGTGGTCCATTGATTTCATTAATTGCAGAATTGCAAAGTATGCACTAGATAATTTTTTACAGACATGGTCTATATGGCTAGACCAGCTAAGTGTGGAGTCCATCCGTACTCCCAGAAAGTTAGTACATGCCGCAAGGTTTTTCTCTTTGTCATCAATAATTATTTTAAAAATGGGTGGAAGTTTCTTCAGTTTAGAGAAATATGTACAGATTGTTTTTTCGGAGTTTAATATAAGATGATTAGTTCTACACCAGCTCTTGACCTCCCCAACAACAATTCCGATCTTAGTTGCCAATTCATCTAAATTGGTTGCAGATACAGCCACATTCATGTTATCTGTAAACAGAATAGTTTCCGCGCTTACGTCAAGTGGAAGATCATTTACAAACAACAGAAATAGAAGTGGGCCCAGAACAGAACCTTGAGGCACACCGATGGATACATCCTTGCAGCTCGATTGAGTGTTATTAGCACACACAATTAACTTCCTTCCTGTAAGAAATGATCGAATTAACTTCAAAAAAGTTCCCCGAAAACAATAGCACTCCAATTTTGATAATAGAAATTCAACATTAACCGTATCGAAGGCCTTAGATAAATCAAAGAATAGTCCCATAACATGCCTTCCAGCATCTAACTCGTTTATTATAAATTTATTCATGTTACATGTGGCTGTTTCTATTGATCTCTTGGCCCTAAAGCCATGTTGGCAATTACTCTCTTCTATTGTAAATAGTTCGCTCATAGATTTTTGAGAATACAGACACAATAGAAATTGGCCTGTAATTGTCAATATCACAGGCATCTGCTGTTTTATGAAGAGGAATAATGAGAGCTATTTTTAATATAGAAGGATATATTCCGACATCGATAGATTTATTGTAGAGTTGAAGCAAAGGACCCTCAATGACGTCCAAAATTGATTTTAAGGTTCTGATTGAGTATCCATCAGTGCCGCAGGAGTACGTGGTTGACATATTTTGAATTACCTTATGGAGTTCTGCTGTTTCAATGGTATGCATATAAAATGAGTTTTGGTTAATGATGTGAGAGTTAACGTTTTGGGTTGTTGATGAAACATTAAGATGCTTTCTGATTGTAGTGAGAGCTATATTCGAGAAGTGAGTTGCGAACACTTCAGCAACTTGTTGTTTCGTTACTGTTGTTGCATTTACATTGAGTGTTATTGGTGCACACTTTTTCTGTTTCCCTAATGTATGGTTGATGAATGCCCAAGCAACTCTGGATTTGTTTTTAGATTGCTGGATTTTATTGAAGAAAAAATTTCTCTTGGAATTAGTTATGTTGCTAGCATGTTGAAGTTTTTTAGTTTTATATTGATCAATGAGGTGTAGATTATTTAATGTATAACACAACCAATAGAGCTTCTTTAGATGTTTACCTTCATTAATTAGTGTTGTTGTTATCCATTTGTTGGTTTTGTGTACATATTTCCTAGATTCGATGGGGCAGATTTGGTCCAAAGAAAGCATTAGGTTATTCAAAAAATTACTGAAAGCTACCTCAACATCCCCGCTCAAAATTGTTGAGAAATCGATTTTACTGATGAGATGTTTAATTTTGTGTATGTCAACATCGGTTATATGTCTTCCCAGGTGGTATGTCAACTTTTGGTTCGATGCACATGACATGAAGTTCGGGTTCAGTTGAAATATTAAGCTAAGGTGGTCAGCGATGACTGGATCAACAATCTTGAACGAAAATGCACTAGCATCGATGTTAGTGGCCATATAGTCAATCGATGACTGAGTAGTTGAACCACGAAAGTTTGTAAATATCCTAGTGGCGTCTTGATTGATAACACGTTGTTGAAATGAGCTTAGTATGTCAATGAGTTGTTTTTCAGTCGTATTTTTCATAAAATCAATATTTAAATCGCCAACAAGCAAAGTGGGTTTATCAGATTTGCAAAGGTGTAGAAACATCTCATTGAGCATAGTATAAAATATTTGTAGGTTTCCTACTGGCGATCTGTATATACATATAATGTTAATCTTGGTTAGATGAAGGCCTAGTGTTACATCACAAACTTCAAAATCCTTTTCAACTGAATAACTCGATAGCATAAGATGTGATGTATTTATACAATTGCGAGCATATATTGCAACTCCACCATGGATAGTTTTAGTCCTACAAAAATGTGAGACTAACTGGTAGTTATCGATTTTAATCACATCAATTTCGTCATTTGTACACCAATGTTCGCAAATGCATACCACGTCGATGTTTTCCCTTTTTAAGTACAATTGCACCAAATCAAATTTGTTTCTAATTGATTGAGTGTTAACCTGAGCAATTGTGATTCCTGATTGTGAGTTGATGGTTTTAATATGAGGTTTCCTTAGAGTTTTTTGAGAAGTAACCACTAGGCTTTGATGTTTACATCCGGTGCCTGTTCTAAAAAACTTTTGTTAGGTGGTGGTGGATTGATAACCGTTCGTGCTCCACTGGAGTTTATTGTATTATTATGCAAACCTTTCTGTACAAAGACGTAGTCCCTAATTATTATTTGCGATGGCCAGGAGTCCGGTTTTAGGAATTTGTTGCAATCCGATTCCCGTATCCTCACTTTGAAGGAGCAGTATCTAGCATTAGAAGTGATAATTTTACATATACTGTCCTCTATATTGATGTGTTGGTTAATGAACTGAAGTAGGTTGTCCTCAGTGGTTCCTGGAGCAACGTTATTCACATGGAACCATTTTCTCTTAACAGCAGCAAGGATGATGTAAGAGGGCCCACTTCCTAAAACGAGAGGTGTGTGTGTTTGTACTCTTGGGTAATTTGAGGTCCTGGATTCTCTCTGCGTTCGTGGCCTGGGTCTGGGACTTGCTTCAATAAGTTCATCTACAGCGACTGTTGAGCTGTTTGAGTTGTTACTGGTTGAGTTGTTGTTGGTTGGGTTTTTATTTGTGGTATTAAGTTCTTTGGGTAGAGGATTATTTGAGATATTTGGTACGGTTTTGGTTATGTGCCTTAAGTGCAGGATTTTTATTTAAGATAAGTTCTTTTAATCCCATTATCTCAAGGTGTAGAGCATTTGTTTGCATAATTAGTTCTTTTTTGAACTGCAATAAGGAGGACTGATTGTTCAAGATAATAAGTTTCAGTTCTTGAATGAATTCCTTCAGTGTATTATTTTCTCCTCTGAGCTCACTGTTACAATTCATCAAAGAAGGTAGATCACTGGGGCAGTCATTTACTTCTGGCTTATGCTTGTCGCATATAACAGAGTCGTTGTCTACAATTTAAAAAATTTTATTTTTGCATCCTCTATGGAAAACTAACGGGCATTTTATGCATTTTATTATAGCTAGAGTGACTGTTTTTTTACACTTGGCGCATAGTTTGTGAGTAAGCTGATTATCTGTGCCCGCACTCATAGTTGTGGATCGACAAAATTTAAAAATCAGTAAAAAAGTTTTATCCAGTTAACGGGTTCGACCCACGTACCTCTGGAACGGAATTCGACGACTATCGTATATGTTCCACTAGATTGTTATTAAAAAACTTGATGATTGCCTCTATTAAAACTTAAAGTGTAGTGAAAAGTTTTTTTTACGAAGAGATACTACGACCGGTTGAATCCAAGGTTGGTAAAAGAGAACAGATTGCCTTGTGTTGAATCCACGTGATGGAAGTTAACCACAAAATATTTACCGTAGATTAATTAATGTTTTAAGTACCGATCTTAACTAGCACGATGTTACAAAAACTTTTACGAAACAATAATATACAGATTAATAGGCAGATTCTAGGCCCGGCAAAGGAAGATGGGGAATTCCGAAGACGGCATAACTCTGAGCAGAAGATGCGACAATACTGGGCAAAGGTCAAAGCCCAACAGTTGAACAAGCGTGGTCCAAAGTAGGCCTATTCGAAAGACATTAGTGGGGTTACATAGACCTCACACACTGTTTAGCGTAGGGTTCCATAGACCTCACACCCTGTTTAGTTTGACTTGATGATTGTCTCTATTAAAACTTAAAGTGTAGTGAAAAGTTTTTTTTACGAAGAGATACTACGACCGGTTGAATCCAAGGTTGGTAAAAGAGAACAGATTGCCTTGTGTTGAATCCACGTGATGGAAGTTAACCACAAAATATTTACCGTAGATTAATTAATGTTTTAAGTACCGATCTTAACTAGCACGATGTTACAAAAACTTTTACGAAACAATAATATGCTTGTAGGTATTTACATACTACAGTAGCGTTGCAAAAACGAGCACTGACAAAAACAATTGACAAAAACAACTGACAAGATACGTGCTATACGGGCGACCCGCATATACTGTGTTTACTGTGTTTACAGTAACCCTTTGCGGTCCTATTTCATTTCTATATGCATATACCCTAGGTCCTATTTATTTTTCAAAAATAAAAGAAATGTAAACTACATTTTTATAACTTATTTATAACAAAATATATTTTTTCAAATCCAATATCACAAATGCACAAAAAAATTGTAGCCTAAATCATCAAAACAATCCAAAATAAATTAGCACTCATAAAAGAAAACAGTAACAAAAAGTAATTAGTAAAAGGTCTATACTACCTTACAGAGATTAAACGATTAATCGTATGCCTCTCTGTATATATATATATTATATTATTTCATATACCAATATGAAGCAAAACAAAATAGTAAATGCTATGAAGTAAATATTTCTATTTGAAGCAAAATCATTTTGACATGAATATTATTGTTCCCACATTATTCATATTATTTGTATATCTTTTGCGTATGATATTTTTTGAAACATTCGCCAGGATGGAGGCCGGGTTTACGTGTGCAAGTGTCGCAATAAAATACAGTTTCTCTTCTTCCACCGCGCACCTTTCGATTACTACTAACTGCACAATCATTCGAATTACTTTTTTCGTTTGAAAAAATAAAATGAGGTTTCTTATTTAGCCGTTCTTCCAAATCCGATGTTGATGGACGACCTGTTTTGCCAGATTTGGGATTCCTAATATCTCCTACAAGTTATTGCAATAACACTTTTCTATACTGGAGGTGAGTTTTCCGTTGTAATCCATCTTCTTGTCTCTGCTTACAAAACAAAATGTAACTGTTAACTATTGCTACCTCCAGAAGCTAAAAAAACATTTTTCTCTATCACTTTAGTGACTTTCTTGTAAAGCCATCACTTGCTATGTATTGGTCGGCACAATCAACTGCTCCCATATTTTTAGAATAGTCGATAATCGCTACAGGTTTTCTTATTTCTTCCACTGCTCTGGTCCTTATTCTTCTCGTCACCAACTTAGTCTCTGTATTATGAAAAGTGGAAAGTATTTGTACATTTCTTTTATCTTTCCAAGATAATACCATCGTTTTATTACCCTTCCTATATGTTTTCGTCGAGTACTTTTGGAGTCTTAATTTTTTTTTTCTAATTTCTTCAGGCAAACCCTTCCTGTTAGGCATTATTGTACCAGTTGTGTGAATGCCCAGGGTTTCTAGTTCATCAGCTAAGTCTGTGCCTGTATAAAATCTGTCAGTATATAAGTGGAATCCGGTACCGTTAGATTTTTCCAATAATTTATTACACAAATGTAATGTTATTCTTGATGTGAACCGGAGATCAGGATGAATAAGAGTAGCTGTTGTACTGGACCCGTAGTATGGTAACAATACACTTATATACCCAGTTTCTGATTCAGCTAAGACATATACCCTAAGTCCCCACTTCGTTAGCTTTTGTGGATTATACATTTTGAAGATGATTCTCCCTTTGAATCCAACAGTACTTTCATCTACTGCAATATTTTGTGTAGGAATATAGTATTCTCTACATTTATTGTCAATGTAATCTACGACATTTTTTACTTTTGCGCCTCGAGATGATATATGAGCTACAGGTTGTTCTGGAGGTGGGTTCAAATGAAATGACCAATATATTTGGAGGAACCGTTTTCTAGAAAAAACGTCCTTGAAGAAGGCATGCTTATCTGTCCATTCCTCGCTAAAATACTCTTTTATGGATGATTTATCATGTAATGCCATGTTCATAATAACACCAAAGAATGCTTTCATTTCTGTGAGTGTAACGTCCAGCCAATCCGGCCATATGGAATATTTTTGTAAGGGCGTCACTTTCTGTATATTTTCCTTTGCGTACCTATTAGTTTCTCTCACAATATCTTCAATAATTTCATTAGTGAAAAATAATTGAAAGAATTCTACTTCTATGGCTGGACTATTTTTTGGAGGGTTATAACCGTGCCCAGCAGTATATGGTAATTTTACAAAATCTTCGTCATTTGTACCCCATAATTTCCATCTGCTCTCATCAAGAACTCTTTCTTCGTCGCTTTCTTCCTCAGAATTACTTTCATGATTGGATTCAGAATCATCTACTTCAAAATCATCTTCAGAAGCAACATTCTCGTAATCAATCTCTGAATCAAATTGGGTCTCATCGCTAGAAGAGTTTTGTAGACGTTTTCGTGAAGCCTTTGGCATTTTCTACTACGATTGAAAACATAATAAATTACAAAAAAGTAAATATCATATATAAAATGTAAAAATATAAAAATAATACTACTTACCAGCAAATTCAAACTGACAAAAGTGATTTCAAAAAAACGTTTCACAAAACAGTTTCACAAATTGTCATAAATTCAAATAATAAATGAAAATTATATAATTTATTTAATTTAATTATTTAATTAATTCATTATACAAAAAATGCAACAAGTTGTTATTTACGCGTACACTATGTTGATTACTGTCACTATTCAAAACATAAAAGACTTTAGACCAGCGCATACACCATGTCACTGGCGTGAGATGAACATAGAAATTAAAATATTTTATTTATGACAAATGCATCAATCTGCGCTTTACGCTGAGTGGTATTTTGTCACTATTCAAAACAAAATTGCACATGTCACTGAGAAAAAGAATTTTCAAATATTACACTTCGCACAAAGAAAACAATCGAACTTTTTTTATTTTGTATAATATATAATATTGCTTAGAATAAAATATAAAATAAACTGGTTTTACACAATACATACACCCGTTTACATTCTTGGACAGAAAAAGCGATAAAAACTTTTACTCTAGCGTTTTTCCTTTTATTTAGTAATGTATCAAAAGTAGTCCAGTAGTTCAATTTTGGTCATGTTCCATTTTTGGCAAAAAAACGAAATTCCAAATTTCGATTTGTAGTAGCTCCAGCCTAAAATAAATAAATGGTAGGCCTAATTCGACATTAAGACCACTAACTTGATACTTCTGTAGTATTTTTTTATATGCTTACCTACAGAAAAACACTTAGTTCTAAGTTCATTATCAAAGTTAAATATACCCGCAATATTTTGGCGGGGCTGACCCGACATAGGACCGAAACCTACAAATTTTAATGTCGGGGCGGTCCCGACACAGGACCGCAAAGGGTTAATATAGGAGTTCTAAGATTTCTGGTGAATTTATTTTCCCATTTATGATTTTGTGTAACAATATGAGATTTGTTTCTTCTAACAAAACTCTCCTCTAGCATAGCCTAACCCAGGGGTTCTGAAACTTTTCGAAGTCGGGGAACACTAAACTCTAATTTATTTTTAAGCGGAACATCTACAATCTACAATATAATATAAACATTGAGACAGGGTAGCTTACCTTTTTGAAACCAAAAACAGTAATAACAAACAGAATAATGTTCACAAAAACACTCTTATTATAGAGCAAAAAAGAAACAGAATCGTGTCGCAGCATGTGAATGCCAACCCCCTGCTTCAAAGTGCTACTATTAGAAAATAATATGTATGTAAATAAAATATGTATATTGATGAAAAAATTTCAAATTTAATGCGATACTTGAGCTTGACGATCTTGAGAGATCTCAGCGATGTGTGGATAAATAAATGATAAAGCCACACGCATTTCTTCTTCTAAATTCCATAGTCTCTCGCGTTTGATTGTCTTTATATTAACCATAGTTGAAAATCCTGCTTCACAAAGATATGACAATATATAATACAATAATGTGAAAATAACAATAATATATATATATATATATATATATATATATATATATATATATATATATATATATACAGGGCTTTTTAGCTTATATTCGGGTAGTCATCTTTAACAGAGATTTAAACATTTTCAGGACTGTTTTCATGGAGCTTAATTTTAATCCACGATCTGAAGAAAGCGACGTCAGTTCTTCTTCTCCTTTAAAAGTAAAACTAGTAAATTCGTAAGAAACAAACGGGTTTCTTATCCAATCATATATTCTGGGCTTAACGGAAAATATTTTCCGTTTAACAACGTTTAATAACAACGGAAAATATTTTCTTCTATAGTTGATAAATGTTCCATTATCAAAGAAACGATTGTCTCGTTGGTATTTTGCACAGAGGGGAACATTTCTGTGTTACTCTCTCTCTCTCTCTCTCTTAAGTGTCTTTTCCATACTAAAATTATTGTTTTCATTGAACATAATTTGTCGGTCGATGTAAGAATGTTTCCATCTTTTCCTTGCATACTCATATTGACGGTATTAAAGAATACACAAATATAATAAAATCATTATTTTTTAGATAATTCACAAACAGTTTTTGATTATCTGTTAAAAAAAAACAAATAATTCATATTTTAATCTCAACACACAATTTAAAACCTTTCCTCGTGCCAACCACCTCACTTCGATATGAAAAAGTAAACACTCATAATCTGCTTCCAGCGTTGAACAAAGTTTCAAAATTCTGTTCTTCATCGGTCTCGATTTAATAAAATTAAACATGGCAACTACTTGGTCAAACACCTCGTCTAATTTCTTATGACAAGTACTTCTCGATGCAAGAAACAATGATGAAATATTATATTTGAATTTGTAGTTATAGCTAAAGTCACAAATCCGTTGATTAATCCCGTCATAGACCCTGCTCCATCGCGCATCGGTTTAATATAATAATAACAATAAGTTTATTTCCAGCAGACAATATTTGTCTATAATGGACAAATCATAATAAAAATACATAAAATACATATAGGTAACAAGATAATGGACAGATCATAATAAAAATACATAAAATACATATAGGTAACAAGATAATGGACAGATCATAATAAAAATATATTACGAAATTAACTAAGATATCAAGGTGTAGGTCGAGTAGCAAAATGGGCAGTTAATTGCTTCTTAACTGCACGTTTATTGAACTGGACGCGAAATATATCAAACTCCGAGTTTTGCGAATATAAATTATCGTAGAGTCTGAGGCACCTAATCAATGGGGAATTGAAGTGGTGAAATGTGCTAGGTATGTTAAAATAAAAGGTTATGTGACTCCTACTTTCTGTTCTCGGTACGGCAATGTAAATCTCGCTTAAGGGACCGTCACAGTGTAAAATTTTCAAAAAATCGTTTTTTTTTTTTTTTTTTTTTTTCCGTTAGTATACACTGTTATAAACATTCTCCCCAATTTTTAAATCGAAATTCGAATTATTTCGGTCGCTACAGCCTTTCTTAGAAAAAACGATTAGAGTGTCTGGCGTGTCCGTCCACCGTAGAACCGTTATTCCTATTGTCCTGTTCCTATTTCCTGTCGCAGTAAATGGGCAAAGTACATCAGTTCGCTTGCGACAGCCAGTATGGATAGATCTACGAATAAAACGCCTGAAAAATCAGTGCCGCTGGATAGAAAAGGCTCGAGGACAAACCGTCCACGACAGGAAAGAAAAAGGTCCGCTTGTACGTTCAATGAGGGATATGATCCAATACTAAAAATCCTGGAGGTAATGGAGGTCACCGTAGGGCCGGCAGCCGCGGACTTCGCTGCTAAGTACAGGGACGAGCGCATCGCAGCCGCGGAACGCCGAAGCTCTCTGGACAGCAAAGAAGCCAGGACAGCTCGTCGAAAAAAACATTCTGTCGAAAATCAAGACTTTGAGGAAGCAGAAGGAATATTGTATGGACCTGGCATCGCCGATTGATCGTATGTAGGCGATTTATCTGAAAATTCCTCACTCCAAACTTTAAACGCGTTTTTCTCGGAATGGTGTTTTTCAAAACGGTGCCCACTCTCAAAGGAACAGTTTTCAAGCTACCCCTTTGGAATTTTGGCTAAACATTCTTCACGTCATTCTTTATGTTGCTATGGAAGCGTTTTTTTTTTTTGAAATCTTCCAATTTTTTTTTTACGAATAATTGTCGAAAAAATAGGCTGAATTCGGTACTTTTTGTAAAACAGCCGCCATTTTTGCAAATTTCATAAAAAAAGAAAAAGCCTCCATAGAAACATAGAGGCTTTCCTTCAGATTAATAATCTTTTTGAGATTTTTGTTTCAGGTCAAACTTGCGTCCGCAATCGCGGGCACCGTACAGGACCTCGTTTTTTCAACGCCATTTTAAATATATAAAAACAATGTTAAACAATAAATATATCAATTTAAAAAAAATCATTTTGTATTCTCCATTAGTGCTGTAATTTGTAAAAAAAAAAATCAGACCGATTAGTTTAGCCTGACCATCAAAAAAAAAAATCGCGAAAATCAGCTATTTTTCGGGGAGTCACACTGTGACGGTTCCTTAAGATTGACGGGCAATGTATTGCTCCTGATAATATTTTTTGTAAAAAGATCAAAGCGATAATATCTCCTGCATAATAAGGAGTCGAGCCCAGACAAGTCTAGGAGCCGAGCCTCATCGACATGCGTCACAGGATAATGGCCACGCATTTTAAACAAAACATATTTGGCAAACTTCCGCTGCACTCTTTCAAGAGAACGGATGTGTAATTGACTACATGGCATCCAAACAACCGCGCAGTATTCAATTTGGAGCTCACAAAAGCATAATATAGCGCTTTTATGGAGGTGATGCTAGAGAAGTCTCTAGTGTTTCTAAAAATGAAACCTAACACTTCGAATGCATTATTTACAGTCTTTGTAATGTGAGGTACAAAGGTGAGCCCAGTATCCATAGTTACACCGAGATCTAAAATTTTATCGCATGACACAAGCGAGGAACCATTAATATTGTAATAACATCTGACAGTTTGAGTTTTCCTTGTAAACCTGATTTTTTTGCATTTACTAATGTTAAGTTCCAAACTATTTTTCGTACAATATGCGTTCAACTGGTCTATGCTATTTTGCAGAAGTCAACAATCAGATTTGGCACCAATGATCTTGGCTATCTTGAGATCATCAGCATAAATAAACACTACAGTCAATACTACTAACAACATCATTGTTAATATTATAAAAAGTAGAGGCCCCAAATTGAAACCTTGAATAACTACACTGAAGGTGCAGTAAACGTCCGATTTGAAACCGCCGTATTCAACAAATTGTGCCCAATCAGCCAGAAGAGACTTAATTAGCTTTAAGAAACCATTACACAGTCCATACCCGCCCAGTTTGTTTAACAAAATTCAATGGTTTACACGGTCAAAAGCTTTAGATAAGTCGGTTTATATGACATCCACTTGGAAACGATCGTCTAGAGCTTTCGATACAAATTGTGTAAACTCAACCAGGTTGGTGGCAGTGGACTTGCCTTTTATAAAACCATGCTGTTCTGGAGCTAATCTGGTGATCACATGGGAGTAAAGAATGTCAGATACAATACAATCAAATAGTTTAGCAAAGTTGCACAAGAGAGCAATCGGACAGTAATTTCGTATATGGGTTTTGTCACCAGACTTGAACACAGGGATAACACGACTCATTTTGAACATTAACGGGTAGACTGATGTGTTTAACATTAGATTAAATAAGTGGCATAACGGAACCAGCAAACAGTGAATAGAGTCAACAATAATAAAGGAGGTTATGTTGTCAGGCCCGCATACATTGTTCAATCTGATTTTACCAACAGACTTGAGGATGTCACAGTCACTGATGGTGAATGAGTTGAGTGCAAGTTGATTAACACATATATTGCTATCATATACAGGAGCACAGCATTTTCCTCCACAGTTGTCACAGGGCGAATGACTATCACAATTAAATACACTTGCGAAGTGGTCGGCAAACGCATCGACAATATCTTGCTGGTTCTCCAAGAGCTTATCACCATATATCATGGAGCCCGGCACACTAGTTGACCTTTTCTTTTGATTGATGAATTTCCAGAACTTATTAGGATCAGTTCGCATGGAGTCCTCAGCAGACGCAATAAAACGCTTATAATCACGACGAGTTGCTTGTTTTATATCACGACGTAAACTCTTCACCGTCTCAAGGCGGCATGTAAGTTTGGTTTTCTTATAACGATTCCAGAACCTGTTTTTTTCTTTGATTAAGGTAATTGTGGCGTTGGTAAACCACATTGGATAGTGGGCGGTCTTGGGAGATAGGCTTGCTTTAGGAACGAATTTATCCATCAACTCGTAGAGGACACTATAAAAATAAGAACACACAGATTCAAAGTCGTTTATCAATAGTATGGCAGACCAGTCTACACAGGCGAGGGCAGCGTATAATTCGATGAAATTCGCTTTGCAGAAATTGTCCTTGGTTGGATCTTCTTTTCTTGGAAACTGGGTCATTAGTCTGAGATCACAACTTAGGCTGATGTCCAGGCAGGGGTGGTGTAGGTCCTCAGGTACTAAAGGATCTTGTTGCTTATGTACTACAGCCGACAGGTGCTCTGTTGTCAATACCAAGTCTAAAATTCTGTTATTCGGGTTTGCAATTGTATTTTGTTGTTTTAAATTGTGAAGTGATATAAACTGTGTAAGCCTCTTATACAACTTAGATGTTCTTACTCCGGACATGCGCTCAGTTAGTTCAGTTAGTTCACATGCTGTGTATATTGAAGTCACCAACTAACAATGCAGGGCGAGAGAAGTCAATAGATGATTCAAGATATTCAAAAAGTTCGGCATAATCATCTAATTGAGTGGCTGGGGGAATGTATAACACAATAATAGTGAGACAGGCAACTTTTATAGCTAGCAGTTCGTTATTGACAATAGGAGATACTAAATCGAGATTATAAGAGCTGAAGTTGTTCCTTAAAGCAGCCACTCATCAGTGTCTCAGCGACCGTCGCAGCTGCAACATAACCTGTACTCCGACAACCCTCAACGAAGCCGCGCAGAAGTACCTCGACCCAGGCTACCTGGATACCCTGGACGACAACGTTATAGAGGAAATGATTCTCTACATAATGAAAAGGAAGAAGAACACCGAAATCGCCGCCGAAAAAAACACCGCAACCGCCACAGAAGATTCCACCGAAACCGCCGTCGAATACCCAACTGAAACCGCCGCCAAGAAGACCACCGTAAACGCCGCCGAAGATTCCACCGATGCCGCCGAAGATTTCACCGAAGCCGCCGAAGATTTCACCGAAGCCGCCGAAGATACCACCGAAACCGCCGAAGATACCACCGAAACCGCCGAAGATACCACCGAAACCGCCGCCGAAGATTTCACCGAAGCCGCCGAAGATTTCACCGAAGCCGCCGAAGATTTCACCGAAGCCGCCGAAGATTTCACCGAAGCCGCCGAAGATTTCACCGAAGCCGCCGAAGATTTCACCGAAGCCGCCGAAGATTCCACCGAAGCCGCCGAATATACCGCCGAAACCGCCGAAGATACCACTGAATCCGCCGCCAAGAAGACCACCGTAACCGCCACCGAGGATTCCACCGATGCCGCCCCCAAAAATTCAACCACCGACGCCGCCCCCAAAAATTCAACCGCCGACGCCGCCCCCAAAAATACAACCACCGATGCCGCCCCCAAAAATATAACCACCGATGCCGCCCCCAAAAATACAACCGCCGATGCCGCCCCCAAAAATACGACCACCGATGCCACCCCCAAAAATACGACCACCGATGCCGCCCCCAAAAATACGACCACCGATGCCACCCCAAAAATACGACCGAAGCCCCCAAAAGAAACCGCCCGATGCGCAACCAGACGAAGAGAAAGAGAAAACTACCAGCACAAATAAAATCAAGACTGAAAGACAAAGGAGCTAGAATCACCTAAGAAAACAAGACCCACCCGCAGCCAAGCAGAACCCAACACAGCCCACCGAAGGAAACCAAGGAGGAAATGAAATGAAAAACTAATTTACAGAAAAAAAAAAAAACGAAGGACAAACAAAAACAGACGACAACAACAGAAAAAACAAAACAACAACTGAACACAAAACCAACGACGGCGGAAGGACGGGCTCGCGCCCAAAACCGCCATTGAACTAAGGATCCCATATTAAAGCAGCCAGTACACCTCCACCTCTGCCATAAGAACTATAACACCTAAATAGTACACACCGTTAATAGTATTACGTCCGCGTCACTCGTGCTACAGTTATTGTTGAACTCGACAGTTTTGGTGTTGAGCCCTCTCACATTCTGGTACAAAATTTCATAATTATACGTCTGCTGGAATTTTACATGTTTTTTGTTTGGACAATGGTGGGCGTACCTCTAACGTACTTTAGCCGTAAATTGGTCTCACCATTTGCGGTACGTGCACGAAGTTCTTTGCGAATGTTGTACGCATGTAACTGCTGGGTAGGGGTTAAATCCCCATTAATAAAGATCCCGTCGTTTTTGGGATTGTTTTGCAGCACGGCTCGGACAGCGTATGCATCATTAAACACTGCTTTAATGGGACGCGCTCTCGCCGAGTTTGGTTTACCAATGCGCGTGTCCTCTAGTTATGTTGTTCTTCTCCCGCCTAATCCGTTCGGCCGCTTCATTTATTATTATTTCATCTGTACTTGAGCTAGGAACATCTGTTTCGGCTTTTCCTAATTTCAACTTGTTTTGGTTCTGGATAAGTTTGTTCAAATTTTCGTTTAGTTCAGCTACTTCTTTAAGAAGTGTAGAGGCACTTTGTAAAAACCTTCTTCACATGTTTCACAAAAAAACTTCAATTTTCGCTTTGTTCTTAACGGCATTTCACTTCAGACGCTGTTAGATTTCCACATTCTGTACATAAAAATCTTTTGCAACTGTCACATGGGAACATTTGTGCAACATCAAATTGTTTTTTGCAATTTGTACATTTATCCATCATTAATTTGAATTTTATTTTCTACTGGAGACAACAGACAAGTTTCTGATAACGCGGATAAGGAGACGTGGAATTGCTTTTTGTCGAACAAATTTGTTTTTTGTTATCTTTTTATGAATTGTCACTCAGATGGAGATTTATTTGCTATGTTTTTAGAAATAATATTAATATTCACTTGAATTGTTTTACTTATTTGTAGCACAGTTACATGGAGCATTTCACAAACTTTACTTTAATGTTATTCACAACTTTAATAGGTTCATGAGAACCAGATAAAAGTTATATTATTGTGGAGCTTATTTGACATGCGTTCGACACGTTCGAATACTCGAAAGTCATCAATGATCCCATGACAATTTTAAAGCATTCAAATTCGTTGCTATTGCATCAAACAAGTCCTGACCAGTTGTACGACCCAAAAGTTCCTTGCAGCATAAACATTGATTTATTATCTCTTGTTCAATGGTACAAAGCCTAAGAGCTGCGCCTTGCCACTTATTCGCTATGTGCGAAGTGCATGGTGGGAGAATAGTAAAGCGATCACAATGCATGACGTGGCACAAATTCGCAACGATTCGGGATAGTCAATTTGTTTATGTTTGGAAATTGGTCGTAATTGTTGTGTTGTGAACTGCAAAAATCACGGAAAAATAGTTCGTGTCGGAGTTATGTTCCCACAATATTCCCTAAAATATATCGAAATAAGAAGGTTAGTGATGATAACGAACGAAGAGTGATCCTGAGCCTGATATATTGGCCGAAACACAATCCGATAGTGCAAACAGGAGCTACAGCTGGATGTGGTGCAGGTATGTTGCTTTCCCCGGAAGATGAAAGCGGTAAGTCCAGGCAACAAGAAGAAGGTGAAAGCAAAGCAGGAGAAACAAGCTAGCAAGACACGGAAGATTATTCACTGAATGATGAACAATTGGAAAGAAGAAGCCGTTACAGCAGTGCTCTTGGTCATGGACCGTCCAATCTTGCACCCCAGAATATGCAATGGGCGATTCGATCTCGTTAAGCGTCTCGATCGACAACATCTCGATTGACGGGAGGATCGAACTTGTATTTATTGATAAACAATTGGAGAGAATAAGCCATTACAGCACTGCTCCTGGTCTTGAACCGCGTACCAATCTTGCACCCCAGAATATGCAATGGGCCATTCGAACTCGAGAAGCGTCTTGTTCGACAGCGTCTCGATTGACTGGAGGATCGAATCTTGTATTTATTATATCACATAAAATCAAGTAAGAATTAGTAATCAAGTAAAAGTAACACTGTAAAAAGCCAAGATTTTGTTGGTATTTCATCAATAAATAAATTGATGAAGAACTCGTAGATCTTGCTGGTGTGTCATTTTGTCAAGTTGTTACAATTTTGAGTTTTTATGAACAAGATTAACTATGAAAATATATACAATTTACATTAATGACCAGCTTCTAATTTCTTTTTAATGAAAATGAAAACTCGCTTGAGATTTTCAGCAATGAGTGTGTTACTTGGTGTACATAAAACTACAATCTCACGAATATTTCATCTTACAAAATCTAGCTTCTGCAACTGCTTTAGTTTCAATTTAGTCTTTTGGTCGGGTAGAGCCACTGCGTACGAGCAACAATTTATATCGTCTTTTCACTTTCAAACCCAATTTTTATAATAACCTCAATTTTCTATATATCGTTTTTAACAAAATCCTCGTACAAATACTATTTGCAATCCTTCAATCCTTGTTTGATTACTTTATTTATTATAAAATATTTGTTTGCCATCATTTGACATAATCCCGAATAGTTGCGCATGATAGGTGGCGCTACTGTCGTGCACATAGCCAATATTAGTTGATTCGTCTTGTAATGCAAAATACATATTAACAAGCTTACCTGCGACTGTTCTTTCAATGCTGCAGGACATGTCATTAATTCTTTTACGAATCGTATCATCATACACAAAAATCTTCTAATATCCTTCTTTGCTTCTTTCCCAAATATAATTGTCACTATTTAACAGCAGGCAGGCAAAAAGGGAGATTCTGCTTTAATTTTAGTGCTACTAACTCGGCAATTTCATACGACGCAAGTTGAACTTTATCACTTACTTCATTGTCATCATCTTTTTGCATTGTATTTCTAGTCTATTAAAATATACTTTGTTTTTTGTTAAAATATTTTTAATTTTCAGTTTTGAAATGACGCCTAAATTTAGCGGGCGCTATCGGCAAGTTTCTTTCAGCATACAATGCAGAGAGTTGTTGGACAATCTGATTGCGGTCCAGATAAATCCAAATTTTAAGTATTTTTCATCATACAAACCATTGACATTTCGATTGATTTTTTGATTTCACAATTTTTCTATTTTCTTCGTTCTCTCCAATTCTACTAGCGCTATGTAGCGAATTGTAGAATTGGATTACGCAGAATTTTAATAACAGCAATAATATTTTTAATTTCAATTTTTTCGCGGAACACTTGAATGTGCATCGCGGAACACCAGTGTTCCGCGGAACACGCTTTGAGAACCCCTGGTCTAGGGTCTACTTTGTAAAGCAATGTATGCTCACAGAACCGGGATACCAACATAACAGGATATTGCCGTTATTGTCAAACATGTTTCCGTCTGTGACTTCCGCTGATAGCAATAAAATGCATTTTAAACATATTTCAAATTTGTTAAAATTACAGCAAAAAATTTATGAGTACTTACCTAATGCTAATACAAATGAAAAAGTAAAAATATAAAACTTAGATATTAGCTTGTTGACTGAAAAATGGGGCGGTGTATTGGTTTATTTAAATCTCAAACGTAACTAGGGTTGCCAACTCTGAAGAGCTTAAATAAAAATTAACATTAGTTTTCACCGTCGTCACTGTCCTACGAAATAAAAGTCGGTGGGCAACCCTAGACGTACCCGAACTAACATATAATTATGTTATAATAACTAAAGGTAAAGAAAACAGCCACAACTCTTGAAGCTGATAAATGATTGAAGTTGATAAATGAATTACGTACTTATCTGTAGCAAAACGGATCGTTTCATGGTTAAACTTTTATCCGATAATTATTTTATATGCTAAAAAATATGCTATATGCTACACAACGAGTAAATATGCTAAACATAACAAAAATATGCCTAATCTGGCTTAAAATATGCTAACTTGGCAACACTGCTTGATATCCCTAGATATTTGCAACAAGGCAACAATGCATACGAAATAAACGGTTGGAAGTTTCAAACTTTTGTAAGGTGACGAATATTTTTATATGATAAGACAATTATTGTAATAGTTAGAACTTTTGTTAATTTTAATAATAGATTTTAAAGTGTTTTGTAAAAATTTAAGTGTTCAAGATGACTGAATCAGGAAGGCCTCTACGACTTTGCAGAAGGTAAATTTTTCCTAACCTAACAAAATTTATTTGAAAACTTGAAATGTGAACACATTTTACATACGGAAACTTCAAATTGAACTCTTTAAATCAGAAACCTAAATCCAAATTAGGTCAAATTAATCAGTTCTGCTGTTATATGATGGTAACTATACCATCTGAGGCCCGTGGCAAATTCATTGGATGTGGCTCCAGTAAAAATCATCATTGTAATTTAATTTTAACTTGTGTGCATTTTAGTTAAATCTGCAATCAGTAGTAATATCCCTAGAACATTGATAATAGACAAGATAATTTTATGATGATTGAAAGCTCATTCCTCAGCCTTCGGTTTCGGGTTGTTATCAAGCATTGGGCTTCAAAAATTTGTCATAAAATTATGAGGCATTTGTCAATGTCGGAGGGATATTCGGCATAAAATTTTTTTGCAATTATTATTATTAAAAAATTTATAACTCAACACAACAAAAAATTAATTTCTTCTTCTTCTTTCAAATAGGCTTACTTTGACCACGCTTGTTCAGCTGTTGGGCTTTGGTCTTTGCCCAGTATTGTCGCATCTTATGCTGGTGTAATTCTTTTATCTCTTCTGTCCAGGGGGTACCTTTCCTTCGGGGTTTTTCCTGAAATCCATGGACTTCCTTCAGGGTGCATCTTACAGACTGTCTGTTTTGGAGATCTGTTATTCCAAGTTCTTTAATATCCTTCTTGGTTTCTGTCAACCAAGTGGTACGATCCTTCTTATTTTGCCAGAAGGTGAACAGATGGTTGGTTAGTCGGTTTGGAGGCAATCTTGCAATGTGGCCATAGAAAGCTACACTTCTTTTCCTTGCACAGTCAGAGAGCATCTAAATATGTTCGTAGAGCTCTAAGTTATACCATCTTTGGAATTCCCCATCTTCCTTTACCGGGCCTAGGATCTCCCTGAGGATTCTTCTCTCTCTGATTTCCAATTTCTCTACCAGACCTCTTCAATTCAAGGAAGACACTCCATGGCATATAGGGCTTCTGGTCATAAGACTAATGTGTAGTGCTTAAGTTTCAGGTTGTGTGACAGGCATTTCTTATTGTAAGTGTTCTTATTCAGTCAAACTCCTTGACTCTCTTGGATAATGATTCTCTTTCTGATAAGTTGTGTTTAATCTACTCGCCAAGATACTTTTTCAGTCCTCTTGATGTTTCCCTGCTCTAGTAACATATCTCTGTTTGCTTCTCTGATATTGGTGAAGAATTCTGTTTTCTCCAGCGACACAAGACCTACTTTGGCAGCCTGTTTTCTGAGGCAGTTTACCTGCATTGTTGCCATCTCAAGAGAATCAGCAAACAGTGCCATGTCATCTGCAAAGGCCAGGCAATCTACAACCAATCTATCGTTCTTACGTCCCAGGTAGATACCACTCTGAGCACCCAAATTATTCAGTTCCTTGCACTATTCTATCATAACCTTTTCAAGGCCATAGTTGAAGAGAAGTGGGGAAAGTCCATCTCCTGGTCTCACTTTAGTTTTTATTTCGAAGCTTTCTGTAATATCGCCTCTAAATTTAACCTTGGAATGGGTGTCAAAGTTTCTAGGATGACTCTGTGGGTTTTGTTGTCTAGTGCTAGTTCCTGGAGTACTTTCTTAAGTATTTCTCTATCAATGGAATCGTAGGCCTTCCTATAATCAACAAAGGTGAAGACCACCTTGCGGTTTCTCATCTTGGAGTATGCGAGTACAGTTTTAAGATTGAGGATCTGTTCAACACAGGATCGGGTCTTCCTGAAGCCTGGTATTTTCCCAGTTGACTATCCAACTGATTTTCTGCCTTTGTTTATAACAACTTCGAGAGAATCTGTATGTCACTGGGACGAGAGAAATTCCACGGTAGTTGTTTAGATCAGTAAAATCTCCCTTTTTGTAAAGCAGATGGATCAGAGCAGATTTCCAATTGATTGGTAATTTCTCTGTTTCCGAGGTGTCCTGGATGATCTCGATTAGCTTGCGCACGGCATTGTTTCCAGCACCTTTCCACAGTTCAGCAAGGATAGAGTCCTCTCCAGCTGCCTTATTATTCTTAAGAAGTTGAATGATCTGGCCAACTTCTTCCAATGAAGGGGGAAGCGAGTCCGGGTTTGGTGTGGTTTGTTTATAGTCGAAGTCTTCGCTGGGTGGGTCACAGTTGAGTAGATTTTGAAAGTACTGAGCCTAAAGGTGGCAGTTGTTCTTGTCGTTATAAGCCAGTTTGCCTTGTGAGTCTCTGGAGTGAAGGTTGGCGGAGCGTATTTTCTGAGTGCCTGCTTAAAGGTTCCAAAGAAATCTCTGGAATTATTCTTAGCATAGAAATAGGGATTTTTTTTTTTAAATTAACATAGGGAATATATATCCTATTTAGATATCCTGATCTCTGTGTCTATATTTGCAAAGGTAAACTCCTTTCGGTGCTTTTTCGGTGTAACTCCTTTCTTCTGTCCAGGGGGTACCTTTCCTTCGAGGTTTTTACTGAAATCCACGGACTTCCTTGAGGGTGCGTCTCACAGACTGTCTGTTTTTGAGATCTATTATTCCCAGTTCTTTAATATCCTTCTCGGTCTCTGTCAACCAAGTGGTACGAAGCTTCTTGTTTTGCCAGAAGGTGAACAGACGGTTGGTTAGTCGGTTTGGAGGCAATCTTGCAACGTGGCCATGGAAAGCTACCCTTCTTTTCCTTGCACAGTCAGAGAGCATCTCAGGATGTTCATAGAGTTCAGAGTTATGCCGTCTTCGGAATTCCCCTTTTTCCTTTACCGGGCCTAGGATCTTCCTGAGGATTCTCCTCTCTCTGATTTCCAATTTCTCTATTAGACCCCTTCAGTTCAAGGAAAGACACTCTTGGCATACCGGGCTTCTGGTCATAAGACTGATTTGTAGTGCTTAAGTTTCAGGTTGCATGACAGGCATTTCTTGTTGTAAGTGTTCTTAGTCAGCCGATAGGCTAGTTCCAACTTGTTGCCTCTCTTGGATAATGATGCTCTTTCTGATAAGTTGGGTTCAATCCATTCGCCAAGATACTTAAATTTCTCAGTCCTCTTGATGTTTCCCTGTACTAGTAACATCTCTCTGTTTGCTTCTTTGATATTGCTGAAGAATTCTGTTTTCTCCAGCGACACTTGAAGACCCACTTTGGCAGCCTGTTTTCTGAGGCAGTTTACCTGCATTGTTGCCATCACAAGAGAATTAGCAAACAGTGCCATGTCATCTGCAAAGGCCTGGCAGTCTACAACCAGTCTATCGTTCTTACGTCCCAGGTAGATACCACTCTGAGCACCCAAATTATTCAGTTCCTTGCTCTATTCTATCATAAGCTTTTCAAGGACACAGTTGAAGAGAAGTAGGGAAAGTCCATCTCCTTGTCTCACTCAGTTTTTATTTCAGCTTTCTGAAATATTGCCTCTAAATTTAACCTTGGAATGGGTGTTGGTCAAAGTTTCTAGAATGAGTCTGTGGGTTTTGTTGTCTAGTGCTAGTTCCTGGAGTACTTTGTTAAGCATTTCTCTATCAATGGAATCATAGGCCTTCCTAAAATCAACAAAGTTGACGACCACCTTGCGCTTTCTCATCTTGGAGTACGCAAGTACAGTTTTAAGATTGAGGATCTGTTCAACACAGGATCGAGTCTTCCTGAAGCCCCCCTTGTATTCTCCCAGTTGAGTATAAAACTGATTTTCTGCCCTTGTTTGTAATGCCTTCGAGCGAATCTTGTATGTTACCGGGACGAGAAAAATTCTACGGTAGTTGTTTAGATCAGAAAAATCTCCCTTTTTGTGAAGCGTGAATCATAGCGTGATCAGAGCAGATTTCCAATCGGGTGGTAATTTCTCTGTTTCCCAGATGTCCTGGATGATCTCGGTTAGCTTGCGCACGGCATTGTTTCCAGCACCTTTCCACAGTTCAGCAAGGATAGAGTCTTCTCCAGCTGCCTTATTATTCTTAAGAAGTTGAATGATCTGGTCAACTTCTTCCAATGAAGGGGGAAGGGAGTCCGGGTTTGGTGTGGTTTGTTTATAGTCGAAGTCTTTGCTGGGTGAGTCACAGTTGAGTAGATTTTTGAAATACTGAGCCAAAAGGTGGCAGTTGTCCTTGTCGTTATAAGCCAGTTTGCCTTGTGAGTCTCTGAAGTGGAGGCTTGGCGGAGCGTATTTTCTGAGTGCCTGCTTAAAGGTTCCAAAGAAATCTCTGGAATTATTCTTAGCAAAGCTCTCTTTGATTTGGGTTAGTTGTGTGAAGGTTCCTTTTGGAGGTTGTGTGAAGGTTCCGTTTGGTTCCTCGAATTATCTTGGCTGTAACCTTTCTTTGTTCCAAAAATGTATGCCAATTTTCCTTGGTCTTTTTAGAATTCCACTTCACCCAGGCTATCTGTCTTTGGGCTATTGAATTGTCACAGTCTTCAGTCCACCACGGATGCTTCCTTCTTCTAGCGAGAGGGGCGAGTTCATTGGCCGCCTTGACAAGAGTCTCCTTCAGTTGGTCCTTCAGTTGGTCCCAGTTGTTTAGGTCTTATGCGTTGGATAATTGCCCACTATGTTTCTGTATTTTCTCTCTTCCCAATTGAGCATTGAAGTCACCAAGCAGTATAACGGTGTGCCTCTCTGGAAGTTTAGAGATAATAACTTCTAAGTCTTCCCAGAATTTATCATTTCTGTCTGGATTCCGTCTGTTGTCCTGGTTGATTACTCCTATACTGTAGCCCTTGTTTGCGCATTTGAGAGAGAGGATGGATACACGTTTACTCGGGGAGGTAAAGTCGGTGACTGAATCCAGTATCCTGTGATTGATTATAAATCCTGTACCTAAGTGGGGTACGTTCTTCATTACCCGCTGACCTACTTTTCCTTTGAGGATTATGTAGCCTTGGGACTCGAAGGCATGTACGTCCGTTAATCTGGTTTCCTGTACTGCTGTCAGTATTATGTTGTGTCGTGTTAGTGAATCAGTCAAATGTTTCAGTTTACCCACTTTTAGCAGTGAGTTGGCATTAAATGTTGCGAAGAAGCTTTGCCGTCTTGGTCTGAGTTTACGTCCGGTGATTTCAGGATGCTCCGACTCATCCTTAAAACATGTTGGTGCGGACTCCCCAGAATCCGAAGATCCGCTAACGTCACCATAGGTGACGGTGGATTGGTTACCACCTGGGTTAGTGCATTTAGCGAGATTTTCCTTCATGCTCAGTTGAAGAATATTCTTCATGGGACAGTGACGAGCCACTGTCACAAGATACTACCCAAGTTGTTAGCTTGGGAGGCTAATTATTTAGAAAAATATTATATTATATATTACAGTACATTTAAAATAAGAAATTCCTATATTTTCTAAAAAGCGGGACATTTTTAAAAATCGGCGGGAAGCGGGACAGGCCTCCAAAAAGCGAGACTGTCCCGCCAAAATCTGGACGTGTGGTCACTTTATATAAAAGGCCTTTCTGTTACTTTTCCCGGTGGGTCCTAATGCTGTCGATCCCACACTGATTCAATGAGAATAACAAGTAGATTTATCATTTATGATTTATCAAAATTATAGTTTGAATAAATAAAAGTATAAAAAAATTGTGCGAATTGGGAGAATGGGTTTATTTTCTTTGTGTAATTTTAGTCAATGAACAACAAACCCGATACAAACCTCCACCACGCCGTCCCGTCCCCTTTTAAAATTTGTATTTTGGATATAAAAAGCTTTTAATTTAATTTATGTAATAGTCCTAGTGAAGTTGTAGCTAACATGTAGCCACTTAAATATATACTAACTTAGTAAAAAATACTAACAATAAGTTAGTATATATTTCAGTGCATGTAGCCCATGTAAAATATACTGTATGCAACCTGTTGTGCACAATAATTTTCGATTTTTGTACAGAATAATTTGCGATTGCAAAGTCGCTAAATGCAAAATTATTTTTGCACGGTAAATACAAGTGACAGAGCAATTAAAACCAGTGAGCGTGCAACGGCAACCAAATATGCCCACATAGTTCCATATATGTTTTTTTACTTCATATCCCTTGCAACACCGCAACCATGCCGTGTTTAGATATTTGTCTCTGGCAACCATGCAAACGAAATAAACGGTTAGAAGTTTGGAAGTTTTATAAGGTGACGAATATTTTTATATAATAAGTGTAAATATATATTTAAAAGAAAATTGTAATAGTTAGAACTTGTGTTAAGTGATTTTAAAGATAAATTTTATTGTATTGTAAATATTTAAGTGTTCAAGATGACTGAATCAGGAAGGTCGATCCGACTTTGCAGAAGGTAAATTTTTTTTAGACATCTTTCCTAACCTAACAAAATTTGTTTGGAAACTTGAAATGTGAACACTTTAACATACGGAAACTTCAAATTGAACTCTTTAAATCAGAAACCTAAATCCAAATTAACTTATGTCAAATTAATCAGTTCTGATGTTATATGATGACAAATATACCATCTGAGGCCCGTGGCAAATTCATTGGATGGGGCTCCAGTAAAAATCATCGTAATTTAATTTGAATAAATCACTGAAGTAATTACCCAACAGTATTACTAATATTGTGTGCATTTTAGTTAAATCTGTAATCAGTAGTAATATCCCTAGAACATTGATAATAGACGAGATAATTTTATGACAATCGAAAGGTCATTCCTCAGCATTCGGCGTCGGGTCGTTACCAAGCATTTTGCTTGAGAAATTTGTCACAAAATTATGAGGCATTTGTCAATGTCCGAGGGATATTTATCTGTGATGGAACATATATTTGCCATTAAAAAAGTACAAATATTGAATGACAGAGAAAATCATATTCTGCTCAAAAAAAAGTACCTGTGTTTAAACCATTTACAATATGCACTACAAATGGTTTGATTATAGATATGCTTGTGCCTTACACGGCTAATATGAACGATGCTGAAATTATGAATATCGCCCTTAGCAATCCTAATGGTCTTATTAAGTTACTAAAAAAGATTATATTATCGAAGTAGATCGATGCTTTCGTAATATAACGGAATATTGAGAACAACTAGAATTCAGTGTTATTGCCGGCTCTTAAAGGGAAATGTAATATCACGTAAACGAAACATTTATTTATTTATTAACCATTAAGGTCATACTACCAAGTAATCAGTCATCCTACGCCTACCGGCCTGAGGGGCCTGTGACAATTTAGTGCAATGGCAATGTAATTATTGAATAATTTTTCAATTTCATCTTAGAGTTTTGGTTCTCTTTCATTCTATTTTTATTCAATAAATGTTTGAATAAATTAGGTATATATTTTTTATATTAGATTATGTGGGATATACCATGAGAGCGGAGTTGACTTACTAGTAAAAAAAAAGGCCTACTATCCTACTATCCTGGCGACCAGTGAACGATAGAATTATTGTTGCCCGTTTCCACACAAGGGTTAGAAGCATAAGTATCATCCAATGTTACGCACCAACAGAGCCAAACCCAATTGGAGCAAAGGCCACGTTCTATGAACAACTGTCTACCACCTTACACTCCATAACAAAGGGCGACATAATCATACTAATGGGGGACCTAAATGCCAAAGTTGGTTCTGACAGCACCAACTTAGAACAGGCACAGGGACAGGAACTGGTCGATACGTGCTTGGAACACAACTTGATAATTGGCGGCACGCTCTTCCCGCATAAGAGGGTACACAAGGAGACTTGGATATCTCCTGACCAGCATACAAAATACCAAATTGACCACATTATCATTAAAAAAAAGTGGAGAACATGAGAAACAAGAGAGGTGCAGATATGGCCAGCGACCATTACCTTGTCGTTGGCACCTTAAACTAAAGTTAGCAACACCAAAAAGACAAATTATGTTAGCTGCTAGCATAAAATTCGATACAGACAAGCTTAAAGCTACTGAAGGACTAGCCAGTTTCAAGACGCAACTGCAAGAAAATACCACTAACATGACAGAGGAAGATCGTCGAGAATGGAAAGCAGTCCACAAAGTATGCTAGAAACTGCCAACAAGACCTTGGGTAGAAAGCAAAGGAACAGAGGAGTGGATCTCGCAGGAAGCATGGAAACTAATCGAAGACAGGAAGGCAGCAAAAGCCCTGATCAATCAAAACCCTAACTACGAAGAGAAGACCGAACTGACTTGTAGCTACTGGAACATAAACCGCAAGGTAAAATGGAGTGCCAGAAAAGACAAACGTAGATGGGCGGAAGATCTCGCAGCGACAGCCGAGGTTGCAGCAAGAAATAACAACACAAGAGAACTTTATCTCATAACAAAAAAACTCACTAATAAAAACTTCAAAAGAGAACACCCAATAAAAAATAAGGCAGGACAATTGCTGACAAACAAAGAAGATCAACTTATAAGATGGCAAGAATGATTCCAAGAAATACTCGGACACCCGAACCTGGAAGAAAATGATGGCATTTGAGTCGAGGATGGCATTCAACCCCCACATCCTCCACAAGTCCATCAAATAAATCTCCCGGAACGTGAATCCTAACCCACCTAGTGAAGAAGAAGTCAGAACTACATTAAAGAACTTTAAGAACAACAAGGCCGCTGGCCCAGACAACCTTCCGGCAGAAATACTTGGTAACAAAACTGCTCCACCCGCTAATAGTAGATGCATTGGAGTCGGAAAATGTGCCACATGAATGGAAGGAAGGAGCCATAGTCTCCCCAAAAAAGGTGATCTTACAGACTGTGGCAATTGGAGAGGGATTACAATTTTAAACACTATCAACAAAATAAAATCTCCATAAAGCCCAGTCTGCGTCAGGAACAAGCGGGTTTTCGCCCAAATAGATCCTGTGTCGATCAAATTAACACAATGTGAATCATCATAGAGCAGTCCATGGAGTAGAGGTCTACATTATGCGCGGTCTTCGTCGACTTCCGCAGGGCCTTTGATAGCATCTATCATAATGCAGTAATGCAGAAAAGAGGGTTCCGCAAAAGATAATAAACCTAGTAAAGGAACTATACCGGGACGCATCCTGCTATGTAAAACACCAAACTGCTAAGAGCAGCGACATTACCATCAGCTCGGGAGTCAGACAGGGCTGCGTACTATCGCCCTTACTATTTAACATTCTGTTAGACTCAATAAAGGACAAAGTAGTGTCAAGAAGTGAGGGCATTAGATGGACGTTAAACTCGCTCCTGGAAGATCTGGACTACGTAGACGATATCTGTTTCTTGGCACACACCCACGCCGACATGCAGAGCAACTCGACCGTCTCTCTGCAGAAGCATCCAAAGCAGGTTTAAAAATCAACATTGGCAAAACCAAATCGCATAGAGCCGCCACGAAGAATACCCGCGCCTTCCGCATTTATGACGAACAAATAGAGGATGTAGATGAATTCACGTACCTAGGAAGCATAATTACTAATGAGGGCGGCACCACCACCGATGCCTCATACCGAATAAAAAGGGCCAAACAGGCATTTGGTATGCTCAGGCCCGTCTGGACCTCCAGACTGTATTCCACACGAACAAAACTAAGAATATTCAACTCAAATGTGCAATCCGTCTTGCTGTTCGGGTGCCAAACATGGAAAATCTCCACAACAATAGTTAATAAGCTTCAGGTATTCATAAACAAATGAATCGCATTTTTTGGCCAGATACAATACGCAATGTAGACTTATGGCACCTGACAAACCAAGAAGAGATACAAAAAGAAATAAAACACCGCAAGTGGAAATGGTTGGGCCATGTATTGAGGAGAGACGAAGGAAACATCACCAGGCAAGCCTTACAATGGAACCCGCAGGGTTCTCGCTGAAGGGGACGTCCAGCTAACACGTGGAGAGGACCATAGACGCAGAATTAAAGATCGCAGGAAAAACGTGGAACGAGTTCATAAAAGATGTAAACGAGAAAAACAGAAAATAAATCGAGAAAATGTTCATAAAAAAAAATCTATTTGTCTTTCTTGTACATATAAAGTTTTGATCATCTTGTCCATAAGATCTGTTTTGTTGTCATAAATAATCACTTCCGGTTTTGATGCATTGTTGATAATAAATTAACAGATTTTCCCATTTTTTGAACGTATGACACTAACGTGAGATTTTTTGTAAATCCAAAAATTCAGAGCCAATTCTTTGGTAGTAAAAAAATTCTCGCACGGGATGTTTCTATTTGTACCGTAATATGGAGTGCATAAATCTTGTACGATATTTTCACGCCGGTTGGTGGCACGTTGATTTCCCTTTTTTCCTAAATATTCAATTGCTTTTAGTGGGTATCATGTTTCAGAATCGTTTAGCCAAACTATTTTTATTCCATATTTTTTGTTTTGACGGTATGCATTGCTTGAATGAATTGACATTTTCCGTCAAAACCAAACAATTGCTCATCTACAGTCAGATTACATGATGGCATGTAGAATTTTCCTAAATTATTATTCATTTGATCCCACAGTTCTCTAATAGGTGCAAGTTTATCCTTTGCACGCTGCTGTGTTCTTGATTCCTTATCATCAAATCTAATAAATTTACAAATTTTGTGGTATCTGTCCTTAGAGAAAATTTCCCGAAAAATTGGTGGTTCATATTTTTTTCCTCCACAAACGGCCAATATTCGCATTGGAAGATTTCAGTTGCGCAGCAGTAAACAAAATCGTCAAAATATGTCTTGATTAGTAGGTGATGTTCCTACCTATTCTAAGGTCTTGTCTTGTTTTTAAACTTAATCCGTGGTCTAATGACACGCTGTCACTCCAGGCCGCTGCGGCCGATAAGAGTTTTTTGTAAAAATGTAAAAATTCGGCAATTTTTAAAACAATGATTTTTCAAAATCTAATTTCATATCTTTCCATAGCAATAGGAGATTACTAAAAGGCGTTTCATCGAAATGTTATTGTAACCATATGTAATAATTATTTAAAAGTGCGTAAGGCCGCTCCGGCCGGTAGAATGACCTTAACGGTTAAAAGAACAGTTAGTGAAAGTACAATTATTAAAATTTAACTTAACGTTAAATTCGTTGCTGTTCTCTATTATAGAAGATCTATTACCACGCATAATATTTATGATCTTGTTGTGTTCTTGATCGAGATTTAAGTATGGTTATATAGAATTTTGATTGCTATGACCAGAAATTTTCAGCAATTGTTGTTCTTCTTCACCACTTTTTGCCAATTCGCTAACAGCAGTTGATCTATTTGAGTCATTTGTAATCTTTTTGTCCTTTAGATTCAAGCCAATTGAGTCGGCAGCAGATTTAGTCCATCTTCTTCTTCTTCTTTCGAATAGCTTGTTCCACGCTTGTTCAACTGTTGGGCTTTGACCTTTGCCCAGTATTGTCGCATCTTTTGCCGGTGTAACTCCTTTCTCTCTTCTGTCCAGGGGGTACCTTTCCTTCGAGTTTTTTCCTGAAATCCACGGACTTCCTTCAGGGTGCGTCTCACAGACTGTCTGTTTTTGAGATCTGTTATTCCCAGTTCTTTAATATCCTTCTCGGTCTCTGTTAACCAAGTGGTACGAAGCTTCTTGTTTTGCCAGAAGGTGAACAGACGGTTAGTTAGTCAGTTTGGAGGCAATCTTGCAACGTGGCCATAGAAAGCTACCCTTCTTTTCCTTGCACAGTCAGAGAGCATCTCAATATGTTCATAGAGCTCAGAGTTATGCCGTCTTCGAAATTCTCCATCTTCCTTTACCGGGCCTAGGATCTTCCTGCGGATTCTCCTCTCTCTGATTTCCAATTTCTCTATTAGACCTCTTTGGTTCAAGGAAGGACACTCCATGACATACAGGGCTTCTGGTCGTAAGACTGATGTATAGTGCTTAAGTTTCAGGTTGCGTGACAGGCATTTCTTATTGTAACCGTTCGTAGTCAGCCGCTAGGCTACTTCTAACTTGCTGACTCTCTTGGATAATGATGCTCTTTCTGATAAGTTGGGTTCAATCCATTCCCCGAGATACTTTAATTTCTCAGTCCTCTTGATGTTTCCCTGCCCTTGTATCATCTCTCTGTTTGCTTCTCTGATTTTGGTGAAGAATTCTGTTTTCTCCAGCGACACTTGAAGACCCACTTTGGCAGCCTGTTTTCAGAGGCAATTTACCTGCATTGTTGCCATCTCAAGAGAATCAGCAAACAGTGCCATGTCATCTGAAAAGGCCAGGCAATCTACAACCAATCCATCGTTCTTACGTCCCAGATAGATACCACTCTGAGCACCCAAATTGTTCTGTGCCTTGCGCCATTCTCTCATAACCTTTTCAAGGACACAGTTGAAGAGAAGTGGGGAAAGTCCATTTCCTTGTCTCACTCCTGTTTTTATTTCGAAGCTTTCTGAAATCTCGCCTCTAAATTTAACCTTGGAATGGGTGTTGGTCAAAGTTTCTAGGATTAGTCTGCGGGTTTTGTTGTCTAGTGCTAGTTCCTGGAGTACTTTGTTAAGCGTTTCTCTATCAATGGAATCGTAGGCCTTCCTAAAATCAACAAAGGTGACGACCACCTTGCGGTTTCTCATCTTGGAGTATGCAAGTACAGTTTTAAGATTGAGGATCTGTTCAACACAGGATCGGGTCTATTTAGTCTATCTATTTATTGTATTTCTTCCAACAGGTACATTATCGTACCATTTGTCAGTTTCATTTTTCCAGTGTCGATTTGGTTTTAAGAACAGTCGTGGTGTGGTAATATTGTCGCCTCGTTTTGATATCAGTTTATGAAAAAGACGTACATGGCAGCTTTGTCTTTCACTATTGGACACCAACCATTTACTACTTGTTCAGCTTTTAGAACCACCTTGGCACGTTTTACTGAACACTGGATTGTATCCAATGTGATTTGTTGGATAGTCATCATTATTTTTCTCGATTTGAAAAAAATCCTCCAGACAAGCAACTGCCTCTCCTCCTCGCCACGCTAATTCTACAGAAATATGGCAAAATTTATGCATAAGACCTTCAGGAGTATCTTCATCCCATAGCAATATTATATTCTTAACTTCAGACAAATTTCATGAAACTAAACTGGTCTTACATTTACATGGATCTGCTCGAGGGGTCATTCACTCCCTGAAATGTGGCAATGTATTTGCAATTGTCCTGATTTTTTTTGGTAATTCGAGGTACTCGAAGAAATTACTAGCGTAATGCGTAATAATGTTAGATAATTTTTGAAATGCTGAGGTACTGCAAAGTAATGCCACGTTAAGGAAGGACATTTCAAATATTTACTTTTAAATAATTAAATAATTTCTAATGCACTGAACGTTAGAGTATATTTACTTGTTATTACTATGTGCAACCTGTAAGATAAGAGTGCTAGTAATGAAGAAGACATCACGTTAGTAGTATCGTTATTAAATAACAAGTGTGTTGAATTTCTATACATTTATTGAAATTGGATTGTAATACAACAAAATTTCAATACTCTAAACTACTTTTTAACATTTTTGTATTGCTTATCAATATTAAATCATGTCACCGTTCTGTGAAGTTAGCAACCGAAAATATGATATTACATCGGAGTTCCTGGTAGATATGAAGTAGTTCTAAAGAGTACTAAAAAATGGAAAATACCAAAAATGAGCTATCAACACTTTTGAGAAAAACTGTGCGTTTTTGACATATTACTGCACCTCGTCCATAGTTCTGGAGTACTTGATCAATTTTGCAAAAAGTTCTGCAAAAATAAAATAAAAAAATTTGAAAATTGCAAAAACTGTTCTTTTCGCGGATCTAAATAGCACCCTAAGAGTTTTATCGAAGATCCCTTTGACATATTTTATTCGAAACCTTGGTTCAAAAGATATTTTCAATAATAAGGGACCCATAGTTTTGAATGAAAATTTAAAAAAATCGCGTAACATTTATGTTTGCAGTTCCTGATAGAGCTCCTAGAGTTCTATCGAAAATCCTAATAACATTTTTCTGCAAAGTTAAAAATTGAAAAGATACACAAAAATTACTACCGATGCGGCGAAGTGAAGAAAAAAATCGCGCAACAGTTCTATTTGCATTTCCCCGTAGAACTCTTAGAGTTCTATCGAAAATCCTTGTAACATTTTTCTGTGAAGTCAAATATTGGAAAAATATTCGAAAAAAAGTTCACTAATGAAGTTCGAGTTCAGCAATGAAGTGCAAAAAAAAGTGTCGCAACAGTTCTGTTCCTATGTGAATTCGTTGATTTGCTGTAAAAATATGCACATTTTCTAACTAAAATTTACTAACTAAAAGTATTTGCGGACAAAGCAGAAACATTCTAAAGATATACGAAAAATTAAACTTCGCCGATGTGGCGAAGGGAAATAGAAAAAAAATCGAGCGGCGTTTTGACCGCTCGGTCGCCCCGATTTTTTTTTTCTCTTCGTCACATCAGTGAAGTTTAATTTTTCGCATATCTTTCTAATTTTTAACTATACAGAAAAGTTTTATAAGGATTTTCGAAGACAGAACGCGGTTTTTTTCTTTTTTGCTTCGTCGCATCGGTTAAGCTCAATTTTTCGAAAATCTTTTCATCTTTTTTAATTTTAAAGTAAAATTGGGATTTTTACAATTACAAGGATTTTCGATAGAACTCTAAAAATTCTACCGAAAACTGCAAACAGAACTATTGCGCGAAATTTTGCACAAAGTACTCTTAGAACTATGTGATATCTACCAGGAACTCGGATGTAATATTTAATTTTTGCAAATTCGGTATCTAACTTCATAGGACTATATATTACTATTAAATGTTAATATTTTATTATTAACATTAAACTACCTAATTTTAAATCAATTTCAATTTATTTCAAATGGCATCGGCTTCTTTCTATTATGAGGAGTTTAGTAGGAGCTCACTGTCCTACTGCAGCACGCCGCATGATGAGCTCATGCGGGTGTAGTGGGGCCGTATTGCGGCCGTAATGCGAATATAATGTGAACGTAATTCAAGGAATGCAAGAGTACTGTGGTATAATCCTTACGTAATGCTAAGGAATGCAAAGTAATGTGCGGTAATGCATCTAAATATTAACATGTATTGCAAGAGTGGATGGCCTCTCGGATCTGCTTTTAGTTTTTTTCTGATTGCATCGCGTGCATCTCGGGCTGGTTTAACACCTAACTACCTGACATACGTCTCTCAGACCCAAAGTAGCAGTAATTTTCTCACCTGAGACGTATGGCAGGTGGTTCAGGGTTAAATACTATATTATTAAATGGTTCAATTATAATAACATATTTATTATAGTACTTTTCTTGCAAAAGTTCCACATTGTCTTCATCATTGCTTCTTTAAATTCGGTCCCGTCTTTCTCATATTGACCGCCCAATCGTTTAGTATCAACGCCAATTCTTCTAAGCTTCTATGTTCATTTAATTCATATTCTCGTTCGCAGCAAAATTCCATAAATATTCCCCAAATATGTTTATTTGTTATATTTATTATATATATATATATATATATATATATATATATATTTATTAGCGCTTATACTTTGAACATTCGCATTGCCAAAACGTGACATTTTGTAATTTATTTGGAATGAAGTTGTCAAACTCAATCTTGTTGTCATAGTGATTGATAATTGCACCGAATGCAATTATCAGTGTAATGTTGACATGATTGAAATTGTTTCATATGAGACAAAATGACAAAATTTGATTGGTTGTTAAAATAGTCAAAAAAATTTCAGCGTAATGTTGACATGATTGGGTGAAATTGTTTCATATGACACAAAATGACAAAATTTGAATGGTTGAAAACTGTAAAAAAAATTTCAATTGTGTAATATTTTGTAATATTTTTAATTTTTTAATAACTAATTTATACTAACACCCTAACTTTCCATAATTAGCACACAATAAAAAAGAAACATAACTAACATGATTTGTATATAATGTATGCATTCCTGAACTAAGTCAGTCTCTAAATCATTATTATACATTTCTTCCAAGAAAAGGGCTTTCACCGTAAGGGTGAGGCCACACGATGTATTACTAAGGTGACCATACGTCCCGCTTTGAGCGAGATAGTCCCGATTTCAGGCTGTCTGTACCGCTGTCCCCAGCGAAGGCTAAAACGTCCCGCTTTCGTCGGTAGGGATTTTGCTAAACAACCATACTACTTGCCTATTATTTTGGCACTTGCAAGGTGCAAGGTCATAACGCGTGATCGAAGCGGCGGACAACTAGGGAGCAAGAGAGAGAGATAGAGAGGGAAAGAGAGAGCGAATGACGCGCGAAAGCGGGATAGATGCTGCACTCACTCAACGAACAACCAAACGCACTGCTTTAAGTTCACACCGGACATAGTGTGTAATTGTACCATTACAAAAATGCCTAAAGGCCAGTGTGCCTTTAAAATTATGTGGTACATCTACAACAAACATAACGTGCGAAAAGTGTCTTACTGATTTTAGTTTTAGTCACGGTGGTGCCAAAGATATCGAGAAACATTTAAAATCGGAAAAAAATCTGCGGCGTCAAGTTCGCCAATGCTTGCGGATTTTTAAAGAATCGATTTGCTGACTTCTAAAGATTTGGATATAGCTGCAGCGGAGGGGGCGAGGGCGTTTCATACGGTGCAAGAAAATCATAGCTTTCGCTTCGGCTGTGCTTCTCATTTAATGCAAACCTGTTTTGAGCAAACATTTAGATGTGCTCGTACAAAATCGTAGGCTATTTGTTTTGAATGTATTGCCCTATGGCAATCGATGAATTGAAAGAGGACCTACGCTAAGCCCACTGCATAACTTTTTTAACAGATGCTCTAAACCAGTGTTTTTTAACCTCCAACGTAGGGGTCGCAACCTTTTAAGGAGGTCGCGAAGGCTCTTTAAAGGGATCGCAGTTATTTTAAAATTTAAAATAAAGAGTCCTTAAGGTAGTTCACTTGTGACAGTAATAGACAAAAACATCGTCTTATATTGAGTAGTCTATAGTTGAAGAGGCATTCAAAGTAAAAATAAATTCTATTTCAAAATGTTATATTTTTTAAGAAAACCTTTTACGGTTAGTTAAGCGCATGCGCATCCGCTAAGTTTGAAAGGCGGGAATATGAAAGTTTCGGGCACATATTTAATTATACGTCAAAAAGTGCCCGAACTTTTTGACTTGACGGAAATTGACACATGCGCACAAAAAAATTTCAACTATGAAAAGATCTATTAAAGAGACACAAATTAAGTTACAAATCAACCTTCGAGTCACATGAATCATTAATGTTAGGAAAAGGTACACATTCAAATTAATGTGATGGTTGGGCCTGTTTCTTGTTAATCAATTTTTCCCATCGCGAATTCGTATTTGGTACACATAGAACTAAATCGATTTCTAAATTTAGGCCATTTCTCTGTTTGCCTTCTATTTGAGGCATCGACGAAAACGTCAACTCGCACAAATAGAAAGTGGCAAATGGAATCAAACACTTCCCTTGCGCTTCTCGGGTTAATTGTGGATATTCTGTTTTTCTATTTAACTGAAAGTCTATCATTGTCTATCAAAGTGATAAGACATGAATTCCAAGTGTAACATTCCATCAGCAGATAATTCCAACAGATTTTCTTTAGATTGGTTCCCAAACTTACGGCGTCTATAGCTGCTTTTAAAAACGAATTTATGATTCACCGTTTCCCAGTGTTTTCTTAAAGTTCTTCCACTGAGAAATAATGACACAATTCTTCTTTCAAATCCTGCAATACAATTTTCATGCCAGGTATATATGAAAGGAATTTGATGTTTATCTCAGATGTCACTTCTCCAATAAAAGACTGAGTAGAAGAAAACGAATCAAAGTTATCTTGCTTTATGGATGATGAACACAGGTTTATTTTTTTCGTAAAGCCCTGGATTTTGTCTTTAGCGGTAATGAAATTTTCATCCCTCCCTTGAAGGCTTTTATTCAAACTGTTTAAATGCTTGAATAGGTCAGAAAGAAAAGCCAGTTTCAAAAGGAATTCCGGGTCACAAATAAATTTAGTATATTCGGACTTGACCTGCTGTAAATACAGCAAACGTTCAGCTCGAAGTTCAAAAACTCTTGTCAGTTCTTTGCCTTTCGATAACAACCTAACATCTGTGTGGTAAAGCAAACTTTGGTACAGTGAACCCATATCTTCACAAATGTTTCGAAATAAACGTCTGTAAGGCTTTTCTTTTAATAGAATTTACTAATTTTATAATTATAGTAAGAACGTCATTATATTCCTGTGATAAGGTTTTGGACGCAAGAGCTTGGTGATGAAAAAAGCAATGCATCCAACAAGCGTTTGGTATCAGTGCTTTAAGTCGGGTAATAAAGCCGCTTTTCGGACCCAGTCATAGCTTTTGCTCCGTCACTACAAATAGCTATGTATTTAGAATTTATGAAACCATCCTACGTTATAGAAAATCATACAAACTTAAAACAAACGGAACACAGCCTGAATATATTTACACGAAAATCCTTTAAAAAAATATATTCAGCCTTTTCGGAGCTCTATAACAATTATTGAGTCTTTTTAGGACTACCAAAACAAATCTCACATGAAATTTGTAAGTTATTTTATAGCTTTCAGTCCACTTTCGTGGCACTCAACAAAAACCATAAAAATAACATTGTTTTTAAGCTCATGTCTTTCCAATATCTTAAGTGGATAGCCACAATCTGTGGACGCGTTTCGAGATTTATCTCTCATCAGCACAGCTTTGCTCCCATGAACAATAATTTGGAGATTTGTTTTGGTAGTCCTAAAAAGACTCAATAATTGTTATATTATTTACAAAAGTTAAACTTATGTTGCAAAAACTGAAGATGAGAAAAGTTCTTTACAAATGAAGAAATGAGTGTATTAGCATTTTTTGAAGATCCAACATTCAATAGTGAAATGAAAATAATTGATTTACGTTATCATCTTTTATTAGCCTTATTGGTTTGCTAGTCAACATTTAAAAAAATAGGTGTATAAGACATTCTTTCTATAAAAAACAAAAATATGCTAAATTCCAAATGTTTCTCAATATTTCTTATAGTTTGCATCAATATATTCACAGGTTTATAAATTTTCAACAGATTTTCACAATTTCTAAGTCATTTTTTGATAACATTATAAAATATGTGAATATAAATAATTTGTATACATTCTAATACTCGTGTATTTTCAGAATCCGCAATAGTTTTTTACGGAAATCTTTAAATGACTCAAATCGTGCTGGCGACCAAACGGTAAGTAAAGTTTATATAGTAATTGTTTCAAACTGCATTAAAATGATCAAGTAACTTGCAGATGTTCCAAATATCTAAAACAAATAACCAATTATTAGAGGAGATATAAAAATACTCTGTGGCATTCAACTTGTTAATTGTTAACATCTCGCAATTAAAGTCTTGTCTGTCTAGTCTCTGTCTAATCTTGTCTATCTAGTCTAGTCTTGTCTGTCTAGTCTTCTCTGTCTAGTATTGTGTGTCTAGTCTTGTCTGTCTAGTTGTGTCTGTCTAGTCTTGTCCGTCTAGGCTTGTTCGTCTAGTCTAGACAAGACTAGACAGGCAGTCTTGTCTGTCCAGCCTTGTCTGTGCAGCCTTGTCTGTCCAGCCTTGTCTGTGCAGCCTTGTCTGTCCAGCCTTGTCTGTCCAGCCTTGTCTGTCCAGCCTTGTCTGTCTAGCCTCGTCTGTCTAGTTTTGTCTGCCTTGTCTGTCCAGCCTCAAAAGGGGCGTCTTTCCAGAATGGTGGAAGAAGACAAAACTGGTCCTCTTGAGGAAAGATGTGAAACCTCTCTAAGAAGTTACCCCGTATAGGCCACGGTTTATATTAGATTTTGGAAAATTGCTCGAGCAGCTGTTGTTAAACGGAATAAAAACGGAACTGAGTGATAAACTGATCTCTCTGAAAGACAATGTGGCTTCAGAGAAAGAAAATCTACTATTGACACTATCAGAAAGGTCCTCGGGGTAGAAGAGGAAGCTAGAGATACACGGAGAACCAGATAGGTCTGCGCCCTGTTAACTTTAACATGTTTGCAAAATATCCTAGATGCGATGACGTCTCGTGGCTTTCCACCATATCTACTTCGCATGATCCACAGTTACCTACATATCAGAATGGATATTTAGATATCAGACAATAAAACACTTGAGCGTGATATCTTTAGTGGGGTTCCTCAGAGTTCAGTCATGGGTCCCACATTGTGGAACATCTCTATGATGGAGTACTCAGACTGGAATTACCAGTAGGTGTGGAAACCATCGCATTTGTGTGATCTGGCACTAGTAGTGTGCGGGAAAACCGAAAACACGGAGTAACTGCTAAAGTAAACATTGCAATGAAGTTAGTGGGTGAATGGGTGGAAAAGAGTAACTGGCACCTGAGAAAACCGAGGCAGTTCTCCTCACTGGAAAGAGATACAGCCATCACCTTCCAATTACGCCAGAATAATACCGAAAGATTCTATAAAATCCTTGGGCGTTGTAATCGACAAAAGCCTCTCATTCAAGCAACATATCATAAAGGCTGCAGACAAGGCTCTCAAAACGGCTGCTGCCTTTGAGATTCTCATGCCAAATGTGGGAGGTCGTAGAAGCAGCAAAAGGAAGCTATTTATCCGCTATGCTTTATGCAGCTCCAGTCTGGGCAAATAAACTCAGAGTGAAAGGACTAAATAAGATGATGGCATCAGTACAACGAAGGCTAGCATTCAGAATATGTAGCGCATATAGAACAGTTTCAACAGAGGCTGCATACCTGGCATACCTCTTATTGATCTCTTATCGCTGGCATACCTCTTATTGACATCATAGTGCGAGCCATACTCGAAACGTATAACTCACGATGGAATCGAAACAAAACAACTAGGAGCGAGAAAAGAAATAGCCGCCACCGCCGAAATTTGGAGGGTATGGATTTGGAGGAAAATTTTGAGGAATGGCAACGCGACTGGGTCTAAGGTAGCAAAGGACAGTGGGCAAGAAACCTAAACAACGATGTAAAACGCTGGGCAAGGAGAAAACACGGAGAGGTGAATTATTATCTCACTCCGATGCTTTAAGGATTTTCTTCACAGGATAGGAAAAGTTAGTGACAGCCTCTGCGAATATTGTGGGAAGAAGACGGAGTTGCTCACACCATATTCACCCCAAGCTCGTTTCTGAAAAACAATGGCACTATAAAGTTCCAAAAAGAAAACGATGAGAAGGAACGGAAAAGAACTGGAAAACATGCTGAAACCCTGAACCAGTAATCCTGGTTAATGGAAGGGGGATGTAAGGGTAAAATACAATACACCACCACCTCGAAGTTATGCGAAGAGCGGTTCCGAGACGTGTGGGTTTTTCCAGGGAGACCTCTTGCTCAAGTTAACGAAAGTGCTTGCTACGGCCCCCAACCTGCCAAAAAAAAAGAAGAGTCTGTCTAGACTGTCCTCCTCGGTAGTGTAGTTGACAACATCAAAATGTCTAACAATACGGGAGACTTGGGTTTGATTCCTGGTCGGGGAGGCAACAACTAAGGCGGTTTTCGCTAACCGACCGGTCTGCCTACCCTGTATGAATGCGATACCGGGGTGGCACTTACTAAAATCCAAAGTGAAGGTTTAGAGAGGGTTTAGTGAGAACTTCCTCCAAAACCACTTAAAAAAAGTCTTGTCTATCTAGTCTTGTCTGTCTAGTCTTGACGATTCTTGATGTGTATGTTTGTCAATTGCAAAGTAGATTTTGTGTCTTACCATAATGAAAACTGTTTCATCCAGTGGGAAATAATCGTGGGCAGTAAAACTAACTTTTTGATGCATCATTTGTAACAAAAACATTTCCCTCTAAAAATGTATATATTTTAAACTGAAAGATGTTAATATATCCATACCTCGAATTTTAAAGTGTCGTCTCCTCTTACATCCATCATATTTAGAATTTCAGCAGTTCTTTGTGACTGAAAATTACTTATTAATTCTCTGTGAAATAACATATTTAAATTTATTAACGATACTAACAGATCTTTTTGTTGAAGTGCATGGTATCAAAATGAAAATGACTTCAAACAATAAAGCAATGCCCCAAGAGATATCAAAGATTATCAAAATCCATTCAGTTTTTGAAATGAGAGTATGAAATCCGTTCAAGATGTCTACAAAAGTCTTAATAATGGTTAACAAAGTGACCTCCGAAAATATATCATTCAACACTTTGGCGCTGTTGCAAAGCTCATTATGCATTCCACACAAAACTTGCAGCATTCTTCCTTTAAACGCTTCATTATATTTCAAAGGAGGATATTTTTGGTTTTCGAATTCTAATTTTTCGTTAGTCACCATATTAGTTATCGAATTATTAATTATGCGGAATCTTTGCCAGAGGATATAAACAAATATGGAAAACTGCAACATTATTAAGGAATTTATCAAAAAAGTCAAATTGTAACTTATAAAGTTTTCAAAACAAATCTTTTTGTTTTCCCTGGTCAATACACATGCAATAGGATGTACTGTTACTGTTGCTGTTATGAAGAAACAACGAAAAATTAGTATGTACTTAATTTGCCTAAAAATAGAAATAAGACATTAAAATTTAAAATTGGGGATGCTAGAATAATACCTGAAATTTGTTAATACTCCATATTTTGCCATATTCGTGTCGAATTTTACGAGCCAATTCAGAAACTGTACCGTTTCGCCCCTTTTAATAAAACTTATCATTGTGTATCTCATTCCCATTAAAATTCGTATTATTTTAATTATAATTGAAACCCAAATTTTGACTGTGTGCTCTTCAACATTGCTTATTAAATCGTAAATTGTGTAAATGAACGACATATAAATCACCGCTGTTGAAATTAAATAATATAAATTCGACTTTTTGACTTTTTCAAATGAAGATGTTTTCTTAGAATAATATACAGGAAATGTACATAATGCACGAAAATATTCCAGTATATAAAAGGTGGCATTTAATTTTGTGGACACTTGCTTAAACATGTTTTTGTTCAAACTCGGTTGTGAGTGAAAGGAAGTTCATGGATTGAACGGCTAGATTGATTCATTTAAATAATTTATTGGAAGTACATTCTGAACACACATAAATGAAATACTGATTGCCTTAGGGTAATTCGTGATATCATCTTGCTTATTTATTCAAATTGAATGGCGGCTGTAATGTATTATAGAGTATGTTATCAGGTATTCTATGAGAAGTTACTCTTTTGAACTTGTTGATGAAATATGGGGAGCCAAAAATTTAGGTCACTTAAGAAATTGCAAATAATTTGTTGTTTTCGTAGAATTTTCTGTTTGTAAGCCTGAATATATTAAAAATTATTAAACTAATGGATTTGTAGGCTAAATTAAATATTCAGTTTTGAATTGGAAAGCATAGTTTTATGATTTATTATGAAAATGCAACAAATTTACGTAAAATGTTGTTCGATTATTTGTTATGGGAAACCAAGAAAATGAAAAACAAACTTAACATAAATTAAAAAGAATAATAAGTTTAGGGCTCACATATAGTCCTGTGAAGTTAGCAACTGAATTTGCAAAAATATTATTACATTGGAGTTCCCGGCAGATATGAAATAGTTCTAGAGCAGTGGTTCTCAAACTTTTCGAATTCATGGAACACTAAACTCTGATATATTTTTAAGCGGAACATCTACAATATAATATAAACGTTAAGACAGGGGGCGCGGGTAGCTAACCTTTTTGAAACCAAAAAAGTAATAACAAACCAAAAGAGCAAAAGTATTTTTTCATTGAACATAATTTGTCGGTGGATGTAAGAATGTTTTCATCATCTCCTTGAATACTCATATTGACAGTAGACAAAAATATCAGCCAATATGCCAAATTATTGCAGCAATCATCATATTATTTTAGTTAATTCACAAAAATGTTTTGATTTTCTGTTTCAAAAAGGCAAGTAAATTCATTTTTGAATGTCAGCACCCGATTTAAAACCTTTCCTCGTGACAACCACCTCACTTCGGTGTGAAGAAGTGAAAATAAAAGAAAACTCATATCTGCTTCCATCGATGAACAAAGTTTGAAAATTCGGTTCTTCATCGGTCTCATTTTAATAAAATTAACCATAGTAACTACTTAGTCAAATACGTCACCGGTGTGAAACTGGCAATAACTTTCAGCAATAAAAATTTTGCGTAAAATTTTTATTTCAAAAGGTTATAACTTTCTTATTGATAGGGATTTTTCAAAATTTTCTTCACAGAACTGTTGCACAGTAAGTCACCTCATAAAATATTCCAACAAAATTTTATTTTCTTTTTACACATAGACATAATAATCATATTAAAGATCAACAAATATTCACATTTACTCACTTCTTAAACGCGGAACGTCAAAGTGTATTATTTTCCAAAATTTTCCAACATAATTTCCACAATCTATTAGGCCACAGTATTACCTTAATTTCTCAATCAGGAATTTTTCCAAAATTCCTAATAATAAGCGCACAGCGATTATTTAAAAAAGTGCATTCCACGCAGTTGCCATTTAATAGAAAAATCCAAAGAGGTAATTTTTTAAGTAATTTTTTAAGTAATCTGAAGTAATTTTCAACATTTCTCAATTTTTCTTTCAAATATCACTAGAGAATGAATGTACTTAATAACGAAATGAAACATTTTTCGAAATATAAAAAAACATTGAATAACGACCAAACTTAAAATTCAGCTGCTTCACGTAGCACCGTTTCATAGCCAGAACGTCAAATTGCAGTAAATTTTAATTTTTCTCAAATTATCTTTCATACATCACTAGTGAATAAATGTACATAGGCATGTGTAAAAGATTTTGCAAAAATTCGCAAAAGTAAATGTATTCCACCCCACTTTCGTTCGCCGGGCACTGTTGTATTGCAATAGTGGTAAATAGAAGTAAATTGTACATTTTCTCACATTTTCTTCCAATTCTCACCATGGGATAAATTTATCTACTTATCTATCCAAGCATTAAAAAAAAATCGTACAAATAATAAAATTTCACCAAGACTTAAAATACACCAGCTCGATGCAGCACTGTTTTATTGCTGGACCGTCAAATTGCTCTAAATTTTAACTATTCTAACATTTTCTTTCATTTCCTACTAGGGGATGAATATATCTACTTAACTGTATAAGCATTTAAAAAAAAATCGCAAAAATAATTGCATTTGACGATGACTTAAAATACACCCACTCGACGCAGCACTGTTTTATTGCTCGATCGTCAAATTGCTCTAAATTTTAACTTTTCTCATATTTTTTTCATTTCCTACTAGGGGATGAATATATCTACATAACTGTCTAAGCATTTAAGAATAATTGCATTTGACGATGACTTAAAATGCACTCACTCGACACAGCACTGTGTTATTGCTCGACCGTCAAATTGCTCTAAATTTTACAAATATACACTTTGACCCTATTCACAAAAGTATAGTAAACTAAACTATTATGCTCTAAAAAACTGACCTTAAAAACCTAAAATGACCTAAAAACCTTTGATGACACAGGATTATTTTTTTGAAAATACAAGAACGGAGGTAAATCTGAGGAAAATTAAAAGTGCACTATTACGATTTTGCAAAGATCTTTCACACATGCTTCCGTAGATTCATTCTCTAATGACATGTGAAAGAAAATTTAAGAAGAATTAAAATTTACTGCAATTTGTCGGTCCAGCAATAAAACAGTGCTGCGTCGAGTGAGTGCATTTTAAGTCATCGTCAAATGCAATTATTTTTGCAATTTTTTTTAAATGCTTATACAGTTAAATAGATATATTCATCCCCTAGTAGGAAATGAAAGAAAATGTTAGAAAAGTTAAAATTTAGAGCAATTTGACGGTCCAGCAATAAAACAGTGCTGCGTCGAGATGGTGTATTTTAAGTCTTGGTGAAATTTTATTTTCTATTTACCCCTATTGAAATAAAACAGTGCCCGGCGAATGAAAGGTGGGGTGGAATACATTTACTTTTGGGAATTTCTGTAAAACCTTTTACACATGTCTAGGTACATTTATTCGCAAGTGATGTGTGAAAGAAAATTTGAGAAAAGTTAAAATTTACTGCAATTTGACGTTCTGGCTATGAAACGGTGCTACGTGAAGCAGCTGCATTTTAAGTTTGGTCGTTATTCAATTGTTTTTTTATATTTCGAAAAATGTTTTATTTGTGAAATAGATTTACTATATGACTACTGAGATGTACTAACTGGGTTCTCTGCTAATAACTTTCTTTAACTGCTGTCATTGCTGATTTTATTTGTGAAGTTGCAATATTTTGTGATGAGAGTTGAAAGATAATAGAGCTACATTTTTTTCCATACTTACAATTAAATAAACTTGGACACCTTTACTTCTGTACTTTGATTTAATATTTACTTTCAGAACTTTGTCAAGGTGTAATTTGCCTGTATTATTAGAGGCGTCAATCTGCTCCGTTTCAGAGACATCCATGCGAGAGGTGCTGGGCCTTGCTTGATAATCATCACTCCCTTCAATATGAAAAGTACTTTTCTCTGCTTCATAGTAACTCGTTTGTTTAGTAACTTCTTCCATAGAAGAGTTCTACCGGGATCTGTAAGCAGAACTGTGCCGCGGTTTTTTAAATTTTCATTCAAAATAATGGGTCTCTTATTATTGCAAATATCTTTTGAACTAAGGTTTTTATCAAAAAATGACAAAAGGATCTTCGATAGAGCTCTGAAGGTGCTATTCAGATCCGTGAATAGATTTGCAATTTTCAAAATTCTTTTTTTTTTGCAAAATGTCAAATTTTGTAAAAAATGCAAAGTTTTTGTCAAAAGTGGTTGCTAGCTCAATTTTGGTATTTTCCTTTTTTTTTCGAGAAATTCTGCAGAACTATTGGAATTTTGTTCAAAGTACTCTGGAACTATTCCATATCTACCGGAAACTCCGATGAAATACAGTCGAACTTCCATAACTCGAACTTCTGTAACTCCAATTTTTATATAACTCGAATATTTTTAGAAATTCCTACGTTTAGATAGCATTTTACATATAAATTAATTTCCATAACTCAAATTTTCCTTAACTCGAATTTTTCCATAACTCGTAGTAAAAATTTGTACAATGGTAAAATTTTTCATATAAAATAATCTCTATAACTCCAATTTTTAACCGGCGCGTATTTTTCAAAATTTATGATGCCGGATATTGCCTACCATAAACCGCCGATTGTGTAATCCTCGGGCAGAATATCAAACATTTTATTTTTCATATTTTATGATCACCAAAAACTCGAAAAAAGCAAAACTAAGAATTTACCAGCGGGTGTGCTGTAGGAAGATTACGACAGAATATTCTCCCGAGCATCGGCAATCCATAAAGAGACGATATAACCGCAATTTGCTATATATTAATGAAATTTTAAAGTTTAAACTCGATGAAGTAAAAAGACGAATTGTACCGCGCATTATCTACTTTGGAGAACTTTGTAGATAGATTTTTTTTATGGAAAACATTTAAAAATTTCTTACTTTTTAAAAAATATATATAATATATTAATTAAAATTATTTTTAATTAATTATAATTTTATAATATCATATTATTAATGTATACATATTTCTTTTTTGTTAATAAATATAATACATATGTAAATATATACATATGTATTTACTTTGAATTAATTGTGTATAGCAGCGTTTCCCAAACTTTTCTTCGTGACCCGCTTATTTTAATATTTTTACTTCGTGACCCAGTACCTAAAATTTTTTATGAGTGTTTGTTAAAATGAAAGAAGATACAACAGTAGCTCCAACAAAGATTGCACGCAAACAATGCTAAACAGCATTACAAAAAATATATAAGTATTTATAAATAAAATAAATATTGATGTATAATAAAAATTAAAGAGTGTTGCTAAGAAAAGGATGACAAATTTATATATTTTTTAGAAAAACTAGTGTTGAAAGCCTGCTTCACACTTGTATGTGTTGATAACTAATGGGTAGCTGAACAGTTTACAAAAAATAATGAATAAGTACTAGTTTATTACAATTAAAATCAAAATAATTTAAGTTTGTGTTCTCTTGCAAGTCGCGGCATTTTGGGACGTTATTTGTTTTTAATTGTTTCTTCCAAGAATAGTTTGATATATTCCCAGAAAGTATTAAAATATAATGTATTTTTGCACACAATTAATATATTAAATAATGTCGATTTAATTTTATTTAGTTATATTTTACGTTTTCGTGAAAATAATTAAACTAAGTGTAAAACAAAAAGCAGCTAAATTTTTTAGTGTTTCTTTGCGACCCGGTATTTTTTTCCGTGGCCCGGTACCGGGTCGCGACCCGGCATTTGGGAAACTGGTGTATAGTGTATTTTACTCATTCTGTAGTTATGTATTTCTATAAATCCAAATTTCTATAACTCGATTTTTTTTCATTTATGGTAATTCGACTTAGGGAAGTTCGACTGTATTATATTTTTGCAAATTCGGTTGCTAACTTCACAGGACATATACCTGAGCACCTAAAAGTAGGGTCATGTTTCAGATATTTTTTCGTGTATAAAACTGATTTTTTTTCAAAACCATAATATACATTTTGAAGTATGGCATTTATTATAAATTGTGTGAAAAATGGGTTCGAAAATTTCGGGCGGTAAAAAAATTACCGTCGTTTTCCTGGGTGTGTTTTTGTCGACAGCCTTCGCGGTACCAGACGTTCCTCTCCCAGTTACAGTACTTTCAGTACTTATCGAGCCGGAATTTTGCGAATTCAAGTTATTCGGGTCATGGCAGTTATTTGAATAAAATTGGCTATTTTTCACCTTAAAATTGAGTAATAGGGAATATGCATGAAATTTAAATTCGCAATCAACGGAGAAGTCGGAATCAAAACAGAATCACACGACGAGCATATTATCAAAATTTTGAATCCGAGTCCCCCGGTACTTTCGGTTTTGAATTTAACGGCACCACTACACTGTTTACATTTTACGTATTCAGATATAGAACTGAAAACAGTGAAAAAATAATTGAGTGTTCTGTACCCAATAGTTTCCTCTTCAGGAACAAACACCTCGTGTTTATTTCTCAATTTCTTCACAGCTGTACTCGTACTCATTTCCTCTTTTTCCGCTTGATGTTGATTTGATGGTTGCTTTCTTCTTCTTTTTCACATCTTTTCTGAGTTTCCCACACTGGTGATCCTGTCCCGAACTCTTTCGTCGTTCCATTTTTGTAATATTTCCTCACTAACAGCGATCAATTTTAATACAACAGTTCGTCTCGACGAACAGCGAACGACTTGGCACTAAGCGTCGTAAAAAAGGCCTACCAACTTCTCGGAACATGCTCTTGCTATATAAAAGGCGATACATACGTAGAATCCAACAGGGGCGAGAACCCGGATCGTATAGCCAAACAGATGATAAAGGCCGCGTTATTCGTTGCTTACCCGGTCAATTACAAAACGCTGTAACTTCGTCATAAGTGCGAATTTCTTTATGAAATTTTCAGGGTAGACACTCGAATGATAGTACTTTCGAAGTTTTCGAAAAATCGATTTTCCCGATTTACCCAGGTATATGCGAGTCTGTAATAGCGAGTTTTTAATAGCGACATACTTTCAATTAAATTAAGAATTACATTTTGCTCAATGTTATTCCATTCCTGCAATAGCAACTCTTTTAGCTCTACTCAGCAGTTCTTGGAGCTGGTGTATGCCTTCGGATACGTCGTCCCAACTCACCCTAGACATGTTCGATGGGATTTATGTCTGGACTGAGTGCTGGCCATCCAAACCACCTAATTCCCACCTCGTCCAGATATTCTCTGACAATTCTGGCTGTGTGAGGTTTAGCATTATCTTGCATGAAAATGACATGCTCTTCCATAGTGACCATGAAAGGCTTGAAATGATCGTCTGGAATCTCCGTAATGTATCTGTGAGCTGTCAGAGAACCATTCCGTATAAAGACCAGTGCGTGCACGTGAAGTAATTCCTGCCCAAACCATAACCGAGCCACCGCCAAACGGAAGTCGCTTGTTAATGCAAACTGGAGCATATCTTTCTCCGGGTCTTCTCCATACTCGTCGCCGTCCGTCTGGCCCAGTGAGGCAACGCGACTCATCTGAAAATAGGACGTTGCTCCAGTCATGATTACTCCATGCCATGTGATTCCTGGCAAAAGCCAATCTTGCAGTTCGGTGCCGGCATTGTAATGGTAGACCTGTAGCCTTCCTTCTACAAGATAATCCAGCAGAATTAAGTCTTCTTTTAACGGTCCATTCTCTAACATTGACGTCTCTAACTTCTTGAAGTTGATTTCGTAGCATAACCGCAGAAGATGTTCGATTTCGCAAACTTGCGGATACCAAAAAGCGGTCATCTTTTCGTTTTGTTTGTCGTTTTGTTTGTTTGTTTGTTGCTGTCGTTGTTGCAAAAAAACCTTTTTTTTTTTTGCTCGCCAGTGTATGAAACTACCGCCTAAGGCTTGTCGCACACTGGGTCCGCTCGTCTCCGCTCAGCTCAGCCTTTCAGCCCAGAAAATATAAAACCTGTGTATTTAAATAGAAACGCACAGCTCAGTTTGGTTCCCTTCCGCTCTTCTCCGCTCCGTATCCTCTGTTTGTCAAGAATACTAGGCCGGAGGTCGGATGCTGGCGGATGGTTCACGCAGGTGCTACACTAACGTTTTCATATATGCGCTAAGGCATTTATGCAACCAGGATAGCAGCACATATTTAGCTCTCCCGGGTGAGAGGTGGAAGGGCGATTGAGTGAGTGGAAAAGTTACGTAGCTGAGCGAATGCAATATGTTTAAAAATGACGGAGCTGAGAGGAGCGGACCCGATCGGATCTGATGTGAGCTGAGCGGAACGGATCCAGTGTGCAACAAACCTAAACCTGTAATAATAATAGCTTTTCAAATTGGCAAGCTAATATATACACATTTTACTACATGTTACAATTACAATATAAAAATTTCGTATCCAAGTGTAACATTATTAATGAAAATCAATTTCTAAACAGACAGACCCTACATTGATATTTCACGACTTACAAGGGGACCGTATGATAAGGAAATCACCGATTCGATTCATTTTTAGTACACGCGTAGGTGATGACCAGGAGTATAACAGGTGCAAGTAGTAAGACGCAATACTCATCCGTTTCCGAGGAATTTATTAATTGAGAAATTAATTATTTTTTTTGCGTTCGTCTGCATTATATGTTAACAAAAATTCAACACGCGAGTGGCGCAACGGTAAGAGTCGCGCTTCGAAAGCGCGACGTCGCCGGTTCGAACCCGCCAGCAGGCTTGCTCTTCAAATATTTCACATTTTTTACAAATTCATGTGTCTTGAATATTGTTTATTTTCGAATTAATTGTAATAACTGTTTTTTTAGCGGGAAAAGGAATTTTGAAAAAATCATGCAGGAAATTTTCAATTTCTTTTTTTTTAATCTCTTAATTTCTACGTTATCTGCATTGCAAATAAAGTATTATACAAATCTTGGGAAGGGAATATAAATTGTAACAAATTCGCCAAGAAGATCAGTTATTAGTTTACAGTAATCAGTGACTCTTCAAGCATCGTTCAACATCGACTACGATACGTCATTGGTCATCAAGTTTATAGTTTTTATCTTTTGGTCATTAATAATTGTGAGATGTCTGATTTTACACGTAGCAGTGATATGGTGGGGCCTTCGATGGCCGAAGAAAGTGAACCTGATTCTAATTTCCAGACTAGTGAAGAGTGGAAAATACTCAAAACGGCGCTAGTATATTGTGAACAGCAGTACAGCGAGGGAACCCTCTGCGGTTATTAAAGAAGAACATATAGAAATCGGGAAAAAATTGTATAGTGCAATGAAAACTCTGGCGGAATATATAATAGTTGTAAGAGACGATCTTATTATGTTTGAAGAACTCGACGAAGAAGGTCTGTTTGAAGAAGTCGAAGAATCTGCATTACAATCAGACGGCGAATCTCCATTGGAATCAGACGACGAATACCATCCAGATAAAAAAAAGGTCGAAAATCGAAAGGGATAACATTCCGCTTGATTAAATTCGTTTGATGCCGTAATAATTATTGTTTTCCCAGCTTCTATGACGAATATCATCCAAGTTCGTGCAGTAATACGTCGCTCGAACAGGACGATAGTGAATAGGGTAAAATATTCACTATTTTCACTATATTATGGAAGAGAGATGTAAGGGGCAAATATTATAGCGACATCATCAGGTTATACGTGGAGCGATTCCAAGATGATCGGGTAGTTTTTAGGGGGGCACTTGACAAGTTAACTTAATGGTGCTTGCTACGTCCCGTTAAAAAAATATTTACAATTGATTCCAAAATAAACATTATTCAAGACAAATCGATTTGTAAAAAATGTGAATTTTTTTTAAGAAAAAACGCAAGCACGCTGGCGGGTTCGAACCGCCGCCATTGCGCTTTCGAAGCGCGACTGTTAGCATTGCGCCACTTGCTTGTTCAATTTTTGTTAACGTATAATGTAGTCGAACGCACAAAAATTAATTAATTTCTCAAATAATTAATTTCTCGGCAACGGATGAGTAATGCGTCTTACTACTTGCAACTGTTATACTCCTGGTCATCACCTACGCGTGTACTAAAAATGAATCGAATCGGTGATTTCCTTATCATACGGTCCCCTTGTTAGATTTTCACGATTTTAACGTTTTAAAACGTAAAAATTTTAAAGTTTCGCTAACAAAGCTTTGCTTACAATAAATATAATAAACATAATAGACTTTCAACTTTGGACCACATCGTACATACTTAGTTTTAATATTTACTACTAGTTGGTGTTTGAATTCCTTTAGTGATTAGGAATGTTTGGTTTCGACTGGAGGGTCATTGTACTCTAACAAGCCTCTATGAACAACTTTAGGACCTTCTGTAAAAATATAGAATCCACCCCAGTGGCAGCTACATTGCACAAAGCACTAACTAAGGATATAGTGAAAATGCCTCTCTTAAGAGACCGAATAGGATCTACACGGAAGACGAAGAGCAGAGAGCTCTCCTACTAGAAACACATTTTCCGGGATGCAGAAAATTCAAGGAAACCGAAGTTTTATGCAACCGCGGAGACCAAGTCGGGCTGACTGGAGGATGGCCGCGTCCATCTGTACGGAAAACCGAATCAGATGGGCTATCAGTACTTTCCAGCCATTCAAGGCCCCAGGTGTAGACGGATTAGTTCCAGACTTTCTACAAAAGAGAGCGAGAGAATTAATGAGAATGTATCATATAAAAATCTTTAGTAGTAGATTAGCGCTCGGATACATACCGGAGCTAATATATTCATACCAAATGTGAGGAAAAATGACACCACTCAACCGAAGTCACTTAAATCCGTTAGTCTAACATCTTTCATGTTAAAGACAATGGAGAAGGTAATTGTCAATTACCTTAGAATAACAGTGCTGGTTGGTGCACAACTTCACAACTGTCAGCATGCATACAGAGTAGGAAAATCCAGAGAGACCGCCCTGAATCAGCGGACAAATGAAATAGAAGCAGTACTAGATACAAAGGAAGTAGCGATATGTGCCTTATTAGATATTGAAGGATCTTTTGGTAACAACTCGTACAACGCTGTATTAGTATATTAAAGGATCAGTTCAGTAAGCGCGATTTTTCTGCACGCGTCCATGTTTGGAAAACGACTAGCGTGGCGAGGAGGTTTCTAATGGACAAGTGCTGAAAAACACCTCACAAACGAGTTTTTTTATAGTATTTTTTCTATTTTACGCCCTTTTTATGCCATTTCTAAATAAAAAAATCGCCCATACATATTTAGGAAATTTTATGGTAGTTGGAGACACTGATAATTGACATTTCACTGACACTTGAAATTAATTTAATGATTAAAATTAAAATGGGTGAGAAAGTATCTTGTACTCCACCTGAAACGCAAAAAATTGCTTTTAATGCGGTGAGCAATTTGTTGCCGGATAAATCACGTCCGCGATATGAAAAAGAATATAGTAAATTTAACGAGTGGTGCAATGCAAATAAGGTTACACTTTCGGAAAATGTTTTACTGGCTTGCTTCGAATTACAACGTTAGAAGTATAAACTAACTATCAAGTTTATGGACGATATATTCTATGTTGAGGTCCTGTTTATCTATAAATATGGATGCAGAAATATCCAAATATTATAAATTGCAGACTTTATTGAAACGGATATCTCAGGGCTATGCACCAGGGCTATGCAAGTCGAAGATTTTAGTAGAAGAAGATATTCATAAATTTATAAGGGACGAAGTCTTACCTGGCTATGAAGGTGGGTAAATTTGTATGTATGTAAAGAAAAATATAATTTTCATTAATATTACTCTGCTTAAAAACAGCATCGTAGTAGTCCGAGACAACGGACAACGGATACTATTTGTTTTTTTTAATTTATGTAATAATTTTGTCAAAAGCATTGGGAATCGACATTACAATTAAAAACATTAATTGTCGTTTCTTCTCTTATAGGTAAGATTTTGTTATTAGAATTTATAATATTGTTTTAAAAAAATGTATAATATTGTTAATAAATAAATACTTTTATTATAGAGCTACTCAAGAGTGTTTTAAACTGACTGTGTCGACCCAATCCGTAGAAAATACCATTATATGTATATCGCAGCTTTGTACGTAATGGTATTCATTTTAGACCGTCTTGATTATGGTGCGCTTAGGCGTCAGGAATTACCGGATATGTATGTCGACGACATAGAATACAGATCCGATTCAATCATTGTGTCTGTATCTTAACAATAAAATTAATTCAAAGAATGTTCGCAATTACAGATCTCCATTGGATTGAATTAATTAAAAAAAAAGATGCTAACTTACGTCCTAATAATGTTACTCATAAGAGATTTTTCTTAACTTTTCGTAACGGTCATTGTATTAATAGTCCAATTGGTATTAATATTATGGGGAGAATATCAAAAGACATTGCGACATTTCTCAAATTACCAAACTCCGATCTTTATACTGGACATTGTTTCCGAAGAAGTAGTGTGACACATTTGGCCAACCATGGTGGTGATTTGTTGACAATAAAAAATCATGGTGGATGTGGAAGTCTTCTGCTGTTGCGGAGGGGTATGTTGACGCTTCCTTAAAAAAGAAAATTGAAGTGTTGAAAATGCTTGGGTCTGAGCAAGCAAATACCAACTTACCTGGATGTTCTTCTGGTGCCCCACAGTTGCAATTTGATAGCAACAGTAATAGTAACAATAATGCTCAATCCAATCATCCAATGTCACTATAAATGTTTTTATGTTAAATTGTACCACTGATGGACAGAATTTGAATTTAATATGTGTTATATCGTTTATTACCATTTATTAATTAAATTTGTGTATTCGCGATTTCCACACGTCACATAACCTCTAAACTATCTCGCCGAGAATCTGACACTGACAGCTCTGAATTTCAGTGCCAACCTTGAAAAAATTAACTCATAACAGCACTCGGCGATGCATAACCGCACGCATATGTGTGCTGTTATGAGTCCATTACAGACGCAAAATAGAAAAAAAATATTAATATATCTGTTCTTCTTGTTCATTCCACTTGCTGTATTACTTTTGAATTCTTGTTATAATTTTTATGAATTAAATTTGAATAACTTTTTTCATTTTGTTTTTAGGATTCATCAAAGGATTCTTTTAAATTACCCGCACCAAAACCGCTCTTGCCAGCGGAGTGGTGCGAGAAATATCTCGAAATCCTTGTAAGCGAAGAAAACGGAAACGATTCTCGGAAATCTAGAAATCGTAGCATTATTCCAAGAAAGTCAAATCCCACCGAGAATATTAAACACAATGATATTTTTCCAACAAGTACACCTATGAAAATGTCACAAAAAAGAAATACTCTGCTTCTCACACCTATCATGTCGCCAATAAATAAAACTGTATCAAAAAATGAAGAGAAAATGATACCCAGCAGTACTAAAAATGCTCAAACAAATGATAACAAAACTAAAAATGCTCAAACCACACCACTTTCAAATGACGAGAATAAACTTATAAGTCCGGTAATATCGTCATTATCAAAAGATTTAACAGAAAAAAGAAGGTCATCCAGACTCTTAAAAAGTACTCAAAATTCTGAAAAAAATACCACACCACAAATGGCTGATGATAATGTCCAAAATAAAAATAAAAAATTAACTGTTAAGGAACCTAAAATAACAGTTTTGTCTGATTTAAAATTTGCAAAACGCTCAAACAGTAAACATGCAATAAAAAAAAAATCAACAGGTACTATATCAGAAGATGAAATAGCGTTTGAAGTTTCAACACATTCTAAAGAAATTAATTTGGTACCTTCAATAGATGAAAATATAAATAAAGCAGATGCTTCCCCTAAGATAGTTCCCCAAAAAAAAAGGGGTAGAAAAAAGAAAAACGCCTTAGAATCAAAAGAAACTAATTTTGCAATTGGCAGTAAAGAAACACCAAACGTTGAACCTGCTGATGGAAATAAAAAAGAAAATGTAAAGATCGTGAAAAAACGGAAGCCTGGACGTCCTAAGAAAGAAGTCAAGAGACTCGAAAGTATAACAAATGATTATTAAATTAACAAAATAAATATTTTATCTAATTCTTTGTTCTAGAATCGACAGTTTCCTATAAAGAATTTCGAAAGCTTTTTCCGGACGTTAAACCTTCGGAAAAAGTAAGATATAATGGTAAGAGTTTATGTAATTAACTAAGTATATTTTTTAATAACGGAATTATATTTTTAGAACGTCCTAAACGCACAGTTAGGCAGGCAAAACAAAACCAAATGTGTGAGTACTGATAAGTGTTTTTATTTAAATTATTGATTATTTTATATAGAATTGGTGAATCCATAATCATATAAACTTAATTAAGTCAGAACACAGCCTGAATATATAAATATATTCAACCTTTCCTGGGCTCTTACATTATTGAGTGTTTAATACTACCAGTTAGGGATTGCAATTCGGAATACCGGATCCTGTAATCCGGCGGATCCGGCATCGCTAAACGTTTACCGGATCCAGTACCAATATACCGGATCCGGTGATGATAATTTTTGGTAAAATATCGCGCTGTTGTAAGAGTAGGCGTGGTGCGCATGGCGCCACATGGTTTTTTCAAAGCCAAAATTGATTTTGTGATAAATAATGTATACTTAACGCGCGCTTTTTTTCAAAAAAATGCCTCTAAAACATTGGTCTGCATACAGTAAACATAGTCATAGGTCTGCGTAAACATAGTCATAGGTCTGCGCACAAAAAGTAGGTTGAATTTTAGGGTGCGCCTTATGCACCGGGAAATACGATATTTTTAGTAAGTTAATTAAACTATTTTCCAACTATTTTCAACTATTTTCCTCACTGGGCGACTATTTGCAGGTATTTTGGAAATCTAAAAACCACAAATTTCTCCAAAAAGTCCACATTTTGATAACCTAAAAGCGTTTTGTTAATATTTGGAAAACAGACAGCCACAGATGATTGAAAGTGAGGTTGATATCTTACAAAATTAACATTTGTAGACTCTCACTAGTTTCTTTACTGTGTGACTATTTGGAGGAATTTTGGAAATCTAAAAACCAAAAATTACTCCAAAAAGTACAAATTTTGAACGTCTGAAACCTTTTTGTAAAATAAGGCAGCTCCAGATCAATGAAGATGAGGTTGAGATTTTACAAAATTAACATTTGTAGACGCTATTTTCTTCACTGCGCGACTATTTGGAAGAATTTTGGAAATCTACAAACCACATATTTCTCCAGAAAGTCCAAATTTTGAAAATCTGAAACTGTTTTTGTAAATATTTTGAAAAATAAGGCAGCGACAGATTAATGAAGAGTAGGTTAAGATTTGACGTTTTTAAGGTTTGAGTGAAATTAACATTCATAGACTCTCGCTATTTTCTCTACTGTGAGACTATTTGGAGGAATTTTGAAAATCTAATAACCTAGAATTTCTCCAAAAAGACCAAATGTTGAAAATCTGAAACCGATTTGCTATTATTTTTAAAAATAAGAGCGACAGATCAATGAAGATGAGGTTGAGCTGTAAAACATAGGTACGCGTTATAGACTCACAAAAAGTAGGTTGAAGTTTAGGGTGCACGTTATGCACCGGCAAATACGGTATTTACAGTTGATTAAACTAAATAGACATTTAAATAGATATTATATATTTTCTATTTTTTTAAGTAGTTTTTAAGTAAGGTTTATTATGTAAGATCTAATTCCATCGATCCGGCCGGATCGGTGAATCCGGTCGGATTGAAAATGACAATATAGAGCTCCTGATAGTTTGAGTATATTTATATATTCAAGCTGTGTTTCGATTTTACGTTTCGATTTATTTTAAGTTTAGATTATTATATATTTTGTTTAAATGCATTTTCTGTTTCTAGTGGTTTTATTGCAGTGTTCTCCAGGTATTCTTGAATCTCCGAAGAAAAATATTAGAGACAAAAAAAAAACGATTCAAGAGCAGAGGGAGAAATCAGAGGGATATCAAGTTGATAGTGATCGAAACACTGATTCAGGAATATTTGACAATCCCAGTGTACGCCCTACCAATTCGCAAATAATTCAAAGTGAATCTATTGCAACGCGTAAAGATATTATTTCTGAAAGGAATAATGGAAGTACGAAGAGAGTTAAAGCAAATAAAAAAAAAAATCTGAACAGTAAAAGAGACAAAGATATAAAATTGACAAATAATGTAGAACATGAAAACAATGATATATTGAATGTGGATGAAGTAGATAATCTGCAGATAGTTACTACAACTGAAAACATTAATATGGACAATGGAACTGCAGGTGGTGTAGAAGTAACAGATAATGCAGAAGTTATAGACCCGTTACGTACTATCTCTTATGAGAATACAAGAAAGGAACTCTTTCCCAAAAAGAGGAAAAGTGTTATATTCCATAATGCTGGTTCAAAGCGATTAATGCGTCCTGAGAGAACAACAAATGTGAATTCTCATTTTCAAACTAGCCGTCATGAATTATTTCGTAAGTAATTCTATTTTTGAACTAAAATCGAGAAAACGAGAAATTTTTGGTAAAATTCAAGTAATCGTAGTGTATAAATCGTAAATTATTTGTATACATTTGCTTAGAAGAACTTATTTTGGATCGAGGGATCGATCACAGCTTACATGTGGATACACTTGGAATTACAGAAACTTTTTGACAATTGAAAAGTGATAATAACATCCACTTTTTGGGACAGCTTTACTAATTAAATCAAGAGAGGGACACGGAAATCTTCTGTAACTCTTTAGCACACAGCGCTCAAGATGCATTGTGTGAGCCTTACGCTACGTCAAAGCAAGTAACGAGAAAGGTCAAGACCTAATATGTCAGGGGCTGAAGGCCATAGGTTTATGCACTAGTAAAGTAACATAAGATTATGTTATTTTATTATATTATCTTATGTTACTTTACTAGTACATAAACCTATGGCCTTCAGCCCCTGACATATTAGGTCTTGCCCTTTCTCGTTACTTGCTTTGACGTAGCGAAAGGCTCACACAATGCATCTTGAGCGCTGTGTGCTAAAGAGTAACAGAAGATTTCCGTGACCCTCCCTTGATTTAATTAGTAAAGCTCTGACCCAAAGTGGATGTTATTACGGTAGAATTACGGTTTGCCGATTTCTATGCATGCAAGTTTATTATAATAAATATTTTTTTATTTCGATATAATGAAAATTTAATCAACTTTTTAGCTGGATGTATAAGGGAACCAAATTTCGTTAGATTTCAGAATTGCGGTGACATTGAGGTGGCACGAATGATGAAAGCGGACAATGTATCCTTTGGATTTCTTAAAATTGTACCTGGAGGTACAAAAAGTGAATCTTTTCTGCGAAGTGTATCAATGGTAAGATTACAAGTTACTAATAAATAACTTTTGAATATATAGAATATTTTATTTTCAGTCGTTTCTTGTTATAAGCGGAGTAGCTGAGCTATTTTTCAATAACCAGACAATAATATTTAAGAAATTAAATCGAATTTACGTACCTAAAGGTAAGTTCTCAATATCATTTAAGAGAATAAATTAATTGATTATGGAGATTTTAAATTTTATATAACGGATGACTGTAAATTAGAATTATCAGTCAAAGTTTCAGTCAGAAAAGCATACAAGAAAAATCCAAATTTAGGAGGTTCGAGCGAATCCCATGTTCAATATTTTTTATAAGTTTAAGCTTTGAAACTTTTTATATATGCAATCAATACTTTATGACTTGAAAATTTGAAAGTGATCTACCATTTACAAGGGGGCCCTGTCAACTCGTCTTCACCGATTTGGTCCAAATTTACAGTATATGTAGAACTATGAATGAAAGTGACGCAAGCGGGAGGGCCAGATGGCCAAGCGTTAAAAAAATGATGCAAACTGACAACTCATAAGCCCGCTATGTTAGCATAAATTTCAATGGCCGGTCAGCGCAGCGGTAAGAGCTCAGGTTCATAGTACGAGGATCGGTCTTAATGGTTCATTAAATTAATTAAAAATATGAGAATCATGCCGAGGAGTTTCAAAAAGGCAAACCTTTTTACAGTTGTGGGCACATATTTATATGAATCACTAATTTTTCTATATAAAAACAAAAAAGAGTTCAAAGATAGCGAAAATCAGCATGCAATAGAAACACGAAGAAAAAAAACTCACTATATACCACCTATGCATATTCTGATGATGACAGAAAAAGGGCCATATTATAATTAAAAATAAAAAATTAACCGTTAAAGTTATAAAGAAACAAATAATAAATATTAATACTAATAAAATAATGAAATTGACAAATTAATAATTACAATTAAAAAGATAAACAATAATAAATAATTATAATAATAAAAGAAAGTCATTTTAAAAATTGAAAAAAAGGGAGCTCCACGGGGAATCGAACCAGCGATCCTCATACTATGAACCCGAGCTCTTACCGTTGCGCTGACCGGCCATTGAAATTCATGCTAACATAAGCACAACTTATGAGTTGTCAGTTTGGATCATTTTTTTAACGCTTGGCCAACTGGCCCTCTCGCTTGCGTTACTTTCATTTATAGTCAAGCGCTACATATACAGTAAATTTGGGCGAAATCGGTGATGACGAGTTGACAGGGCCCCTTGTTAGTTTGTACCAAAAAAATTTATCCAAATCCAAAATGATGTTTTTTTTAAATTTTTAAACGCCATGCTCTTATGGCTGACAAGCTTCCGTCACGTCTTTTTATTAATTTCGATATTAATTTCGAAACTTCAAGGAATACAAACTATATGCATTAAACTTCGATGATTGTAAAACACGATAACATTAAAGCAATGTGACGTTACCGATGTAATTATTTAAATAATTAAAGTTTAAACTCTTTATTTTGAATCTTGTTTATCATAAAAATGCATATAATAATATAATGCCGATAGAAAAGAAAAAGATGGAAACATAGTTATATAGAGAGAAATATAATTCTATTACACTATTCTTTTCTCTCTCTGTACTATAAACTTTCTAGACATAATAAAGCGCTGTTGTCAAATCTTTTTATTATATCACCCTATAATTCAAAAATAACGTCAATAAGTCATTTAATAACTATTTTATTAAATAAATAATAATTGCCGATTTTTAAATTTGTTATGTTATTATAAATAAAAATAATCAAATTTAATAACTGTTAGGATAATTGAGAACATAAAAAAATTCAAGCACTATTTTGACTCATTAGTTACGCTCGAACTTCCTTAATATTATCTTTATTTCCGCTACGGGGTTTCTAGGGATCCATAGTGGGGTCTGTACATTCCTTTCCCTATTTAAATAGTGTGACAAAAATAGTATCAAAATAAAACTCAAAATCTCTTCTGCAATATATCATAATAAAATAAATTACTCAAACAAGCTTCTCTTGTCCTGCTCCTTCTTTTCCCTATCTAACCTTTCCCTCCTTTTCCATACTCATTTCATCCACTGTATCTCTCTTCCATCTTCATTCAGTATTTCTTCTCTTTTCCTTCCTTCTCTTTCTTTCATCCCTACACATTCATTCCACTGTCTCTCTCTCTCTGCTTGTAGCACATCCTACACATTCTTCTTTCTTCTTGCATCCAATAGCATGCAGCCCTTCTATCTCTTTCCGTTCATTCTATCTTCAAATTATTTGCTTTCTTCCCCACTTTCACTCTCAGTATGCCCTTCTTAAGTTCCTCTCTTACTATGTATCCCGGAGTTTCTCTGTCTACCCTGAACACGCGTCTCAGGTATTTCTCCTGCACTCTCTAATGGAAATAGGGATGGAAAGAACAAGAAGAGGTCTGTTCTTTCCATCCCTAGCATGTAAATATTATCGATTGGTGAAAACTATAAGTCTCTGTGGAGAGCGGTTCAAAAGGTATGGCAGCGTCAAATCAGTAGGAAATATGTGATTGTGTACAGCGAAAAAAAATATAAAATTTGTTTATTTGTTACTTTAGAGCGAAATAAACGGGAAAACAGTTTTCAGCACTTCGATTTCCTTCGTATAACAAAAAAAAAATCTAGAAAAAAATTTAAAAAAAAAAATCGACAAAAATTTTCATCATATCGTTCGAAAAATACATGCTTTATCGGTTTTTTGCGATTTTTTCGAAAACGATAAAAAGCAGCGAAATCATTTTTGGCACAGAGAAACTTCACGACAAGACAAACCAGTCGATGTGTAAATTGTCCGGAAATATTCCATAATTCGTCGATAAATTTCAAACTGAAATTTACCCGATTCTCGATTTGCTAAGTAGATATCTCGGAAACGGTTGCAGATAATTAAAAACGGATTGCGGCATCGTTTTCAGAAGGTCATTGTCCTATAGGTACACTAAGATTGTCCGCGAGAAATTCACGACTTTCCGAGATCTCCACCAGAGCGCCGAAATTTCATAAAAATTCAAAAAAAATAATCAATAAAGAGCTAGCGAAATATAATTTGCATATCTGTACTCAGCAGCAAAAATGCTTTCAGAAACGTTTTTAAATTTTGCTGTGACTCAAAAAATAACGATATTGAAAAAAACGATTTTCTCGCATTTCGTCGTTTCCGCGGTCTAGACTTCCCGAGTCGATGGTATTTCTTAACTGAAAGCTTCCCAGGGAATATTATATACGTTTTTTTTTTTTTCTTTTTCTTAAAAGTTTGGTTCGATGTGAATACCGGGTTTGCCGACCCTTCGAATACGTCGGCCTATTGGTAGCCTATTGTATTCTATCACATTCACACTTAGGCCCAGAAACCTGTTGTTATTGTAAATTGCGCTAATAGCCATTTTACACATTTGACTTCTGGAACAAATGCGGCCGGCGCTGGGGATAGAACTCGGACCTCTATACCTGTCAGTTAGCGCTCTATCATGAGGCCACGAGCGTCACCACTACACCACTCGCGCCGGCTATTATATACGTTCTCCGACTAATTTTGAGACGCTGAATCGATTGGTGAAGACTAGAAGTCTCTGTGGTGAGCGGTTCAAAAGTTATGATAGCGCCAAATCAGTAGGAAATGTTTGATTGTGTACAGCGAAAAAATATATAAAATTTGTTTATTTGTCACTTTAGAGCGAAATAGACTGGAAAATCGTTTTCAGCACTTCGATTTCCTTCGTGTAACCAAAAAAAATCACGCCAAAAATTTGCAAAAAAAAAATTCGGCAAGAATTTTCCATCATTTCGTTCGAAAAATGTTTTTTCGGTTTTTTCCGATTTTTTCGAAAACGGTGCGAAGAGCAGCGAAATCATTTTGGGCACACAGAAACTATACGATAGGACGAACAAGTCGATGTGTAAATTGTCCGGAAATATTCAATAATTCATCGATACATTTCAAACTGAAATTTAACCGATTCTCGATTTGCTAAGTAGATATCTCGGAAACGGTTGCAGGTAATTAATAACGGATTGCAGCATCGTTTTCAGAAAGTCATTTTCCTATGGATACACTAAGACTGTCCGAGGAAAATTCACGACTTTCCGAGATCTCCACTAGAGCGCCGAAATTTCATAAACATTTCTTGAAATTTTGCAGAAAAAAATTAAACCGAAAGAGCTAGCGAAATATAATTTGCATATCTGCAATCCGCAGCAAAAATGCTTTCAGAAACGTTTATACATTTTGTTGTGACTCAAAAAGTAACGATTTAGAGAAAATCGATTTTCTCGCATTTCGTCGTTTCCGCGGTCTAGACTTCCCGAGTCGATGGTATTTTTAAACTGAAAGCTTGCCAGGGAATATTATATGCGTTCTGCGACTAATTTTGGGACGTTGAATCGATTGGTGAAGACTAGATGTATCTGTGGTGATCGGTTCAAAAGTTATGACTACACAACGACAGCGACAAAAAAATATATAAATTTTGTTTATTTGTAACTTTAGAGCGACTGGAAATAGTTTTTCTCCCCTCTCTGAATCGTGCCTGATCGTCTGGGATTATTTCTCTCTTTTCCTCTATCCTATACTTCAGCCTCATTCAAAATTGCTGCATACAACTTGTACCCTGTGTTGAGAAGAGTTATTCTCCGGTAGTTTTCTACTTTGGTTTTCTCTCCTTTTTTGTAAATCAGGCATATTATCCCCTCTGTCCAGTTTTCTGGAATTGATTACCTCCCCCAGCCTCTCTATCGCCCTCTTTGTCACATACATCCACACTTCATTCTGCATTCCATCTCTCCTGGGTGCTTTTTATTTTTCAGGTTCTTCATCTGCTTCTCTCGCTCTTCTAATGTGATTTCTGTACCACTGTGAGCTATCTGTGACTTCCCCATTACTGTCTATGCTTGCTCATCTTCCTTTCTCCCTTCCTGGAACCTCATGAAATATTCTTCTCATTCTCATCTTTATCTCTTCGCTCACTCTTTCCTTTTTTTTTCTCCCTTTTTATATAAGGCCACACCTCTTTCTCTGGTTTTTATAGCTTTTATTTCTCTCTTGTTCTTCTCACTTCTGTTTATTCTTTTCTCTGTATCTTCTCAGCATTTCTCTAAAGCCACTCTTACTTGCATTCGTCCTTCTCCACTCCTTTAGCACCTCGGTTGCTTCCTTTTTCAATTGTTCCCATTCTTTATCACACAGTGGTCTGGATTTGAAAAATGTTGGCCAAAAATAGAATGAAGTTGATTTAAACGTGAAATGGTATATAGGGGTTTTCCAGGCCGTTGATTACGAATTTCATACTATAATTTTAAAATTAAAATGGCGGATCCAATATGGCCGACCACTTCATTAAAATGTTATCCAAATTTCATATAAATTGGTATATAAGGGTTTTCGAGTTCACTAAATACTAATTTTATAATATATTAAAATTCTAAATGGCGGATCCAATATGGTCGACCATTTCATTAAAATTTTATCGGAATTTCATATTAATCAGTACATGAGGGTTTTCGAGGTTACTGATAACGAATTTCATGGTATAATTTTAAAATTCAAAAAGGCGGATCCAATATGGCCGACTACCTTTTTAAAATTATTTCAAATAAATTGGTATATAAGTGTTTTCGAGTTCGCTGATTATGAATTTCATTGTTTATTAAAAAAAAATCAAAATAGCGGATCTAATATGGCAGAGGCACTTTATTAAAATTTGATCGAAATTTCATATAAATAGGTATGTTACCCCTACAATTTCAATATTGGTAATAACAATTAGAATATTACAATTGCGAAATAATAAAGAGTTTATGTAACAGTTATTATGGAAAAATAACCATAAATGAAAAAATAGAGATTTTTTTAAATTAATCAGTCGTTATCACTGTCGGGATAATTATCATGTTCGAAATCAAAGTCAACGTCAATGCTTATCAGAAATTTCTAGGAAACTTTCAGTTTTTAAACTCTCCCATCATATTCAGGGAAAAGCAAAAGCTCTAGGGCCTCTCATGACAATTTTTTTTTAATTTTTGGTTTTATTTTTCTAAAGCTCGAAATAAGTGAATCCGAAGATACAAGGAGCCAATGAAACACTAACACTACTATAATCTTCCATTGTATTTATGCGTGAATTTTGTCTGCAAAATTCTTCACGATATTTTTTATGTCCTTATTTCTGGCTTCCCGATAAAATGTTCCTCCAAACGCTTACATTGAGCTTCCAAGTATAAGTTCAAATCGTTCCGTATGATCTCAACAGTTCTCGACGAGAACAGATTATTTTATCAATACGCGATTCTAAAATGCAGACATAAAGCGATGTAATATTAATGCCGGTCCAGACGCTCCGTTTTGCACAACCTTTTGTCTGCGCAGTCTTAAGACGGAATGGAAACGTCGTAATTTGTAGAGCGTCCACACGGTGCAGATATATCTGTATATTTCGCACAGTTTTAGTGATATCGTCATGGAGGAGGTACTACTCTCGTCAATTTTGGCATGCTGTCTTGTTTAGAAAAATAAAAGATTGGAACGTCTCAAAAGTATCCCCCGTTCAAAGTGGTCGCGGAAGTGGCTTCTAAAAAGGCAGCACTTTCAGACTACCTTGGTGTCTCCTGATCATTTAGGAAATACAACAAATCAAAATACCACATAGATGGCTTGTAGATTTCGTCTTCTCCAGCCCCAGAACGATTCGATTTACTAATTTTTGCCAATTCCCAAAGAATTAATTTTTAAGAATTAAGTTTCTCTTTTTGTGGTTGCATCAATTTCTTTGAATTTTTCCACAAAACTATCATAAGCCTGCCCCTTTTTATACCTGTCACTATACTCCTTGAATTTGATACACCAAATGCATGGGAAACTTTCGTATAATGCAATAAATTCTGCGAGAAAATCCCGAGAACATTGCCGAAGGTCAGCCATTGTCGGTTAAGTTAAAATATATATCTTTATAGAGATATAATATATTAATAATAATATAAGTTTCTCTTTATAGAGATATAATATATTAATAATTATATATTAAATAAAGACGTACAAAGAAACTGAGAAACACAATGAATCGGAAAACGGAGCTACCGTCCACATGCGCCGATTTGTCTGCACAGTCCATGGATATCTATGCCCTTTAGCTCAGTTATCGCTGCAACTGTACCGTCTCCGCGCAGTTCTCATAACTGCGCAGTTTTTTTGTCTACATGCAACGTTTTATCTGCAACGTGTTGATCTGCGCAGACAAAAGGTTGTGCACAACGGAGCCTCTGGACCGGCCTTTAAGAAATTTGTTCATAAACTAACATACAATTTGCCCGGCGCGTCTCATGCCGGCCGGCGCTTCGTATTTCTAATCTCACATGTACAAAGGCAGCCATAACAAGACATCGTAATCTATATGTTCCATATCTCAACTTCTTAGACCCCGCTGGGGTGATAACTTTTTTGCTACATTTACGGATTTTGTTTTTACTAGAAAGACCGTTATGTAGAGACGTCTTTGACATGATTTCTAACACACGCGAGTATAAATGAATGAAAAAGTTATATATGTAAAAATTCTGCATACCTTCCTTTAACACCCTCTATCAAACAAAAACGAAAAACGACACTCCAGTAAATAGTTACACGCACTTGAATAAACAAAGATATTTCGGACCCGCTACACATGTACGCGCTGAGCCGACAAGGGTAACTTTGAACTCGCATAGCGTCTCAACCATAAAAGATATTCCACTTTTATTATAACATACACTGAAGCATTCTCTGCAAGATTCTTTTGAAATAAACTCATTCGGTGACTATCATTTTTTCGATTTTTGGCCTACTTTTTTCAGATTCAGACCACTGTTCATCGGTACAATAGACCTATGAAGGTTGCAGTACAAGTCGTCACCACCAAATCTACAATCTTTCTCTCTTACTCCTCTCCTTCCCATACTCACTTCTTTTTTTGTCGCTGCTTCTTCCAGTTTTTCTTTTAATTCCACTGCTATCTTCTCCACTTCTAGCTCTCTAAAACCTTTTGTAACTTCCTTCTGTATTCTTCCACTCCTTGTTTGTCCCACATTTTTATTATTAGCTTTTCTTCTCTCATCTCATTCGTTGTCCGTCTCTTCTTTCTATTTCTTCTATTTTTACTTCCTTTATTGGCAGGTGATATTGATTCTATTGACTTCCCTATTCTAAATTCTTCTATTTCTTCCTATGCCACCTTGTTTACCAGTCCATAGTCTTGCTTATATATGTTAATTCCCCTTCTTCATGTCCCAGTATATTCCCGATCAGTACCTCCCACCCATTTTCTTCTATCCAATCCATCAGCTTCTTTCTTGTACTTTATTTTTTATTTGTCCCTCCCTTCTCTCTTCTTCCAAGTTTCTCTCTTCTATTCTCGCGTTAAAATCCCTCCATATCACTCTGTTCCCTATTCTTCTCTGTTCTCCTTTATGTTTTCTCTTATATTTCTTATTGTTATTTTCATCTCTTTGCTGTATATTGTCATTAACATACATCAAAAATCTCTGGTGTTAAAATAGTATATTAAAGGACGAGTTCAGTAAGCGCGATTTTACAGCACGCGTCCAAGTTTTCTATTGGACAAATTCTGAAAAACGCCTTACGAACGAGTTGTTATAGTATCTTTTCTGTTTTGCGCCCTTTATGACATTTCTAAATAAAAAAATCGCCGATATGCATTGAGAAAATTGTATCGCACTCGGCGAGCCATAACTGCACGCATATGAGTGCTGTTATGAATCTGTCGTAGTCACATAGTGAAATCCATCAAATAGTGTAAAACAGCGTCTTTTCTTGATGTGACGGCAGATCATGTAGTTCATGAAACGACCGGTTTTAGGCGGCATTTTATTTAACTACGATTAAACAATCTGAATTACTTACCGTTTTGACGTTTCACGAAATAACTAAGTGCAATCATTTAATAGTATAAAAGTGCTCCTCTTAGCTATTCGTGCTCGTCGTGCTATTATCAGTTCTATTAAAAAAGAAATAAATAAACAAATAAATGTGTGGCTGTTTCATGAACTGCCTAGTCATATCGTGTAATACATGAACAGCTGTCATATCATGAAATGACTGTGTTTTACACAATCTGACGTATTACACTATATGACTACGACAAGTCCATTACAGACGCAAAATAGAAAAAAATTAATAAGCAACCTATTAACTACATTATTTCACAGTTTCTATTTGTGTTTGGTTTTTAATTTTCTGTAGATACAAACAAATAATTGTGTGGTAAAAATGAATGATATGTATTTTTCTTTTTTAGGTTCTGAATATTCAATTAGAAATGTTTCCACTGAAGAGGAGCTGCTGATGGAATTTTCTAAAATTAGTAAATAAATCTTATTTAATCTGTTACTTTTATGTATTTATATATTTTATAAGTTTGTACAATTAAATTAAATTTGATCATATATTTTAATTTGTATAAAAAAGTGTGACTGAAATCGTTGTTTTTTTTTCATCATGTTTGTTTAAAAACTTGTAATACTTGTGTGTAATTTGCTGGGACAGTTTATGTTAATTTTATTGTCAAAACTATACAAATATTGTCTTGTTGGCAGAAAGACTTCTGGACACTAGCCTATTGTAGTAGGGAAAGATGATGCGTTCGATGACGCCTTATGGAGAAATGCTGTACAAAATAGTACAGAACGTGGCCGAACGTGTATGTGTAGATGGCGCAGTAATTAGCAAGCGTGGCGAGAAAATTCAAAATGAGGGGTGGACATATTTGCAGATAGGGGTTTAGGGAAAGATAGTTCGTTCTAGGCCAATCCTCCCCCCGTTCTTGACCCGACCTTGACTTGACTTGACTCAAATTTTCCACAACAGCTTTTAATCAGCTTTAATTAGCTTTTAATCAGATTTTAATCAGGTTTATCATGTTTTAATCAGATATAATCAGGTTTATCCTGTTTTATCAGATTTAATCTGTTTTAATCAGCTGTAATCAGCTTTCAATCTCATTGGGCTAGGTTAGGTTGGGTTATGTCGCTTACATAACTCAACCTCACTTAGCCCAATGAGATTGAAAGCAAGGAAACAAACGCGCAGGCTGGAGAACCAATGCGATAGCTATGGAAAACCTGGCAAAAAATCTGCGATCGATATTAGAAGAGAGAAAGAAAGAAAAAGAAATAATAAATACCGCGGGCGAAGCTATGAAAATGATCACTAAAGCGTGCAACTTGTGCTTCTCGAAACGAAGAAGCTCAGAAAACCAAAGGAAGAAAAGGAAAGACTGAGACAACAATACAAAGAAAAAAGGAACGAGCTGAAAAAAGCTATAAAAAGACAGAAAGAGAAAGCATGGAGGGACCTGATAGGGGAACTGAACTACGATATATGGGGAGATGCCTATAAAATAGCATGTAAAAAACTGAGGGTACTACAAAGAATACCTCCGCATCATCCTCCTCGACGCAGAAGCGGCAGTTCGGCGAATCGATTATTTTAAATCTGTGTAGATACTTTTGGAAGTCCCCGTGTCCTGATATGGCTTGTGTTGTGTAGCTTGTGATTTCTCCGTGCTTTCGCTCGGTCCATGTTTTTGACATGGCTGACGAAGATCTAATGACGGAAGAACAAAAACTGTTTCCTAAAAACCCAAAAGTAATCTGGAATAAGCCGTGGGTAGAAGAACAGGAGATCCCCCTCTTCACTCTGGACGAAATGGAAAGAGCAGTACAAAGGACAAAAACGAACAAAGCTCCAGGCCTGGACAATATAACACCGGAAATCGCTAAAATCTTTGCCGAGACGCAAAAAGAGTACTGCCTAGACGCCATGAACCACCATCTAGTTAAAGGCGAGGTACCAAGGGAGTTGAAGAAATCGCGGCTGGTACTCATCGAGAAAGGCAGAAAGAAGGAAAATACTACTACCAACTACTACCTATAGGCCGTTGTGCCTTCTTAATACAATGGGGAAGCTACTCGAGCAGTTGTTAAACACAAGACTAACTGAACAAATAGAAAAAAAAACAGGGGGACTGGCAGATCTACAATACGGTTTTAGAAAAGGAAGAAACACAATAGATGCGATGAGAAAAGTGCAGGACATTGCAGAAAGCGTAAACAGCGGAGCATATAAAAGACGAAAATGCTGCTTGCTAGTGCTACCTGGAAGAAAGAACACTACTGGTAGGGAAAAGTGGTGAGAAAGAAGTAACGTGCGAAGTTTCCCAAGGCTCTGTCCTGGGACCCACGTTGTGGAACGTTTACTACGATGGTGTCCTTAAAATAGAAATGCCAAAAGATGTAACCATCATAGGGTACGCAGGCAGATGATATAGCATTGGTCGTTAGCAGTATGACGGCCAAAAAAATTAGACAAACAACGGAAACGATAGTGGGAAGACTGAAAGTGCGGCACTTGACGATAACAGTGGGAAATAATGACATAGAGACGATTCCTGCGACAAAATATCTTGGGGTATACTTCGACACTGACCTTAGAATGACAAGACATATTATAGAAACTGTCAAGAAAACGGAAGGTACGGTCAAAAGAATAAACATGATCCTGCCCAACATAAAGAGGTCCAAAGGAGGAGAAAAGGAAAGTACTGACGACAATTGTGCACCACACTACTATACGGAGCACCGATCTGGCAAAAGACGATCAAATTTAAAAAATATAAAAACATATTAACAAGAGTCCAACGCAAACTACTAATCAAAATAGCACAGGTATATAGGACAGCTTCTACCGAAGCGCTACAAGTAATAACGGGAACACCACCTGTAGACCTCCTAATTGAAGAAAGGACCAACACATACGACGCAGGATCTGAAAACAGAGGACAAGACAGGGAGAAAATAATAAATAAATGGCAGGAAAGATGGGATAGCCAGCCGCAAACAGCCAGATGGACAAAACGACTCATACCGGTGATAAAAACATGGACCGAGCGAAAGCACGGAGAAATCACACGCTACACAACACAAGCCATATCAGGACACGGGGACTTCCAAAAGTATCTACACAGATTTAAAATAATCGATTCGCCGAACTGCCGCTTCTGCGTCGAGGAGGATGATGCGGAGCACACGATTTTCAGGTGCTACAAATGGGAAAAAAACAGAAGGTACCTTACGTCAAAAATCGGAAGAATACTAACGCCGGAGAACATCATCAACCTAATGCTGGAAACACCTGACAATTGGAAGGATATCGAGGATACCATAAAAGAGATTATGGAAAGCAAAGCCCAAGACGAAAGAGATAATATAAATAAATACAGAACATTCTGTTAATCCTACACCCCAAGTAATACTTGACGGTCTCCGGGGTGCAAGGAGTAGAATTGAGGAGTGGGTTTTTTAGTGGGTAGTCTAGCCACGAAAGCGAGTAGTCCCGCACTCCTCAGAGCAATTTAGAGCACTGCGGGCGGGCTGTACGTAAATGTATTTTTCCCCTCCTCCCGAAGAAAAAATCCCAATGAGATTGAAAGCCGGGGCCCATGCCTCGGGCGGCTAATTCAAACATGGCAGACAAATACAATGTTTTCACTACGCATATATAATAATTTGTCTCGATAACTTCTCAATAGTTTTCAAGATATTTTAATTAACATCTTAGCGGCCAACCAAAATAAATAAAATTTTTAATTTTTTATATTTTAATATTTTTATTTATTAACAAATTTAGCTATCAGCCGCTCGTCGGTTGGTAACTTGAGCGGACGGTTAGCGTGCGTGCGAAAGGGATGAAGCTATATTTGGAAACTCCTTCGTCGATCTCCGTCTACGGAAGTGTTTTGTTTCAAACATTCAATTTGTGTTTACTGTTTAGTTCTTATCGATCAACCGAACATAGATCTGTTCCCATACAGAATATGTATCCCATACAGAATGTGCCAGGTAATTCGATGTGTAAAAAAAAAACAGATGTGTAAGATATAAAAATTTTCTTTGATTTCATAGAAGTTGCTGGAAAGACAGGAAAGTACATTTGTCAACAGAGAAAAATGATAGTTGATACTTTCGTATTGGACAATATCGTGGCCAATCTTATGATAATGGGTCCAATATGGTTAGCATCTATAAAGAAGTACAAGCCAGGATTGCAGAAGGAAATGAGCTGGGCGAGTTCGTACCCTGCTTGGCCCACTTCTTAAATCTTGGCAGAATGGACACCTACCATTCTGTCGCATCATGGGGAAGCTAAAAAACCTAGTTGGACTGATTCAAAAAGTATATTGCTTTTTTTGTAGGCTCCACTGCTCGGTGGGATATTATGAGAAATATGTTAAAACCAATTTAAAAGGAAGCAGCCAGACGAGATGATGGTCGGCGAAACATGTTGCTGTGAATGCCCTGTTAAACAATTTGCCAAAAGTAGTGGAAGTCTGGGAAGAAATCTTGGAAGATGTCTTAAAAGTGCTATAAAGATTTTTAAATTTATTCTGCAATTGTCGATTTGGGCAAATATTGTCCGCGAAATCAATCGAGTAAATATCGAAATGGGCATGACGACAGTAACCAAGAATCGCAAAAATGTTGTGTTTACCTAATGTGAATAATAGATTGTGAAAAATGTATTTAGTTTCATATCTAGTACGAGATTGATAATATTTTTAATAAAACAAAACTACAAAATACATCAGTCCGCCATGATAAGTTACACACCAATCAGAGTGAATTACTGTTTTACTGATAAAACGCGTTAATACACTGATAATAACGTCACGCGTTAGTAAAACTCGGAACTTCGTACTCGGTACGAACTTGGACGATCCCTGCACTTTCAAGTTAATAAAACATTTTGTTGTAATAATTTTTGTCAGTTAATAAAGTACGAGAAAGACTATGTGATACAATAGAAATATTATTCATGCACAAATTGCTGCTGAAATACAAAGAAAAGTCCTGTGGCACTTTCTTGCAAAAACTTGTATTGACTGATGCAGATATAACAAAAATTGAGGAAGAGACAAAACATAGGAGCTGCCTTTGGCATGAATTAAGATATGGTAGGGTGACGACTTAACGAGCATATGAATTTAGTAGGTGCAAAACCAGTGATGGAACGCTGATTGCTTTAATAATGGGAGGAAAAATCCCAGACATGCCTGCAATGAAACGCAGTAGAATGTTTCAGGATGAAGTGAGGATAACCGTCAGTACATATAATGTATGCAATAAATAATGTGACCTAATGGTCTGTAAAAAATATCCCATGATAGCAGGATCACCAGATGGTAACTGTGAATCCAGCATAATAGAAAGTGTCCAGTAAATGAAGTGAAGACTGAAAAATTATGTAGAAAATGGGAAACCGACCCAAAAGCATGTGCAGATGCGGGTATAGTAAAGAATATGGTACTCTCCGATAATCGGGTTCCTCGTTTTTTTTACCTGACTTAATTGAACAAATCGTCTTGACAGTGCTTTAGTAAGCGCGGCAAAGTAAAATGAAGCTTCCAAGTTGTCCGGTTAAAGAAATTTTTGGGTTTTTGTAATAAAAAAAAACTGACATTTTAAACACAATAACTGACGTGTATGACTGGTTACATAACAAAGAATGTGCATACAACTGGGTAAGCGGCGACAAATTTAATTTTGACAACATAATATAAATTATTTTAATTTTTCTGCATCACATGTTTTCGTCAAGTATATAAAAATGGTTTCCAGAAAATATTTGTCCATCTGGATATTCAGAATGTTTTAAGAGATCCCGACCAAACAATTAAAAAATTAGTTGAATGGAAGTTACTTACTTACTACTTATTGAAGATATTTCGGCCGAGGGGCAGTATATGTGTCAAAAATGTGAGTTGAAATGTGAGTTAAATGTGATTTGTTGATTTGATGTGTATTTTGACCCTGAGTCGGGATATTTATAGGTTATTATTTTTATTATCATATGTTTAGTGGCTTCTAATATATTCTTTTATTTTGATTGGAAAACATAGTAATTGTTTTATTTCAGGTTGGATGGTTTTCGTTGTGTCTGTCGTCATAAGCTGATAAAGCGATCACTGTCAATGATACACCCTGTACCTAAAAAAGAGACAAACGCAATGTATCTTCAATAATGGCAATTTGGTCCTGGCAAAGGAGGTACCCTTGCGGAACTCAACGGTGTGGTCACACATTTTTGGTTCTTGCTTTATCTTTATCACCTTATGACGACAGACCTTATACACTTTAGAATTCCTCGGATTCTTTGGATCCCTAATGTTTTTGGTCTATTTACTAACATCTGACGTCACAAGCAGACGCCATGACACCTGCGATCGTTTTCGAGCTCATTTTAAACTTTGAATTTCAATTGCTTTTTTTCTAATAAAACTGTTTCTTGCTGAAATAATGTATATTTTTGGAAATAGTAGGTACTCATGCCCAGTCAACAAAAGAATCGCTGTAATGGATGGCCTGCTCAAAACGTGAGATCAAAAAATGAGACAAAATTCAATTGAATATTGGATAAAAGAGGCTGGAGAAGTTGCTGAAAAAAATGGCGTTGAGCCATTCTGCCAAATAAACGAAATTTTGAAATGCAAAAAACAATTTGATGAGATGTGTTATGACGAATTACGAACACTTCTACCTGCTCAGCTCTTTTCTAAAGAAATAATTTCATCAAATCATATCAGAAATTCAAAATAGGTTTGATTGTGCTATCATGTTGAATTTGAATTTTGCATTTTTCAATGGTACTGAAATTTTGAACTGAAGAACTGCAAATGCATGGAGCAGATCTGGCTTGAGAATACGAGCGAGATTTAAACGCCGTTGAATTCTGCCAAGAACTCTACGTTTTTAAAAAGCAAGAGCGTCTTTTTCCACCTTTATTTGGTGATATTTGGTGAAAAGGCTTATGGTTTCTATCTCTTGCAACAGATCTATGCGCATGATTTGCAGGATGCCTTTCCTAATATTTGTATTGCTCTGCGAATTTACTCTACGCTTCCTACAACATCCGCAAGCTGTGAGCGAAGTTCTAGGAAACTAAAAGTTATTAAAATTTATGTGCCATCCTCTATTTACAAGGAACGTTTATCGATTCTCGCAATCTTAGTGATAGAAAATCGAAAATTGCACATGAGATTAATTATGACATGGCCATAGATTTGTTTGCAGAACAAAAGGCTCGAAGAGTAAAATTGCAATTTCAATTAGCAATACAATAACATGCTTAATTGATTTTTATTTTTAATCTTACGTTTTATTTCAGACCCTAAAACAGGGGTCATCAAATGACGGACCGCGGTCCGGATCCGGACCGCTGACCTATTTTGTGCGGACCTGTATTACTGAGTACGTAATTTAATAAAATGTATCCCGCACTTTGTCTTCACCGTTGTCATCACCGTTGTATCGGTGGTGAAGCGCGCGGTCCGCACGAGGCCGGGGGCACCAGCACCACGCTTCAAGCCACCGCTCGTTGGCAGTGTATTGCTTACCTTACGAACTAAATTATCTGCTTACATTTGCGAGTATTTTTTACTATGGAACCGAACAAAAGAAAGGTGGAAGTCGAAAATAGACAGTTTTTGTCAGAATGGACCGATTTATATTGCTTTACGCTGCCAAATGGTGCTGGAGCAGTACCAATGTGCTTCATTTTTCAACAAACAGTGGCGTTAATTAAAAGCTCGAATATTGAACGACATTATGATACTAAACATAAATCATTTGTCAAAAAATTTCCACTTGGTAGGACCTTGCGTAAATCTAAAATTGCTTTGTCGAGACAGGCAATGTTCTGTTTGAGAACAGAAAAGATATTGTTGATACTATTGTATGATACTATTCGACAGATTCCCTTATCTGCGTCTTCTAACACAAGAAATACACACGTTTTGTCGGAAGAAAATCACTGTGACGTGAAAGGGCAGTTAAATAATGCAAACTAATACCCCTTGACTATGGATGAATCATGCGACGTGACTGATTAGGCACAAGTGGTTATTTTTGTGCGCTTCCTGGATCAAATGAGAGAAAAAATTTTGTTGACGAGATGTTGGCTATTTTGCGTTATTAGGAAGAGCCCGAGGAGAATATATGGACAACGCGGTGATGGATTATTTCGATAAAGATGATTTAGACCTGAAAAAGCCTTTAAATACTGACGGTGCGCCAGCAATGGTTGGGACTAAAAAAGGACTTGTTCATCTAATGTGGACCATTGCAAAGTTGTAAGCTGTGCTTTGCTGCAAACTTAATAATAATTTTGAGAGTATTGTGCAAGAAGTGATTAAAATAAAAAGTAAATTTTCTTCACTGTAAAAATCATCACTGAAACATCGTAAATTGAAATTATTTCTTGAAGAAGTGGATGCAAATCAACATATGGCGATCTACTGTTGCATAATAATGTAAGATGGTTATGCAAAGGATAAGAGTAATATGGTGCGTTTTACAAAGATTGTTCAGCATTTTAGAACATTTGACGACATTTATCTTTAACAGTGATCAGATTTCAGCAAATGCCTTTTCTAAGCAAAAAAGAAAATGTAGCTTCGTTTGTTTTCTTAACGGATATTTTTAAACATATTAATTATTTGAACCTTAAACTTAAAGGCAAAGGAAAGCTTATATGGGAGCTCAAGTCATCAGTTATATGGGAGCTCAAGTCATTAGTTATATGGGAGCTCAAGAAGTAAAAAGCTTTTCACGAAAACACGATCTTTTCTATAATAACCTTGGTAATGAATGCCTGTATTGAAATAAAATAATCAGCAGAGGCAACGAAATTGACGTCGTTCAATACATAACGTTCATTAAGGATCTTAAATCGGAATTTGAAAACAGATTCGCAGATATCTAGAAAATTGAGAATATCGTCGGAATCGTCAACAAAATTTACTCTCTGCATCCTGATGGTGAATGGAACGAAGCCGACATGTTTACGGGAGTAATAAAGCTACTCTGCAGATGGAAATGATCGATTTCCAAGAAAACACCGTATTAAAACACAAACTTGCGGAAGTTCCTTGTGAACAGTTTCGGATAAAATTTAATTCTGGATAAAATTTGTGTGTGGTAATAAATACCCATATCACGTGTATGGTAATGGATTAAAAAAGCCTTCTTACTATGTTTGGGTCAACATATATGATGAACTTCTGATGCACATCTCGACTTACTGATGAACATCTCAAGGGTTTAATGACATTAGCTTGAACCAACTTTACTTCAAACTTCAGATAAATAGTTCGGTAAAGGCAAAAGATGTCATGTCATGTCAAAAAAATTTCACATGCCAACAAACAAACAACTGTTATTACTATATTTTGCAGTAACTTTCTTTCTGCATTTCCCTCAATATAACGACTTCCATTTCAACGGGTATTCTTTTACATTCACTCATTGCGTTATGTACCCCTGTAATATTTCTTTTCTCGCCTTACAAAATCCACTGTTTTCCGCCGGTTGCATCTTCCATCTGTAATCGTTTGCTCCTACCTGTCTCCCACTCTTTTTCCAGTATACATGTCTCCACCAGTCCATTAAATTGAAACTTCTTGCACTCGCTACCAAATTTACTGCTTTTCTCCGCCGGATGCATCCTCCATCTGTAATCGCTTAGAAGATTGCACCTGCATGTCTCCCATTCCTTTTCCTGTAACAACGTTTCCAACAATCCGATGAACTGGAACTTCTGTAAGAACCTTGTGAATGCTCCGTCTCTTGTTTTCACGTTTTTTTCTTCAAATCCGCCACATTCTAAAACATTTAAAAAAAATTGAAATTGACGGGAAATGGATGCCCTGGTCCGAAGAGGCAAACAAACTAGTAAAGTAATACCTAATGAAGAAGGGGCAGAGGCAAATATATGAGAGGAAAACGGATAATACTTATTAAAATCTTGCCCCTTCTTCATTAGGTATTACTTTACTAGTTTGTTTGCCTCTTCGGCCCAGGGCATCCATTTCCCGTCAATTTCAATTTTTTTTTAATCCGGTGGCAACTTTCTTTTTTAACGTTGGCCTTGCTGAGCAATTCCTTTTGAATGTTCTGCACTTTTTGGGGGTGTAATCATCCTTTATAAAAACTTATACCTTTGTTACAAACAAAGGGTTTGGTGCCTTTTAGTTTGTATTTCTTACCCATAACCTCCTTCTTTTTGTCCCAAGCTTGTAACTTTACAACAATAGTTCCTTTATTAGCTCCATTTTGAAAGCATTCACGATTTTTTTCCTCCTTAGTTCTCCTAGTTCTCCTTAGTTCAATCCTCCTTAATTCCTTCGAAGATTTTCTTTGCCTCATCTCGCCAAGCCCCTCCTTCAATTCAAAAAATTAAGATATTTGCTATTTCTCTCCTTAATCTCTTCTCTTCAGTCTCTTTTAACCCATTCCAGACCGATTGCACACCGTGTGTGCAATTGATTTCCGAGACTATAAGACGGCCTGCACACCGTGTTTGCAATAACCAAAAATTCTAAAAAGTTATCTGTAGCCTTTACATGTAAAATACTATGAATACGCATGCAGCGCAGGCCTAAGGCAGTAACATCAGGAGTGCAGGAAGCAACCAGTGATAATGAAAATGATGATTCCATGTTTGCAAGAAATAGAAAAAAGAATTGAAATTTTGTTATCATGGATAGTGATTTAGAAAATGAAGAAAACATGAATGTGCATATTGAACTATTAGATGATGAACATGATGAGGTTTTTGAAGAAAATGAGTGGGACGATTGTACTGACATTGAAAGTGAAATTGAACAGCAGCAAAGTGAGCTTACAGAAGATACAAAAACGTGGAAAGATGCTGGATGGTTCTCTTGCAAAATTCTCTTGCAAAAGTTACCAAATGGAGGTAATCCGTACGATCTTTTTGAACTTTTATTTGATTATACCTTTTTCTCTTTGATTGTCAAAGGAACAAACAAGTATGGCGAAATGAGTTTAAAGGAAAAATGGAAGAACTATCAAATGTCCAATAGTTGATAATTATTGGAATAAAAGCGAATAATTTGGTTTTCATTGTTTTTCCCAACACATGAATAGAGAAAGATTTCAAAATGTCTTACGATCGCTTCATTTCTCGTCTGATAATAAAATTGATCATCGCCTACGGAAAATAATTCCAAGAGAACATTTAAATGGTACATCAAATTATGGATTCATTTAGTTGAAACTTTGGTTTTTAATTCCCGCAATATTCATTATACCTTACATTGCACACATGGCGATTGAACGCTCCTCGCAATAAAATTTTTCCTATGAGCGAGCTGCACACCCGGTGTGCAATGCTCCTGGGGACCGTGTTCGAAAAAAATCGTCGTCTCTAATGGGTTAAGCTACTCATTTCTCTTTTCAGCGCACCACATTCTTTCTCCCACCTACACTCGGTTCTTTCATTCCCTTTCTTAACTGACTTCGCTTCGCCCTTCAACTTCTTCTTTCTTCTTTACGTGCCATGTCCTCCGAGGACGTCGGCAATCCACTCTCCCAGGTTCTTCAGCCAGGACGTGCGTCTTCTTCATGGACCTCTTCTACCTTGGATTTTGCCTTGTATGATGTTCTGCAAGATACGGTATTTCTTTGATAGTGCTGTGTGCCTTGCCTGCTTCGAACAAGCTTCTCACAATTCCATGTTGCTATTTTAAACTTCTTGGTCTTTTGACCATTTCTCACATTCTGTCTTGCTAATCTAATTTTTGGATTATTCAATTTTTTTTCCAGCGGAGATCCGAGTTGGGGAATTGAAGCTCCGGATAATTTAGGATTGAGTATTACCATCATGATGATTTTCCTGGAGATATCCGTACGGATCTTTAATGCAGTGCACGGAAAAATGTACACTTTAAAGGTTACAGTTTAAATAGTAGCTTCGGCCTTACTAATAGAAATTTGTAAAGATTGCAGTCGCACACTGTAATCTTTAAAACTTATTTACTAATAATATCGGAAACTGTAATTTTAACAAAAGCAATTTCAAGTTTTTACAGTTTCAAATTCGTAAGGCCGCTGCTACTATTTGAAACTGTAATTTTTAATGTGTACTTTTTTCCGTGTGGTTTTCCGTTGCCTTCTGCATTCACATGCCGTTGATCAATGTTGATTCATCCGCCTTTTGGAATTATTTCTAATCCGGACGTGGGATTAGCCAGTAGCTGTTGGCCGGCAAGAGGTGACTGCTTATTCCGGCAGTCGTTCGGTCGACAGAGCCTCGTTGGTTATGCAGCAGAGTATACCACGTGCAGGTGAGGTTGTCATTTGGGTTGTCTAATCACTATTCACTAGTGCCTAATCACCAGACCAGACATCACCCCTTATACCCCTTCGACTGCAAAATCGTATTCTTTATTTCATTATTCTCATCCCAAATTGCCCTTAATTCTCCTAACAATTCCTTTCTCCAGTCCTTTTCCATTTCTTCCTCTTCATTCTGTTTCTTCTGATAAGAATAAGAATTCTGTTAATAAAGACAGACAAAACTAGACAGACAAGACAAGACTAGACAAGACTAGACAAGCGTGACTAGAGAGTTAATACTAGAATCCAAACCAGCCACACAAAACTAGAAACACTCAACTAGACCGACAATTCTGTGTTCAATTCATTAATTTCGTAATTTATGAACGGTAATCTGTTAAAACTATGTCATAATAATGTTTAAATAAATAATACATGCTGGTAATCCTAATTCCAGTTTCGCAATGCAAACGACTATAATTAAGGAAAATTCCGCATAATAGATCAATAAATCTAGATTAACTTCAGCTCCCTGCAGATTATTCCACATTATAATGCTACTATTTAGCACTAAAGTAATCTACTCGGTAGATGCTGCTATTGTTTGCGGAAAATGATTAATTAATGGAAACCTTATAGAAAGCGTTTATTCTTTGTTAACATGGACAACGCTAAATTGTATTCAGAATTGTATAAAATAATAATAATGAGGTTATTTCTAAGTAATGAAGAATAAAACGCGTTATTTGTTTGTGACGAAATTCGCAAACTATATACAAATTTGAAATAGTCGTAAACAATTTAAGATCCTGTGCAATTTTATGTGCGATAAACCGAAACCGAGCAGACGCATCGGACTCTGTAATTTCGAATTGCTGACCGAACGGACCCATTAAAGACTTCCCAAGTCACCATTATATGCAAATCGTAATTGCGCCAATTTAAATTGCAAATTCAAATGGCAAATAACAAATCATCCTCAATCAATAACAATAATAGTATTATAATTCGCTCCGTCTGTAATTGGCACACGTGTAGAATCTAGATTGGATTTAAACAGCGTTAGAAATTCTGTAGATGTTTATCATACAATAATGTATTAAATATTTACTTGTGGATTTATAATTTTAATTTTTAAGAAAAAAGAAGTTCTTTGATGATTTACTGCTAGTTTTTAGCTATTTTATTTCCTAGAAAGTTAGAAGTTAGTTACTTTAACAAAAGTGGTCCCTTTTTACCAAGTCGTATTAGCTCGCTTTCTTGTCTGCCTGTTCTCAATTTTGTCTGTTCTCAACTATGTCGATTCTCAACTTTAGGAGAAATTTTTTGATTTAAAGAAATTGGTTTTAAACTAACTTCCCTATAAGCTAGAGATTTAAAACTTTAAACATAGCTCAGAACTGCATTAAATTCTTCAGGAATACATTAATTTAATAATCTAGAGTCTAGACCAGGGGTCTCCAAACTACGGCCCGAGGGCCACATCCGGCCCGCGGACAGATTTTGTCCGGCCCGCGGAGAGCTACATATATATTGATATGGTCTAACTACTCATAACATTGTTGTAGGCTTATTGTTATTGTTTTTGTGATAAGTTGGATAAAGAAACACAGAATTGTAATGAGTAAAGACATGTATAATATGCAGAAAATTTAACTTCAGTATATAATAACTAACAAATTATTGAAATGAATTCAACTAACATTTTATACATTTTAAATAAAAACATAACTTATAACAAGCATAATGACATATGAAATACTAATGAGATTTATGTAATTGAGATTTTCCACTGACAATAGTTTGTAGTTGTGGACTAATTTTACTTGTACCAATTATTAAAAGAGATTTAAGATGCTCATCAGTTAATTTAGATCTGTAAACATTTTTTGTGTACTTCATTTTGGAGAAGGTCTTCTCACACAAATGAGTAGTACCAAAAACAGAAAACAGCCCACTAGCAAATTTATGCAAATTATCAAATTGTGTCAGTGGAAGACTCTTATAAAATTCCAACAAAGATGAGTTTTGATATCACTGCACTGTAGATCAATCATTTCCATTTGAAGTTTCGGGGCTAGGGTTTCAATGTCAGTATCAAAAGGATTCTGAAAAATCTTAATTTGATTCGCAATGGCATCAAAGTCCGAGAAACGAGTATCAAAATTTATTTTCAAAGCACTCAAAGTTTCGATTGCAAAATCGATAGGAAACTCAAACTCAGTGGTGTGGCTGAATATTTCACATGTTTTAAAATGTGAAAAACATTTACTTCGTAGTTGTGATTGAAACAGTATCAATTTCTTCCGGAATGATTTGATATTAATGTATAAATCAGGAAGATGCTGGTTTTCTCCTTGCAATCTCAAATTCAGTTCGTTCACATGTTTTGTCAAATCAACATAGAATGCTAACTTCCACAGCCATGCGTTGTTTTGTAATTCAGTAAGAGGGCGATGCTTTCCATTCAAAAAAATTTCGATCACTGCTCGAAGTTCAAAAAAGCGCTGAAGGACTTTCCCACAACTAAGCCAACGTACGGCAGTATGACAAGGTAAGTCATTTTCTCCAATCTCTTCAATGAATTGTCGGAATTGTCGGTGATTCAGCCCAAAAGATCTGATAAAATTAACAGTTGATATGACTGGAACTTCCAGCACAAAGCACAATTTTCCGCACAAAGACTGTTGATGAATGATACAATGTAAGACTAATGGTTTTGAACCACCGTCATTTTCTACAGCCTTTGACACAAGAGCGACCACTCCTTTATCTTTCCCACTCATGTTTTTGTCTCCATCAGTTGTAATACATTTCAAGTTTTTCCATCGAAGGTTCTTTTGATTAATGGCCATTTCTACTCCTTTAAAAATATCTGCACCAGTAGTTGGGCAATGAATACTATACATATCAAGAAGTTCTTCATGCACTTCATAGCTTTTATCTACTCCTCGAATATAAATCAACACCTGAGCAGTATCTGACACATCCGATGACTCATCCAAGGCCAAAGAAAACCACTCAACATGTCCATTTTTGTCGAACAGTTGAGAGGATATATTTTCAGCGATATTTTCTACCCTTCGAGCCACAGTGTTTACTGACATACTGGCAGTTTTTAATAAATTTACCTTTCAGGGCACATTTCTTCGGCTACTGCAATTATGCATTCTTTGATCATTTCTCCATCGGTGAATGGTTTTCCAGGTTTTGCAATTTCAAGAGCCACACGAAAGCTGGCACGAGTTGCAGCCTCTTGTTCAGTTTTGAGTTTTGTAAATGAAGATTGCTGCGATTTCAATCCGCGCTTCATAGCTTCGAATTTTTCTGTCCGCAAACTTCCTGTATATTTTGAGTAATTTTGAAAATGTTTTGTTTCATAATGACGTTTAATGTTATATTCCTTGAGAACGGCTATGCTTTCATTGCAAATCAAACATAGCGCCTTGTTGCTGGACTCAATTACGAAATACTGAATGTTCCACTGATCTTTGAATTTTCTGCATTCACTATCAATTTTTCGCTTCTTTTCCATACTACTAAATCACACACAAAAGCAACAATTCAAATCAAAATACTGTTACAAAGATGTCTTAAACTTAAACACGCACAAACACGTTTTAAGGAGGTACGCACTATTTTATTTCACAACAGTGTCATAGGAACTGACTTGTGGTTGCGCCACTAGCCTTCTTATATATTCCAATTGCTGCCATCTAGAAGTGAGTGGAAGACACCAGAACTTTCTCGAACCAACGAGATTATTCTGTACGTGTTATTAGCGCCATCTGTTAGCGATAGAAGGTACTACCTATTTCCGCTTGTGTCCACCAGATGTTGTGTCACGTTACTCCTCATGGCTCGTACTCTACGACTAATCTAGAAATTACAGATAATGACAGGAAAATTAATAATATGCAGTTTTGCCGTTTTGCGGACTTTAGTCCGATTTGCAGCCTTTTTTAAACGTTGCGTACTTTTTCGGACTTTTTTTTTCATCAGTGGACTATTTCACTTTTCACCACCGGCAACAATGATAATATGGTTTTGGCCCTCGGAACTTACTGGAGTAATCAGTATAGCCCTAAGGCTGGAAAGTTTGGAGACCCCTGGTCTAGACACTTACTTTTAGATATATTAACACCTAACCACCTGACATACGTCTCTCAGACCCAAAGTAGCAGCAATTTGCTCACCTGAGAAGTATGGCAGGTGGTTAAGGGTTAAGTATTTCATGTTAAATGTAGTCCATATTAAATATAATTATATACGTCGAAGACCGTATATGTGGGTGTATTGTTTATAAAAAATATTTTTGTTATATATATATATATATATATATATATATATATATATATATATATATATATATATATATATATATATATATATATATATATATATATATATATATATATATATGTTTATGGTACTTACGTATTAACGCCATCACCGCTACATTTTTAAATATCTTTTTTTTATGATAAATCATAAAATGAAACATTTTATTTAAAATTAAAACATTTTTAAAACAAAATTTAAAAAAAAATAAACTTTATTTTTTAACCCCGGTTAGATTAAGTTGCTCGCCGCGAAGCGGACAGATAAATCAAGACAACATACGCGCGGCAGCGTGAACTCTCGATTCAATATATAGCGATGGTGGCGTTAATACGTAAGTACCATGTTTATATTAAATGTCGGGGACTGCTCGAAATCTGAGGCTCTAGTTTTGTTTATAAATATCAACATTTATATAAGCACAATCGAAGGTAGCCGATCATAAAAATGTTTAAAATCGGTTGCAACATTTCGCACATATAAGAGTAAAAAGCAGAAAATAATATAATATATAAAAAAACTTTTATCTACTCGCACACCAAAAAGAACACATTAAGAAATACATTATTGTATGTGAAGGATGTCATTATTATAGTCGTGTGTAAAAGTATCCAAATCGTGCGAAAAAGTTCAATCTAAATCAAATGGAGTTTCATTATTAAACGATTTCTGCTTGTTACTATGGCAACCTAACCATAATATAATCTAGATTAAATCTAGATTATATCGAAATAGGGAAAGATGGTTCCTTGTAGGCCCTCCACCTCCATTGACCTTGACACTTTCGATTCCGACTTCCTGTTTCGACTTCCGTTTACGGTTTCCCACTTCCGGTTTTCACATGAGAGTGTGATGTCTATGTAGCCCCACTTGCGAGTGAAAGGCTTTTGTGCATTAATTGCGATTAAACCATCGCCTTCGGCTCGTGCTTTGCAACTTACTTTTTTTTTAACTTCGCAACTAATGCACAAAAGCCCTTCTTCAGACACTTGTTTCATAAACTACTATTAAAAATCACCTTTTTATTAAAATACATTTTTAAACACAAGAAGAAAATATTATATTATATAACGGAGCGTATATTGAGATAATGTGAATATATTATAGAGCTCAGCGCTGACAGTAAATACGAAAAAATATTTTTGGTGCATTTTGAAAAAAAGTGTAATGAACGATTAAAAAGAATGCATTTTTTATCCTTAATATTTTAAAAATATTACGTGACAGCAAAAAATGGAAAGCATTTAGATTCAGCACGTTCGAATCTTCATGTTTACAATATTTATATTTGAAGGAGGATTTATTTGCAAACCGTTGTTTATATATCGTATTTTTCAATATTATTATTATTTAAAGTGAATACAAACATCCAAAATTAAAAATTAGAAGGCAAATATGAAATCGATCTGTTATTATAAATAATGTTAATGCTTTAATCCAATGATGCTACAACAACACAACTAAATTCGGTTGCAAACTTTTACACACACAATACTAAAAAGCAAAAAATAAAATATATAATAATTAAAACACGATTTTATTGAATTTCACTGCAAGCAGTAAATAATGCTTTGCGTCTTGATATTACAGACTAAATACGAGATTGCCGCTGCAATCTCGTATTTAGTCTGTAATATCAAGACGCTATCAACTATATATCAACTATATTTCATGTTCATATCAACGATATCAACTATATTTCATGTGAGATTTGTTTTGGTAGTCCTAAAAAGACTCAATAATTCTCCTAAAAGAGCTCCAAAGAGCTTCTTTCAGCCTAGAGCTCCGGAAAGGCTGAATATATTTATATATCAGGCTGTTCCGTTTGTTTTAAGTTTTTAGATTATCTATAACGTAGGATGGTTTCACCAATTCTATCTTATCAGTTCAATCAATAACCTACTAAGTTCATGTCTCTCTCACAAAATATCAAAATTATAAACATCTAATCCTAAACACCACATGGGTTTTCAAGTGAGTGATTTACAAAATATTGTTCATGGAAGCAAAGCTGTGCTGATGAGAGATAAATCTCGAAACGCGTCCACAGATGGCTATCCACTTCACAAAGTATCGGAAAGACATGATCTTAAAAACAATGTTATTTTTATGGTTTTTGTTGAGTGTCACGAAAGTGGACTGAAAGCTGCAAATAACTTACAAATTTCATGTGAGATTTGTTTTGGTAGTTCTAAAAGACGCAATAATTGATATTGATATGAAATATTGATATAGAGCTCCGGAAAGGCTGAATATATTTATATATTCAGGCTGTGTTCCGTTTGTTTTAAGTTTGCAAACTATATTGACTTAATCTTCGTCGGCGCTCCACGCTTTTATTCAGTCAGTAATATAAATACTGAAAAAATTATTTACTTTTTTTAGAATTTTTTTTCCGTGTTGATTATAAATAAAAGCGTGGAGCGTTCATATATCCTCCACGCTTATACAAAGTTTTATAGTAATAGTTTTTTATAAATATGCTTCATTTAGACTGTCTGAGAAGCAATGGATACTGCTATATTTTATGTTAAAGATAAATATCAGCTCTTTACAATCATACTATTTATTAATCGTTTATTAACGCTTTCTTTTGCTTTGAAACGAAATTGTCTAGAACAGATATTTATCTTTGAAATAGGCTTTAACAGTTTCAATTGCGTCTCAGACAGTCTCAAATTGCAAGTGAGTGAAGCAGAAAATATAAAATAAACAAAAAAAAACTTTCTAAAAACTACGTTTTATTAAAATGCTCTAAAAATGGGTAAATATGTTTTCCGTGTTTATATGACCGATAAAATAAAAGCGCTAAACCATATTACCTTAATTTTAGTCGGCGCTCCGCGCTTTTATTTAGTCAGTAATATAAACACAGAAAAAATTATTTCTTCTTTTTTAGTGCATTTTTTCGTGTTGACTATAAATAAAAGCGTGGAGCGCCCATGAAGCGTAAGCGTGGAGCGCTACACCCATATATTTATAGTCAATATGTAATAGAAATATTTCCTCCTATTCTGGTGGATTTGAATAAAAATGTGTTTTTTATAAATCGTTTTTTATATATTTTATTTTTCTGCTTCATTCAGACTATCGGAGATGTAATTGAGACTGTTATACCTTATTTTAAAGATAAATATCAGCTCTAAACAATTGCATAAGTTAAGATTTAATGCAAAAAATAGTGTAATAAACGATTAACGCGCATTTTTTATCTTTGAATCTCACCCCTAGATTGCTACAGCAGGATATTTATGACCCTGCGTCTTTTTAATGCAGGTCTGGGCAAATGACGGCCCGCTAAGCATTTTGTAAATTACTTTATCTACGACCACTATTGTAAATGCCCATTATTGCGTGGACTATGTAAATACATTATAACACACACGTATGTAACAGTTCGCGATTAATGATAAGTTATGATTGATAACACACATGTGCGTTTCGTTTAGGATTCGTTGATTGGTTGAGAGCTGCTACTATTGTTAAATATAGGGTTAAACTGAAGTGCTCATAGATAAAGGCAACTAGGGCTTCACACGAGAACGATATTTTTCTCGTCTCGTCTCGTCTCGTCTTGTAAAAGCGAGATGAGCAGGAGACGAGACCGCATGTGGTCTCACTCTCGCGACAGCGAAAACGTATGTGGTCTCGCTCTCGCGAGAGCGAGAACGTATGTGGTCTCGCTCTCGCGAGAGCGAGAGCGCAGGTGGTCTCGTTCTCGCGAGACACGAGAGTCTCGTTTCTGATCCCGGTCATACTTATTCTTCAATCTTTGATTCTAATACGGGCAGCCGTAATATTTTCTTGCATAAATTTGAAGTACGGGCTCGGGCAAGTTACATTTCATTATATAACAATTAAAATTAAATAAGATTTCGTAATATGAAATAGATGTCGTAGACAATTTCAAATTATGTTCGTTTTTATTATTAATTTTAAATCGTCAACAAAATTTATGTCTGTTTATATAAACAGAGATTTATGGTGTGTTATGGCTACATTTTCATGTGGATGGAACAAAGAGAAATTAGAAGATATTAATAGTAACCAAATAGAAAATTTATGTAAAGAGAAAGTGATTAGTTTACAATAAAATGAACGATTACCTCGTTTTGGACTATCTTAACAATAAGTTCTGGCAAGAACGATGTTTGGTGAGATTAGACGGGACGAGACAAACGGTAACGAGAGTGAGACCAGACAAAGGGTTACGAGAGCGAGACGAGACTAACGGTTACGAGAGCGTAACTACTCATAACATTGTTGTAGGCTTATTGTTATTGTTTTTGTGATAAGTTGGATAAAGAAACACAGAATTGTAATGAGTAAAGACATGTATAATATGCAGAAAATTTAACCTCAGTATATAATAACTAACAAATTATTGAAATGAATCCAACTAACATTTTATACATTTTAAATAAAAACATAACTTATAACAAGCATAATGACATATGAAATACTAATGAGATTTATGTAATTGAGATTTTCCACTGACAATAGTTCGTAGTTGTGGACTAATTTTACTTGTACCTATTATTAAAAGAGATTTAAGATGCTCATCAGTTAATTTAGATCTGTAAACTTTTTTTGTGTACTTCATTTTGGAGAAGGTCTTCTCACACAAATAAGTAGTACCAAAAACAGAAAACAGCCCACGAGCAAATTTATGCAAATTATCAAATTGTGTCAGTGGAAGACTCTTATAAAATTCCAACAAAGATGAGTTTTGATATTTGTTCTTAATTATATCACTGCACTGTAGATCAATCATTTCCATTTGAAGTTCCGGGGCTAGGGTTTCAATGTCAGTATCAAAAGGATTCTGAAAAATCTTAATTTGATTCGCAATGGCATCAAAGTCCGAGAAACGAGTATCAAAATTTATTTTCGAAGCACTCAAAGTTTCGATTGCAAAATCGATAGTAAACTCAGTCTCGGTGGTGTGGCTGAATATTTCACATGTTTTAAAATGTAAAAATATTTACTTCGTAGTTGTGATTGAAACAGTATCAATTTCTTCCGGCATGATTTGATATTAGTGTATAAATCAGGAAGATGCTGGTTTTCTCTTTGCAATCTCAAATTCAGTTCGTTCACATGTTTTTTCAAATCAACATAGAATGCTAACTTCCACAGCCATGCGTTGTTTTGTAATTCAGCAAGAGGGCGATGCTTTTCGTTCAAAAAAATTTCGATCACTGCTCGAAGTTCAAAAAAGCGCTGAAGGGCTTTCCCACAACTAAGCCAACGTATGGTAGTATGATAAGGTAAGTCATTTTCTCCAATCTCTTCAATAAATTGTCGGAATTGTCGGTGATTCAGCCCAAAAGATCTGATAAAATTAACAGTTGATATGACTGGTTTCAGAACTTCAGACATATCCAAACATTTTCCGCGCAAAGACTGTTGATGAATGATACAATGTAAGACTAATGGTTTTGAACCACCGTCATTTTCTACAGCCTTTGACACAAGAGCGACCACTCCTTTATCTTTCCCACTCATGTTTTTGCCTCCATCAGTTGTAATACATTTCAAGTTTTTCCATCGAAGGTTCTTTTGATTAATGGCCATTTCAACTCCTTTAAAAATATCTGTACCAGTAGTTGTGCCATGAATACTATACATATCAAGAAGTTCTTCATGCACTTCATAGCTTTTATCTACTCCTCGAATATAAATCAACACCTGAGCAGTATCTGACACATCCGTTGACTCATCCAAGGCCAAAGAAAACCACTCAACATGTCCATTTTTGTCGAACAGTTGAGAGGATATATTTTCAGCGATGTTTTCTACCCTTCTAGCCACAGTGTTTGCTGACATACTGACAGTTTTTAATAAATTTACCTTTTCAGGGCACATTTCTTCGGCTATTGCAATTATGCATTCTTTGATCATTTCTCCATCGGTGTTGCAGCCTCTTGTTCAGTTTTGAGTTTTGTAAATGAAGATTAGAGTAGTGTCACGTTACTCCTCATGGCTTGTACTCTACGACTAATCTAGAAATTACAGATAATGACAGGAAAATTAATAATATGCAGTGTTGCCGTTTTGCGGACTTTAGTCCGATTTGCAGCCTTTTTTAAACGTTGCGTACTTTTTCGGACTTTTTTTTCATCAGTGGACTATTTCACTTTTTACCACCGGCAACAATGATAATATGGTTTTGGCCCTCGGAACTTACTGGAGTAATCAGTATGGCCCTAAGGCTGGAAAGTTTGGAGACCCCTGGTTTAAACTATTGAATTTTTTTTCTTATTTTTAGTCGAGAGGTCGCGCTACCGCGCGATATCTGGTCTTGATTTATCTACTCCTAATGTAACCTAATCTAACCATTTTGTTCAAGGCTGTAGCTACGGTGGCGTTTTTTACGCGCCACTGGAGGTTTTATGTCATTTTCCGTTACTTTGAATTGCGGCACGGGGGGCGCTGAATGTATTCACATAGAAGCTGTCATTCATTTCATATTTTCACGTTTATATCTAACGAAAACTACCAATAGGTACTAAATAATAAAGTATGTAACCATTAAGAATGTATTTCTTTTCATTTCTATCAAGTTAAATAATTTACAGTAACAGTTATATATGAAAATACAACTGTTTGTTTATTATAATGTTAAATAATGTACCTAATAAGAAATAAATTTGTTACTTCAAACATATTTTTCTTATTAAACAGAAACAAATTAGTGTGGTCGTAGATAAAGTATAGTAAATACATAACTCGAGTTGTAAGGCTACGTAATTGCCTTCGCAGAATAACTCGTACATAATATAATAATAATAATAATAATAATAATAGACTTTTATTTACCAATAACGTAACGTGACATATTACAAACATAAACATAAGAAAAAATAAAAAATTGAAACCACAAAAAAAGTAGATAAATACAACAAATACAATTCAGTAACTACATTTTTGGACGGAGGTGAAGTTCAGTGATAAAACTGTTCTCCCACTTAACCCCCGGATTAAATATCAACTAAAATAAATAAATTAATATATCATTCTAATATTAGGAAAAAAGAAAAAAGTAAAAAATAAAAATAAATAAAGAAAACAACAGCAACCCAGTCTTAAACATATTTAAAGACAAAATGAGAAAGTATAACACTGTTTAGGTATTATTCCATTATTGCTCATGCAGTAGTTTTAGTTTTATTTGCTTTTTAAAATGTCTGATATTTAGCCGTCTCATAGATTTAGGAAGTTTATTATAGATTTTGGCATATGCTTCTTACAACTCTTGTTAAGTCCATCCATCCATCCGTGGCCTTATAGCTCTCTGTGGGCCTTAGCCTCCTCCTTTCTTAGCCTCGTTTAGCATTCTTTTCCATCCTTTTCCGTCCGCTGCTGCTCTTTTCCAGTTCCTTATGCCTATTAGTTCTCTTGCGTCTTTTTGTATGTTGTCATGCCTTCTTAGTCGTGGTCTGCCTTGTCTCCTGTTGCTTTCCATGTTTCCTTTGTAGATCTTCTGTGGTATTATTTCTTCTCCCATGCGTTCTACGTGTCCTGCCAATTGCAGCCGTTGCATTTTTATATACGTGACTAGGTCTATTTCTTTATACAGTTGTACCAGTTCCTGATTATACTTCCTGGTCTTCTTCCTGGGTCGGTCCAAATATTCTTCTCAATATTTTTCGCTCGAATTTTAATAATAGGTCCTCAGATTTTGTCGTCGTTGTCCACGATTGGCACCCGTAGGTCACTATCGGTCTAATGATGCTTTTATACACTTTCACTTTGGTTTTTACCCCCACTATTTGCGATTTCATTACACTTTGAACTGCGGAGTACGCTTTATTCCCGGCTATCAGTCTCTGTTGAATTGTTTGTGGCATTAAGTTCTGTTCGTTCAGTGTTGAGCCCAGATATTTAAATTCTCGTACCACTTCAATATTCATATTATCCATGGTTATGTTCAGTCCCAGCCGCGTCCTTGATTTTATGGCCATGAGTTTCGTTTTGTCTTCATTCACCAGCAGTCCTATCGGTCTTGCCTCTTCTATCAGCTGCATAAATGTTTCTTTCACTGCCAGTACATTCCTTCCCACTATATTCAGATCGTCTGCATATCCTATAACTTGGCATGACTTGTTTATAATGGTGCTGTCAGTTTTTATTCCTGTGCCTCTGATCACTTTCTCGAGGGCTAGGTTAAATAGGATCGGGGCCAGGCCATCTCCTTGTCTTAGTCCTTTGTCTGTTGGGAATTTCTCTGTGAGCTGGTTTTGTATTCTGACCTGATTGAGCGTCTCTTCCATGGTTACTTGTATCATCTTGATTAGTTTCTGTGGTACTTCAAATTCTTTCAGAATGTTATATAGTGCTTCCCTACTTATACTGTCGTAGGCTTGTCGAGAGTCAACGAATAGTTGATGGATAGGTATGTCAAATTCCCCCGCCTTTTCCATAATTTGCCGTATTGTACAAATTTGGACGGTCATGAATCTCCCTCTTCTAAATCCTGCTTGATACTCCCCTATTAAATCTTCTGCGTATATCTCCAGTCTTTGGCGTATTATGGATGTTAGGACCTTGTATGCGACACATAGTAGTGAGAGGCCTCTATAGTTGTTGCAGTCTTGTCGGTCGCCTTTCTTGTATATTGGGCAAATTATGGCTATCTTCCACCCCTCAGGTATTTTTTCTGTTTTCCAGATAGTTTTTATTAGTGCATGTATTTTAGTTTCTAGTAGTTCTCCTCCTTGTTTGAGTAGTTCGGCTGGTATTCCGTCTCTACCCGGGGCTTTGTTATTTTTTAGTTGTTGTATGGCATCTTTAATTTCTTGTAATTCTGGGTCCAATACTCGTGGTTGCACTGTGCAGACGCTCGTTTTTTGTCCTTCGTAGTTGATTACTTGTTCTTTGTTTAGTAGTTCTGTGAAATATTCTTTCCATAGTAATAGGATTTTATTTCTCTCGGTCATTATTTCCCCGTCCTTATTCTTGCACATTTCTATTCTTGGGTGGAATTCGTTTTTGGTGCTGTTCACGGCTTTAAAGAACTTTCTTGTTTCGTTCTGTTCTCTGAGTTCTTCTAATTTGTCCAGTTGTTCATTTAGGTCTTTTCTTTTTTCTCTTCTGCATACTGCCTTTGCTCTCGCTCTCAAGATAGCGTATTCTTGTTCCTTAGTTCTTGTTGACCTTTGCAGTAGTCGTTGTCTTGCTTTATTTCTCTCGTCTATTGCCCTCCTGCACGTCTCGTTCCACCTTCGATTGCGCTGTCCTTTGGGTTCTATTCCTATGGTCTCCTCCGCTGCTTCCCTTCTGCTTTTTTTAAGGTTTTCCTATGTGTTATTTGTTTCCTCGTGCTCTTCCAGTATTTCCACATATCTCTTGCGTTCATCTTTGTTCTTTAGGTTTTCTAGATTATATTTTCTTGTTTTTCTCCCTTTTGGGCACGTGCTTTATTTATTCTCGTTCTTAATTTTATTTTATTTTAGGAAATGGTCTATTTGGTTTAGTGTGCGCCCATCTGGAGATTTCCAAGTTGCTAGGTGAATGTTCTTGTGTGGAAGCGTTGTGCTTCTGACTACTAAGTCTTTTGACGCTGAGAAATCTATGGTTATAGTTCCATTGTTAGACTCTTCATGTATGCTGTATTTTCCTATCGTTGGTTGGTAAGCGTCTTCTTTGCCTATTTTGGCGTTAAAGTCCCCGATCACGAGTTTGATGTCATTCTCTGGTGTTATGTCGACGTGCCTTTCTAGGGTTGTGTAGAAATCATCCTTTTCATGGTCCTCCTTCTCTTCTGTTGGGGCGTGAACAGAGAATATGGATAAGTTATTAAAACGCATTTTAATTCGGATGTAGCACATCCTCTTGTTAATTGGTTTGAAGGCGATGACGTTTTCTTTAATCTGGTTTCCAACTAAGAATCCCACTCCGAATTCGTGTCTGTTGTTTGTGTCTCCGCAGTAGTACAGGTCACCGCTTTTATTAGCTAGTCCTCCTGTTCCTGGCCATCTTATCTCTTGTAGGGCTATTAGGTCTAGTTTGTATCTATCAAATACTTCCATCAGTTCATTTAGCGCTCCTATTTGATATAGGCTTCTAATATTCCACGTTCCGAGGTGCATGTCTATTTTCCTTTGCCTTGTCCGTCTTCGTGTTATCTGTCCTGCTTTCCGAGGCATATCTTGAGGTTTCGTAACAATTGGTGTTTTACAGGATGGGGTTGTTAGCCCCACGCCCAACCCCCTTTTTGGAGGGCCATTTCTCCCGCTCTCGTCAGCCCTGACCTTTCTTTCCACTGGGGGTTGGTTACCCGATCTCCAGAGAGGTTGTTCAGGTTGCCCGGTGTTCTCCACCTTTATCTTCATATAAAGGCTGCTTGGAGGTGAGAGTCGGAATTGGGTAGGAGAGGCTATGCGACGCTATCAGGAAGCGGCATCGTGTGGTGCGCATGCACTACCCCATTTGAACCCCACTCTTGTTAAGTAATATAGTATTAATAACAAAAAATATCTTGTGTCCTAACAAAATAGTACTTCACTGGGAAAGCAATTACTAATGTATCTATACATACCTCCCACAATTAATCATCTTAATTCGTATTCCATTATAAACAAAGCTACAAAAAACCTCGAAAACCTAACTATGCTTATAATGTTTACTAGGCCTGATGTTTACTTTACTACTATCTATTTGCCACTATTTTATAGACACTGCACATTTCCTGGTGTTCTCTGAAAATCGGAGTATATATTGTCCTTTGCAATTTAGCAATTTGTCACAGCCGTATAAATTCGCATCAATGTATGAGAAAAGAATGTAGCATAGGAACGGCCGTTGAAATACTCTAATACGGTAGGTATTAATTTTTTATTATTATTAATCGCGACCAGGGTCACTATGAAACTGGTACACCGGATTTGAAATCGAAAACCGAAATTAAAAATACGGTCACCCCCGTGTCGTGATGCTGCCACCAATGCTGTGAGGCTGCCACCAATGTTGTGAAGGGGGTTGTGGTGTGAACCACCGCCGACTTCAATGTTGAGAGGGAAGGACAAAAAGGAAAGGTCAACAATTCTTCGGACTCTGAGATATATCTAAATATCTCGGGATCTTGTAATGTAACGTTCACCGGGATTCGCAAGGCAACGGCAGTTCGAGTTGGTTTTAACAATTTAATTAAACAATAATAAAACGAAATAACTTAAGACTTAAGAACTTATAGCTTACCACTCTACTCTTTTCTCTCTTGCTTCTTACCTCTTTCTGACAACTGGGAAATGGTATTTATACCATTCCTAGTATAATATATCTGTAAGAGGAGTTAAATCATCCCTCTAATTCAAATAAGCGGGAGATTGAATTTTCTTGGCTCCTCCCATGAACAATCGAGGCTTAAATTCTCTAAATCCCTGAAAATGTCTGGTTCTCTGGTTAATCTCTATAAGAAGGTTTTTATAGGCCTTGGCACGTTTTCTAATATGTTTGGGGGAGGTAGATTTTAGCGTGGTAATAAAAACCCTTAGTTTCTGTACAAACTATAAAACAATTGCATTTATCCAAAACGTGGGACAAAGGGCACGTTTTGGAATGTGCGCTAATGGCACAGATGTCCAGTCCTGGTTTTTATTACAACAACCGACACAGAACCAGTCAGTGTAAGTCAAAAGTTACCACCATGTCTAACCTCGGATTTGTTTTGTAAAACCTATCGCTGAATGATCTAAGATTTCATAAAAAGAAAATTTATGATGTCAATTATATGTCATTACCGAGAAGAACCTACAACTTCAACACAAGTTATCCCACATTTGCCAGGAGCCAGTAAGGGCTTGTCCATTAATGTCGTGATACTTTTTAGGAACTTTTTAAGCGCCCCCTCCCTCCTAGTGATACGTGCTGAGGTTTTAGGTTAAGCCCCCCCCCCCCCCCTTCCCTAAAACACGTGTATTTTTTTGTGTAAAAGACACGCGCCGCTTTTCGCACGTTCTACGAAAAAATAAATACACGTGATATCCTACTAAACCTGCCCTCCCCCCATGTGATATTTCCTGATTCTTCACAAACCCCCTCCCCCATCGAGCCTCACGTGATTAATGGACGATCCCTAAGAGGAAGATGTGCGAATAGTGTCCATATTCCAAAGATGGAAAATCAAATATAAAGTGCAAACAATGTGAAATATATATTTGTGCAGAACATTGTCAATGACCATAAAACAAGAAAGTTTTAGCGAAATATGAATCTAAACTTAAATAATACAGGTAAGATATAACATACAATTATCTCTTTATTTAGTTGAATGCGTTTCACAAAGTTGTTTATTTCATTTATGTTTTTAGCACTGACGATGACTTGTTTATAAGTCGAAAGCGCTCTGCATTTTTATTCAATAAACGTTTTATATCGTGGGTTCGACATTTTTATTTTATTTTATTCATTTCTACATATTGAATTAAAAACCCCACTTTGAGCCATGGATCTATTCAATATTTTTTAAATAATACAGGGTCTCTAAAAAAATGTACTAACACTTTAACTGTCCCTACTTTTTGCTGCCTGTTGTGTGTTTGCAAGTGTAATTAATGTTACAGCATGGCAGGAAATCAACTTCGCTTGTAAGAGAGTTTGAGAAGTATGTCCTGAAATGTTATTGGAAGACTGAAAATGCCACGGAAGTTTAAAGACGGTAATTTTAAAGAAGGGAAGGGAAGTTTAAAGAAGAGAATTCGAGAAACTGATAACAAAGCACCGGACCATTGCTCGCATCAGATACAAATTTGAAGCAGATGGAACCGTTCACAACGTTAACAAAAAATGTTCCGGACACCAGCCCTGGGAAACAAGAGCAGCTGCTGGAAATACTCCTTCGATCCTCACCGAAATCTTTTCGACAATCTACTCGGGAGACCCACATCTCAAAAGATAGCGCCCAGCGCATCATGAGGGGTCTGCGCTGAAAATGCTACATTCCAACACTAATCCATGTTCTGAACAAAGATGATCCTGACGGGAGAGTTCAATTATGTGAATGGTACCTGGTAAATGTGCAGAAGATTCACGGTTTCCACAGAAAATTGTGTGGAGCGATGAGGCCTCTTTTAAATTAAATGACTTCATTAATCGCCATAATTGCACATACTGGGGTCCTGTAAATCCTGTAATGTAACAGTTGAATACAATTTAAACTTATGCCTTGATCACACGTAACGAGTAGAGTGGCGAGACAGTATACTCGGCCGAGTACTCGGTACGTGTAAACATGTCACCGAGTACACGGGCGAGTGCTCAGCCCAGTAAAATGGCGAGACAGTCACTCGGACCCCTTTCTATTTACTAGGCCGAGTACAGGCCTAGTGGCTACGCCCACTCCTACCGCTACTGACTCGCTGTCCCACTCGGTATGTCTGAACAAGTACTCTCCTCGTTTTGTCAGTGCGGTGACGGTGGCTAGTTTGTTTGTTTTAATTTTAAAAACTACAATTGAAACTTTTGATGAAGTATTGCTTTATTTAATTATTAATTAATTTTGGTTTTACGTTTTTATTTGGACTTAATAATTCATTAAAATGTTCTACGTCCATTCTCAGTAGCGCTTTAAATTCCCCTGGGTCTTCTAATTCCAATTCCCGAAGTAGATTGTTACTTGCTCCAAGTTTGAGTCTCCTCAACATCCAAGGCCTTGTCCAAACGCGCTTCTTATCGTTTCGCAACAATTCGTTTAACTCCTCAATTAAATGAGGTATAAGCATCTTAGTGCATTTTTGAATCAACCTTTTACTATCCATCATGATCACTGACTGACTCACCCGGCAAAAAAATTAAAGCGTGTGAACACCTACTCGCCCACTCTACTCTCTCGGCCGAATGACATTTTACTGTATCGCTGCTGTACTCGTTACGTGTCATCAAGCCATTACCAGAAGTAAGAGTGTGGCGTGGAATATACGGATTGGGCATCATAGGACCTTTTTTTTTGACGGAACTGTTACTGGTGAGAGTTATCTCACCTTGCTGAAGGAGTTTGTCGGTCCACGCATTACAGAGATGTTTGATGATGTAGACGAGATTTACTTTCAGCAAGATGGAGCACCTCCCCACTACCATCGCGATGTACGAGCTCACCTCGATGCAGCTTTTCGAGGCACATGAATTGGAAGAAGGGGAAGCATTGAATATCCTGCGAGTTCCCTGGACTTTTTTTTGTGGGAGATACCTCAAGGACAGAGTTTATGACACCAAACCAAGAACAATTAATACATTCAAATTGGAAATTGAAAGACAATGCCGCGATATTCCAAATGGCCTGTTCCGTCACGTTTGCGAATCCCTTTGTGCGCGTTATCAGCGTTGTCTGGACAATAATGGTCATCGATTTGAACATTTGCGAACATGATTTTTCAATTACATTTGTGTTCTGTAGTTGAAGCCTTCAACTTCTCTCTATGTTCATAAATAAAGTTTTTCTTGTCATTCGAAGTGATAGTACATTTTTTTGAGATACCCTGTATTTAGTTTTACTTATAAGTATATTGACTATTTTTCCATATTTTATAAAAAAAAATATGCGCAAAACAGTGATATAAAATATTTTGTGACTAGGGCTGTAAGTTGTCAATATCACGCGAGAGCGAAAGTGGGCGCACAAACGAAGTAAGTGCGCACATTCGCCCGAGAGGGCAATTGACAATAACGCCCGTATTACAAACAATATTTTTTATTTCTCATGCGAGGGGATGTATCTTACAAGTTTGGGATCCAGGGGACATAAAAAAAATGGAATAAAAAATGAAGAAATTGCTTTTTCAATTGTTTTCGGTGGTGTGGAATCGTCATAAGAACTCTCCTCATTTTTCACAATTTACACTAATTTTAAAACGATAAATTTTTTAATGTCGAGGTCTTGATTGTGTTCATTTTTTTTTTATTTTTTAATGTAAAATACCGATATAGAATATCCAAATTATTTGTAATAAGGTTTTAATAGTATATTTTGTAGCTAGGGCGGAAAGTTTCCAATTTCGCGCGAGAGCGAAATTGGGCGCACGAACGAAGTGAGTGCGCGCACCATCGCTCGAGATACCAATTGACACTACCGCCCGTGTTACAAACAATATTTTTTATTATTCATGCGAGGGGATGTATCTTATAAGTTTGGGATTCAAGGGGCATAAAAAAAAAATGGAAACAAAAATTATGAATTTGCTTTTTCAATTGTCTCCGGTGGAGTGGACTCGTCATAAGAACTCTCCTCAGTCTCCGGTATCACGATAGAATTTACACTCATTTTTAAACGTTTTCTTTAATTTTCATTATTATTTTGTAATGACACTTCACTTCACATTTTTAATATCGAGGTCTTGATTGTGTTCATTTTATTTTTATTTATTTGTTTTTTTTAATGTAATCTAGCGATTTTGAATATTTGCGTGCGGTACGCAGGTTATGTGGAAATACAACGAGAGGTGACATTTCTCGTATTATATAATGTATGTCAAGAAGTACTTTTCGCGCATGAGTAATAAAAAAAATATTCGCGTATCGATAATGTAATTTCGTAGAGATGTACCAGTCAAGAGTTAATATCTCAAAAATCTTACGTGACAGCAAAAAATAGAATGCAGTTTCAGCACGTTAAAATCCTCATATACACATTTTTTTTTTTTGAAACGGGATTTCGTTGTAAACCAGTACAATTAATAAATTAACTAAAATTTTTTGATAGCAGCTCATTAATAATAAGTTGTTTCAATAACGTATTACCCTATTATTCAAATATGCATTTAAAACACATTTTTATTTGAAAAGGGATTTCGTTGTAAACCAGAGCAATTAATAAATTAACTCAATTTTTTTTATAGTAGATCATTAATATTAAGTTGTTTCAATAACGTATTACCCTATTATACAAATATGTATTTAAAACACAAAACATCCAAAAGTAAAACATAACAAGTCAAATATGAAATCGATCTGTTATTATAAATCATTTTAATACTTTAATCCAATGATCCTACAGGAACACAACTCTGCGTCTGAATTTCGCGAGGACCTGCGCGTTCACCATCCGTCCTCCTCGAGGCGTCCGGAGCCAGTTTCAGTTTTCCGCTGGGTTTATAAATGTGTGCGTGCGTCTGCTCCGACCGATCGTGCAAAACAACAAAAATCCCACACGGAAACCGACGCATAATCGCCAGCCCGTCGATACCAAACCCAGCGATTTAGGTATGAACTGGTTTCAATATATATCGTTTTTGGTCATGTAGCTAGTTAGTTTTTTTTTGTTTTCGGTACGGCTTTGCTCTCTCTTTGTAAACGCGCCTTTCGTAAATCAGGTAAATATTGATCATGTCTCTAGCGTATATACATATACACATGGTTTTTGAGGTCGTTTCTTGTATGCATTTGTGGCGAAAATCGTGGTAAAACGTCCAAATAAATAATTAGCTATGAAATATTAAAGTTATTACGTTTGTCGGTGTTTACTTGTCTCTGGATTTTTCTTATTATCAATTGTTATGTGTTGATGGTTAGGAAAAATGTAAACATGAATTGTTATCGCTTTGGCGATGAACTGTGCGCTTATGCGAGGCGCGCTGTAAAATTACTCGGTGAACAATAGCCAGTCTAGTGGTGAGTCGTTTGCGTGGAGCTGAGACGCTTTTGCAATTAACTTGTTCTTATTGGTTTTCTTGTTATTAAACGAAGAGTCGAGTTTTTGTGTGGGGTACGTTTATTTAATTATTTTTTATGTTAACTTAAATGCTTACTGGTCTTCATATTGTTCCCGGCATAATTCACGGAGATTATTTAAAAATTTCACGCGTTAATTTTTGAAAATCATAATAAATGATAATTCCTAATTGATATTTCTTCCACTTTTTTTCTTTTATTTAAACAACATTCAAAGCGTTATTAAAAGTTTTCTCGTTAACTTGTAATAAATTATTGGGATTCTGCAAGAGAAACGTTAAAAGTTATTTGAAAAGATGACGTTTCTATCAATAAAATAAAGAAAATGATATTAAGTTACTAGTGTGTTATCGGCCACCTGCAAATGTGGCGAAAAATGAATTTTATGATAAGTTTTAATTTGAAAAGATATTGCACATGCCATATTTAACCTTCAAAGTAGTAAAACATAGAAAATAGTTGTTCCTGTATAATAATTATATCACATAAAATCACAACTTATATAATTTTTTAGACACATTTCATTTACGACAAGAAATAAAATTAGTGGAGACTAGATCTCTATTATTTTTATTATTTATTTATTTATTTATAGCGTATTTTCCCAATATTGGAAAACGTTAAGCACTTTGACTCACTTCTTGACGTTCTTCTTATTTTGCCAGTATTATTTCATTCTGTTGGAGAATGCCAATTTTCTTTCGTCAGACCATTTAGGTCTGACGAAAGAATATGGTTTACGAAAATGGAATGGAAAAAGGTTTAGGTTTTGTTTGCTCTGGTTGAAGTTCCCAGTTGTTCACTTTGTTACGGAAGGAGTCTTTGTCTGATGTGTCGGTTATGTTAGCGGATAGCATGTCTTTTTGTACTTCTTTCATTCATGGTGTTGTACTTTTGAGTGATGATATGAAATTTTGTATTCTTTTGGTTAGTCGAGTATTAGGTAGTCTCTCTATGTGCCCGAAGAATTTCATTCGTCTTTTTCTAATATCAATTTCGATATTTGAGTATTTTCAGTTGTCTTGATTGACTGTAGTCGGTACCCGTCAGGAGTAAGTCTTGCTCCTAGTATTTTCCTAATGATTTTTCTTTCTTCTTTCTTTATTTCTTCAAGTTCGTATTTCTTATTGAGTGTAAGTGTTTCGCTAGCGTAGAGACTTGCCGGTTTGATGTCAGTGTTGTAGTGTCGAAGTTTAGTTTGCCTTGACATGCATTTTTTGTTATAGAGGTTTTTGATAAGTGAGTGTCCGAGTGCTCTCTTGGTTTTCTGGAGACGGTTTTGTTGTGAGATTTTTTCGGATCCAGTAGGCTCGATAAATTCTCCCAGATATTTGAAATGTGTAACTCTTTTGATCACTCCGTATTTTGTTTGTATGTTCTCGCCTTTGTGACTTAATACTTGAGTTTTCTCGAAGGATATTTGAGTCCTACTTTTTTGGCCCATTCTTGGAGTGTTTCTATTTGTTTTTCGATCTTCTCTTGAAGTCATCGGCGAAGGCAAGGCATGGCATAGAAAGATTGTTTTTGCGTAAGCCAAGTGTAACTGGTTTCCAGATATTTTGTATCTTAAGCTCTTTTTCCCATTCTTCCATGACATTTTTATTTTTTTTATTTTCCAAAGTGACTCCACTGAAACGGAAGGACAGAGGGACCGCCAGCGATGGCATTACTGCCTCTGCCCACCCTTCGAATAAAAATACAATAGGATTTACACGAAAGTAAAATATGCTATACCATAGCATTTACAATTTGCAACAATTACAACAAAAGTAATAAAAAGCAAAAACAGAAACAAACAAAAAAAAAAACAAATAAAAAACAAGAAAAACCCTACCGCCCTTGTTCCCACCCAGGCAACTCCTTAGCCCGCATGAATGTGGCCGCGAATCGGCTTAAGGCCGCCCACACGCCCCGCCCCACCTCGCCGGCGAGACCATCCGCCACGGCTTCGACCGTGACTTCTCGTTCCAGGGCCGACGACAGGGCCTGTCGCTCCTTCTCCCAACGCGGACACGCCACGAGTGTGCTCCGCGTCGTCGCGCACGCCCTCTCCACAGGATTTGCACCTGTCGTCTGGGGCTTTCCTAATCCTATGGAGATACGCTCGGAAGGAACCGTGTCCGGTAAGAAGCTGGGTGAGAAAGTACGAACCCACCTCGTCCAGCCTTCGCTCCATCCACCGAATTAAATCAGGGATGAGACGACGAGTCCACGCGCCGTTTCCGCCACGTGACCACCTCTCCTGGCAGCAGGCAAGTAGTTGCTCCCGAGCAGCTCTCCTTGCCTCCCCGCGGTTCCCACCAGAAGTCCTTGCGTCCCTCACCGACGCGCGCTCCATAACAAGGAGGTCCGCGGGAGGAATCCGCTGCAGGGCGACCCTGATGGCCACCGGGCGCAGTGCCCGACGCAAACGCTCCCTGTTACGAGCGTTACCCCTCACCGCCGTTGCCCACACCGGTGCCGCGTATAGGAGTCTGCTAGTGGCCACACTGGCCATAAGCCTCCTACTACTCTCACCAGGCCCGGTGGCCCTCGGCATGAGACGCGCCACCTGTTGTGACGCGCGTGCCGCGTTGCCGGCGGCATAGCACACGTGTAATCCCCACTGACCCGCCTGGAGCATCACACCGAGGTACCGAATCGACCGTTCGACCGGTATCTTCTCTCCCAAAATTTCGATCTCCAGAATGCCTCTACCTGATCTTCTAGTGGAGAGCAGGGTCGCCTATATTTTAGAGGCGGCGAGCTGAAGGCCCGCCGTCTCCATCCACTCCCGAACGAGTTCCCCCGCGCGCGTGACCCTAAGACGCAGCATATCCCAGCACCTGTCTGTGAAGACGAGTGCCAGGCCGTCTGCGTACGCCACAATACCCACCACTGTGGGCAGTAACCGTCTCAGCGTCCGCAGAAGGCCGTCATAGGCGACATTCCACAAGAATGGTCCTAAAACCGATCCCTGCGGAACCCCGGCAGACAACCCCCGCTCACGCCAGTCCTCCCCCTCGCGGTACCTGATGGTTCTGTCGCGCAGGTAATCGGCAGTAAGCCTCAGCAAAGTCTCCGGTAGTTTCCAACGGGCTAGGGCCTCGATAACGAACCACTATTGTACCGTGTTGAAGGCATTGGCGACGTCAAAGCTGACGACCACACAATGCCCCCTAGTACGGTACAGTCCGCTGTTGGCCCCCTCCGCGACACGAAGTACAGCCCGAATGGCATCCTCCGTCCCAACCCCTTTACGGAAACCGAACTGTTCCGGAGCCCACCCCCTTGCTCTATAATGGCTTGTAACCGCTATAGGAGCAACCTTTCCAGAACTTTTGCCCCACCGTCTAGCAAACACATCGGTCTGTACGCACCAGGCGTCGAGGCATCCTTTGGAATCCGGCTTTGGAATAAGGGCCAAAATGGCCTTTTTCCAACACCTGGGACCAACACTCCCTCTTCCAGACATCTGTTGCAGACGTCGGCAAGTCCTTAGAGGTCCCCCCTGCTGCCAGCCGGAACAGCTCGTTGGGCAGCCCGTCTGGGCCGGGTGCCTTTTTCGCGGGTAGTGAGGCTACTGCTCTGCGAACTTCATCCACGGTGAAGGAGTCCACCGCACCGTACCGCCCCACGACAGCGCGTCCCACCCCCTTCTTCCATGACTTTATCCAAGACGATATTGAACAAGAGAGGGGAGAGACCATCTCCTTGTCGCACGCCTGTCCACATGCCTATCCCATAAATTTTATTTTGGATTTTGTGTTGATCAGCGTTTGTTCAATGAGTTTTCGTGTTTTGTGGTCTACTCCTCTTTCTTCAAGGATCTGGAAGAGTGATTGTCTATCGATCGAATCGTACGCTTTTTTTAAGTCAACAAATGTGCACATCACTGGTTTATTTCGAATTGCTCGCATTTTGACAATTGTTTTTAGGTTGAAGATTTTTTCGGGGAAGGATAGGTATTGTCTGAATCCTGCTTGAAACTCTGATAACTTTGTTTCGAGCTGCTCTTGTGTTCGTGTCAAGAGACATCCTGAGAAAATTTTGTAGGCGACGGGAAGGAGAGAAATCCCTCTGTAGTTGTTCACATCTGATTTATCTCCTTTTTTGTGTAGTGGGTGGATAAGTGCTGTTTCCAGTCATCGGGTATTTTTTTGTTTGCCATATTTGTTTGCTTGGATGATATGTGTAATTTCTCTGAGTGCATTGGGTCCGTGGTTTTTAGTTCTGCAGTGATGCCGTCTTCACCTGAGGCTTTATTGTTTTTGAGTCTTTTGATTTGGAAGTGGATTTCGTCTTGAGCTGGTGATAGTGATTCTTCTGCTGAGTGGTCTGATTGTTTCTTTGGGAATCTGTTCGTTGGTTCTGGGCAATTCAAAAGTCTGGAGAAGTATTTAGCTAATTCTTGGGAATTTTCTTTATTCGTCAATGCTAGTTTTCCGTTTTGTTTTCTGAAGCACAAGTTTTGTGGTGTGTATCCTTTGATTTGGTTGGCGAATGTTTTGTAGAAATCACGCGTATTGTAGTTTCGGAAGTCGTTCTCGATCGAAGTCAGTTGATCATTAATATATTTCCGTTTGATTTGTCTCAGAATTTTGGACGTCTGTTTACGTACCTCGAAGAAGATCTTCTGATTTTTCTCAGATTTGTTACTATTATAATTTTGGAAGGTAGTTTTTCTTTGAAATTTTCCCAGTTTTCTGTGGGTTGTTCTTCCCATCTTTCAGCGATTTTGGAGTCTTTGATTTTGTTTATGTCGAATTTTGGAATCATTGGGGGTTTCTTGAAAAAAAAATTCTTGGGTGTGAATTTGATTTTGATTCGGGAGAGATAGTGGTCAGAATCGATGTTCGCTCCTTTGCGGACTTAGACATCGTGGATTTCTTTCTGGTTGGTGTAAGAAATTGCGACATGGTCGATTTGAAATTCGCCTAATTGGTGGATTCGTGATCGCCATGTTTTCTGTTTCTTGGGGGATTTTCGTAGTAAGGTTGACATAATTTTCAAATTGTTTTGTTGGCACTCAATGAGTCGAGTGCCGTTTTTGTTCGTAAATTTGTGCGCGGGGTAATCACCTACTGTTTTTTGGTATTTTCTTCCTCTGCCTATTTGTGCATTGAATGATTTGTGCATTGAATGATTGAATCATCATTTGGAATTTCGGACATCTCGTTTTCGAGTTCTTCCCAGAATTTGTCAGTCTTTTCGGCTTCTTTTTTGTTGTCAGCATTTGTGGGTGCATGGATGTTGGTGAAGGTGTAATTTTTGTTCGTATGTTTAATTCTAATGATCATTAGTCGGTTGTTGATGGGTTTCACGTCTGTTACTGAATTCAGAATTTTTTTGTCTACAATAAAGGCCATGCCGAATAACGATGCTCCATTGCAAATTTTCTTGTTGGTTCCGCTTTTGAAGATAGTGACTGTAATCGGATATTTCTGACTCAGGGAAGCGTGTTTTTTGTAAGGCAAGTGTCTTTTCGGCTTCTTTTTTGTTGTCAGCATTTGTGGGTGCATGGACGTTGATGAAGGTGTAATTTTTGTTCGTATGTTTAATTCTAATGATCATTAGTCGGTTTTTGATGGGTTTCACGTCTGTTACTGAATTCAGAATTTTTTTGTCTACAATAAAGGCCATGCCGAATAACGATGCTCCTTTGCAAATTTTCTTGTTGGTTCCGCTTTTGAAGATAGTGACTGTAATCGGATATTTCTGACTCAGGGAAGCGTGTTTTTTGTAAGGCAAGAATCTGGATTTTCTGTTTTGTAAGTTCTGTCGTCAGGTTATGCAGCTTACCAGTTTGAACAAGTGTTTGAATGTTCCGATGTACGTATGGGTCATTCGTGGAAGTCTACCAGAGCACTTCGACTTGCTCTTTCGCACAGGCCCAAGTTCCCCAGAATCCGAAGGCTTGGTTGCCGTCTGTTGACGGGTGGATCGTCCACCTGGAGTAATTTTATTTTTGCTTGTACGAGTCATTGTTGCTTGTAAATGATGTCCAACTTACGCTGGTTGTTTAGAACCTGGGATTGTTAGCTCCTGGAGCAGTTAGCTCCCCGTTGACAGTATTAGTATCTCCTTTTCGATTTTTTTTCGGGAGGAGCAAAATTCTAAATATGCCACTGATAGAGTTTCATGGGTAACTCTATTTTTTTTTTAAAATCAACGGAAATTAAAAAAAAAACATGTGTGATCGGGGGATCCCCGTCGGGAACGAAATTGCTCACGTATTTTTTAACTCTCTAAATAAAATCTTTATAGTTTATATTTGGGAACCTTTTAATTTCTTATTTTTCTTAATATATTCAAAGAAACTTTTGGATTTCAATGCAATGCAAATAGAAAACATGACAGAAAATGCTAATTAAGGAATTAAATCCAAAAGTTTCTTTGAATATATCAAGAAAAATATAAATTTTTGTCATTGAAAAATAGGTAGAATAATTTTACCTTTTCGTAGCTCTATAATATTAAGCCTATTTTTGTTTACATGGATCTCTACGGCTGTCGTCGCCTCTCTGTCCCCAGTTTCCGTATTCTCCTATCAAGAGATTGTTCCTCGGATAGGTTTCTTGTTTCCATCGCTTCATCTATTCCATCCCTACAGCTTCTTCTCTCTTCGTCTCTTTCACCTCTTCTCTCTTCCTCTCTTTCTTCTCTCCGGCGGTATACATTCCAACACTTTCAGTAGAGTATCTATGAGAGTTCTAGGCCAAAATCTCATAAGGATTTACATAGGGGTCTAAATTCACATTTTTGATGATATATGCAACCAACTATGCACACTTTTAAACAGCTTTAAACAGCTTTCAATTAGCATTAAACAGCTTTAAACAGCCTTCAATCAGCTTTCAATCAGCATTAAACAGCTTTAAATAGCTTTCAATCAGCCATGTAAACAAAAATAGGCTTAATATTATAGAGCTACGAAAAGGTAAAATTATTCTACCTATTTTTCAATGACAAAAATTTATATTTTTCTTGATATATTCAAAGAAACTTTTGGATTTAATTCCTTAATTAGCATTTTCTGTCATGTTTTCTATTTGCATTGCATTGAAATCCAAAAGTTTCTTTCAATAGCTTTAAACAGTGAAAGCTGTTTAAAGCTGATTGAAAGCTGTTTAAAGCTGTTTAATGCTGATTGAAAGCTGATTGAAGGCTGTTTAAAGCTGTTTAATGCTGATTGAAAGCTGTTTAAAGATGTTTAAAAGTGTGCATAGTTGGTTGCATATATCATCAAAAATGTGAATTTAGACCCCTATGTAAATCCTTATGAGATTTTGGCCTAGAACTCTCATAGCTACTCTACTACTTTCTTAGGCTATCTATTCTCATCCATTCTTTTCGTGTGACCAAACCAAGTCAGTTGTTTTTTCTCAACTTCGTCTGAAATATTCTTTTCCCCGCCCATTTTATTTCGGATCTCCTCGTTTTTCACTCTATCCCTTCGTGACACTCTTCTTAGCTTGAGCTTCTTCTTAGGAAATCCTTTTCAGTTGCAAGTAGTTTTCTCTTCAGTGTTTCTGTTATATCCCATACTTCTGCTCCATACGTTATCACAGTTTGAAAAATACTTTCATATAGTCGCTTTTTTGTTGTTCTCCTTATATTCTTTTCCCAGAGGATTACATTTAGGGCTCCTATGGTTTTTGTACCTTTATTATTCCTTTCTGTTATCTCATCCCAGCTATTGGCCTATTTGTTAAATACAACCCCTAGGGGGTTAATACCCCCCCAGGGGGTATTAACCAGGGGGTTAATACCCCCTGGTATTTGGACTTTTCTACTCTTTTTATGAATTCGTTTTCTAAGAGAAGATTATTCTGGTTGTTTGAGCCTATTGTCAGGTATTCGCATTTACTCATGTTCATCGATAGGTCAGCTTTTTCGTATCCCCATTATTTCAGTTTTCTGACTACATACCAAAATCGTCTTCATCCTCTGCTATCACAAACTGATCGTCAGCAAAGCACAAACTATGGAGCGTGTCATCTCCCACTCTCAGTCCCATTTGTGCACACTTTCTTGTCCACCCTCTAAGGGATCGGTCAAGGTAGATTTTAAAAAGAGTAGGGGATAGACAGCACCCCTGTCTGAGTCCCTTGGAGGTCTTAAAACTCAGGCCTGTCCCTAGCTTCACTCTTGCAGAAGTTTTTAGTGGCCTGTAGTTGAGTCGGTCTGAACTCTAGTTCCTCCATTCTTTCCCATAGTTTTGATATCGGGACGCTATCGTAAGCCTTTCCTAGATCAATAAGGGCTATATGTGTTTCTTTGCCTCTTTGAATACGCTTCTCTAAGGCTATTTTAAGGTTGAAAAGGTTGTCGATTATTGAGCGACCCGCTCGAAATCCAGCCTGTTCCTCAGGTTGTTTATCTTTAATATGGTCTTCTATTAATATTTTCAGTATACGAGAATTCTTCTTCTTCATGTGCCATCTCCTACTCGGAGGTTGGTTACCAACAAGGCAATCTCCACTTTCGACACTGCGGCTCTGAATAATTCCTTTGAAGTACACCGGAACCAATCTCTAAGATTTTTCAACCAGGAAATCCGGCGTCTTCCCCTACTTCTATTTCCTGCAATCTTCCTCTGCATTATGAGCTGAAATATTTCATACCTTTCTCCTCTCATAATATGTCGCAGATATTCCAGTTTCCTACATTTAATTGTTTCTATAATTTCTAGTCCCCTTCCCATCCTTCGTAACACCTCCACATTCGTAACTTTTTGTAATACGAGAATATATTCTGCCTATTGTAGGAATGACAGCGATTCCCCAGAAATTATATGGGTGATTTCGTGATCCCTTTTTTTGTATGGCTGTGATATACGACGTTCGCCAGGCTTTTGGAATATTTGCACCATTTAGACACAGCTCAAATAAATTCTTCAACATAACCTTTAGTTTTTCAGGGACTAATATTACAAATTCCGGGTGTATTCCACCAGGTTCTGGTAGTTTCAAGTTTAGTCGTTTTGATTGCTTCTTTACGAGGGACATATCTAGTTTCAAGGTTCATGGGTTTCAAGGTTCAAGGTCACTATCGATGTAGTTTGGTTCATTTTCCTCTACATACTGTGTGGCCTTGTTTCTTTTAACAATTTTGTAAAATGATCCTTCCTTGTAGATGTTATTAATTGTTAATCAAGTTCTTGATGAGGTTCTTAGCGATTTGACGGTCTTCCATGCCTCTGAACTCTTACTACCGCCTATATTTTGGTCGACCTATTCGCACTTTTTGAGCCACGAGCTGTTTCTTTTGTTTACGATTTCTTGTTCCACTTTCCTATTTAGTTGCTTGTATCTCTTTTTTCGATCTCCGGGTCTCCCGTCTGGATGAGCTTTTGATATATTTGTTTCTTTTCTGTTATTCGTTCTTCCATTTTTCTATCCCATCCATATGGGTTGCTTTTCAGATCCGTCGTCCTTAAATATTCCATCGCAGCTTCCTTCATACATTATGTAATATGTTCATATTCGGTTTCTGTACTCCTTTATTGTTGCACCAATTTCTGTTCTAATCGTCTTTGGTATAGAAACTGTACTGTCGTGTTCAAAACTTTCCATGTCAAATCTTTTTACATCTTCTCGTTGTTACCGTTATGATGATTTGGAGAATAATAGTGATTGGATTATATGCACCGAACGAGGACGTTAAGGCCCAAGAAAAAGATAAATTCGAACAGGACTTACGAAATATAATTGAACAAATTGCAAATTGTCATTAAGTCTTATTAAGACTACAAAACAAATCCCATGTTGAAGCAACTACTTCCTTGGCTAATGCCACGCAGTATGTTAAATTATACAACTGGTATTTGTATGTTATTACCAGCTCCCAGTACAATTTTCATGTCACTAAACGAATAATAGATGAATAACTTAAGATCATTTCTTTCTATTTAACTTAAGTGCATAGTCATCTGCAGACGCGTAAGATACGTTGATCGTAGATACGTTGGCTTAATTTAAATAAACTACCATCCAAGAACTGTCCAAATACCTGTTTTCAGCTACCTAACTCATTAGAATAAGATGGGCGCTACATCCGCACAGGATATTTCTTATTTTATAATCGATAAAGCACTAAATGTTAGATACATGTCAGATTTGAATAACTTAGTAATCAAGGCAACTATTTTAAATTACTATACAATACCGGGTTTTTCAATAAGAACCTAACAATTTTGTATTTACATAAAACACAGAAAAATTGAGATATCGGGGCGAAATTTATTCCAGGTGTTACAATTATGTATGAAATTCGATGTAGATCAAATAGCACCACGAGCACGACGGCAGCGATCGATTCTTTGCATCCAATTTTCAATAACTTTTTCACACATATCGGCCGGAATGTGGCCAATTTTGCGTTCGTTAGTGTTCCTGAGCTCCTCTAACGTTGTTGGATTGTTGACATAAACCTTCGACGTAAGGTAACCACAAAAGAAAAAAACCAACGGTGTCAAATCGCATGAGCGTGGTTGCCATTCGACTGGACAATTTCTCCAAATTAAACGATTACCAAATTTTCCTTTCAATAAATCGACTGTTTGAGCAGCTGTGTGGCTTGTGGCACCATCTGGTTGGAACCACATATCGCTAATGTCAAATAAGTTCCCAATTCTTGCGAACGGCGTGGAATCGACTTGTTTGGTTCATTTTGAACTGAAGCTCGTTCGTCATATTTTCAGTTCTTCGACAGGTGCGTTGTCACACTGGCAGAGGAACATTTAATAGTGAATATGTTGATTTAAATTTATTTACCATCACACGCACAGCTTGTCTGGTGTGATGATTATTGCGACCAAAAATTGCAGTAAGTTGTACGGTTGTACCGACTCAAAATTTCTGTGGTAAGTTTTAACTTTTCCAAACATTTCTATACTTCACCATGATAAAATGTAACCCATGAATGACGTTTTGACTTTGATGGATCATAAAAAAGTTTGTAGGTTATTTGCCCTATTATAAAACAAAATTCTTATGTCCCTATTGAAAAACCCTTTATATACTCTTAGTTTACTAAACTCGAGATTCGACTGTTGAAGGTCATTTTCAAGTGAAATTTACCTTCAACATTCGAAACTCGAGTCGTGTAAAGTGTGTAGATTTATATAACATCACAAGTTATATAATATTTTCACAACATTAGTGATAAAAGATCTGCTCTTTTTCTAAGTATAGAGATTAACTAAGTATAGAGATTACTAAGTATAGATTAGCAAGTAGTAACGATCGCAACCATAGAAATGTCCACAGAAGTGCTACTAAAACACTGTAAGAATTTAAGTTGATAGGCTATAACAGTTCTGGACCAAAATCCCATAAGGATTTACATAGGGGTCTGAATTCAAATTTCTTCCGGTCACATGTCTGGTTCTAGCGCATGCGCAAACCGCCCATACCTGTTCATGCAGTGTTTTCTATGACAGGTTTAAACATGTAGCAATCAGCTAATAAACAGGTTTAAACTGGTAATAATCAGATATAATTAGCTAATAAATAGATATTGGCAGTTTGCGCATGCGGTAGAACCAGGCACGTGACTGGAAGAAATGTGAATTGAAATCGCTATATAAATCCTTATGGGATTTTGGTCCAGAACTGTTATAGCCTATCTACTAATTTATAATGTATTTTAGCTGATGGTGATTCTGTTGACATAAATGGGGTATGAGGTATACGTAAATGGGGTATAGCAGAGGAAATTTCAGCAGTATCTGCGCTTTTGGGAAGAAGAAAGCCTAAGCAATGTGCTGAGTTTAAATACAGATTTAAATTTTGTTCCAAACCTTAACGTTGCTTTAGAATGTTACTAACCTAACTAACGATAAATAATTACTAAGTTGAAATTAATTAAGAACTTTACGTACGACTTACACAAAATCGTGTTAATGGTTTGGTCATTTTGGCAATTGAGAAAGAAATTGCTAAACTTAATTACAGAACTGAAGGCAAAAAAGAAGTTTGTTGCGATTTTAGCCCAGTTTTAATATTGTTTATCTACGACCACTATTGTAAATGCCCATTATTGTACAGTTCGTGGACTATGTAAATACATCATAACACACACGTAAGTAACAGTCCGTGATTAATGATAAGTTATGATTGATATCACACACGTGCGTTTGGTTTACGATTGGTTGAGAGCTGCTACTACGTGCTCATACGTTTAGCGCCCCCCGTGCCACAATTCAAACTAACGGAAATTGACATAAAACACCGTAGCTACAGATTTGAACAAAATGGTTGGTTAGATTTGGTTATATTAGGAGCAGATAAATCAAGACCACATATCGCGCGGCGACGCGATCTCTCGATCCGAAATAAGAAAAAAAAAATCAATACTTTAAACAATTTTTATATGCCCCCTTTAATTTTATTTTCGCTACCCCTATATGTCGTGCATCCGCACAATGCGTACATTGGGTTGCCTATATCTATGAGCCACTCTTATTCCAGTTTCAACCAAATAAGTACTAAATAATAAGGTATGTAACCATTAAGAATGTATTTCCTTTCATTTCTATCAAGTTAAATAATGTCGAGTAACAGTTATATATGAAAATACAACTGTTTATTATATTGTTAAATAATGTACCTAATAAGAAATAAATTTGTTAGCTCAAACATATTTTTCTTATTAAACAGAAACAAATTAGCGTGGTCGTAGATAAAGTATAGTACATAACTCGAGTTGTAAGGCAATTACGTACTCGCGGAATTACTAGTAAATGTTCCGCTCGTACGTAATATGCTTCTCACAACTCTCGTTACGTAATATACTATTATGCAATAATACACATTTTGAATATTATTAACTTACTTTTCTAAATGTGTATTTCGCATACTTTTCTTTTAGTTTCCAATGCTCAAAACCTAATTAAAATAATAAAACAATGTAACACAACACTATTATGATTTAAAAGAAACAATTACGTTTTAACATATTTTTTTGTGTTTAATATTAAAGTTATACAACCTTCCACGCACTACTCTGCTCGTCTGCTATTCTGCTTGAGAATACTCTTGATCTTGTTTGCGTTGTTATCTTGATCGCGTTTTGTCGACACCACACATCCCTGGAACTTCCGATGCAAAAAATCCATTGTTGAGCGCACAGTGTGGCATGTGAAGTGCCACTATTTCGGCGCGTTATCTGGGTGTATAACGATGCATGGCTGAAATTGAACTGAAGAGAATTCTCCAAAACGCGTTCGAACACGCAGAGCGGTTGACATCTATCATAGATATTTATTATTAGACATTAGATATACCCTTTACAAAAAAAGTGGAAAAATTGCAAGATCGAAAATTGATTTCTGCTTTTCTTTCCTAATTTTCTGTCATTTATGGAATGGTAATTTTTATGTGCCGAGGCATATAAGGTAATTTTACTCCGAATAGCAAATGTTTTAAATACAAGAAAAATGACTATCGAAAATTGATTTCTTTTGTTATTTCCTAACGTCAAAAAACACTACTTTTCTTATTTGATTAAAAATAAATACGCCACATTATTGTACAACGGCGCAAAAAAATATTTTTTTATGTCAAGTTAATACAAATTAGCTTCTTTTATGATTTGGCGGCGTAAAAATATCACTTTTATGTCTAGTAAAACATATCTAGTTAATAAAAATTAATTTTTTATTATGATTTGGCAGCGTAAAATGTTACTTTTATTTCTAGTCAATACAAATTAATTTGTTTTATGATTCGGTGCATTTATTTTGCTAAACAAGCTATTAAAGAGGTCATTTTTCAGATGTTTGACCAAACTACTCTTCACATAAAATCCTTGTTCCTAGATTTATTTTATGTTTTTTTTTTTTCATTATGCATCAAAACGACGGAAATAATATGTTTTAATATATTTTAATATGGTAATTTTTATGTGCCGAGGCATATAAAGTACTTTTACTCCTAAGTCTTCATCTTCGGACATTTCGGACAACACCGCCCCCCCACCCCACCAAAACTATAACAGTATATATTCAACATCATCAATTTGTTAAGTCACTTGAAAATGACCGTCAAACGTCGAAACTCGAGTCGTGATATGTGTAGAAATTTATATAACTGTGAATAATAAGTTATATAACATTTTTACATAATATAAGTGTGGTAAAAAACAAAGTGAATTTTTCAATTCAATGTAAGTATGGATTACCACGTAGTAACTGTCGCAACCATCCTATTCATAAAATCAGCCTGTACGGCAACCCAGACAAAATTGTACAACAAGTTGATGAAAAAATACCGTCTCGTTTCACAGGATATCTGGTTCAATTCAGAATGCCTTCGGTCCAAAGTCGTACCCAACTATGTAAATATTAAAACCCCCTCCACGTCTTCGGCCGCAATAGCAGCCATAAAATCTGCCCAAAACAGTTGGATTAGATCCGAAATAAAAAATCTTCATCGGAGGAGAGATGTTATTCAACATTATCTCAAGATATTGCATTCAGAGTTGACATTTAAATTACATCCAGTAGAATTCACTATCTTTGATGACTTTGTTCGTGATAATGTAAGTAGGGTCAACCACCTAAAATATTTAAATTTAAAAAAGAAAATATCCGTTCTCGTAAAGAACAAAAAGTCCGAACCTCAAAAAGTAATGTCCAAACCGAATCTAGTGTCTAAATTTATCAACTTCTCAAAAGTTATCTTCAGTCCTATTGAACAATCTTTTCTTTCCCAAAACCCCAACTACACCCCATTCATCAATAACAAATCCGATAAATCCACAATAATTGTAGAATCAGAAATCGCGCTAAAAAAAGTGCAAGAACCTCTTATACCCCGAGCCGAAATAGCCGATCATATAAAATCGTACGCCCGTAATTCTACCACAGACTCCGCAGTGATCAAATCGATAAAAACAAAAATTGAGTCCAACTCTTTAGTCCTTACAAAAGCCGATAAATCCAATTCGATAGTCGTCCTGGAAAGAGAACAGTACATTAATAAAATGAACTCTTTCATTTCAACAGAAAAACTAACTCCCTTGAAAAAGGATCCTACACAAAAATTCCAATTTCAAATTAGAAGTCTCTTAAAAAATATTACAACTTTGTTCTCCGAATTTGAGAAATTTAAAATCATAAATCAGAATCCCACAGCTCCCAGGCTCTATGGTTTCATTAAAACTCACAAACCCGATTCTCCCATTAGACCAGTTGTCTCCTATATTAACAGTGTTGCAAGAGTTTTGGCAATTAAACTGAATACTCTTTTCAAAAAATACACCAAATTTACCCCAAAATATTCTGTAAAAAATTCACTCGCCCTTTCGGAACTCCTCAAACCAATAACAACCCCAATAAACTCCAAACTCGTATCTTTTGACGTTAGTAGTATGTTTTCTAATATACCTACTAAAGAGTGTCTCGAAATCATACAAAATTTAATTGATAAAGCTAATTGTCATCATCTTATAAAATCTGAACTTTATGAAGCCCTGGAAACATGTGTTAATCAAAATTACTTCAAATTTAATAACACTTACTATCAGCTAACATCAGGTCTAGCAATGGGATCGCCATTAAGTCCCCTTTTAGCCGATCTATTCATGTCAACTATCGAAGAAAAAATCTTCAAACTAGATTTCTCCAAAAAACATATTTCATTTTGGTATAGATATGTCGATGACGTAATAGCGTGTTTTAGTGGTACAACACGTCAATTAGACCAATTTCTCAACCTAATAAACAACGTTCATCCCAAAATTAAATTCACCATCGAGGTAGAAACAGACAACAAAATAAACTTCTTAGACCTTACTCTGATTCACAAAAACAACAAAATAGAATTTGATATATACAGAAAACCCACCAATGTTAACTCTACAATCCCGTATTCATCATTTCACCCGATAACACACAAATTAGCGGCCTATCATTCAATGATACATCGAGCCTTTTCAATCCCCCTTTCCACAGAAAAGAGAATCAAAGAATTAAGTACCAACATTTCAATCGCTACAGAGAATGGTTTCCCAACAAAACTCATCCAAAACATTATCAATAATAAACGAACCCAATTCGCAATGGCCCAAATTTATCCGAAAACCTCAAATTCAGATAAAACTTTCATCTCCCTGACATATTTTGGCAAAACAAGCTAACACATCGCAAATGTCCTTCGAAAGCAAAATCTTCAAGTAGCATTTAAACCCTCCTCTAAGTTGTCCAACATATTGTTTAATGCCAAAGACAAAATCGATCCCATTAAAAAATCCGGCGTATACGAAATTCATTGTTCCGAATGCAATAGCGTGTACATAGGGCAGACAGGACGAAGTTTTTCAACACGGTTTTCAGAACATTCTCGCGCTTTTCGTCTGAAAAAAGACACTAGTTCTTTTTCAAACCATTGTCTCGAATGCAATCATAAATTCCCAGATATAGTTAATCTAAAAATCTTGCATTATTGCAACAAAGGCCCGAAACTAAATCTCCTAGAGTCATTAGAAATTTTCAAAAAAACCCGTAATCCCTCAGTTAATCTCCTAAACGAGCAAACTGACCTAATCTTTTCCCAACTTTTTAATCTCACCCAATCTCAAACAGATAAGTCTTCATCTTCGGACAAACACCGCCCCACCAAAACTATAAGAGTATATATTCAACATCATCAATTTGTTAAGTCACTTGAAAATGACCGTCAAACGTCGAAACTCGAGTCGTGATATGTGTAGAAATTTATATAACTGTGAATAATAAGTTATATAACATTTTTACATAATATAAGTGTGGTAAAAAACAAAGTGAATTTTTCAATTCAATGTACTTTTACTCCGAATAGCAAATGTTATATTTACAAAAAATGACAATTTATCGAAAATTGGTTTCTTTTGTTGTTTTCTAACGTCAAAAAACAATACTTTTCTTGTTTGATTAAAAATAAATACTCCACGTTATTGCCCGGCGGCGTAAAAGTGATACTTTTATGTCTAGTTAACACAAATTAATTAATTTTATGATTTGGCGGCGTAAAAATATCATTTTTATGTCTAGTAAATACAAATTAAATACTTTTATAATTTTGTACATTTATTTTGGTAAACAAGCTGCAAAAGAGGTCATTCTTCAGATATTGCTCACTCTACTCTTCAAATAAAATCCCTGTTCCTGGATTTATTTATTTTTAACTTTTTTATTCATCATACATAAAAAGGATGGAAATAGTATCCATTTGATTTTTAAATTTTGATTTTGTAGGGTAGGTAGTAATAAAATAGATTTTGTCTTACGTTTTTTATTTTTTTTGTTTTCATTGTTTCGAAAAAGTTAAAATAACTCGAAATAACTTGGCGAAATTTTGAAAAATGTTTGCAATAAAACTTGAAAAGAATGAAATTTTATATAAAAAAACTTTTATATATACATTTAGTGTTTTATTGTTCACCACGTTGGTAATAATCAACTTTGAGAAAAAGTAAAATTTGGCATTTTTTCTTAAGCATTTTTCTTGCCTCAAAGATTCGAAAATAACTCGAGAACTAAACGAAATTTTGAGAAATTTTTCAAATAAAACATATAGATAATTAAATTTTCTATATGAAACCTTGTTATGTAGTGATTTTCTCTTTGTCAAGTTGGTAGAAATTACAAACTCAAAACCTTATTTCATATGTTTCTTGTTTTTTTCAAATGTTTTATTATATATACAAAAAATGACAATTTACCGAGAATTTATTTCTTTTGTTATTTTTTAACGAAAAACACACTTTTGTTTTCGTGAAAACACACTTTTACTTGATTAAAAGTAAATACGCCACGCTATTGCTCGACACAAATTAATTACTTTTATGATTTGGCGGCGTAAAAATATCTTTTTTATGTCTACTAGATAAAAATTAATTACTTTTATGATTTTGTGCATTTATTTTACCAAACAAGCTGTAAAATAAGTCATTCTTCAGATGCTTGATCACACATCTCTTCAAATAAAATCCTTGTTCCTGGGTTTATTTTATCACTTTGTTATCCATCATGCATCAAAAGGATGGAAATAATATCCAGTTGCCTATTAAATTTTGCCTTTGTAGTGTTGATTGTAATAATATATATTTTGTCTTACGTTTCTTTTTTGGTTTTCATTGTTTCAAAAAAAGTCAAAATAACTCGGATACTAGACGAAATTTTTGAAAAATGTTTCAAACTAAACTTGAAGAAAATGAAAATTTCTATAAAAAACTGGTTACTTGGTGATTTTTTGGCCACCAAGTTGGTAATAATCAACTTACAACAAAATTAGGAATTTTTTCTTTTGCAATTTTCTTGCCTCAAAGATATCAAATAAAGGTTTTAAATAAAACTTGTAAAGAATTAAACTTCCTAAACCTGGGCAGTGTTTTTCTGTTTGTCAAGTTGGTAGACATTACAAACTCAAAACCTTCGTAGTTGTTTACATCTTTCTTGTTTTTTTCTTTTCTAAAAGATTTGGAAATAACTCGAAAACTAAACGAAATTTTGAGTAATGTTCCAAATAACACTTGTAGAGAATTAAATTTCCTATATGAAACGGTGTTATCTATAGTCCATTTTTTTAAGAATGCAGTACAGGGAAGATAAGGCTTATTTGACCTTGTTCTCTGATTGGCTTATATCGAGGAGAAGTTCACACCGACGATATTTCTCAACTTTTCCTCTATTCCTGTCTCTCTTTACAGAAACATTTGTACTCAGCACTGGCGTAGAATTCGGTGATATGTAATTAAATGAATATAGTACTACGAATAATTTCTAAATATAATAGAACGTTAAATTATACTACGGCTAAGTACTATATTATACAATAATGTTTTATATATAATTTAATATTCAATTTTAAATTTAAAGATAAAAAAATTAATTACTCTAGTATTACTAAGTATATTTTTTTCGTACATCAATAAATGTTGAGCTGTTAGTTGTCAATGGCTGCCGTGTCAATTCACAGTTGTCATCTGATATGTTTGTATCATTTAGATTTTTTGCGTTTTTCTCCATTTATTTCTTTGAATTTTATTACTAATTTTGCAATTTGGTGTATCTAATAGATATTCAATTAAACCATTAATAAATTACCAATTTTAAATTCAAGTAACTATATTTCAATTTAGCGCCAAATTGTGTGACTAGATTTAACATTTGTCAAGGTGTAAATCAGGTTTCTAGTTACTGCATTCTTAATGGAGTATAGTGATTTTCTGTTTGTCAAGTTGGTAGTAATTATCTAACTTTGAAACAAATTCAAAACCCTCTAATATTACATGTTTCTTGTCTTTTTGAAGAGAAATTAATTTTCCAAAAAAAAACTTGTTACATAGAGATTTTTTGTCCACCAAGTTGGTAATAATATACTTTGCTAAAATTTGGCATTTTTTCTTTTGCATTTTCCTTGTCTCAAAAATTCGAAAATAGCTCGAAATCTAAATGAAATTTTGAGAACTTTTTTAAATAAAACTCGTAAAGAAAAAAATTTGCTATATAAAACCGTGTTATCTAGTGATTTTCTGTTTGTCAAGTTGGTAGTAATTATGCAACTTTAAAACGGACACAACATCTGATTTTACACGTTTATTGTTTTTTTTCATGTCTCAACGATTAGAAAATAACTGGCAATTTTGAGAAATGTTTTAAATAAAACTTAAGTAAATAATTAAACTTCCTAAACCTGGGTATCTAGTGATTTTCTCACGTTGATAGGAATTACAAACTCAAATCCTTCGTAATTTACATCTTGTTTTTTTTTCTTTTCTAAAAGATTCGGAAATAACTCGAAAACTAAACGAAATTTTAAAAAATGTTTCAAATATCACTTTTAGAGAATTAACTTTCCTATATGAAACCGTGTTATCTAGTCATTTTCTGTTTGTCAAGTTGGTAGTAAATATGTAACTTTGAAACAAACTCAAAACCCTCTAATATTGCATGTTTCTTGTCTCCAAGAAGAGAATTAAATTTCCTCTAAAAAAAGTTGTTAGCTAGAGATTTTTTGTCCACCAAGTTGGTAGTAATCACTTTGAAAAAAGGTAATATTTGACATTTTTTTTGCATTTTGCTTGTTTCAAAAATTCGAAAATAATTCGAAAACAACGAAATTTTGACAAATCTTTCAAATAAAACTTGTAGAGAATTACATTTTCTATATTAAACCTTGTTGTCTAGTGATTTTCTATTTGTCAAGTTGGTAGAAATTACAAACTCAAAACCTTCGCAGTTTACCTCTTGTTTTTTCATTTCTCAAAGATTCGAAAATAACTCGAAAACTAAACGACAGTTTGAGTAATGTTTCAAATAAAACTTGTAGAGAATTAAATTTCTGATATAAAATCGTATTATCTAGTGATATTGTGGTTGTCATGTTGGTAGTAATTACGTAACTTTGAAACAAACTCAAAACTCTCTAATTTTATATGTTTCTTGTTTTTTTTCTTGTCTCAAATATTCTAAGATAATTCGGAAACTAAACGAAATTTTGAAAAATGTTACAAATAAAACAAAAAGAATTAAATTTCCTATATGAAACCTCGTTATCTAGTGATTTTCTATGTGTCAAGTTAGTAGTAATTATGTAACTTTGAAACAAACTCAAAACCTCATTTTGTATGTTTTTTGTCTTTTTCACATTTTAAAGATTCGACAATAACACGAAAACTAACACTAAATTTTGAGAAATGTTTCAAATAAAACTTGAAACGAATAAAATTTCCTATATGAAATATTGTTATCCAGTGATTTTGTTTGTCAAGTTGGTAGAAATTGCAAACTGAAAACCTCATTTTATATCTGTCTTGTTTTTTTCTTGTCTCAAAGATTCCAAAATAACTCGAAAACTAAACGAAATGTTATGTCAAATAAAACTTGAAGAGAATTAAATTTCCTATATAAAACCGTGTTATATAGTGGTTTCATGTTTGTCAAGTTGGTAGTAAGTACGTAACTTTAAAATAAACTCAAAACCCTCTAATTTTACATGTTTCTTGTCTTTTTCTTGTCTCAAATATTCGAAGATGATTCGAAAACGAAATTTTGGGAAATGTTTCAAATGAAACTTGAAAAGAATTAAATTTACCTTTTGAAACCTTCTTATCCAGTGATTTTCTGTTTGTCAAGTTGGTAGAAATTACAAACTGAAAACATTCTTATTTTATATGTTTCTTGTTTATGTCTTGTCGCAAAGATTCGAAAATATCTCGAAAACTAAACGAAATTTTGAAAAATGTTTCAAGTAAAACTTGTAGAGAATTAAATTTCCTATAAAATCGTGCTATCTAGTGATTTCCTGTTTGCCAAGTTGGTAGTAATTACGTAACTTTGAAACAAAATCAAAACTAGGGTTTTCGCGTACCCGCCTTTTTTTAATACCCGGGTATCGGGTATTTTTTTTTTCATATACCCGGGTATACCCGGGTATTTGCAATTTTTGCAGAAAATGAGGCAGTTTTCTTATAATAATGTTTTATATTATTAAGAAAGAGTGAAGGATGTCAATAAGTCTCCTTAACTTATAGTACAATCAGTCACACAGTTAAACAGTCTTGTTCTCATTAACTAATTGGGAACTAAAATGGCTTTTTAATACAATAAATTCTGTTATAAAATAACAAAAATATAACTAAATAAACTTTCTTCTCTGACTCATAAACCATATAGTTCAAATTAAACTTATTAGATTTGATACACGAGGAAAGACTTTCTTTGGAGAGACGGATTACGTAAATATATGGCAAGAAAAAATCGATTTTTTGGATTGTAATCAAACTAGAATAGTAGCATATTTCTGACTCAGTGCTCCCACAGCTAATTTAAGAGGGTTCAATGTTTGCACTAAATTTTCTAAAACTTGCTCATTTACCTCACTCCAGCAATAATTTATCAGCGAGTGCATGTTTGATGCTGTTTCTTCTTCTTCTTCTTCTCTCAAATAGGCCTACTTTGGACCACGCTTGTTCAACTGTTGAACTTTGATCGTTGCCCAGTATTGTCGCATGTTCTGCGCCGGTGTAACTCCTTTCTCTCTTCTGCCTAGGAGGTACCTTTCCTTCGGGTTTTTTCCTGATATCCGCGGACTTTCTTCAGAGTGCGTCTCAGAGACAGTCAGTTTTGGAGATATGTTATACCCAGTTCTTTAATATCCTTCTCGGTTTCTGTCAACCAAGTGGTACGAACCTTCTTGTTTTGCCAGAAGGTGAACAGACGGTTGGTTAGTCGGTTTCGAGGCAATCTTGCAACGTGGCCATAGGGGCCCCGTTTGATGCTGTTTATTAATTTTAGAATTCTTTCTACAATTATCAGGTACTCTATACGCTAAGTTATCGTCACTATCGCTGTCACTAGAAAACATATCCTCATCACATTGTTCTTCAACATCCTCGTAAGTTTTGTCTTCATCTTCTGTAATAGTTTTCCTTTTGTATATGACATCTATCACAGCTAATTGCACAGCGTGATTTATGCAGAGCATCATCTCTGTTGGGCTTTCTCTGCCAAACTTTTGCTAAACCGCTGCGCCAACCATAGTACAAGCCACAATGTGACGTTCAAGTTTTAAACCGAATTTGTCCAGATGTTTAAGAATCTCTCACCTCAACTGCGCCGCATGTTCCAGGTATAAAAACCAGCCCTAGGTTGAATACTGTTCTGTCATCAGAATGCAAGTTTATGTTTAAGTAAAGACCGTTTTTTAACCTTGTCCATTCATCAAGAGTTAGACTGAATCTACTATCAGAGTTTATTATCGTTTGCAACTCGTTAACCATACTTGATTCTTTTTGTTCATTGTTCATCTTCCAGTTCCATTGTCCTGCCTTCGCTTTTCGGTAGAGTTAGCTGTTTATGATGAAAAGCTTCTCGTATGAATTTACTACGAGTGACGGCTACGAGTGACGACCCGAAAAAATGTTATTCACGGTCAGACTCAGGTTGACATAGTCTTCTGTCGATGGCACTTCTTTTTCGCACGTAAAGTTATGTTTTTCGACCTTTATTTTATGTACTTTAGCTAATTGTTTTAACAAAACATTTTTTGAAGAGGTTTTATAGGATAATATTGTTTGTAGTGCAAATTTGCTAATATAATTTCTAAGGCGCTACTTAATAATAATTTTCCGAGAATTTTGATGAATTATGTGATCAAAGTAACCGGGTCTGACAGTGAAATAGTACCTGGATACTAAATATTTCATATACCGGGGCATACCCGGATCCGGGTGCCCGGGTAGAAAACCCCACTCAAAACCCTCTAATTTTGTTTCTTGTCTTTTCCTTGTCTCAAATAATCGAAGATAATTCGGAAACTAAACGAAATTTTGAAAAATGTTACAAATAAAACTTGAAACGAATTAAATTTCCTATATGAAACCTAGTTATCTAGTGATTTTCAGTTCGTCAAGTTGGTAGAAATTACAAACTGGAAACCTTCTCATTTTATATGTTTCTTGTTTTTTTATTTCTCAAAGATTCGAGAATAACTCGAAAACTAAACGAAATTTTGAGAAATGTTTCAAACAAAACTTGTAGAGAATTACATTTCCTATATAAAACCGTGTTACCTAGTCATTTTCTGTTTGTCAAGTTGGTAGTAATTACGTAACTTTGGAACAAACTCAAAAACCTCTAATTTTACATGTTTGTGGTCTTTTTCTTGTCTCAAATATTCGAAAATAATTCGAAAACTAAACAAAATGTTGAGAAATGTAGCAAATAAAACTTGAAAAGAAATAAATTTCCTATATGAAACCTTGTTACCTAGTGAATTTCTGTTTGTCAAGTTGGTAGAAATTACAAACTGGAAACCTTCTTATTTTGTGTTTTTTTCTTGTCTCAAAGATTCGAAAATAACTCGAAAACTAAACGAAATTTTGAGAAATGTTTCAAATAAAACTTGAAGAGAATTAAGTTTCTGGTATAAAATTGTGTTATCTAGTGATATTCTGTTTGTCAAGTTGGTAACTTTGAATCAAAATCTAAACCCTCTAATTTTACATGTTTCTTGTCTTTTTATTGTCTCAAATATTCGAAGATAATTCGAAAACTAAACGAGATTTTGAGAAATTTTACAAATAAAACTTGGAGATAACTTGGAGAGGATTTAAATTTCCTATATGAAACCTCGTCATCTAGTGATTTTCTGTTTGTTAAGTTGGTAGAAAATACAAACTGAAAACCTTCATATTTTATTTGTTTCTTGTTTTTTTTCTGAAACCTCGTTATCTAGTGATTTTCTGTTTGTCAAGTTGGTAGAAATTACAAACTGAAAACCTTCTTATTTATTTTTTTATCTTTTCTTTCTATCTTATTCCTTACATAAAAGTAACCTTCATAGTATGTATATGTTTCTTGTTTTTTTCTTGTCGCAAAGATTCGAAAATATCTCGAAAACTAAACGAAATTTTGAGAAATGTTTCAAATAAAACTTAAAAAGAAGTATATTTCCTATACAAAACTATTTTATTTAGTGATTTTATGCTTGTCAAATTGGTTGTAATTACGTAATTTTGAAACAAACTCAAAACCCTCTAATTTTACATGTTTCTTGTCTTTTTCTTGTCTCAAATATTCGAAGATAATTCGAAAACTAAACGAAATTTTGAGAAATGTTGCAAATACAAATTTGAAAAGAAATAAATTTCCTATAAGGAACCTTGTTATCTAGTGATTTTCTGTTTGTAAAGTTGTTAGAAATTACAAACTGGAAACCGCCTTATTTTATATGTTTCTTGTTTTTTTCTTATCGCAAAGATTCGAAAATAACTCGAAAACTAAAGGAAATTTTAAAAAATGTTTCAAATAAAACTTGAAGAAAATTAAATTCCCTATATAAAACCGTGTTACCTAGTGATTTTCTGTTTGTAGAAGTTGGTAGAAATTATGTAACTTTGAAAGAAATTCAAAACACCATTTTTCATATTTTTTTGTCTTTTTCATAGAGTCGAAAATAACTCAAAAACTAAACGAAATTTTGGTAAAAATTTCATTTAGTTTTAAATGAAATATTCGAAAATATCTCGAAAACTATACGAAGTTAAATACTTGAAAAGAATTTAATTTTCTATATGACAGCTTGTTTTCTAGTGATTTTCTATTTGCCAAGTTGATAGAAATTACAAACTGAAAACCTTCTTATTTTATATGTTTCTTGCTTTTTTTCTTTTCGCAAAGATTCGAAAATATCCCGAAAACTAAACGAAATTTTGAGAAATGTTTCAAATAAAACTTGAGAAAAGAAATCCTATATGACACCTTGTTTTCTAGTGATTTTCTGTTTGCCAAGTTGGTAGAAATTACACACTGAAAACCTTCTCATTTTAAATGTTTCTTGTTTTTTTTTTGTCTCACAGATTCGAAAATATCTCGAAAACTAATCGAAATTTTGAGAAATGTTTCAAATAAAACTTGAAAAGAATTAAATTTCCTATATGGCACCTTGTTTTCTAGTAATTTTCTGTTTGCCAAGTTGGTAGAAATTACAAACTGAAAATCTTATTTTATATGTTTCTTGTTTTTTTCTTTTCTCAAAGATTGAAAAATAACTCGCAAACTAATAGAAATTTTGAGAAATGTTTCAAATAAAACTTGAAGAGAATTAAATTTCCTATATAAAACCGTGTTATCATGTGATTTTCTGTTTGTGAAGTTTGTAGAAATTACAAACTGAGAACCTTCTCATTTTATATTTCTCATTTATTGTTTTTTTCTTGTTTCATAGATTCGAAACTATCTCGAAAACTAAACGAAATTTTGAAAAATATTTGAAATAAAACTTGAAGAGAATTAAATTTCCTATATAAAACCATATTATCTAGTGATTTTCTGTTTGTTAAGTTGGTAGTAATTACGTAACTTTGAAACAAACTCAAAACCCTCTAATTTTACATGTTTCTTGTCTTTTTATTGTCTCAAATATTGGAAGACAACTGGAAAACTAAACAAAATTTTGAGAAATGTTGTAAATGAAACTAGAAAAGAATTAAAATTCCTATATGAAACCTTGTTATCTAGTGATTTTCTGTTCGTCAAGTTGGTAGAAATTACAAACTGAAAACCTTCTCAATTTATAACTGCAGGATTAATATCTAAATATCTTAATTTAATAAATTAATATCTTTGTTATTTTATGTATGACCTACATCTTGTGCACTGACACATTAAATCGTAAATTCTTCTAAATTTATGTTTCTTGTTTTTTTATTTCTCAAAGATTCGAGAATAACTCGAAAACTAAACGAAATTTTGAGAAATGTTTCAAACAAAAGTTGTAGAGAATTAAATTTCCTATATAAAACCGTGTTACCTAGTCATTTTCTGTTTGTCAAATTGGTAGTAATTACGAAACTTTGGAACAAACTCAAAAACCTCTAATTTTACATGTTTGTGGTCTTTTTCTTGTCTCAAATATTCGAAGATAATTCGAAAACTAAACGACATTTTGAGAAATGTTACAAATAAAACTTGGAGACAATTAAATTTCCTATATGAAACCTCGTTATCTACTGATTTTCTGTTTGTTAAGTTGGTAGAAATTACAAACTGAAAACCTTCATATTTTATATGTTTCTTGTTTTTTTTTCTGAAACCTCGTTATCTAGTGATTTTCTGTTTGTCAAGTTGGTAGAAATTACAAACTGAAAACCTTCTTATTTATTTTCTTATCTTTTCTTTCTATCTTAGTCCTTACATAACAGTAACCTTCATAGTATGTATATGTTTCTTGTTTTTTTCTTGTTGCAAAGATTCGATAATATCTCGAAAACTAAACGAAATTTTGAGAAATGTTTCAAATAAAACTTAAAGAGAAGTATATTTCCTATACAAAACCGTATTATTTACTGATTTTCTGCTTGTCAAAATGGTAGTAATTACGTAACTTTGAAACAAACTCAAAACCCTCTAATTTTACATGTTTCTTGTCTTTTTCTTGTCTCAAATATTCGAAGATAATTCGAAAACTAAACGAAATTTTGAGAAATGTTGCAAATAAAAATTTGAAAAGAAATAAATTTCCTATAAGAAACCTTGTTATCTAGTGATTTTCTGTTTGTAAAGTTGGTAGAAATTACAAACTGGAAACCGCCTTATTTTATATGTTTCTTGTTTTTTTCTTATCGCAAAGATTCGAAAATAACTCGAAAACTAAAGTAAATTTTAAAAAATATTTCAAATAAAACTTGAAGAAAATTAAATTCCCTATATAAAACCGTGTTACCTAGTGATTTTCTGTTTGTAGAAGTTGGTAGAAATTATGTAACTTTGAAAAAAATTCAAAACCTCATTTTTCATATTTTTTTGTATTTTTCATAGAGTCGAAAATAACTCAAAAACTAAACGAAATTTTGGTAAAAATTTCATTTAGTTTTAAATGAAATATTCGAAAATATCTCGAAAACTATACGAAGTTAAATACTTGAAAAGAATTTAATTTTCTATATGACAGCTTGTTTTCTAGTGATTTTCTATTTGCCAAGTTGATAGAAATTACAAACTGAAAACCTTCTTATTTTATATGTTTCTTGCTTTTTTTCTTTTCGCAAAGATTCGAAAATATCCCGAAAACTAAACGAAATTTTGAGAAATGTTTCAAATAAAACTTGAAGAGAATTAAATTTCCTATACAAAACCGTGTTATCTAGTGATTTTCTGTTTGTGAAGTTTGTAGAAATTACAAACTGAGAACCTTCTCATTTTATATTTCTCATTTATTGTTTTTTTCTTGTTTCATAGATTCGAAACTATCTCGAAAACTAAACGAAATTTTGAAAAATATTTCAAATAAAACTTGAAGAGAATTAAATTTCATATATAAAACCATATTATCTAGTGATTTTCTGTTTGTTAAGTTGGTAGTAATTACGTAACTTTGAAACAAACTCAAAACCCTCTTATTTTACATGTTTCTTGTCCTTTTATTGTCTCAAATATTCGAAGACATCTGGAAAACTAAACGAAATTTTGAGAAATGTTGTAAATGAAACTAGAAAAGAATTAAAATTCCTATATGAAACCTTGTTATCTAGTGATTTTCTGTTCGTCAAGTTGGTAGAAACTGAAAACCTTCTCAATTTATAACTGCAGGATTAATATCTAAATATCTTAATTTAATAAATTAATATCTTTGTTATTTTATGTATGACTTACATCTTGTGCACTGACACATTAAATCGTAAATTCTTCTAAATTTATGTTTCTTGTTTTTTTATTTCTCAAAGATTTGAGAATAACTCGAAAACTAAACGAAATTTTGAGAAATCTTTCAAATAAAACTTGAAGAGAATTAAATTTCCTATATAAAACCGTGTTACCTAGTCATTTTCTGTTTGTCAAGTTGGTAGTAATTACGAAACTTTGGAACAAACTCAAAAACCTCTAATTTTACATGTTTGTGGTATTTTCTTGTCTCAAATATTCGAAAATAATTCGAAAACTAAACAAAATTTTGAGAAATGTTTCAAATAAAACTTGTAGAGAATTAAGTTTCTGATATAAAACCGTATTATCTAGTGATTTTCTGTGTGTCAAGTTGGTAGTAATTAGGTAATTTTGATTCAAACTCAAAACCCTCTAATTTTATATGTTTCCTGTCTTTTTATTGTCTCAAATATTCGAAGATAATTCGAAAACTAAACGAGATTTTGAGAAATGTAACAAATAAAACTTGGAGACAATTAAATTTCCTATATGAAACCTCGTTATCTAGTGATTTTCTGTTTGTTAAGTTGGTAGAAATTACAAACTGAAAACCTTCATATTTTATATGTTTCTTGTTTTTTTTTCTGAAACCTCGTTATCTAGTGATTTTCTGTTTGTCAAGTTGGTAGAAATTACAAACTGAAAACCTTCTTATTTATTTTCTTATCTTTTCTTTCTATCTTATTCCTTACATAAAAGTAACCTTCATAGTATGTATATGTTTCTTGTTTTTTTCTTGTCGCAAAGATTCGAAAATATCTCGAAAACTAAACGAAATTTTGAGAAATGTTTCAAATAAAACTTAAAGAGAAGTATATTTCCTATACAAAACCGTATTATTTAGTGATTTTCTGCTTGTCAAAATGGTAGTAATTACGTAACTTTGAAACAAACTCAAAACCCTCTAATTTTACATGTTTCTCGTCTTTTTCTTGTCTCAAATATTCGAAGATAATTCGAAAACTAAACAAAATTTTGAGAAATGTTGCAAATAAAAATTTGAAAAGAATTAAATTTCCTATAAGAAACCTTGTTATCTAGTGATTTTCTGTTCGTAAAGTTGGTAGAAATTACAAACTGGAAACCGCCTAATTTTATATGTTTCTTGTTTTTTTCTTATCGCAAAGATTCGAAAATAACTCGAAAACTAAAGGAAATTTTGATAAATATTTAAATAAAACTTGAAGAGCATTAAATTCCCTATATAAAACCGTGTTACCTAGTGATTTTCTGTTTGTAGAAGTTATTAGAAATTATGTAACTTTGAAAGAAATTCAAAACCTCATTTTTCATATTTTTGTGTCTTTTTCATAGAATCGAAAATAACTCAAAAACTAAACGAAATTTGGGTAAATATTTCATTCGTTTTAAATGAAATATTCGAAAATAACTCGAAAACTATACGAAGTTAAAAACTTGAAAAGAATTTAATTTCCTATATGACACCTTGTTTTCTAGTGATTTTCTATTTGCCAAGTTGATAGAAATTACAAACTGAAAACCTTCTTATTTTATATGTTTCTTGCTTTTTTTCTTTTCGCAAAGATTCGAAAATATCCCGAAAACTAAACGAAATTTTGAGAAATGTTTCAAATAAAACTTGAGAAAAAAAATATTCCTATATGACACCTTGTTTTCTAGTGATTTTCTGTTTGCCAAGTTGGTAGAAATTACACACTGAAAACCTTCTCATTTTATATGTTTCTTGTTTTTTTTTGTCTCAAAGATTCGAAAATATCTCGCAAACTAATAGAAATTTTGAGAAATGTTTCAAATAAAACTTGAAGAGAATTAAATTTCCTATATAAAACCATATTATCTAGTGATTTTCTGTTTGTTAAGTTGGTAGTAATTACGTAACTTTGAAACAAACTCAAAACCCTCTAATTTTACATGTTTCTTGTCTTTTTATTGTCTCAAATATTCGAAGACAACTGGAAAACTAAACGAAATTTTGAGAAATGTTGCAAATAAAACTTGAAAAGAATAAATTCCCTATATGAAACCTTGTTATCTAGTGATTATCTGTTCGTCAAGTTGGTAGAAATTGCAAACTGGAAACCTTCTCATTTTATATGTTTCTTTATTTCTCAAAGATTCGAAAATAACTCGAAAACTAAATAAAATTTTGAGAAATGTAGCAAATGAAACTTGAAAATAAATAAATTTCCCATATGAGACCTTGCTATCTATTGATTTTCTGTTCGTCAAATTGTTTGAAATTACGAACTGAAAACCTTCTTATTTTGTGTTTTTAGGGTTCCGTACCGAAAACGGAACCCTTATGGGATCACTTTGTTGTCCGTCTGTTTGTCTGTCCGTCTGTCCGTCCGTCCGTCCGTCTGTCTGTCTGTCAGGACCATTTTTCTCAGGAACGAGTAGAGGTAACAAGTTGAAATTTGTATCAAATACTCGGGTCTGCGGTCTCTTTCAGCTGTGAAAAATCAAACTTGTAAGTCAACGCGATCAAAAGATGACCGTTTATATTGCGTATTTTGCGATTTCACAAGGGAATCAAAACCCATAGGGTACTTCCCGTTGACCTAGAATCATTTATAGAATAGTATAGAATTTATAGAATAGAATAGTAACTTTGAAACAAACTCAAAACCCTCTAATTTTACATGTTTCTTGTCTTTTTCTTGTCCCAAATATTCGAACATAATTCGAAAACTAAACGAAATTTTGAGAAATGTTGCAAACAAAATCTGAACATAATTAAATTTCCTATATGAAGCCTCGTTATCTAGTGATTTTCTCTTTGTCAAGAGCAGGGAAAAGTAGTATGTTCTAGATCCACTGTCAACTTATGGGATTACATGTAAATCTAGCTTTAACTATGCTAGCTTTAGCTTTATCTAGCTTTAGCTAAAACCCACTGCAAAGCTGTTTAAAACTTTCAATCAGCTTTAAACAGCTTTCAATCAGTTTTAATCCACTTTTAAACAGCTTTAAATCAGCTTTAAACAGCTTTCAATCAGCTTTAATCCACTTTCCACCTAATCCACAAACCGGACAGTAAATCAAAATTTGAATATGCTTATTATAAAATAAACGCACAATTTCTAAAAAATTCAAATAGTTATCAGCAGCAGACTAGACGCAGATAAATTTCCGAGAAATTAATTAGATCGGCATAATTTATTGGTTCCACGCTTGTATGTAGCTGATAAGATACGGGGTTTGCTATCGACGACAGACATTCGGTCACGTCTAACGGTAAATCAAAATAAAAACGCAGATTATTTCCAAGAAATTGATTACCCTACGTATCATAAAATTTGATTCAGTTGAACAAAGGGTTTAAACAACCATCACATAAATATTTTTTATCGCGACGAGATGATTATTTCTTCACTCGCGCACCGCTGATAAGATAACAGGATTGTTATCTACGGCACATATTCGGTCAAAATTCGGTTATTCGGTAAATCAAAATTTCAATATGCTTATTGAAAGAAACACGCAGATGAATTTCTAGAAATTAATGAGGCCGCGTTCCATAATTTATTGGTTCCACGCTTGTATGCAGCTGATAAGCAAGAAATCCGTTAGAAGTTCGGTGATATTGCGCGTGTCCACAGACAGGTTGGGACAAACAAATTAGTATCAGCACCAGACTATACCCGAGATTGATTCCGAGAAATTAATTAGATTGCCATGCGTTTACAGGCAAGTTGGGAGTGAATGGGCCTCCTCACCGCGCATTTTTGAATATATCCTAACGCTATCTACACATCTACGCTCGGCCGCGTTCAGAACTACTGATAAATCGCGGCGCCATCTACACATACTCGCTCGGACACGTTCAGAACTATTTTGTATAGGATTTCCACATTTCCACAAGAGGCTTCGTGCTAGATTTACATGCAAATCTCCATAAGGGGCATCGTGCTAGATTTACATGTAATTTCCCCCATAAGTGGCTAGATTACATTTAGAAATTACAAACTGAAAACCAACTTATTTTACATGTTTCTTGTATTTTTTGTATTCTCAAAGATTATAATAACTCGAAAACTAAACAAAAATTTGGGAAATGTTTGCAATAAAACTCGTAAAGAATTAAATTTCCAATATAAAACCGTGTTATCTAGTGATTTTCTGTTGATCAAGTTGGTAGTAATTTTGTAACTATTAACAAAACTTTGTTATTTTACATATTTCTGGTTTCAATGTGTTAAAAGTTGAAATGCGTTTTTCAAAATTTAAATTTCGTCCTTTTTAATTTAAATTCATTTCAAAGTTTCCTTTTCCAAAACGGCGAAATTGAGGTTTGAAATATTCAAATTGAAGCTTTGAAAGGAAGAAATGACGATGAATTTGAAAGGATGAATTGCAACATTGAAAGGACTTGGAAAGGACGAGAGTTGAATCAATTTAATATATACACACCCACATTTTAATATGCCGCTAGTGTGTCAATTTGAATAGAATGAACATTTTATATCTCTTATGTAAGTCCATAACATAAGAGAAATGAAATAGATGTTTACACATATAAGTGAAAAACAAACTGTAAAGAACGATTATATTTAGGTTTCGCAATGGACATTTTATTTATTATTTCGATAGCAATCGACGAAGTAAAATATAAAACGTGTTTCGAGACGCAGTTTACAGACTGTTAAGTAAACTGGATTATAAGATTTCAATAAATAATTTTAAACGGTTATTTCACGAAGTCCGAAGGAAATTGAGCGAGGCCACTATAAATTTCTTATTCGGAAAATAAAATTCAGCCGTAAAAGAAAATTACTTGCTAGCTAAAATAAAAAGTTTTTGCGCCGGAAAAATAATTCAATTACATTTTATTATGCAGATCTTAAAGTGGAGAACGTAAACGTGTCACGTAATAATTGAATATTTCCTCTTAAAGTTTTTTTTTAGATTTTTATTAAAGGATTGATTAAAAAAGTTAGGAGTAGTGAGGACAAGAGTGGGTCAGATATAAAATATACAGATTATACCAAGTGCCTACGTGGTATAATCTACTTGGTATAACAATCAATCCCAGTTGTTGGAGTCTTAATTAACATTTTAATAAAGCGCGATTTGCGTTTAATAAAATGCTGTATGTTCATTAATGATTGTCCCAAAATGGGTGTAATTTTTAAATTTTATTTATATAACATTGCGCAGATTAAGTTGTACTTAATTAAGTTGTATTTGAAGACTCATTAATTTATTTCTTAAATATTATTATTATTGATTGATGTACCATAGGTGTGATTTTAGTATCTAATAAAGGGTGTTTCAATGAGAATATACGTATTTCGCATGCATATATTTATTAAACTTTAAGACATACGAATATGAAACTTTACACACATATTTACGAAGCTCTCAAGTTTAGATTACATGTGCTCAATATGTCCTCCATCAGCGACACGAACAATATCACACCGATACTCAAATTCCTCCCATATTCGGGCAACAGTAGGGCAACTCCTCAATCATCGCGGTCGTATGTTTAGCATTGATAATTATTTTATAGCTATTCGGAACGCTATTGATATTTAAGCCGGAGCTCTAAATTCATCGTCATATCAATAATTAAAACTGTATCTCTGCAATCAATGTGTAAAAGTTTTCGCAAGCAAGGATAATCTTGGTAACGATAAGGAAGTATGTGATGATAATCAAAAATGTACTACAAATGCACCGTTTGCAATTCAACCTTCACAAGAGAAGATAGCGACATATGAGAAAATATTATAATATCAACAATGATGGTGGGAAGAAGAGGAATCTAAATACTCAATATTCACCGTATACCTCCAAAAAGATAAATTTGGAGCCGCAGACAGTCAAATAATTTCTGTAAAATATGTAATCAACAATCTACAATAAGGTTAAAGTATGCAGGAGATCTATGATCACAAAAACGCCTCCAAGCAACAGTGAAGCCAGTCCAGCAAAACATCATCCAAGCTTGTGTCAGCTATTGATGGTTCACGGGATTAATGTAGATAGCTTTGTTAGTAATTTGAACAGCCGTTGTACGAGAATCCGCGCAGCCCTTCACATGGAATCCTACGATTCGTGAAGTTGTATACGAAATCTACGCTCACGCACGACTCCATACTTGTACGGGTTCAATGACTCTTCAAAACGAGGTCAAACTCTTATATTCGTCCACTTTCGATCCACTTTCCATCCACATTCCATCCACTTTCCATCTTTAATTAGCTTTTAATCAGCTTTAATCAGGTTTTAATCAGCTTTAATCTGCTTTTAAACATCTTTTAATCAGCTTTAAACAGCTTTAATCAGCTTTTAATCAACTGTAAATAGCTTTTAATCAGCTTTAGGCCGAGGCCGCACAACGATGTTTTCCCGCGAGCGGTAACCGCTATAACTGCGAAACCGCTCGAGAAACACACGGTACGCTATGGGAAAAATCAGTCGCAGGAAAAAACCGCAAGTGAGGCCGCTTGTATTAGCTTACTTGAGACACAAAATCACGCGATTACTAACCGCGGCGGTTTAGCCGCAGTGCGGCCTAGGCCTTAATCAACTTTTAATCAGCCTTAAACAGCTTGTAATCAGCTTTTGTGGATGTAAAGTGGAAGAAAGGTGGATGGAAAGTGGATGGATTTAAGAGTTTGACCTCGTTTTGATGAGTCATTGAATTCGTACAAGTATGGAATGGTGCGGTAGCGAGGAGGATCCAGAAGGAACTATCGTTCCCTACTGGCAAGCATATCCTTCGTCACTGATGTTATGGCAGTACGGATCCGGTTAGCATACATTAATTTCAAAACCTAGACCAGACCATTTATACTCGTGTAAATTGAGAAACAAAATTCCAAGAAGTGGTAGTAGCTCATTGAAAAATATTTTGCATTCCATTTTTTTACTTTTGTAGCAAAACCGAATGATTTAGCTAAATTTGCAAAGAACACTTTTTTTGTACACTCCGACATCTTACATACGGCAATCTGGGTTACAATTTTATATTTTAAAGCGTAGACGAGATATTTGCAAAAAAAATTTAAAGCAAAAATAATTCCCCACGCCAAATGCGCCAAATGGAGCGTTCAAATGCGGTCAAAGGGTACTTCTTGTAGATTCCCACATTCAGTAAAAGTTTCATTGAATTCCTTCTAGGGTTATTACATTTTCTCGCTATTTTGAAATTTCCTGTTGGGTTTTGGTCGGAATTCGTGGTGTTGAACTGGCCGGGTCTAGGTGTTGAAATTAATATACGCAACTAGTTCTTACAACTCTTATTTAGACATTAGGGAGGTTATTCTGATCAATTGAAAAAATAAACAGGCAGTCATTTTATTTTCGATGGTCGATAAATTCATCCAGCAATGTCAGTACAAAAAAAAACCTGAAAAGTGTAATAAATAAATGGGCAGTAAAATGATGGAATGGGTAGAAGGTTCTGCGGAACAGAGAACAGTTCGGCGGAAGGTAAACAATTCACTAAGACCGGTAAAATTCAAACTTAACTTTGATTGAAAACAGCGGCAAACTTCCATTGTGTGGGGCGGGAGTAAAAGCGAATGTTGTGTGAGCGGCCAATCACAAGTCTTTTCTTTTTCTTCGAATTCATTTGGTTTATCACCGTCTGCACTAGTGCATTGTTTTCTTTAATTCGAAGTTATAGTAAATTATTTAAGGCATAATTGTCCAGGTTTTTTTATTAAAATGGAAGAAAGCCTGAATATTGACCGGAGTGCAGCAGGCCCATCGCAAATAAATAAATCTGTGGTGCATTACTTCAATCAGATAGCGACAGGGAAAGCAATGATTAAGAACACAACGTCCCTCTGAAAAAAAAAAAAACGTGTGTATCATTCTTGGCTATTCGTGAAAAAATTTGACCATGCTAGCCTAACTCAAGAAGTGTTAAATCAACAAAATATTTGGTCTATTCATTATTCGAATGATTCGGAAGAAGGCAAGAAAACGTATTACAGGTGTAATAAAGTAAAAAAACGTGTTGAGGTCCACGTTTGCTCAGCTAAAAGGTATATCTTATATGATTCTTTGTCAAATGATGTAATTATGTACAGTACTGAAGATAATCATGACCACGAAAGCAAAGAGTCCACATAACGTGGATTATCGGAAGTAGTAAAAGAGGAAGTGAATAAATTATTTGGATCTTCATTTAAAGCCTAAAGCTATAATGACTGCCCTCTCTAAAGTTGAAAGTGTCAAATTACCAAAGATGTCCCAATTGAGAAATTACCTCGCCGAACGTCGCGGTGTATTATATGGAAATCAAGATAATTCAGCACTACCAGAAAATCCCCATGAGGCATTTGTGACAGCATACGAGATTTCAGAAAAAGATGCAGCTTTTCGTTTTGTTATGTCAAATAAATACCTGCTAGAGTCAGCTCGACATATAAATATCTTACATGCAGACGCTCCCTACTTATTTGGCTACTTATTTGGCAAGGGTACCCTGTCCTTATTGTAGGGACCACAGACAAACAAAGAAGGTTCCATGCTTTATGCTTAGCTGATTCTACTACAGAGCAACAGTATGACTTTAAACTGATTTTCAAAAGCATGAAAGATTGTATCTAGTTACTATTCGAAAGTACTTTCAAGCCAACGATTTTGGTTGCTGACGCGGTAAAAAGCATTCAAAATGCATTTAATGAAGAATTCAAAGATACTAAGGTTCGTATGTGCTGGGCACATGCCAAAAGAAATATGCAGTCTAAAGTTGAAAGCCTCGTAAAGAAAGCTGCCCAGAAATAAATTTTGGCATATATAGATGTACTACATTTCATAACCAACAAGGATGCTTTTGACAAAGCTATTGAATATTTTTTACAGAAATATGAAAATGAAAAAAGTTTTATTGCATACTTCAATACAAGATCAGTGGCTCTTGCAAAACCGAAATTGGTATCTTGGTGCAGCGCCACCTTCGCCTTCGACGAATAATCCTCTTGAGGCTTTTAACAAAGTCTTTAAAGACAGCAACACCCTTCGTGAATGTTTACAGCTTCCGTCCATGAAATATATACAGAAAAATGAAGTTGCGAAATCGCCGAAGATAAGTTTTAAAGAATGGACAGACTCGTATAATTGGGCTAAACTATAAAAAGAGATTATGTCAATTGATAATGAAAATCTTACCTACTATCGAGTACCAGCTCGCAGCAAATCCACCCGAAAGTTTTGGGAGGTTAAATTACCTAAAAATAGCGAGGAATGGGCTCAAGGAACATGTACTTGTCAAAATTTTTATAAAATGTGTATGTGTAAACACATAATTGGCCTGTCCATACGCTTAAAGTACGCTGTTCCTCCTGTTGAAGCCAAAAATATTCCTCTCGGACAAAAGAGGAAGAGGGGCAGGCCTTCCAATGCCATACCTGCTCTTATTATACAATAAGTCTAACAATTTATTTGCTATTCACTAAAATAAAACAGGATAAATCATACAACCATGCTTAATTATTTTTCCTTTTTTACATTACATACTAAAACATACAATGGATATATTTTACCGTCTCATTGTTTTTAGCACAAGCTTATAATGAGATTTCTTACTGAACAAGTTTGATTAGTTAACTGCCCACACGAAACTGCCCATTCAGCCATTTCACTGCTCAATATTTATTTTATTACCCATTTCAATATTTGTTACAACTCATTTATATTTAGCTTACTGCTTAGTTTTTACTGCCGAATTTGTTAATAAACATACATTTTCCAATTTTTAACTTACCAAAAGTACAATATACAACTGCCGCTTTAAATAGGAGCCATTAATATATTCTGATCCGGGTCTTCAACTCTTCCAGGTTCTGTGGGAGTGGTGGTACATAAACGTTGTCTTTAACGAAACCCCACAGGAAGTCAAATCCGGTGACTGTGGAGCCCAACTGAGACATGCTAAGTCGTCAGCTCTTGACGACCAATCCTATGGTTCGGTAGAGTTTCATTCAGATATTCTCTACTTGGCGACTCCAGTGAGGAAGTGTCTCGTCTTGTTGAAAAATTAAGTTGTCTTTGTGCAGCCTCGCAAACAACCAGTTTTGTAACAAGGCGAGATCAGCTGACCGTTAACCGTGTTTCCATCAAAGAAGAATGTGCCGTAAACAGATGATCGGGATATCGCACAAAACACATTGACTTTGGGAGAATCTCGTTCATGTTTAATGGCTGCATGTGAGTTCTGTAGGCCCCAAATTCGAACATTGTGTTTGTTTACCTGACCACTAACACAGAAAGCCGCTTTATCAATGAACACGATGCGTTTTACGAAAGTGTTATCATTGGCATTAGCATCATGAATCTCGATACAAAATTCCACACGTTTGCGTTTGTCATCAGGACGCAGAGCTTGTAACAGCTGTAATTTGTACGGCTTCATAACGGCTATTAATATAAAGTAGACTATGTATTCGTTTCTCCGATAGCCGAGCCGAGGCGCAGCGCAGTGATCGATAGTTTGGACAAAATAATACTTTGTAATACGTATGTTGTTTTCGAAACACTCTGTATTATACGATTTTTATGAAACTGTTTCTCTCATACTAACATTACTTGTAATATTAATATTTCCTTTATTATTGATTCTTGGTTCTAACAAACCAATTTTTTGAGTAAACATATTAAGAGTTTTGTCAATAAAGACATGTATTTACCTACATTCAAACAGACATTTGAAATTAGTCTAGGGAAGGTTTTTACTCTATAAATATTAATTAGACCGTAATATCACTGTTAATATTAATAAAACAGTTATAAGTAAATTATTGTATGTGAAGGATGCCATTATTATAATCGTGTGAAAAAGAATCGAAATCGTGCGTAAAAGTCCAATGTAAATCAAATGGAGATTCATTATTAAACGATTTCTGTTTGTTGTTACCATGGCAACAACCTGCGTCACTAAAAAGATGGAAGTATATTTTCTACGTATATTAAAATTAAATTAATTTTTCTTATTTTGAATCAAGAAGTCTCGGCCTCTTAGTCTGGCTCTAATGTAGCTTAACCTAACCATATTCTGTTCTAGATTAAATATAGGTTAACCTAGATGACATCGTCTACTACCAAATAGTGTTCCTGTCACTGTGGGTTTTTACTAGTTATAATAATTCAACTTGAGCTGTACTAAACTTTTAACAGTTTCAATTTTGAGACAATTTCTGTTATCAGTTCATTGCTTTTTGCACAATGAAAAAATTCGCTCAACAGCTTCATTCGAGGTTGGGATGACAAAGATTGCGTATACCAATTTCTTCAAATCCAAAAAACGATTCGTTTTGAAACAGAAAAGCCCATTTTTTATTAACTGGTAAATCATGAAAACTTTCTTTTTAATCTTTCAGCATTGAAATTAAAAGGCTAGTTTCATCAAATAAAGAGTCTTTCACATACATTTCTGGCATTAGAAACTCTCATTTGCAGATTGTCGAATATCTTCATATGATATTCTTTCTACGGATTTCAGTATTAGCCATTTAGTAGAAGACGGATAATCGGTCATTCTGAACCAGTTTTGAATGTAATCAACAGCTGTTGAATAAAACGTCAAAAATTATTTTCCTAGTCGATGAGCCGAATCAGAATCTTCAATTAATTGCAGCTTAGATTGACTCATGGCACCAAAAAAATTCTTCTGCATCCTCTTAGTGAGCTTTTGTGACAGATTTTGGACAGATTCTATCATTTCGGGAAGCATAAGGTCCTTCTTTTCAAGTTAAAGCAACGTTTGCTGAAACAGCTGCAATGAGCTCTGTAGAAATGGAATGTCAGCCGTCGATAAAACTGATGATTTTAAGCCACTCCACAACTGCAAAATTCGTTTGATCAATGGAAGAAGGCTTAACCATCGCGTTCGAGAATGCGTTGGAAATTTAGCATATTCAATTTCTAGAAATTCACAAAATTCTTTAAATTCTTCGTGTCGTAGCGTGGATCCATTGAAATAGCTCAAGATTTTGAACAACAACGAATGAATGTCAAGTGAAAACCTTTCACAGGATTTTTTGGTTGCGTTATAGAGCATGTGGGCTGGGCAGACTACCTCAATCAGTTTTGATTGAATGTTTTTTAATTTGGACATTGTTTTGATCACCCTGTTTGGCTCCACCAAAGTTTACATTTGCGTTGTCAGCACTAAATGCTATCAAATTATTAGGTTTAACTTGAATCTGTCCAGTACTGTGAAAATCAGTTCTGACGTTCCTCCAGGCAAATTTGAAAATTCCATTCATTTAACATTCAATCCTTCATGCGAAAAATATCGAATCATGACGGGAAATGTTTTGATTTCTTTAAAATTTGACGAATCAGCTGCAATAGAGAATATGTCGCTGCCTAATTCAGACAAAAGATTCTCAATTGATTTCGGTGCCAATACGCTTGTAATGATCACAGTTTCACAGATCACAGAGAACAGTTGAAATCAAACGATTTGTACAATCTGCAGCTTTAAACGATAATGAGTGAACAGCGACATGATATGCAAATGCTCCTTCTGCTGCAGCGTTTTTCTATATGCAGGTGAATCATTAGTGTGAAAAAAACGTCGATATTCCGGCAGTAGACTTTTTGATATTCGCGTTGTTTTTGTGAACTTCCTTTTCAAAATATTGTTTAATAGCTGAAACACCTGCGTTCGCAATGCTAACATAAGTCGAACAATATTCACAGAATGCAAAATTTTCGCCTTTTCTACTTATTTATTATATAATAACTTAGGTTAACCTAGATTACATCGACAACGACCAAATAGTGTTGGCCGCTGATGGGTTAAAGCACGAGCCGAACGCGAATGCTTTAATCGCAATGAGTGCACAAAAGCCTTTCTTCACATACGTCTAAGACGTCTAAGACGGGCTTTTGTGCACTCATTGCGATTAAAGCATTCGTGTTCGGCTCGTGCTTTAACCCATCAGCGGCCAACACTATTTGGTCGTTGTCGATGTAATCTAGGTTAACCTATATGTAATCTAGAAAAGAATATGGTTAGGTTAAGTTACATTAGAGCCAGACTAAGAGGCCGAGATGCTTCTTGATTCAAAATAAGAAAAATTAATTCAATTTTAATATACGTCAGAAAATTTATTTTCACGACGTCCATGTTTTTAGTTACGCAGGTTGTTGCCATAGTAACAACAAACAGAAATCGTTTAATAATGAAACTCCATTTGATTTACATTGGACTTTTACGCACGATTTGGATTCTTTTTCACACGATTATAATAATGGCATCTTCATCTTCACCTACAATATTTTACTTATTAATGTTTTCATTTTGGTGTGCGAGTAGATAAAATAATATTAACATTGATATTGCGGTCTAATTTATATTTATCAAGCAAAAACCTTCCTATAGACTAATTTCAAATGTCTGTTTGAATATCGGTAATTACATGTCTTTATTGAACAACTCTTAATATGTTTATTCAAAAAATTGGTTTGCTAGAGCAATTATTAACCAATAATCAATAATAAAGGAAATATTAATTTTACGTAATAGTATATTTTCTAACTAGAACGGTAAGTTGTCAATTTGACGCGAGTGCGAAATTGGACACACGAAGGAAGTGAGTACGCATATCCGCTCGAGAGGGCAATTGACAATACCACCCGTGTTACAAACAATATATTTTATTACCATGCGAGGGGATGTATCTTACAAGTTTGGAATCCAGGGGCCATCTCCTCCCACCCTTCAATCCAAACAAAAATGGAATCAAAAATGAAGAATTTTCTTTTTGAATTGTCTCCGGTGGTGTGGATTCGTCATAAGAACTTTCCTCAGTCTCCGGTATGACCATAGAATTTACACACATTTTAATACGTTTCCTTTAATTTTTATTATTATTTTGTAATGAAAGAAATTTCTGACACTTTCACGTCACTTTTTCAATATCGAGATCTTGATTGTGTTTCTCCGGTATCACCATAGAATTTACACTCATTTTAAAAGGTTTTCTTTAATTTTTATTATTATTTTGTAATGAAAAATTTTTCTGACACACGTCACTTTTTTAATATCGAGGTCTTGATTTTGTTTATTTTATTTATTTATTTGTTTTTTTTTTAATGTAACCTAGCGATATTGAATATTTGCGTGCGTTACGCAGGTTATGTGGAAATACAATGAGAGGTGGCATTTCTCGCATTATAAAACGTACGTCAAGAAGTACTTTTCGTGCATGAGTAATATTAACAGTTGACAAACCGAATATATCCACTTGTCACGCGTTATAATGCTGGCGCTTTATTGGTTGTTAAGTGCGCCCAAGTTTCTTACACAACTAACGGGAATCGTTATCTTAGTTAAATGTGAATGTTATAATTTGCAGTTACTGGTAAATTACATAGATTATGTTATATTACCTACTTTACCAACTCTACTATGAAAATGTATTCTATAAAATGTATTCAAGTTATTTTTCATCTAGCTAGTTAGGCTGTCCTCGTTTAAGGACGCTGGGCGATAAATATACAAAAACACTGAATAAAAATTTTAGTTTTACTTTACAAAAACAAATATTTATTTGTGTAAGCAATTTGTTTAAACTATTTATTATGATACGAAAAGCATGATATACATAGCGTTACATTGCACTTTCTACAATAAGTTCGCGGTTTTCCTTTGCAGCTAATGTGCTGACATCTTCGTTGATTTGCACGTTTTTACAAAATATAGCATTTTTTTTATCAAATCTTACATCTTCCACAATATTCGCTTTGGATGTGCACTTTATTAAAAAGCAATAATATCAATATTTAACGTGATCTGTTAGAAAAGTATCCGACCTTAGTTTTTATTTTGAAAACCTGATGGATTTGAATCAAGCGCGTTTTCATGAGCCTACGTCGTATACGTGATGATGTGCTGCGTAAGCGACTGGTGTTGTGGTCATCAGGAAATTGGCGACTCCACGACAATGCTCCAGCACATTCTTCGCGCTTGGTTCAGAATTTTTTGGCGAAAAACCAGACTCCTCTGATTCGACAGGCTCCTTACTCTCCTGATATGGCTCCCTGCGACTTCTAGCTATTCCCCAAAGTCAAGAGGCCATTGCAAGGAACGCGATTTAAGACAAGAGAGGACATTATGGCTGCAACGACAGCCGAGCTAAGGTCGATTCCGAAAGAGGCTTTTTCGGAATGGTTCCAACAATGGCGGCACCGCTGGGAGAAGTGTGTGGAGTCCCAAGGAAACTACTTTGAGGGTGATTAAGTTCCCAACGCTCCAGGTATGCTAGTTTTTTTTCCGGCTAAAGGTCGGATACTTTTCTAACAGACCACGTATATTTCTGATGCTGTTTCTTCTGATGCTGTTTCTTCTCTAAATCTCTTATTAATGAGTGCGAAGTATATTTGATTCCTAGTTTTACCATCATTCGACTTCCACGTGTACAATCTTCTAGAATGGTGTTGAAAGAATGTATTGGTTATAATCAGATCATGTTCCGCTGCGAATGTACTCAGAGTATCGCCACGCTCATTTCTCTCACCCAGTTCAAAGTCTGCAATCTGTTCTCCAGCTCTTCCCTTTCCAAGCTTGGCGTTGAAATCACCCTTAATAATGTATATATCATGCTGTAGCAAGGTTTTGATGATATCTGATATTTTCTTATAGAACTGGTCTACGTCCTCGTTGCTGTAGTCTGTAGTAGGAGCATAAATTGGAATGAGATTGACATTTACGGGCCTTGCATTAATTTGTAGAAGCGCTAGCCTTTCTGATATTGGCACAAAGTTGGTAACATACGTCACAATTTGTTTGTGCACATACTGTGTGCACATATTGTGCACATTGTGCTGTGTGCACATATTGTGCACATATAAAGCCTACACCGAGTAATATACAGAATAGTCCTTTCTCTTCGTTGTTATTAGTTCCTGTACCCGGCCATCTCATCTCGCTAATGCCTAAAATCTGCAGCGTAAGTCGTTTCGTCTCTTGAATTGTTTTTGAATTGAACAGGCATCAGCTGGTTTAAAAAAAAAATGTTTATAGAGTGTCATCAAAAGAGGACGATGGGCGCTAATGGGTAAAACTTGGCAACTCAAGCACAAAAGCCCTTATTCACACACGTATATAATAAACTACTATTTTCGCAAAAGTTAGAAATTGGACAATGTTATAAGCTTTAGCACAAAGTTGTTGTGCAAGTTAGTTTTTGTCTACACGGTTGTTTGCTAAATTAATTAATGTTTGGCAACTTTATTCGGTATATTCAATGTTTACCTGGATTAAACATAAATCTTATGTAAATAATTATAGCTAACATTACAAATTTGATTATCTGTGAATGAAACGAAAACAGGAAAATGTAAATAATTAAAGGTTACATTTAACACAACGAACATGTTTTCAAACAAATCTCGTGAGACATGAACTTGAAAGAGAGAGGGAGGATTATTGATCAGTGGTTTTCCAGCCATTCTGAAATCGTCAACACAACATTTTATGCAATCCCTTTGACAGTTTCCATTCAATATATTTTTATATTTTGCCCAAAACACTTTTCAGTTCAATTCGCATTTCCTTGAATTTACAAACAGATATTTATCGAATTGGAAAACAGATAAATTTGAAATATTAACTGCACTTACGTAATACAAATACAATCCTTTTGTAATATATAAATATTTCATTCAAATATTAGTTTTTGTCAATTGTTAAAGGGGTATAGACAGCATTTTATATTAACCCTTAACCACCTGCCATACGTCTCAGGTGAGAAAATTACCTTCTACTTTGGGTCTGACAGACGTATGTCAGGTGGTTAGGTGTTAAAGTTAACATGTTCAGACCTTAATCGCAATAATTTATATTTTAATGTTTGTCATTGATATCTACTAAATAGATATAAGCCCGGAAGAAGGGCAGAATAAATCACCGAAACGTTGCTAAAATATCGATATTAGTTGCTTTATTAAAAAAGTCCTTTTCCCAAGAATAAACTACAATATATAAATATTTATAAAATTTAAAGATTTCAGCGTCTGCAAAATCTTAATGAGGAAATTCCTAAAATAATCCCTTCTCCCTCACAGATGATAAAAAAGTATATATACACATGTAACATCTTTGTATTGTACATAATCTTCTGAAGAAGGCCTAAGAAGCCGAAACCGATAAAGAGTTAAATAAATACATTTGTGAAACTTATACTTAGTGTTTATTATTTATTATTATATTATTATTATATAAATATTTCATTATTTTAGAACAAAAATTTATACGAAACAGCAATTAGAAGTTGGTTTCTCCTATTCCCAACTAAAACATTTCCAAGAAAATTCACTATACCCATCTAATTCATCGTACAATTAACCCAAACTAATTAGGAAGGTTGACAAACCGAATATATCCACTTGTCAGGCGTTATAATGCTGGCGCTTTATTGGTTGTTAAGGTGGATGCGCCCAAGTTTCTTACACAACTAACGGGAATCGTTATCCTAGTTAAATGTGAATGTTATAATTTGCAGTTACTGGTAAATTACATAGATTATGTTATATTACCTACTTTACCAACTCTACTATGAAAATTAATCCGATAATGGATTATTATTTGAGAGGCAAATTGGAATTGATAGTTTCTAAACTGAATTGTGATCAAAACAAATCATATTTGTGGGCAAAACAAAATTGATTTATACGTTATAAAACTATTTTTTGTAAACTAATAAAGAAATTCGCAGCAGTGGAGTTGTTCGGCAAGTAATTTTTTTTCACGGGTTCTGTTTTTAAAAGGGTAGCTGCATTCTAAACCTTATTGAAGCCTCATATGTTTTTGATATTTCAAGGTTTATTTATAATAAAATGTGAAATATATAAACCATTAATTTTAATCCATTGAAAAAAAAAATTGCAAGAAATGTTAAAAAACGAAATTACTTTCCGAACTACTGGAAAAGTAATTTCGTTTAATATTTGTTTTTAGTTGTTTTTAAAATAAATGGGTTTTGAATGTTAAATTTATTTAAAATGCAATTAATTTTGTAATTGAGTTATAAAATTGTCGAATATTTAGTCAGCTTGCGTCAATTACTCTTCATTATTAATACATCGACATGTTATGCATAAATGTTTAGTTTTCCGTCAATTTCAATTACCGACTGCACGGTTGGATTGCCAATTCGTAGAAGCTCAAAATCACCAAAAAGCACATTTCTAATTTGTTGATTTAACAACCGATAATTCTAATTAAATCAAATTCAACACACATTTTACTGTTTTTATTTATTTTTCCATAAATAGAAACAATAAATTATAAATATATCTTACCAAGGTTTGTTATTATTAACTATTTTAAGTTATTTTTTAAGAATAATAAAACTTTGTCATAATCAGAACTACGTTGAATTGTTATATATGAATTAAATATAGGGTGAAACTAACTAATTACAGATACAATCATACCAACTTATTACAGCGAAACACAGCTTGAATATATAAATATATTCAACCTTTGCGAATCTCTATAATATTCTTAAGTCTTTATAGGACTATTATACAAATCTCATGTTGAAAGACAACAGATATTTGTGTTACTCACTTCGACTCGTTACTATTTCGTTACTATTTCCGTGACACTAAAACAAGACACTAGATAAATAACATTGTTTTTTTAAGATCAGATCTTTCTCTTTAACCCAAAGTGAATAGCCACATGCAGACGCGTTTCGAGATCTATCTCTCATCAGTGCAGCTTTGCTCTTATGAATCACAAATTGGAAAACACTTACATTAGTTTGAAACCATCTGTGTGAGTAACACAAATATCTGTTGTCTTTCAACATGACATTTTGTTTTATAGTCCTAAAAAGGCTTAAGAATATTATAGAGATTTGGAAAGGTTGAATATATTTATATATTCAAGCTTTGTTCCGCTGTAATAAGTTGGTTGAATTGTCTGGTTTTGTTATTATTAACCATTTAATTAACCATTTAACCAAGTTATTTAAGAATAATACAACTTTGTAATAATTAGAACTGCGGTTTGTATAACAGTTTTATTTTCCAGTAAAAGTCCATCATTTGTAGGTACTTATGTATGTATGTACGCAGTGCCGGATTTCTGTCTAGGCCTACAAGGCCCCCGCGAAGGAGCCCAGCCAGCCTTTGGAGCCCAGCCAGCCTAGGGGCCCAGCCAGCCTAGGGGCCAGCCAGCCTAGGGGCCCCGATGGCGATACTGAAGCCAAATTCAACAGTCGTGAAGAGTCTTTTTCAGACATGATGGTCTGCTCGAGCTGACGCCTGTCGAAGTCTATGTTGCACCTGGGATGAGATCATGGCTCTTCATATAATTGCCAATGATGTAAATGAAAAACTATCTTCGCGCTCTGAAGCTTCAGGTCTTCTGAATTCATTAGACTCGATGAAAACTTGCCTTTTGTCACTTCTCTGAAATGACATCTTGGAAAGGTTCAACAAAGTAAGCAAATTTCTACAGTCTGTTAACATCGACCTGGGTACGATCGTTGAACTGTATCAGTCTAGCAAAATACCTAGAACATTTAAGGTTCAGTTCTAACCAAGATGGCGACGTGTGAGTTGAACAGAGAGTTCAGTCTGTGCATTAAATATATAAAACCTATCAAAAATGAATCTGAAAAAATTCTAAAGTGCTACGGTAAATGCAATACATTTCTGCATACACAGTGCAGTGCTTTTAAACCCTCGGAACTAAAGTTTATCGAAGGAAATCAATAAAATATAAAATGGGTATGTGACAGTTGTCAATATAGCGATGACAAAAATATTAACATGAATATAATGTATTCGAAAATTAGTAAACTGGAAAACACACTGCAAGATTGCGTTAATTTTATAAAACAGATTGAAATACAATCAAACAAAATACCCTTATTAAAAAAAAGTAAGCAATATAATGGATCAACAATTTGAGATAAATCAACCATTGACGAGATCACGTGCTATTAAGAATAAAACAGATAATAAAAATGAAAAACAACTAGAGATTGGCAAATCTGAAAGGACACCTTCAAAAATAGAAGGAATCCACTTATCAAGCCAACAACAAAAAGTGAGCAGTGAAATCAGCCAAAAACAACTTAAAACAAATAAACAGGGTGATCCGCAAAATAAAAGTCCATTACAAAATACATATATCGAAAACTATACAGAACAAGTCTTGTCAAACATAAAAAATGGACAATCTGAAACCGATGTAAATATAAATAATTCTACATGGATAAATGCAAAAAATAGAAGAACTAGGTGGAAACTTCATAAAAATTTCTTCAATTTTGGCAGGCGAAACTGAATCGAAAGAGCTAGTGAAATATAATTTGCATATCTGTAATCAGCAGCAAAAATGCTTTCAGAAACGTTTTCAAACTTTGCTGTTACTCAAAAAATAACGATTTTGAAGAAATCGATTTTCTCGCATTTCGTCGTTTCCGCGGTCTAGACTTCCCGAGTCGATGGTATTTCTTAACTGAAAGCTTCCCAGGGAATATTATATACGTTTTCGGACTAATTTTGGGACGCTGAATCGATTGGTGAAGACTAGAAGTCTCTGTGGTGAGCGGTTCAAAAGTTATGACAGCGTCAAATCAGTAGGAAATGTGTGATTGTGTGTAGCGAAGAAAAATATAAAATTTGTTTATTTGTAACTATCGAGCGAAATAGACCGGAAAACCGTTTTCAGCACTTCGATTTCATTCGTGTAACCAAAAAAAAATCAGGAAAAAAATTTGCAACAAAATTTTCGTCAAAAATTTTCCATCATTTCGCTCGAAAAATACATGCTTTCACGGTTTTTTTCGATTTTCTCGAAAACGGTAAGGAGCAGCGAAATTATTTTTGGCACACAGAAACTACACGACAAGACAAACAAGTCGATGTGTAAATTGTCCGGAAATATTCATTAATTCGTCGTTAAATTTCAAACTGATAATTAAAAACGGATTGCGGCCTCGTTTTCAGAAAGTCATTTTCCCACGAATACACCAAGATTGTCGGCCGGAAATTCACGACTTTCCGAGATCTCCACTAGAGCGCCGAAATTTCATAAAAATGTCTTCAATTTTTGCAGGCGAAAGTGAACCAAAAGAGCTAGCGAAATATAATTTGCATATCTGTAATCAGCAGCAAAAATGCTTTCAGAAATGTTTTTAAATGTTGCAGTGACTCAAAAATTAACGATTTTGAAAAAATCGATTTTCTCGCATTTCGTCGTTTCCGCGTCTAGACCGCGGTTCTTTCGGTTCACTTTCGCCTGCAAAAATTGAAGAAATTTTTATGAAATTTCGGCGCTCTAGTGGAGATCTCGGAAAGTCGTAAATTTCCGGCCGACAATCTTGGTGTATTCGTGAGAAAATGACCTTCTGAAAACGATGCCGCAATCCGTTTTTAATTATATGCAGGTGCCTCTAGACCAGCTATTCTCAACCGCTGGTCCGGCGGACCACCAGTGGTCCGCGGAGAAATTTTGCTGGTCCGCGGACAATTTTTCTAACCGCGAAAAAATTCACTTATAAAATAATAATAATAACTAAATTTTAATTTATTGAATTACGAAATACAAATATGTCTAATTTTAATTCTATGTAATTTATGATTAGTACGGTACTGAAGATAAAAAAAAGGAAAATAATTACATATCTTTACATTTAAATATTATTGTAAGTAAATGATAATATAAATGTTACAATTAACTTATGTAGTAGTTCTTTAATATCGGTCAGTCGGCGAATACCCGTGGCGCACGGGCTAGGGGGGGGGGGGGGGCAAAAAGGCTGTGTCACGCCCCCATTTTGGGGACCCCCCCTTCTATTTTGCTGAAATTAAAAATTTTGTGGAGATCTTTGTAGAACTGTTCCGGAATATTTAGCAAATTTTCATATTTATTTCAGCAAATATTACAATTTGTTTGTAAATTCCACCTTGATAATCAATTTTGTAAACCTTTTAAATTTTCAAACTTAATTTTCTCAAAAAGTAATTTTGGGATTTGTATAAAATTTTGTGGAGATCTTTGTAGAACTGCTCCGGAATATTTAGCAAATTTAAAAGGGGGACCCCCCATTTTGAGGACCCCCCCCCCATTTTTGCTGAAATTTAAATGATTTAAAAAAAATATAGTTCAATTTTGTTTTTCTTTTAAATTATTATATTTCTTCTATACAAATGTTTCTTTCTTGTATTTATTAAAAATTAAACAATTTATTTATTTTTTCACTTTCTTTATTTGCCCACCTCAATATATATGCCCGGGGCCTCAAAATCCAAACGACGGCGCTGCGTAAAATTTTGTTCAAAAAATATCACTGGTCCGCGAATTTTTTTTTTAAATTTTACTGGTCCGTGGGCCAAAAAAGGTTGAGAAACGCTGCTCTAGACGACAATCTACACCGCGCATATAAAGAAAAAGTAGACAAATACCAAGATCTGGCATACGAAATAAAAAGTATAAGGCGACTGGACAAAGTACATATACTACCCATAGTTGTGAGCGCAAATGGTTTAGTCCACAAGACCGTCGTTAAACATCTAAAAACTCTTGATATCCCGTGTAACGCAATAATATGGATGCAAAAAGCTGTCATCCTAAGAACGGTGGGCCTAGTCAGACGGACGCTCAACCTGCAGTGACAACAAGATGTTCTTGACAAACGTCCGGACATCTAGCACATCCACAAATGTGTGAAAAAAAAATAATAAGGAAACCCAGTACTTGTACCTTTGATCATTATCAGTCGAAAATTATTGAAAAATCAGGTGAAAATAGCTATGCATATGATATGCAGAGGAAACGTAAGCGTAAAGTCCAGTCCATGCAAAGGAAACGCGACCGAACTCTCTGGCAGGAAGAGATTCAGAGTTAGTATTTACTACTATTTTTTCGGTTCAATTTTTTCGGCCGCGGTCTAGGCGCGGAAATGACGAAATGCGAGAAAATCGATTTTTTCAAAATCTTTATTTTTAGAGTCACTGCAAAATTTAAAAACATTTCTGAAAGCATTTTTGCTGCTGATTACAGATATGCAAATTATATTCCGCTAGCTCTTTCGGTTCACTTTCGCCTGCAAAAATTGAAGAAATTTTTATGAAATTTCGGCGCTCTAGTGGAGATCTCGGAAAGTCGTGAATTTCCGGCCGACAATCTTGGTGTATTCGTGAGAAAATGACCTTCTGAAAACGATGCCGCAATCCGTTTTTAATTATATGCAGGTTCCTCTAGACGACAATCTACACCGCGCATATAAAGAAAAAGTAGACAAATACCAAGATCTGGCATACGAAATAAAAAGTTTAAGGCGACTGGACAAAGTACATATACTACCCATAGTTGTGAGCGCAAATGGTTTAGTCCACAAGACCGTCGTTAAACATCTAAAAACTCTTGATATCCCGCGTAACGCAATAATATGGATGCAAAAAGCTGTCATCCTAGGAACGGTGGGCCTAGTCAGACGGACGCTCAACCTGCAGTGACAACAAGATGTTCTTGACAAACGTCCGGAAATCTAGCAGTACCACAAATGTGTGGAAAAAAAATAATAAGGAAACCCAGTACTTGTACCTTTGATCATTATCAGTAGAAAGTTATTGAAAAATCAGGTGAAAATAGCTATGCATATGATATGCAGAGGAAACGTAAGCGTAAAGTCCAGTCCATGCAAAGGAAACGCGACCGAACTCTCTGGCAGGAAGAGATTCAGAGTTACTATTTTTAATGTCATTATGGATAGTCTAATTACAGAACTATGGAGACGCGGATCTACTTATGAGGGGTTGAGTAAAAAGTTTGACTTTCTTAACTACATCGTTTGGAATCTAGAGACATCCGTGAAGGAGCTAGAAACCTTATAACTTTTTATTGGGGGGATTTGGATAGGACTTTGGAAAACGAGCTCATTTGTGGCACTTGCACCTGCAAGCTCATTTGTCGTCGAATGAAGAAGTTATGGAGTTATCGTCATTGTGGCTATACAAATAATATACACTGTAGCTATACTGTAGCTATACAAATATCAGAAAAAGGCATTTCGGACATTTATACAAATGAAAATGTCAAGTGCGTAGGGGCCCTGGGTCTCTATGTCCTGGCCTGTATGTACATATGTATGTATGTATGTATGTATCTATGTATGTATGTATGTATGTATGTATGTATGTATGTATGTATGTATGTATGTATGTATGTATGTATGTATGTATGTATGTATGTATGTATGTATGTATGTATGTATGTATGTATGTATGTATGTATGTATGTATGTATGTATGTATGTATATGTGTATGTATGTAAGTATGTATAATGTGTGTACGTATGTATGTTTTTGTTTTCTTCCGAGGTTTATCAGAAAAAATATATAAAATGCCTCCGCTCCTTTGCAAATGAATTGTCGTGTGTCGACTAAAAAACACCTTTCCTTTTCGGCCTTAAAATTCTCCTGCGGTACGACCGCTAGGTATTACATCGCGAGAGAGGCCTTAGCCGTAGCTCTTCCTGCAATGTTGTCCAACGACCTTACATCCCCCGTCCCAATCTTCAGTAGTTTAAGGGTTCGAGTCGCTTGTTTCATCTATGACTGCGTCGTCTTCTTCCTCGCGCGTTCTGCAGATCTCAACCCCTTTTTTACTGAGGCATCATAAGCCGATACCACTGTCCATGCGTGCGCTTCAGCATCAACTCTACCAGGTTACCCGGGTTGATACGTGACTCCAGTTGATCTTCTATTATCGCCACTTAACCTAACCTGACCTAATCTTACATCCCCCGTCCCACTATTCAGTGGTTTAAGGGTTCGGGTCGCTTGTTTCCTCTATGGCTGCCTGGTCTTCTGGCGTCGTCTGCTTCCTCGCGCATTCAGCACGTAGCGACTCCTTTATAACTGCAGGTTAAGCCGATACCGCTGTCCATACGTCTGTTGTCTTCAGCATCAACTCTACCAGGTTGTTCGGGCAGATGCGTATCTCGACTATCGCACGGAAACGTGGGCACTAGAAGAATGCATGTTCAGGGTTATTCTCTACTACCACATGCTGGGCAATCCGAGGAATCTTCAAGATTTAACATATAAAGATACGCCCGGAAGCAGACGTGTCCTGAGATCACTTGAGTGAGATAATAGTTAAGTTCCCCGAGTGAGCGGTTCACCCATATCTACGCCTTCGGGATTAGTCCACCTTCCCCTGGTAGATGCATCCTACATCGCCTGGCACTGGTTGAGACATCGCGTAAGAGGCCTTAGCATTGTTGTCAGACGACCTTACATCCCCCGTCCCACTCTTCAGTGGTTTAAGGGTTCGGGTCACTTGTTTCCTCTATGGCTGCCTGGTCTTTTGGCGTCGTCTGCTTCCTCGTGGACGAGGACGCAGTAATAACTCCTTTATTACTGCGGCAGGTTAAACCGATACCGCTGTCCATGCGTCTGTTGTCTTCGGCATGAACTCTAGAAAATTGTTTGAGTTGATTTGGGCGTGTCTCCAGCTAATCCTCGACTATCGCACGGAAACGTGGGCATTGGAACAATGCATGTTTAGCCAGTTCTCCTCTACTGCTACACAGGCTGGGCAATCCGGGGAATCCTCATGATTTAGCTTATAAAAATACGCCAGGAAGCAGGGGTGTCTTGAGATCAATTGAGTGAGATAATAGTTGAGTTCCCCGGGTCAGCGGTTCACCCATATCTACGCCTTCGGGTTTAGTCCACCTTCCCCTGGTAGATGCATCCCACTTCTTCCTCGCGCATTTAGCACGTAGCAACTCCTTTATTACTGCGGCAGGTTAAGCCGAGACCGCTGTCCATGCGTCTGTTGTCTTCGTTATGAACTCTTCAAGGTTGTTTGGGCCGATTTGGGCGTGTCTCCAGCTGATCCACGGCTATCGCACGGAAACGTGGGCATTGGAACAATGCATGTTCAGCGTTCTCCTTTACTGCTACACATGCTGGGCAATCCGGGGAATCCTCATGATTTAACTTATAAAGATCCGCCAGGAAGCAGCCGTATCCTGAGATCACTTGATTGAAATAATAGTTGAGTTCCCCGAGTAAGCGGTTCGCCCATATCTACGCCTTCGGGATTAGTCCACCTTCCCCTGGTAGATGCATCCCACATCGTCTGCCACTGCTTGAGACCATTTGCTGTCGCTTTAATCCTTGCATAACTGGGGTCTATAGTTCCCTGCTGCTGATCGGCGACCACCTCAATGGGCAGCATTCCCGCGATAACGTTGATTGCTTCTTTGGAGACAGTGCGAAATGCACGGGCTTCCCTCCAGAAAGTGATGCGATACGCTGCTGCAGCCTTCCTGCGGTACTCTTGGATTTTCAGTGCCTTAGCCCATATGGGTATGATGCCAACAGTTTTCTCTTCTTCTGTCTGAGGCGACCGAGACTTAGGCATGAGCCGCGTCATTGTAGTAGCCACCACAGAGGCCTTTCTGCTGACCGATTTGCTCTTTAAAGTTCAGCCTCGTGTCAAGAATTACACCCAGGTACCGAATGATCTGTAATGTGATTGATGTACTCCCGGATTTTCAGAGCCTTAGCCCATATGGGTATGATGCCAGCAGTTTTCTCTTCTTTTGTCTGGGGCTACCGAGACTTAGGCATGAGCCTCGTCATTATAGTAGCCACCATAGGGGCATTTCTGCTGAGCGATTTGCTTTTTAAAGTTAAGCCTCGTGTCAAGAATTACACTCAGGCACCGAATGATGTGTAATGTGATGTGATGTACTCCTAGATTTTCAGTGCCTAAGCCCATATGGGTATGATGCCAGCACTTTTTTCTTCTTCTGTCTGGGGCCACCGAGTCTTGAGCCACGTCATTGTAGTATGCACCACAGAGGCCTTTCTGCTAACCGATTTGCTCTTTAAAGTTCAGCCTCACGTCGAGAATTACAACCAGGCACCGAATAATCTGTAATGTGATTTGATGTACTCCTGGATTTTCAGTGCATTAGCCCATATGGGTATGATGCCAGCAGTTTTCTCTTCTTCTGTTTGGGGCCACCAAAACTTAGGCATGAGCCACGTCATTGTAGTAGCCACCACAGAGGCCTTTCTGCTGACCGATTTGCTCTTTAAAGTTCAGAAGTACAACCAGGTACCGAATGAACGGCTGTAATGTGATTTAGGCCTTTTCAGCAATAAGCGCCACCGTTTCAATCATATTTCTGCTGGATAAGGAGAGTACTTCTGTTTTGTTGTCTGACTGCTACAGTTCAACAGAAGTCATCCATTCCTTTATCTTGGCGAAAGCTTCGCCAAAGAGTGCGGTAATTCTCTCCATGAATTTGGCGACGATAATCAACGCCGCGCCATCTGCGAACGCTAAGATGGACACTCCTTCCGGCAATTGTTAAAGCAGCAGAGCATTGTACATGATGATCCACAGAAGCGGTCCGAGTACACAGCCCTGAGGAACAACTCCAGTCACCCTATATGTCTTCGGTCCATTTTCTGTGTCGTACATGAGTTTACTACTACATGAGTCCACTATTTTCCGTAGATGCCATGATACAGCTATGTATATGTATGCATATATGTATGTATGTATAGGGTGCGGCAAAATAACACCCTTTTTTAAATGCGAGCCTTTAGGGCTGTAGGCGTCGCAGCGGGGCAGGAGTGGTCTCATTCGAGAGGCATTGGAATGGCGAGGAGCGTGCGTTTGCCGTCGAGGCCTACTTAACGAACGGATATTCTGTGATCGCGAGGCTGCGAGGCGCCTTCTGAAATCGTTTCAATACAGTCGGTACAACATGCCGTTTTATGTATCAAGTTTTGAAGATTACATCAGAAAGATGATGGCCCCCAACAGCGATGCATTCATGAAGTCTCTTTCTAAAGGTTTCGGCCGCAGTTCTCAGTGTGTGGTTATTTGAAATCCCGTGGTTATGTCAACCGTCCAAGGACTGTACAAGATCTGAAGTCCTATATCCGGGCAGAGATTGCCAACATACTCGCTGATCTGCTGATAAGGGTCATGGCTAGCGCCAGAACTCGGTTTACTCATTGTGTGGATAATGGGGGGGTATCACCTACATGACATAATTTTCAAAACTAAGTAAAACGAAACTTCAGATATGTACCTACATTTTAGCACATCCCGCCGGGTATGGCGGCGATTTCTTCTCAAATTAGATCCAAGGTGTGAGACCGACGTTTAAAAACATTTTCCTTCGAGTAGCCTCACAGGAAGAAGTAGCAAATGCTTAAACCAGGTGAGAAACGAGGTGCGAAGGGAACATCCATCGCAGTTTCTCCATTGAAATTCGAGCAGTGTGCGCCGTAGCGCCGTCCTGTTGAAACCAAATTTCTCCAAGATCGGTTACCTCCGTTAGTTTTTCCAATTGAGGTCTAAACAAATTTTCAAACATGGAAACATGACGTTTAGCGGTGACAGTCACAGTCCATCCATTCTCCTCATAAAAATAAGACTCAATTGCCCTAAATTTAGAAATTGCACTACGCGTAAACATGCCTCTGCCCTTGGAGTTTCAGATCGTTCAGTGAGACGAATTCTTCACGATGATCTTCATTACCATCCCTAGAATTGTGCAGGAACTTTCAGAGTGAGAGTTTCATGATTATCGAAGAAACGCACTTCTCGAAAACGTGCCTAACGATGCTATTGTTTTTTTCGGTGATGAAGCCGATTTACAGTTAGACACCAATCCCTTAGATTTGCATCAAATTCACCACCATTTAAGTCACAGTGGTGGTGTGCAATTTCCTCCTCTGGGATTGTTGGCCTCTGTTTTTTTTTCAAAAGAAAATGAGGTCCCGACGACAGTGAATTCACATTATAGACAGAAAAGATAAAAATGTTATTCATAAAATGAGATTTATATTATTTTTTCAAAAAAGTTATGTTGCCGCACTCTGTATGTATGTATGAATGGATGTACATATGGATGTATGTATGGATGTACATATGTATGTTTGTATGGATGTTCATATGTATGTATGTATGTATGGATGTACATATGTATGTATGTATGTATGTATGGATGTACATAGGTATGTATGTATGTATATATGAGTATGTCAACATGGGGTCATTTTTTTTTTATTTCACGGATGGGATCAGAACCCTCTCAAGAATCCGCAGGTATAGGTTTCATGTTGAGTTCGTCATAAGTTCATCAAAATCGACATCAGTCTTTGCTGAGTTCGCCCTTTATCCCCAATGGATAAAAAAAAATTCAAATGCGTTTTTCTCGAAACCACCATTTGTTTAGTTAGCCCTTCGTATTCGCAAAGCCTCATACGTACGTACGTATGTATGTATGGCTGAATATATGTATGTATGTATATATGTACGTACGTATGTATGTATGGCTGAATATATGTATGTATGTATATATGTACGTACCTACATTTCATTTAACAATAAAATAAAAGTAATATAAAATCTTGTCCCAAAGAAAGGGAAACTCTCTCGTTGTTTTTCAGTCAATATTAATTATATTCTCTTTTTTAAAATATTTCTGAGAATAAACAAAAATCAAGACGAAATAGACATAACAAGTCATTTATGAAAATTGTTGTGATGTATTGGAAAAACTCGACACACTGTATATAAGAGAAGGGTGAACGAAAATCGCATGCCACTTCGTTTCGCCATAAACACAACCGCGATAAAAATGTCGCGATAAGGCTATTGATCAATCGAAAGTGTGGAAAAAGTGCACGCAATGTTTCAATCGGACATCGAATGTGGGTGGACACTCGACGCTCTGCGATAAATCGAATTACGTGAATCAGATTTATGGCTGAAAAGTGTTGTATGAGACTTACTACTTGAAACTTTAGTGCGCAAAAACTATTTCGGGATTAATTTCTGCATTTCGCGGAATTAATAGTTACACTACGGCGCGAACGGATAATTGCGTTTCCCGGATCTCACAATTCAATTACTGCGAGAATTTCTGAAATTATTTCCTTCCACCAAACTACAAGAAAAAATGGTTTAAATTTACTGTTTGTAAAACCTAACCTATTATCTTAAAAATACGTAAATATAGTAACATACACTAATTGGAGTACAAATCAATTCAAACATAAACTAATTGGAACATACATTTTTGGTAGCCACATAAAATTTCACAAACACGTTGAATCCTTGAAATCCTGAAATTACATTCGTCATTGCGATTATCGCAAAGCTTTCTCTTTGAAGCCGTGCAGACGTAAACATTTTCCGAGGGATTAATTTAGGTGGAAATGCACAAGACGTCGGCGGGCGATACAGCTCGCACAAAGAGACATGTGTCGAGTGAGAAAATCGATGCGACAATTCCTAATGCGCGAGATAAATCCTTGCCATTTTGCGTTGAATACTTCCCCGTTCGAGGCCGACTCATCCCCAATTATCCCCTTTAAACAAATTATTAATACATCCACGACACTTTAAATTAATTACTTTGTGGAATAATCCAAAGAGGTGAAATTATATATTCATCAATAATTTATATCCACGCCCTTAAATAGTTGATTGATACATTTTAACTTTCATTATGACTACTTGCAATTTGTGTTAAATGTTATGACTAATACATTTTCAAAATAAATAATTAGGATAGTTTTGATGAGAAATACTTGGGCTTTGCATTTAATGGCATATTCGCTGAAAACAGAGAGAAATAGTTAAAGTAGAATGAAGTGAAAGTAGAATATGAAAATTAGTTTAGTGAGTGTGAAAGCGGTTGCCGCTTCCTCGAAGGTTATCTCCTGATCTCCAGGTTGGATGATCATTATTTTGAGTTTGCTAAAAAGTTTTATGCGGAGCAGTGAAGCTTCCCCTTGTTCCATCCGGATGAATTTAGAATCCACTCAAAAAAACAATTTTTAAAACTTGAAAAAGTTAAGACCAAAAAGTTTAGAGAATTATTATATCTATACCTGACTTATGCTGACTGGTCCAATCTTTAAGTTTTGTATATTTTTGTCTACTCTGACCTAGTCCTACCTAGTCAGGCCTAGTTTGGCCTAGTTCTGTCTCATTCCGCCTAATGCTATAGAAACGATAGAGTTTGGGACAATTACTTTTATTTTATTGTTGAATGAAATGTAGGTATGTACATATATACATACATACATAAGTACTTAAATATATATATACATACATATATTCAACCATACATACATACGTACGTACATATGAGGCGTTGCGAATACGAAGGGCGAACTCAAAAATGGTGGTTTCGAGAAAAACGCATTTGAAATTTTTTTTATCCATTGCGGATAAAGGGCGAACTCAGCAAAGACTGATGTCGATTTTGATGAACTTATGACGAACTCATCCGCGTCTCATTTTGATACTTATCTTGTTCTGTCTAGTAACGTCTAGTCTTAGATTACCCACAAGAAAAATTACAGGCACATCATAATATTCATTTTGCTCACCAGTCTTGTGTGATCCTATCTAATCTTGTCTAGTCTTGTCTGGTTTTTACTGCTCTTGTCTATGCTGGTGTTGTCTGATCTTGCTTGATCTTGTCTGGTTCGGACAGGTTAGGTCTGGTCTGATCTTTTCTGTGATTTTCACTGGCAGAAAGGTTAGGACCTGGTACTAACCTACCTGGGATGCACCATTAGGAGCAAACCTGCCATTAAGCACCTGATAGTGATGCTGGACCAGAGGCTCAACTTCAAGGAGCACCTCAGATACGCAGGAAACAAAGCCGCTACAACTGCCGCAGCTATCTCCAGGATACTGCCCAACATTGGAGGTCGGCGCGGTGCCAGGAGAAGGGTACACGCCTGCGTTAGCACCTCGATATTGCTGTATGCGGCGCCGACCTGGCCAGAAATGGCGGAGGTTCCCGCATACCTAAGGCTGGTAGCCCCCGCACACAGGACGAGTGTACTGAGGATCGCATGCGCCTACCGGACTGTATCAGCAGATGCAGCACAGGTCATCGCTGGCCTGCCGCCAATAGACCTGCTAGCAAAATAGCGCATGCGACAATATAAAAAGAAAAAGGGGCCCGCCCAGGACTATCTCCAACAGACGGAGGCCGACAACGACCGAGCACAGACCGAGACGGCGATCACCCTAACGGAGTGGTAGGAAAGACGGAACAAATCAAGTAACGGTCGCTGGACCTACCGCTTAATCCCGTCCATCGAGCCGTGGATCTGCAGGATGCACGGTGATGTGAACTATCACCTCACCCAAATACTCACGGGAATAGGGGCAGCAGTAACACCCCACTGCTCCCAGTGCCCACGGATCTCGGAGACAGCAGAACACGTCCTGCTGGAATGCCCCAGATTCCAGCAGGAGAGACAGAGATGAGAGTATAATTCTGGGGCAAGCATAACTGTCGCTGGATATGGTGCGTCAATGATGCACTCGGAAGAACAATGGAATGCTGGCTGGCGTAAACATCCTGAAGATATTACACCTCCAGGAGGAGGCGGATAGGCCCAGGAGAGCAGGGTGAAGAGGAAGGCATGAGTAAAAACAACAAATTCGAGAAAAGTGAACGTCGGCAGGGTCGAAGCTTTCCCCACCCCCCGCGAAGTAATGACTAGCATCCATGGGAAATATAGAGGTTAGGTTTTAGTGGGTAGTTGCGTCCCGGGAATACCGGTGGCGGTGAGTCCCACACTCTCCAGAACACAACGTTCTGGGGGTCGTGCGTAAATGCATCTCCTCCTCTTAAAAAAAATGTCTGGTCTGATCGGCCTCCCTAGTTGGGGGGAGGGGATACTTGAAATCCGACTGAGCGCGTCTCCCGGGTGGCGGATAGGAGAAGCTCGCCGGCTCTGCATCCAGCAGGGTTGGAGGGTAGGAGCCAAACAAAATAAGCTCCCGCGGGCCAACAGGCTTCCCCAGCGGGGAAAATCCCCTTTAACAAAAAAAGTTTGATAGACCCATTGGTGCTTGGCTAGTTGGGTTATGCGCTCATATGGAAAATGTCGAATGTTAAGAACACATTACCTCAGGTGGGTAGGACTAGTGGTCCACAATCCCACCCTGAGTTTATCTCAGGCCGCTACTCGGATTCTGTGGGAAGCAAACTAGCGACACTGGACGGACACTCGGAAGGCTACCGCAGAGCAGGCTGAATCCCAGCAGCCAAAGACAGCGGTGCAATTCACTGAGCACCTCAATAGTTAAGAGAAGTGGCTTTTGACACTTCTACTGAAATTATTGACTCATACCCTATAAAAAAGATGGAGTGCTCAACTGCCTTCAGCATTATAGACGCAATACAAATGATGACACTGCATACAGATCAGCTCGTCAAGTTCATTGTAGAAAACCCTTACACAGAGAGGGAGATCAAGTACCAGGTGTACAAAATGAAAAGGCAAACTGACAAAGTCAAAAGAGAGTCTGCACAGGAGTGGTTCGAAGCTCGTAGGGGGGTAAAGATATAAAGAGTAAAGAAGTGGATATCGACCAGCTGGAGAGCACACGAACTTGCAGCGCGAGCACTCATCGAAACCAAGGAGCAAGACCCCCATTCACCATGGATGGTATTCTCTGGAAACACCCTGGAGACCCTAGAGAATGTAGATGCGCTGGAAAAATGGCAACACGTAGCGGAGAAGGAAAGGAGGGTGGAGCTATTCAACACGGAGATCATTGCGGGGAACCCACTCAACAGGGAAGACGGATTGGCGAGGACTGTAATCGTTGAACCAAACGACACGAACATGGAAAAGAGCATCCAAAAACTCTAAAGAGAGAAATCATCATCATCAATGGCCATACAACCCTATAGTAGGGTCTCGACCTTCTCCAGCTTCTTTCGCTCGTCTCTGGTCTGCATCGTCCAGTTCGGTGCACCTATCTTTCGTGCGTCTTCGCTTACACCATCCTTCCAGCGCAGCTTTGGACTTCGTCGCTCTCTTGTGCCTATGCGTTCTGCTTTAAGGATCTTTTTTGCAGGATTATTGTCATAATATCTGTTCACATGGTCTGTTCATCGCAATCTGCCGATTTTGATTGTACTTACTATGTCCTTGTTACCGGCTTGTCTATAGATGTTGTAAATTTGGAAGTTATACCTGCGCCTCCACATACCGTCTTCTTGGATTGCCCCGTATATTTTTCGCAATATCTTTCTTTCAAAGATCATCAACAGATTCATCTCTTTTTGTCAGGGTCCATGTCTTCGATCCATACATTAAGACTGGTATGGCAGAGAGGAATACCCGGAATTAAAAAAAATGAACGACGGCTTTGAAATCCTAGAACAAACAACTAAAATCAGGTCAAAGGACCCAGACGAAGCGACTCATAAGAAAGTTATAAAAATGCCACATGACGAAACAGAAGAGGACCTATAGGGTAAGCGTAAAAAGCTAAAAGAGGAAACAGGACATAGTAATGGAGTTGCAATTCACCACATCACTAGTATAACCACACAGAGACTCCAAAAAATGACAGAAGCAATCTTCCACGGCGCCAAGACCAAAGCATATATATATATACACAACAAGCTCCTACATAGTCCAGCAAACGAACTTCGGAAAAACCCCAAGGGGAGAAACACGTGCGGGCTAGTTGTGGAAAATGGTGATCAAAATAAGTCCTACATGAAGACTCAGTCAAGGCAATTGTCCGCAGTACCCCGGTGAGCAGTTCCATCCGTAGCTTGAGGAGCACAAAGGATGGTAAGCTACTGATAACTATCGACAAGGATGAAGGAGCGCTCAATCAACTGGAAGGTATCCTCAATAAACAAACAAACACGCTAATGTCAAGGACAGCAGGACGGGAGGGAAGATTTGAAACCATTCACATACGTGGAATGGATGCGGATACGATGAGGGAGGAGGTTCTAGCGACCAAAGCAAACTACTTAAAATGGGATGAAAACAAGTGCAAACTCTCAGCACTAAGACCCAACTCGTTCAACACTCTTGCCGCAACGCTAACTGTAGGAAAGGCAGATGCCGAAATACTCACTCAAAAAGACCATCTGGTAATAGGAATGGTCAGATGTCAAATTGAAACGGCTAAAGATAAATAAATGCTACAAATGCTGGTCATATGACCATAATACAGTAGATTGCGATTGAGATTATATTTCAGATGCGGAAAAGAGGACCACACGTCCAAGGACTGCACACATGAGGAAGCATGTTCCTTATGTAATAAGCCGGGTCATAAAGCAGCCTCTATAAAGTGCGAAGTATTTAAAAACGCCCTGACAAAGGCAAGGAAAATAGAAAAAAGAGAAAAAAAAAACGGAGGAGGTGATACCGATGGTACACAATGACGAATCTGAAACTCTACCAACCCAAGTTCGTGAACAGTTGCAGCCATCACCATCTATATCACCACCATTCTTAAACAACTAGATCTACTCTCCTAAACAATACACGATAAAGATATCGATATCGTAGCGGTCATGGAACCAAACAAGAAGCTCATATATAATGGAACATACTACACTGACAGCAGATTACACTGATACTACATACACAGATACACATACATACACACACATACGCATACACATACGCAGATTACACATACTACACTGACAGTAATTCGTCATACTAAAATCCACAACCCCATCAAACAGTACGAAGCAGAGAGCGGCTTTGTTTGGATAGAGGCAGGCAACTTCTTATTTTACAGATGCTACATCTCTCAAAACGTAGGCATAGACACCTTCAAGAAATATCTTCAGAAACTATCCATAGATATACAAAAAACAACGCAACAGCAATATAATCATTATGGGCGACTTGAATGCCAAACCGGTAGAACGGGGATCGAGAACGACAGACCCTCGAGGAAGTATATTATTAGAATGGATAAGCAGGGACTGGCTGTACAAAATGTTGGGAGAAAAGCCACTTTCGAACGAGGCGAGAGTAAGTCAATTATTGACATAACCCTAGCCAACGAAAATATCGAAACAAAAATCAAGAAGTGGATGGTACTGTCCGCAGATTCTATGAGCGACCACAAATACATTTACTTTGAACTCGATGATATCTCTAAAAAAACCTAACGAGAACTTTAGGGAAACAGCCAAACAGAGGTGGTCGCTAGAGAAACTTTGCACGAAGAGATTTCTCCTGAAGCTCGAAAACTCGACGAACGGATCAGGAGCCGACTCACTGGAAGCGTTCATTAGAAAAATCTAAAAGGCTAGATAGCATCGCCGAAGCTGACGAGGATTGGGATCAAAAACCAGCGTACTGGTGGTGGACAGAACACATTGCTGCACTACGAAGAGAATGCCTAAAAGCAAGAAGAAGCTTGACGAGAGCCAATAGAAAGCCCAGAAGAAACGAGCTCGAGCAGAAGAGAGAATATAAAGAAGCATAAAAGCTTCTAAAACACGCCATCCTGAAAGCAAAAGACACACAATGGTCCCGACTATGCAACGCAGTGGAAGACGATATATTGGGGGACGGGTATCGAATCGTAATGAAGCGTTTGAGAGTATTTCGGAAACAACTACCTACAATTACTACTACTCGAAATAACCGGATGAAGAAAAGGTTGTCGAAAATCTATTTCCCCAATGTAACGAAGAAGACCGGTATCCCATGGAGAATGCTCCAGCAGAACCATTCACAGAGAAAGAGTTACAAGAAGCCCTCAAAAAGATGAAAGCTAAAAAAGCGCCGAGACCAGATCTGATTCCCTCGAAGGTAATCAAATTGGTAGCAGCGGAAAAAACAATCTGACCAAAGGAATATTCCCAAGTATCTGGAAGACAGCAAGGCTAGTACTAATAGAAAAACAGAAAAAGGAAGAAAACGCGGCAAAAATCTATCGACCGATCTGTCTCCTGGACAGTGCGGGTAAGTTGCTAGAGCAACTCATCTACAAAAGGCTAACGGCAGAGCTAGCAGATAAGAAAGACCTATCCAACAGGCAGTGCGGTTTCAGAGAAGGGCGCTCAACTGTACAAGCCATAAAGAGAGTATGAGATATAGCAAATGGAGAAATGAAAAAACTCTAAAAACAAGAAAGCTGTGTGTCCTCGCCACGATCGATATAAGGAACGCATTTAACTCTTTCAACTGGAACCTAATCAAGAAGGAACTGTTGGAAAGAGATATTTCGACCTAGGCAAAGGTCGAAAGCAACCACAGGTCGCACAGGTAGGAAGCTACCTGTGCGACAGAAAACTCGAGCTGGAAGACGGCTCAATGATGTGGTGATGTGGTGCCCGATGACATGTGGTGTGCCACAAGGCTCGGTCTTGGTCCCTCTACTCGGGAATGTGCTATACGACGGCATACTCAGTATAGATATGTCTAAAGGAGTTGAAACAATAGCATTTGCTTACGACCTTGCAGTGGTAACCACAGCCAAAACGGGAGAGAAACTAAACCACAAGACAAATGGAGCACTCCATAGAATATCTGAATGGCTAAAAAGGAACAAACTCCAGGTCGGCGCAGAAAAACGGAAATATTGATGCTCTCTGGCAGGAAAAGGTACGGAGAGATAGAGTTCCAGGTGGGAGGCACAACAATAGTCCCAAAAAACCATCTTAAATATCTTGGAGTTGTAATATAGTTGTAATAACAAAAACCTCACGTTCGGCCATCACATTACATATGTCGCCGCCAAAGCCCAGAGAGCGGCGTTGTCTCTCTCTAGACTGATGCCCCGCGAAAATGGGCCAACTGAGCTGCTAGCCACGGTAGCAGAATCTATTATACTGTATGCTGCCTCCATATAGATGCGGGCATGTATGTCCAAAAAATATACAGGGAAACTCTTTCGAGTGCAAAGAACTCTCACCATAAGAATCTGCAGAAGCTACAGAACTTCTGCGACGGAAACGCTGCTTGTGTTGGCAAGGATGATCCCGCTGGATCTACTTGCAACATAGAGAGGAGAGACGTACGGTGCAGACTCTGAACGGAAGAAGAAAGCCAGAGAGCATAGTATCGAGAGGTAGCAGGAAAGATGGGACAAGGTTAACACAAGCGCCAAAAGAGAACACGGCTGCTTCGAGTCCTACAAGGTGAGAATAGGCAAGAGCACTACATCCAAGTGCTTATTCTGCAAGGCTGACGAAGACAACGTCGAACACACGTTCTTCAAATGCCCAAAGTGGAACGAAACTAGGCAAATAGCTGAAGATTGCATAGGCAAAAAAGTAACAGCGGAGAACGTAATAGTGGAAATGCTATAAATAGTGGATATAGATAGAATGGCGGATAATATCCTATGGGAAAAAGAGAAGGACAAAAGAGCTAAAGGAAATAAGCAAGAACGTGCCCTTTGAGGCACAAAGACAACCCACAGCCGTGAAGTAATATCGAAAGGTGATCCCGTGGCAATGTGAGTGCACAAAAGGAAAGGAATGGGTTTTTAGTGGGGAGGACCGGTGCTACATCATGCCGGGTGAGTCCCACACTCCTCGGGGCGTTGTGCTTTGAGGGTAGTACGTAAGTAAAAAGGAGGGTCAGGAAAGTTTGGTCAGGTCTTACCTATTCTTATCTCGCCTTGTCTGAGCTTGTCTGGACTTATTTTGTCTTGTATGGTCTAGTCTGGGTTTGTCTGATCTTGTCTGGTCTTGTCTAGTTTTGTCTTGTCTGGTTTGGTCTTGTCAGGTCTTGTCTGGTCTTGTGTGGTTTTGTCTGGCCTTGTCTGGTTTTCGCTGGTCTTTCCTGGTCTTGTCTGATCTTGTTTGGTATTATCTGGCCTTGTCTGGTCTTGTTTGGTCTTGTTTGTTCCTGTGTTTGGTGTTTTCCAGTTTTGCCTTGCCTAGATTCGTTTAGTCTTGTCTAGTTTTGCTTAGTTTAGTCTGCTCCAGTCTAGTCTGTTCTTATTAACGTTTGTCCACTTTAGTCTAATCTTATCCAGTCTCGTCCAGTATTATCGAATTTTGTTCAGTCATGTCCAGTCGTCTTCTCTAGTCTTCTTCAATCTCGTCCATTCTTGTTCCGCCTTGGCCAGTTTTGTCCAGTCTTGTACAGATTTGTTCTTACTTGTCTAGTCTTGTATTGTATTTTCGAGTCTTGTCCACTCATGTTTAGTTTCGTCTTCTCTTGCCTTGTTTGGTTTTGTCCTGTTTGCACTTGTCGTATATAGTTTAGTACACATATTTCAGTCTGTTTGGTCTAGTACAAATATTTTTGAGGTCTAAATTTTTCGGAGTCTCTCGAAAAACTGCGGAATTTATTAAGGTTTTTATGGATTCTTCGCTGCATATGGTCGCCGTTTTTTCCTGTCGAATGGATTTTGAATATATGGAAGCTGAACGCAAAACGAAATGAAACATTGAATCGCGCGAAAGAACGGAGACGCAGAAAAAAGAAAAGAAAACAAAGAACGGAATCTTTTGTCGTACGCTGTACAAATAATGGATGTGGTTTTTCGCGGACATGATAAGGGCATGTTAAATATAACGTGAGTCAGAAATATCAGAAATAGCAAGCCAGTTTTCTTATTTCTTTTATTGTATGTATGGAAAAGGAAATGATTTATTTATGTTTCTGGTCGCTTATATTGAATATAGAATAAATAAATCATTGGAAAAAGTTAGCAGACGCAAAATTTATGCTTTCTGAAACATATCTCACAATAGCACATTATAATGAACATATCTTACAATAGCACAGAGAGTAATAATATACAAAATCGTATATCAAGAAGATAATCCTCCACAGGATTCTTTATAGATTCTTTGTAAAACTGAACTAACAATAAGTATTCGCCTCGTATAAGCGTCGTATTCTACAGCGTTAGAGCGTTAATTAACAAATCTGGAGGTTCCGGGTTCGATCTCATGAGCGAGTGTCGGTCGAATTTATACCAGATGACAAATGTGTGATTAATTATCGCCAATTAAAAATAACACCTACGTTTCTGGACCATTAAAAGTGAAAAATGTAGGCAAAATACAATAGGCCGCAGTGTTTGATTTAATACGAAGGGTTAAACTTGATCAAAACCTACTAAATATACAAACGTAAAACATTAAATGTATTAGATTACTAGACATAGTAAATGAATAGACATAGAAAAACTAGTTATAACTTCGATTAAAATACGACTGAGCAACAAATCCAGAATTAATACTTTACTTTTCCGTGTCAGGTGGTTTCCGGTGGTGGAAGGATGGGCCACTGTCTAGTGGGATAGTGTTACCAGGGGGCGCCGACATGTTCCGCATATACAGGAGAAAATGCACGCGTGGAGGCTCCTTCCGTGCCCCTCATCCAGAATTAATTAATTCAAGTATTAAAAAACGTTTACAAAATTCGAATTCTTTATTTCTTTGAAATTTGCGGGTAGGGTCTAGTCTAGAATTAAGGGACTAGATCAGACGAATCAAATAGATTACATAAACATATATACTAGACTAATGTTATCAGACCGACCACATGGCCTGGGCAAAACAACCAGATAGACTATATAGAGTGTAGAGTATAGAGTATAGAGTATAGATAGACAAGACTATAGGAGTGTAATTACAGATTACATAAGCTATACTAGACCAGTGGAACTACACAAACCAAATAGACTACATATAAACAAAGGAGTCAAACAGATCACATAAAGTATACTAGACTAGACCAGTGTGATAGACCCGCATAGCGCCGTACTAAAACCGATCAACCAGATAGATTACATAGTGTATAGATAGGGTAGACTAGATTTAATAAATTAGATTAGAGAAGGTTGACAGATTACATAACCTATACTAAGTCCAGTGCAACTGGACGAACCCAATGGACCAGGAGTGGACAAAGCGTCGACCGCGTAACTATTTCCAGTCGTCCGCTGATTCGTGCACATGTCTAATGTCCGTCCCACAATTCTGAAAGAAAATGCTAATGAATGCAGGTACACTATTTATACTTTCTTACGCACAACCGTTCGCGTTCGGAAAAGAACTCGCACCGGGAGTCTCATGGGGCTACCCGATCACAATAGCTTGTGCAAAGAATGTACCCATGAGATAGAGATCATCCAGGAGAGGCGTACGAAAGTGCGCTCGGCAATAACCAGTGCAAGGTAACCGAGCAGTCGGTTTACACGGGTACCACGGGGAATGGGAGCCCTACCAGCCTTTCGTGGAGAAGTATTCGTGGAGGTATTGGTCGCTAGCCAGGTAGTGATTAGGGGTCTCGTGTGCGGCGCGCGCGCATATGGCCTTAAGAAGTGGACGACCGTGGAGTAGCACACTTATCGTTGTCCCACCGCCCGTTTCCGGGAAAAACTACGGCCGGGAAATTCCCGATATGGGCCTCCGAGGCCCACGGGTCTGACGGGTCATGGAGGCCCGGCGGCCTCCATGGCGGGGAAGAACAGCCAAAATGGGTCGCATAGAACAACCCCGTCTGGACAGTAGCAGTCGAGAAAGAGACCATTAAATAAAGCTGACCACAGTGCAGAGGAAAGTGGACATACGTGTATGAAGTGCATATATCCCAGTGCATCCTCACAATTCGATGAATCAACGGATCTCAGTGGTACCGCACAACTATGAATATTTATTCGAATGTGATTCCACGATATGTTAAAGTAGAAATGCTAACAATTTTACCTTTGAAGGCACAAACGAGAGGTCAAGATATATAGTTTATTAGAGTCTTTTATTACTAAAACAGAATTTCTAATATATAAACTGGCATCGATTACGACTGATGGATCAGAGATCCTTCTATGGTTAGGAAACATAATGAATGTATAACTTTTGGAAACATAATGATGACATTCCAAATTTTACCAACTACTATTGTCCATCAGCAGATATTGTTCTCAAAAATAATTAACTATTTTGATTACGAAATTCATCATCCGAATTTAATATTTTGGAGAATATAATATATTCACCAGCATACTAGCGGAGATCCTGCATGAAACCATTCCCAAAAATGAAGCAAGGCTTTAGGAAGAACAGATCCACAAGAGACGCGATCTTCATAATTCGACAACTAATTGAAAAGATCCTTGAATTAAACCCCAGTTCGTCTGCTTCTTAGATCTGACACAAGCGTTCGACAGGGTAAAGCTAGCCGACGTCATCGACACTCTAAAAGAAAAAGGCGTACAAAACAAACTGATAAGAGTAATAAAGTTATTAAACACCGGAAACTCAACAAAGATACAACTAAAACCCAAACACAAAGTCAATCTAAATGAGCACGTTAATCAGGGCGTCAGCCTTAGCCCGATACTTTTTAACACAATCGTGGATCAGATCATCAGTAAGACCAAGGAAATTACAAGTGGATACCAAATACGCAATAACACAATCAAATGTGTCTGATAGCGGCATATGCGACCCTATTCGCGGACAGTGAGAACGGGCTGCAAAAAAAAGTTCACTAATTCAACAAAGTAGCGACGAAATACAACATGAAAATCCCCACCAAGAAAACAAAGAGCATGACAATAGGGAAAAAACCCACGAGATGCAAGATAGTAATCAACGATGAAATTATTGTGATGCCATCAACAAGTGATGTCATTCGATTTCCTAAGAATTGGACTATCCAGTTGGGGAAACCTGCAACAAGACATAAAACACAAAGCAAACAAAACTGTAAAGATGTGAGGATGCTTGCGCCACACTATATTGAAGAACAGCATGCTATCAATAACCAGCAAAACGGATCTACAAGGCTTCCATACGTCCCATCTTAACGTATGCGGCAGAAACCCGAGCGGACACGTCAATTACCAAACAGGCCCTCAGAACAACAGAAATGCGAATGCTAAGGGCCATTAGTGGACACACACTTCAGGATCGAAAACGAAACACCGAAATCAGAACGGAATGTGGGGTGGAAGACGTTGTACGCTGGGCTCGGAAAAGCAGAAGAATGTGGAACGATCATGTCGCGAGAATGGATGAGCACAGAATTGCGAAAATCGTCAGAGACGGCAAACCAACAGGCAGAAGAACAACGGGGTGACTTCCCAAAAGCTGGAAATACAGTTTTCTATGTCACAGGAGAAGCGACAGGATAATACAGGCGATGCAGCTTAAAATAATAAGAAGAAGAAGAGACTATTACACACTGACGTAAGGTGGTTAATCTGTATTAAGTTTTTAAAAGGATTCTAGGATTTTCTTAGTTAAAGAATTTATGGCTACTGTTAATATCCTCAATTGGAAAATGAAAAGTCGGTGTCCTGTTTCTCTCTGTGACATTACAGGAAAAAATTAAATTTGGATCTTCAAGAAAAGAACAAAACACTGATGGTTGAAACGGTTACCAACTTGAGTACATTCAAGGGAAAACTTACATTCCTAGAATAGTTTATTTTAAATTTGAACTTATTTTTCACTTTAAATTACAACTTTTCATCTGTTAGCACGTATGATGTTGGTAGACCGCCGCCTACAATTAAAGAAAAAAGTCGCGCGTATTGATCAAAAGTTTAGTCGCCCGTGCAATAGACTATACTAGAACAAAGGGTCCAAACAGATCACAGAGACTGTGTTAGCACGGAGCAGAGAGACAGACCATATGGACTACTACTACTACTAGAAAGCCTAAACGACGTAGATAGATTAGTTAATCTTGATGTACTAGAAGACCATCTAGGTTAGACTCAAAAAACTGTCTAGAGACTAAGCAGATTTTTCAGCCAAGTCGGACAGACCAGCATAGACAATACAGACTAAGGGATCTAGTCTTTCCTTAGTCTGTTCTAGTTAACAGACTAGGGCATGGTCTAAAAAACCTAACCTAACCTAACCTACCTAGAACTTGACCAGCGGTCGGCAAACTTTTAAGTATTTCGGAGCACTAAATTCACAACAGAAACTTCCGCAGACCCCTAATTATAGCCGCAGTCATTTTTTTTTAAATTATCAAGGTCAAATGTGTTTACAATGAAAGACAGCTTTTACTGTGTACAAAATTTGCAACGAAAATTGACAGTTTTGAATGATTGTATTTTCTTCAGGAAAGGGTTTTCCAGGAAAGAGTTAATTAAACGCTTTTGAGGTAGAATTTTGGAAGTCACAGTAGCATTTTCTATGAAATCAATTCGCAATATAATGTTCTTGTTTTTTTTACAAAGAGCCTTAATAAAATTTATTTTTGATTTAAAATGTTATTACATGATTTCAACGAATTTAATAATATCTGGATATATTTACGGACCCCTAAAATTTCGTCACGGACCTCTGGGGGTCCGAGGATCCCCGGTTGGCGACCGCTGGATTAGACCATTGAAAAAACCTACCCTAACCTAACCTATGGCACGCCTGTCAAAGCTGATACTTATTGTTAGACAAAATTTTGCTGGCCCGCGGGAGATGTTATTACTTTGTGCTCATCAGTTTTATTTCTATTATTAAGACAATAATCGATTATTTTATCGAATTATTTTATCGAAACAAGCAACAAACCTTTTAAGTACATTCCGCTGTTTATCCATCTATAATTATATATTAATAGCTCGCCATTAAAATGCATACAAATATTGCATATGAATATAGTATATTTTGTAACTAAACAAAAAAGGGCGGAAAGTTGACAATTGTCCTCTTGAGCGAATGTGCGCACTCACTTCGTTCGTGCGCGCAATTTCGATCTCGCGTAAAATTGACAATACCGCCCGTGTTACAAACAATATTTTTTATTACTCATGCGAGGGGATGTGTCTTACAAATTTGGAATCCAGGGGCCAAAAAAAATGGAATAAAAAATATAGGATTTTGCTTTTTCAATTGTCTCCGGTGGTGCTTATTCGTCATAAGAAGTCTCCTCAGTCTCCGCTATCACCATAGAAGTTTAGCCGCTAGCACCATAGATAAGATCCTTATTTTAAAACGTTTTCTATAATTTTTATTATTATTTTGTAATGAAAAAAAATTGTGATACATTACGTCATTTTTTCAATATCGAGGTCTTGATTGTGTTCTTTTTATTTTTATTTATTTGTTTTTTTTTAATCTAACCTGGCGATATTAAATATTTGCTTGCGTTAGCCATGTTATGTGGAAAGACAATGCGAAGTGGCATTTCTCATATTAAAAAACGTGAGTCAGGAAGTACTTCGCACGCATGAGTAATAAAAATATTAATTGATATTATAAATTTATTATAATAAATTTAAAATAATAATTTACAAATCCTCTCTGAAAATAACTATTCTTTTATATTCTATATTCAATTTGTTCTTTGAAAATTACATTTTACGACCATTTTTATTGAAATTCGTTTTTTAAAATTGAATGTTCTTGTGTAGGTTTCGTAGGACTAGACCATTACACTAAGACAGGTTGTTGCTAGAATCGTGTGTATTCACTCTATGAAACCTTTTCCTTCGCAAAATCTCATTTTCTTTCGCTTTAATAAAAAAATACGACCCGTGCCACTGAGGCTCGTGGAACGACGGCCAGGTTTATTTTTATTAAAATGTGTATATCGTCTTCAAAATGGACTGGAAGCCTATTATTATTCGCAATCTCCGCTTTTTCAGTGTGTATAAATATAAAATCTATTGTCGCTTTCGAATCGGTAATCATTATTTAAATTTTGGAATGGATTTGAGATAACGTGTTGAATAATATATGGAAACTAACTTCTGGATATTCTATGAGATTTATAGCAAAATAATGTGAATTTTAAAGAAAAATTCCAATGTTCTGAAAAAAATAAATTAGAATGATTCAGGTTTAAAGTTAAATCAGGTGTTTGTACAATTATTGGAAGTAGTTTTATTAAATAAAATTTAAAATTAAACCTGAATCATTAAAACAAGATGGATGTTATATCTACAAAGATTTAATTAGAATATTCACTAATTTAGAATATTCACAAATACACCAGAACATACTAAGTCTGATATATAATAGGCTAAGGTAGACTATAATAGATAGGCTAGATTGATGAAAGTTATAATACCCGTAATATTTCTAGTTTCTTGCAAGTTTTTTAGTAGTCTTTTTTGTAAGTGTAAGTGTTCTGTCCAAAAGCAAACATAAAGTTATTTTTTATGCGAAAATACGATTTGTTCAAACATGAGTAATAGTTGAAAGTGGGATGGAAAAAGTTTGTTCTCTTTTATCTCAAATTAGGTTATTCCTCCAAGTTGGTAATAATAATATTGTTTGGATCGAGACGGTGCGGAGGGCGACGTGCTCGAGCCGAAAGATATATCGTGGAAGTAGCCTCGTGAAAAATAAGCTCCCGGAATATATTGCCGGAGTAGTTTCCTGGGAAATAAAAATTTTAGTTACAGATAAATAAAAACTAGATTCTATGAAAATAAAATATTTGTTCCCTGAATGAGAAAAACTTTTATTTTTTTTCACTACACAGGTGGAAAATGCGCACTAGATAGGTAGCATAAACAAAACTAGACAGACAAGACTAGACTGACAAGACTATGTAGACACGACTTGACAAATAAGACTAGACAGACGAGATTAGATAAATAACACTAGACAGACAATACTATACAACAGACAAGACTAAGACAGACAAGAATAGACATACAAAACTAGAGAGGCAGGACTAGATAGACAAAACTAGATAGACAAAATTAGACAAACAAGGTTAGACAGATAAAGTTAGACATGCAAGACTAGACATACAAGATTAGACAGATAAGGTTGGACAGAGAAGGCTAGATAGACAAGACTAGATAGACAAGGTTTGACAGACAAGGCTAGACAAACAAGGCTGGGCATACAAGAGCAGACAATACTAGACAGACATTCTAGATAGATAAGACATGACAGACAAGACCAGATATACAAGACTAGATAGACAAGATTAAATAAACAAGACTCGACAGATAAGACTAGACAGACAAGACTAGACAGACAAGACTAGACAGACAAGACTAGACAGACAATACTAGACAGACAAGACTAGACAGACAAGACTAGACAGACAAGACTAGACAGACAAGACTAGACAGACAAGACTAGACAGACAAGACTAGACAGACAAGACTAGACAGACAAGACTAGACAGACAAGACTAGACAGACAAGACTAGACAGACAAGACTAGACAGACAAGACTCCTTGGCTTTTAGTATGGGCCACCCCGGTATCGCATATTCTGCATTCATTCAGGGTGGGCAGACAGACAAGACTAGACAGACAAGACTAGACAGACAAGACTAGACAGACAAGACTAGACAGACAAGACTAGACAGACAAGACTAGACAGACAAGACTAGACAGACAAGACTAGACAGACAAGACTAGACAGACAAGACTAGACAGACAAGACTAGACAGACAAGACTAGACAGACAAGACTAGACAGACAAGACTAGACAGACAAGACTAGACAGACAAGACTAGACAGACAAGACTAGACAGACAAGACTAGACAGACAAGACTAGACAGACAAGACTAGACAGACAAGACTAGACAGACAAGACTAGACAGACAAGACTAGACAGACAAGACTAGACAGACAAGACTAGACAGACAAGACTAGACAGACAAGACTAGACAGACAAGACTAGACAGACAAGACTAGACAGACAAGACTAGACAGACAAGACTAGACAGACAAGACTAGACAGACAAGACTAGACAGACAAGACTAGACAGACAAGACTAGACAGACAAGACTAGACAGACAAGACTAGACAGACAAGACTAGACAGACAAGACTAGACAGACAAGACTAGACAGACAAGACTAGACAGACAAGACTAGACAGACAAGACTAGACAGACAAGACTAGACAGAAAAGACTAGACAGACAAGACTAGACAGACAAGACTAGACAGACAAGACTCCTTGGCTTTTAGTATGCGCCACCCCGGTATCGCATATTCTGCATTCATTCAGGGTGGGCAGACAGACAAGACTAGACAGACAAGACTAGACAGACAAGACTAGACAGACAAGACTAGACAGACAAGACTAGACAGACAAGACTAGACAGACAAGACTAGACAGACAAGACTAGACAGACAAGACTAGACAGACAAGACTAGACAGACAAGACTAGACAGACAAGACTAGACAGACAAGACTAGACAGACAAGACTAGACAGACAAGACTAGACAGACAAGACTAGACAGACAAGACTAGACAGACAAGACTAGACAGACAAGACTAGACAGACAAGACTAGACAGACAAGACTAGACAGACAAGACTAGACAGACAAGACTAGACAGACAAGACTAGACAGACAAGACTAGACAGACAAGACTAGACAGACAAGACTAGACAGACAAGACTAGACAGACAAGACTAGACAGACAAGACTAGACAGACAAGACTAGACAGACAAGACTAGACAGACAAGACTAGACAGACAAGACTAGACAGACAAGACTAGACAGACAAGACTAGACAGACAAGACTAGACAGACAAGACTAGACAGACAAGACTAGACAGACAAGACTAGACAGACAAGACTAGACAGACAAGACTAGACAGACAAGACTAGACAGACAAGACTAGACAGACAAGACTAGACAGACAAGACTAGACAGACAAGACTAGACAGACAAGACTAGACAGACAAGACTAGACAGACAAGACTAGACAGACAAGACTAGACAGACAAGACTAGACAGACAAGACTAGACAGACAAGACTAGACAGACAAGACTAGACAGACAAGACTAGACAGACAAGACTAGACAGACAAGACTAGACAGACAAGACTAGACAGACAAGACTAGACAGACAAGACTAGACAGACAAGACTAGACAGACAAGACTAGACAGACAAGACTAGACAGACAAGACTAGACAGACAAGACTAGACAGACAAGACTAGACAGACAAGACTAGACAGACAAGACTAGACAGACAAGACTAGACAGACAAGACTAGACAGACAAGACTAGACAGACAAGACTAGACAGACAAGACTAGACAGACAAGACTAGACAGACAAGACTAGACAGACAAGACTAGACAGACAAGACTAGACAGACAAGACTAGACAGACAAGACTAGACAGACAAGACTAGACAGACAAGACTAGACAGACAAGACTAGACAGACAAGACTAGACAGACAAGACTAGACAGACAAGACTAGACAGACAAGACTAGACAGACAAGACTAGACAGACAAGACTAGACAGACAAGACTAGACAGACAAGACTAGACAGACAAGACTAGACAGACAAGACTAGACAGACAAGACTAGACAGACAAGACTAGACAGACAAGACTAGACAGACAAGACTAGACAGACAAGACTAGACAGACAAGACTAGACAGACAAGACTAGACAGACAAGACTAGACAGACAAGACTAGACAGACAAGACTAGACAGACAAGACTAGACAGACAAGACTAGACAGACAAGACTAGACAGACAAGACTAGACAGACAAGACTAGACAGACAAGACTAGACAGACAAGACTAGACAGACAAGACTAGACAGACAAGACTAGACAGACAAGACTAGACAGACAAGACTAGACAGACAAGACTAGACAGACAAGACTAGACAGACAAGACTAGACAGACAAGACTAGACAGACAAGACTAGACAGACAAGACTAGACAGACAAGACTAGACAGACAAGACTAGACAGACAAGACTAGACAGACAAGACTAGACAGACAAGACTAGACAGACAAGACTAGACAGACAAGACTAGACAGACAAGACTAGACAGACAAGACTAGACAGACAAGACTAGACAGACAAGACTAGACAGACAAGACTAGACAGACAAGACTAGACAGACAAGACTAGACAGACAAGACTAGACAGACAAGACTAGACAGACAAGACTAGACAGACAAGACTAGACAGACAAGACTAGACAGACAAGACTAGACAGACAAGACTAGACAGACAAGACTAGACAGACAAGACTAGACAGACAAGACTAGACAGACAAGACTAGACAGACAAGACTAGACAGACAAGACTAGACAGACAAGACTAGACAGACAAGACTAGACAGACAAGACTAGACAGACAAGACTAGACAGACAAGACTAGACAGACAAGACTAGACAGACAAGACTAGACAGACAAGACTAGACAGACAAGACTAGACAGACAAGACTAGACAGACAAGACTAGACAGACAAGACTAGACAGACAAGACTAGACAGACAAGACTAGACAGACAAGACTAGACAGACAAGACTAGACAGACAAGACTAGACAGACAAGACTAGACAGACAAGACTAGACAGACAAGACTAGACAGACAAGACTAGACAGACAAGACTAGACAGACAAGACTAGACAGACAAGACTAGACAGACAAGACTAGACAGACAAGACTAGACAGACAAGACTAGACAGACAAGACTAGACAGACAAGACTAGACAGACAAGACTAGACAGACAAGACTAGACAGACAAGACTAGACAGACAAGACTAGACAGACAAGACTAGACAGACAAGACTAGACAGACAAGACTAGACAGACAAGACTAGACAGACAAGACTAGACAGACAAGACTAGACAGACAAGACTAGACAGACAAGACTAGACAGACAAGACTAGACAGACAAGACTAGACAGACAAGACTAGACAGACAAGACTAGACAGACAAGACTAGACAGACAAGACTAGACAGACAAGACTAGACAGACAAGACTAGACAGACAAGACTAGACAGACAAGACTAGACAGACAAGACTAGACAGACAAGACTAGACAGACAAGACTAGACAGACAAGACTAGACAGACAAGACTAGACAGACAAGACTAGACAGACAAGACTAGACAGACAAGACTAGACAGACAAGACTAGACAGACAAGACTAGACAGACAAGACTAGACAGACAAGACTAGACAGACAAGACTAGACAGACAAGACTAGACAGACAAGACTAGACAGACAAGACTAGACAGACAAGACTAGACAGACAAGACTAGACAGACAAGACTAGACAGACAAGACTAGACAGACAAGACTAGACAGACAAGACTAGACAGACAAGACTAGACAGACAAGACTAGACAGACAAGACTAGACAGACAAGACTAGACAGACAAGACTAGACAGACAAGACTAGACAGACAAGACTAGACAGACAAGACTAGACAGACAAGACTAGACAGACAAGACTAGACAGACAAGACTAGACAGACAAGACTAGACAGACAAGACTAGACAGACAAGACTAGACAGACAAGACTAGACAGACAAGACTAGACAGACAAGACTAGACAGACAAGACTAGACAGACAAGACTAGACAGACAAGACTAGACAGACAAGACTAGACAGACAAGACTAGACAGACAAGACTAGACAGACAAGACTAGACAGACAAGACTAGACAGACAAGACTAGACAGACAAGACTAGACAGACAAGACTAGACAGACAAGACTAGACAGACAAGACTAGACAGACAAGACTAGACAGACAAGACTAGACAGACAAGACTAGACAGACAAGACTAGACAGACAAGACTAGACAGACAAGACTAGACAGACAAGACTAGACAGACAAGACTAGACAGACAAGACTAGACAGACAAGACTAGACAGACAAGACTAGACAGACAAGACTAGACAGACAAGACTAGACAGACAAGACTAGACAGACAAGACTAGACAGACAAGACTAGACAGACAAGACTAGACAGACAAGACTAGACAGACAAGACTAGACAGACAAGACTAGACAGACAAGACTAGACAGACAAGACTAGACAGACAAGACTAGACAGACAAGACTAGACAGACAAGACTAGACAGACAAGACTAGACAGACAAGACTAGACAGACAAGACTAGACAGACAAGACTAGACAGACAAGACTAGACAGACAAGACTAGACAGACAAGACTAGACAGACAAGACTAGACAGACAAGACTAGACAGACAAGACTAGACAGACAAGACTAGACAGACAAGACTAGACAGACAAGACTAGACAGACAAGACTAGACAGACAAGACTAGACAGACAAGACTAGACAGACAAGACTAGACAGACAAGACTAGACAGACAAGACTAGACAGACAAGACTAGACAGACAAGACTAGACAGACAAGACTAGACAGACAAGACTAGACAGACAAGACTAGACAGACAAGACTAGACAGACAAGACTAGACAGACAAGACTAGACAGACAAGACTAGACAGACAAGACTAGACAGACAAGACTAGACAGACAAGACTAGACAGACAAGACTAGACAGACAAGACTAGACAGACAAGACTAGACAGACAAGACTAGACAGACAAGACTAGACAGACAAGACTAGACAGACAAGACTAGACAGACAAGACTAGACAGACAAGACTAGACAGACAAGACTAGACAGACAAGACTAGACAGACAAGACTAGACAGACAAGACTAGACAGACAAGACTAGACAGACAAGACTAGACAGACAAGACTAGACAGACAAGACTAGACAGACAAGACTAGACAGACAAGACTAGACAGACAAGACTAGACAGACAAGACTAGACAGACAAGACTAGACAGACAAGACTAGACAGACAAGACTAGACAGACAAGACTAGACAGACAAGACTAGACAGACAAGACTAGACAGACAAGACTAGACAGACAAGACTATGCAGGCAAGACTATGCAGGCAAGACTAGACAGACAAGACTAGACAGACAAGACTAGACAGACAAGACTAGACAGACAAGACTAGACAGACAAGACTAGACAGACAAGACTAGACAGACAAGACTAGACAGACAAGACTAGACAGACAAGACTAGACAGACAAGACTAGACAGACAAGACTAGACAGACAAGACTAGACAGACAAGACTAGACAGACAAGACTAGACAGACAAGACTAGACAGACAAGACTAGACAGACAAGACTAGACAGACAAGACTTCTCAGTAGAAACAAAAGAATATTATGTATCAGATCATAGAGCACAGATAATAAGCTTGATTGATGACAAAAAACCGATAAACAAATGTAGATTTAGACATTTCTCCACCGAAAACACACAACAATTTCAAAAACTAATTTCAGAAGAAACGTGGTTAGAAGTCTACCAAAAACAAGTAAGTGACATAAATAATCAATGGGAATGTTTCATGGACAAATTTTTACTATATTTTAACTGTAGTTATCCGTCTATATTAAAAAATGTACTAACTAGAAACAAGCCCAAATATGCGGATGCGGGGATTACAGCAATCAGAAACAAATTAGAAATCCTACAAATATTGTCTCATTTTGATGAAGATATTCGAAAACAATATAATAAGACCAGACGGGAATATGATCTGACACTTAAAAAGAACAAAAAAAATTTTTTAGAAAACCAAATTAAGTATTCGGATAATATAATGAGATCTACTTGGAATGTTGTCAACCAAATTGTAGCACCAAACAAACCAAAGAGTACACATTTTCCAATGGATCCAGAGAAAGTTTCAACAATTGTTAATGATTTCAATAATTTTTACACAAACACTCCGATAGAATTGTCACAACAAATGGAGCAAGTAGAATACTCAGACAAAATTAATCCAACAATCAATTCTATATATTTTAAGCCAACGACACCGGAAGAAATTGTGGAAATAATTATGAAACTCAATAACAAAAAAAATTCAGGGTTCGATGAAATATCAATAAGCGTCATACAAAATGTTATATGGGGAATTGTAGAACCCCTTGAATATATTATAAATAATTCAATAAAATATGGAGTTTTTCCAAAGAAGCTAAAACATGCTATTATAACACCCGTCTTCAAGAAAGGAGACAAAACATTTATAGAGAACTATAGACCTATAAGTTTGCTGTCGTCATTTTCGAAAATATTCGAGAAAATAGTTGCTAATAGGACTATAGATTTTCTAAAATGCTATAAATTACTGAATGACACCCAACATGGGTATATCGAGAAACGTAATATAGAAACAGCTTGCTTTTATTTTATTAATAAAATCCTAGAACACCTTGAAAATCGTGAGATTCCCTGTGGTATTCTAATTGACCTATCAAAAGCCTATGATACAGTGAACCATGATATCTTACTATACAAACTAGATAGGTATGGGATCAGAGGTGTAGCTCTCAACTGGTTTAGATCATACCTAATGGGTAGAACCCAACAAACAAAATTAAAAGCAGAATGTGGTCAATCTAAATCAAGTATCACAAACACAACAATTGGGGTGCCGCAGGGGAGTATATTAGGGCCGTTATTGTTTCTAATATACCTGAATGATTTGCCGTTGGCCCTAAGTAACACACCATTTAATATTTTGAATTATGCGGATGACACGACGCTACTCATAGCAAACAAGAACTTAGCAGAAGTTAGTCGAAATGCAAATGATGCGTTAAATTTAATAAAAGATTGGTTAGTCAAAAATAAACTAATAATAAATGAACAAAAAACGAATATAATAATTTTTAGAACAAATAGATCCCTCCTAGACTTTCCAACACAAATAGAACTCAGTAGTGAGACAGTACATCTAAAACATAGTGTAAAACTCCTTGGAATACACTTTGATGATAACTTAAAATGGGAAACGCACATAGACTCATTAATTAACAAATTAAATAAATCAACATACTCATTAAGAATCCTACATAGAGTTCTAAGTCCAAGGGTATTGAAAATGGTATATTATTCCAATTTTTATTCTCATATGCGATTTGGCATAATCTTCTGGGGGACTGGAAAGAACATTACCAATGTCTTCGTAGCACAAAAACAAGCTGTACGGATTATCCTGAATTTAGATTATAGACAATCTTGTCGAGGAAATTTTAAAGAGGCTAATATATTAACTGTATATGGTCAATATATATATGAGGCATTGAATTTTATTTTTAAGCATAAAAATCTATTTGAAAATAGTAGAAACAACCACCATGTGGAAACAAGAAGGAAATATATTGAATATATGCCGCCAATCCACACATTGACAATGTCGGAAAAAGGGCCTTATTACAGCTGCATTAAATTGTACAATCATTTGCCAAAAAAGTTTAAAGACATAACAAACTTTAAAACATATAAAAAACAAGTATTTAATTATGTAAGAGACTTGGAACCTTACACATTAGAAGATTTTCTAAATAAAAAGTGAAACTTTAGTCTATTATTATTCTCATTATTATTATGTAAATTTCTATATGTATATATTGTTTTGACATATTTCTATTGGTTGTAAAACTGGATTATAGAAATAAATGACTAGACAGACAAGACTAGACAGACAAGACTAGACAGACAAGACTAGACAGACAAGACTAGACAGACAAGACTAGACAGACAAGACTAGACAGACAAGACTAGACAGACAAGACTAGACAGACAAGACTAGACAGACAAGACTAGACAGACAAGACTAGACAGACAAGACTAGACAGACAAGACTAGACAGACAAGACTAGACAGACAAGACTAGACAGACAAGACTAGACAGACAAGACTAGACAGACAAGACTAGACAGACAAGACTAGACAGACAAGACTAGACAGACAAGACTAGACAGACAAGACTAGACAGACAAGACTAGACAGACAAGACTAGACAGACAAGACTAGACAGACAAGACTAGACAGACAAGACTAGACAGACAAGACTAGACAGACAAGACTAGACAGACAAGACTAGACAGACAAGACTAGACAGACAAGACTAGACAGACAAGACTAGACAGACAAGACTAGACAGACAAGACTAGACAGACAAGACTAGACAGACAAGACTAGACAGACAAGACTAGACAGACAAGACTAGACAGACAAGACTGGACAGACAAGACTGGACAGACAAGACTGGACAGACAAGACTGGACAGACAAGACTAGACAGACAAGACTAGACAGACAAGACTAGACAGACAAGACTAGACAGACAAGACTAGACAGACAAGACTAGACAGACAAGACTAGACAGACAAGACTAGACAGACAAGACTAGACAGACAAGACTAGACAGACAAGACTAGCAGCAAGACTAGACAGACAAGACTAGACAGACAAGACTAGACAGACAAGACTAGACAGACAAGACTAGACAGACAAGACTAGACAGACAAGACTAGACAGACAAGACTAGACAGACAAGACTAGACAGACAAGACTAGACAGACAAGACTAGACAGACAAGACTAGACAGACAAGACTAGACAGACAAGACTAGACAGACAAGACTAGACAGACAAGACTAGACAGACAAGACTAGACAGACAAGACTAGACAGACAAGACTAGACAGACAAGACTAGACAGACAAGACTAGACAGACAAGACTAGACAGACAGACTAGACAGACAAGACTAGACAGACAAGACTAGACAGACAAGACTAGACAGACAAGACTAGACAGACAAGACTAGACAGACAAGACTAGACAGACAAGACTAGACAGACAACAGACAAGACTAGACAGACAAGACTAGACAGACAAGACTAGACAGACAAGACTAGACAGACAAGACTAGACAGACAAGACTAGACAGACAAGACTAGACAGACAAGACTAGACAGACAAGACTAGACAGACAAGACTAGACAGACAAGACTAGACAGACAAGACTAGACAGACAAGACTAGACAGACAAGACTAGACAGACAAGACTAGACAGACAAGACTAGACAGACAAGACTAGACAGACAAGACTAGACAGACAAGACTAGACAGACAAGACTAGACAGACAAGACTAGACAGACAAGACTAGACAGACAAGACTAGACAGACAAGACTAGACAGACAAGACTAGACAGACAAGACTAGACAGACAAGACACTAGACAGACAAGACTAGACAGACAAGACTAGACAGAAAGACTAGACAGACAAGACTAGACAGACAAGACTAGACAGACAAGACTAGACAGACAAGACTAGACAGACAAGACTAGACAGACAAGACTAGACAGACAAGACTAGACAGACAAGACTAGACAGACAAGACTAGACAGACAAGACTAGACAGACAAGACTAGACAGACAAGACTAGACAGACAAGACTAGACAGACAAGACTAGACAGACAAGACTAGACAGACAAGACTAGACAGACAAGACTAGACAGACAAGACTAGACAGACAAGACTAGACAGACAAGACTAGACAGACAAGACTAGACAGACAAGACTAGACAGACAAGACTAGACAGACAAGACTAGACAGACAAGGACTAGACAGACAAGACTAGACAGACAAGACTAGACAGACAAGACTAGACAGACAAGACTAGACAGACAAGACTAGACAGACAAGACTAGACAGACAAGACTAGACAGACAAGACTAGACAGACAAGACTAGACAGACAAGACTAGACAGACAAGACTAGACAGACAAGACTAGACAGACAAGACTAGACAGACAAGACTAGACAGACAAGACTAGACAGACAAGACTAGACAGACAAGACTAGACAGACAAGACTAGACAGACAAGACTAGACAGACAAGACTAGACAGACAAGACTAGACAGACAAGACTAGACAGACAAGACTAGACAGACAAGACTAGACAGACAAGACTAGACAGACAAGACTAGACAGACAAGACTAGACAGACAAGACTAGACAGACAAGACTAGACAGACAAGACTAGACAGACAAGACTAGACAGACAAGACTAGACAGACAAGACTAGACAGACAAGACTAGACAGACAAGACTAGACAGACAAGACTAGACAGACAAGACTAGACAGACAAGACTAGACAGACAAGACTAGACAGACAAGACTAGACAGACAAGACTAGACAGACAAGACTAGACAGACAAGACTAGACAGACAAGACTAGACAGACAAGACTAGACAGACAAGACTAGACAGACAAGACTAGACAGACAAGACTAGACAGACAAGACTAGACAGACAAGACTAGACAGACAAGACTAGACAGACAAGACTAGACAGACAAGACTAGACAGACAAGACTAGACAGACAAGACTAGACAGACAAGACTAGACAGACAAGACTAGACAGACAAGACTAGACAGACAAGACTAGACAGACAAGACTAGACAGACAAGACTAGACAGACAAGACTAGACAGACAAGACTAGACAGACAAGACTAGACAGACAAGACTAGACAGACAAGACTAGACAGACAAGACTAGACAGACAAGACTAGACAGACAAGACTAGACAGACAAGACTAGACAGACAAGACTAGACAGACAAGACTAGACAGACAAGACTAGACAGACAAGTCTAGACAGACAAGACTAGACAGACAAGACTAGACAGACAAGACTAGACAGACAAGACTAGACAGACAAGACTAGACAGACAAGACTAGACAGACAAGACTAGACAGACAAGACTAGACAGACAAGACTAGACAGACAAGACTAGACAGACAAGACTAGACAGACAAGACTAGACAGACAAGACTAGACAGACAAGACTAGACAGACAAGACTAGTCAGACAAGACTAGACAGACAAGACTAGACAGACAAGACTAGACAGACAAGACTGGACAGACAAGACTAGACAGACAAGACTAGACAGACAAGACTAGACAGACAAGACTAGACAGACAAGACTAGACAGACAAGACTAGACAGACAAGACTAGACAGACAAGACTAGACAGACAAGACTAGACAGACAAGACTAGACAGACAAGACTAGACAGACAAGACTAGACAGACAAGACTAGACAGACAAGACTAGACAGACAAGACTAGACAGACAAGACTAGACAGACAAGACTAGACAGACAAGACTAGACAGGCAAGACTAGACAGACAAGACTAGACAGACAAGACTAGACAGACAAGACTAGACAGACAAGACTAGACAGACAAGACTAGACAGACAAGACTAGACAGACAAGACTAGACAGACAAGACTAGACAGACAAGACTAGACAGACAAGACTAGACAGACAAGACTAGACAGACAAGACTAGACAGACAAGACTAGACAGACAAGACTAGACAGACAAGACTAGACAGACAAGACTAGACAGACAAGACTAGACAGACAAGACTAGACAGACAAGACTAGACAGACAAGACTAGACAGACAAGACTAGACAGACAAGACTAGACAGACAAGACTAGACAGACAAGACTAGACAGACAAGACTAGACAGACAAGACTAGACAGACAAGACTAGACAGACAAGACTAGACAGACAAGACTAGACAGACAAGACTAGACAGACAAGACTAGACAGACAAGACTAGACAGACAAGACTAGACAGACAAGACTAGACAGACAAGACTAGACAGACAAGACTAGACAGACAAGACTAGACAGACAAGACTAGACAGACAAGACTAGACAGACAAGACTAGACAGACAAGACTAGACAGACAAGACTAGACAGACAAGACTAGACAGACAAGACTAGACAGACAAGACTAGATAGATAAGACTAGACAGATAATTTTTTTTTTCGTAGCTGTAGGCTGTACAGACAAGTGGTCCCCCCGGAAACCAACTAGGCACTCCGGAAACGGTTGTCGCATGGCTTCAGAGTGCTAGTTGTGTCTAGTTAATTTTAATCTATTTGTTTCTCTATACTACGCTTAAAGCGTATGATTCTTTGGTCGATAGTATTGTTTACCCTCTGCCATATAGCATATTTACCCTCTAGCATATATCCAATAATTTTTCGTGCATTTAAGGGAGTATCTATGTTTTTCACAACTTCGTCCCTTTCGTTCTCCCATATATAACAATCAAAAATTGTATGGTGTACTGTGTCTGTTTTATCACAGTATTCACACAGGCTATCCGCTGCTCTTCCAATCGGGTGTAAAAAATCTCTGAAGCAACCGTGACCGGTGAGAAATTGTGTTCTCGCTTAGTCCGGGTTTCTCCGTGTTCTCGCTTATTCCATGTATTTATGTCTGGAATTAATATCCTAGTCCACTGTACTTTCTCCGCATTTGTCCATCTCTCTTGCCATTGTTGTAGTAGGTTTGGTCTTGCTTTCTTTCTAGGTTATACGTTGTTTCCCGATTTTTTTATTTCTCTCATCTCTTTCGCCAGCAAATCAATAGCTGCAATTTCCTCGATAACTATTGCTGCCTCTCCGGACATAGTACGATATGCACTGCACACCCTCAGTGCAATCTTCCGTTGGACAGATGCTAATTTATCCAGGTTGGTCCTTGTTTCCAATTTATTTGCCTACAATGGTGCACCATATTGCAGATTGCGCTACATTGACCAGTAACATGCGTTTAGAGTTTCTGGCTCCTCCTATGTTTGACAATATTTGCTCCATTGCTGCGAGAGTTTTTAAACCTTTTCCTGCAGCCTCAGTAAGGCGTGCAGAGAATGTTAGCCCTTAATCAATTATAATACCCAGGTATTTAATATGTGGTTTGGGGACTTTTTCTGTGCTTCCTACTTTAAATTTTATTGGTCTTGGTTTTCTTTTCCCTGTTAGTAGCACTACCTCCGTTTTCTCGGGCGCCAATTTTAGCTTCTTAGTCTAAATCCATTGTGATACTGTGCCAATTACACGATTTGCTGTACTCATTATTGCTTGTTCGTTTTTGGCAGTTACAACAAGCACCAATTCGTCTTCGAATCCAATCCGTCAGTTTAGTTCTTAGGATGCTGTCGAATAAGAGGTTCCACAGTTTAGGGCCCAATATAGAGCCCTGAGGAATCACACAACTTACTTCTATTTCGACTGTCTCATTTTGGGCTTGCAGCACTAATTTCCAGTTGGTTAGGAAACTTTCTATCATCTGTAACAGATACGGAGCTATGTGTCTCTTTGTTAGTTCACCCAATATTATTACCCAATTGGCTATATTAAACGCATTGCGCACATCAAAAGTTATTATAGCGCAGATTTTTCTTGTTCTTTTTGTGCCCGTTCTAGCTTTCTCTTCGATCTTTCAAACTGCATTGACTGCGTCTACAGTTGACCTGCCTTTTCTAAAACCGTACTACCTGTCGGATAACCCCAATCCGCCGTCAAGCTACTTTTGTAGTCTCGTTAGTAGGAGTGTTTCCAGAAATTTTCCTGACACGTCTAGTATACATAGAGGCCTGTATGATGATGGTTCCCCAATTGGTTTCTCTTCTTAATGAGAACTAGTCTTGAAATTGTCTGGAAAGTTTCCCGTAGTTAGGAGAACGTTCATAACTTCAAGAGTTAACGTAGGGTGATGTTGGGCGATGGTCTTGATCACTTCTGGTGGCACGCCGTCTAGTCCCGGTGCTGTTCCGTTACGTATATGATTTATTGCGTTAACCAATTCCTCTTCGTTGAGTAGTGGTGTTTCCATTACTTCGGGTTGTTTCCAAAGGAAGGGATCCTGGCGTGGAAAAAAAGCTTCAACCATCTGAAGCATTCTCATCATCGTCATTTGTACACTTGGGTCTTCGATTTTAAGCTTTTTTATAGATTTGGAAGGCGTCTCCTCATATATTATTGTCAAGATCTTCGCAGCGTTTTTTCCCGTTTTGACTTGTTTATTAGGTCGCCCAAATCCTATTTTGATTTCTTGTATAGTTTTTCAGGTCTTGGACATCCCATTCGTTTTTAATTCGTTTGCGGTGGAATTTCCATCTTGCAGTGACACATGCAGCCTTCATGCTAGCAATTTCATCGTTCCACCAATACACCAATTTTCTTCTTGATGGTCCTCTTTTCTTTATTAGGGTGGTATCACATGCCTTCGTCATTATGTCTAATAGCGTATCCGCGCTTCGTTTGTGTGTGCTATTGTACTATTTCTTGTGTAAATATGCTATTTCTATTGCAAGATTTGTTGCCATTTTCTACTTTTTTTGCTAGATTCCATTCTATAATTCTTCCCTGGCGTATCTGTTTTGTGCCTTCTTCTACGCTGTACAGAATGTATCGATGATCACTTAGGCTTTCTCTCACGAGCAATCTCCAGTCTTGAATCATATTGGATAGGCATATTGTTGAGAAAGTGATGACCATTCGTATTGCATATTGGACATTATACTTGGTTCTTGCAATCCTTTGCTTTGTGACCTTCTTGTCCGCAATTATAGCAAAGGTTTTGCCTGTCTGGCTCGTTGCATGTGCTGCTATGACGCCTTATTTGTCAGCATCTGTGACATTTCACCAATTGAATTCTTTCCCTTACTCTACCATGTACCCATTTTGTGGGAGCGAGACAGTCGCCACCTTGGTCTCACCATAGCTTAGTCTGAGGTTTTCAATGTCTATTTGGTCCTTGCCGATTTCCACTGCTTCTTGGAGGTCTACAATTATTTCCTCATTGGTGGTGACTGAGTCTAGATCTCTAATATTTACAGTGATGTTTGTATTTTTAGCACGGATCTCTATATCCGGCAATTTTTGTTTAATTATCTCTTTAAGGCTTTCGGCCTTTCCTTCATTAACTTCCAGAAGTAATTCACCATTTCTGGTTGGTCTAACTCCTGCGGTATTGGCTCCCGAGTTCTCTGGTTCGACCTGGTTTTTAACCATCCATAGAAGTCGGTATATTTCTTTGCATTAGCTGATAATAGTACTGCATCTGTGGGTTTTTCGTATTTTGATTTGATGGCTTGTTTCCATCCATATTTGCTCGTCCTTTCCTGTTTCATTTTTACCGATTGTATCTTAAGAAGAGTATACCCTTAAATCCACTTCTGTACCGGCGAAGGTGAAGTCTATAGCCTTTTTCATAATTGACCATTCTGGTTCTTTGAGCTTTGGCAAGGCTATCTTTTTCCTGCTAAATTTAATTGTTAATTGCTGCAGCTGTTGGAGGGTCTTATAAATTGTTTGTAGTTGGCCTTCTGTATTTGTTTTTCTACCACTAAGTGGTACACGTACAAATAGGGCTAGACACATAAGATTAGACAGTCAAGTCTAATTGAAAATTGAAATTGCCAAATAAATAAATGTCAATCATGTTGTAGCCTCTGACTAAAATAATTAAAATTAAAGAAAAGTACATTAAAATAAAACTAGTGATATTGTGTAGTGCGTATAAGAACTTTACATCTAAATCTGGGACACATCTGGCGGTGAGGAAGCCTACATAATTAGTGTTTCGGTAGTTTATAGGTTATAATAACTTCGTTTTTTATAATTCCTGAACGCTAATATCCCCGAAAATGTTTCAAGTAAATGTAATTGGAAACGGCTCGTTTGCTAAGGTCCTCGCTTTTTGGTAACATAGGTAGTGGGTTCGAATCCGTTGAAGGGTTTTATGAAAGTGAATTTTTTATCATAAAAATCTGCAAATAAGTTTAACAATAAGTCTGAATCTTTAAATTATTTGTTGGATCCGTGAGCGTGGTTTTTGGTTTTAATGGAATAAATATTTGCAGATATAATAGAATGTCTACATTTATGTAGACTGCAGAACCCAAACCTAGACATCGCATCTAAAAACGTCAAATAGTTCTTATCGTACTATCCCATACTCTCCTGTTTACCCATACGAACACGCTTTTTCAAGTCATGACAGGAAAATCTGGTCGCCAATCTAAAGAGGACGTAAAAAAATTCACTGCAGAAGTCAGAAGTTCACTGCAGTGAGCTCCATCCTCTCCGATGATAGATTCATTAACAACGTTCTTGATATGATGAGACAAACATTTAGAGAGCGATTCCAACAACAGGAAGAGCGTATTGAAAGTTTAGAAAAGAAACTTGTCCTGACGGAAAACAGGCTGGATGAGATGGAACAAGCGACAGAAGCAAAAAATGTAAGAATTTACGTCATAGAGGATAGCGAGTCAGAGCACACACATGGGTTGCAAAGCAAAGTGATGCGTCTTTGTAACACTAACCTAAAAATAAACAACATATCTTTAGAAGAGTGCAGAAGAATATGAAAAATAAAAGACAAGAGAACACCCAGACCCATTTTGGCGAAGTTTACTACGACAGGGGACAAAAACGATGTCATAAGGGCTAGAAAAAACCTAAAAGGCTCCAAAATAGTGATTAAGGAGGATCTAACAAAATATCGCTTAGATCTATCTCTTGAAGAAGGCCCAAAATGCTTTTGGCCTTAGGAACGTATGGTCTCGAGATGGTAGGCTATACCGAGCAACAACCAATGGTGTGCGGCCCTTCATCCAAAGGACTTTCAGAACATAACCCAAGATGAAAGGTCGTATCGAGTAACAGCCAGTGATATGGTCAAGGATCCGGAGAACGTCTCCCGAGATGAAAGCTTATATCTAACAACAGCCAGCGGCGTGCGGCCTCGTCACAAGGATCTGGAGAGCAGGTCCCGAAAATGCCAGCAAATGTTTGAGAATATGGGGGAGGAAGAAGTAGAAGAAGTTGGATAAATACTAACAAGTTAAGTCAGTGGATGCTAGGTTTGAGTAGACCTCACAATATTAAACATTAAATATTATTTTTTTCTTTATTAGAGTTATACATATTTGATTAACAGTTAAACATATTTAGTTAACAAACTTTTCTTTATTTTAGTGGTATTTTAATAGTGGTTTATACTACAAAAGATTATTCTTATTTTTTATATTATTATTATCTTTCTTATTTTACTTTATTTTTACTTTCTTATTACTAGTTGAGTTGTAGTTAATATTGGTTAAGTTAAGGAAGAGGATTTTCTTTCTTTCTTTGAAATAATGATAGTATAATATGGTGACACTACACGTGGCACATTTAAATATCAGATCTTTGGTGGCAAATTTTAGTGACTTGAAATGTTTGATAGAGAAGGAAAGATATGATGTTTTGTGTTTGACCGAAACATGGTTGACTTCCGAAGTGCCCGAAAGCATGATAGAGGTAGAAGGATACACCACTTACCGATGTGACCGCACCGATGGTTGCAGGGGAGGTGGAGTAGCAATCCTCGTTTCGCTTAATCTAGGAGATGGTAGGGTGTTATGTAAGATTACTGGAATGTAAGCTATGGGTAGAGCTAGAGAGTGGTACAGGAAAACATTTTATCGGCACAATATCTTCTCTCTTCTTTCATGTGCTTTGTCCGGTCTCCCTGACGTTGGCGATCACTATGGCAAAGGCTGTACGGTCCTCCGCCAAGCGAAAGAGTTCACCAGCCCTTCTTTTGCCAGTCCAGTCCCGTATATTTCTGAGCCACGACTGTCGCTTTCTTCCAACTCCACGGCGCCCTTCAATCTTGCCCTTTAGTATGAGCTGTAATAGACGATATTTATCACCTCTCAAAATATGTCCAAGATATGATGTCTTTCGCCATTTTACGGTCGTCAAAAGTTGCCTTTCGATGTTTGCTCTTCGTAGTACATTCTCGTTTGTAACATGTTGTGTCCACGGAATACGAAGCATTCTTCTGTGAAGCCACATTTCTGTGAAGGCACAATAAATATATCGTTCTCCAAACAAAGCGGTGCACGAGTCAATAATGGAATTGGAAGATGTTTTGGTCAACTTTGGGTTAAGAACTGATAAGGTGCTCTGTATGGTCGATTTTAACATTTTGTTACTCGACAGCAAGACAGCATTGGACTTTCGTTCCATGGTGAACGCATGCGGATTTTACCAGATTGTAAAAGAAGTAACCAGAATTAATTTGCATAACACGTCTCTCTTGGTCGTCTGCATAAGTCGTCTCTCACACGACTTCATTCTTGTTGCAAACCTTAACCTGGACAAGATAAGTAAGTACTATGTAAAAAAAGGTGTCCTAATGTTAGATCATCTATTAATAGGTTGTAAGATTGTATCCGAAACAGATAAATGAACCCATTACTAATAAAAGGAGGGTCTTCAGCAAAATGAATGATACACAATTCCGGAAGGACCTGGCTGCCGCTCGATTGGAGGATATGTATGTAGTGAAGGATATTAACCAATAATTAGATATTTTTAATCACAGACTCAAATTACTGTTTGACGGTCATGCCCCTCTTAAAAGTATAAAAACTTCAAAGGTCTGTAAACCATGGCTCACCCATAATCTAAAACGTATTTTAAAAATGAAAAATAAAGCTTTTATGAAATACTTACTAGCGAAAACTCCTGATAACCATAAAAATTATAAAGAATTAAGAAGCCTGGCCCAAAAATCTGTTGAATATGAAAAAGAGCGTATCTTGAAGTAGTATCAAATTCTAAAAATGAAAAATTAATCTGGTAGAAACTAAATGATATGAATGTAAGTGTAATCAAGGCTAAACCATCAATGCCGGCTTCAATCACCGACCCAGATGAAATCAATGATCACTTTATAGAATCGACTGGCGATTTAATAGAGGAAATAGATGAGAACACATATTTCAGGTGTAAGTTCTCCTGTAAAAAGTCATTTTCTGAAAAATTTAGTATAAAACCAGCAGGAGAAGATGAGGTTCTCGACATTCTGAGGAACATAAAGACTTGTGCTGAGGGCATAGATGTAATAAACATAAATATGATTAATTACTGCATGCCCGAGATACTTCCCTTTACAGTACATATCACCAACTCTTGCATAGTCGAATCAAAATTCCCATCCCTTTGGAGGACAGCACTGGTACAGCCAATACCAAAAATCCGTAACCCGAAGCACATCACAGATCTCCCTACTGCCCACCTTATCGAAAATCCTGGAAAAGGTTGTGGCAAATCAGTTACAGGTTTATTTAGAACACGAAAACATCCTTCCACCTACCCAATCTGTATTTCGAAAAGATCACAGTTGTGTTACTGTGCTCATGGAGGTTATAGATGATATCCTAGGGGCGCAGGACAACAATATGGCATCTGCACTAATACTATTAGACTACAGCAAGGCATTTGACACAATCTCGCACAAAATGTTGCTATCTATTCTCAACTACATAGGGATGTCTAAAAAAGTTTTTTGAAAACTATTTGGAAGGGCGAGGACAAAAAGTCTTTCTACAAGGTCGAATGTCTAGATATCGAGACCTTAAAGTGGGGGTCCCACAAGGTTCTGTCCTGGCACCCTTACTTTTCTCACTTTATTCACACGAATTTGGATCTGCCGTGGAATATTGTAAACACTAACAATACGCCGATGATACACAACTCATTTACAAATTTGCATTAGATTATTATTATTATTTCTCTTATTATTATTGTCGTTCTAATACAGACTGACATTGTAGTAGTAGTGTATAATACATATATGTGTAAATGATTTAGGTACTTATCATTCCAATAAATAGTCAAAATAAGGTAAATAAATAAATAAATAACATTTTTGTTTTGTACGAGAATGCATGATAAGAAGGGTTAGGTAGTAGGTATGATTTGTAAAATACAGTCACTGTCAATTAATTGCATATAGTGTGTTGCACAAACATAAAATACTAAGTTAAAAACATTTATGAAATGAATAAATATAATTAATTTTAAAGCTTTGTAAAATCGCCAAACGCCGTGTCGAGTAGTGCAAGAAGTTTCCCTCGAAATTCGTGATGTGACAATGTCGGATCGATGAATAATGCTGCATGATTGAATGCTCGGCAAGCATTGTTGAACGAGGAGAAAATCGACGTATTTGTATTGGATGATTTCAATCGTATGAATTCAGGTCGACGTAGCGTTCTGACCCCCGTGTTTAGTTGCATTAATGAGCGTAAATTTGGGTTGATGAATTTGCCCATTATGACTGCATGAGCAAATAGAACTGCAAAATTGACCCGTCTTCTCGCCAATGTTGTGAAACCAAAATGTTGCACCTGTCAATGTATGGCGATAGTCTATAATTGTTGTCACTTCGGTTGAGATGATCACCATTCAAATATATGAGGATCTGCTTTTGGATGCTCTCGATGTTTGACTTTTGTGTATTGTGATGTGGTGACCAAATGGCACAAGCGAACTCGATGTTTGATCTGACCAGCGACGTATATAATCTTTTGGTGACGTCCGAGTCGTATAGATATGATTGACGTTTGACGAATTGTAGTGCTGCCTTTGATTTGTTGATAGCGTACTCAATATGTGAATTGAAATTTAATTTTTTGTCCAGAATGACGTCAAGATCTCTGATTTCATTCACACGTTTAATTGGCAGGCCCATCATTTGGTAATTGTGGATGATTGGTGTTCTTTTCTGAGTGAATGTCATAATGCTGCATTTTGATTAGTTGCACTCAAGGCCGTTGTCACTGCACCAGTCGATGAATCTATTGATGGCCTCTTGTAACGTAATTGTGTCTTCATCGCGTCGAATGATTGCTGCTATTTTTTTATCATCAGCAAAATTGAGCGGGAATATGATTCCGTTGTTGTAATGTTGATCCGAATCGTTGAAAAATGCAATAAAGAGCAGTGGCCCAAGTATTGAACCCTGCCCGACACCTGACGATACTCGAAATAGATTTGATTAAGCGCCGTTACATTGTACGTACTGGTTGCGATTTTCCAAATATGACGTCAATAATCGAAGAGTTTCGTTGTTGAGCGGAAATTCAGCAAGTTTTTTGATGAGCCGTGATCGATCTACGCAATCGAATGCTTTGCTGATGTCTGAATAAAAAACATCGAGCTGTGCATGTTCGTCAAATGCTCGATGTACAAGTGTTGTGAGCTCCATTAATTTGGTTTCTATGTTTCGATTTGACAAAAAGCCGTGCTGCGTTTTTGAGATCCGAGGCGTAATTATCATTCTCAATTGTGGATTCAACAGCTTCTCGTACACCTTGGACAAATTCGGTAGTACGCAAACTCCTCTGTGATTTGTCACGTCGTTTCTTGGACCCGATTTATGGATTGCCGTGATTTGCCCAATCTTGAACAAATCTGGTTAAATTCCCTTTTCCATGCACATTGTGTACAGTTTGCACAGTGGATCGGCCAGAATGTCAGCACATTCTCGTAAAAACATCGACGAAATTCCATCGTGACCACTGCCTTTGTTGAGATCCATTCGACTTAGGACCGAAAATACTGCCTCTGGTGTAAACGAAATGTAAACCGCAGTTGCTGTCGTCTCTGTTATTGATAAATGCCAGGATATTCGTTTTAGCAGGTTGAGTGGTGTACACACTTTGGAAAAAAAAGGCAAACATGTTAGCTTTGTCAACATCAGTAGATGCTGACCGGTCGCCGTATTTGATTGTAGGAGATGTTGAGTTATCAATCCGTTTGCCATTGATGTGTTTCCAACATATTTTCGGGTTGTTTTTGACATTTTTTGCTTGATTCATGGCTGCGATATGTCTCAATATTTGCTGTTGGTTGAATGTATAGACAGTAAATATAAATGTGGCCAGATGTTGCTGGAATACGAACACAGATCGCTTCCAAATCTGTCATGAGATGATTGGTATATGGCTCACATTTAATATTCGAACGAACGGCGATTAAAACTCCTCCGCCCTGACTAGCAAAACGGGAAATCGCCGTCATGTATCAGTCTTTTCGGTACACTGTGTATTGATCACTTAAAATTTCGTTTTTGACCGTCTGGTCCTGCCAAGTTTCAGCGAAAGCGATAATGTGATAGTCGGCCGTTGATGTTGATGCGAGTAGATCCGGTATCTTGTGATTTGAAATGCCGTCGATGTTTTCATAAAATATGTACATCAAATCACAATCGAAAATATCTTTGGTATTTTGTGCTAATTCGGTGCCCAGGAACTCGCCAATAACAACAATGCCACACACTATTCACCCGACACTTCAGCTGCATCAACAAATATCATCGACGTCAATCGATCCAGTGCTCTTCGAAATGAATTTCATTTGGCAAATGTAGCGAAAGATACAACAAAGCAATTGATTCTGGATTACATGGAAATGAGAGACATTAAATATATGACAAAAGTCAAAGTAACGTGTTTAATGCCACATAATCGTGATCCATCGACGCTCTCATTTCTATCATACAAAATCGACGCAACAGATGACATAGCAGCCAAAATTGAAGCGAAAAATTTCTGGCCGGCAAACACAAAATTCAAGCGTTTTGTTCAAAAACGTCCATCGACAGCTGAATTCCAGTCACAAGAACTGACAATTTTTCAGGCGATTCATCGGAAATCCAGAGTGAACAGCCTGTTCATTCTGGATTTCTTCTGGATTTTGTCTATATCTGAAAAAAATTTCAAAATATCTGTTGTAGTTTTCAATTTATAGTTATTTGAATTTATTAATTTTTGTTATGTCCGAGTTTGAAGGTCTTGATTTATCTGCCGCTTAGCGGTGTGCAACCTAATCTAACCGGTGTTAAACCAACGGTCCTTGCAACACCGTCCTATATTGTATCGAAAGCTTGCGCTACCGCGCGTATGTTGTCTTGATTTATCTGTCCTGTTATTTTACCCGGGGTAAACCAACATTCCTTGCAACACTTGCGTATGTTGTCTTGATTTAACTGCCCCCTTCGCGGCGGGCAACCTAATCTAACCGGGGTTAAACCAAAGGTCCTTTCCAAATTGTCCTATATTGGATCGAGAGTTCGCGCTGCCGCGCAACATACGCGATTTCTCTTGTCGAAGGCCCGTTCAGTTTTACAACACAAAATGACAATTTCCCGTTTCGACGCGCAAGAGGAACGGAGTTTTTGAAGAAAAAGTAAAAAAATTAAAATGCACCTACAGCCGCCCCTCTGCGGGGGCGAAACTTGGTTTGTCTTCTCACAGTCTTGATTTATCTCTCCGCTTCGCGGCGGGCAACCTAATCTAACCGGGGTTAAACCGACGGTCCTTTTTCACATTGACCTATATTGAATCGAGAGTTCGCGCTGCCGCGCGTATGTTGTTTTGATTTATCTGTCCGCTTCGCGGCGGCAACCTAATCTAACCGGGGTTAAACCAACGGTCCTTGCAACACTGTCCTATATTAGATCGAGAGTTCGCGCTGCTGCGCGTATGTTTTTTTGATTTATCTGCCCGCTTCGCGGCGGGCAACCTATTCTAACCGGTGTTAAACCAATTTTTTCCCATTGACCTATATTGAATCGAGAGTTCGCGCTGCCGCGCGTATGTTGTCTTGATTTATCTTCCCGCTTCACGGCGGACAACCTAATCTAACCAAGGTAAAACCAACGGTCCTTGCCACTTTGTCCTACATTGGACCGAGAGTTCGCGCTGCCGCGCGTATGTCATGATTTATCTTCCCGCTTCGCGGCGGACAACCTAATCTAACCAAGGTAAAACCAACGGTCCTTGCCACTTTGTCCTACATTGGACAGAGAGTTCGCGCTGCCGCGCGTATGTTGTCTTGATTGATCTTCCCGCTTCGCGGCGGACAACCTAATCTAACCAAGGTAAAACCAACGGTCCTTGCCACTTTGTCCTACATTGGACCGAGAGTTCGCGCTGCCGCGCGTATGTTGTCTCGATTTATCTTCCCGCTTCGCGGCGGACAACCTAATCTAACCAAGGTAAAACCAACCGTCTTCGCCACTTTGTCCTACATTGGACCGAGAGTTCGCGCTGCCGCGCGTATGTTGTCTTGATTTATCTTCCCGCTTCGCTTCGGACAACCTAATCTAACCAAGGTAAAACCAACGGTCCTTGTCACTTTGTCCTACATTGGACCGAGAGTTCGCGCTGCCGCGCGTATGTTGTCTTGATTTATCTTCCCGCTTCGCGGCGGACAACCTAATCTAACCAAGGTAAAACCAACAATCCTTGCCACTTTGTCCTACATTGGACCGAGAATCCGCGCTGCCGCGCGTATGTTGTCTGGATTTATCTCCCCGCTTCACGGCGGACAACCTAATCTAACCAAGGTAAAACGGTCCTTGCCACTTTGTCCTACATTGGACCGAGAGTTCGCGCTGCCGCGCGTATGTTGTCTTGATTTATCTTCCCGCTTCGCGGCGGACAACCTAATCTAACCAAGGTAAAACCAACGGTCCTTGCCACTTTGTCCTACATTGGACCGAGAGTTCGCGCTGCCGCGCGTATGTTGTCTTTATTTATCTTCCCGCTTCGCGGCGGACAACCTAATCTAACCAAGGTAAAACCAATGGTAAAACCAAATGGTATCTTAAAATATAAAATTCAAAGAAAGACAAAATATAAAATAGTACTAAATGCATGCAACTTCGGAGCCTTTGAAAAAAATATATATTTGTAAATTTTCAATAAGTATTTCTTTATTCGAAAAAATTACATGTCTAGGCTATCGGCCACGAAGATACCAAAACGTCAATTTCAATAGAAAAATGTATAATCTATACAGATCTGAAAGAAATTTCAATATATCTCGCAGTTTTCATTTTATAGCTATTTGAATTTATTAATTTCTGTTATGATCGAGTTTGAGGGGCGACGGCCGCCGCCAGATAAAATATTTTGCAAAACTAACTGCAAGATATCATAGATTGGCTAATTCTCTACAAATGTGTGAAATTTTATTGTTCCACGTTGTGTGAAACATACTAAAATCATTTTTTAAACAAATCCAGACATATCAATCATGAATTCCGATCAAATTCGAACGCGAAAATTTTTAAATGTATTCAAAAATTGCGAAAAAATATATTAATAATTGAAGGATTGCAATGAAACTTATACTGAATGTGGGTATCCACCAGAGGTATGAGTTGACAAAATTTGAAAGCTCCCACTCCAATGGGGACGTCGTGAAGAATGATTTTCTCGTCAACAATTTTATGGAAATATCTCGTCAATGCCGTAAGGTGGAAAATTATAACCGGGATAGCCGTATGTAAGACGTCGGTGTCTACAAAAAAGTATTCTTTGCAAATTTAGTAAAATCCTTCGGTTTGGTCGCAAAAGTAAAAAATATATAATTGAAAAAATTTTAGAAGGGACCCCATTTCTGAATTTCGTTTTTGAATTTTTTCGTTTATAAAAAAAACAATCGGCCAAACGGTTCGCTTTGGAAAGATGAGAATGACATAACATTTAGATGAAAATGTGCTCTATAAAATAGAGATAAATGCATGTTTCTTAGACTCCGGAAAATTCGACAAAAAAATATGTTTGCAAGTTTTCACTGAATATTTCTTTATTAAAACAATTATGTGTCCAGGCTATCGGCCACGAAGATGCCAAAACGTCAATTTCAATAGATAAATGTATAATCTATATAGATTTGAAAAAAATTTCAATATATCTCTTGCAGTTTTCATTTTATAGCTATTTGAATTTATTAATTTCTGTTATTTTTGAGTTTGAGGGGCGGCGGCCGCCGCCCGATGAAATATTTTGCAAAACTAACTGAGGGATATCATAGACTGACTAATTCTCTACAAATGTGTGAAATTTTATTGTTCCACGTTTTGTGAAACATACTAAAATATTTTTTTCAACTTATCCAGACATGTCAATCACGAATTCCGATCAAAACCGAATGCAAAAATTTCAAAATATCCAAAAATTGCAAAAATATATATTAATCCTTGAAGGAAACTTGTACTGAATGTGGGTATCCACCAGAAGTAACTGCTGATAAATTTTGAACGCTCCCACTCCAATGGGAACGGCGTGCCCACCGTTTGAAAAATGGATTTTAAATCACCAGATGACCGAAAAACTTACATCGTCCCCCATGTAAAATTATCCGAATCACGAATCAGCCGCAGAAAATTCATGCAACATATTTTAATAGAACTTGATGAGTTGTATTCGAATTTGATTCGAAAATGTCAATAAATATTGAAATGGCTGTTCCTTCCGCAGTGAAATGGTAAAACTGACAGCTTTTCCGCAATAACTCTGTTGATATACATTCGAGGAAGACGCGTGGTGTTGTACCGTTGGAATCTAAATTCAATTTAAAAGCTCCAATTATTCTTAAAAAAAACTCGTAAATATCGCGGATTATGAAATAAATTTTGGAATTCAAATGTGAAGGGAACCAACTGTTTCTGATGTAAAATGGTCTGAATTTTAAGAATCTGCTAAAAGAAAAGTGAAAAAACTTCGTTTTCTTGTAGAAATTTGTGAAAAAATGCGAATTTTGACGTTGTTATGTGTTGCTAATCAAGAGCCAGAGTCGCCGAAATCTGCAATTTAGAGATTTCAAGATATCTCTTTGAATTTTATTTGAATTTCAACCTAACATTGAGCGAAAAATCAGAATTTTGATTTAAATTCTTTTCTTTAATTTTATCTTTTCAGAAGCACACGAATAATCATAAACGGATAAACTTCAACAATGACATTTCCACATAACCTGAGCGAAAATAGTGTCAGAATGATCAGCTGTAAGTGTAAATTGGCGATTCAGCGGCAAGCAATGGTCGTAGTATTTTTGACCTGGAGTGCGAAGCCGTTGATGGATTTGAGAAATTCAAACGCCATACTGTTGGCCTTTTCACCGGGCATGCACTTGTTGGACTGGAAATGTAAATTTTCTTTTAAGCGTTTCCGTTTGAAGTGGTGAAAAAAAAGTGACTTCGCGAATTGGGGCCTGCGGAACGTCCCCGGAGGTGTAATGCGCCGAGACTGGTGTCGTTCGAAAGTAGACACGTGGGGCTATAATTCCTGAAAAGAACAAAACAATTCTAAAACATTTCACCGAATATTGGAAGGTTTCAATTTGCTCAATTTTGAAAAATTCGTTTCGAGTTTGGACGGGCGTCGAGACCCCCAAATGCAATCGAGCGATGCATCGTTCCTATCGCCTTATAGACCCTTTCGTTCTATATTCAGAAACCACCACCGCGAGGCCCTGCTATTTAATTTAGCGAATCCCAGAGGATTCTCGCGTACTTCTGCAAAACATGGTTTTTCGGGCCTCCCGGCGCCATCCGGCACGCAATCGCAATTAAACTCCAAAAAAAACTTAAAGACACTATGCCGAATCGATTGGTGCCGGTCCGGTCCCGATCCGACTGTTGGGTATCCCATGAGAGGGATCCCCGCAAATTAGGTGAAAAAAACATCGCGTTTTTTCGATTTTTGTGTTAAAATTGACCCAGAGTGGGAACAGGATGCCGAAGGTACCAGATTCTTCCACCGAACGAACCGGTTTGGAGACACGGCGCTCTTCAATCAAGAGAACGCCGTTACCCAACAGTCGGATCGGGACCGGACCGGCACCAATCGATTCGGCATAGTGTCTTTAAGTTTGTTTTGGAGTTTAATTGCGATTAACACAGATGTGATGAAAAAAACGTTTTTTTTTCGCTTACATTTTCCGCCGCACCGGGTGAACCGACGGTCGAGTACTTTTCCGCATGACGTCAAAAAACGTGAAATCGACGCGGCAAGAGAACGCAGTAAAAAAATCGAGCCGCGGACCAAAATTGCTCCTCAAAGGTGCTAGAAACGATCTCCTGTTTTTGGCACCTAGAGGACGCCATGTGGGACTTGCGAGCGGCAGACGGACACGGGTCGAAGGCCTGTTCAGTTTTACAACAGAAAATGACCATTTCCCGTTTCTACGCCTAAGAGGAACGGAGTTTTTACGGAAAAAGTGAAAAATTTAAAACGCACCTACAGCCGCCCCCTGCGGGGGCGGAACTTGGTAAGGCTCGTCAAAAAAAACCTAATTTTTTGTTCAATTCATTGGAAAAAATTCAAGACGTAAACCGCATTTTTTGACAATTTTTCTTAATTTTCAAGAAATCTTGACTTTTGACCCCTTTCGAGTTCAGTGACGGTACCTTACTCGATTAGTATATTTCGACAAGTACTGTTGCCATCACTGTTATTATCATCGTTATTGTTAAAATCTATTATCTATATGTTACTATTAGTTAATATAGTCAGTCAATGGACTACCATCGTTGGGCATGTGGTAGAATGAGGAATTCAGCGAACTCCTCAAACATGTCCCATTCTATATTATATTTGTACATAGCATTATATTAAATGTAAACTTGTAATAGTATATATACAATAAATGCTTTAAAAAAAAGCCGGACGGACAGGGCTATACAGAGTTTTGTTTGAAATGATTTTGGATCTGCTAGCAGTCTTGAGATTACTCTTCGAATTAGTTCACTCTCGAGTAAAGTTAATTACCATTGGGGTTCTTCTTATTGATTGTTTAGGTTTAGACGAAGTCAAAGTAATTGATTATACATAGATTATGACTATATTATATGATACTATTTTTTTAATTATGATACTATTATAAACTAATACTTAACTTACATTTAACTTGAATTAACTTGAACAATCGTCGAGTAACGTCAAGACATTTCGATGGCTTTGTTATTGGAAAGTTTGGGATTTAGTAATTGTTATATGAATACAGAAATTGGGAAATGGTATTAATTGTTATTGTTAGATTTTGCCTAAGAAATACGAATTGCTCCTGTATTTTTCTAAACATTCTGAAATATTTAGGCAAAGTTAACAAGACCATATCGGCAAGATCAGATAGACAAAATTACATTGATAAGATTACATAGACAATACTACACAGAGAAGATTACATAGGCAAGAATGAGACTAGGCGACAAGAAACAGACAAGACTAGAAGGCTAGGTTTATAAGGCTAGTATTCCTACCACTTGACAAGTTAGTTGACGCTGTTTAAGTTACTTCAAGTTAAATCCAAGTTAAGTATTAGTCATAATATGTGTAGAATCAATTAATAACATTGACTTTGTCTCCAACCTAAACAGTCAACAAGAAGAACGTTAATGGTAATTAACTGTCCTCAAGAATGAATTAATTGGAAGAGGTAATCTCACGACAGCTAGTTAGAAATTTTATGGTATGAAACACATTTATTATTGTAGTTTGTTTATGTTCCGGAAAATTGCACGTAAACAACTTTCTTCAGTACCTATCTCTGCACCTGAGGGAAATTGAAATTAATATTGCCGTATTTTCCACAACAGAGTTTTCCTTCCCGAAATAACAACATTTTCATTAAGAAACACAACAAACAGCTTTTCAGCTTTTTCCATTTCTTTGTGCACATTTTCTTCCCTGCAACACAAACAATATTCTAAAGCATACACGACTTAATAGCCACATTTCCTTTCCATAAATATTAAGGCGAAACTAAATTGAAACAACGATTTTCCTCAATTATTATAAATAATAAAAAACCTAATCAAATACTAGACAGACAAGAATAGATATATAAAAATTGACTTGAAATTCTAAATAGACAAGGCTAGATTGAATAGATTAGACTGGTATAGAAGGTTATGGAGACAAGAATACACCAAACTATATAGATAAGAAAGACACATCCAGACAGGCAAATCTGGATAAATAAGACGAAATATGAAAGACAAGATTGAACAGATAAGACTGGTTACAAGGTTATGCAGACAAGACTAGACCAAACTATATAGATAAGACAGACACATCCAGACAAGACTAGACCAAACTATATAGATAAGACAGACACATCCAGACAGGCCAAATTATATAAATAAGACGAGATATGGAAGACAAGATTGAATAGATAAGACTGGTATACAAGGCTGTGCAGACAAGACTAAACCAATCTATATAGATACGACAGACACATCCAGACAGACCAAATTATACAAATAAGACGAGATATGGAAGACAAGATTGAATAGATAAGACTGGTATATAAGGCTGTGCAGACAAGACTAGACCAATCTATATAGATAAGACAGACACATCCAGACATTCCAAATTAGATAAATATGACGAGATATGGAAGACTAGATTGAATAGATAAGACTGGTATACAAGGCTGTGCAGACTGGAAGACTGGATCAAACTATATAGATAAGACTTAAAAAGTTTACACTAATTGATTGATAGTTTAGTAATTTCTTAAATCAATTTTGTCGTGCTGTCCTTTTATCTGATCAATTTGTGGGGACTTTGATTCCTTGGATATCAATTAGGGTTTGTCGAGGTGTGAAATGGATTGGAGGCTAAGGTGAGTTTGATAAAAAAAGTAAAGTAAAGGTCGGATATATTAAATTAACTGAGTTCTGGAAGGACGTGTTGGTTGGATTTTCTCGCCTGCTCAAAATGAAATAACTTTGTCAAGTGTGTGCGAGGGTTTCTCTAAACGTTTTTTGCATTGTCTTGTATTTGTTTAAGCCTGGACGAATTTGGGTTGAGATTGCCGGGAGAGGCGAAGTATCTGTTTGTTTGGGTGTATTTACATTTGCATTTATGGCTGAGATATTTGCAAATATCTGGCTAAAATTAACAAATAGTCTTGGAGATCATTTCCTTGAAGTGATATTGCCATTTCACTTGGTCTTAAAGAGAATTAAAATCTTAAAGGCTTGGCAACATTGAAGAAACTAAACTATACAAGGCAGGAAACGAAACGATTATATAACATTCGTTTTCTCAATAAAGATTAGATTTTTTGAAGAAAAACTTAACTTTTTATCTTTTTTTCAACCGGAAAACACGTTGATTATATGTTTATTTAATTTTTACTTTCTGGACAAGGATGGACAAATTAAGAAAATGCTAGACTAGACAAAACCTCGCAAGACCACACAAAATCAAACAGGAGTGGATAAAATGATATAAGATCAGCAGACAACACCTGGGAAGGCCAACAAAAGTGGATAAGACCAGAAAAGTTAAGCTTGTACAAGACTGGGCCTTTTTTGGACAAAGCCTTTTTTAGCGGACGTAGCTGGCAATTGAGAGCTGAACAGACAAGTGGCCCTATGGACATCTCTAATCACGCCGGAGCCGCAGGTAGCATATCTTCAGCGTGATTGTTGTAGTTAAGATCTTCTTCTTCTTATACTTCGAGAAGACCTTGAGGTATGTTAATTATCAAGGCTCAATTCGGTTGGTTATCCTGTGAGGCGGAGCTCCAGCTCTCCCTCCATCTCTTAGGTGGTCTCCCTGGCGGGCATCGGCCTCCTGGTATTCCATCTCTGGCGATGTATGCTAGTCTCTCTTGGTTCATTCTGTTTATGTGGTTCTCATTCTTTGCCTCCCCCATCTCACTATGTCCTCCACCCTGCATGCCACTCTTATGTCGTTGTTTCTCACCCTATCTCTAAGTGTCTTCCCTGCGATGGTTCTTAATGTTTTCATCTCCGCTGTTCTGAGGATGCTCATTTGCCTTATTCGTGTCAGCTCTCGTTTCAATACCATAGGTTAGCACCAGTCTAACACAGGATTTATATATTCGCACTTTACTATCAATGCGCATGTGATTGTTTTTCCAGATGATATCTCTCAGGAATCCTGAGATTGTTGCGGCTTTGTTGACCTGTGATTTTATGTCGTTTATCGGGTTGTTGCTGCTAGATGTGTCCGCTCCTAAGTAACGGAAGCTCATTACCTGTTCTATTGATTTATTGTCTATTACGACTTTACATATTGCTGGTTCTTTGGAGAAGGTCATTTTGTTTTATCAATGGAGATTGACATGTTGTATTTTTTACTAGTCTGATAGAAATTATGTGTTTGCCTCAGCAAGTAGTTTTATGTTTCTGCCAGGATTACCGCATCATCCGCATAGCACACCATGCTGATTGGTTTGTTATTCAATGTGTATCACCTTGTTCATTGTTGTCACACTGTGTATAGTCTCGTCCATGACAAGGTTAAAAAGGAATGGGATGAGACTATCACCTTGTCTTATTCCTGTTAGTGTAGGTATGGTTTTTGTTGTTTGCTAGTCCACTCTTATTCTTGAAGTGTTGCCTGTGTTCAGATTTCTGATTATATTAATTATTGATGTTGGAATTTGTTTCTCTCTTAATATGTCCAATATGTCTGGCAGCTGTTCTTTGTCGAATGCCTTAGTCAGGTCGATAAGACACACATAAGCAGAGTAGCCGAATTCGATCGCCTTCACCTTTACCTGTCTCACAATGAACAAGTTATCAGTTGTCGATCTGCTCTTCCGAAATCCTTGTTGTTCATCTTTGTTTTCGATGGTGCGTTCTAGAATGCTTTTGATAATGCCGGTGAGCAGTTTCATGGTGGTGCAAAGCAGGGTTTATGCCTCTGTAGTTCTTCGGATTGGTATTTTGTCCCTTTTTAAAAATTTGGTATGGTGATACTTTGGTGCCACTCTGTTGGTATGCTGGATGTGGTTATTATTTTGTTAAACAGTTCCGTTTATTTTCTTGCTAGCTCTTTGCCTCCATATTTTATTAGTTCGTTGGGGATCTCGTCGACTCGCGGAGCTTTTCTGTTTTTCAATTTTTTAATATTCACCCTAACTTCCTCCTCTGTAACCATTAATCTATTCGTGATTCCTTCCTCTGCTTCCTGTGATTGAGGTTCTGCCGTATTGTCCGTCTTGTCATATAAGTTTCCAAAATATGTTTCCCATTCGTTCAGTGGAACCTTTCTGGTCTGGATGTATTCGTTTACGGGCTTTTTTCTGTTTTTCAGCATCTTTCAAACTCTCCTCTGGGCTACATAAATATCGTGTTCCATGTCTGTGGAGATCCCTGTATTCCTTTTTGATTATTCTGATTGACGCGTTGATTGTATTTCTTCTTTCTTTAGAGTTATTGCAGTTTTCCTCTATATGTGTACTTTTATATTGTAGGTAGCTTTTCTTTTTTCCTCGGTCAGCCTTTTTACTGTAGTTAAGATGATTCATCTTATTTGGGCTTATTGGTGGATTTACTAGCAAAGATATATCTTTGAAAACAAAAATCAAATTAGCTAAGTGCTACATATTTTCAATTCTTTTATGTGGGGTAGAAGCATGGACAACGACAGGCCGAATGAATGAATGAAGAAACTGGCGGCCTTCGAAATGTGGGTATACCGTCGCATTTTACGAATATCGTGGACCGATCACATCACCAACGAGGAGATTCTCCGCAGAGTCGCCAAACACAGAGAAATCTCTTTCACTGATAAAAAAAAAACGTAAAATGGAATACCTTGGGCATATAATGCGTCATGAGAAGTATCATATCCTGCAACTCATCTTACAGGCCAAAACAGACAGCAAAAGAGGACCGGGTAGACGCAGGCATTCATGGTTGCATAATCTGTGTGAAAGGTACGGACTCACTTCAGTAAAACTGTTTCGGAGGGCAGATAACCAAGTTAAAATAGCCATGTTAATCGCCAACGTCCGCAACGGATAGGGCATCACGAGAAGAAAAAGGTGGATCTTTCTATTGCGTATCAGTTTTTCGTCGTTTTCCTTAGAGGAAATATTGAATTTAACAAATCTGGTCAACCTATCCCAGATTTCATTATTTTGGAGCATGTATCCCATTACCGTTCTTGCGGTAAACGGTATCTCCATGTTGGCTGTTAGCTCGTCCCTTTCTGCTTCCCATCTCAGTCAAATTATTCCATCAGCAGTCAAATATTGTGTGTTTTACAGAGTCCACTTCGTCACAGTATCCACATAGGTCATCTGCGGCGGCGCGTATTTGTTTCAATTAGTCGCAGAAGCACCCATGCCCTTTGAGGGTCTAGGTCAGGTAAAAGTTTGTCTCACCATGCTTCCTGTTGACCGATCTGGTGATATCTGGTATGATCAACCTCGTCCATTGGCTTTTTTCGCACGCCCACAATTTTTGCTGCCATTCTCCTAGGACAGGGGTCGCAAACCTTTTTCCGGCCACGTGCCAATTTTTTTAAATTTTAACATTTTGAAATACTACGTGCCAGGTTTACTTTTACAATGTGATAGTGAAAATCAGTTACCGTATTAACATGAATATTTGACGTGTTTTGTGCGCCTTTTGAAATTACGGGTAGTAATAAGGGTATTACCTCTAAGGTAATAATGTATCGACGGATTTTGATAAAACGTGGTATGATTTGATATTCTTGCAAAATCTCACAAATTGCCATATTGTAGCTTTTTAAATACGGCTTTCGTGAATTTTGTTTATTTGAAAATTTTTGTGCGTCTTTTGCAATTTTGCAACGGACAAACCAATCAACTGATTTTGATGAAACTTGGTATGATTTGATATTCTTACAAGATATCACAAAATACCAAATTTGAAAATTGTAGCTTTGTAAATACGGCTTTGGAAAAATTTGGACATTTTTGTGTGTCACGGATTTTGATGAAATGTAGTGTAGATTGGATATTCTTACGAGGTCCCACAAATTGCCAAATTTCTAAATTGTAGCTTTCTAAATACGGCTTTTGTGAATTTTAAAAGTTTGTAAATTTTTGTGCGCCTTTTGCAATTACAAACAAATCAATCGACGGATTTTGAAGAATTTTGGTTTGATTTGATATTCTTGCAAAATATCACAAACTGCCAAATTTCAAAATTATAGCTTTGTAAATACGACTTTTGTGAATTTTGGAAATTTTTGTGCGCCTTTTGCAATTACAGGCAAATCAATCGACGGATTTTGATGAAATGTAGTATGATTTGATACTCTTAAGGAGTCCCACAAATTGCCAAATTTCGAAATTGTAGCTTTGTAAATACGGCTTTTGTGAATTTTTTAAGTTTGTAAATTTTTGAGCGCCTTTTGCAATTACGGACTAACCAATCGACGGATTTTTGATGAAACTTGGTATGATTTGATATTCTTGCAAAAATCTCACAAATTGCCAAATTTCAAAATTGTAGCTTTGTAAATAAGGCTTTTGTGAATTTTTGAAGCTTATAATTTTTTGTGCGCCTTTTGCAATTACGGACAACCCAATCGACGGATTTTGATGAAACTTGGTATGATTTGATTTTCTTGCGAAATCTCACAAATTGTCAAATTTCAAAATTTTAGCTTTGTAAATGCGGCTTTCGTGAATTTTGGAAATTTGTAAATTTTTGTGCGTCTTTTGCAATTTTGAAACGGACGAACCAATCAATGGATTTTGATGAAGTTTGGTATGATTTGATATTCTTGCGAAATCTCACAAGTTGCCAAATTTCAAAATTGTAGCTTTGTAAATAAGGCTTTCGTGTATTTACGAAATTTTTGTTCGCCTTTTGAAATTACGGGCAAACCAATCGACGGATTTTGATAAAATATAGTGTGATTTGATATTTTTACGAGATCTCTTCACAATTTCCCAAATTTCAAAATTGTAGCTTTGTAAATAAGGCTTTTATGAATTTTTGAAGTTTGTAATTTTTTGTGCGCCTTTTGCAATTACGGACAAATCAATCGACCGATTTTGATGAAACTTGGTATGATTTGATTTTCTTGCGAAATCTCACAAATTGCCAAATTTAAAAATTGTAGCTTTGTAAATACGGCTTTTGTGAATTTTAGAAATTTTTGTACGCTTTTTGAAATTACGGGCAAACCAATCGACGGATTTTGATAAAACATAGTGTGATTTGATATTTTTACGAGATCTCACAAATTCCCAAATTTCAAAATTGTAGCTTTGTAAATACGGCTTTTGTGATTTTTTAAAATTTGTAAATTTTTGTGCGCCTTTGGCAATTACGGACAAACCAATCGACGGATTTTGATGAAACTTGGTAGGATTTGATTTTCTTGCGAAATCTCACAAATTGCCAAATTTCAAAATTGTATCTTACTTTGTAAAATACGGCTTTTGTGAATTTTGGGAATTTGTAAATTTTTGTGCGTCTTTTGCAATTTTGCAACGGAAAAACAAATCAACGGATTTTGATGAAACTTGGTAAGATTTGATATTCTTACAAGATATCACAAAATACCAAATTTCAAAATTGTAGCTTTGTAAATACGGCTTTGGTAAAATTTGGATATTTTTGTGTGCCTTTTGCAATTACGTGCAATCCAATCCACAGATTTTGATGAAACATTGTATGAAATGATATTCTTTTTGATATTCTGACAAATTGCCAAATTTCAAAATTGTAGCTTTGTTAATACGGTTCAGTGAATTTTTAAAGTTTGAAAATTTTTGTGCGCCTTTTGCAATTACAGACAAACCAATCGACGGATTTTGATGAAACTTGGTACGATTTGATATTCTTGTGAAGTCTCACAAATTACCAAATTTCAAAATTATAGCTTTGTAAATATGGCTTTTGTGAATTTTGGAAATTTTTGTGCGCCTTTTGCAATTACAGGCAAACCAATCGACGGATTTTGATGAAATGTAGTATGATTTGATATTCTTACGGAGACCTACAAATTGACAAATTTCGAAATTGTAGCTTTGTAAATACAGCTTTTGTGAATTTTTATAGATTGGAAATTTTTGTGCGTCTTTTGCAATTACGGACAAACAAATCGACGGATTTTGAAGAATTTTTGAAGAAAATCTCACAATTTGCCAAATTTCAAAATTGTAGCTTTGTAAATACGGCTTTCGTGAATTTTGGAAATTTTTGTACGCCTTTTGAAATTACGGGCTAACCAATGCACGGATTTTGATGAAACTTGGTATGATTTGATATTCTTGCGAAATCTCACAAATTGTCAAATTTCAAAATTGTAGCTTTGTAAATACGGCTTTTGTGAATTTTGGAAATTTTTGTGCACCTTTTGCAATTAAAGGCAAACCAATCGACGGATTTTTTATAGATTGTAAATTTTTGTGCGTCTTTTGCAATTACGGATAAACAAATCGACGGATTTTGAAGAATTTTTGAAGAAAATCTCACAAATAGCCAAGTTTCAAAATTGTAGCTTTGTAAATACGGCTTTCGTGAATTTTGGAAATTTTTATACGCCTTTAGAAATTACAGACACCAATCGACGGATTTTGATAAAACGTGGTATGATTTGATTTTTTTACGAGATCTCATAAATTCCCAAATTTCAAATTTGTAGCTTTGTAAATACGGCTTTGGTAAATTTTTTAAATTTGAAAATTTTTCTGCGCCCTTTTGCAATTGCGGACAAAAGTAGATTGAGAAACTTAAAAATTTATTTTAGAAAAAATATTTTAACAAGTTTAAAAGACATGCGTGAGAAGTAGTTCGCGTGCCAATAAAATTTTCCTACGTGTCAGCTGTGACACGCGTGCCATAGGTTCGCCACCACTGTCCTAGGAGGTTCCTTCTATAGGCAATACTAGATTGCCTATCACATCCGGAGTCATGTAGTTCGGCTCTCTCCATTACCATGAGTTCTATGGGGGCTATACTAGCGATTACCAAAACTACTTCCCCCGGTACAGTTTTGTATGCGCTACAGATACTCATTGCAGTTTTTCTTTGAATTCTCGCTAGCTTATAGACAGTGCAAACTAGAATTCAAAGAAAAACTTCAATCAGAATCTGTAGTGCATACAAGACTGTATCGGCGGAAGCAGTTTTGGTAATCGCTGCTACAAGACTGGGCTAGGCAAGACTGAACAAACTAAACTATACAAGGCAGGACAAGAAACGATTAAATAAAATTAAGGTAGACTTCCGAGTAAAGCGGCTCTGGCGTCACAAAGCGAGGCGAAGAATTAAAACAAAAAAAGTGTCTCAACATCATTTCCGATTAAAAAATGATAAAGAAGTTTTTCTTCGAAAAATATAATCTCTATCCAGAACTCTAAAGATAGACTTCCGAGCAAAGCCCCTCTAGCGTCACTAACGCAGCGTCAAAGCCGCCGCGACATAGCGATAGTATTATGTACTATGAAAATGTATGTGGTGCTATTCGAACGCACAGACACTGACGCTGAACGCGTCAATGTCGCTGCGCTCGAATGGCGCCTCATACATTTCCATAGTGCATAATACTATCGCTATGTCGCGGCGGCTTTGACGCTGCGTTAGTGACGCTAGAGCGGCTTTGCTCGGAAGTCTATCTTTAGAGTTCTGGATAGAGATTATATTTTTCGAAGAAAAACTTCTTTATCATTTTTTAATCGGAAATGATGTTGAGACACTTTTTTTGTTTTAATTTTTACGTCCCAGGGATTGACAAGACAAGAATATACTAGACTAGACAAAACCAAGCAAGACCACACAAAATCAAACAGGGGTAGATAAAACGATAAACCAGACCTAAGACGACCAAAAAGACTGGATAAGACTAGAAAAGTTAAGCTTGTTACAATTTCAAGAAACTTTCTGTTATTCTAAGAATTTAGTTAAGTAATGTCGGAGATTTATTTGATTTTGCAAGGCATATTTGAAAATTTTAAATAATAAATTGCATCGTTTAATCATTTCGTATTTAATTTAATTTGTAGGACCGAAGAATGTGTACGGAAATGAATTTTGCCGAGCGAATTTCCCGAATAATTCGTTATCCGAAAATGAAAACATCTTAATCGGGGCTCTTGAATCGCGGAAGGAATTTTGTGCGAGTTGCAATGTATCCCTGCCTCGCCTTGGAGCAATTATTTATCGCCGAGCAATTGTAACGAAATTCATAATTTTCCGAACGAATCAATTCTCGGTGAAAACCAACCGTTCGTGTTTACCAACACTGTTCTCCGCTCGCTGCATTCGACACTTTGACACAATTGAAACGTTTTTGCCAGGGAAATATTTATATTTCCCTGGCAGTGTAAGCCAGGAAATATAAATATTTTCTTTGCAATACGATGTATCGATCGCTCTCGCAATTATTTAAACCGTGTTCTTGTAATAAACTATTCACTAAATCATGTTGCATATTAAATTTACTTCGAATATTTTTCAGCTCTTGCTATTTTTAGAAGTTTTTTTCTATTTATAGAGCAAACGTGACTAATTCTAGATTGACCACCGTTTTATGGACAACCAACTTACGTTGCAAACTAGATTTATATTTTTACAATAAAACTTAAATAGTATTAGTATTATGTATATTTATTACCCTTTACGGGTTTATAAATTGATTCATCAATTTTTACAAATTTCAAAAATTTTTACATCACCCAATACATATATTATATAAACATATATTAATAAATAGTACATAGTATAGATAGAAATAAAAAGAGAAAAATAAAAAATAAAAATTAGAAACATGTGCTAATCAAACTAAAAACAAAAAAAAAGAAAGTCACTAAATTCCTATCCCTGCTTCCTGCTTCCGCCCCACATATTGCTCTTCTTCTCTCCTCTACTTTCTTCATCCAATTTCTCCCTCTTGCATCCTCGTTTAAAATCTCTTCTCTACATTCATCTCTTTCTCTCATTTCTGTACATTCATTCAGCAAGTGCTCTATTGTTTCCTTGTTTTCTCCACACATCCTGCATACTCAGTACCTATCCTCCATCCATTTTATCCTCTCTCTCTTCATTTCCACATCTGAATCTTGCCATTGTCACTCTCTCTTTTCTACTATCTCTTCCTAGGTACTTTGACAGTTCTTCCGTTGTTATTTTTTCATATTTCCCATTTTACCTAGACTCCCTAATTCTTGCTCTCCTTTCTTGCCTTTGCACATCTCTATCTCTCTGGACAAATTCCTCTGTCATTACTCTGCCTCTCTCATTCTTTCTATCTCCGCTCCTGCATACCCGTTTCTTTCTAGATATGCATCCCTCTCTTTCCACAACCCCTTTCCTATTTCTTTCCTTTTTTCTTTCAGGCACTCTTGCATAATTCTGCACTCTCTTCTCTCTTACACTCTCTCCTCAAAACTTATTGCTCTTTTTCCTGTTTCTATTCTTATTCTATCTCTCTTTGTTTCCTCCGTCACTATATACCCCGGGTTCTCTCTACCTACTCCTAGCACCCATTTCAAATATTTTTCTTGCACCCTTTCCAGCCCTTCTTGCTCTCTCCATCCCCATATTTCCGCTCCATACATCATGGCACTTTTCACCAGGCTATCAAACATCTTCACTCTCCTTCTATAGTCGTGTCCAAATTTTCTCTCCTATTCCCCATACCGCTCCTAGTATTTTATTAGCTTTCTTTACTAGCTCTCTCACGTGTGCTGTTTATGTATTTCTATCATTAAATACGTATCCTAGGTATTTAAATTCTTTTACTTCTTCAATTTTCTCCTTCTCCCATCTCTACTCAATTACTCTTCTCCTGCCATCCCATTTTCTAAACACCATCATCTTGGACTTCTCCCCATTCACTGTCTGCTTTTTCCTCCTCATATATTTCTCCATGTTTCTTATCATTTATTTCATACCTTTCTCGTCTCTTGCTAGCACCACCAAATCGTCCGCGTAGGCTAGGAACCACACTTTTTCCTTGCCCACCACAACCCCACCCGTCTGCGCCTAGCTGAACATCTCCTCTATATCTCCAATAAACGCTGCAAACAGGCTGGGTCTTAGTGGGCAGCCTTGTCTCAATCCCTTATGAGTTTTAAAACCTTCGCTCACCCTTTGACCAACTCTCACCCTACTTATTGTCTCTTCATAAATCTCTTCTAATTTTGATACCAGATGCTCCTTTATCCTTTTATTTCTGAGGCATTCCCACAGTGCCTCTCTTGCCACATTATCAAGGGCCGCCTTCAGGTCTACAAATAATGCATACATCTTGCCACCCCTCTTTTTTATCTCATTTCCTACTATGTGATTCAAGATGTATACATTATCCATGGTCCCTCTCCCTTTCCTAAATCCCGCCTGCCCCTCTGGTATCGCACCCCGCTCCTTTATTTCCTTCGTCAATCCCTCTTCCACAATCATTGCATATATCTTATATGCCGTATTGAGCATGGTGATCACCCTATAATTACTTGCTGTTTCCCTTTCTCCTTTCTTATGTATGGGGCATATTATTCCCTCTTTCTACTCCTGTGGGAAGCCCTCTCCCATCCAGACTCCATTCATTATCTCTAACAACCTGTCAGCTTCCCTTTCCGTTCCATATATCCACGATTCTGTATACCATCCCTCCCCGGTGCTTTTTTCTTTTTATCAGTTGTTGTTCTAATTCTTCGATTGTTATCTCTTCTATTTCTCCCACGGTGTTGACTCTTTTTCTTTTCTTGTCTGATTTCATCATCACCCAGCAGCTCACTGAAGTACTTTGTCCATTCCTCCATAGTAATTCTATTACTCACTCTTTCTACTTTTTTCTTTCTTTCCCTATTTATGTATTTCCATACCTCTTCTTTCGTCTTTATGCCTTTCATCTTTAGTTCTACTTCCATCCGTTTCTTTTTCCTCTTCTCTTTGCATATTAATTTGTACCTCTTGCGTGCTCTCTTGTAATCCTCCTTAGTTGTCTTTGCTCTTTTCCATTTTCTTAATATCTTTCTTACTGCTTACTTCCTTTCCCTGCATTCTTTATTCCACCACTCGTTTTTCCAAGACCCCACCTTCACTCTTGTCTCTATCACTTTTTTTTCTGTTGCATTTTTTACGTGATCACCCAGTTCATTCTCTTTTTCGTTTATCCCTTCTTTTTCGTATCTAGCCTCCCTAAGTCTTGTTCTATAATTTTCTATTCCTTCTTCCGTCCAGATATTCTTCACAATTTTTCTTCCAACATCCTTCTCACTTCTTCTATCTTTCTCTCTTCCTTTTGTCTTCACTTCCAATGGCATATGCTCCGACTCGACTCTTTCTCCCACCTTGAATTCTTCTATTTCATCCCATGCTTCTTCATTCACCATAACATAGTCAATAACTGTCTCCCCTCTTGGTCTGATATATGTGTACTCCCCTTTCTCATCTCCTATGCTGTTTCCATTAAGTATTTCCCACCCTCTATCTTCTACAAGACTAATCAGCAGTCTCCCTTCGGCGTTTTCTGTTGCATCTTTTGTTGGTCTTCTTTCTATTCTATCCTTCTTCTATCCGTATTCGTTTTTCCCCAATTCTTGCGTTAAAGAACTTAAATATAAATAAAGAGAAGAGACGTTTAATTTTTTTAGATACAACACTAGATTTAGAAACAAACTTAGCACAAACTTTTTTATATACTACAAACTAGGCTATGGTCAATGTGGACCCCGCCATAGGCGCCGATTTAATGAGGGCGCGGAGGAGAAGGTTTCGGAGTAAAATGTATTTGAAATTAATAAGCACAAAAACATTTATATAATATTTGACCCAAAGATAAATATATTTGTAGTTTTCGGTGGTAAATTGTACTGCGACCTGCGATCTATTGTACCCCATGCTCTTCTTCTAATCGTTGGTATACTTATCCCTTTAGAGCGCCTCCTCTAGTCCTGATTCCTTTAGAAATTTCAGGATCTGGGTGGGATTCAAGGACTGCAATTCCTCTGCGTTCAAGCAGTGGGCCCCAAGGTACATCTGCCTCTTGAGGAGCAGTACTCCGCAGTCTTTGAGCAAATGTATGGGGGGTATGGGGGTAATGGGGGTTCTTCTGCTGTGATGCAGAACCTATCTATGTCATCCTCCACTAGGCCTATGACCCTGAGGTATTTTTTAAGCCTGCAGTGTCACGCCAGGACTCCTGTCAGAATTCTAAACTTGTGCCTGTTTACATTGAATTGAAAAATTCACTATGTTTTTAAAACACTTATAAGTGTGGTAAAAACAGTAACTGTAAGTAGTAACTGTCCCAACCATTATGTTCCTGTTTAGTTTTAAGCAAGCTTTTGTTCTTTTCTGGTTAAAAGATTTGAACCTTTTCAGGTTTTCATCCATTGTTCTCTGATTTCGTCATCTAAACAATTGTAGATGGTGTCCATGCTCATACCGTAAAAGGGTTCCGGATCTATAAAAAGATTACTAGGTCCATTGCTTTTTCTTGCAACCAATGTGGGTCAAGGGCTATGAGCCCTAAAAACACTGCGGCCTTATGGCCTATTGTATTTCCTCACAATGTTCTGTTCATGCGATTACATCCAGCCCCTGTGTTTGTTCTAGGAGTCTATGCGCCATGTTTCTCACGGGGATCTCATTTGCTGTAATGCTAAGCTCGTCTCTCCTATGTGCAATTGCTTCACAATGGAAGATTATATGAGAGGCAGTTTTCTCCTCTTCATAGGATAGTCTGCACAGTGGTTCGACTCTCCATATACCCATTTTGTGCAGATGTTCTCGTAGAGAGCAGTGGCCTGTAAGTAGGCCGGCCACAATTGTGATCTTCTTCCTTTCCAGTTGCAAGAGTTCAGCACTTAAAGATGGATGGATAGATTTTTTAGCATTCGTTTGCTGTCTCTCTGCCCGTTTGTTTTATTCCACTGTAGCCGGTGCTTAGTAGCTACCCATTTACAGATTATAATGCGGGCTATGGTTTTGGTAATGTTGGAGTCCATGCTAACACTGATGTTTGCTTTGTTTGCATCAGTGCTAGCAGGCCTGCATGCTTTGCTAACTTGTCCGCCAATTCGTTTCCCACAAGTGCCCTGTGGCTGGGTACCCAAGCAAGACCTTGTTGTGTCTTGCCAGAGCCTTGAGGTTCTGTACAACTTCATTGTATCGTCAAATAAATTCACGAAAATTAACTTTTCCTTAAATATACGTGTAAACAACTTGTCGGTATTCATACCTTATTTTGTTTGCCATTTGCCAAGAAATGTATGTAGTTGTACTTATCTAACGCCACCGGTCAATTGAACTCATTGCGCCATTTAGTATGCGCGATCGCAGCCAGGGGATACGCTTCCCACAAAATGATTTGATCAATGATCAATGAAGATTTGCCTTCTAAAACATTACTCGTGTCGTATTTTTATTTTTTTGTTTGATAGCGTCCAACAGTGCAACAGCAGCTCACGTTGCATAGATGCATGGTTTTGTATAATGAGACAACTGGAGAGAAACTACCGATTCAGCAATTTCTATTTAAACTAGCAGAAGAACTTGCCACTGACTATCGGAAGATACATCTGAAGATGTACCAGAAACAGCAACAATTAGAAGCATTCTTTCATCTTCAAGAAAAACTTGCAATATTATTGTTTCAAATAGAGGTCATTTGACCGGTTGCGGTATGTATAGGTGTACATAAATCGTCAGTAGTAATAGTGTTAAGAAATTTATAGCAACCTGCAAAAATGAGGATGTTTTTACTTTTGTAGTCCATCATTAGATTTTCACGGGAACAGATTGCGATGGTGTGTATTTTTGCTTGGAATGCCGTGGTATGTCATCCCAGGGGCACAGATAAGCTGTACCTCAGGGACGGTCCATAGATTCCTGCGCCAGTTCCATTGTCATTTTTGGAGCTGTCTCTATACCAGTGCAGCCCACCTTGACACGTGATTGTTTCTATCGTGACCTTCTATCCTACGTAGTTGCTTTTTAAAGGGTAGATCGAATGAAGCATTTTCGGCATTGAATCTCCCTCAATATGGAGGTATGGCTCTGATATTACATTCGTTATCGTGGTTTGCCCTATCCTCGCCAGAGCTTCCCAACTGCCATTACACCTACATCTGAAGGCTCCCATTCTTTCCTCATCCATGATGAAGATATCTAGGGGAGCCAGGCCTGTTATAACTTCCAGAGCTGCAGTTGGTGCGGTTAACGATCTCGTAATAAATAATAAATAAATAACGATCTTCTTAACGATCCCGTAACTGCCAAGCAAGACAGTCTTTGAACTTTTGATAGTTCCTTTATGGCCTGTTTTTGCTTCAGTTTGGTCCACCTTTTAACTGTGGAACCATATGTAAGATTGGGCCTAACTATCGTAGTATACACCCAGTATACCATGCTCGGTTTTAGTCCCCATGATTTTCCAGGTGTTCTTCTAGTCATCATTAATGCCATTTGACACTTGTTGGTGGTTTTTTTAAGGTGTTGATTCCAAGTCACTCACTTACCTTTAGACGCTCATTGTAGAAAATTGGTAGCCGTAGCCCCTCAATTTTCTTCATTTTTGTGAATGGTAGAGTGGATTTTTGGGGATTTACTCGGAGGTCTACCCCCTGCAGCATCTCTCTACCTCGTTCAGCGCTGTTTGCATGAGCTCTGCTATTATATTAGGAAATTTCCTTCTGATGTGTGTGCTAGGTGATGGGCTTCTTCGTTTCCAATATACCAGTTTCTCCTGGTACCCAGTATAGCGTTACTTTATTTTCTCTGCCGAGCTTATTAAGCTTTCCCGCACTGTCCCATACCAGTTTGGATTTGATGGTGTATGATCTAATGGCCTTGATGGCTGCTTGGCTATCTGACAGGTTTATCTGTTAAGTTTTATGAAAGCAATTCGATTTTTGCGATAGTTCCTGTCGAGGTTAAATTGTGCACAGCTTCCGATTGCATTTACCTTTGCTTGGAAGATCCTTAGGTAGATTCCTATGGATTCAAAGTATTTGGTACGGAATCAATGTTTTCTACGAATTATGAATTAGAAGACTTGGCGCAGTTATTTGATTTCTAATATTTTTCCTCATCAAGTCAATGAGGGCTTGAAAATATAATCTCTAAAAATTTTGCTCGGATATAGTCAATGCTCCATCAATAGTGCCGACGTCGAGTAGAAGTTTTATGTACTACTCCGTGCTCGATGTTTAGTAAATGCTTATTACCACCGTTAACGGCGAAGAAAAGTTATATATTGTTTTTGCTACAAACTGTTTGATGATCTTAATCAAGTTTTAACACGCAAAATGGTTTTAACAAATGGCGGAAACTTAATCCCAAAATAAGTTAACACGAGTTTAGCCCACTGCATAATGGATCATTTTCCTAATGGAAGGAATTAGAAATAAGCCTTGGCGCAACTTTTGACAACTACAACAACAGAATATTTATAAGGAAATAAAAAAATTTAAGGAAATTCTTACAAAAATACTTGATATAATTTGATTAGCAAAACAAAATTTGGCATCGGGGTCATCGTGAAAGTGTTCATTAGAACAACATCAATTCAATGGAAAATAGAGGAAATTTTCTAGAGCTTGTTGACATGTTGGCCAAGTAGGACAATATATTACGTGAATAGATACATACATACATATGGTCATACACCCCTTGTGGGGTATTGGCCGCTCCATTCTGGAGCTCTTTGATCCTTTTGTTGCGGTGGATCACTCCGTGTAATCTATTTTCCATTCATAGCTTCGTGTGTGTTTTTGTTTCATGTACTATTTTCTTCCATTCCTGCAAGTCTTTCACCTTCTTTTTCCATTCTGTGACTTCCATTATTCTCATATCTTCGTGTATTTGGTCCTGCCATCTTATTTTCGGCCTTCCTCTTGGTCTACTGAGTGGTGGTTTCCAGTTTGTGATTCTCTTCGTTATGGAGTCTTGGGTTGTTCTTTGAATATGGCCATACCAGCTGAGCCTTCGTGCTTTTATGAATTTCACTATGACTTCCTCTTCTAGGATATTTTTTATTTCTTCATTTCTTAGTGGTCTGTGTTCTTGCCCTTGTGTTTTCTTTGGGCCCAGTGTTCTTCTTAAAATTCTTCTTTCCAGTATTCTCATTCTTTCTTCGTCTCTGTTGGTCAGGCACATTGTCTCTGCTGCGTATATTATTACTGCTCTAATGCTGGTTTTGTAGATTTTTATTTCCGTGCTTGTGCTGAGGTTTTTGTCCTTGAGTAACTTATGGTATTTCCAGAAAGCCATTTTTCCTGCCTTTATTCTTTCGCTAATTTCGATACTTCTGTCGTTGCTTCCGTTTACTGTGACTCCTAGGTATTTGTAGCTGTTTACCCGTTGGAATGTGTACTGTGCTATTTGTATCTGTGTTTGTTGGTCCTCTTCTTGAAAGAAAAAGGATCCAGGTTTTTATAGACAGCAGTCCACGATAGATTATATAATAACGAATCGGAAGATTCACCCAACACAGGCGATTGATGTGAAAACATTGAACTCAGCACACGTCAATACCGACCACAGCTTGCTTATGGCCAAGATAAGTATCAAGACAAAACTTACAAAACACCTAATTAAGCCAAATATAGAATCAAAAATAAGTTAGAAAGCATATGCGACGAGTCAACACAACAACTTTACCAGAAGAGAGTTAGTGAAAAAATAAGAGCACACCCAGTGCGGAACGATCAAGACTTGAATCAAAACTGGACAACACTAAAACAAAACATCGAGGAAGCGGCTAAAGAGGCCCTGGGGACGAGAACCACCATATCAAAGACAATGACCAGTTACACGCCGTGGTTATGCCAAGAAGTCAAAACTAAATGCAAGGAGAAGAAAGCAGCATATCTTGAATATAAGAACAAACAAACAGAAGATGCATTCCAAAGCTTTAAAAACATAAGAAATGAAACGAAGAGCTTGGTAAGGAAAACCAATTTGGAGACTAATAAGAAGCTCACGCAGAGAAATAAATGAAATAACAGATAAGAACCCCAAACCAGCAGAATCATGGCACAAATACCTCACAGAGCGAGAGAAACGAGGAAACACAAACCACAGAACGCCGACGCATTGCTGATAAGAGTGGAAGACGGAACCATCATCATAAGAACTGACGTCAGGGCAGCCCTAAAAAAAAAAAACAAAAAACCGGAAGAGTCCGGGCCCGGACGGAATAAATAATGAACTCCTAAAGTATGGAGGCGACACGCTAGAACACGAAATAACAACACTATTCAGTAAAATACTGAGCGAAAGCAAAATTCCGGACGAGTGGAGGAATAAGCACATCGACATTACTGTTTAAAAAGGGACATAAAACCGACCCGGCCAACTATAGAGCCATCAACCTCTTAAGCAGCACCTTGAAACTGCTGACAAAGATCATAACAGATAAGATCAATACATCTACACAATTAGCCGAAGAATATCAAGGCTTTAGATCTGGAAGGTCCTGCAACGATACCGTATTCGCAATAAGACATCCGTTTATATATGTTTTGTAGACCTAGAGAAAGCCTTTGATAGAGTACAGCTCGGGGATGTCATGTATATACTGCATAAATGGCAAATACCTAATCCTATAATCCTAATTATAGGACATAATATAAATTTAACTGATGAAGTTCCCTCAAGGTTCCAAGTTGTTCCAACGTCTAATTTTGGGGGTTTCTTGTTAAAATTTGAAGACCTAGGTTGCGTTTTTTTGTACAAAATTTGAAAATTTGCAGCAAATCACAAGAAATTTAACTGATGAAGTTCCCTCAAGGTTCCAAATTGTGCCAGCAACTAATTTTGGGCGTTTCCTGTTAAAATTTGAAGACCTAGTTGCATTTTTCTTGTGCAAAATTTGAAAATTTGCAGCAAATCACAAGAAATTTATCTGATGAAGTTCCCTCAAAGTTCCAAATTGTTCCAACGAGTAATTTTGAGCGCATCTTGTTAAAATTTGAAGACCTAGGTTGCGGTTCTCTTGTGCAAAATTTGGAAATATGCAGCAAATCACAAGAAATTTAACTGATGAAGTTCCCTCAAGGTACCAAATTGTTCCAACAACTAATTTTGGGCGTTTCTTGGCAAAGTTTGAAGATCTAGGTTGCGTTTTTCCAGTTCCAAATTTGGAAACATGAAGTAAATCACCAAAAAAATAACGGATAAAGTTCCCAAATTGTTCTAACAATTAATTTTAGATGTTTCTTGGGCAAAATTTAAGGATCTAGGTTGCGTTTTACCTCTACAAAGTTTGGTTATATTCACCCAGACATTTTCAAGCCTCCACTAGAAATGCATCGGTTGCTTTTCCACATTTCATTTTCCTAATAGCAGTTGCAACCTCTTTCCTGCTATGTTATTTGCTGATGATATTGTTTCATGCAGCACAAACTGGGAAGAGCTTGAATATAAACTGGAATGCCGGAGAAGAGCTAATATATATTATATTCATCGAACTCAGTACGAGCAAGGGTTAATAACCAAACCACGGCGGCAATAACAGTAGAACAAGGAATAAGTCAAGGCGTCTCCTTGAGCCCAACACTGTTTAATATAATTTGACGGAATCATAAAAAAAAACAGCCAAGGTAAACTAACTGTTACCCAGACGATGCAGCGATCATCGCCGACAGTGAGGACAACCTCTAAAAACTGCTATACACGTTTAATCAGACAGCCAAACGAATAAACATGGCCATATCAACACATAAAACGAAATGCATGACGAAAAACATCAAGGGTCCCAATACGATGAATTTAGAGGTAGATGGCCAAATCATTCAACAAGTGATAAAATTCAACTACAAAGGGGTCGAGCTATCGGCTTTTGGGGATATAGAAGCAGGCGGCAGGCTGCAAGCCATGAAAGCATCAAGAATTGCTGGATCCCTGAAGCGAGTCACTTTTAAAAACAAATACCTAAACACTCACACGAAATCACGCATCCACAAGACTGTAATCAAATCAACTGTGTGACTGTAATCACATAGACAAAAATAGGCACAATAATATCAATAAATATCACATAGGCAAAAACTCGCCCTGCGACAAGAACAACACAAAGAATACTGGAGAGCGTGGAAAGGTCGGTGATACCAAAGATCAACAATAAAACCATAATGGACAGGATGAAGAGCATGGAGTTAAGGCAAAAGTCGGACGTACAACCCATAAACGACTGGGTAGAAGTACAAAAGGGATGGGGCGCAGCTACGTGGACCGGATAGACAACACCAGGCTGGTCCGAATAACACAGGATAATTTGCCAAGAGGAAAAAGAAGCCCAGGGAGAGCCAGAAAGCGGTGGAGCGACAATAGGCCCCACCTTGACTGACCATGGTGATGGATGAACAGATCTATACTATAATTAGAGAAAAAAGAAGAAGAAGAAGACAAAGACTAGTTCTATATTGAAAGAAAAAGGATCCAGGTTTTTATGGCTGTACCTGCACTACAAGAAGATGCAAAACGTTGGAAAGACGGGAAGGAAGGCTATCAATATTTTAACAATTGCTAACAATGTCGCTAGTTGCGAAAGAAGCTTCTCCAAATTGAAGTTGATTAAAAAATATCTTCGTTCCACAATGAGAGTTTTAAGACTCCACACAATCTTGCAATATTGTCTATAGCAGTGGTGCGCAAAATTTTTTCATTGGCGACCCCCCATTTTGTGTAAAAATTTTGTCGCGACCCCTGGATCGACAGTAGACGTTTTTTAATCGTTAACGTAGGTAAAGTGATTTTTTTTCTGGGATTTGTGTTTACAGGGTGTTTTTAAAGGAGCTTTGGTGACGTCATTGATTAAATACAGTCTTTTTTCATCACCATCCTTTTCCAGCATTTTATAGTCCCGTTTTTTCCAGATTTTTATAGTCCTGCCTTTTATAGTCCCGTTTAATCCCATCTAGTAGGGGATAAGTTTGTCCACTCTTGTCTAATGCTGGATAGCCTGTTGTAATCTTGTCCATTCTTGTCTGCTCCCGTCTCGTCATGTCCGGTCCTGTGGTTTTGTCTGGCTTTGTCCGAAACAATCATAAAAATGCTATAAAAGTTTTGACACCATAAAACTTCACATAATGAATTCGCATATACGCGCAGATATTAGTAAAGTCTAGTTAGTATTAGTATGAAGCGATATATTTGTATTTAGAAATTTAAATTTGATATAAACTAAATAAAGTCGGTACACTGCCTGAAAATATAAATATATTCAACCTTGCCGGAGCTCTATGATAATAATCTCTCTTTGATCTCTCTCTATGAAAAACAAATCTCATGTGAAATTTGTCAGTTACTTTTTAGCTTTCAGTCCACCTTCGTGGCACTCAACAAAAACCAGAAAAATAACATTGGTTTTTAAGATCATATCTTTCCAATACATTAAGTAGATAGCCATATGTAGACGCGTTTCGAGATCTATCTCTCATCAGTACAGCTTACTACTATCACTAAAATAAAGTTCACTAATTATAAAAAAAATACATTATAAAATACAATTGGAACAATGAAATAATACAAATACACAAATAGATGCAACATATTCGATCGAAATAACTTAAAGATTTCCTTATGAAAAAAACAATAGGAAAATTAACTAAATACGCAATCCATTTAACGCATTGGTGTGTGCATTACATATTTTTACGCTCGCACGAATAACAACGAACCGCAACGCACTGACGCATTGGTGTGCGGAGACCTTTATACAAGTGCTGCCTGCTACGGTACTTTGAAAATAGTATATTTTGTAACTTGGGCGGTAAGTTGTCAATTTAACGCAAGAGCAAAATTGGGCGCACGAACGAAGTGTACATTGGGTGCACATTCGCTCGAGAGGGCAATTGAGAATATCGCCCGTGTTACAAACAATATTTTTTATTACTCATGCGAGGGGATGTATCTTACAAGTTTGGGATCCAGGGGCCAACCAAAAAAATAGAATAAAAAATGAAGAATTTGCTTTTTCAATTGTCTCCGGTGGTGTGGATTCGTCATAAGAATTCTCAGTCTCCTGTATCACGATAGAATTTACACTCATTTTAAAACGTTTTCTTTAATTTCTTTTTGTAATTATTATTTTGTAACGAAAAAAATTCTGACACTTTCACGTCACTTTTAATATTGAGGTCTTGAATGTGTTTTTTTTTAGTGTAACCTAGCGATTTACATTTTTTTAATGTAACCCTGCCAAAGTGGGTCTTCAAGTGTCGCTGGAGATAACAGAATTCTTCACCAACATTAGAGACGCAAACAGAGAGATGTTACTAGAGCAGGGAAACATCAAGAGGACTGATAAATTTAAGTATGTCGTCGAATGGATGCGACTATACTGGGCATAGGTCAAAGCCCAACAGTTGAACAAGCGTGGTCCAAAGTTGGCCCATTCGAAACAAGAAGAAGAAGTAACCTAGCGATATTGAATATTTGCTTGCGTTACCCAGATTATGTGGAAATATACAACAAAACAACGAAAAGTGGCATTTCTCGTATTGAAAAACGTGCGTCAAGAAGTACTTTTCGCGCATGAGATTTTTTTTTTATAAATTAGGTGTATGTTTTGTGTCATAGGTGGGGAAACTGCGACTTCTGTGAGTTTGGTGTGGTCTTTATAAAAGTTGCATTTATAGGTATATTAACTTAAGCGACCTCCTTTCCTTCTGCCTAATTTAAATATGGCATCCAATGGTAACAAAGTTATGGTAAAAAAACCTATAGTTTGTCTCAATTACAATTATTTATTTATCTTTATTAATTTATAAAAAACACCACTTGATTAATTTAGAAAGGGCTGCAAATTAGAGACCGCCCCGGGCGGCAAAAGTTCTAGCTACGCCGCTGTTAAAACTGATTATAGATTTGTAAGTAGGACGACTTTACACTTTGATAGTTCGGAGTAGAGTGACTGAAGTCTCGTCTGCGAACACCTGTCTAGACTCTTATCACTAATGACACTGTGCACTCTTGCCAAGGACAAACGAGCAATCATTACTGTTTTCAGTACATTACACGTCCTAGAAAAATGTAAACATAAAAACATAGATTTAAATAGAATCTATATTTTTATCTTTAATATCGAAACGACACAATAAGTAACTCCACAATCAATCAAAATGTAAACATTTCCATTTTCTAAGCTGATTACAAATATGCAAATTTCATTTTGCTAACTGTTTCCGTTGACGAGATGCGACTCGCTAAAATTGATATTTCTCGAGCGAAGTATACTCGCTTGAATAGACATTGATAATCAATTCTCCTCCAATTAAGAAACACGAAAAATTCTCCTTTACATCCACACGGTTTCCATCCCCCGTCTCGAAATCAATAACCCAATTGTTCTCGCAACTTTCGCCCCTTTGATGACGCGAAATCTTTTCTCCGTTTGCCATTCCGCACGAAAATTTTTGATGTCGCCGGAATTCCAAATGATCCTGCCTTTCCTTTCATCTTATTAACTAGATGTAACTTAATTGCAAGCGGAGCAGACATCGACAACACGTAAAGGCAAGCTAATTATAAACTTTTTTCATTTCACAAAAAAAAAGACTGGATCAAAGAGATGTTTTCGTAATTATAGTGCGTCTCTAGCTTCTCTACAATTATATGAATATAATGTTTCCAATTATTTGCTTATAATTTCAAATATGTAAACGCCTTGAGACACAGTGGTATAAAAAATGTCCCACCTTTTTTATGCTTAAATGTGATGCCATTTGATGATTTCAATTACAGTAAGTAATTTTTTTCGTAATTATAGTGCGTTACTACAATTATATGAATATAAAGTTTCCATGTATTTGCATATAATTTCAAATATGTTAACCCTTTAGGACACGGTGGTATTAAAAGTGTCTCACCTGTTTTATGATTAAATGCGACGCCGTTTCAAAGCTGTTTTTAGAACCGGTTCGGCAATGGTCTAAGCCAGCGGTCTGCAACTAGTTCGCGGAAGTGTGCCACTTTAAACAAAAATATCGGAACAGTTTTCAGTCGCGTTCCACTTCAACTTACTTTAGAAAAATCACATTTGAATAGCACTACAATTTAACATTTGTGAAATAAATATTGCATTTATTATTACTACATGACTATTAGGTACTCATTTATAAACATTGTATGTAAGAGCTACAGTATCTAACAATAGTAAATACTATAACTACTAGTAAATCAGTATCTCTACTGTGCCACCTAAAACTCTTCCACGTTACACCAAGTTGCAGGCGTGGCATAAGTTACCTACCGTTGGTCTATGTATTATAATGGTGGGATATTTTTGTACCACCGCGATATATTGCAATAGCTACGAGCACATTCAAATTTCCGTGCAACATCTATTTATTTCCTAAAATTCTGTGCCTCAAAGGGTTAACAGATTTACTTAATAACATATTTACAAGAATATTTTAATTTTTACAATATATTAACAACAGATTTCATGGACTAATGTTATGGTTAAATGGTTCAAATGGTTAAAAACAGAAGCCCTATTTTCGTGTTGCTTTGTCTGGACTGGTCCAGTCTGTGGAACAGAATTCCAATGTCTTATACTCTCCTCTCCGTTTTAATAAATGGTTTCATCGATGTCGTATTTATTGTTGTTTTCCTTTTATCCACGAGACTGATTATTTCACGTTGGCCGGCCCATTCTTTATCCTTTCAATTAACGCCAGACGTGATTGGCAATCAGGCGAGTCCTCGACTCGGAAGTTTCTAATGACGCCTCGCCCGTAGAGCTCGTAAATGACGCACCGATGCAATCTGGCAATAATTCGATAACAGAAACGACGAAGCGAAAGAATGAAGAAAAAGAAAAAACGAATCCGAATGGATGTTACGAATGTAGAAAGTAGGGAATTGTAGCTTGTATGGTCAAGTCTTGTTTTCTCTGATCTTGTCTGGTTTTGTTTGGCTTTGCCTTGATATTATCTGCTCTTTTGTCGTATTGTCTGATTTTGTTTCATCTCGTCTGGTCTTGGTTGGTTATGGTAGTCTGCTATATCGTGATATACAATTGAGTTTTGATTTAAAAATTAGTGTGTAACCTTTACGCGCGGTTGATTACCATTAACATCGATTGGTAAGTAGAAATCTTCCGGTTTTGTTAATTCCAAGATTTCCGATAATATTTTCTATTGCAATGTTTCCATCTAAATATAAAGGTAAAAAAATAATGTTCTGTCCATATTCAAAATATAAGAAGAAAAGCTCTTTCTGGCAATGTTTTCAAATTTATTTCAAGTTTGTCAGTGTCTTTAGTTCCTTTTTGAAAAACAGTAATATTTTCAACCAATACGTGGTCTGTTAGAGAAGTATCCGACCCTATTTTTTATTTTGAAAACCTGATGGATTTGAATCAAGCCCGCTTGTATGAAACCTTCGTGCGCATGCGTGAATTACCCCCCCCCCCTGTAGATAGCGTCAGTTGCTGTCGAGCAGTGTTCGAGTGACGTAGTGTGTAGTGCTCTCGTCGGTTTTTCAATGCAAGTAAAATGACGGAACGACTGGAGCAGCGCTACTGCATCAAATTTTGCCAGAAACTGGGCGACAACCAGGTGGAAACCATTGGGAAGATTCAGACGGCTTTCGGTGACGATGCTATGGGCATCACACAGATTAAGAGGTGGTACAACCGGTTTAAAGACGGTCGCACATCGGTGGAAAGCGAACCAGGCTCTGGTCAGCCATCAACATGCCGAAATGACCATGTCATTGCCAAAGTGAACGCTGTGGTGATGCGGGACCGTCGTGTGACTATCCGAGAAATTGCGACTGGAGCTGTGGTCATCAGGAAATTGGCGACTCCATCACGACAATGCTCCAGCACATTATTCGCACTTGGTTCACAATTTTTTGGCGAGAAACCAGACTCCTCTGGTTCGACAGGCTCCTTACTCTCCTGATATGCCTCCCTGCGACTTCTGGCTATTCCCCAAAGTCAAGAGGCCATTGAAAGGAACGCGATTTCAAACAGAGAGGACATTATGGCTGCAACGACAGCCGAGCTAAAGTCGATTCCGAAAGAGGCTTTTTCGGAATGCTTCAAACAATGGCGGCACCGCTGGGAGAAGTGTGTGGAGTCCCAAGGAGACTACTTTGAGGGTGATTAGGTTTCCAACGCTCCAGGTATGCCAGTTTTTTTAACCGGCTAAAGATCGGATACTTTTCTAACAGACCACGTATATTGTCAATTCAATCGACAACAGACCTTCAAGTAAAAACAAATGTTTTTAAAAATCCAGTAAACAATTGTACAGCAATGCCAAGACAATACTTTTTGCAAGTAAAAGTTTCCAGTCTCAAATAAACTCTCTAGTCGTGTCCAGTCTTATTTACAATTAGTCTTGTCCAGACTTGTCCAGTGTTCTTCAGTTTTGTCCAGTCCTGTCCAGTCCTTTCCAGTCTTTTTCAGCTTTGTCCAAACTTGTCAAGTCTTGTCCAGTCATGTTCAGCCTTATCCAGTCTTGGTCAGCCTTGTCCAGTCTTTTCAGCTTTGTCTAGTCTTGTGCAATATTTTGCAGTCTTGTCCAGTCTGTTTCAGCTTTGTCCGGTCTTGTCCAGTTTTGCCCAGTCTGGTTCAGTCTTTGCATTTTGCATTTCTTAAACGGAAAAACCTGTTCACTTCCAACAACATTAGCCTTACGCTAAGAAAAAGACTAAGGATACAAACTTTTGTGTGGAGTGTTGCGCTGTATGGGTGTGAAACCTGGACCATAGCGACCCAAGAGAGAAGACGTCTGGAAGCTATAGAAATGTGGTGTTATATGAGAATGCTAAAAATTGGGTTGACCGAGTGACAAATGAAGAAGTGTTAAGGAGGGCCGAGGAAAAAAGATGTATGTAGAACAGCATTGTAAAGAGACGAATGCAACTTATTGGCCATACACTGCGACATGATTGCTTGCTGAACACAAGTATCGAAGACACTTTGATGGCAAGAACTGCATAGGGAGACCACGGCTGCAATACATTGACCAACTAATTCGAGATGCTGAATGCACAACATATCAAGAAATGAAGCGGAAGGTTGAAGACAGAACATATTGGAGAATTGCTGCAAACCAATCTTCGGATCGAAGACCATCGATAATGGTTCAGTCTTGGGCAGTTTAGTCCAGTCATTCAGTCTTGAATGATCTGTCAAGATAATTCTTGACAGATGATCTTCGTCAGAAAGATTTTTTTTTCGTATCGGAAACATACAAATGTACAGTTGCTATACATATAAGGGTAAAACTGTCTAATTATATCACGTGCCCAATACTGAGCAACATCCAAGACGGTCAGAGTGGCTTACAGGAGATCTTCCTCTGCACAAGATGAAGGGCACGTAGGGCAATGAAGCCTGTGTCTTGTGGTTTGTTCTTGTCCACAGTCGCAAGACGTGTCACATGTACTGAGCCCTCATCTCCCCAGATTGTCTCGGTATCTTCCAACTACTGATCGTAACTTGTTTGGAATTTCCACACCAACCAGCTTTCGTTGTGTCTGGGTGGTAGTTCTTCAGCTACTGGCAACCAGCCGCAGGGGTGGGGGGTCGACTTCTTCCATATATCCAGCCTTGCCTTCTCCGGTGAGACGGTAAGCATCTCAGATGTCCTCAGGAAGCTCTTTCGGGACGTCAGTCGTTGCTGAGGAGGATTATATCCATGCAGTGGGTGGGCGCTGTTCTCTTCCACTCTCAGCCTCTCCCTGTTGGCAGCCACCTAGGTCTTGTGTCTGCGTACACTAAGTGTTGCTATTCCAGCCAGGTAGTAGAGATTATCTGTAGGGCTAGGTTTTAAGCAAACTGCTATTAACCTACAGGTATCGTTCAGAGCTGTATCTATCTGTCTGGCATGAGATGACGTGTACCAAACTGGGTAAGCAAATTCAGCAGTAGAAAAGCACAATGGAGAAAGCCATTGGAGAAGTGCGAATAGTCTTTGGATGTGAGCCCCATTGTGCCCCTACTAGTTATAAGGTTGTTTCGTGTGGAGATTTTCATTTTATTATTGTTACAGTGGGTTTTGAATGTAAGGGCTCTATCAAAGGTTACTCCCAAGTATTCAGGGTGTGACAATGCTGCAATCGGATACCTGAATCTATGCGTATCTCATGATGAGCTTCGCTGTTCTTTAAGTTGAAGGCGCAAACTTGTGTCTTAGATGGATTTGTTATGAGTTGGTTCCAACTGTAATAACTTGATAGAATTCTCAGGGCAGATGTCAGATCTCTTTCCACTGATTCAAAACTTGTGCTCTGCGCAGCAAGGGCTAGATCGCCTGCATACAAGAAGCTTCTTGTGTCTGGGGACAGTGGCTGATCGTTGGTATAGATGTTGAAGAGAGATGAAGCCAGAAGCCTTCCCTGAGGCAGGACATTTTTGTGTACTCTCCAACGACTGCGTTGCCACTGGAAGTCCATAAAAAGCCCACGGTTTTTGAAAGAGAGTGCTGATAAGTCTAAGTAGATGGAAATCCTTGGTCATACTGTACAACATTGGCATGGAGTAACCGATGATGGACAGTGTCGTACGCTACCGACAGATCCACAAAGACCACGCCTGTCACCTGCCGAGTTTCAAACCCATCATCTATAAACTGAGTAAGGTTTAAAAGTTGCCCTGTACAGCTTTTATTTGGTCCTGCTTGTTCAGGTATGAGAAGAGGATCAATTACACGTAGGATTCTATTCAAAATCATATGTTCAAATAGTTTATAGAGGTGACTAAGAAGACTAATTGGCCTGAAGTTCTTAGGCTAGTTTGCTTCCTTACCAGGTTGGAGAATCACCCTTGGTCTTTCGCCAGATCTTTTGAATTTGGCACTTGCTCAGACAATTATTGAAAAGCTGCAGGATCTACTGGTTGTCACTGGTCCGAAATTCTTAATTTGTTTCATACGGATATCATATAAACCGGGTGCTTTACCAAATTTGATCTTCTTGATAGCTTTGTTTAGTTCTGATATATCGAATGGGAGTGTAAGATGACACCTTTGCCCTTGGACCTCTTGGTGTATTTTAAGTACTTTAATTCTGTGACTGCCTTTCCCATTCATGAGTAACTGGTGGGCAATTCTGCAGAGATGTTGGAATGCGCATTGGATCTAGTTGGGACATTATTAAGTCGTTTCAATAATCTCCACGCTTTATGGCTGTGTTCTGTATAGATCAAGTTCTTCTATATTTTTAATCCAAGAATCCCTTCTGGATTCTTTCAGAGATGTGACGAGTTTATTCCCAGCTGCCAATGTTACCTCGCCCAAAGGATCTTCTTCAAATAACACATTATACTCGATATATTGAACAGTAGGTTCTGAAGTAAGACCGGAGATGTATGATGTTCGACAACCCCGAGGAATGGCCATTCGGGAACATCTCTTTAGAGCCTCCACGAAAGTATGATATGATTCAGGTGTAGATTTTATAGTGGAAACTGAAGTATCCAGCATATCTGTAAACTTCGGCCACTTGGCTTTCCGGAAGTTAAACCTCCTTCTGAACGAAACTGTCTTTGGTCTAACTGCTGTGTATATTTCGCACATGATAGGCCTGTGTTGTGTATTAGGAATAGGGTTGCAGACTGTTTTTATGCACTGCTGTAAGATGTTTTTTTTGCTGAATATCAGATCTGGGTTATAGTCACGTTTCCATCTGCCGCTGTTAAAAGATGCAGGCTGCTTAGGATAATGTATAAGGCTCAGATGATTGCCTTGCAATGCTACCCCATTCTCAGCATCATGCTCATAGTCCCACATGGTGCTATGGCAGTTAAAGTCACCAATAACTACTTCTGCATGTTGATTGTAAAAGTTATCGGGTACATTGGTTTTGAAATCAGCACCTGGAGGTTTGTATATGGATGTGATAGTACAGCCTCTGATTTCCAGACTTAGAACTTCAAGATCATTTGTCTCATACGAGGTTATTGATATTACTTGTATATCCGATTGGACAAATATGGCACTTCTGTATTTGAAATGAGGTTTTTCGAAAGCCAATCGCATTCCACTTATTTTCGGTCGGCGCATTTCACAGACTCTATGAGTCTCCAGTATGCACAGTACATCGTACTTGGATTGCCTACATAGATCTCGTAGCAGTTCTTCTTTTGACGATGATATACCATCTATATTCACTGATATGATGGCGAACTGTGGTCTTGAAGAGGACCTAGATGATGTTTCGGGTGTGAAAGGATTAGCCGGCGTTTTCGCCGTTGCCCAGGGAACGCCCGATTGCTTCATAACTCTACTGTAGGTCACAATCTTCGGGGAGGCACCTTTCTTGTTCCAACTGACAGTTGACAGTTGTCAATAATAACAACAATGATAATATTATACTGACTGATATTTTTGAAGTAAGTTTGTTTTAAAGTGCAATAATTTACCGGACCTTGGGTTAGAACGTTCTATAGGCTCATGTTCACTTAAGTTATGACAGGCTAAAGAAACAAGACGTTTGCCTCGGGAATGCATATTAAAGGCTTCCAACTGATAGTTTATGTACATAAATAACTTAACCTCACTAAACCTAAACCTAACCTCACTATCTCTGGATTTTACTTGCACCCGAATTTGTATTTCTAACATTTTGTAGAAGCAAAAGCCATTAAGTGCACTTCAAGGTCAAGGTTTTCAATGTCAATGTTTGTAATCGAATGGACTTACTCGAAATGAACAATACTATAATAACCAAACAATAGCTGATATGGACATAACTGATTTTTCCAGACAAGAAAATTTAAATTCTTGACTTAGTGGTTTTACTTTGGTGACTTTTACAAAATATGGACTTAGTGGCTTTTCCTTCTGCCTACGATATAATAAGCTACGTAGCAGTCTCACCAATGAGCATTCTTACAAATCATTCATGGAAAAATTGAAACATTTCCTAGAAAAACAGACATTATAACTTTTGATGAATTTTTACGTTAATATTTTCAGAAGATCATATTTTTATTTTACTATTTATTTTATTTGACAATGCATATATGTATTATGTACATTTTGTGCAATAAAAGCATTTTGAATTTGAATTTGACCAGTCTTGTTCGTCAACAACGTCATTTCCGATTGAAAAAAGATCTGAGTTACTCTCGCGCCCAAAGCAGTTTTACTTCAAATAATTGTCTTTTCCAATGAAACTAGATTTCCAATTTATACAGCTTTAACATAATCGAATTGAAACAGATTTAAACATTTTTTTATCAATCGTTGCTCGTAAAACTCGCTTCGATTAATCGTAATCCAGATATTTTTCCCACCATTTCTATTTTTAATCCGGCGCTTTCCAATTTCCCCGCTCAATCTGTCCGTTCGATCCGCCAGTCGGAAAATCGCACCTAATCCCATTTTCGCCGTCCATAAATTCGCATTACGAAAACTACTTTATATGAACAGAGCTGCTATTTACACGCCGGAATTAAATTTCCAATTGGATTCGCAACTGTTCAAATACACTACAAATGTTTTTCTCTCAGTCGCTTTAACTACATCTTGCCAGAACGAAATTGATGTTTTGATTGGTATCTTAACGCTTTCAGGCAAGGTAGTATTGAACGTGTCGCACCTTTTTGATAAATGTGATACCATTTTAAGGCAGCACTAAGTCATCGCTTGAACGGTTATAGAGCAGGTTTTGATTGGTATCTTAACCCTTTTAGGCAAGGCAGTATTGAAAGTGTCGCACCTTTTTTTATAAATGTGATACCATTTTTAAGGCGAGCACTTGAACAAGATTTAATGCGGACGTCAGATGTTCCTTTAATCCAGCACTCTACCAAAACTACAAGTAACAAATACTTAATAAACCAATATCAGAAGTGGAAGCACACAGAAGATATTATATGAGACATATAAGTTCCGGTTAAGATAAGTTTTATATTATTCGGGATGATCTTCTTTCAAAGCTACTCATTGCCTATCCTCTCATTGTGTTTTCTATTTACTGCCGTAATCCGATCTGTGGGGATTATGTAGTCTCCAAACTCTTATCCCGTGCGGGGTTTGTTTGTTCAGTATTGTCTATCTGGGCTTAGGTCTGGTTGAGTGTTGAAACTGTATCTATTTTGTCAATATAGGGAGGGCTTTAATTAAGCAAGGATATCTGTTAGTGAACTACTTTATAAAGGCTGATATAGGGTTTAAGAGAAAGTGTAAAATTGTTTTGAAACTAGTAGACTAATAGCCAAGAATTAATTACACTTTATATGAAGAACACTTTACTCCCATTATTTCGTCACCTTTGTCTTGTCTCGTCTGTCCAGTAATAGAAATTTATTATGAGTTTAGCCAACACAATGAGGACGAGATCAAAGGCCAGAGAGGAAGAAAATGTAATTTGAGTTCTCTAAATTAATTTAGAAAAAGAAAATAATAAGCCGAAATTCATGCTTGTGTGTGCACGGCAAATCCTTCCATTGTATAAATTAACGTTTAATTCTCCTTGGGGCGACTCCCGACTTTAAACATTTATTTCTTCCATGAATACAATTCCAGCATTAAAGACTCACTTAATATTCGGTGTAATTCAACAGGAGGAAATTAAACTCGGGCCCGATTAAAATCCTTTTAGACGCGACTCTCCATCCGGTGTTACACTAAAGCGAATAGAAAGTGTTATAAACATTTCCCACGTCACGAATAAACGATTTGTTTGTTTGCGGGAATATCTTTTTTGTAACGTAAACACAGATGCAGATTGGAAATACGGATTTTAGCGATTTTATAGTTTATTTCTGGAATACTTATAAATATCTCTGTGTTCGTTTAATGTATGTCCGCCTCGCACTGTTTCATCTCAAATGGCTAATTTATCTAGTTTTTTTTTTGCGTATTTTTGCAGTTGTTCGGACAGGGCTCATGTAATCCCGAGGCTCTCCAAGCCGCAGTCAAGTGGCTACATAATGGCTGGAATGGCCACCGCATGTTGCTATTCGGAAGCTATATTAGGATAAGAATATGGTGGTGAGTGAAATGTTTCTTTTTATAACAATCTTAAAACGCTGATAAACGTAACCGTAAGTTTTTAAATAGGTTCATGCTCGTGTCATATAAATAGATGTAACTTGAGTTTACTAGATTATTAATACCGGTAATGTTTTAAAACCCAGATTGATATATAAAAGTAGGTATTTGTACAATATATTTGAAACCTAAAAACAATTTATGTTTTTTATCTTTAATCAACATGATGTTTCAACAAGTAACTCCACAATCACTCAATTATATAAAAGCATTTCTTTTTATTTATTCGAGAATGCAAAAACTTTGTTTATGTATAAAAATAATAATACTAATTTATTCATGTTTGGCACAAAATTATACATATAAAGAGTGTCCCAAAATTAACGCAAGATTTGAATTTGGCGCAATTTGTGCAGTAAATTGTTAGCAACCTTGCAAAAGAAATAATTAAAATAAGAAATAAAATAAAGAAAAAATAAACATGAGCGTTACACGATACAAAAACGTGTTTTCATGATTGAGCAATATTTTAAAAATAAAGACCACAGTTCGGAATTTAATACAAAATATGGTCGGAATAGTGTTTTAACTTCGTCATCTGTGAAGATATTAATTGAAACATTTAGGGAGACTGGATCAGTTGGAGACTCTAAACACACTGGTCGTCTAAAAACAAGCCGTTTAAATGTCAATATCGAAGCAGTGAGTGAGAGTGTTTCACAAGAATTGGAAATTCAGAAAAGAGCTCTACAGCGTATACTCACCAAAGACCTGTGTCTCCATGCTTACAAAATTCAATTATCAAAACAACTGTAGCCTAATGACAATGCACAGCGAAGAGAGTTCGTTGAATGGATTATTGAACATCAACAAGTGGATGGCTAGAACTAGTTTATGTAGATATTTGTGTTGTGTTCCTCCATATTTAAGGCATTCTGCTGGTATTGTGTCGCATCCAGAGGTTTTGTAATTTTTGAGTTTGTTGATTGCCACTATTATTTCTTGGAAGCTCAGCTACTCAACGTCTATTTATGCTGTCTGGTATTGTGGTATCTGCTATATCTCTATTGTGGTACTAACCACATGGAAATGGGAAGCCTTACAGAGGAATGGAACGAAGGTACTATCATCCCCATCCATAAGAAGGGAGACCGCATGAAATGTATCAACTACAGGCGAATATCACTACTGAACGCAGCATACTTTCCAATGTGCTATTGAGACGCATATCACCGTATGCGGAGGAACAAATTGGCGACTATCAGTGTTGATGCAGACCAAAGGGGTCAACAGTGTACCAGATATTCACAATCCGACAACTACTGGAGAAACACTGGGAATTCAATAAAGACGTGCACCAGCTGTTCATGGACTTCAGACAAGTTCACGACACCATTATACGCGACAGTGTCTGGATAGCCATGGCAAATATAGGCAGATATACCACAGAAAAGCGTCACTCTCACGAAATTATGTATAAACAATACCAGATGTCGCGTTAAAGTAGGAAACCATCTAACATAGGAATTTTCGGTCATGAGTGGCTTGAGACAGGGAAATGGACTGTCGCCCCTACTCCTTAACATAGTATATTTCTATCAGATATGGCTATCAATAAGAGGAACATCATCACGGAAGTATTTACTAACCAGGGACCACAGATGATCCTGGCCTTCGCGGACAACATTGACGCGGTCGGAAGAACTACTGTCGAAGTCAAGGAAAGCTTCCTGAAAATAGTGAAGGAATGTAAGAAAATAGGCCCCAACATTAACGAGGAAAAAAACAAATACATGCTCATTACCCGACAACCAACCAGGGACATAATCGGTTCAGAATATAACGATGGACACCTATAACTTCGAGACAGTTGTCAGACAGTTTAAGTACCTTGGAGCCACGATATGCTCAGACAACGACAGCAACGAAGAGATTAAAACACGAATACACAGTGGCAATAGGTCTTTCTTTGCCATTCGAACCCTCATGCAATCCAAAACGGTGTCGAGGGTATCAAAGCTGAGGGTGTACCAGGCTGTAATCAAACCGATCATCTGTTATGGCTGTGAGACCTAGACCCTTACGAAACACAATGAACTTCTACTAAAGCGGTCTGAAAGGAAGATCCTGAGAAGAATATTTTGCCTCGTCAAGGATCCAAACACGGAGCAATATCGCATAAGGACGAATGCAGAACTCCAGAACCTGTACCAAAAGCCGGATATAGTCAAATTAATAACATCTCAGCGTCTGAGATGGGCTAGACATGTCTAAAGAGCACCTGACGACCGACTGATCAAGATAGTATGGGAAGGAAACCCAAGAAAGAGACCGCTGGGGCGGCCGAGAATCAGATGGAAGGACAACATTTTTAAAGATCTACAGACTATGCAGGTATATGACTGGAAGGAGGCCATGTTGCACCGGGACCAATGGAGGCAAATCGTTAATGCAGCCAAGACCCAAATAGGGTAGTAGTGCTACCCAAAAGAAGAAGAAGAACAAGTGGATGCTGTTTTTTTCGAGCAAAATCATCCTAAGCGACGAAGCACATTTTCACCTTGATGGCTATGTTAATCGCCAAAATTGCCATATTTGGGGTTCGGAGAACACACATGTAATTGTCGAAAAACAAATGCATCCACAACGTGCCACTGTTTGGTGCGGATTTTGGGCTGGAGGCATCATTGGACCATACTTTTTTGAGAATGATGCTGGTCAAGCAGTGCCTGTTACTTGTACTCAATATCGCGACATGATAATACAGTTCTTTCTGCCCAAATTGAATGATATTGATGTGCCTAACATGTGGTTTCAATAAGACCATGTAGATTGTAGATATGATGGTGACGACTTGTACTGCGACCTTTATAGATCTATTGTACCCCATCCTCCTTTTCCAAGCGTTGGTGTACTTACCCATTTAGAGCGCCTCCTCTAATCCTGATTCCTTTAGGAATTGCAGGATCTGGGTGGGATTCAAGGCCTGTAGCTCCTCTGTATTCAAGCAGTGAGCACCGAGGTACATCTGTCTCTTGCGGAGTAATGCTCCGCAGTCTTTGAGCAGATGTATGGGGGTTTCCTCTGCTGGTCATTCTTGGTTTGTGACAGGAGGCGGCAAGTCCTCCTCTGTCTCCACCAGAACAACATCTACCTCTGCCTCCGTAGACATGGCTGGACTGCTCATGTCTACGAGTGTGAGGTCGAGGTCGTCCTCTCGGTAATCCGGGCTGACTTCTTCGTTCACGGCCTTGGCCATTATAGCTTCAGCAGTTCAGCTGTTTCTTCCACCCCGGATGTGGCCGTTGTTGCGGTCGTAACTTCCGAGGGAGGGGCCGCTATAGCTGCTACTACCTCTACATTCGCTTTTCCTGTGGCGTCGTTCTTCCGCTCCTGGACTTTTATCCGCCCGAACCTATAGTAGAGGCTATGGCTAGCCTCCGCCTTGTCAATTCCTATCGTTTGGAGTTTGAGGACATGGAGGACAACCACTTTTTACCCGGCACCCAAGGACCTTCCATTCGGAGATGTAAAGTCCTTTGTTTTGTGCCCTAAGGTAGATGGCGGCCTCCGGGGTTTGGTCCCCGGTCCTAGGGAGGAACATGGTGATGACGTGTGGCTTGCGGATATCATCACCCAATTTCGTCACCAGACCCCCTCCTTCCCAATGTCTTAGGATAGGCGCTCTCGTCATCAACCATTTTGCCGTCTGTTCCTTTGCACAGTCGACAATGACTAGTCCCGGTTAGTTTGAAGTGTATTCCTTCAAACTGTATCTGGTGAGACCAGTCTACGACTGTCTCCTTCAAAAGTGCTTGCTCGAGAGCAGGCATGTCCTTCTTACTCAGGGGATTCATTGGGTAGTCTCTGGACATCACACCAACCCTCACCACCTTGACGGTGGTGGCGTAGCTGGTGCTCGGTCCAGAAGCCTTTGGAGAGCAGCTGGGGTAGTTGACTACTCCCATTACCCCAGTTTGGATGTTCCCCTTCTGTCTCTTAGCTGTCTTGTCTTGCGGCGTGATAGAATCAGTCCCTCTTTTGGCAGCTCCTTGTGTTTGTGGTTTAGGTCCCACCTCTCTTGCTACTGCTCTCTTCTTAGCTTCCTCGGGTTGTAGCCCGTTTGCTAAGAAGCGCAGATACCATCTCACCCTGAGCACTGAGGCCCTTTCTCAGTGGGTCGTCGAGTCCGCCGAGGGATGTACCCATCTCGTCTTCTTCTTACCTACCTTGGTCTTTGTCTCCTCTTTGCTTAGTCTCGGGCTTGCTGGGAGTAACGATGTTACTGGTCACCTTGCCCTGACTTTTAGAAGCCGTTTTGTGAGCGGGTCTTCCTTGGCTTACTGGCTTGGTGGTAGTAACGGTGTTACTAACCGTCTTACCTTTGCCTTTTGGCGACAGTCTGGGAGTTTGTCTCTCACGACTGGTGCCCCCACTCAGATCGTGGAGCTCATGCCCCATCTAATCCGCCAATGATATGGCGGTTAAGTCCCGCGCACACGGATTGAATTTTTGTTTGGATTTTTTTTTCATGTAAATCCAACGAGTCGCAAGGGAACTAAAGGTCCGCCACGTCAGAGCCCCGCTTGCTGTGGTAAGGCTAGATACCCCCTGAGGTCGCCAGGTATCAGATGAGCTTCGTTAGTAATGGTCAGTTGCCCTTGGCCACCAACGAGTCCCTTCGGCACGGGTCGCATGGCGCCTTGGGATTAAGGGTTTGGAAGTTCTTGGTTGTTCGCCCTTCGCCGAACGCCCCGATCGGAGTTGAGTTCCAGTCGTAACGTCCAACGGTATGTTGCGAAACTAAGCCCTCACACCGCGACAAGGTGACTTCCATAGTGAGGGAACAAGACCATACATGCCATACAGCCCGTGAAACAATTCAATTACTGCATGAGACGTTTCCTTGTCGTTTGCTTTCTCGTTTCAGTTATCAGAATTGATGGGGAAAACGAAGAACTTTACAAACACAGAGAAGATGACGGACACAATGAGGAAGCGGAGATTAAAGTTTTTGCGGATACCTACTAAGAATGAATGAATGCAGACTGACCAAAAGGATCTTCAACTACACCATGGGGTTAAAGGCCATATCTAAATGGGTAGATGAGGTGAAAAGGGATGCGGCAGAAGTTGGAATCACACTACAGATGGCCCACAACAGAAGAGAGTTTAGAAGGAGAATAGACGGTATAAAAGCATTTCAGGAAAAACAAATAATGAGGAGGCCCAAACGGATCATTTTCGATGAGTAGAGAAAGAAAAGAGTCGAACTCATGAAGAGGTTTTGGAAGGAGAAAAAGGAGAAAAAGAAAAAAGTCAAAGTTAAAAAAAGTTCTTTGCGGTCCATAGTTGGCCAAATTAAAAAAAGTGGTCCCAAGACAGATCCCTGTGGCGCACCCATTCCGATATTTCTTTTGTGTTAAAAATGTAGTTTATTTAATCTCACAATTAATTTTCGTGCTGTCAAGAATGATCGCAGAAGGTGTGAAAAGGTGCTTCGAAAGCCGAAAATCTTGTCAATTATGAAATGAATATTGACACTATGGACAGTATAAATAGTATAGACCAGTGGTTCTCAAACTGGATGCCAAGGCAGCCTAGGGTGCCGCGAGGGTATGCCTGGGGTGCCACAGCAATAATCAAGAAATGTAAAAAGAAAATTACATGAGGAGGTGAACGAATTTGAGTTCCTACTTTTAATGCAAAATTATGGACAATTCGCTAAAATCTGTATTAGTCTAAATCATTCCAGTTCGTCGCAACGGTTCGCCAAAGCGCAACTCATGACCAAAAGATAATCCGAGGAAAAATAAGGAAATATGATCCTAGCTACCTCATATCGTTTGGGTTTGCTTCTGTTGGGAACGAAAAAGCACCGGAAGGGCATTGCGTTATCTCTCATAAAATTGTTACTAACAGCGGCTTGGTTCCATACAAATTAAAAAGACATCTGGAATGCAATCAGTCTGATTTAGTACATAAACGTGAAGAAATCTTCAAACGAAATTTGTCCAAAAAGTCAAAATTTGCCAAAATCTGTGCCGCGAAATTTTTGTAGCCCGACAAGGGTGCCGCGAGATTTTTTTAGCTCGATAAGGGTGCCGCGGCAAAAAAAGTTTGAGAACCACTGGTATAAACAGTAGCATTAATATCAGCACTATTAATAGACAGTATCAAATGCTTTGGCTAGATCGAAGAATAGTACAACAACATTGTTTCCTTCATCTAGGTTATATATGACAAATTTAACGAAACTGCCTGCAGCAGTTTCTACTGATTTATTTGTTCGAAATCCATGCTGACATTCAGATAACAGTATCTATTTATTCAATAATATCATGATGCGATCCAATGAAAAGCTTTTCCTGAAGAGCTAGGGCTCGTGGAAGACAGGGCATTATAATCGTATAATATGCCTAAACGAGTCCTTTTGTTCTTTGTTTAGTGTGTTAGTGGGTATGTGTACATACAAGTGTATGTATGTATATATAATTTTGTATTTTGTATACATTACCTTTTGAAGAACAATAAATGAAAATATATATATATATATATATATATATATATATATATATATATATATATATATATATATAATATTTTTGAGAGTGAAGAAGTCAACGAGATTTGTCTATAGTTGTTTACATTCTGAGGGTTTGATTTTTTATCTAGTGGCACTACCAATGCCACTTTTTTGATGGATAGACTCCTTCATCTATGGATTTATTGTAAAGATTATGGTATGTTAATTGAAAATCCGCCAATGTTGTTTGAAGAGATTTTGTAAATAATATTATGTATATCAGCTACGTCTATAGGTGTCATGAAGAAGGATGTTGATATTGCAGTATTTGTTTTAATTTATTGCCAGGATAGTGATGGATAAACTCGGTTAATAAAACGAGGAATTTCGTAGAAATAATTAGCAAATTCTTCTGCGATTTAATTGTGATTCACCATTTTATTTTTATTTATTATTTGGGAAACTTGTTTTGGTTGAGAGCATTTACCCAAATTTTTGGTTATTATTTTCCAAGTTTATTATTATTATTATTTTACATGGATGATCCCTTTAAGAACACACAAAGATTTATTTATGATTTTGCTTGCGGAGGATCCACGATGCTTTCATCTGTTTACTAACGATCCTCTTTCTTTCTTCCGTCCACTTGATACCTGGTCTTTTTGGTACTTCATTCTCTGGAAAAACTTCCCACTTGTGAATTTTTCCTCTGTATATGTGTCGGTCCAAAATTTCTTCTGGTTGGATTTGAGCAATTCTCATGTCTGCTTTTACTTGATGTTTCCAAGGGAAAGTCTTTAGTTTGTCATCTCTTTCGAGAATTTGGTGGGTTAAGCTGGTGTCAGGAAGTCTGGTGACAAGTCCATAAAATTTTAACCTTCTTTTTCTTCCTTTCTTCCGTTCAATTGATACCTGATCTTTTTGGTACTTCATTCTCTGGAACAACTTCCCACTTGTCAATTTTTCCTCTGTAAATGTGTCGGTCCAAAATTTCTTCTGGTTGGATTTGAGTAATTCTCATGCCTGCTTTTACTCGTTGTGTCCAAGGCATAGTCTTTAGTTTGTCAACTCGAGAATTTAGAGGGTTAACCTGGTGTCAGGAAGTGTCTTAACATGTCCATCAAATTTTAACCTTCTTTTTCTAAGGTCTGCCGCAAAATTAGATAATTTTTCTGTGAACTTCCGTGATTGTAAGCGGTGTACCATCTTTCGAATTTTGGACCTAAGATTTTCCTTATTATTTTTCGCTCTTCTTTTAGGATATTTTCGAGCTCGCCTTTTTTATTAAGCGCGAGAGTTTCTCCTGCGTATAGGGCTTCAGGTTTTATTACAGAATTGTACTATTTAATCCCAACATAGAACGACATACATTTTTTGTTGTAAATTTCTCTTGTTTTTTCCATATGTTCTTCTGAGTTTTTGGACACGGGTGTTTTGAGCTATTTTTTCTTTGCCAGTTGGGTCGATGATTTCACCCAGGTATTTGAAGTGTTGATGATTCTGTTGATCTGTCCATATTTCGTATTTAGACTTGATACGTCTAGTTTTGAAGTGAAAAATTCTGTTTTTTTGGAAGGAGATCTGCACTCCACAATCTTGGAGAATTTCAATTTGCTTTATTGCTGCGACTTCATCGCTGGACAGAAGGGCCAGGACATCTGCGAAGGCTAGGCATGAAATTTCGAGCTTTTTTTATTGTGTCCCAATGTTCATTGGGTTTCAGCTATTTTGTGCTTTCAGTTCTTTTTCCCAATGTCATCACCTTATCTAGGACAAGGTTGAAGAGCATGGGTGACAGTCCATCTCCTTGCCGGACACCAGTTTCTATCAGGAATTTGTCTCAGATATCTCCCATAAATTTGACTCTTGATTTCGTATCAGCGAGGGTCTGTTTGGTCAATTTTTGTGTTTAATTTTTATATGGGAAAACAAGAGAAATTTACAGCAAAAATTGTTGGTCGCTTCATTATATAACAACATTAACATTTTAGTCCATTCTAGAGTCTAGTCCCTCTAGTTCCTCTTCTAATCCCAAGTTTATTATTCATTTTATTATTTGCAGAATTTATTGTATTGAAGAAGTTTTAGTAAAAAGACGTTTTAGTAAAACTAACATTTATTGCGTGTTTACGTTTTTTTTTTTATTTTGCATGCATTAAGAAGATGCTGATCACCAATCTTTAATAACAATTAGTTTTAATTACTCTGGCATAATAGGGTATAATGGCATAATGTCCAAATGATATTGTATTTATGAGTAAATTAAAGCTTTCAAAAACATTTTTTTGTTGCACAAATCCAAAATCTAACTTGTAGAGTGTAGCGGTTTATTGAAATTTTCATCAGAATATATAGATCCTATAAGCATTATAATAAAGTAAGGACTACTGTTGGAAGTGTTGATGTTGCACAAACTTAATAGACAAAAGTAGATGGGGTGAAATTGAGCAACTTTAATAGACAAAACTAAATGAACAAAATCGAATTTTCGTGTTTTCTCCAATTTCTCCGTGCGGAAATTAATATGCAAAAACCCTTAATGCAAAAAACAAACACAATTCACTCTGCGCATTAATATCGTCGGTTTTCTTTGAATAGTAAGTTAGTTAGGTTAGGTGCAGAAAAGAGAAAGCAGCTGTCTTAGTAAGATCTCTTAATTAAACTATTTAGAGTTCTTCTTAATTAAGCGTTAGATTGAGTGGTGGTTTGATGGTGATAATGTTATGGTATTTATATAATACTAGCTATAGCCCGCGGCTTCGCTCGCGTGAATCTCTCTCTCCGTTTTTACAATTTTACAGTCCTATATGGACCCGGGCCTCCCTTAATTTTCTCCTCCAATTCTCTCTACTTCTGGCTGCATTTTCCCAATTTCGGCTTTGTAGAATTTGTTCCGCATCTTTCTCGACATTTTCCGCCCATCGACGACGTGGTCTTCCTCTGGTTCTGGTGCCTTCCAGTTGTACCTTATATATCTTTTTTGGGATTCTTTCTTCTGGCATCCTAATCATATGTCCAGCCCACTTTAATCTGAGGGTTTTTATATGTGTTACCACATCTGGATAGCCGTATAATTCTCTTAGCTCGTGGTTATATCTTATTCTCCATATGCCTTGTTCTTGTATTGGGCCGAATATCCTTCTTCTTTTATATCAGTCAAATGAATTCTGGTCAGTTATTTTTACGTAATATTGATTATCTTGTGAATAAAATGAAAACTTATATAAGGATAGACCGTAAGTAAGATTTGAAAATTGTTACGGAGGCCGGATAGAATCAAGTTGAAATAAAATAAATTTTCTCCAATATTTTCGTATGGATTTTATTCAAACTTTGCACACTTATTACTTTGAATCAAGTTAAAAATATTAATAAGTTTGAATGCAATCGAGTGGTTGCTTTCAAAGTTATTACTTGTTGCAGACAAATTTTCTAAATTTCGGAGTCGTTTTTGTACAGTCTACATAGTCTTATTGTTTAAATAACAATATTCATAAATTATACATCCAAATTTTAAGGTTTTTTTAAGCTTTCAGGAAATATGAAACTAATTCCACTATTATTATTCCTTTTTAAGATATTTCTGTAAATATAACAAAATGTTTTTAAGTGGTTGCAAATTGTTTAGTTTTTTAAGATTTCCTGACTTGAATTCCTGAAATTTCTGGAATCTGAATATTCCTGAAATAGAATAATGATTTCTATTAGCGCAATCTGTATAAAATTCTGCGTGTTTTGATATACAGTACATTCTTGATAATCCGACACATATGGTACCAGACAACCGCCGGATTATTAAAATATTATCAGAAGTTAAAAAAATTTCCTCGCTTGTGTCTTGAAGCCAATCTTTTATGTCATCAGGGTTTATCAGGGTGACATCCACTTCACATTTGTTGGGAAGCTCTTGTAAAAAATCCGAAGACAATTTGTAGAATGCAATTAGCTTGGCCAGAATTGTTAATCAGGTTTTCAGAGATGGATGGTGCCTCTTTAATGTGTTTTTTTTTTAAATTTATGATCTTATCAGTTTGTTCGATTATGTCTGAAAGTAGAGATTTATTGTAATTTATTTTTATTTGCTAAATTACAATTGATCAATGGGCAGCAATAGTGTCATATTTGGAGGTATGTAGAGGACTTGAATTTGTTTGTCTTTCGAGTGAAGTTCCTCTTCTTCGGTATGTCCAAGAGCGTTATCCAGTGGAAGCAAGGCTTTACCAGGCAAGTTGAACACTTAAAAACCTTTTTCCGCCGAAATAAAATCTTGCCTGAATCATTCTTTAAACATAGCTTGTGTAACCCAAGCTTTGGCTTGATTTTTATATGTAACGTAAGTGAGTTTTTAAAGGCCAGAGGATGCTTGGCTTTGCCTATAACCATTAAAGAAAGTTGTGTCGTGTGTGTCCGTGGAATTTGCTCAAGGCATGAATGTCAGTCTATCCTTTGGCATATTTCTTCCTGGGGCACTTTCTTCGGAACAGTGCACAAAGGTCTTATGCCGAAGCGTCCTCCAGAATAAACCACTTTCATCTTCGTTGAAAACCTGTTTCTGGTAAGAGATCTAATTCTTGGATTTTTAGTTCCAATTTCCTCTGAAAATGATCGCAAATTTCTTTTTTAAATCATCAAGCTACCCATCGCTTTTGCTTATGTTTTCTTTCATCATCTTTCTTGCTTATGTTTTCGTTAAATTGTTTTGCCTTTTCACGGAGGATAGCTCCCGATAATTACGTATGCCGGGCACGCTCTTGCATAAAACAAGTAAATAGGGCATTTTCCATTTGAGGATAATCACCTGTTTTAACTGTCTTTTTTCCTTTCAAGTTTTCCCTTCAAGTTTCTCCCTCAGCAGTCCTGACGAATTGGAGGATTTTCTCGCGGTTCAAAAATTCAAAAATCTTCAAACGCAATAAATGCGTGCGAGGTTTGCCGCGGTTTCTCCTTTATCAAGTTTTTTGATGATCGATCTCATGTTCTTAACGCGAACTTAAAATGACGTATTTTCGTTTGGTTGACATTGTACACTCAATAACTACATACACTAGGTACACTCGATAAACGACAAACCAATAACAAAACAAGATGTAATGGAACGGCGAACAAAATGAGTAGATAGAGAAAGAGGATTGGGAAGCAAGAGCACGAGCGGGCCTGTTTGTTTATATCCGGCGCGGCGGCAAGAAAAGGCAAGTGTTTCCCCAGATCGCCGGATTACTGAACGTGTCGGACTAACCAATTTGTACTGCACATATTGTACTGTATCAAGATTGTACTGTAAATATGTAAAAATCGGAGAGGTGTCGAAAATCGCGATTTTTTACCCGTTCTTTGAAATCGCGAATTTTGATATGTCATGGATATTGACATATAATACATCAAAAGACGCGTAATTTTGTATGGAACATACAACTAATAATCGTTTTCTGTTTGGGTGAGACGCAAACCTGAAATTAGCGATTGTAAAAAAACGCGCAAAATAGCGCAAAAAATGATAGACAAAAAAATAGGCTTTTGCCCGAGACTTTTTCCAAAACAATCTAAATTCTGTGAATCTTTTTCAAAATTATTCTAAATAAAATGCGGATTAAAACTATGTATGATACTTGCAGTTGTAAGGAGAATAAACCTCTAAAATTGTCTGTAAAACGATTCAATCAATTTTTGAGGGACTTTGATCTCGATTTTCTAGGGCTCGCGGGCCGGATCTGCCCTTCTATACAGATCTATACACAAAGTTTCTTTTGAGTGTTATAAATTTATATGTGTATTTATTATTAAAAAAAATATTTATAAACATTCAATCCGAGACAAAAGGAACAAGGAACAAGGAACAAAAAAAAAACAACAAACAATTGTACAAGGAACCCGATATTGTAAATGTGATCAAAGGGATGAGATTGAGATGGGCAGGACATGTCCAAAGATTGCCGAACGAACGAACGGCAACGTTGGCATTGGAGCGCTACCCCGCTGGTAAACGACCGCTGGGAAGGCCGCGAATGAGATGCGCGATAACGTAATCCGCGACTACGATGGAATTAAACGTACTACCATGGAATTGGACTACGACCCTCAGATGATGATGTGCAGTCAGCCAGAACCCACATAGGGCTATAGAGGTACGGATAAATAAATAAATAAATCCGAGACAAAAATAACATAATTTATATTTCAAAACTTTTCAAAACATGATTACTAGACTGTAACTTAATCCACATGGCAATCCAAATAAATTGTATCTTAATTTATGTTTGTTTTATTTTATTTCAAAATGTTATCGTCTTGAATCGTCTGAAATGAAATGAAATTTTCACCTTGGCATTAAAGTTTATTATACTGCCTAGGCACAAAAGTAATCTCAATTCTCAATGTTGGCAAGAAATAAATGACAAAGTACTTTGTTGCCAAAGTTTTCGCCTTGGCATAGAAGTCATTGTTTTACTGCTTAGGCACAAAATTAACCATTCCTATGCCAGCGAGCAATAAACTGTCGCAGTTACCAGCAAATCATAACAGATGTAAATGCTAGATAATTGTTTTTTTTTTCATTTCGTTATGAAAATTTTCTGCCATGATATAAAAGCCGTTCTTTTTTTTGCATAGGCATAAAAGTAATCATTATCAATAAAGTGACTCATTTACCTTGGCCGCTAAGCCACAAAAGTGCTTATGGAACTGACGTATTTACCAGCAAATCATAAAAGTGCTTTTATGTTTTCAATTTTATTTTTTTTTAAATCGCCATGCTGCCGTGTAAAATTTTCGCCTTGCTATAGAAGTCATTGTTTTTACTGCCTAGGCACAGAGGTTATCAGTCTCACAAGTATTTAGTAGCGCATCCCTGGTGTCCACTTTCATAGCATAAACTAACGACTTCATCCATCCTCAAAGACAAAAATCTAGGGGAGTGAGATCCGGCGATCTCGGTGGCCAAGGGTGCGCATATCCTCTACCAATGCATCGATCGCTGAAATGGGTATTTAGAAAATTCCTCACAAAAAATGTTCGCCTTGGTATAGAAGTCATTGTTTTTACTGCCTAGGCACAGAGGTTATCAGTCTCACAAGTACTTAACTTACAAGTAGTAGTACCCACTTCGATACACTTATTCACACGTTTATAAATGGAACTGGTAGCCAGTTTCAGTGAACAATGATTCGCTCTAACTAACGCTGCAGCATTAAGAATGCGATCTAGTAGCGCATCCCTGGTGTCCACTTTCATAGCATAAACTAATGACTTCGTCCATCCCCAAAGACAAAAATCTAGGGAGTGAGATCCGGCGATCTCGGTGGCCAAGGGTGCGAGTATCCTCTACCAATGCATCGATCGCCGAAATGGGTATTTAGAAAAATTCGCACAAAAAAAATTCGCCTTGGTATAGAAGTCATTGTTTTTACTGCCTAGGCACAGAGGTTATCAGTCTCACAAGTACTGAACTTACAAGTAGTAGTACCCACTTCGATACACTTATTCACACGTTTATAAATGGACCTGATAGCCAGTTTCAGTGAACAATGATTCGCTCTAACTAACGCTGCAGCATTAAGAATGCGATCTAGTAGCGCATCCCTGGTGTCCACTTTCATAGCATAAACTAATGACTTCGTCCATCCCCAAAGACAAAAATCTAGGGGAGTGAGATCCGGCGATCTCGGTGGCCAAGGGTGCGGGTATCCTCTACCAATGCATCGATCGCCGAAATGTGTATTTAGAAAAATTCGCACAAAAAAAATTCGCCTTGGTATAGAAGTCATTGTTTTTACTGCCTAGGCACAGAGGTTATCAGTCTCACAAGTACTGAACTTACAAGTAGTAGTACCCACTTCGATACACTTATTCACACGTTTATAAATGGAACTGGTAGCCAGTTTCAGTGAACAATGATTCGCTCTAACTAACGCTGCAGCATTAAGAATGCGATCTAGTAGCACATCCCCGGTGTCCACTTTCATAGCATACAACGACTTCATCCATCCCCAAATACAAAAATCTAGGGGAGTGAGATCCGGCGATCTCGGTGGTCAAGGGTGCGGGTATCCTCTACCAATGCGTCGATCGCCGAAATAGGTATTTAGAAAATTTCTCACAATATTTGCACAATGGGGAGGTGTTCCATCATGTTGGAAAATAATACGTCGTTGAATATTTAAAGGTATTTCGTGTTCAATATTTCCTCTAAATGGTCTTCAAAAAAATGTAAATAACCTTTTGCAGTTAGATGGACCATAGAAAATAGACTAAACAATTGTTCATTTAGAATGCCGCACCATACATTAATACTAAACCGATGTTGGAAATTGTGTTCTTGCGTAATATGGGGGTTCTCGTCCGACCATGGATGATTATTATGGCAATTTGTTAATTCCATCTCGAGTGAAATGAGCTTCATCAGTAAATGAAATACATTGGGGTACATATTCTTCTATTTTCACTAATCCATTGACAAAATTGTAGTAAACTAGCCTTCTTGGAAATTTTGTACTTTCTGCAGATGAAAAGCGTATAAATCTTGCCGTTTTAATGTTTTCCAAACCCTTGTTTGTAAAATTTCAAATTTGAATGCAATGCGCCTTATACTTATCCCTGGAACACCCAGAATATCTTCTTCAAGTTCCAAACCGAGCCCTTGATATTTTTCAGAAACAATACGTGTACTTGGGAACATTCCAGTTTGGCTAGCACGTGTAAAACAGTTTGAAACACTTGCCTATTAACCCATTTTTGACTACTGTACACAAGCACGTAACCAATATTTTATCATTTTTAAGTCATATAATAATATATCGCTAAAACTGGATTGCGTATATATGTTTTTGTTGCTTCGAACTTTACCACACACAATGAATCCAGATCTTCCCCGTGTGGGGTACACTGGGAAGATCTGGATTAGAGGTCTGGGAAGATCTTGAGTACACCACATTCTCGTTAAAGTTTTTTTTTTCTGTAGCATTTACTATTTTTTAACAAGTTAATAGGTTGTTACTATAAAATCATTGTTACTTTTTTCCTTCGTGATTGGGCAAAAATGGGTTAAGAATTCTTCGATTCGGAAAACGACGTCTATACTCTTCTACTGAACGAACAGAACTACCATTACAAAATCCATCATATCTGCATATAGTCTATGAGAAGATATGAGACATTTTTATAATCTCGTGAAACAACTACAACTGTCAACAATGTCACTTTTTATGACATTTGTCATTTCAAATGACACTTTTTGACATTGACTTAATTGACAAATGACAAGTAATATTTTGTTTCAAATTGTCATTTAGGACAACGTAATCGAATTTAACTTGATTAACTCTAGAAAGAAAGACATAATTATCTTTTGACTTGAACATATGAGCTTATTTTGCTAATTTTTGTTTCCTGGACATTTTCCTGGTCTTTAAAATATTTCCATTTCCTCCCGAATCACTCTGTATTTTCAATTTTTGAAATCGTGATTGATGGCGAAATGTTCGTCTCGTTATAGAAGTCATTGTTTTTACTGCCTAGGCACAGAGGTAATCAAACTTACGTTAGCAAGTCCTTTCATATTTTCAATTGTAATTTGTTGAAATCGCGATTTATGCCGGCATGTTATTTTGGTCTTTGTATAGAAGTCATGGTTTTTACTGCCTAGGTATAGAAGTAATCAATCATCTTATGCCAGGGAGGATAAACTGACGCATTCATCAGCAAATCATAAAAGCGCTTGTTTTTACGAACCTACATGTCGATTCGTGATAATTGGATTTCTTTCACTTCTGTATTAACACCATTTCAATCAATCAACTCACATTCATTAATCGAAAAATAAATGTAATTTAATAAGCGCCTGGAGAAAAGTTATTAATAGATGTTTTACAACGATTTATTCTAGATTTGATCCACACAAAAATACACTTCCCAAATAAATTGCTTAAGGAAATACACACACATTTCCCTTACATCTTATTCTTGATTATTATTCCTAGCCATATTTTAAATTCGTTTACGTCCAACAGATTTATATTAAGACATTTTATGTTATTCAAACTAGACATTGTATATTTTTCTACATACATGCAGAAATATCCAATAACATTTTTTTTCAATTCAATAACAATAATAAGTGCTACTTTATTCGTATTTAAAATGACTTAAATTGAATTGAAAAATTCACTATGTTTTTGACAAGTGTATCCATTGAAAATAACTTTGAATAACAGTATCGAATATGGTATTATACAGTCAAGCAGAGAAAGTGGATATGATTCTGAATTATGGTGAGACCGGCAGAAAGTTTGTGCGAGCGCAGAAACTTTATGCACAACGTTATCCTGACAGAAATCATCCTTCCCGTCCATGTTTCGATCGAATTATTCATTTATTCCGTGAAACGGGCAGTGTACATCCACTCAAAATGAAACGTCGCAAGACTAAAACCAACGAAGAAAAAACAACTAAGGCCATGATATCATGGGATTCGTCTGAATAGTGACTACAATGTGTTGATAAAAAAAATTACATGTTCCCGTTTGAAAAACCATCGATGACCTTGAGGACGCATAAAATATGACCTTGACATGATTTATAATTGTAACAAATAATTTTTAACCACTGTGTCAGCACTTCGAAATCAATAAAATTCCCTTTTTGACATTTTTCCGTCACTCTAAAGGCTACGTTAAGAAAGGTGTTACGTTAAATGGCCCACCCACCCTGTATGGTATAAATAAAGATAGAAAACAGTATAAATACAGATTGTGTAGAAATTAATAAACTTTGTGAAAATTAATTACTTTGATTTATGGAAAATTTTGAAACTAAACGCTTTGATTAAACCAGCAAACATTTCATTATAAAAGTATTTGCGAGTGGTGCATGCACGTTTAATTAAATACGTGTGTGTACACACATTCCCGCAAAAACTCTGCTTCAAAATTCTGCGTTAAAAACACATTCTCGGTTGCAATTATACAAATTGAATTAATTAAAACTTTTCGCATTAAAAACGTGTATATACGCTCATTTAGTTTGTTAAATTTAAATGAACGTTTTGTAACTAAGTGCAACATTAATACTAATTATAAACTTAGTCTTAAATGTAAGCATTTTTTTGAACTTCCAACAGATTTTAAACAATGGCAAGAATAATACAAGAGATAGCAATTATGCTTATTATAATGCCAATATATTTTGAAACGGATAATATTGATAATAGTAGTTTATGATACAAGTGTGTGAAGAATGGCTTTTGTGCATAGTTTTCGAAGAGGATCAATTGGAGAGCAAGTGGTGCCAGCAGCCTCGGTAATTCCAGTTCCAATAGCGTATATTAAAGCTTTTGCGGTTAGAGCAAAAGGGCAAAAGCTGGCTTGATCCCGATGTTTAGTACGTATAGGGACTGCGAAAACACGGCCTATCGATCCTTCTGGCTTGAAGAGTTTTCAGCAAGAGGTGTCAGAAAAGTTAACACAGGGATAACTGGCTTGTGGCGGCCAAGCGTTCATAGCGACGTCGCTTTTTGATCCTTCGATGTCGGCTCTTCCTATCATTGCGAAGCAGAATTCGCCAAGCGTCGGATTGTTCACCCGCCTATATGAAACGTGAGCTGGGTTTATACCGTCGTCAGACAGGTTACTTTTACCCCACTGTCATTTCGATAGTAAAGTTTCTGAGTACGAGAGGAATTGCAGGTTCGGGCAGTTGTATTACGTACTCGTGGGCGATGGTGCGAAGCTACCATCCGTAGGATTATGCCTGAACGCCTTTAAGCCTGAATCCTTGCCAGCCGAATGAGGCGGCGAGAGTACGAGCCGAAGTACGAGCCAAAGGCAAGTGCTTTAATCACAATGAGTGCAATGAGTGCATTTTCGAAAAGCCTTTCAGACAGGCGGATCATACAGTATTTTATCTACGACGCATGTTAATATACTGTTGAATCTACAAAAGAAATAATTGTTTCTTACCGATAATATTGAAAAATTGTAATTTTGACAGACAAAATTGAAGTATTTTCACTGGCATTGTTTGGTTGTTGTCGATGTTATCTAGGTTAACCTAGATTTAATCTAGATTAGGTTATGGTTAGGTTAAGTTATATTAGTGCCAGATAAATCCAGACTGAGAGGCCGAGACTTCTTGATTCAAATTAAGAAAAAATAATTCAATTTCAGTATACGTCAGAACATTTATTTTCACTACGTCCATGCTTTTTTGTTTAGTGACGCGAGTTGTTGCCATAGTAACAACAAACAGAAATCGTTTAATAATTAAACTCCATTTGATTTACTTTTGACTTTTATGCACGATTTGTATACTTTTACACACGATTAAATAATGGCATACTTCACATACAATAATGTACTTATTAATGTGTTCATTTTGGTGTGCGAGCATATAAATTGTATTTATTATATAAATTATTTTATCCTAAAATTGTTTTTTTATCATAAATGATCCAATTAGCATTATAAACACATAATAATTTATTTATTTAATCGTGTCTGAGGTACTCAAAATATAAAAATATATTTATATCACACATGTCATGAAATGTCAACTGTTCAAAGAAAAAGTTCTTATAAAAAGCTCATATATCACTCCAATGTTCAGCACACATCACAGCATTTTCGGTACACGACCATAGGTCCCAGAGGGTCCATGGAACTTAGGGATTGGCACATCAGAAGGTGTTCCATTGTCTGAGGTTCTCCGCATTCACATGCTTCCTCTTCCGCATATCTCCACTTCAGGAGGTTGTTCTTGCATCTTCCCATTTGGGAGCGTAGTCGGTTTTCCAGGTACCCCAGTTTAGGCCCGAACCTGCAGGGAGTTTTTCTCTAGGATTCCAGGTTAGGATCATTGTATGCTAAGCGCTGTTCCTATTTTGTTAGGGTTGGCTCTCCAGCGGGCGTTGGTCAGTTTCTGGACGATTCCATTCTTAGTGTTAACTTTGGCCTTGGTTTTATCAATATGCTTTCTGTCAGAGTTCGGTCTAATGTAACCTCCAAATAGACTGGGTTTGGGCAGTGTTGCAGTCTGACTCTATTTGCAGTTATCTTTTCGCCTGTCGGTTATCAAGGTGGAATAAGCATGTATGCGTCTTTGCTGGGTTGGGTCGGAGCTAGTTCAATCTATAATAATTGCTCAACCCTGAGAGCGATTCTCTTAGGTACTCTTCTATCTCTTCAATGTTTTATTGTTTGGTAGGTGATTGCTACATCATTGGCAAAAATGAAGCTCCTTGTTGTTGGACCGGATGGTTGATCGTTGGTATACACGTTGAAGAGTAATATTTCTCCAGTAATATTTTGTGATTTATAGTGTCATAAGCCGCTGATAAATCTATAAAGACTGCTCCCGTCTTTTCCTTTATTTCAAAGCCATCCTCAATGTGTTGGGTGAGGCTTAGTACTTGACCAGTACAGGACTTCCCAGGTCTGAAGCCTGGGATGTGTACCGCAAGGTTTGTTCCTCGGGCCAACCCTATGGAACGTGTTGTATGACGATGTCATGTCTGTGGATACGGAGGAGGGAGTCGAACTTGTGTGCTATGCGGACGACCTGGCCGTATTGGCGTCTGCAAAAAATCCCAACGAGCTGGTACTCCAGGTGAATATAACGTTAAACACTATAGACAAGTGGATGAAACGGAACGAATTCAAAGTGGCCGTGAATAAAACCGTGGCAATAGTCGTAAATAGGAAATACTACCTCCTATAAAGTTTACCATGGCAGGAGAAGATATCTATCCCGTGCGACAGATAAAATATCTGGGCATGGTAATAGATAAGGCGCTATAGTTCGGGCGATGTATCCACTACGCGTGCGAGAAGGCGAAACGTACAATGAAGGCCTTTGGCAGCATAGTGCCTAATATTAGAGGTCCAGGACAATAGAAAAGGAAGGTGCAAGCGATGGCAATGGAGTCGATAGTGATGTACGGGGCTCCGCTATGGATCGGGGCAGCAAGACGTCAAATCTATAAAAAAAATCACGTCCACCCAAAGATTAATGGCCTTGAGGGTATGCAGTGCATAGCGCACAACATCTGCAGATGCCTGAGGCTTAGTACCTGGCCGGTACAGGACCTCGAAGGTCTGAAGCCTGCTTGCTGGGTTATTAGGTGGTTTTATATTTGAGTCCCGATCTTGTTCAATATGAGGCGTTCGTATAGTTTAAACGGGGATCTTAATAGTGAAACCGGACGGTAGCTTTTGGCATCTTCACGTGGTTTCACTGGTTTATGGACTGCTATTACCTTAGCTTTTAACCACATTTTTGGTATTGTTTTGTTGGGCCAGCAGGAGTTCTATAATTGAAGAAGCCAGCTCAGAGCTAATGGGCCTTAGTTTATCAGGAACTCATTCAGGATGTCATCTGGGCTAGGGGCTTTCCTGGTCTTCAGGGACGTGATTGCGGTATTTAGCTCTGTAGTGGTAAAGCAAGCCAGGCGGTTGTGAAATCCTGAAGGTGAGAGCCCCTTTTGCCTTTTGATCAGTCTTACTACTTAGGAGTAGTTGATGCGCAATTTCGTTAGCAGTGATATTTACCTGGTCTTTGGAAAATGCTGGGTCGCCTGATAGCTTTTTGATAAGACTCTAGGCTTCCCTGCTGCTGTGTCTCTTATCCAGGCTTTCTATCTTGTCTTTTCATATCTCTTGTCTATTTCTACTTATCGAGTCTGTCAGCTGGTCGCCCAGCTGAATGCTTTCCGGGGAGAAGGTATTCCGACTGTAGCGCTCTAGGTACTCCTCATATGTGCCTTTGTTTTCGTTAGGTATATAGCAAGTTCTGCAGCTGCGGGGAATACTGTGCCTGGTTGCCTTTATAACTACAGAGTTGAAATTTTCATAATATTGGCTTAGGTGGAGGTTTCCAAATTCCTTTATCAACCTCTTCGGTGAATTTGTTCCAGTTGGCCTTACTTAGGTTAAACCGCCTTTTAAATGGGACCTTCTGCGGCATTATCACCGGTCTGAACTTCAGCATTATTGACCGATATTTGGAGTGTGGGATAGGGCCAATAACTGTCTTGTTGCATGTTCCAGCTAGAGCCTTGTTGATGAAGATAAGGTCCGCGTTCTAGCCTCTCATCCATCTGCCACTATTAAAGGAAGCGGGCTGTTTCTGATCGTAGATGAGGGTCATGTCATTATCATCACACAAAAACCCACCTCTCTAGGAGTTGTCCAGTTCAGTGTTGTTGAGTGAGGTGGCAAGTGCATTAATTACTTTGATTCCTCGTTTTACAAATATTGCACTTCCATATTGGTCATGGCGGCATTCCTCCACTATTGACATTCCTGGGATGTTTTGGCAGCCTTGTATATGGCTTGAAGGCAAAGGACGTCACATGAATTCTCTTTGCATAAGTTGGAGATTAAGTCTTGCTTAGTGTTTGAAATGCCCTCAAAATTAAGTGATATAGTTGTCAAGTTTGGCTCTAAGAAAAGCCCTTCTTCCATGTTTTCGAAGTGATCAAAGTGATCGTTAATCGCTGTAGCTCAGTTTGTGGAATTATCTGCCGGTGCTTATGCACCGTTGCCCAGGGGACGCCCGAATGTACTAATCATGCATTCTTCGAGGAGGCTCTTTCCATGTCCCCCACTTATAATATAATACTTTATATTATATTATATTAAAACTTGTCCAGTGCGACCAAGCGCAAGTGTTCAAAAACAAAATTAGTTTTTCTTCTTCCAAAACTACTTTAAAATTTAGTTACTTAGGCAGACGATAATAAGAACGTACGTGGTCTGTTAGAAAAGTATCCGACCAAGGCGAAACGGGAAAATATCATATGTCCGTGGTCCGTGTTATTCTGACCCGCAGCGGTCTCACACAGGTACGAAAAACTATGATCCGTTTTTGGGGCATTTGAGGAGCAGCTTTGGTACGCGGCTCGATTTATTTGGCTCATGCTTTGGCCGCGTCCGTGGCACGTATTTTAGCATTAGTTGGAAAAGTATGTACACGCTGCTTCGTGCGGTGCAGCGGAGAGAAAATTTCGTTTCTGCGGTCACATGTGTGGACGCGATTCTTTGAAGGTTTTATTCTAAAGGGTCCAGGTCTCAAAATTGATTTCTTCGATGCGGGATAGTTCTAAAGCTAATTTAGTTTATGGATTGTGTTAACTCATTACTAAATTCGTTTCACTATCAACAACATTATTTTACTTAGTATTGCTTATGTGGTATCTCAGGTAGTTCCAGATCGTTATATACCGTTTTTTTTTAACAATTTATTCTAGTTCTACGAAACAATAAATGTTTTTCACAATTTTTGCTAATTATGACCAAGTTTTACTTTAACTAACCATTTTTTATGTAACCAACATATGCATATAATAGCAAAGTGATTTTGCAAAGAAAAGTGCGATTTAAAGTAATTTTAAGAAACCTGCACAAAGTAGCTTAAAAAAAAATCTGTTTTCGTTCATCATCATCCAGCTATACTTGTCCACTGCTAGATATAAGCTTCCCGTAACAACTTCCATCCCCATCTGTCCCGTGCTGCTCTCATCCAATTGGGATGGATACGCTTAAGATCATCTGACCAGTAAGTGGGCAGTCTTCCTCTATTCCGCATCGTTACGCGGTCTCCACTCCGTCACCTTTCTTGTCGATCTGTCATCACTGACTCTGGCCAGGTGTCCCGCCCAATTTCTTTTAAGGTTGGAAATTCTCTCAATGGCGTCGGTTACTTCACTTCTTCCCTTCACAGATGTGTTGAGAACCTTGTCTCTCAGAGACAGACCCAGCATTGCTCTCACCATTCTGTGCTACTCTGATTTAGCTTTTGTTAGCTGTGCGTGGCTGTTAGGGTTAATGTTTCGGCCCAATATGTTAGTACAGGTAAGACGCACTGATTGAAGACTTTCCTTTTAAGGCAGATATGACATCGTTCAAAAAAATAGCGGTTGCAATAGCCTTGTCGATACATAAAATTAAGTCTTCGTGCGTATATCCTTCTTCCAGTTGTAGGCAGACCAGTATGTGGCTCATATCCTGGGGCTGACCACACGCACACAGCACATCGTAGTTCTCAGACATTCCCCACCTTAACAGATTTTTCTTGCACCTTGCCACTCCTGTCCTGATCCGATTTAGGGATTTCCTTACCGCGAAAGGGAGGTGTTTGCCTGGGGCCACTTATTCTCTTGGGGATTCCCGAGTAGTTAGCTGTTGGTCCACCTAGTGATACGGCTATTTTCTATGGACCCCTCGGGTGTGTGTGATCTTGCCATGAAGCTCTTCCTTGATCTTACAATTAGGCGTTGACCGGCTGGCTCGTGTTGGTGTAGAGGATGGCGAGCATCGGTTTTCTTGTTTCGTCCTTTCAGCATCCGTGGCTACGGCTCTTCGCACAGATGGCGGTGCCACGCCAATAAGTGGGTACAAACTATTAACTGGAGTTGGCTTTAGGCAGCCTGTCACGATTCTTGCTGTCTCGTTGATAGCGACGTCCACATGTTTCGCGTGATCTGAATCTGCCCAAACCGGTGCGGCGTATTCCGCAGTGGATACACCGAGCGCCATAGCCAAGCTTCTGAGCGTTTCTGGTTGAGCTCCCCATGCTGTGCCTGTGAGTTTTTGCAATATGTTATTACGCGCACTAACTTTGCCTTTAGTATTGATGCAGTGTTGTCTGAAGGACAGAGTCGGTCCAGGGTCACGTCCAGGTATCTCAGCGTCGGGCAATGCTCCAGTCGTTCGCTTCGCCAATGTAGATCGAGCTCCCGTCGTACTTCTTTGTTTTTCAGGTGGAAGGCGCAGGCCTGAGTCTTGCTGGGATTCGGCTTTAGGTGGTTTTTCTGATAATAGATTGCCAGTTCCTCAAGGGCGACCTCCAACTTCTCCTCCACCTCGGTAAACTCGGTGCCCTGGGCTGCCACAGCTGTATCATCGGCATAGATGAATTGCCTTATATTGTCAGAATTTGGCTGGTCGTTCGTGTACACGCTGTACAAGAGTGGGGACAGGACACTGCCTTGCGGCAGTACATTCTTCTGGACCCTCCATCTGCCATTCTTGTTTTGGAGTGAAACATAAAATCTCCAGTTCTGGAGGAATTGACCGATGACCATAGTGAGCCTATAGTCTTTTGCTGTCTCATAAAGCTTTCTTAACAGCCTCATGTGGTTGACAGTGTCATAAGCAGCTGTCAAATCGATGAACGCCACTCCAGTAATCTTCCTTTTTGAGTTAGGTTGAGGATTTGGCCACAGCATGATTTCCCTGGACGAAAGCTGGCCTGCTGTTCGATAATCTTGGCATTCAAAATCTCCGCTGTTCGGTTTAGAATCAGTCGTTCCAGCAGTTTGAAGAGTTGGCACAGAAGGGACACGGGCCTGAAGTTCTTAGGGTCAGTCGGTTCCTTGCCAGGTTTCAGTAACGCGACCACACGAGCCTTCCTCCATTCTTTGGGGATCTTCCGTTGCGTGACACATAAGTTGAACATATTAAGGAGCCATTGCAGGGTCTGTGGTCCAAAGTTCTTGATCTGTTCTGCCCTCAGATCGTCCACACCCGCCGCTCGGTTGAGTTTTATCCCTTTAATCCCAGCCACAAGATCAGTCATGGAAAAAGGGGCACCGAGGGAGTTGTTCTCATGCTCCAGGTCTCTGCTAATGCGCTCTTTGGACTTCTTGCTCTTTGTTTTACCATTTAGTAGCAGTTGGGTGACTACTTGATCTGAAGTGACTAGAATAAAGTTCCGAACTGGTTTAGTGGCGTCACCACTCAGTTTTTTTAGGGTCTTCCATGCCCGTCTGCTGTTGACTTTCATATCTAGGTTTTCTAGCATGTTACACCACTTGGCCGTTCGGTCCTCTGCCATTTTTGCCATCAGTATTTCTCCGGCCTCAGATATTTCCTCGGCAAAGGGGTTTGCGTCCTACAATTCTTGGTAGCGTGAAAAAAGGGGTTTCGCATCTCCTGATAGAGCAGGGATGTACTCGGTGCGACAGCTCCTAGGAATGTTTTTTCTTGAGGCCTTTCCATACAATTTTAAGAATACTTCGTACATCTCTGGCTGACGAGCGATTCTCGCTATCTCTACATCGAGGTCTTTGCTGAACTTGTTCCAATTAGCCTTCCTGAAATTAAAGCGTCTTTTAAAGGGTACATCCTCTGGTTTTACCACGGCGCTGATGGAACATATTAACGGTCTATGTTGGGTTCGCGGTATTGGTTCACCGATGCTCTTTTCGCATTGTGCCGCCACCCTTGTACTCACGAAGATGTTGTCGGGGTTATACCCTCGTTTCCAGCGGCCACTGTGGAAGGAGGGTGGGAGTTTGGGATCGTGTATTATCTGCAGTTCGTTGGTTTCGGCCCACTTTTCGAGCTCTGCCCCATTCTCATCCGTTTCACTGTAGCCCCAGGCCAAGCTTTTGCAGTTGAAGTCGCCGATGACAAATTTGATGTCCTGCTGGCGGAAATAGTTCGGGTTTGAGAATTTGAACTTGACATCCGGGAGTTTTTACACTGACGTCACTAAAAAATTTGAAGTACGGATGGTCAGCAGCTCGATATTATCTAAATCTGTCATGGAGGTGGAGATGACGTCAACACCAGGCTTGACAAAAATAGCGCTCCCAAACTGATCATGTGGTCTCTCAACAACCATCCCCATGTCAGCCACCCTTGGTCTGTTCCGCGTGATGCCTCGGTGGGTCTCCTGTACCAGAAGCACGTCACATTCTGTTTGCTTGCACATGTCCGCCAATAAAACTTCCTTAAGACTAGAAATTCTTTCAATAGTAATTGAAATCGTAACCAAGAATGACCTGGAGAAAGGCCTCCTTGGCAGGCTTGTTGTAACGACATTGTTCATTTTCGTTTATCGTAGATCCGGTGTTAGAAGAATTAGCCGTTGAACACGTTCAACGTTCCCAGGGTACGCCCGATTGTGGTTCTCATGCGAGACAGCGCAATCTTCGGGGAGGCTTCTTCTGTGTACCCCTTAAGGCAGATGGGAATGTCGGATCTTAGGATATAGCCTAGCTTTCCGAAGGCTGCCCAAGCTAGTTCAATTCTTCTTGACAACTCACCAGTTTGTTTGTCTCTGCTCAAGGGAATCTCGTGACCCAGATACTTGCACGAGTATACTTGTTCTATTTTTGAGTTGTTGGGAGTTAGATTTGTGATTGCAATTAAATTAGTCATGACCATAGTTTTGCTGGCGTTGACACTTAGGCCCACCTTCTTGCAGGCTAACTCTAGCTTATGTAGCATCGTTTGTGCCTCACCAAAGCAATCTGTTATTAATATTATGTAATCAGCGCAGCCTAGATGGTTAAGTTTTTCGCCATTGATGTTGATTCCGAAGTTCTCGATGCAAACACTTTTAAACATGTATTCTAGGAGGGTTGAAAATAGTCGGCACGAGTGGTGTAGTTGTGACACTCGTGGTCTCATGTTAGAGCGCTAACTAACAAGTCTGGAGGTCCCGAGTTCTATCCCCAGTGTCGGCCGCATTTGTACCAGAAGACAAATGTGTAATTAATTAGCGCAATTTATTATAACATCTAGGTTTCTAGGTCAATAAGTGAAAAATGTGGGCAAAATACAATAGGCCACTAGGCCGTAGTGTTTGAAGGGTTAACACCCGGTATCCACATTGGATCAAACTTAAAAAAAAAATAAAGGGTTGTAAATAACTTGAGGGAAATAACATCTCCCTGTCGCACGCCTCGCCCTATCTTGAAGTCAGGAGTGTCTTCATGTAGCCTTATGCAGGTGGTTGCATTTTAATACACGTGTTTAATGATGTTTGTATATCGGTAGTCAACTCTGCAACAGCGAGAGCTTTAAACATTGCGGTGTGGTTGATCGTGTCGAATGTCTGTTCGTAGTCGATGAAGACAAGCACCAGGGGCTTGTTGTACTCTATGAACTTTTCGATGAGAATCTTGATGGAGATGGTCATTAACACCGTAGTCGTTTTCGTTAATGATCCAAAAATTTCCGTGTTTTTTGATGATTGTGCGAATTTAGATTAGCATCTACAAGGTACTAGAGCTTCAACAGATGAAGTGATTTGCGAAACTGGGTTAGAGATAAAGTGAATATGAACGAATCGAAGATGAAAGATTACCGGTTACAAAACGATTTAATGAAACTGTTGCTCCGTCATTCTGTCGATTTATTCATTTTATTGAGAACTTTTAGTATGCTAAATAGGAGTCTTGTCCATCTAGTCTTGTCTGTCTAGTCTTGTCTGTCAGGTCTTGACCGTCTAGTCTCGTCTAAATAGACTCGTCTGTCTAGTTTTGTCTGTCTAATATTGCCTGTCTAGTCTTGTCTGTCTAGTCTTGTCTGTCTAAACTCGTCTGTCTAGTCTTGTCTGTCTAGTCTTGTCTGTCTAGTCTTGTCTGTCTAGTCTTGTCTGTATAGTCTTGTCTGTCTAGTCTTGTCTGTCTAGTCTTGTCTGTCTAGTCTTGTCTGTCTAGTCTTGTCTGTCTAGTCTTGTCTGTCTAGTCTTGTCTGTCTAGTCTTCTCTGTCTAGTCTTGTCTGTCTAGTCTTGTCTGTCTAGACTTGTCTGTCTAGTCTTGTCTGTCTAGTCTTGTCTGTCTAGTCTTGTCTGTCTAGTCTTGTCTGTCTAGTCTTGTCTGTCTAGTCTTGCCTGTCTAGTCTTTTCTGTCTAGTCTTGTCTGTCTAGTCTTGTCTGTCTAGTCTTGTCTATCTAGTCTTGTCTGTCTAGTCTTGTCTGTCTAGTCTGTCTAGTCTTGTCTGTCTTGTCTTGTCTATCTAGTCTTGTCTGTCTAGTCTTGTCTGTCTAGTCTTGTCTGTCTAGTCTTGTCTATCTAGACTTGTTTGTCTAGTTTTGTCTGTCTAGTCTTGTCTGTCTAGTCTTGTCTGTCTAGTCTTGTATGTCTAGTCTTGTCTATCTAGTCTTGTCTATCTAGTCGTGTCTGTCTAGTCTTGTCTGTCTAAAATTGCCTGTCTAGTCTTGTCTGTCTAGTCTCGTCTGTCTAGTCTTGTCTGTCTAGTCTTGTCTGTCTAGTCTTGTCTGTCTAGTCTTGTCTGTCTAGTCTTGTCTGTCTAGTCTTGTCTGTCTAGTCTTGTCTGTCTAGTCTTGTCTGTCTAGTCTTGTCTGTCTAGTCTTGTCTGTCTAGTCTTGTCTGTCTAGTCTTGTCTGTCTAGTCTTGTCTGTCTAGTCTTGTCTGTCTAGTCTTGTCTGTCTAGTCTTGTCTGTCTAGTCTTGTCTGTCTAGTCTTGTCTGTCTAGTCTTGTCTGTCTAGTCTTGTCTGTCTAGTCTTGTCTGTCTAGTTTGGTCTGTCTAGTCTTGTCTGTCTAATATTGCCTGTCTAGTCTTGTCTGTCTAGTCTTGTCTGTCTAGTCTCGTCTGTCTAGTCTTGTCTGTCTAGTCTTGTCTGTCTAGTCTTGTCTGTCTAGTCTTGTCTGTCTAGTCTTGTCTGTCTAGTCTTGTCTGTCTAGTCTTGTCTGTCTAGTCTTGTCTGTCTAGTCTTGTCTGTCTAGTCTTGTCTGTCTAGTCTTGTCTGTCTAGTCTTGTCTGTCTAGTCTTGTCTGTCTAGTCTTGTCTTTCTAGTCTTGTCTGTCTAGTCTTGTCTGTCTAGTCTTGTCTGTCTAGTCTTGTTTGTCTAGTCTTGTCTGTCTAGTCTTGTCTGTCTAGTCTTGTCTGTCTAGTCTTGTCTGTCTAGTCTTGTCTGTCTAGTCTTGTCTGTCTAGTCTTGTCTTTCTAGTCTTGTCTGTCTAGTCTTGTCTGTCTAGTCTTGTTTGTCTAGTCTTGCCGGTATAGTCTTTTCGGCATCTCAAGCTTTCTAGCAAGACTATATATTTTCCAACAAACTTTCATATGCTGAATCAACTGATGAAAAAAAGTATTTGTTATAAACCATTCAAAAGCTGTCACATTGAAAAATCGCATAAAATCAAAATCTTCATTTAAATGTTTCTTACAATTTTTTTTTGCTAGGGGGATCGACGTCCTAAATAAATTTTCGTTGAGGCGAAACGATCAATGAATTGGCAATATACGAACGAGGAATCAAGAAAATCAGAAAGCATTCGCGAAAACTTTGATATTTATGGTTGTTTCAAACCCATCCAATATATAATGTTCTATTAAACACAGTCAACCTCTCTACTGTTAATTTTATTTCTAATTAAATCTTGAACACAAAATTATACAAAAAACATGCTGATTTTGTTACAATGCCAAGCTTATTGATAATTGTTAATTGAAAAATTGTTAATTGTTTATTGAAAATTGTTTTGAACTTTTTGAGAAGCCTCCAGCATTTTGAAACAACTTTCGAGAAGTAGAGTCAAAATACATTGCATTATTGTATTATTGTACAAGCGTTGTAGTATTGTACAAGCGTTGTAGTATTGTACAAGAACGTTAATTTGCATACTACAGTGAAAGCTCGAAAACTTCTTGGATTATTGCGATCTTATTTTATATAGACTTGGCTTTGCAGACCGATCTTCTTGGTTGAATCAAGATTACCAAAAAGCTTGTGTAATAAAGAGTAAAGTCCGTTGAACAACAAACGTTGAAAAATGATGTTATTGTAAGTTTTATATTTTTCTGCAAATAAATTTCATAGCTGCATTGCGGACATATATTAACTTGATCCGCGCAAATGATCACTTTATTTAATGAATTTTATTGAATGAATTTTAGATGTTTTTATTTCAAAGTTTCCTTCTATTATTCTAATTTTCTATTCGAAATTAAATAAAAAAGTATACCTATTCTTACACAATACTGATTTATATTTATTATAATGAGTATTGTGCTACCATAACCATTTGCTACAATTCTTATATTTATTATATTGAGTTCCGAAATCTGCGACTGTTTGTTCTCATTTAATTCATTAAAATATTGAATTCCGTAACAAGAAATTTTTCAATATTCTTCAGACATTCTTCGAATTTGTGTTTTGCTTTTTTAATACTTAATTTACTTTCTCGGAGTAAATTAAGTATTAACAAAGCAAAACACAAATATTAACATTCAAGATGGCCAAATCAGGAACGCGTAGAGGTAACAAGTTGATATTTGTATCAAATACTCGGGTCTACGGTCTCTTTCAGCTGTGAAAAAATCAAACTTGTAGGTCAACGCGATCAAAAGATATTGCCGTTTATGTCGCATATTTTGCGATTTCACAAGGGAATCAAAACCTATAGGGTACTTCCCGTTGACCTAGAATCATGAAATTTGGCAAGAAGCGGTGTCTTACAGCACATCTGAAAAATCTGAAATCGGAAAAATCTGAAAACCGTAAATATGTAGTTTAATTACAAGAAAAATGCGAATTTACTATTCGAAACTTATGAAAATACACAAATATGTGTTGCGTGGTATTGTCAGGCAGCAGAAGCATATGGGTTGCATACAGTTAGGTCCTCCTCGGTTAGGTCCGAAGGTTAAAAAGTATGTGTCGGCACCAAGCTGTTTATTCTGAATTTTCTTTGTTTATATTCGTTATGCATTTCATAACGTACGCTCTATATACATAATATATAGGGTATATATTATGTCTAAATTTTGCTTGTTTATAACCGACATGCGACATACTCAAGTAACGTAACATCCTGTATATATTATATTTCGTCTAATTTTTCTTTATATTCTACATATACTTAAATCACGTACGCCCTATATTTTTTGGTAGTCAATTGCCCAAAAGCAGTCAATTGAACAATTAAATGTTAAGAGTATCGAAATAGATCTAGAAATAGTTAATATATTAGTTTATATTAGATCTAGATATAGTTAGATCTTAATATACGTTAGTGAATAAGTGTAATATTAAAATAAAGTTTTCTTTTCATAAGTTTAAAAATATTCGCGTTATTTAAAAAAATACCCTGTATACCTTTATACAGGGTATATAGGTATACAGGCAAAATTGAGCAGTAAAAACAAATAGTGAAGTTTCAAAACCCCTAAACACTCTTGATAGTGAAATGGGGGATGTATGGTAATAAAATATAGGGTAGAATTCCATCGTACGACAGCAACATATTGAGGTTATGCTTGCAGCGGCACTGAGATGGTCGTGATTTCAGGAGGGCCACTTGTCAAGTGAATGTGCTTGCTACGTGCTCCACAAAAAAAGATACCTTACTTACAAGTTTGTACGGAACCCTCGGTACGCGAGTCACAACTCGCACTTGGCTGGGTTTTTTTATCATGTTCCAAAATATGTTTGTAAATGATGAATAATTACTTGAACAGTTATTGGAGACAAATTGGATACTTTTATTTTAATTCGAAATTGCGTTTATTTTAATATAAAATTTCGGGTATTTTGGTGCTAATTGTCTGAATAATATGCTGTTATCAAAATAATTGCATTTGCACAGATATTGAGATAAATTGCTCACTTTTAATCTAATGCTGAAATACATTTATTTCAATTCAAGGTTTCGGATATTTTAGTGCTAATTGCCTGAATAATTCGATGTTATCAATATAATAAAACTAACAAAATTATGATTTGGAATATAAACAGATATTAATTATTACATGTTTTCGAGATAACGTAAATTATCGTTAGCTGAAATTAGTAATGTTTATAATAGGTGATTAAGTCTTTCGTATTTAAAAATTATAAACATAGTCATATTAGGGGTTCAACCTCGGAATGAGAGATAATTAGCTGGAAACTCATATATATGTTACCGTGAATGACCGAAATTGGAGAATGTCGACTTTCACCGGTGAATGTCAACACATACCAAATACGTCGGTGAAAGATCGAATATTTCATTACTTGTTGTACATTCGGACCCTCACCGGTGTATGTCGACAATCACAGATACGCTTTGGTGGAGGTCCAAAATGGAGATGCCGACAGAGAGGCAACTGGCTCTCTCCAGCCAAATCCTTTCTTCTGCTGGGAGTCAATCAAGCTTTATCAGTCTTATGTTGCAATAAATAAGATTGGAATCACATAATTAAGTAATTTTTATTACCATTATTTTCATTTCTCATTTAGAATGTACTGTGGGTTTTAAATTATTGGTCACTCCTCTCAGAAGGAGTGGTGAAAGTTACGTCACCCTTGTGACATTTTATAACGACTGAATTACGGAGAAGAAAATATAAATCTCCGACTGTTCAACGTTCACCATTAGTGCATGGTGAATGTCGACATTCACCGGTGTAAGTCAGAAATACGGGTATTTAACAAATATTTCGAACATATACCAAGCGATTTTGTGAATGTTGACATTCACCGGTGAAATTCGACATTCCCCAAATTTCGTTCTTTCACCGTAACATGTATACATTTCCTTCCCTTAGTTACTTATGTTTTATAAATTTGTACCTAATTTTAGTTATTTTTAAATGAATTACTTTCATTCAAAGATTACATTATTTCCTGATTATTTTCCTTATTACATAAATAGCAAATCGTTTTTGTTTGGAAACAATATTCGGGTATTAGAAAAGTTTAGCTTGCGGACACAGCGAACCCAATATTTCACAAACTTTTTTTTGGCAATCGAATCTGTTGGCTTACGCTCCGAAAAATTTCACTCATTGCGAAATATGCCGCGCGTATTTGTGCGGAGCAAATCGTCTCCGACGCATTCTTCCGCGTCTGAGTTACCCGACACGACGCCGACGTTACGTAATCGGATGCCATACATATTTCACCCTTCATTAATTCTCACGACACACAAAAATAATGATATTGAAAATACGGTTTTATCCAAATATGTTACCTGCTACCAATATCTTCTCCTGTTGATTTTACCACATTCACGTTTTGTTAGTATTCCACTCATCTAATTTCGCAACAACCATCTTGCATAATCTCGCAAATAGCAAAATATACATCGGTCGCTAGAGTCTCGTTAGTTATGTAACGGAGTGGACCACGTGCAGGTGAGGTTGACATTTGGACAAGAGAGGTTGTGTGTTCGCGTCATTGTCCCGTTACCACTGCATTGTTCCACAACATTGAAAGGGTTGCACTTGAATGGAACCGTTTTAATAGACTTTGAGCGACCAAAAATTACATGGCAACGCATTATTATAGGTGACTTTAAAGATTACTCTGATACACCAAGGAATAGATTAATTTAAAACCGTTGTTTCTTAATGTTTAGTTTATATAAGCATGTACCATATAACCTATTGTCCGAAGGCCTGATCCGGTCCTCAAATTTATTTTATCCGGCTATCGTAACAATTTTTAAACTTGATTAAACCTCGCCCTTATTGAACTAGATTTGGTCATTTTATCTAGACCAGACTTGGTCATCAAGTTTTCATCTAAACTAGACTTTTAATAATCTAAGTTTAGTGTGTAGACAAGATTTGATATTCAAGGTTCCATCTACAGTAGGCTTTTAAAAATCTAATCTGAGTGTGTAGACTAGACTTGGTCATTAAAGTTTCATCTAAACTAGACTTTTAATAATCTTATCTGAGTATGTAGACTAGAGTTGGTCTTGAAGGCTTTATAGTCTAAATAAAGTCTTTTAATAATCTCATCTGATTATATAGACCAGATTTAGCTTTAGTCTTCAAGGTTTCATCTAGACCAGGGGTCTCCAAACTTTCCAGCCTTATGGCCATAAAGATTACTCCAGTAAGTTCCGAGGGCCAAAACCATATTATCATTGTTGCCGGTGGTAAAAAGTGAAATAGTCCACTGATGAAAAAAAAAGGCCGAAAAAGTACGCAACGTTTAAAAAAGGCTGCAAATCGGACTAAAGTCCGCAAAACGGCAACACGGCTGCATATTTTTAATTTTCCTGTCATTATCTGTAATTTCTAGATTAGTCGTAGAGTACGAGCCATGACGAGTAACGTGACACGACATCTGGTGGACACAAGCGGAAATAGGTAGTACCTTCTATCGCTAACAGATGGCGCTAATAGCACGTACAGAATAATCTCGTTGGTTCGAGAAAGTTCTGGTGTCTTCCACTCACTTCTAGGTGGCAGTAATTGGAATATATAAGAAGGCTAGTGGCGCAACCACAAGTCAGTTCCTATGACACTGTTGTGAAATAAAATAGTGCGTACCTCCTTAAAACGTGTTTGTGCGTGTTTAAGTTTAAGACATCTTTTTAACAGTATTTTGATTTGAATTGTTGCTTTTGTGTGTGATTTAGTAGTATGGAAAAGAAGCGAAAAATTGATAGTGAATGCAGAAAATTCAAAGATCAGTGGAACATTCAGTATTTCGTAATTGAGTCCAGTAACAAGGCGCTATGTTTGATTTGCAATGAAAGCATAGCCGTTCTCAAGGAATATAACATTAAACGTCATTATTAAACAAAACATTTTCAAAATTACTCAAAATATACAGGAAGTTTGCGGATAGAAAAATTCGAAACTAATCTTCATTTACAAAACTCAAAACTGAACAAGAGGCTGCAACTCGTGCCAGCTTTCGTGTGGCTCTTGAAATTGCAAAACGTGGAAAACCATTCACCGATGGAGAAATGATCAAAGAATGCATAATTGCAGTAGCCGAAGAAATGTGCCCTGAAAAGATAAATTTATTTAAAACTGTCAGTATGTCAGCAAACACTGTGGCTCGAAGGGTAGAAAACATCGCTGAAAATATATCCTCTCAACTGTTCGACAAAAATGGACATGTTGAGTGGTTTTCTTTGGCCTTGGATGAGTCAACGGACGTGTCAGATACTGCTCAGGTGTTGATTTATATTCGAGGAGTAGATAAAAGCTATGAAGTGCATGATGAACTTCTTGATATGTATAGTATTCATGGCACAACTACTGGTACAGATATTTTTAAAGGAGTTGAAATGGCCATTAATCAAAAGAACCTTCGATGGAAAAACTTGAAATGTATTACAACTGATGGAGGCAAAAACATGAGTGGGAAAGATAAAGGAGTGGTCGCTCTTGTGTCAAAGGCTGTAGAAAATGACGGTGGTTCAAAACCATTAGTCTTACATTGTATCATTCATCAACAGTCTGAAGTTCTGAAACCAGTCATATCAACTGTTAATTTTATCAGATCTTTTGGGCTGAATCACCGACAATTCCGACAATTTATTGAAGAGATTGGAGAAAATGACTTACCTTATCATACTGCCGTACGTTGGCTTAGTTGTGGGAAAGTCCTTCAGCGCTTTTTTGATTTTTTTTTTAATGAAAAGCATCGCCCTCTTACTGAATTACAAAACAACGCATGGCTGTGGAAGTTAGCATTCTATGTTGATTTGACAAAACATGTGAACGAACTGAATTTGAGATTGCAAGGAGAAAACCAGCATCTTCCTGATTTATACGCTAATATCAAATCATTCCGGAAGAAATTGATACTGTTTCAATCACAACTACGAAGTAAATGTTTTTCACATTTTAAAACATGTGAAATATTCAGCCACACCACTGAGACTGAGTTTCCTATTGATTTTGCAATCGAAACTTTGAGTTCTTTGAAAATAAATTTTGATACTCGTTTCTCGGACTTTGATGCCATTGCGAATCAAATTAAGATTTTTCAGAATCCTTTTGATACTGACATTGAAACCCTAGCCCCGGAACTTCAAATGGAAATGATTGATCTACAGTGCAGTGATATAATTAAGAACAAATATCAAAACTCATCTTTGTTGGAATTTTATAAGAGTCTTCCACTGACACAATTTGATAATTTGCATAAATTTGCTCGTGGGCTGTTTTCTGTTTTTGGTACTACTTATTTGTGTGAGAAGAAACCTTCTCCAAAATGAAGTACACAAAAAATGTTTACAGATCTAAATTAACTGATGAGCATCTTAAATCTCTTTTAATAATTGGTACAAGTAAAATTAGTCCACAACTACAAACTATTGTCAGTGGAATCTCAATCTCAATTACATAAATCTCATTAGTATTTCATAAAATGTATAAAATGTTAGTTGGATTAATTTCAATAATTTGTTAGTTATTATATACTGAAGTTAAATTTTCTGCATATTATACATGTCTTTACTCATTACAATTCTGTGTTTCTTTATCCAACTTATCACAAAAACAATAACAATAAGCCTACAACAATGTTATGAGTAGTTAGCCCATGACCATATCAATGTAGATGTCATATTAATAATTATTCAACATAAAATTAGAATACTTCAGTAAACTAAATTTAATTTGCTTTAAAAAATATGTTCTCTAAAAGGAGTTTTCAAGTATGCTAGCTCTCCGCGGGCCGGACAAAATCTGGCCGCGGGCCGGATGTGGCCCTCGGGCCGTAGTTTGGAGACCCCTGATCTAGACTAAACTTTTAATAATCTAGTCTGATTGTGTAGACTGCCACAACCTACCTACCAAACCCAACTTGTGTTGGTCCTCAAGGTTCCATTTGGACTAGTCTTTAAATATTCTTAACTGAATGTGTACATTAGACTTGGTTTTCAAGGTTCCATCTAGACTAGACTTTTAATAAGCTAAGTCTATAGACTCAGATTAGTCTATGGACTAGACTTTCAAGATCTTAGTCTAATTGTTTAGATTATACTTGTTCTTCAAACTTTCATCTAGAATATACTAGAATAATCTAATCTGAGTATATAGACTAGATTTAATATTCGAGGTTTCATCTAAACTGGACTTTTAATATTCTTTCTTCTTCTTCTGTCGCTAAATCCTAATTTGAGTCCTGGCCTTCTCTAGTTTCCTCCTCCATTCCTCCCTTTCCCGGGCTACTTCCTTCCATCTTCCTAGTTTAATGATTTGTCTGGCGTCCTGGTCTACTTCATCCGCCCATCTTTTTCTTGGTCTTCCTATCGGCCTTTTCTCCTCCATTCGGTCGTTCCGGATTATTTTGGGCACTCTACCATATGGCATTCTTATAATGTGGCCTGCTCACGGGAGGCGCTGCAGTTTCACATATATCGACACTGGTTGGTCTTTAATGGTCCGATATACTTTTTCTTCTTCTGTTGTATCGCCTCCTATATTCTTCATTTTCCCGTACTGGTCCTAGGATCCTCCTTAATGTTTTCCTCTCGAACGCGTCGATTTTTGCTTCGTTCTTTACGGTAAGAATTTACGGTAAGGATCCACACTTCATAAGAACAAACGCGGAGTTAGTACAATTGTACCAGGGAGATATTGTGAGAGAAGCAAAATCACAAAGATTTAGATGGGCAGGACACATATGCTGAGCACCGGATGACAGAATGCTGAAAATAGCGTGGCAGGAGGCGCCGACGAGCAGAAGACTACCGGGAAGACCTAGAATGAGATGGATAGACAATGTTCTATCGGATATGCAGAAGATGGGCATCGAAAATCAACAGGAAGCAATGCTATATAGAAGAAGTTGGCAAATCGTGCTTGCAGCCAAAACCCACATAGGGTTGTAGTGCTACTTGAAGAGGAAGGATCCACACTTCGCAGCCGTACCTGTGTATTGATCGAATGGTTGTTTTGTATACCTTAATTTTTGTGTCTCTGTGTATCACATTGGACTTGAGGACATTTCCAATGAGAAATTCGCTTTATTTGCCATTATCACTCTGGCTCTAATTTTCGAGTCTTCCAGGCCTTTGCTATTGATATTTGCGCCCAGATACTTCAAGTCGTCCACTTGTTCCAAGTTGTCTGGTGTTTGTATTCTTGGTGTACCCGTTCTACTTTGCACTAGCGTCTTTGTTTTGTTGATGTTAATTTGGAGGCTGATTGTCTGGGCTGCTGATTTTAGTGCTGCATAAGCTTCCTCCGTTGCTTGTTTTGTGTGTACCATTAATTTTGTGTGTACGTCTTTTCCCTCTCGAACGCGTCGATTTTGGCTTCGTTCTTTACGGTGAGGATCCACACTTCGCAGACGTACGTGAGTATTGATCGAATTATTGTTTTATAAACCTTAATTTTTGTATCTCTGTGTATCAAACATTGGACTTGAGTACATTCGCCAATGATAAATTCGCTTTATTTGCCATCATCACTCTGGCTCTAATTTCCGCGTCTTCCAGGCCTTTGCTATTGATATTTGCGCCCAGATACTTCAAGTCGTCCACTTGTTCCAAGTTGTCTGGTGTTTGTATTCTTGGTGTACCCGTTCCGTATGCCGTGTACCGTACTTTGCACTAGCGTCTTTGTTTGTAGATGTTGATTTGGTGGCCTATTGTTTGGGCTGCTGATTTTAGTGCTGCATAAGCTTCCTTCATGGCTCGTTTTGTATGTCCCATTGTTTCAAGTTCATCCGCGTATGCTGCGAGTTGTACGGATTTGTTTATTAGCGAGTTGTCTCTCCCTATTCCAGTCTTTCTTATAACTTGCTCCAGGGCGGGGTTGAACAGCGTCGGTGCCAACCCCTCGCCTTGTTTCAGCCCTTGTCCACATCTAAAGCTTTCCGATAAATTTCCCTGCACCCACACCTGTGCGGTTCTGAGATGGTGAGTTGGACAAGTCTTATCAGATTTTCTGGTATGCCCATTTCTGTTAGTATCACGTATAGCTCGTATCTGTTTATGGGGTCGTATACTTATTTAAAATCGACGAACACATTGTATACGTCGATATGGTGTTCCCAGGCTTGTTGAGAGTACGTTTGACGTTGTGTATTTGATCTACTATCTTCCAGGTCTAAAACTTGCTTGCTACTCTCCTATTATCTCTCTCTAGTTGTTTACTTCATTGGTTGAAGTGTCGTGATCTTATGTATATCAGTCATGTTATGGTGATTGTGATTTCTCTTCATTTATCTCTGTCTGTAATGCACCTCATGTTGTCCTGCAGTGAATTTCCTGTGAAGTGCTTCATTTGGTCCATCCATCGCTTCGGAGATCGCCCAGTAGGTCTCGTGCCTTCGATTTTTTCACTGTATCACAAGTTTTTCCAAATTGTCATCCCTTCCACATGTCCAAAAAAATGAGAATTCGTTGTCTTGCGATGGTTGACAGTCTTACATTAATTTGCAGTTCTACTAATATTGATACGTTGGTTCTGTGAGCAGTCCAGGGAATTCTTAAAAGCCTTCTCCAGACCCAGATTTCAAAATTGTCCTGTTTATCAATGTCTGTGGCCTTCAAGGTCCAAGTTTCTGCCGCATATAATGCTATTGGCAATACAAGAGTTTCGACAAGTTTGCGTTTTGTTTTAGTTATTATTTGTTTGTCCTTCCAGATTTTATGCAGCTTTGTCATAACAGTTTTGGCAAGAGCGATTCTCCTTTTGATTTCGATATATGAAATTCCGTCTCTGTTCATGTTAGCACCCAGATAATTAATTTCTTCTACCATTTCTATATCGATTATGGTCGGCGCTCTGTGTATTCTGTTGGTGCGATCTATTACCATTAACTTAGTTTTTTGCCGATTTAGTTTTAACCCATAGTCCAGGCTTACTCCTTCCACTCTTTCAACAAGTTTAGCTTTTAATAATTTTCAATAAGTTTCATCTTTATTTTTTACTCTCTTTACTCTTTCACTCTCCTATTATATTTGAGGCAAAATGCTTAAGTCTGTTGTTAATTATGGTCGTGAATATTTTGTATCCGCTGCACACCACCTCGTCTGTGGTTTGAGCATATCATCCTATCGCCTTTCTTGTATATCGGGCATATTATGCTCGCGTTCCATTCTTGTGAGATCTGTCCCTTCTTCCATATTTCCATTAGGAGATGGTTAAATAGCATCATGCTAGCTTTTCGCCGCCTTGTTTCAGTATTTTGCTTTGTATTTCGTCGAGGCCTGCAGATTTGTTAGCCTTTAGCGTGTCGATTGCTTTTACAACTTCTTCTATAGTTGGTACCATCGTGTGTTCACTGTCTTCCTCCATTGGCAGTATCTCTGCTTGTCTTAATGGTGCTACAGGAGCTATAGTTTGCGGTCTATTATCCGTAGTGCTGGGATTTAGCTACTTTCCGAAGTATTTTTTCCAGGTGTCCTCTATCTCGCGTTGGTCACTTATGATTTTTCCCGTTTTGTCTATGCATAAAGTTGTTTGGGGTTTGAAACCTTCCCTTCTCTGCTTGAGGTATTTTTACTCATCTCTAGCATTGTATGCACGAAAATCATTTTCCATATTTAGAATTTGTTTTCGAATTTGCGCTTCTTTTGTCTGCAGAGCTTCTCCGATTTTTGTCGTGCTCGTTTGAATACCTCCCTTCGTTCACTTGTTTCTATTTGAAGCAATGTTTTATAGGCGTTGTTTCTTTGTTCAACGCTTTCTCTACGTTCATCGTTATACCATTCATATCCCTTTTGCTTATTCTGCCTAATTCCTAGTACTTCCTGTGCCGAGTTCTTTACTATGTTCTTCACCGTGTTCCACATAGACTCAATATCTCTTCCTTCCTCTACATTCATATTTCTTATTTTTTCATCTATGCTCGTTTTTAGTTTGTGATTGTTTGCTTCTATTCGTAACGCCTCGATATTTAGCCTCCCTGGTCTCTTAGACTTGGCGCGTGCTTCCGTTCTGATTCGGCATTAATATTTAATGCGTACTAGTGAGTAGTCTGAGCCACAACCGGCCCCTCTCTGTGTTCTTACGTCAAGCATATTTGTGGCCCATCGTCTGTTAATTAATATATGCTCAATTTGATTTTTATGTTACCATCTAGGGAGCTCCATGTTTCCTGGTGTATGTCTCGATGTGAAAACAGAGTTGAGCTGATTACCATGTTCCTGCTTGTTGTGAAGTCTATTAACAGCTCTCCATTCTTGTTGGTTAATGCATGCAGACTATGGTTTCCAGTTGTTCCTCTTTACTCTATTTCTGTTCCGATTATGGCGTTCATATCCCCTAATAGTATATTACGTAATGAGAGTTGTAAGAAGCTTATTACGTGCGAGCGAAACATTCCGCGAGTACGTAATTGCCTTACAACTCGAATTATGTAGTATATTTTATCTACGACCACACTAATTTGTTTCTATTTATTAACAAAAATATGTTTTATGTAACTGATATAGTGATTCATCGATACAGGCAACGTCGATGTACGCAATGTCAATGTCAAATGAAATTTTTGTAGCAATATCATTTTGACTTTTCATGGAGCAGTCTATATAAGAAAAGAATCCTTCTGCTACTGCAGACGAACGCCAGACACCATGCCTTTTATTGACAATAAATCACCACCGGAATCCACAAGAAGGGTGGCTGAAGAATGTCCTGTATAAAGATTTAGGAAAGATATAGGAATAGAGCCAATTTTATTTATTTCAACACATTGCTTATCACATGGCTGATCATCCATCCGGTCCATTTTTTGTGGACGTAGGTTAATATTTTTTGCAGGTTTGGTAAAATTTCTTTAGGTACCACAAAACATCTTTGAGTTTTGTTTTAGAATCAGGAATTTTAACGATCAGAGACTCCCGTGGTCTTCTATATGGCAGGGTTTGATATTTCGTGGTTCTTGTTTTCTGCAAGCACCACTAATGCTAATGATAAGAATAACCTAAAATTATATATAAAAATATGTCGTTATGCCCATTAGAGAGCATTATAAGAAAAAAAGAGTAATTAATACCTTCATCAATCAATATTTGTTATCCGGCGAATTATTGAGGAAACTGTTAATTTCTTGAATGGTTAAAATTTTTGACTTTTTGCTTTTAAGATTTCATCAGATTTTCTCTTTAGTAAAGCTATTAACTTTCAATGTTTTGAAATGTCGATGTCGTGTTTTATATTAATTGTTGTTCGAACCAATTGCCCAAAGTGAAGATGGTTTCATTGTTTGAGATAACTCATTAAAGTATGATAATACAACATGCTTCATTCTCTAGTCCATAAATTTTCTCTCTCTCTCTCTCTCTCTCTCTATATATATATATATATATATATATATATATATATATATATATATATATTATGGACAGCTTGTTTCGTTTTTTCAACAATTTCGGACGGAGTAGCATTTTCTAATTTTTCGCTATCACTGGACAATATTTTAATTGAAAAAATATATAGTGTTTAGTATTTGTTTAACGTTTAATATTTTTTTGAGAAATAACGGAATGTATTGGGTTGCCTATATTAAACGACAGTAGCAGCTCTCAACCAATCAACGAATCGTAAACCAAACGCACTAGTGTGTTATTGAATAATTAAATAACATTAATCGCGGACTGTTACATACGTGTCTTGTAAGATTTATTTACATAATCCACGAACTGTACAATATTGGGCAATTATAATAGTGGTCGTAGATAAAATAATTTTAACATTACTAGATGGCGAAGAGTCATAAACTCTTTCTAGCTCATGATAGAAACTTAACTTTATGTCATCGTCTTGCTCCTCCGTGGGGCAATGTACATTGATGATCGTTGCATTCGTGTGACGTGTATGGATTCGTAGTTTACATATTTTTTCTTTGACAGGTTATGATGAATGTTACTCCCAGTTCCTTGTTCCCATCTGTTTTTCCACTATAACATATCGTCTATAATTTGTAGTCTCTGATACCTTTGCCTATCCATCTGGTCTCTTGGACGGTTGTAATTGTTGGTCGAATTTGTTGATTTATTCTAAGAGCGCTCTTTGTCCTCCTGATTTATTGAGCGTTCGTACATTCCAGGTTCCAAAAGAAAAATCTTGTCCGTTTGCTGATGTCGTTTTTTAGGTTATGGTTAGTTCTCTTCCGCGGTGTTGTTAAGGGTTTCGTAGTGTTTTTTTTTTTTCCAGGGGCGGGTTACTCGCCCACCGCCCAACCTCTTTTACTCGGGCTTGGGACCAGCTGTCTCGCAGGATTAGTAACTCAATCCACCAATCCTCCTCAGCAGGCAGAGTTAGACTTTTAATAATCGGTTTTAATAGTAATAATCTACTCGTAGGCCTCGAGTTAGACCTCGGAGGATTAGCTACTCAATCCACCAATCCTCCTCAACAGGCAGAGTTAGACTTTTAATAATCAGCTTTAATATTAATAATCTACTCGTCGGCATCGAGTTAGAGCGTCTACAGAGTTAGAGCGTTAACTAACAAACCTGGGTCTCGGGTTCAATCCCGGGAGTGATTGTCGGCCGCATTTGTACCAGAAGACAAATGTGGAATTCGTTGATGCCAAGTATAATAACACCTAGGCTTCTGGGCCTATAAAGTGAAAAATGTGGGCAAAATACATAAGTCCACTAGGCCGCAGTGTCTGAAGGGTTAATAACCAAACTTTGGTGATAAATTGGACCAAACTTGTAAAAATTAAATACATAAATTAAATACATAAAATTGTATCAATTGTACCTGCATACCCAGAAGACCCACATACCCAGAAGAATGTATATGAGACAGTGTAAAGAGAAACGGGGGGTGCAAATTGGGTGTGGTTGGCCCAATTTTTCCTTACACTGTCCCCGTTTCGTTTTTCACTGTCTCATATACATTCGAAATCCGGCCCGCGGTTTGATGTGATATCAGTTTTCCGGCCAGCGGTCTTGTCTAATAATAAGTTGCTCATGCCTGGTCTATATGGTGGTTTACTTATATTGATATAGACTCAAACAACTATAGTATCTTCTTCTTCTTCTTAGGACGTCGTCTCCCTAACGAAGGTTGGCGATCCAACTTGCTATAATGGTGCGTGAAACCGTACCTCTGAAAATCTCTATAGATGACCATCCGAAGCATCGATGGAGATCCTTTAGCAATGAGTTCTGCTGTCTGCCCACAGATTGTTTGCCCTCGATCTTTCCTTCGATGAGGAGTCGGAGGAACTCGTACCGCTCCCCTCCCATAACGTGTCCGATGTATTGGGGCTTTCGTTCTTTGATGGTTGTCAGCAGTTCCTTACCTTCACCTATTCTCCTTAATACTTCGTCGTTGGTTATCCTGTCTACCCAGGATATACGCAGTATACGGCGTCAATGCGGCTCTCCATTGATTGGTAGAATGTCCAGCTCTCTGAGCCATAGTGTAGCACTGGGAAGATATAACAGCGCAATATGCGTATGCGGAGCTGTAGGTTTAGGTCTCTACTGGTAAAGAGGTTCTTCATGGAGATGAATGTCCTTCTGGCCTGTTCTATCCTTGATCTGATTTCCATTTTGGGGTCACTGTTCTCGTTGACTAGGGCTCCAAGATATTTAATGGACGGCACTTGTTCCACAACCTGGTTGTTAATTTGGAGGGTCGTCCGTCTTGGTGCCTTGGAGAACACAACCACCTTGGTCTTGGCAACGTTTATGTGTAGACGTTACTGTGTGCTATGTTCTACTATAAGATCCATCATATTCTGCAGATGTGGGAGGCTGTCGGCGACCACGACCGTATCGTCGGCGAATCGTATGTTATTAATAAGGTTGATTTTAACGCTCTCTTTCACATTCTTCAGTGCCTCCCGGAACACTGCCTCCGACTATATATTATAGAGGAGAGGGACAGGACACACCCCTGTCTAATACCTCTTCTGATTTCTGTTTCTTCGGATGTTATGCCCTCTATCCTAATCTCTGCAGTTTGAAGCCAGTATAGCTGCGTGATGATATTCAGCTCTCCCGTATCGACTCCGGTGTCTTTTAGGATCTCAATGAGCTTCTGGTGCGAGACACAGTCGAAAGGTTTTCGGTAGTCAATAAAGCAGGCATATATATCAACATTCATGTCTCTGCATCGCTGCGTGAGAACGTTGATAGAGAAGACAGCTTCGCGCGTGCCCACTCCGTTCTTAAATCCAAATTGCGTTTCTCCAGCCTGTCCCTCACATCTGGCCTATATGTGAGTGTGGACGATGCGGAGAAATACCTTGAGAACGTGAGACATAAGGCTTATCATTCGGTGGTCGTCGCATTGAGAAGTGTTTTTTTTGGCAGAGCGATGAACGTCGACCTCAGCCAGTCTGTTGGTATATTTCCAGTTTCATATATTGAGTTGAACAACAATGTGAGAAGTTTTAGGCCCCTATCATCTGCATTGACGATCAATTTTAATGTTTCCGCGTGAATATTGTCTGGTCCTACAGCCTTGTCATTTTGCTGAAGTTTTATAGTACGTATCACTCCCTCTGTCGTGATAACAGGGCTGGGCTCGTTGATATCATCATAGTCTCTAGGTGGTTGGTGGGGTCGTGCGTCATTGAGGAGGGCCTCAACATACTCCTTCCATCTTTTACGCTTTTCCTCAACGTTCGTTAAGATCTTGTTGTTAGTGTCTTTCAAAATACCGTGGATCTGCTTGCGTTGTGTGTTTGTGAATTCCTTGATCTTTTTGTGGAGATTATACGAGTCGTGCTTTTTCTCTAGTGTCTCCATTTTTCAGCTAGCCATCCTTCCTTTGCTTTTCGACATTCTGATCTCATCGCCCTGTTCAGCTCCCTGTACCGGTTATTGTCTGTGGCTTTGTATTTCCTTCTCACGTTCATAAGTTGGAGATTTTCTTCTGTCATCACTGTTGCTTTTTAGAGGCTTGTGTATATCCATTGTCCCCTCCTGGGTTTCCAAAAGTGCCTTCTTCATGACAGTCCACCGAGGCTCTACGTCGTCGTCACTGCAATAGTTAGTTGTTTGTAGAAGCGCCTCGAGATTCTGGGATGCTCTGGCTCGTGTTGCGGGATCAAGAAGTCTTCTTACATCGAATCGCTTAGGTTTATTTGGACGAAGCTGTAGAATTATTACTACGGGGTTGAGGTCGCTGTTGACGTCGGCGCCAGGGTATGTTGTTGTTGATTTGACAAACTTCATGAAATGGCTCTTGATGAGAACGAAATCTATTTGATTTCTCACTATGTGGTTATCAAGATCGGCTGGGAATTTCCAAGTGTATAGACGTCTAGGATGTTGTTTGAAAAAAGTGTTGGCAGCAGAGAGGCTCTGTACAAAATTGCACTGTACGATCACCTCTAGTGTTGCGTGTTCCCGCACCATGATCTTCGCAGACCTTGCCATCAGCACCCTTCCCGATTTTGGCGTTAAAGTCACCAAGAACAGTTGTTATCTCCCCTTGTTTTGTTGTTTTCATAGCTTCTTCTAAAGCGGAGTAGAACTCCTCAACCACCTCATCGGGTTTGTCCCCTGTTGCTTGAATTACGATCATAACTCTATCAGTAGTGAGGAGTCTCAAAAGCATAACTCGATCTCCGAGTGGGATAAAATCAATTACCGATTTTTCTAGTTCAGAGGAGATGAGTATAGCTACGCCGTGCTGGTGTTTGGGTCATCGCCACCACAGTAGTAGAGAACGCCATTTTTAGTTCTGTGATTCCCAGTGCCTGGCCAACGTACCTCGCTTAGACCCAAGATCTTGATCCTTGGTCAAACATTTCTACATCTACATTGGCGAGTTTTCCTGCCATACATAGACTACGTATATTCCACGTTGCAATTCTGGTTTCTTTTCTATAGATTTGTAGTTTATTAGTTTTCATAGACTTCGCACCATCTCCCCACTTAAGGAGTGCCTCGGCCATGTTCAGGGTCATGCCTCATGCCAGGGTCATGTTTATATTTGTTTCAGCCATGTTGAATAAATGGAAAGATAGTGTAGTGGGACTTCCGTTTCTCTTCTGCACCGCAGTGTGGAAGTCGTTGAAACTGCTACAGTGGCGCCTCCCACTTCGTTTGTGACGCTATGTGTGAAGTACATCTTCGATACCGCCACATGGTACTATTACTGCTGCCCAGTAAGATATTTTCACCATATCTGGCTATCCTCACTTAGTTTAGCCTGCAGGTCGATGCAGTTGCCCGAGGTGTGGCACGAGGAGCCATAAGTGAGAATTGGGTGCCCTGTGAGGACCAGTCATCGTCAACCGCTAACCGGGTATTCCGTTAAGCGCGACTGTCTTCGATGAAAGATGCTACCTATACAGCACAACCCCAACACCCCTAACTATAGTATAGTTAGTTGATATATAATTTAATTAACTTGGAAAAATAAAATCTTTTTTCAATTTAAAATAACTTTGTAGGCTATAAATTGTTTATGCGATAAACTATCCCGGCGGTAAACTGTTGGCGATTAATTGCTAGCGATAAACTTTCCTAGACTCAGCAACAATACGCTTCAATTCTACGAAAACTTTTTTACTCAAAAAGCTAATTTAGCATCAACAAAACTCTTCCTTTGTTTAATACATTATCCGTTCATCACTTAATCGCATTATTAAAACAAACTCACTTATATCTAACAGATTCAATTTTAATTCGTTTCAGTTGAACACGGACTGGGCCCAAGTAGAAGTGATCGATTTAATTAACGATGGCTCCGGTCTAGCGTTCGGAATTATCGGAGGTCGCAGCACCGGAGTCGTCGTGAAGACCATTGTTCCGGGCGGAGTGGCGGACAGAGTAAGTCAACAGTGTGTATAATTCCGCGCGGCGCTCAATGCTGAATCCGTTTTAACAGGATGGCAGGCTGCAGAGCGGCGATCACATCCTGCAAATTGGGGAAGTCAATCTGCGGGGATTAGGTTCGGAGCAGGTGGCGTCGGTGCTCAGGCAATGCGGAGTGCATGTCCGCATGGTCGTTGCCAGACCGGTCGAGTCTACTTCTACAGATTATCAAGTAAATAAACATCCATTATCAATAGATTAGATTATGACCATTTATATTTTTAAAAATGATTAGTATTGCAGACAAAAATATAAAATTATATTCCATGACATATTTTACCCATTCGAGTCTATTGGGACATATATAACCCATGCATCTTTAATGACTTAGGTTGTTATTATCCTATTATTTGTTTAATGTATGTGCTAGAAAAATGTATCACAGCAAAATCTTGTCTTTTGCATAATAATTGTATGTTTAAAATTGTATGTTTAATTGTCCTAAATTGTCCTTATAATTGTATGTATAAAAAACAAAATGAAAGTAACCAACTTACCTTTTTACGGTTAGTTAAATAAAATGCGCGTTGACGTATGATACGTATATACATGTGATCTTATCACATCTCCATGGCGTCTTAGACACGTCATTGTATGTCAAGGGGTTTAGCGCATGGGGCATCTGCCAAGTTTGTAAGGCGGGAATATGAAAGTTTCGGGCATAAATAATATAAATCCTTTATAATTTTGAAAATAAATCCTACTTGAGAGGGTTAGATTTATTATTTATGGCAAAATACGACAGAATATATTTGTTTTCAATAATTCAAATAATTTTGTTGTATAGTATGTGTATGACTATTTGATAAATGGTTTTCTCTTTTTCTCTAGGCGCTTGGCAGTCACGCTCCCATAGTTCCAACGAAAATCTTAGGAGATCCGGTCGAACTCGACAAACACCTCAACGACAATGGTTTCGGAGACATTTACATGCAAAATCCGTCCAATTCTTACACGACCCCATACATCTACACGGGCCAACAAACCGACGTTCAACTCCATGTAATTCCACACTTACACATCGCTTTACAAACATTAACATATTCACATTATCATTATTATTTCCTTAAACATTGGGTCTTTTATATCCAATATTGATACAATATGTTACTTATTATTGGCTTTTGCTCGAGTAGATATACAGATTTATTATCAATAGTTTTTATATTTAGCAAAACCCAATCCATTAAACAAATATATTGACACTAAAGTCAGACCTTGTGACAAAATATAAATTAAGTTAGAGATAATTATAGATATAATTATAGTGTTCTACGGGAAGGTATACTACTTTAACAACCACCATTTTGGTATGAATTAGTTTTGACAGTTATTATTCAGCATTTTTGAAGTGTAGGCGTTAATATTCAAACGATTTGTCTGTCTTATCTTGTCTGTCTGGTATGTCTGGTCTGTCTGGTCTGTCTGGTCTGTCTGGTCTGTCTGGTCTGTCTGGTCTGTCTGGTCTGTCTGGTCTGTCTGGTCTGTCTGGTCTGTCTGGTCTGTCTGGTCTGTCTGGTCTGTCTGGTCTGTCTGGTCTGTCTGGTCTGTCTGGTCTGTCTGGTCTGTCTGGTCTGTCTGGTCTGTCTGGTCTGTCTGGTCTGTCTGGTCTGTCTGGTCTGTCTGGTCTGTCTGGTCTGTCTGGTCTGTCTGGTCTGTCTGGTCTGTCTGGTCTGTCTGGTCTGTCTGGTCTGTCTGGTCTGTCTGGTCTGTCTGGTCTGTCTGGTCTGTCTGGTCTGTCTGGTCTGTCTGGTCTGTCTGGTCTGTCTGGTCTGTCTGGTCTGTCTGGTCTGTCTGGTCTGTCTGGTCTGTCTGGTCTGTCTGGTCTGTCTGGTCTGTCTGGTCTGTCTGGTCTGTCTGGTCTGTCTGGTCTGTCTGGTCTGTCTGGTCTGTCTGGTCTGTCTGGTCTGTCTGGTCTGTCTGGTCTGTCTGGTCTGTCTGGTCTGTCTGGTCTGTCTGGTCTGTCTGGTCTGTCTGGTCTGTCTGGTCTGTCTGGTCTGTCTGGTCTGTCTGGTCTGTCTGGTCTGTCTGGTCTGTCTGGTCTGTCTGGTCTGTCTGGTCTGTCTGGTCTGTCTGGTCTGTCTGGTCTGTCTGGTCTGTCTGGTCTGTCTGGTCTGTCTGGTCTGTCTGGTCTGTCTGGTCTGTCTGGTCTGTCTGGTCTGTCTGGTCTGTCTGGTCTGTCTGGTCTGTCTGGTCTGTCTGGTCTGTCTGGTCTGTCTGGTCTGTCTGGTCTGTCTGGTCTGTCTGGTCTGTCTGGTCTGTCTGGTCTGTCTGGTCTGTCTGGTCTGTCTGGTCTGTCTGGTCTGTCTGGTCTGTCTGGTCTGTCTGGTCTGTCTGGTCTGTCTGGTCTGTCTGGTCTGTCTGGTCTGTCTGGTCTGTCTGGTCTGTCTGGTCTGTCTGGTCTGTCTGGTCTGTCTGGTCTGTCTGGTCTGTCTGGTCTGTCTGGTCTGTCTGGTCTGTCTGGTCTGTCTGGTCTGTCTGGTCTGTCTGGTCTGTCTGGTCTGTCTGGTCTGTCTGGTCTGTCTGGTCTGTCTGGTCTGTCTGGTCTGTCTGGTCTGTCTGGTCTGTCTGGTCTGTCTGGTCTGTCTGGTCTGTCTGGTCTGTCTGGTCTGTCTGGTCTGTCTGGTCTGTCTGGTCTGTCTGGTCTGTCTGGTCTGTCTGGTCTGTCTGGTCTGTCTGGTCTGTCTGGTCTGTCTGGTCTGTCTGGTCTGTCTGGTCTGTCTGGTCTGTCTGGTCTGTCTGGTCTGTCTGGTCTGTCTGGTCTGTCTGGTCTGTCTGGTCTGTCTGGTCTGTCTGGTCTGTCTGGTCTGTCTGGTCTGTCTGGTCTGTCTGGTCTGTCTGGTCTGTCTGGTCTGTCTGGTCTGTCTGGTCTGTCTGGTCTGTCTGGTCTGTCTGGTCTGTCTGGTCTGTCTGGTCTGTCTGGTCTGTCTGGTCTGTCTGGTCTGTCTGGTCTGTCTGGTCTGTCTGGTCTGTCTGGTCTGTCTGGTCTGTCTGGTCTGTCTGGTCTGTCTGGTCTGTCTGGTCTGTCTGGTCTGTCTGGTCTGTCTGGTCTGTCTGGTCTGTCTGGTCTGTCTGGTCTGTCTGGTCTGTCTGGTCTGTCTGGTCTGTCTGGTCTGTCTGGTCTGTCTGGTCTGTCTGGTCTGTCTGGTCTGTCTGGTCTGTCTGGTCTGTCTGGTCTGTCTGGTCTGTCTGGTCTGTCTGGTCTGTCTGGTCTGTCTGGTCTGTCTGGTCTGTCTGGTCTGTCTGGTCTGTCTGGTCTGTCTGGTCTGTCTGGTCTGTCTGGTCTGTCTGGTCTGTCTGGTCTGTCTGGTCTGTCTGGTCTGTCTGGTCTGTCTGGTCTGTCTGGTCTGTCTGGTCTGTCTGGTCTGTCTGGTCTGTCTGGTCTGTCTGGTCTGTCTGGTCTGTCTGGTCTGTCTGGTCTGTCTGGTCTGTCTGGTCTGTCTGGTCTGTCTGGTCTGTCTGGTCTGTCTGGTCTGTCTGGTCTGTCTGGTCTGTCTGGTCTGTCTGGTCTGTCTGGTCTGTCTGGTCTGTCTGGTCTGTCTGGTCTGTCTGGTCTGTCTGGTCTGTCTGGTCTGTCTGGTCTGTCTGGTCTGTCTGGTCTGTCTGGTCTGTCTGGTCTGTCTGGTCTGTCTGGTCTGTCTGGTCTGTCTGGTCTGTCTGGTCTGTCTGGTCTGTCTGGTCTGTCTGGTCTGTCTGGTCTGTCTGGTCTGTCTGGTCTGTCTGGTCTGTCTGGTCTGTCTGGTCTGTCTGGTCTGTCTGGTCTGTCTGGTCTGTCTGGTCTGTCTGGTCTGTCTGGTCTGTCTGGTCTGTCTGGTCTGTCTGGTCTGTCTGGTCTGTCTGGTCTGTCTGGTCTGTCTGGTCTGTCTGGTCTGTCTGGTCTGTCTGGTCTGTCTGGTCTGTCTGGTCTGTCTGGTCTGTCTGGTCTGTCTGGTCTGTCTGGTCTGTCTGGTCTGTCTGGTCTGTCTGGTCTGTCTGGTCTGTCTGGTCTGTCTGGTCTGTCTGGTCTGTCTGGTCTGTCTGGTCTGTCTGGTCTGTCTGGTCTGTCTGGTCTGTCTGGTCTGTCTGGTCTGTCTGGTCTGTCTGGTCTGTCTGGTCTGTCTGGTCTGTCTGGTCTGTCTGGTCTGTCTGGTCTGTCTGGTCTGTCTGGTCTGTCTGGTCTGTCTGGTCTGTCTGGTCTGTCTGGTCTGTCTGGTCTGTCTGGTCTGTCTGGTCTGTCTGGTCTGTCTGGTCTGTCTGGTCTGTCTGGTCTGTCTGGTCTGTCTGGTCTGTCTGGTCTGTCTGGTCTGTCTGGTCTGTCTGGTCTGTCTGGTCTGTCTGGTCTGTCTGGTCTGTCTGGTCTGTCTGGTCTGTCTGGTCTGTCTGGTCTGTCTGGTCTGTCTGGTCTGTCTGGTCTGTCTGGTCTGTCTGGTCTGTCTGGTCTGTCTGGTCTGTCTGGTCTGTCTGGTCTGTCTGGTCTGTCTGGTCTGTCTGGTCTGTCTGGTCTGTCTGGTCTGTCTGGTCTGTCTGGTCTGTCTGGTCTGTCTGGTCTGTCTGGTCTGTCTGGTCTGTCTGGTCTGTCTGGTCTGTCTGGTCTGTCTGGTCTGTCTGGTCTGTCTGGTCTGTCTGGTCTGTCTGGTCTGTCTGGTCTGTCTGGTCTGTCTGGTCTGTCTGGTCTGTCTGGTCTGTCTGGTCTGTCTGGTCTGTCTGGTCTGTCTGGTCTGTCTGGTCTGTCTGGTCTGTCTGGTCTGTCTGGTCTGTCTGGTCTGTCTGGTCTGTCTGGTCTGTCTGGTCTGTCTGGTCTGTCTGGTCTGTCTGGTCTGTCTGGTCTGTCTGGTCTGTCTGGTCTGTCTGGTCTGTCTGGTCTGTCTGGTCTGTCTGGTCTGTCTGGTCTGTCTGGTCTGTCTGGTCTGTCTGGTCTGTCTGGTCTGTCTGGTCTGTCTGGTCTGTCTGGTCTGTCTGGTCTGTCTGGTCTGTCTGGTCTGTCTGGTCTGTCTGGTCTGTCTGGTCTGTCTGGTCTGTCTGGTCTGTCTGGTCTGTCTGGTCTGTCTGGTCTGTCTGGTCTGTCTGGTCTGTCTGGTCTGTCTGGTCTGTCTGGTCTGTCTGGTCTGTCTGGTCTGTCTGGTCTGTCTGGTCTGTCTGGTCTGTCTGGTCTGTCTGGTCTGTCTGGTCTGTCTGGTCTGTCTGGTCTGTCTGGTCTGTCTGGTCTGTCTGGTCTGTCTGGTCTGTCTGGTCTGTCTGGTCTGTCTGGTCTGTCTGGTCTGTCTGGTCTGTCTGGTCTGTCTGGTCTGTCTGGTCTGTCTGGTCTGTCTGGTCTGTCTGGTCTGTCTGGTCTGTCTGGTCTGTCTGGTCTGTCTGGTCTGTCTGGTCTGTCTGGTCTGTCTGGTCTGTCTGGTCTGTCTGGTCTGTCTGGTCTGTCTGGTCTGTCTGGTCTGTCTGGTCTGTCTGGTCTGTCTGGTCTGTCTGGTCTGTCTGGTCTGTCTGGTCTGTCTGGTCTGTCTGGTCTGTCTGGTCTGTCTGGTCTGTCTGGTCTGTCTGGTCGGTCTGGTCTGTCTGGTCTGTCTGGTCTGTCTGGTCTGTCTGGTCTGTCTGGTCTGTCTGGTCTGTCTGGTATGTCTGGTATGTCTGGTATGTCTGGTCTGTCTGGTCTGTTTGATCTGTCTGGTCTGTCTGATCTTTTTTTTTAATTTTCATATGTGGTTTGGGGGAAGCTCTACCAGCCTATGTGTGAGGCTCTCACTCACTAAACCCCAACTTCCACTTGGCTTAAAAGTACGCCACCCCGGTATCGCTTGCGCATTCCTTCAGGGTGAGCAGTCCGGACGGTTTTTTACCGCCCTAGTTTTTCTGTTTTTTTTTTTCTTTGATCTAAGGTTGGCCTATTCCCTTGACCATCCCTTCTTTTGTCTTCGTCCTTTCTTTTAAGTATTTCGGTACACAAATTTGTCATTGTCTTCCAGTTGTCGTCGCTCTTAATCATGAGATTGACCATATTCTGCTTGTTAATGGGTTCCCTTACCTCCTGTTCTGCTATGGCCCTAACATCAGCCCATTGCGAACATTGAAATAAAGTATGTTCAGCAGTATCAGTTACTAGGCAGTATCGGCAGCTGTCGCTTTCTAGTTTTCCTACCCTCTTAACATAAGCGGCGAAATTACCATGACCGCTTAGTATTTGTGTGAGGTAGAAGTTGAGGTACTTCAGCGTGTTTGCGATTGTACCAAGAGTCAATTTCGGGGATGTGGGTTCGGGTCCACTCCCCTTCCTTGGCGTGGGCTCAACGTTGCTGCCATTAGCTCATCTGTTGATTTCTGTTTATGGTCCTACCCTCTTTGTTCGTTCCTTAGTTGGAAGCCCTTTCCTCCGCCAAAAGGTCTATCGGCGGGACTGCCGCTATAACTTGTAGCGCAACGTTGGACACTGTGAGATACACACTGCATATGCTTATGAGCATGGGGCGTCGTGTTCTTATCAGTATATTCCTGTTAGAAGCAGTTTTTAGACAATCCGCCCAGGCCGGTGCGGCGTAGAGGAGGATGGAGTTTACGACTTCACTTAGTAGCCTTCTAGTCTTAGTGGCAGGGCCCTTTAGTCTATGCATTAGTTTGCGGAGTGCGTACTCCAGCGCGTTCGGCTTTCATAGCTGCGTTTTGGATGTGTCTACTCCAGGATAGCCGTTGGTCAATATGGACGCCGAGGTATTTTATTGTCGGTTTTGCCGAAATCAACCTGCCTAGGATATTAACAGTTACGGTGCCTATTCTCTTGCGACCTATAAGTGCGATGACCTCGGACTTCTCTGGAGCTATTTGCAATTCGTTCCTTTCCATCCAACGATGAATGGCTTTTACTGCGGTTTCGACCCTGGCTGCCACAGCTTACTCGTTGGTGTCCGCGGACACCACAAGTAGGTCGTCGGCGAATGATACCAGTCTACAGTTCTTTTGTCTTTTCTAGCGGTCCGAGAACCGACCCCTACGGGACACCACACGTCACCCGTCTGGTTGTGTTGTCTATTATTAGGCTCCTGTTCGTGAAGTAGCTTTTAATTAATTCTATTATATATGTAGATATCCCATTTCTTCTGCTTGCGTCTACGATTTTCCGCCAGGGCGCGGTGTTAAACGCATTCTTAATATCTAATGCAACGGCTAGACATACATTTCTGTGCCTACGTTTACCCAAGTTGGCACAGTGGGCGATCTTGATAACCTCCTAGATGGCGTCTGTGGTCGACTTCCCCGCTAGAAAACCATGCTTGTTGAAAGCCGTGCTCCGTGCAGATCAAGTTCTTGATTTATCCTGGTGGCTACTATACGCTCGAAGAGTTTGCATAGGCTGTCTAATAGGCAGATTGGGCGTAGCGACGAAGGCTTTCCTGTCTTGGGGCCTAAAACCAATGTGGCCTCTTTCCATCCACTTGGTATTTTTCTATTGCGAATGACCGAGTTGAACATTTTTGCAAAGGTCTCTGTTTGAATGAGGGCAGCCAGTCTTACGACTTCCGGTGGGATGCCATCAGGGCCTGGAGCTTTGTTAGCTTTTATTCTCGCAGTAGCTTCTAAGACTTCACTAACCGTGATTTCTGGGGGTACAGTGTCCACGACTTCTCGCTCCCAGAAAATGGGTTCTTTCTGCGGGAACAATTCGTCGGCTGCTTTAATCTTGCTCGCAGTGGTAAGGTTTGGTATGAGGCACAATCCTAACCTTTTGCAGACAATTTTATAGCCGTCACACCAAACATCGCCGTTCACGGGCTCAATGACTTTCCCAGCAGGCCTGCTTTGCCTTTCTTATACTGGTCTTCAAATCTTTCCTAGCAGAGGCGTAAGCTGCGTGGCCATTTGCTAGGTCTTCGAGATCTGCGTTTCGTTTTGATTTGAGCCGAGACCACGATCTTTTTTCCCAATGCACACTTTCCGTAGCGTTGCGATTTCTTGGTTCCACCAATAGACTAGTTTCCTCCGACTCGCTCAAGCTCCGGGTCTCGATAGGATGGCTTCGCAGGTTCTAGAGAGAGCCGCAGTGATGGTGGGCACGTCAGGAATCTCTATCTGACTGAGCTCTAATTGGAGATCCTTCTTGATGGCGTTTTCTTTGTAAGAGTTGTATTTCCACCCGCTGGTTGTTTGCGCATTTGCCTTTGACAGTGGTTGTTGCCCAGGCCTAATGACAAGATCGAAGTTTATTAGCTGATGATCGCTCAGTGTTTCTTCCCCGAGTACCTGCCAGTTTTTAATGCAATCGACCATGTCCATTGAGCAGAATGTCGCGTGGATTGTGCTCTGATGATTACCGCGTATGAAAGTGGGATAATTACCCTTGTTGACTATGGCCAGGTCGAGTGATGCTAACCAGTCCTTAAGAATAGAGCCTCGGGTCTTCATACTTAGACCCCCATAGAGGACTTTTTGAGTTGAAGTTTCCAGTGACTATTTTTGAGCCATTTTTCCTACGTATTATTGCAGGGAGTTCGTAGAGGTAAGATTCGAATCCAGTTCTGTTGGAGTTTGGTGATATGTAGCATGAGTAGATTGTTATCCCCGCTATCTCACACCAGGATGTTCCGTTGCCATTTCCGTAGGTAGTTGGGATATTGTTGTACACTCTGACAGCAGTGTCGGCCTGGGCATCTATTGCCCAGGCGTTTCTCCTAACATGGTGCTTGTTTGGTTCAGTTACCAGCAGTATATCGGCTTTGTATCTGGCCCTGTTCCGATAGAGCAGGTCCTGGGCCGCGCGGCAGCGATTCAAATTAATTTGATGGAATTTGGCCATTTTGGACGGACTTTGCAATCCAGGTCCTTCTTTCCAGTTTCACTCTGTTGACTTCCCTGCGGTAGGTCTCACATCCCATTGTTCCAGCGCGGTGGCCTTCCTTGTAGGCAAATGTAGCACTTCTCAAGATTGGTACAATCTCTGGTAGTGTGTCCTTTTTCCAAGCACTTCAGGCATAGTCCGGTCATATCTCTCCTCGGCTGTTTGCAGTCTTTTTGGGCGTGGCCGTGTCCAAAACAATTATGGCATTTGATGGGTTCAACTATCTCATGGACTCTGCAGGACGCCCAGCCTATCTTGATTCTTCTGTTGCTTATTAACTTATTAGCTATTTCCACGCTGGTACTTACAATCGCGACGAGCGACAAGCCATTTTTGCTTGGTTTCATGGTATGTACTTTGGCGCAAGTTTTCGTCTCGGATCTCTTTTGCACATTATCAAGTGCAATTTCGACTTCTTGCCTGGTGCTCTCTTCAATGTCTCTGATTATTATTGTCTTCCTTCTTAGACGGGACTCAACCTCTGATGCCGTGCCTTGTAGGCTTTTCATCGCTTGCGTTCTAAAGTCGCCTAGGGCACCTTCTTTATTTTCTATCACAGCTAGTTTTACGTTGCCATTCGTTGTTCTTCGTACAGAGTTAACTGTAACCCCTAGCAGTTCTGTGTCGATGGTGCTCTTCATCCATGCAACCACATCAGCAAAAGTTAGGCCTGATCTTTCGTCTGGTTTGAAGGTGAGCGTTTGCGGCCGTTTGTGTTGTCTTCTAGTCTTCTTAGTTCTCTGCTGGGTCCAGCTACCATTGCCTTCAGAGTTTGTCTGATTATGTCTGTCTGGTCTGTCTGGACTCTGTCTGGACTCTGTCTGGAGACTCTGTCTGGAGACTCTGTCTGGAAACTCTGTCTGGAGACTCTGTCTGGAGACTCTGTCTGGAGACTCTGTCTGGAGACTCTGTCTGGAGACTCTGTCTGGAGACTCTGTCTGGAGACTCTGTCTGGAGACTCTGTCTGGAGACTCTGTCTGGAGACTCTGTCTGGAGACTCTGTCTGGAGACTCTGTCTGGAGACTCTGTCTGGAGACTCTGTCTGGAGACTCTGTCTGGAGACTCTGTCTGGACTCTGTCTGGACTCTGTCTGGAGACTCTGTCTGGACTCTGTATGGACTCTGTCTGGACTCTGTCTGGACTCTGTCTCGTCTCTCTGGTCTGTCGGGTCTGTCTGGTCTGTATGGTCTGTCTGGTCTGTCTGATATGTCTGGTCTGTCTGGTCTGGCTGGTCTGTCTGGTCTGTCTGATCTGTCTGTCGAGTCGTAGGTTGTAATGTGGTAACATTAGGAATAAATCGTAAAATCTTGAAAATTGTGGGAAATATCGACAAATCAATTCGGAAATACGAATAATAAAACAGTTACTTGGAATTGTTTCATTTTTAAACAAACGGATAGACTTACAAATTTCAAAAAAAATTCAGTGTCAATTCTAGAAAGTCAAAGGAATATTTGAAAGGAAATTTTGTTAGAAAATCTTGAAAATTGTGGGTAATATCGAGAAATAAATTCGGAAATACGAATAATAAGAGAGTGGCTTGGAATTGTTTCATTTGTAAACAGACGGACAGACATATAAATTTCAAAAGATTTCTCTGGTAATTCTAGAAAGTCAAAGAAATATTTTAAAGGAAATTTTGTTGGAAAATCTTGAAAATTGAGGGAAATATCGCGAAAGAAATTTGGAAATATGAATAATAAGACTGACTTGGAATTGTTTCATTTTTAAACAGACGGACAGACTTACAAATTTCAATAGACTTCTGTGTCAATTCTAGAAAGTCAAAGGAATATTTGAAAGGAAATTTTGTTAGAAAATCTTGAAAATTGTGGGTAATATCGAGAAATAAATTCGGAAATACGAATAATAAGAGAGTGACTTGGAATTGTTTCATTTGTAAACAGACGGACAGACTTACAAATTTCAAAAGATTTCTGTGGTAATTCTAGAAAGTCAAAGAAATATTTTAAAGGAAATTTTGTTGGAAAATCTTGAAAATTGAGGGAAATATCGCGAAAGAAATTTGGAAATATGAATAATAAAACTGACTTGGAATTGTTTCATTTTTAAACAGACGGAGAGACTTACAAATTTCAATAGACTTCTGTGTCAATTCTAGAAAGTCAAAGCAATATTTAAAAAGTAATTTTGTTGGTAAATCTTGAAAATTATAGCAAATATAGAGGAAACCAATTCGGAAATACGAATAATAAGACAGTGACTTGGAATTGTTTCATTTTTAAACAGACTGACGGACAGACTTTGTTTTTTTAAGTTTGGTCCGATGTGGATGCCGGGTTTTGCCGACCCTTCAAACACTGCGGCCTACTTGTGGCCTATTGTATTTTGCATTCACATTCACTTAGAGGCCCAGAAACCTAGTTGTTATTGTAAATTGCGCTTATCGGTATTTTCACATTTATCTTCTGGTACAAATGCGGCCGGCACTGGGGATAGAACTCGGTCCCTCTATACTTGTTAGTTAGCGCTCTAACATGAGGCCACGAGCGTATCCTCTACACCAGTGGTGCGCAAACTATTTTCATTTGCGACCCAACATTTTGTGTAAAATTTTTCGCGACCCCTGGATAGAAATTGGACTTTTTTTTAATTTGTTCATATTGGCATTTCACTATTTTCCCTACGGACGCGCTTAGATTTCCTGAAAAATATCAATTAGTTTCCCAATTCTCTGCTCGACCGACCAATTATCCTGAAATGTCAGATCATATCTAGCGAACGGAAGGGGCTAGGAAAATGCAATTTATATATTTGCAACCATCAGGGAAAACACTTTCAGACACACTTTGAAATTTTCCATTCACTTGTTAAATCACGATTTTAAGAAAATACATTATCTTGCATTTTCGGCAGATTCCACGATGTCATGTCAAATCAAACTTTTGAGCGGCTTATCGCAGAGACTTCTAGCTTTGACCAATCCATTCAGCGTCCCAAAATTATTCGGAAAACGTATAGCATATTTCCAGGAGACTTTTAATTAAAGAATACCATCGAACCGTGAGGTCAAAAGATAAAAGGCAAGAAAATGGTTATGGATTAAATTTTATGGATTATGGATAGAAGAAAATGGATTTTGCCAAAATCGTTATTTTTTTAGTTATAGCAAAATTTAAAAACGTTTCTGAAAGCTGCTGATTACAAATATGCAAATTAAATTTCACTATCGCCTGCTAAAATTGAGTAAAATTTGAAGAAATTTCGGCGCTCGAGCACAGATTTTGGAAACTATTTTTCCCGCGGATAATATAGGTGTGTCAATAGGAAAATGACCTACTCAAAACGATGCTAGAATCCGTTTTTGATTATCTTCAACCTTTTCTGAGATATCAATTTAAATATCGACTTGTTCGTATTGTCGAGTAGTTTTTCTGTGTGCCAAAAATGATTTCGTTGCTGTTTACTGTTTTTGAGAAAATAGAAAAAATCCTAGAAATTACAATTTTTTCAGCCGAAATGTTGGAGAAAAATCCTATAACGATTTTTTTGGAAAATTCTGTCTTTTTTTGTTACGCGAACGAAATCGAAGTGCTGAAAACGATTTTCTAGTTTATTTCGCTCTAATGTTACAAATAAACAAGATATATAGTTTTTCGCTGTTAGCCGTGTCTTCGTCTTCGTCTTCGCTGTTAGCCGTGTTCAGCCGTCCGTCGGGGTTTTTGCAATCCTCTCTGAAACTACAAATCCCAACAAAACCATTTTCGGCTGAAATTAGACGGCAAGACGATAAAAACGACATGAAAATTGTTTGGAACCATTCAAGTTTTTATTGCGAAATTCTGAATTCAAATTTGCCAGAATTTAATGAGTCCATATCTCGTGAACGGTTACAGATAATGAAAAACGGATTTCGGCATCGTTTTCATCTAGGTCATTTCCCTGCGGACGCGCCTAGATTTCATGAAAAATATCAATTGGTTTCCCAGTTCTCTGCTCAAGAGAAATGTCAGGTCATATCTATCGACCGGAAAACACTTTCAGACACACTTTGAAATTTCCCATACACTTGTTAAAAGACGATTTTAAGAAAATACATTATCTCGCATTTTCGGCAGATTTCACGATGTCATAACTTTTAAACGGCTTACCTCAGAGACTTCTAGTTTTCACCAGTCGATTCAGCGTCTCTAAATTAGCTGGATAATATATACGCTATTTCTGGGAAGCTGTGGTGCGCAAACTATTTTCATTTGCGAGCTAACATTTTATGTAAAATTTTATCGGGACCCCTGGAGAGAAAGTTGACAAATTTGTTCATATTGACATTTCACTATTTTACTCCTACCTGAAATATACGAAAAACCTTAAATTTTGGATGGATTCGACGACTCAAATAAATTCTCTATCGACCCCTCTGGGGGTCGCGACCCAAAGTTTGCGCACCACTGCTCTACACCACTCGCGCCGGCGACGGATAGACTTACAAATTTCAAAAGATTTCTGTGTCAATTCTAGAAAGTCAAATGAATATTCAGAAGGAAATTTTGTTGGAAAATTTTCAAAATTGTAGGAAATATCGAGAAACCAATTCGGAAATACGAATAAGAAAACAGTGACTTGGAATTGTTTCATTTTTAAAACAGACGGACAGACTTACAAATTTCAAAAGATTTCGGTATCAATTCTAGAAAGTCAAAGGAATATTCAAAAGGAAATTTTGTTGGAAAATCTTGAAAATTGTGGGAAATATCGAGGAACCAATTCTGTCTATCGAGTCGTACGTCTTAATATGGTAACATTAGGAATAAATCGTACATTGTGAATCGTTTTTCATGAATAAATCGTATACGGTGATAAGGGCATTTGTAACTTAAGGCTAAGAACAATATAAAAATTATTGAATATATAAAAGTATTGCATGAATTTTGTTAGCATAATTCGAATAATTTACGTTCATAAAAACCTATAAACGGAATGTCCTATCTAACATTAACCAATCTAACATTATTATCTCCAGCATTTAAAGTATTCCTCCTCAAACTAAATAATCTTAGATTTCATAACGTTAATTACTCCATAAATATTAATAATATTCCAGACCATTTCCGGTTTGGTGGATGTGGTCCGTAACCCATTACCGATCGGAGCAGTGCCATCTCTTCCGCCTCAGTCGCTTCCGCCAGTGACGGCAGTCGATCTCTTACCCTTGGACATGGCCCTGAGGGACTCGACCCCGGAGACGGAGATTTACACGATAGATTTAATGAAAGACGAGCTGGGATTGGGGATCACGGTGGCCGGATACGTCTGCGAGAAGGAGGAAATCTCGGGGATCTTCGTCAAGAGCATCAGCAAAGGAAGTGCCGCCGATTTAACGGGAACGATCAAAGTCAACGATAGGATTATCGAGGTGAAAAACGTTGTTTGCATCCTGCGAGTTAATTGTGATTTTCTTGTTGTTGTGTTTAGGTCGATGGGAAAAGTGTGCTTGGGTATACTAACCATCAAGCTGTCGAGTTGCTGAGGAGCACTGGAAATTCGGTTAAGATTCGGTTTGAGAGGTATCTAAGGGGGCCTAAGTACGAACAGTTGCAGCAAGCTATTTTAGCTAACGAGTTGAGACCGCCTTCGCCGCCTTCACCCTCGGTCTCTTCCCTACCCAAAATCCCCCTGAGTCTTGTAGTAAGTAGATTATGCTAGTTACATTTACAAAACCAATTATTTAGTAAATCTTGACAAGAATAATGAACGTAATACGCTTGTATTATTTAATATTAGTGCAAAATTTGTTTAATTACTATAAGGAGACAGGAACGAAGGTTGCATAAATATGTAACAATATTGTTTATAAATATGTGAAGCTGATGATGAAGTAAAAAAGATAAATCAACGGTATAATTTAAGACAAGACACAAACAAAATATGAGAGCAAATATGAAATCACTAACTCTTATTACAAACGAAATAAATTGAGATTTGAGAGACAAATCAAAGCTGGCAATACTAGACTGTTATTTGAGCATTCAATTTATTAGTCCAATCATTTGGTAGTTTTATCTGGAAAGTTTTCTGGGAGTTTTGAATTGGTGTTTTTATAGATTTGGGCGTGCTATTTCTTTGCTACCTCTTATCTTCGCTGTATATTGGAAAAATGGCGCCTAAAACAGTTTATTTATAATTCAGTATCATTTTACGATGAAAATAGTTATGTAATAAATTAAACTAGAAAAATAGGGGAAAAATTACTATGTGAATTTTCATATTATAAGAAAAGAATTAAGGAAACTCTTTTTCATGGAAACATTGTTCTTTAATTCACAAATTGACAAATAACATAAATAAAATATAATTATTAGTACGGTGTGGCTCCTGCATTTTACTACTAAGAGAGGCTCGGAGGTCCCAGATTACATAACCTGATAAATGAAAATAATTGTGAATAGTAAAATGCAGGAGCCACAACGTACTATATTTTATTTATGTTGTAACTCAATTTGTGAATTAAAAAACATAGTTTTCTTAATTATTTTCTTATAATTAAACTAGAGATAATTTCCTATAATTGTTATGCTAACCTTTCGTTTGAAAAATGATTGGTTTTATTGTACGAGCGCTGCAGTCTACTATAAACGCGTTATGGTCAAAAAATGAGCTGGAGTAACTGACGCCTTTTTGGTGGTATATTGTGATAGCAAGAAAGAAGTTTTAATAAGGTTTCGGGGGGCTCGAGACAAAAATTAGCCCATTTTTGCTTTTGTCCATTTCCACCGCCCTGCATTTTATTCATCTCCATACCACTGATGAATCTGGTGATAGGGTCGGAACGAATGTTGTCGTGCTGCTGCTTCCGTCGGTACAAGCGTTGCAATAGTAAATTTAATTTTATGTGCTTATTTTTTTAAGCATGTATATCTATAATTGTTTAACGACATACTTTTCAAGCCAAATGTAACCATATACTGCAAAGAGGAAGCGTTCTCCAGCTTCAGCAATAATCTCTGGGCCAGCACTTTGGTTTTTGAAAACCTGGACAAGCTCGTTTAAATCTGTTTTTTGTATATTAGCAGATTTTATGTTTTCTTGATTAAAGATGCTCGAAAATGACGAGTACTCAAAAAAGTTGTAAAAATGCAGATAAGCAAATGTTGTATAACACTGAAGGCGTGCAAGAATAATATGTTATCTGCGTCTGTTTTATCCATGAATACATTCTGCACATAGCGGCAGCTCGATATTCGTAATGCCCGCCATACACACAACGTTCCACCGGAGAGGTCTACCTGTGCAGGTTTACCTGCGCAGGTAGACCTAGGCGTGCTTGGGAATAGCCCTGTGCAGTTTTTTAAATCTGCGCAGGCGACCGGAGCAAGATCGAAAATCAATTCTTTCTGCCGTGGACCTGTGCAGGTCTCGTCAGTTGTTTCTAATGTGTTTTGGAATGTAGTGGTTTTGAATGTATTGGTATATAAGTTGTTGGGCTTAGATATGATATTGAATATTCCTATATTGATTATGTATTTAACAGATTTATCACTGTAGTCGAAAAAAGAACTGAAGACCGCTCCGGTATACCGGAACATCCCCAATACACGATACCAACGTGCGGTTGACCTGGTCAGGCAAACCTGCACAGGTAACCTCACCGGTAGACCGTAGCGTGTATGGCGTACTTAAGAAGTGGAATAACATCTGAACCACTGGATAGCATAATCCAACTATCGGTAGGAATACACATAGAAATGGCGGCCCTCAAACTACTTGAAAGGGAGCTAGTGGTAATCTGTGCATATACACCTCGAGATGGCGACATGAACACCTTTCTATCAAAACTCGACTTGGCTTTAAATATATATATATATATATATATATATATATTTAAATATATATATATATATATATATATATATATATATATATATATATATATATATATATATATATATATATATATATGGCCAAAATATTAGTCTCAAAAGCATTATAATACGGGAGATTATAATATAGATTTCCAAAATAATACAAGTGACAAGCAAAAACTAATGGACTTGCTTCTCACAATATGTTATAACTTGCATGCTGTATTTCAGAAACCTTCTCGTGTATCTATCTTCTCCTCAACCTGTATTGACAACATACAAATTCGGAAAACTGAAATACTGAATTGAAATGAAAACCTAGAAAAAAACCTATCAATCCCACATGGCAGATCATGTGGCTCAATAACTGACCGTACAGACTGGAAATGCACCGGAACAAATGATTGCATGTTTGCCCAAAAAATAGCAGCAGGAAATATCCATCTCTTTGAAAAAAAAAAAATAATAATAAACAACTCAAATTATATCTAACTACTTGACGCTGAAATTAGCTACGAATGTTTTCATAATTCACTTCAGTACAATTATGCCCCTTCCTTCCCTATAACGAAAAGTGGGATTAAATCCAGATCAAAACCCAGAGCAGGGTTGCCAATTTAGCATATTTTATGCTAGATTTGGCATATTTTTGTATTGTTTGGAATATTTATTTGTTGTTTAGCATATAGCATATTTCTTAGCATATAAAATAATTATTGGATAAAAGTTTAACCTTGAAATAAACGATCCGTTTTGCTATCGATAAGAGTACGTAATTAATTTATTTTAACTTCAATAACAGTTGGTTGGTGGCTGTTTTCTTTACCTTTAATTATTATAACATAATTATATGTTAGTTCGGGTACGTCTAGGGTTGCCAACCGTCCTTGAAATTTTTAGGGCGTGCAGTTCAAACGGACATCGGATTCGGATTCAGCGCATCAAAATCCATAAAACTAGATAGGTCTAGTCAAATGTACTGATAACTTTTTTTGTGTGCCAGTGTAATTGTTTAATACAGTTTACACAGAAGTTTCGACGTTCATTAATTCGTTGATAGTCGTTAATATGCCGCCTAAATACAGTCAGCATTACCGGTCAGAGAAGGAGCAAATGCTGGACTTCAAGGATTGGTTACAGCCTGTCGATAATGATACGACGAAGGCTTATTGTAAGTACTGCAAGTCCGAAATGATTGCAAAAGTTCATTGTTTAAAGTTACATACTTGGTTATCAAAGCATAAAAAAGCTATAGAACCAGTAAAAAACAATAAATTTTCCCAAAGTAAAAAAAGTTCTGAATACACAGACAGCAGAATCTTCACTAGCTATGTTTTTGTGCGCACATTGTTCGATTATGGCTGTGGATCATTTATCAGAAATATGTAAACACCGATTCGTTGATAGAAAAAGTGGAGACTTGCGAGTCCATCGTACAAAATGCACAAATATAATTAAACATGTTTCATTTTATTAAAGAAATTGTGTCAGATTTGAAAGACCAAGAGTACAATCCCTTGATCGATGAGTCCACAGATATTTATGTAAGCAAAATGTTGGGAGTATCGATCAGATATTTCAGCCGATATTTAAAAACTATATTATCCACCTTCTTGGGGTTGGTCGAGATTGAAGATGGCACTGCAAACAGCATAGTCAACGGTATTAAAGGATTATTGTCTGTTCTGAACATTGAAATTAAAAATTGATCGGTATTGGCACAGATGCGCTACGGCGATGACAAGTACTAACAACGGAGTACATGCTTTATTGAAAAATGCAACTGGTAATGATAATTTGGTTTTAGTTCGGTGCGTGTGCCATTCATTACAGTTGGCTTTATCTCATGCCTCAAAAGAAACTCTGCCACGTAATGCTAAATATCTTATAAGGGAAACCTACAGTTGGTTTATGAATTCGTCGAACCGTCGTTTACATTACAAAAGTACCTATTAAACAATTAACTGTGGCTCCGAACCATTGTTAATTCCACAGATGTGCAACACCTGATAGATATCATTTCAATCGGCAGTCAACCGTATTCTAGAACAATGGGTGGAATTGAAACTCCTGTTTGAAGTTGCCACGTGCGATAACCACTGCTATATGGCAGAAACACTATACGCCATGTATAATGATCCTGTAAATCATTTGTATTTATTATATTTAAAACTTGTCTTGGATTAAGTTCAAGCTGTGAATAAGCTGTTTGAAAGCAGAAATGTTGACCCAACAAAACTTTACAAGGATTTGTGTGACTTAGTCCAATCTACAAGTTTCTTGTTTCGTTGAACCCAACTGCGAGAGTCGATATTTTTACACAAAATATAGAAAGTTATTTGGATCCAAAACCGTACATGGGATATGCTTCTGAAACAAAATTACGGAAATACAACCTTCAACCTGATGTGGAACATAATGTACGTTAACGTTGCCTGAATTTCATACTGAAACTTGTAACAGAGCTTCGTTCTAGATTACCAATTAATTTTAATGTACTTGAGAAAGTATCTTTATTTTCGGCCAAAGAAATTTAAAAAGTAGTCAAACCTTCTCTAATTGATATTGCTCAAGAATTCCGAGCCGATACATCTACAATAGATAGGCTCATATCACAATGGAGAAACATCTTCTTCTTCTTCTTATTGTGCCATATCCTCAGTGGACGTTGGCGATCAATATGGCCCATCGGATTCGATCCACAGCCGATCTGAAGAAGTCAACCGATATTCTTCCGGTTCATTGTCGCAGATTCTTCAACCAGGAGATCCGTCGTCTTCCCTGTGACCCCTTCCCCTCGATTTTTCCCTGCATGATGAGTTGAAGTAGCCTATATCTGTTGCTGTTTCTCATGATATGGCCAAAGTATGACAGTTTTCTGTGTTTGACTGTTGTGAGCAGTTCTCTGTCCTTCTGCATGCGTAGGAGTATGGTTTCGTTGCTAACATGGTGGGTCCAGGAAACGCGAAGCATTCGACGATAGCACCATGCTTCGAAGGCCTCCAGTCGCTTACTAGTTGCCTCGGAGAGTGTCCATGCCTCCACTCCATACAAAAGCTTAGAGAAGACGTAGCATTTAAGTATGCGTGTTCGAAGATGGATGTTCAAGCGCATGTTACACAAAACATTCTTCATTTGGTTAAATGTAGAACGTGCCTTCTCTATGTTGATCTTTACTTCACGACTATGATCCCATTGGTCATTGAGGTTTACACCCAAGTACGATATTGATGGTACTCTCTGTAGTTGGGCCCCATTTACCAGGAATTGGGCATTAGACGCATTTTTGCTGACGATTAGAATTTTTGTCTTTGCCACATTCAATCGCATATTAAGTGGTTCGCATGCCTCTACTACTTTATCAATCAGTCTCTGTAGTCCTTCGGCACTGTCGGCAATTAGTACAGAGTCGTCTGCATACCTTAAGTTATTAATTATTTCCCCGTTTATCTTTATCCCAATCTGTTCTTCTTCGAGTGCATTCTTAAAAAGGTTTTCTGCGTATCGGTTAAACAGTAGCGTGGATAGTACGCAGCCCTGTCTGACACCTTGTTCTACTGGAAATTCCTTTGACATTATATTTTCCATACAAACACATGCCTTGCCACATGTTTGTTGTCTGTACAGATTGTTGATTATTCGTGCATCTCTGTCATCCATTCCTGATTGCTTTATGGTTTCTGTTAGCAAATCATGGTTAACCCTATCGAATGCCTTTTCGAAGTCGATAAAACACGTGAAAACATCGCAATTCACGTCTCTTGCTCTCTGAATCAGAACACTCAGACCAAAAAGGGCATCTCTAGTCCCCAATCCACTCCTAAACCCAAATTGCGTCTCGCTAATGTCTTCTTCTAGTTTTTTATATATTCGTTCGTAAATAATCTTAAGAAAGACCTTCATGAAGTGACTTGTGAGACAGATAGTTCTATAGTCTTCGCATTGTTTAGCTGTGGTTTTTTTAGGAATCGGTATAAACGTAGAGACTAGCCATTTCTCGGGTATATCTCCCGATTCATATATGTTGTTAAATAAGTCCGTGATTAGGTCTAGGTATTCTTCCTCAATGAGCTTTAACATATCGCCAAGAACTTCATCTGGGCCCGGGGACTTGTTGTTTTTGAGTCTTCCAATTGCCTTAAGAACTTCTTGATGAGTTATAGAAGGTCCTGTTTGTGCTGGGCTATTTGTGTTAGAAACTGTTCGGCTATCGTCAGCATAAAGAGTCTGTATGTATTGTTGCCATCTTGCTACTTTGTCATTCACGTTCAGTAGTGCAGTCCCGTTTTTGTCGGTAATTATGTTATTCTGTCGTGGTTTGTTTATTCCAGCTGCATCCTTTATTTTTTTATGTGTATTTAAAACGTCATGTTTTCTGTCTAGTTCTTCTATTTCAGAGCATTGTTCTTTCCACCAGTTTTCTTTGGCTTCTTTGATCTTTTTTTAATGTTGTTGTGGATTTGCTTATATGACTTTAAGTCTTTGCTCTTTGTTTTTCTTCGTTCTTCCATCAAACCTAAGATCTCATCTGTAATCCACTTGCTTTTCTTTTTTCTATGATTTGTGTAAAGGTTTTTATCTGCAACAGTTTTCATTACATTGGTGATGGCTTCGACTTGTTGTTCTATGTTGCGGCTGGCAAGGCTTCTGATCTTGTTCATACCTTCTTTAATCTGGTCTTTAACTTGTTGCATCACGTTGGGGTCTTTCAGTCTCTGTATGTCATGTCTCTTCAATTGGGGCTTCTTCTCTGTTCTCTTAAAGCGTACTTTAAGTGTTGACAGCAGTAGGTTATGGTCGGTATATACGTCTGCTCCAGGGTAAGTTTTAGTGGATGTGATGGAGTTTCTAAACCTTTTATTTATTGTAATAAAGTCTATTTGGTTTCTAATTACACACTGTTCGCGGTCTGCCGGCGATTTCCACGTATATAACCTTTTTGGAGGTAGCTTAAAGAAGGTGTTCATTATTGAGTGCTCAATTTCTTTGCAAAACTGGATCAGCAGGTCTCCTCTCTCGTTTTTAGTTCCCAAACCATATCTTCCTACTATATCTTCTTCTTCTCCTTTACCCACTTTCGCATTGAAGTCACCCATTAGTATTGTGATTTCCGTCCTTTTGGTCTGTTTTCGTGCTGTTCTTATATCTTCGTAGAATTGTTCGATGTCCTCGTCGCTTCCTTCACTTGTGGGTGCATAAACCTGTATTATATTAATTATGCAAGGGCTGGAATTTAGTTTCATTATTGCCACTCTGTTTGATATTGGTACAAATCCTAGAACTGCTTTATGTACCTCCTCCGTGACTATAATTGCAACGCCGTTCTTATTCTGTGTTTTATCGTCGCCTGAGTAGTAGATGTGATAGTTATCTACGTCAGATCTTCCAGTACCCGGCCACCTCGTTTCACTGCATCCGAGTATGTCGATCTTCATTCGTTCTAGTTCTTTTATGACGTTTTCCGTTTTTCCTGCCTGGAACATACTTCGCAGGTTCCATGTTCCTATTCTATAGTTTTTATCTTTGGTTGAGGTCTTTGGGATTCGCAATAGAGTTTTTTTGTTTGTAGCAATATTCAAAACAGTCCCCCCCGGAGATCCGATTGGGAGACGTACAATATTTTGTTTTGAACATGGCCATTGATTGTACTAGGGATATCTGTGACGATCTTTAATGTAGTGGTTTCCCGTTGCCTTCTACATCCTATGCCGTTGACCGTATTGTTCGGTTCATCCGCCTTCGGGGGTTATTTCTAACCCCTGGACCAAAGGGAGCCCAGCTTTTTCCTAAGAATAAGTTTGCTGCTAATCCCGGCAACGGTTCGGTCCCCCTCTGCATTTGCCATCATCATGATGTTACCATACTCTACCACGTGGAGGTTGTAGATAGGGGTTTTCCCTTCATCGGACAGAAGACCCGAAGGCATTCCTTCTGCCCTCCAGTACTTTAGAGTATATAGTGAGAAACATAGTGCACATTAAATGGAAACACATCTCCCGATATAAAATTCTGGAATGAAATTATTGATTATAAAGATGCAGCTGCTAATAATCCCTTTCTACTACCACTACCACATTCCAACGCGGAAATTGAACGCGTTTTCGGCTAAATGAATGTAGTCAAAACCAAGCTTCGCAGCCATTTGTCGGTAAAAACTTTAAATGTCATTTTATACATCAGATTTGGACTAAAGAGGGTAAGGAAATGCTGCTATTCTTACACGGTTACAGATACCGTGTTCTATACTTATATACTTACTGTGTTCTATAGGTACTAAGGAGATTTATAATGAGGCTTCCACGCCTACATGTACATCAACGGCCGATGAAAACCAAGATGTTAACATTTTATTTGATAACATAGTCGATTAAAACATAAAATAAATCTAAATTTTGTTGATTAATAAACATTTAAATTTAAATGACGTTTTATTTGAAATTGAAGAATTTTATTTGAAATTTTTAGCATAATTATAAAGCAATTAGCATAATTTTGGCAAAATTTTAACAGCAGTTTAGGTTATTATATTTTATATTAGTCCTGTTGGCAACAGTGACCCAGAGCTAGTGAGGGTCTAAATCAGTGATTCTCAACGAGTCTACCGCGACACTTTTATGTGCCGCCAAATTCTTGATGTGTGCCGTCAAATTTGTGCAAACAATAAAATATGTACCTATGTATTTTGATAGAGCATGCTTGTATAGTTTTACTACAAATCTGGATTAAACCCAAACAAAACTATTTACTAGCAGAGTTTTCGGCTAAAACGTAGTTCGATGCATGTAAGCCGTGGCAGCTATTAGGACTAACGTAACAAAAACAATATTTTACCGATTTCACGGTTTTAACCTAGGTTAGGTCATAAGTTAGATTGCGTAATAATAGAACAGATAAATCCTCGGTGGTGCAGTTGACAACATACCCGCCTTTCAATGCGGGAGACTCGGGTTCGAATCCTGGTCGGGGAGACAACAACTAGTTTTCATTAACCGTCCGGGCTGCCCACCCTGAATGAATGCAAAATATGCGATACCAGGGTGGCGCATACTTAAAGCCAAGGTGGAATAGGGGGTTTACTGAGAACAGATAAATCCAGACCATATATCACGCGGCAGCGCGACTTCTCGATCCAAAATATGAAAAAATAATTCAAATAATTTACCTTGAGACTTGGACGCCCTCCTTACATGCGCTAATCCCAGTTTTCTATTTATTCAATTTTGCCTCAAGTCGTGTATATTGCCTTGCATATTCCTTGTGATTTACTCACTAGTGCAATTAAAGTCTCCACGGCAACGCATCAAAATAACTCACTTAGGAGCTCAGTAAGCATAATCCAAAATGTTCGCTGATGTTCTTTTTTGATCGCCAATCACACAACTAATTATACCTACATTTTTTTTGTACAAATCTCATGATTTTTGCCGGAGTAATCTTTCCGCGTCACCATCTAACAATAATTCTTCGGATGTATCCAGTTACGATTAATAAAACACGAATTAATTAAACACAATAAATACTCTAAACAAAATTTTGACGCACGAATCAACAATTTTATCATTGCCATGAGAACACCACAATCATGACCAACTTTTCTTTTAATTTATTATTTTTATTATTATTACCTTTATTGGCATATTTACAACAATTACTATAAGACTAATATCATATCAATACAATACAACATATCAAAACAAAAAAAACAAAACAAAAAAAAAAACACATGGAAACAATAAAAAAAAGAACAAAAAACAGAACATAACAAATAACCCGACCCCAAAAATACCCCAAATACTCAAACTTAAAAAAAAACTACACTTTAAAGAAACAAAAAAAAAACAATAATTCTTCGCCCGCACTAACTTTTCTCTCTCCCTAAACTCTTTCCACAATCACTTCCTTCCGCTCTAAAATTTCCCGCATTATGGGCCACCTGACTGGTCCATGCACGTCCATGACAAAAAACCTGACTCGTCCATGCACGCTTCCCAGTCGTTACATTTATTTTTCTTTCCTTCTTCCCATGTTAGCCTTTTGCATTCTTCCATCCAATGTGCTCACCTGTCAGTACACTCTCCGCATGTGGTACACAAATTCTCCCTTTCATTCAACCAGTACCTTCTTCCCTTTTCTTCGTTGCCGCACCGAAACCTGCTGGACCCTCCAGCACCGCTGGACCCTCTGCTTAGATACAAAGGGAGTCTGCTTTTCTAAACTTTTCTTTGAATTGTTTCTTGTTTAAACAAAAGCGAAATTGAATAAAAGTTTGTATTTCACTCGCGGATAAAATTTAACTCGCGAATTTAAATTGATTTTATCAATCCGCTCGTTAAACCTTAATTTTATACCCTTTAATAATAAATGACTATTAAACTCATTGTCAGTGTGTCGCCAAATTTTGATGTTGTTGAAAGTGTACCGCAAGAGAAAAAAGGTTGAGAATTATCTTAGTCTAAATAGACTAAAAAATCTTTTGGATGCGTCACATACAGTTGGAAAGATCATAAAAGACAAGTCAGCACAACATATGTATTTAACCCTAAAAAGAAAATACAAAGTTGGGACAGAGAACCACTTCAGAACTAGAAACCTGCAACGCATAAATAATACCGCAAACAAAAGTAACAATACTATAGAATGAAGATGGTCATGATATGAAGAGGTCAATAGCCGATTGAGTGCACAACAGATGAACACAAATGTGGTAAAATAATTTTGCATTAAGGAGTCCCAAGAAGAACCTACAACCTATTAACTCGTCTAAATTGATGGCCTTATATGAAACAACAGCTTAAGAAAACATAACAGCCACTCTAAACTTTAAACCTAGGTACACGAAAGATATGGATTCTCAGTGGCACAACTTTTAAAGATTATTTACCATATAGCAGATCTGTTAGGCCACATAATAAATAACTGCTTTGACGAATGAATGATTCCAACACATAGGTACCTGAAATTCGAGAACGTCCCTGAAATACAGCCTGCAAGTTATAACTGAGTAGCAAGTCCATTGGATTTTGTTTGTCACTTGTATTATTTCGGAAACCCTAGAAGACAGAAAAGAAGCAATAATCTCACTTAGGAAAGCTTTTGACTGCGTAAACCACAAGATACCAGCAGAGACATTGTATTTCTAGGAAATCAGATAGAAGGCAGAAGCAATACTAAAATCTTACCTGGAGAACTGCAAATAGTCGACTGGAAGAACACACAGTCGCAAGAAGAGAGTCTCAAACTTAAGGTCCCCCAAGGGTCAATATTGGGTCCTATATTATTCGTTATCTATATAAGCGACTTGTCAATGAATGTTAACACCTACAGGGCATGCATCTTCACGGATGACACATCATTTATCAATATCGATAACGACAGAAACATCCTCAAACAACGATTCAGCCTAAGGCCGCACTACGGTTTTTTTCCGTGAGCGGTAACCGCTATAACCGAAACCGCTCGAGAAACACACCGCACGCTATGGGAAAAATCAGTCGCGGGAAAAAACGGCAAGTGAAGCCGCTTGTATTAGCTTACTTGAGTCACAAAATCACACGATTACAAACCGCGGCGTGTAGCCGTAGTGCGGCCCAGGCCTTAGTGATGATCACAAATGGATAAATGCAAATGGCTTAGTACTCAACATATATTTAATATTTACTACTAAACATATGATCGAACAAAATGGAGATACCCTTCTGGGATTCCATTTAGACCGATCACTAACATGGAGACAACACATACATCACATGAGCCATAAACTCTCGGCATCAATATTTCCCATTAGAAGAATTAGTTTTATAGTTAACGAAGCAGCTACGAAGCTCACCTACTATGCAAACTTACAGAGTCTGGCAACATATGGCTTCGGGGGGCTTCCGCTGCATCAAGAAGAAGAAATTTCTTCTTCAAAAGCGAGCTAGCTGTTCGAGCGTTTGTAGGAGACTGATAGTTGCACAACGATATTCAAGAAACAGAAAATACTTCCCATACTGGCGTGTTATATGCTCATCTCCAAAATTTATATCTCCAGAATATTGCTCAAATGCCGTATACATAGAAGATTTTTCGTTAATATGTAAAATACAAGTGTTGGTGCCAATTTGTTTGCGGCACTCGTACGTTGAAACTATTTATTTTTCAAAGAAAACGTATCCACATAAATTATAGGTAATTTTCTCTAGATTAATTTATTACATAACTATTTTCATTGTTAAATGATTCTGAAAGGAGATATTTTCAAAAAACTGTTTTTGGGTGCCAACTGTTTTGCTGCTGCTCGGGGGAACCTCGTGGGAACTTAACTGCCCTCGGGGAACCTTAACCCCTAGAGGGCGCGTTCTCAGGTGGCGGATAGGGGAATGTCAGCCAAGCAGCTTAGCTTGGAGGTTAGGGGTGAAATAAAATAACCCCCGCGGACCAAAATAAAGGTTGAGCGTAAGGTTAGCTACCCTGCCTCGGAAAACAAAAAACAGTTATGGAAACTACGAATGTGCCTCGGAACCGGACGGATTACATAGGAGAACGACAAACGCTTCGAAAAAGGAATATGAGTATCGGTACGTGGAATTTTCTCAGCTGGGTCCGAACAGGAACATCCACTCACGCCGTAAGACAACTGGAAAAATTAGAAATGGACATCACAGCAGTCCAAGAAATCAGATGGCTCAACCGTGGGGAGCTTAGAATTAGCAAGTCGCACATTTTCTACAGCGGAAGCCAAAACGGAAAACATGAATTTGGGACGGAGTTTGTAGTTTCAGAGAAGATCTTGAACAGCGTAATAGGCTTCAACCCAGTAAGTGAACGAATTTGCGGTATCCTACTAAAGGGACCACTGTACAACTATTCTATCATATCAGTTCATGCCTCTACGGAGGAGAAGGATGAAGACACCAAAGAAGATTTCTCAGACCAACTAGAAACAGCAATTATGCAAATACCTAAACAAGACATGATGCTACTCTGTGGGGACTTCAATGCAAAGATTGGAAGAGAGCGAATGTACGAACGAACCATAGGCATACACAGCCTACACAACACCAGTAATGACAATGGTATGAGGCTCATCCAAGTAGCGGCTAGCATTAACTTGCTAATCAAGTCTAAAATGTTTGAACACAAGGACATTCACAAACAGACTAGGATATCAAATGATGGTATCACAAGGAATCAGATAGACCACATTTTAGTAGACGCGAGACATGCAAGCAACGTCCTTGATGTACGGAGCTTGAGACGTGCAGATGCGGACTCCACATCCTAGTAAGAGAAAAAGTGAGATTGCGCATCTCTAACCACAAAAATAAAAGAGAGAAAAGATCAAATAGGTGGGAAGTATGTAAATTAAATGATGAAAGAACCAAAAACGAGTTTCAAAAACAAATATTGGAAAATCTTCCAGAAACCTATGAAGATGAGAACGTAAATGAGATCTGGAGTACAATAGAGCAATCAATATCTAATGCTGCCAATGAAATCCCGGGTTAAATATCAGTTAAATAAAAATGGAAGCCAGAATATTAATAAGGACAAAGAAAAGGAAACATGAACAACAAATACTGGAAGAATTGGAAACCAATTTCCGAGGCAATCAACTAAAGGAATTCTATAGGAAGGCGGGCGAAGCAAAATTTGGATTCAGACCAAGAACAGGTAACATCCTGAAGAAGGATGATGGGGCCCTTATGGGGCATTACAAATGAGCAAGAAATTATAACGGAATGGCATAACTACTTTAGTGGACTTCTCAATATTCAAGTAGGCGACAACCAAAATGCACAAGCTTACCACACGGCACATTTTCCTGTAGAAAACCCCAGCCTGGAGGAGGTCCAAAATGTCATAATGAGTATGAAAGACAACATACCAACGGAATGCATAAAATATGGAGGTGAAGATCTGCATCGGCATATAAACCAGCTAATTACCACAATCTGGAAAAAGGAAGAAATGCCGAACAATTGGAAAGAAATTATTATAATCCCCATACACAAGAAGGGGGATAAAATGAAGTGTGCCAATTACAGGGGCATCTCATTGATAAATACGTCATACACGATACTATCGATAATGATCCTGCAGCGGCTAACACCTATAGTGGAAGGCGTAGTGGGGGACTACCAGTGCGGCTTTAGAAAAAAACAGGTCTACAGCCGACCAAATATTCACTATTCGACACATTTTGGGAGTTTAATCAAAGGTTGCACTATATATTTATCGACTTTAAACAAGCCTACGACAGTATCTTGGGAGTAGAACTTTGGCAGGCAATGGCAGAACTATCAATCCCGCAAAAGCTAATTAAACTTACCCAAATGTGTGTAAATGGATCCAAAAGCAGAGTTATAATTGGAAGCACTGTCTCAAGCGCATTTAACATGAACAACGGGCTGAAACAAGGAGACGAAAACCATAAGAGCGGCAAATATTAAAGTGGAGAAGCACACTAATGATGGACCAAAACTTCCACTTGCCTTTGCGGATGACATCGATGTAATGGCCAGGTCAGTTCTTAAAGTCAAAGAACAGTTCATCAAGATAGAAAAGTAAATACTTAAAATGAGATTAGCCAAGACCAAATACATGCACGTATCAAGGCCGGCTCAAAGAGATCGTATAGGCCAGAATGTGACGATTGGAGATTTTAATTTCGAGAGGGTGAATAGCTTCAAATATCTAGGAGCGGTAATAACGGCTGATAATGACATAACAGAAGAGGTGAAAGCCAGAATTCAGAGTGGCAACAGATGTATGTATGCTTTGGACAAAACACTGAGATCCAAACGTATTAGTAGGAGAGCCAAAATACGAATCTACAAATCTCACTGAGTTGAACAAGGAACCCGATATTGTAAATGTGATCAAAGGGATGAGATTAAGATGGGCGGGACATGTCCAAAGATTGTCGAACGAACCAACGGCAAAATTGGCAGGGGAGGACTACCCCGCTGGTAAACGACCGCTGAGAAGGCCGCGAATGAGATAACGTAATATGCGATCTACGTACCATGGGATTGGACTACGACACTCAGATGTTGATGGACCGGCAGGGGTGGAGACGTATTGTGCAGTCAGCCAAAACCCACATAGGGCTGTAGAGCTACGAAAAAAAACTGTTTTTTACAACATGGCGACGCGAGCGTCAAAGATACGCGGTGGCAAAATGAAAATTTGAAAAAAGAACGTCGGAATCTACAAAAACACCATTTTATGAAACTCCCGGAATACTTTGCAGATAACCCCCATTTTGAGCACCAAATTCAATTAGATAAACTTGTCGTGGTAAACCCTTATTTGTCGCGCCAAAAAATGCATTATCAATGTAATTAAGCTTTTATTTGATTACTTTTCAATATTCAATATAATCTGTTTCTTTGAAATTGCTCTACAGAAAGCAATCAATTTTATTTGTAAAATTAATGCTGTAATTGATGTTATGTTAGATAAAGGTCTCATTAAATCGAAGTGTACTACAGGAGATATATCAAGTTAAACGATTTTACGTGTAATTACCCAGACTGAATGCGCTTCCTCTCGACCAAATTTGCTACTTCCGAAGCCCCTAAAGACCATTACATCTAGAAATACCTGTTTGATTTACGCTGGTAAATAAATTGAGCATACTCGTGGACCATTATTACCAGCCATCCATCATCTTACAGGAGAGCAAATACACAACACACACTCGACACAAAACCATATTCCTTTAATAGGTTTTATTTATCAATATATATTGATATCATATATCCCTTTCATACATCTAAATCGTTTCACGTTATTTGACTTCTCGAATACAGATTGATCACAATAAAAATATATTTGCTTCTTTGTTTTAACTTATTTATTTTAACTTATCTAATATTTTGGCTATTGCAAGCGTTTGGCTTTTGTAATTGTTCGTTTTTCGGCCCGACAAATTATTTAAAAAAAATTTTACTATGGAAATAAGTTTTAATTTAATAATAAGTTTGTTAATTTAATTTAATTAAAATTTTTCACGACAAATTTATATAATTGAATTATATAATATTCAAATTCAAGTTATATGTACAAAAATTTGCTTGTAGAAATTATGTATAATGAGTGGTATAAAATGGTTAATAGAGAGAGAAATTTATAGTAAAAACAAAAGGTTAACATTAGATTGGGGTTAGTGTAAAGAAAAATTGTGTAGTGAATTGGTTTCAAGAAAATTATCGTTCGAAATGTGAAATTAATTTAGTGTCAAATTTTCTATTTCTTTGTGGGCCTTAAAAAAATTGTAATATAATAATATGTGGGATATCGGGGCTTACAACCCTGATAGTTAACAACTCGTTATCTTCGGGGGACCTAACCTAATTACTTGTGTGATAGACTGTATCAAACGTGAAGTACAAACTTAACGAACATAATACCTCAGGTGGTAGACAAGCCATAAGTAGGTCATCGGATTCTGGGGGACCTACTCCTTCATTTGACCTAGTCAGATCTAAATGAAACTTTAAAAGGAATATTACGTACCTAGCCACAATCAATATAAACTTCTTGATCAAGACCGCAAAGCTTAAGCATACACTTGAAGTACTGAACGATAAGAACATCAGTATAGCAGCTCTCCAAGAGAATAGGTTTCCAGACAAAAAAGCCATAGAGTCTAAAGCAGCTATTCTCAACCGCTGGTCCGGCGGACCACCAGTGGTCCGCGGAGAAATTTTACAGGTCCGCAGACAATTTTTTCTATCCGCGAAAAAAATGTACTTAAAAAAAATAACTAAATTTTAATTTATAAAATTACGAAATACAAATATCTTAAACTAATTTTAATTCTATGTAATTTATGATTAGTACGGCACTGAAGAAAAAAAAAAGAAAAATAATTACATATCTTTACATTTAAATATTATTGTAAGTAAATGATAATAAAAATGTTACAATTAACTTGTAGTAGTTCTACCAACAGGTAGATTTTTGGTGATGGATATATATTTTTCCTTATTTTGGGGGATGATATCAATTTTTGCCTCGTCAGATCCAAATTCTTTAATAAATAAATGAACATCATAATTCGACATGTTATGGAAAAATACCGGGATCATTTTAGGTATTTTATAATTCAAATTACAATTTGAGTGGGCGGCTCCCCGAAATTTACCCGTTAAATGATCGTGATCGGCGACTTTGTCTGTTACTTGTAATAATTTATTACATATGTGACAAGAAGTGGCCGTATCGTAGGAATTTTGCTCATCTGCAGTTAATTTAATCATCGGAATTATAACGCTTAAATGTTCTCTGTATAATTCCTTAACATCTGCATAGAGGTTCTGACAAAACAATTTCGGGCAATCTTCCCCGGTATAAGTGAAAAATTTACTCAATGAGTCATCGAATGAAAATTTTATATTATAGGCGAAACTGTATGGTACATGGATATGTGTCTGATTAGTATAGCTATTGTCAGGGTTCGGTGAGCATGTATCAACAGGTTTTAAAATTGATTCAAAATCTACGTATACAACAAAGGGTATACGCATTTTTCTATCGAAATTTTGCAATTGTAATATATTCCCCGGCATCATATCACCTCTCTTAACTTTTACAAGGTCTTCCGTCGGCATAATAGTGTAAATTTTGCTGCAGTCATTCAATTTATGTTGATTAAACGCGAATTCAATTGAAAAAAAGGTTAAACAGCCGTCACATAAATATTTTTTTCTACAATCTACCGAGATTTGACTTCTTACAAGCCGTGAAATATTTTTAATATAAACATAATGAGCTTGAACCCCTTCTTCCAAATATAATAAATTTACATGTCTTTCCCTAGTCGCATTAGTATGGTAAATTGGTCCTACTACGTCATGTTGTTTAGATTTAAAATTAAACTACAAGGTATAAACGTTAATACTAATATTATTCATCTGTTCAAATTTAGGAATGTCTTTGATTCTAAGCGGAAACTCTAATCTGTTATATTTTAAAATTGAAGAAAAGTGGGGATATGATGTCGGGCGATCAGAACTCACATTCGTGGGGTGTAATGCGGATACAATGGTCCATAAAAAATAAAATTCGTCTACATTCTGAACATTGATACAAGCTTTCCGATCCCTAATCTCTTTTGGCAGTTCAATAAATGACGACCCACGTATTGGTTTATGTTTATTGATATTAATTTCTAAATGGGAAATCTCCCTTAGTGACCAACCCGAATCTTTCTCCTGAAACTCGCTACATTTAGTTTTAATTTTGGCACAGATACTGTCATAAATTTCATCAAAGTTACTCATGCTAGGTGTTATTTCGCGATATTTTGTGTTAAATGACTTTAATTCACCTTTGTGTAGTAGTTCTTTAATACCTAGTAAAATTTTGTTAAAAAAATATAACTGGTCCGCGAATCTTTTTTTTAAATTTTACTGGTCCGTGGGCCAAAAAAGGTTGAGAAACGCTGGTCTAAAGGATATATAATATATAAAGGGAAATCTGGTAATACAGTAATGGAAAATGCACCATTCCTTGGGACTTGGTTTGCAGTACACCATCGACTAGTTACAAACATTCCTGACTTCTCACCAAACTATAGAACATCGGTACTTTCCTTCCGATGCAAAAATAGGGGATATAATGATACTGCTATATGATACTGATATATGATACTGATATATGATACTAATATATGATACTGATATATGATACTGATATATGATACTGATATATGACACTGATATATGATACTGATATATGATACTCATATATGATACTGATATATTATACTGATATATCTATCTATGATTAATTTCCACCAATGACTCTAACAGGAAAAACCCAGAAACGACAAACAAGTGCTGGGATGCCCTTGAGGAAATCCTAGACAAAGTCCCAAATCACCATACGACTATATTGTTAGGAGATTTCAATGCCCAAATCGGTAGAGAACAGAAACACCTGAAGATTGTAGGAAGATATCCTGCCCATAAGAGAACCAACACCAACGGGGAACGTTTAATCAGTGTTTGCACAAAATATAGATTACTTTTGATGTCTACAACTTTCAAACACCTTCCCAGGAAGACCATGACATGGCGATGCCCAAATAGCTTTATGGGTGAATGCCAAATCGACCACGTAGCAATAGACAAGCAAGCAAGCTACACCACAGGGATATTATGAATGTCAAGGTGCTCGAGGAGCCAACATTGACTCTGATCACTACCTGTCTCTGGTTAAGACGAACCTGAAACCACTAATAAAGACCAGATATCACTAAACTTGAAGAAGATATCACTAATTACCAAGAGAAACTGATTCATAATACCAACAGGATTAACACATCTACAAAATGGGATCCGCGTAGGGATGCCATAACAGTAGTGGCTCAGGAAACAATCCCCAATAGACCTAGAGGCAACAAGCATCCGTGGTGGTCCAGAGAATGTGATAAAGCTTTAGAAGCCAGGCGACTAGCGTGGATCAAATGGAATGTACATAAAAACGAAGCTAATTTACAAGCCTTTATTGCACAAACGAAAACTACGTCGAGCATCATAAGAGGGGTCAAGAAGAAGCACAGCCAGGAACTGATTAAGCAAGCAGAGGAATATTTTGTAAGGAAAAACTCTAGAGACCAATACAAAGGCCTCAAGCAACAAACAACCTAATTCACGTCCCCTACCTTACACCTCCAGAGACCAGATGGATCCCTGTGTCTTAATGACAGCGATTATACCAAGACCCTAGCTAACTACTTCAAAAGACTCTTAAATGCAGAAGAACCTATTGAGTGTCTCGAAGTTACAGAACTAGCTAACCCCAATACTGAGTATATCGCTCCTCCAACCTATGAAGTCAGAGAAATAATTAAACTACTCAAGAACAAGCTTCTGCGGAAGACGGGATAGTAGCAAAAATGCTACAACATGCCGGAAAACACACCTTCAGGAGGATACATAAAGTAATTCTAGATATATGGACTAGTAAGAGGCTCCCAGATGATTTGACGTCAGCCATATCCATCCAATCCACAAGAAGGGAAGCAAAACAAATCCCAGTAACTACAGAGGAATATCACTCCTTGCTGTTACCTTTAAGATATTTTCCAAGGTTCTGGAATGCCATGCAACAAGACAGCTGGATAAAGAGTTAGGAGAATGTCAAACAGGGTTTAGAGCGTCGAGGTCCTGTACCGAGCAGACACACAATCTGAAGACCATGCTTCTATACATCAAGTCAAGAGCCAAACAATGGGTAAGCTACATTTGTCGAAATCCAGAAAGCAGACGACTCAGTGGACAGATTTACTTTAAGACCTTAAAAGAACTAGGACTCAACGACACGATCAATAGACTGGTACAAGCCACCCTGCACAACACCACAGCCAGAGAAAAGTTTAGAGGACAACTCTCGGAGAGTTTCGCCATTAAAATTCGTCAAGGAGACGGCATTTCATTATTTAATTGCGACCTGCAAAAGATCATTAGAGAGTGGACGAGAATCCTACCAGAGAACACTGGATTACGGATGGACAACATAAGGATACCTTGCCTAGCCTTTGCAGACGATCTGACTTTATTGGCAAATGACATACAGGAGGCTACTACTCAGCTCCAAGCACTACACTCAATAGCGGCTAAAACGGGTCTTCTGATCAACATAGGAAAGACCGAGTTTGTTACTAACATCAAAGATGCCCCTAGAATGACGAGAGTCAGTGATAATATCTATACCAAGAGAGTCAAAAAAGTAAAGTAACTTGGGAATGGTTCTCAGAGGACCTCAGCGAAACAGTGGCTCTTGAACAAAGGAGACTCAAACTAGATAAGGCTTACTATGCCTGTAGAAAACTATATGCTTTAAAAAATTTGTCGATGAATGTCAAACTAAGACACTACAATGCAGTAGTCAGACCATCAGTCCTCTATGTAGCAGAGTGCCTATATCTAACTAAAAATATCCCATTGCTATATCTAACTAAAAATATCCACAAAAGCCCTCGAGGTACAAGAAAGAAAGTTCCTGAGACGGATAGTAGGACTAAGAATTCTACCAGATGGAAGCCGATGGTATCAACCAAATCGTGAGCTATATAAATACCCAGAAAATGGCGACTGGCTTTTTACGGACATCTATCCAGAATGGACTCAAACAGGTTATCCCATAGGAACTTCAAGGCTGCTAACTAGGGCAAAGCTACTGAATTCTTGTGGATGAAGTAAGTGGAGAAGGATCTTTCGGAACTCAATATAAATCAAAATGAGATAGCCGACCGGAGTAATTATCATACAACTCTTTAAACTAAATCCTTCGTAACATCACTCACAGAAGTTACCCACAGACCAAAAGACGAGACCAGGAAATGGTCTGAGCAACGTAAGATTGAAATTAGCCGGAAAATGAACTATTGATGGAAGATGGACTACTGAGATGCTGGAGGTACCAACAAGAAAGCAGCTGCCAAACTCACAACTAAGAACACCAATCGTGCCAAACAACGATGATTACATCAAGAAACAGCTAAACACAAGCACTGTGGTCCATCGATGCCCCTAACGAAATTAAAAAAATATATATTGAAATAGACTAGTCTGTCAATACTCTAGTCTTGTCAGTTCATTTATCCAATCTTTCTGGCTATTGTAAGCTATTGTTGGTTTTTCGGCCCGACAAATTAGGTTTTCTTCACGACAGATTTATGTAATTGAATGCTATAATAATAATATCCAAATAAACCAGTCTATCAATAGTCTACTACATTTATCCAATATTTTTGGTCATTTGTCCAATGTTGGCGGCGATTTGCCTAATGTCGCTTCCCACGTATCCAATGTTAGCGTTGATTTGTCACAATCTATTTTACCTCTCACCATTATTATTAGATTCAGCATACCAGTAACATATTTTTAAATAATTTGTTGCATCCAAACTCAGCATCAATTTTCGTTTCTGTCTCGAATCGAAACCAATTATTTAACAAACCCTTATTCGTAGCGCATGAGTTCTTTGGGCATCGAACCCGAATGCGAGTCGAGAACGAGTTTCGACTTTGACTCGACCGTCTTCCAAGACGTCGTCACGCCGACGAACGACATCAACGAGATCGTGATCGACACTGCCGATGGCAGGAGGTCGGTCCAATTCAGCATCTGCAGCCACGACTCCATCCACACCAAATGGCTAGAAAATTTACGCGACGATGTCGAAATCGTGGTAAGTAATCAAAATCCGTTTTACTCACCTAAATTAAATTTTATAATTATAGTAGTTTATGATACAAGTGTGTGAAGAAGGGAAGGCGAGTGGTTTAATCGTAATGAGTGCACAAAAGCTTTTCACACACGTGTGACAAACATTAATTTATCTATGAAGTATGTTAAAATACTGTTGAATCTACAAAAAAAATAAACCTTAGCGATGATATTGAAAAAAATTTAATTATGACAGACAACATACTTCAAATCACGATTATACAAGATTGAAACTTTATTTAATTTACATTGGACTTTGACGCACGATTAGGATACTTTTACACACGATTATACAATAAACGATTATACAATAAGGTTAGAACGTTCAGCGCCTCCGTGGAATAAATTGCTAACTAGTAAACACGCACAGTAACGGAAACACTATTTGATCGTTGCCGATGAGTAAGGAAACATTTTACCTTCTAGGCCCTCCACATCCACCTTGACACTTCCGGTTTCGACTTCCGGTTTCGATTTTGAATTTTCCAGCCTTAGCGGAATTTTGAATTTTCCCGAAAAAGGGGCAGGTCGATGTGGGAAACTGGATGAGGAAACTGAAAGTGGGAAACCGGACACAAAAGTCGAAACCGGAAACGGAAGTTGTAACCGGAAACGGAAGTCGAAACCAGACCTCACACTCAACCTGGGGTTACATGCAGACCACACGCAGCGTGAGGTTACTTAGATCTCATACGTGGGACTACATAGACACACCCAGCGTGGGGTTGCATAGACCTCGCACGTGGGGCTACATAGACCTCACACTCTCATGTATGAAAAACCGGAAGTGGGAAACCGGAAACGGAAGTCGAAACCGGAAACGAAAGTCGAAACCGGAAACGGAAGTAGGAACCGCAAGTGTCAAGGTGAATTGAGGTGGAGGGCCTTGAAGGAACCATCTTTCCCTACTTCGTTGTAATCTAGGTTAACCTAGATTTAATCTAGATTAGATTATGGTTACGTTGCCATAGTAATAACAAACAGAAATCGTTTAATAATGAAACTCCATTTGATTTACATTGGACTTTTACGCACGATTTGGATACTTTTACGCACGATAATAATAATGGCATCCTGCACATACAATAATGTATTTATTAATATATTCATTTTGGTGTGTGAATAGATAAAATGAATTAAACGTTAATTTTTATTTAATTAAGTAGCTTTATTAAAATTAGTTTTCCCGTTGTAATCTTCTCATATATTTAATTATTTAAAATTAATTATTTAATAATTTATTAATTTTATTTATTAATAATAAATTATTTATTTTAATAATCTAGCGTAGTTTGGCGGGTTGTTGATTAAATATTTTATAGATAGCCGAGATGACAAAGGAGGCTTCAAGCGGGCTCGGCATAAGTTTGGAAGGAACTGTCGATGTTGAAGATGGGCAAGAAGTGCGTCCTCACCATTACATCAGAAACATCCTTCCTAATGGTCCAGTGGGTCTTAACAACATTTTGAAATCAGGAGACGAACTCTTAGAAGTAATACATCATTTGAATTTGTCCAAGAATTATTTGATTTCTTTAAGGTGAATGGGATTAAACTGTTGGGATTAAATCATCTGGAGGTGGTTTCCATCTTGAAGCAACTACCAAGCTTGGTTTTGTTGGTATGCGCGAGATATTCAGTGCCTACAAGGATTATAGATACTTCGCAGCATCGAGACGCCTTCCAAGCCAGGGTGAGTCGTGCAACTTGAGAAATTCTTTAACGTTGATAAAATTTCTTCAGAATATTTTAGCGGGAAGTCTGAACGCCCTCATACAAAGCTCCGAGCGTTTGGTCAAAGCCAAATCCGATACCTCGATTACCTCTAGTATAGTCAGCGAGACTGGTTGCAGCAGATCCAGATCGTTGGAACTAGTCGCTGGACTTGCTATGTGGTCCAATGAACCAAGCATAGTTGTTTTGAATAAAGGAGATCACGGCCTAGGATTCTCAATATTAGACTATCAAGTAAGTTTTATTAATACACTGAAGAACAAATTAAATGTTTATCGTTTTAGGATCCATTGAATCCTCAAGAGACTGTGATAGTGATCCGTTCTTTAATACCTGGAGGTGTAGCACAGTTAGATGGTAGTTTGATACCAGGAGATCGTCTACTGGCCGTTAATGACATTGATGTTGAACATGTTAGTCTTGATAGAGCTGTGCAAGTTTTGAAGGGAGCTCCAAAAGGAGCAGTGAAGATAACTGTGGCCAAGCCATTGTCAGCTCACGATTCCATCTCGCATCACAGTCAAGTAAGTGCAGGATGTGAGAAAAATCGGTGTTGTTTCGCGGATGAAATGTTGTTCTCTGTATTTATTTTTGATACGTGTGAAATCGATGTGTAGGGGTTGTGTTGTTTGGGTGTTGGTGTGGTGAGTAACAGTGGTAATTGTTTTAGTGGTTGCAAAATATATTAAGCCGTTGGAAGCAAGATTTGGGCAACGTTTGAGCAATTCATGTAAGTTTCTGTTTTTGGGAGATGTTTCCTAGGCGTTTCTGGAGAATGTCCAGGAAATATCGGCCTAATTGAAGATATAATGTTAATTTTGATGTCATAGTGATTTGCAATTGCAGGTGGAAATAAATGTTTAAATGTGGTATAGTCAAAAAATCAAAACAATCTTCCGAAACAAAATTGACTTTGAATATGGAAGAACTCGATGTTTTGCACCGATGTGAAAAAAAGTTGCACAAAAGAAACCTTGTAATTCCCGAGAAAGAAATAAAACCTATTGAAAAGATGTATCTAGCAATTTCAATCCAGCACCTTTTATCTTTAACGAAGTTTGAAACTAGTAGTTTAATAATTCCCCCATTATTCTTCCTTTTAGGATACAGAGGACGACCAAACCTGCATAGATGATTTCCAGGAATGCATTGAGGAATATCAGGAATGTTTGGAAGTCGTGCAAATTTCGATCGAAGAAGATCGCTCCTTTAATCACTCGCCCTGCTTGTCTCAGGTAGAAGATTTCGGAAACAATCAAAACACAATCCCGAAATTCATCGAGGATATAAGCAGTGAACCAGAACTTAGTTTTAAAAGCCTGTGTGATATAAACAGTACAAAAATAGAAAACAACAATTTAACGAACCAAGTTTGCAGTGTAATTAAAACAGATTTAGTTAGCGATAGAGCGATGTTGAAGCATGAAGATTCCGAAAAAGATGGTTATGAAACGTGCTTGGATGAGTCATTTTCGGACGAAGTTATTAAAGAGGATAAAACACCAACAAATTCTATCCATAACTTAGGAAAAATCCTGGTAGACATTAGTGAAGATAGCGTTATTTTAAATAAAGCACAGTTAGAGTTAGAAATGGCACAAGTCAACGAAGAACTGCAGAAGATAACTAAGAAAAAGGAGAGTTTGAAGAAAAAAGTTAAAAAGAAATTGTCTGTAGAAACTTTGGAAGATCGAGGTGAAAGGAGCGTGGAAGGTAAAGACGAGCAAGTGGTTATTCCTAATACTATTACTTATCAAAGTTTTGCTAGACTTTATGTTAATACCAAATATACGAAAAATGACCAAATAGATAAAAATATTGAGCCACGTTTTGAGTCAAACTACAGTTTTCCAAAACAAATATTACCGAATCAAAAACAGCTTGAAGCTAGCCAAAGTCAAGAATTGTTAGAAAAGAAAGTTAGGAATAAAACGATAAAGAACACTAAAAGTCTAGAAGGTACTCAAGATTACGACGAGTTTACCAAAATTGTTTTTAATAAAGAAGTCGATGTTCTACCAAAAGAAGATAAACCTCTTCAAAATAATACCACAGAAAATGTAGAATATAATTTGTTGGAAGAAACAAACAGATCTCAGGATTTAATAGCAACCGAATGTTTAGAATCGCGCCAAAATGAAATAACAGTAGAAACGGTCCCGACCCAAACCAAATTAGACTCGAATCACACGAATTCCCTGCCATGTCTCCACACCAACGCCAAGTTTTCTCCCCACGACGAAGGACTCAAGTCCTACGACCACGCCAACGTCCCGACGCGAGAAGACGAGTTTTTTCTCGTCCAATACACAGAAGATCTTCCGGAAAAGTGCCAAAGCGAACCCAACGTCCTTGATTCTAGTCTCACCACGAAAACTTATAGATATAGAATAGAAGAATATTATAACGACATTGAAGACTGCTTGGAGGAGGTGAAGAAAGTTGAGGAAATGGACGACGATGAGATCTTCGGGGAGATTTTTTTAGGGGTCAGAAGTAAATCTGCTCCTGATATCTTCGATAATTCTTTCATCACGTTGACTTATGATCCCGGACCCGATGTTAAAAACAGAAGGCAATCGTCGTTTTTACCAGGGATCTATAATTTAAGGTCAGAATACGTTCTTATTAATTAACTGATAATTTAATTGAGAAAAATGAATGTAAACTTGCGTGCACAGAAATCGGACGACTGTAAACTCTTGACTAACTTCTTGTTGTTTCGTATAGGCCTACTTTGGAGCACGGTTGTTCAACGGTTGAGCTTTGATCTTTGTCCAGTATTGTCGCATCTTCTGCCGGTGTAACTCCTTTCTCTCTTCTGTCCAGGGGGTACCTTTCTTTCGGGGTTCTTGACTAACTATTTTTTTTAGAAACTATTTGTGAGATGAAATAAAGACATATGCCGTTTGAAAGACAATGTAATATGCTTTAATATGAGTTTAAACTTATCAAAAAGGCTTATTGTTTATAGGAGTTACAACCGGTAAACAAAAACGAACGTATTTATGTGGAGGTTATAACGAGAATAACAAACTTGTGAAAGATTGCAATTATTTCCTTTGCAAATGAAATTTGCACATTATTCGTTATTTTTAGTTTAATGCAAGTCGTCCAAGTTTTTGTTCTAATCGAATATGAACTTAGCCAGCGAGCTGTTGCTCGTCAACTGGATATGACACGCGCAGCGGTTCGAAGGGAGTTCCAACATTATGGGCGGACTGGATCCTTACATAGACGATCTGGTACAGGCAGAAGAAGATTTACAACGGCTCGGGATGGCTTCATTGTGTCAACCACATTAAGAAATCGTCAACTTAATGTTGTTCAACTGCAACAACAGCTCCGTGAAGTACGAAGAGTGGCTATTAGTCAGTGGACAGTAAGACGAAGACTGCAGGAAAGTAACTTGACTCCTAAGACACCTGAGGTTTGTCAAAAGCTGATCTTCAAGCACACCTACGTTTAAAAAACAAGCAGGGTAACATAACTTCAAATCGAGAAGAAATTCTGTGCATCATCGAAAATTTCTATTACGAATTATACAAAAGCCGGCAACAAGAACCTCTGAATCCTATTACACTAACACGGGAGCGAGGTGAACCAGTCAGGTCAATGCCAAAAATCACCATCGAGGAAATTAAAAGAGCCTTGTCGAAAATGAAAAACAACAAAGCACCTGGAAAAGATGCAGTGGTTGCAGAAGCAATTAAAGCTGGAAGTTTTTTCTTCCTGTAGAAAATACAAGCACTCTTTAATCTTTGCCTGCAGGAGAGCACTATTCCGGAGAAGTGGCATGAAGCGACCACCATCTTACTCCATAAAAATGAAGACAAAACAAACCTGGAAAATTACCGCTCTATAACTCTCCTTAGCCATCTATATAAACTGTTTACCAGAATCCTAACATCAAGACTGGAGAACAAACTTGAGCTTTACCAACTAAGAGAGCAAGCCGGATTCCGATCGGGTTTCGGAATTAATGAACACCTCCAGAGTATTAAGACCATCATCGAGAAAACCGTCTACTCCTCTACTATATATAGACCACCACTCCTCGTGTTTTTAGACTTCCATAAGGCATTTGACACGATCGAATTAAAAGCAATGGAAGCCCTGAGACAATGTCGAGTGGACTATAGATACTCAAAACTGATTTATAACTTATACAAGAAAGCTATCATGTCGGTCAAATTACATGACAACTAGCATTACAGCAAAAAATTACAACAACCGCATTAAAGTCGGAAGAGGAATGAGACAGGGAGATACTATGTCTCCAAAACTATTCATAAGTCTTAGAATACATTGTGAGACTAGGGGTATAAAACCAGACGGTCGTAAACTCAGTCATCTTCGCTTCGCAGATGACATTGTGCTAACAACCGACAATCTAGGAGAGGCGAAACAAATGCCCCATGAATTGGAAGAAGCATGCTCTGGTGTTGAACTGAAAATGAACTTTTCCAAGACGAAGATTATGACAAATCTTGTTATAAGTGAGGGCATAAGGATGAGGGTCACCCTTGGATGGGCAGCCTACGGAAAATTAAAACATGTCTTTAAAAGTGATCCCATCTGCCTTAAAAGTGTTCTTCCGGCCAGTGTCTTCTTCCGGTGCTCACGTATGGAGGGAGACCTTAACCCTAACGATATCATCAGCGAGGAAACATAGAGTGGCACAACGAGAAACGGAGAGATTAATGCTAGGTTTAGGTTTAAGAAACCATGTTACGAATCAGGGCCTACGACAGAGGACCGGGGTGACAGACATTATCAAAAGAATAGAGACATCAAGATGGAATTGGGAAGTTTCGTGGCCAGAATGAAGGACGACAGGTGGACGAGAAAATTGTTGGAATGGAGACCACACGCTGATAAGGCAAACAGGGAAGACCACCTACACGCTGGACCGACGATCTAAAAAGAATTGAAACCAACTGGATTCAGGCGGGTCAAGACAGACAACAATGGGAAGCCATGAGGGAGGCCTATGTCCAGCAGTGGACGTCGAAGGCTGGTTGATGATGATTGATGAACACATTGCAGTCCGTTGACGTACTAATACGTTTTCTCTATTTGAAATATGGTAGCTGACGACGCTGAAGTACGTCAATTTATAATCAAAGTGTACGAGCCGTTGATGTCACAGTACATTATATTTTGTTTTGAACCTTTCCCCAAAGGAAGCCCACTGAAGAACTTTTTGCAGTTTTTCGTCCGCGAACCTTTTTTAGAGTTGAGTTGTATAGAGTAGAGTTGTAGACTTTGTAGAAACAAAATTAGAGAATCGGTTTAATTTTCTGGGGTTTTAAGAAATTTTCGTTTTGAAAGTCTTGACCATCTTCCTCGATGTTGTGGGAAACTGTTACTTGAAGTTACTGAGGAAGTTTAGAGATTTTCCTCGATTTTAAGAAAAATATTTGTATCAGACCATTTGTATCAATTTAAAATTTTCCCTTGATTTTGGGCCAGACTAAGAGACTTTATAAGCACAGATAGGAAGGAAATAATGCAGGATGTATCGGTCTTAAATAAACCAACAATTGACAGCGACCACAGAATGGTTAGAGCAAACATCTAAGGAAATGTTAAAACTAATCACCAATAGTAAATTAAATATGTGAACTACTACAGGAGAACCAGACGCATATAAGCAATACATTGAAACACACTTGGAACTTGTCACAGTATCCGAAGAAGAAACAGATACTGACAGAAACTAAAACAGAAACTAAACAAAAACATAGCAGATATCCTCTAGAACGGACAGGAGAATTACTGTATTAAAGAAAACTCAGCCTTGATACAAAAGATCTTATGGAAAAAAGAAGAGAACTAAGGAACAAAGTCAGTAACAAAACCGACGAGTTGAGAAAACTAAATAAGAAAATCTCGAGATCATCCAAAAACGATATCCGAAAGTACAACACTAACATTATCCCTGAAGTTATAGAACAAAATAAGAACATGAAGGTAATGAGATAAAAACTAGCTTTGGAGAAAAATAATATAAACAAGCTCCTAAATGCCAGGGAGTCACAACAAAAGAGCAAATCCTCAAGCAGTGGAGAACTTCTACGCCGAACTATACAGTGTAAACGAGGAAAATACACATACCTCTACCATACCAAAAATTCACAATGAAGGCTCCAAGGACATACCTGAAATAACGGTAGAAGAAATAAAGAACTCTCTTCATGAAATGAAAAACAACAAAACACCAGGTGAAGATTGGCTTGTAATAGAACTTGTAATAAAAGCAGGTGGAGAAATGGTAATAAAAGCAATAAAAAACTATCTTCAGCATTTTTAGCGAAAGGAGAAACCCCATCAAACTGGAACAATGTGAAAATCATAATTATGCATACAAAAGAAGACACCAAGGAACTAACAAATTACCGTCCTATCAGTCTCCTACCACACATATATAAAGTCTTCAGCAAGATAATAATGAAGCGCCTAACACCTGGACTTCTATCAACCGCGTGAGCAAGCGGGTTTCAGATCTGGTTTCGGGCCAAACGACCATCTGCAAGTGATTAAAACGCTGATCGAGAGGTGTATAGAGTACAACAAGCCACTGGTTCTAGTTTTTATAGATTACGAAAAAGCTTTTGACCAAATAGACCAACATAAAGTCTTTGAAGCACTCGCGGAATGTAGAATACATCACCGCTACTCCTCACTAATAAGAGAAACTTATGAAAAGGCAACTGCCAGCCTAAAACTGCACGAGAATACCAACAAGTTCAGAGTGAAACGCGGAGTACGCTAAGGAGATACAATCTCCCCATAACTATTCACGGCGTTATTAGAGTACATAAGTAAGGAATTGGACTGGGAAACAAAAGGCATCAATATAAACGGCGAGAAACTGAGCCATCTAAAAGTTGCAGACGACATCGTCAAAATAGCGAAGGGCCTAGGCGAAGCTACACAAATGCTGGAGACGCGTCCTCCCGCAAGGTTGGACTCAAGATAAATACCAACAAAACTCAATTCATGACCAACCTCGTAGCAAGCGGTAATGTCTCAGTAAACGACATAGAAATTAAACAGGTGCCCTCCTACAAATACCTTGGCCACGAAATTCGAATAAGCCGCATTGATCAAACGACCGAGATCACCAGAAGAATTAGTTCATCCTGGGCCGCGTTTGGCAAACTGAAAAATATCTTCAAATCCGACCTTCCGATATGTCTTAAACGGAAGGTATACAACCAATGAGTATTGCGCGTAATGGCGTATGGGACAGAAACGCTGACACTAACACGAAAGTCAATCAGAAAAATACAAGTCTGTCAAAGAGCTATAGAGAGGTCGATGTTAGGAATATCACTACTAGATAATGTCCCAAATCTAACAATACGACAAAGAACAGGCGTCGCAGATGCAGTGGAAAGGATTACAACTCTGAAATGGAACTGGGCCGCCCACGTTGCCAGGATAGCGGATGATAGGTGGACGAAACGGATACTCGAAGATCCCAGACAACTAGCATTCAGAAGCAGAGGACGCCCCCCGACACGATGGTCCGACTATATTAAGCAAATCGCTGGATACTGGATGCGAGAGGCACAAGATAGAGAGAAATAAAGAAATCTAAAGGAGGCCTATATCCAGCAGTGGACACAAATGGCTGTATGATGATGGCGATGCGGAGTTTTTACTAATTTTAAAAATTTGTTTAAAATAATGTTTTTACTAAATTTGTTGGATTTATTTATTTAATGCTCTATTAGATTATTGCTTTTATCCCTTAAACAAAAAAACTGTTTCAAGAAATTTGGAAAGAGGAGAAGATACCAGAGGATGGATTGGATAGTGGCAATCATACACCCATTGCATCAAAAAGGACCAAAAACAGATGTAAACAACTATCGAGGTATATCACTCCTACCTGTTACTTAGAAAATCTTCTCTAAAATACTTCTAAATAGCCTAGAACCTCAACTTGATACAAAACTTGGAGAATACCAAGGAAGCCTCAGTAGAGGACGCTCATGTCCAGAACAAATATAGAGCTCAAAAATGATCATCAAGTGTTACACCACACTAGCTAGAGACATCTCCATATCTGTTGTTGACTTCAAAAAGGCCTATGACTATGACTAGAGAAATATTAGTCGAGGTACTGAGTATGCAGTTGGTCAAACAACATTAAACCTGATCAAACTAACACTCACAAACACTGTATCAAAAGTAAAAATGTAGACAAAGGCGAGGACAGGACTAAGACAAGTTGATGGCCTTTCACCAATGTTGTTTATTGTGGTTTTTGATAAGATAATGACAATGAACAAGAAGATAAGATAACAACTCTGGTGCTATAATTGGATCAAGGAACAAAACTTTTGGGCTTACAAAGGCCCACGTAAGGCAGGGGGCTAACAAATGGGAAGAAGAGCAAGAAAAAACGTACTGGAAGAAGACACCTTATATCAGAACTTTGGTAGGCATACTCACAGGACATTGTCCGGTGAGATATCACCTACACAAAATGGGAAAGGTAGAGGAAGTTGCCTGTAGATTATGTAAATCAGACGAAGAAACCGTTGAACACATAATGTGCACTTGTGTGTCGCTAGCACACATAAGGCTTGTCCACTTCGGGGTCGCAAGAATGACCATCTTGGAGCTGAGTAGCAAGACTCTCAGGAATATCTTAGACTTCGTTCACGTTGAATTCCTGGGAGAGTAATTGTAGTAGGGTCAAGCACAATAGATCAAGTTGATCGCAGTGCAGAAGCGCTTTGCAGCCAAACGACCCCCTCACCAAAAAAATACCTGGCCTTTGCAGACGACCTGGCTCGCTTAGCTGAGACTGAACAAGAACCTGTAACACAAATCAATGAACTCAAGAAAAGAGCAGAGAAAGCTGCACTCCATATTTCGTTCCAGAAAACAGAAATAATGACGACCAAGAAAAATTATACGATAAGAAAACAGTGAATACGAAATATAGGCAAATTAAAGTAACGAAACGGTTTAAATACCTTGGAGAGATTATCAGCAACAATGGTTCCGAAAAACCTACAATAGGAAATGAAAGACTGAAACAGGAGGAAATAAATTTCATCACTAAAAACATCTACAACAAAAAGATACTACCTGTGATACTGTACTGTACTGTACAAAATCCAGTGAAAGTAATTCACGAAAGTGATACCGACAACAGCAATGTTAAAACCGCTATTATCATCACAGACCCTCCGATAAGTGTTTTATTTATGGTAAACATAGTTCTAGTATACTCGTGCTATAGTATAGTCTCGTGCTATAAGTATAGTCGTGCAATTAATCTGCGTAAACTCTAATTTCTTCGCTGTATCCGTTTATATGCATTCTGACACTAAGTCTAAGAAAATTATTTCCAATGCTGACGACACTATCCTTCTTACATCGAGCAACTGAACCAGGCATATCATACGGCGACTCGATTTGGTATAAGTCATGCGGAGTATGAGAAAGAGCAAAGTTGTTGGGGACGAAGCGACTCTGCACCCTACGAGCCGCCAAAGCCTACCGAACTGTGTCAACCGAGGTTGCCTGCGTCATATTGGGACTTCTCCTAATCGACCTACGCTTCAAAGAAGTATCGCAGTACCTAAATAGCAGAGCAATTGACGAAACAAAATTTAGAGAAGTTACTAGACTGCTGAATTGGACTTAGGAACAGCTTTTGTCGTATATCGTGACGTCGAGGAGGTACAACACGAAACCTTCAGATTAACATAATATTATTCTATTTTTCAGGCAGAAGTAGTTGCAATTAATCGAGACCTTCAATACATTTGTCAAAGAACGTTTGATATGGAGGAATGTACGATTCTCTCAGACAGTCGATCTGCTCTCTGATACTCTGCGATACATGAAATTCCAACAGAATTACTAGTTTACACATGGCTGCTACTCAAGGAAGTTTCCGGTAAAGTTAAACTGCAACTGAATTGGGTCAAGGCGCATGCTGGCCTATTGGGGAAGTGAAAACGCGGACAAACGCCTGGCTAAGGAAGCCCCGGAATGAAGACATCAGTATATGCTTCAATAAAGTGCCCGAGCAGGCAATAAAACACGGAATATGCAAAAATATACAGAAAGAATGGCAATCACCATGGAACATCGCCCAAACCGGGCAATGGACCAAAAAATTTATTGAATCCAACAGCGTATGGATTGATATGGACATCAGCCTGTTATGCCATGGAGTGCAGATCATTACAGGGCATGCTAACTTCCAGACTTACGTCCACCGATTCGGACAAAAAACAATCACCTCTGTGCGAATGTGGAGAGGAAGACACTGCCTTTCACGTCCTTTTCAAATGCCCCATCACATTTGAATGGAGAAGGCAAACAAAACTAAAGCATCTTAATGATATTAATAAAAATATGAAGAGGTGAAAAACCTTCGACAGATGGTGTGATGGTGCAATTAAATTAAATAGAACAGACAACGATCTCCCGAAAAAATAATTAGAAAATGCAACAAAGGGAAAGAACTAAAAAAAAAATAATAATCTAGACAAAGAAAATTAAAATATAACTTAACTAACATAACTTAATTAGGTTAGGTTAGGTTACTAATTAAGTAACAATTAGTAATTAGTAATAGACTGCCAGCATAGTGTCCAACATACGGAGTGCTGACCACATAAGCTACCTATGTAAAGTTATGTATCAAAATAAATAAGTTGTATGATAAATAAAGGAAAATCATCACCATGGCTAAAAATCTAAACACGGCCCCAAGTTACGCCCCCCCCCCCCCCTTCAACGGGGGAGGGGTGCTAAGAATCACCCGATTAGCTGTGAAGATGAACAAGGAAAAATCCATAACACCATCCTTGAAATGAAGAGACTGGACATAGCAGTCCTTAGTGTATTACTCAGGAGAGGACGATAACAACCATAGGAATGGTGTAGGTTTTATAGTCAGGAAAGATACCTCACAAGCAGTCGCCAGCTTCCTGCCACAGTCAGCTAGAATAGCTATGAGTAAAATACATGCAAGTCCAGTAGATTTTAAGCTAATTCAAGTATATGCACCAACAACAACCACAACGGACCAGCAGATAGAAGAGTTCTACGCCGATCTGAAAACCACATTACTTGTAACTAAAAGCAACGAAATCACCATTATCATGGGCGACTTTAACGCCAAGGATGGAAAATGGCAGGAAGGCAATACATTAGGAAATCAGGGTTTAGGAATCTTAAACGAACGAGGTGACCGTCTTGTGCAGTTCTGCCAAGAGGAAGGAGTAGCACTAATGAATACTTTTTTCCAATCATCAGCTAGGAGACTGTACACCTGGAAATCGCCCGCGGAGACTACCAATCACATAGTCCGCAATCAGATAGATTTTTTTGTAAGCAACGATTCCGCAACACTGTCAAGTCTTGTAAAACGTACCCGGGAGTTGACGAGCCATCGGTCCACAATCTGCTTATAGCAGAGATGGAATTTCGGCCAAAGAAAATGACAAAGAAAATCAAAATTCATCGAATAAACACCCGAAAAACTGAAGGACACTGTAGTAAAGGCAAAAGCCATCGATTGCCTTCGGACAAAATTGGAAATAGAAGCTAACAACACAGAGACAGATGTGGAAGACCTGTGGAATCACAATAAAAAGGCGCCGATTGAAGTGGCAAATGAAACAATAAGACAAGACGACCGGAGAGCAAAAAAGCAGTGGATGACACAAGAACTTTTGGCAAAAATGGATCAACGGAGACAATATAACAAAGATGCAGATAAATACTTGCAACTGCAAAGATAAATTAGAAGTGACATCAGAGCAGCAAAAGACTGCAATGAATTAGAAGAACTGCAAGCAAGGCACGACATATACAGCATTCATAAGAATATCAGATTTATTACCGGTACTCGAAGAAAACTCAACGCAAACACGTTGCTAGATAAGCACGGACAAGCAATACACAGCCTAGAAGATAAATGTGAGACATGGAAAGACTACATTCAGGAACTATTTGACGGTATAAGACCACAAGAACACCATATGAATATCGCTATATCAGGCCCACCAATTCCAACTTCAGAGGTGGAGAAAGCACTTGGCAGAATGAAAGAAGGGAAGGCAGTTGGACCTCATGAAGTTCAGGTTGAAGTTTTGGAACTACTTCAGGTAAAAGGGCTTAGTATACATGTCAGACTATTTAACGCTATTTACGACTCCGGAAATATTCCATCGGATTGGCTCAAGTCAATATTCATAACTTTACCCAAAAATATGAATGCAAGGAAATGTGGAGAATACCTAACTCTCAGTATCATGAGCTATGCACTTAAACTCTTCCTCAAGGTCATCCAGCAGCTCATATACCACAAGCTCGAATAACTAATAGGTCACACTCAATTTGGCTTCAAAAGTGGTCTTCCAAAGATGCTCTCTTTGCTGCTCAGGTTCTCATTCAGCGTACAGCGCATCTCATATCTAGGATGCAACATGAACGAGAAATGGGACCACTCGATGGAAATAAAAACAAGAATCGCACTTGTAAGAGTAGCCTTTATACGTATGAGATCCGTGCTATGCAGTCACAATCTTAGCCTGAAGTTAAAAATACGTATTGTGAAATGCTATGTATTTTCGGTCTTGCTTTACGGTATGGAGGCATGGACCTAAACAGAAGCATCCTTGAAGAAGATCGACGCCTTCGAGATGTGGGTGTATCGAAAAATTCTGCGGATTAGTTGGGTTGACAGAATAACGAACCAAGAGGTTTTGAGAAGAATGGGAAAAAAGATGGGCAAACATCAAGATAAGGAAGCTCTCTTATCTGGGGCACATCATGCGAAATAATAAATACCGCCTACTGCAGCTCACAATGCAAGGCAAGATCAATGTTAATAGAGGACCGGGGAGAAGACGAACCTCGTGGTTGGGGAACCTTAGACAGTGGTATGGAAATACATCAGTCGAGTTGTTCCGTGCTGCTGTCAATAAAGTTATTATGGCGGGGATGATCGCCAACATTCGCTAGGCGAATATGGCACCAAGAAGAAGAAGAAGTGTGTAATGGAAACTGCAAATTTAACAAGCTTAGAAAAGCTTCTGAAAATCGAAAGGAGGATATTAGGAAGAATCTACATTCCAAGACCAGTAAATAAAAATTACAGATTGAGATCAAACAAGGAAATTTATGAGCAGATACAAGATTTGGAAACAGCTATAAGGATGAGACGATTTAGACTCTATGGCCACATGATTAGAATGAATCCTGAAGGAACAAATAAACAAATCTTCGACAAAATATAAACCTGAAAAGTCAGAGTGGTTATGCCAAGCAGATGAAGGAAAAATTAAGAAGAGTTTGAATTACAGATGAAGACTGTCAAGATAGAGACGGATACAGAAAACATCTCAACAGGTTTAAAGCTCTAGTTGAAGAGAAAGTGAAACGTGGGAATAGCAATTGGACGGAGAAGAGACGAATACAACAAGCGGAGTGAATGTGAAAGGCTTTTGGGGGGTGGAAGAAAAGTGAAAGTGTGGTGAGAGTGGGAACTAATCTTCGTGGACCTTAGACGGCCGGTTCGCGACGAACAAAAAGATTAGGAGTTGTCTTCTGGAGATTTTAGAATAAATTGATATTTGGATTTTGGACCACATTTCAAATTGATTCTGAAATTTTTCTTATTTTTTTAAAAAAACTGTAGCATATTGTTCCGAGCCTTAAACAAGAACTAAAAAATTTTCGAAAAATTTTGCTTTGCGCGGAACCAAAAAATAATTGGGAGTTTTGTATACTGTTGACGATCAAATTTTAGATTTGAATCCCAAACAGAAAAATTGAAAATCCTTCGTTCAAATCCTCTGAAATATCCAAAAAAGATTGAAAAATTGAAAAAAATCCTCAGAAAAAACTTTTAATTTGGAAAGTTTGCCATTTGTTCCTTGCTTTCGGAAAAACTAGCCCTAATAGTATTTTGAACCAGAAAACTTGCAAATTTTCTGATGTTTTTACGTTTGTCATCGCTAGGCCTGTATAGTGTTACATTGTCTTTCAAACGGCACCATTTTATTTCATCTCTAAATTTCTAAAAAAAAAAAAAAAATAGATGAAGTCAAAAGTTTACAGTGAGCCGATTTCTATGCACACAATTTTATAATAAATGAAATAATTTATAATTAATTTAACAAGTTAGTGCACAAATCATATGTGAAGCCATACATAAACTAAGGTAATCTTGTTAAAAAAGTAGACGAGTAATAAGATCATACCCCATTTAGGGTTCTATACAATCACTGTATGTTGACTTTAATAAGTGGGTGATTTTAGTATATATATATATATATATATATATATATATATATATATATATATATATATAAAACAAAATAGCGTATATGATTCGTTTGAGGTAACATTTACTAGCCAATCAATACTAACCAATCAATTAGAAAGACATACTCCTAGAAGTGCTTCTATACGGAGCGGATATTATCCCCACTCCAATTTATAGGATTAATTTCAGGATGTTATAGTATGCAAAAACTACATTCAAAAAACTTTCTAGTCGCGTTTGCACTGTTTTCTACATCATTTTTATAAAGTTTCAACTGCACCAAATTAATGGACTGATTTTCCTACTTTTTTTTTTTTGGGTAATCTCTTTTAGTGAAGATGTGTCAATGACTGTGCACCGAAATATCGAAGCTAACGCGAATGGGAAGAAACCTTCCGATTTCGATAAAATTATGGAGAAACATTGGGGACCACCGAGGACGGTGGAGATCTTCCGGGAAGCTAATACCAGTTTGGGAATAAGCATCGTCGGAGGCAAGGTAAGAATCCAGCTTTGTATTCAATTCAGTTTAATTGAAGTAATTTCGTTTCGTTTGGTCTAGGTCGATCTGTATCATGAAAGTAGTTCGGAGACCGTGCTTGGGATTTTCATTAAGAACGTTGTTAAAGATAGTCCTGCTGGACGCAGCGGAGTACTTAAGGTAATATTTTTAACATTTGTAATTTAAATTATTGTTTATATTATTATTATTTTATCAAATGATGATTTTTCCAAATCACACAACCTTTTTACGGCCGCGTGCCATTCTTTGTCAAGTTTTCACATTTTGAAATCCTGTCGTGCCAGGTAACTTTCGCAATGAACGAAAAAAAAACATTTCTGATTCAGGGTTGATTAATTATAAATAATAATTTGTATTAAACTAATAATAGAAGATTTAGATGATTAAACCACAACTGAATATACGTAAATAGAAAGATTTAATTAGACAATAGTATATTGTGCAACAAGGGCGGTAAGTTGTCAATTGCGAAATTGGGCGAACGAATTGAGTGTAGTGCGCTCATTCGCTCGAGAGGACAATTGCCCGCAATACCGCACGAGTTGCAGATAATATTTTTTGTTATTCATGGGAGGGGACGTATCTTACAAGTTTGGGGTCCAGGGGCCATCCAAAAAATTAGACCAAAAAATGAAGAATTTGCTTTTTCAATTGTCTCCGGTGGTGTCGATCCTCATCAGTCACCGGTATCACCATTTACACTCATTTTAAAACGTTTTCTTTAATTTTTATTTTGTAATGAAAAAATAAGTCACTTTCAAGTCACTTTTTTAATATTGAGGTTTTGATTGTGTTTATTTATTTAATTGTGTATCTGAATGTTACTTAGCAATGTTTATTGAAGATTTGCGTGCGTTACCCGAGTTATGTGGTAGTAATTGAATTGACAATAACAACGATTTGTCGCACTAAAAAAACGGGCGCCAAGATATTACTTATCCCGTATGAGTAATGAAGAAATAATAATTGCATTTTACGTGCGTTTACTTTTCCAACTAACATTAATAAAGTTTTTACTTATAAAGAGAATTAAAATATTATTTTTGAATGCGATTTTTGTTATTGAAAACGACTAGGAATATAGTGAGGCATGCCGAAAGATCAATTCGAGCATAATGAGACCTTCTGAATTGTGGCCTAATTCTAACGTAATCTAACAAAAAAAAAAAAACTAAAAAGCGACAAGGTTTTGCTGTTTAGCCATCGATATATGAGAGGTTATTTTTAATTAAAACATTAGAAAAGGATTGAATTTGTATAGTAATGAATTTTCTGCCACCGCATAGTCAATTTTGATTAAATATTTTTCAGCATAAGATATTAGCTGCAAACGCAGGATTATCTAAAAAACTGGTGGTGTGAATAATTGGTATTTCAATTCTTCTTTAACAATTAAGAAATTAGAAACATAATTATATAAAAAAATACACACTCGGCAAGGTTTAATAAGAATTGAAAATTGTTAGAGGGTCGGATAAAATCAAGTTGAAGGGCGGATCCGACACGCGGGCCCTTGAAAATGAAGACTAAAGTTTCGAGTGTCTCAAAAATTGATCGAATCGTTTCATAGAAATTATGAAAGGTTTATTCTTTGTGCAACTACAAGTATCATACATTTTTTTAGTCTGAATTTAATTTAGAATAATTTAGAAAAAATATTCAGTTAATTTCAGTTTAAATCTAAAAGCAATTGCGCTATCTCCATTCGTTTTTATGATAACGCTGTAAATATAATAAGGTGGTTGAATTTTTTTTAGTTTTTTAAGATTTGCTGACTTATTGTAAACTAAATTGCATAATGATTTATATTAGCGTAATCTGTGTAAAATTCTGCGTCTTTTGATATACAATATGTAAAAATCGGAGAGGTGGCGAAAATCATGATTTTTTAAAGCATGTCGACATATAATACATCAAAAGACGCGAAATTTTCTATGAAAATAATTTAGAAAAAAGATTCAGTTAATTTAGATCATTTTGGAAAAAGTTTCGACCGAAAGTACGGCATATTGCGCGCTTTTGTAATCGATAATTTCAGGTTTATATTTTACCAAAACAGAAAAGGTTTATTAATTGCTTGAAAATGCTCGAAAATTTATAAACCTTTATAAACCTTTTCTGTTTTGGTAAAATATAAACCTGAAATTATCGATTACAAAAGCGCGCAAAATGCCGTACTTTCGGTCGAAACTTTTTCCAAAATGATCTAAATTAACTGAATCTTTTTTCTAAATTATTTTCATAGAAAATTTCGCGTCTTTTGATGTATTATATGTCGACATGCTTTAAAAAAATCATGATTTTCCCCACCTCTCCGATTTTTACATATTGTATATCAAAAGACGCAGAATTTTACACAGATTACGCTAATATAAATCATTATGCGATTTAGTTTACAATAAGTCAGCAAATCTTAATAAACTAAACAATTTTCAACCACCTTGTTATATTTACAGCGTTATCATAAAAACGAATGGAGATAGCGCAATTGCTTTTAGATTTTCTGAAAGTATAATTTATTACTATTGCTGCAAAGAATAAGATACACGTATAGCACAGTGGGTCGTATATGTCCCAATAAGCACGAACAAACGCATCGACGAAACTCTGCTATGGTTTCTTCGAAGAATAAAATGTTTTATGAAACACGAACTAATAAAACTGAACAAAAACTGGTTTCTCTTGAATAATCCGACATTTCATATTACACAACCTAATAACTTGTGCGTATATAAATTTTTAATTCCTTCTATGATTATTTAACAGAATTTTTTGTATATCAGTGATTTGCAAGAGCTATTTGTAACAACTCTTTAGCATTGATCTATACTTTGTAAAACACTTTTTACCTACATGGATTGTGCAAATTATGAATGAATGATGTATTAATTAGTATTTTTATTAATCTAATGGGACAATTTGTCATATATTATGACATATTTTCATCATCTCTCTGGGACATATATAACCCGTTAGTTGCGAAAATGTAATTCGATCAAAAATCTCTTTTATTATAGATTTTATGAAACTAATAGGCATTACAAATCAATGTTAAAAGAGACCTATAAAGTTTTGCTGCGACGAAAAAGTCAATAACATGTATCTGATATTAAGTTACTTATCCTTCAGTTTTATTAAATCCAATTTAAATTGGTCCATATTAGCTATTCTATTAGATGTATTAGAAACATATTAATTAGTTGTATTAGATTGTGTACCTAATTAACAAAAACAAATTTGCTTTTATAATGATTATAAAACAAACCTTCATATAAATATTATATCAAGGTATACAACACTAGGATTAAAGAATAAAAAAAATAATTTAATTTAAAAGATTAGGGCTGAGACGCTGCACAGTGGTCTGAAATCCCAAAAAGTTGGCCAAAAATATGAAGGAATATTTTAAATATTGTGATTTTTGGTCCAATCACGTTTTTAAGGTCGCTGGTCAAGAAACTGAATTCAAAATTTCGAAATTCAGAATGGCGGATGCAATATGGCGGAAATTTTTTTGAAAAAAGCGTTCAATTCTGTTGTTACCTGGGGTTTAGAGGTTCTAGAAGTCGCTGATCGCGAAACTCAATTGAAAAATGACCAACTGATTAACTGATCGCTGAGTTCGTCTAGAAAAACTTACTGTTCATCTATGGATTCGACTATGGATCATGGAATTTGGTTCTTTGAATTGAGGTTTCAATAAAAAAGAGAATAAATAGAAAACAAAATGATTTGAGAATTCGCAGGGCGAACTGAACCTCGCCCAATGGATTGCATGTTTTATTGATATTTTTTTGTTTATTACGAATAAAGGCCTTTATTATTATTATTATTATTATTTATTAAAATTAAATGTAAAAAAGGTAAAATTATTAATCACCATCAGATGTATCTGATTCATCTGATTACAAAATTGGAGCTGTAATTTCTGCAAATGATAACGGAAAAACGATTTAATTTTTTTTGCGGAAGTTATAGGGAACTCATTCGTTATTAGGAATCTAATAAGGATCTGATAAAATCAAGAATCTATTAAAAACGTCTTCCATGTTTTTTTGACGACTACAGTTTCGTGAAAAATTTTCTCGAAATTTTTTTATATAACTGTTACACGATTCTTGTGCTTCTTCGAATAATTGTCCGATTGGAAGCAATGATGACTCAATAAACCTATTCCATTGTTGTCGGTAGTACCACGAGTACAATTCAACAACTTTTCTTGCAGCGTGAACAGAGAAATTTTAAAATTTATTTAGATGATTTTTAAAACCACTGGAAATAACTTGGAATATTACGTGGAAACTTTTTATTATATCTTCACCAGAAGGATATCACCAGCTCCAGCGATTTTGGCAGAAACTTTGGTAGACTTTTTATTTTCAATACAGGCAAGCAATTGTATTGAAAATCACTGCAGATAAAAATGAAAAAAAAAACCGTACAAGTGTGAGTTGTGACTCGCGCACCGAGGGTCCCGTACAAACTTGTAAGTAAGGTATCTTTTTAGTGGAGGACGTAGCAAGCACATTCAGTTAACTTGACAAGTGGCCCTCCTGAAATCACGACCATCTTAGTACCGCTGCAAGCATAACCTCAAGATGTCGCTGTCGTACGATGGAATTCTATCCTATATTTTATTACCATACATCCCCCATTCACTATGAGTGTTTAGTAGGGGTTCTGGAACTTCACTATTTGTTTTTACTGCTCAATTTTGCCTGTATAATGCCCTCAATTTTGCCCGATATACCCTGTATAAAGGTATACGGATATACGCACGGACGAAGTGAGTGCGCAAATTCGCTCGAGGGGGATATTGACAATTTCGCACGTGTTACAGACAATATTTTTTACCACTCATGCTAGGCGATGTATCTTACAAGTTTAGGATCCAGGGGCAGGACCTGAATCCTCCTCAGTCTCCGGTATCACCATAGAATATACACTCATTTTAAAACGTTTTCTTTAATTTTTATTATTATTTTGTAAAATCTGACATTTCACGTCACTTTTTTAATATCGCGGTCTTGATTGTGTTCATTTTATTTTATTTATTACTCATGTGCGAAAAGTACTTCCTGACATACATTATTTAATACGAGAAAGATCACGTCTCATTGTATTTCCACATAATGTGCGCAAAGATTCAATAATGCTAGGTTACATTAAAATAAACAAATAAATAAAAATAAAATGAACACAATCAAGACCGCGATATTAAAATAGTGACGTGAAATGTCACATTTATTTTCATGACAAAATAATAATAAAAATTAAAGAAAACGTTTTAAAATGAGTGGAAATTCTATGGTGATACCGGAGATTAAGGAGAGTTAGTACGACGGATCCACACCACCGGAGATAATTGAAAAAGCAAATTCTTCATTTTTGATTCAATTTTTTTATGGCACCTGGATCTCAAACTTGTAAGATTCATCCCCTCGCATGAGTAATAAAAAATATTGTTTTGTTACACGGGCGAAATTGTCAATTTCGCTCTCGCGTAAAATTGACAACCTTTCGCCCTACTTATTAAATATACTAATTTATTTGTTCATTTTAATGTAACCTAGCGATATTGCATCTTTGCGCACGTTATGTGGAAACACAACGAGACGTGACATTTCTCGTATTAAATAATGTATGTCAGGAAGTACTTTTCTCGCATGAGAAATAAAAATATAATTACTAGTACGGTTTGGCTCCTGTAATTATATTTATTAATTTTGTTGGTCAATTTGTGAATGAATTAGAGAACGTAGTATAGTTTTCTTAATTCTTTTCTTGTAATATGGAAATTCACACAGTATTTTTTTTTCCCATTGTTATTCATAATTACCAGTTTCTTAAAAATGAGATCTAAATATAATAAAATACCGAATTTAATTTTTTTAATCAATTTCAGACCGGAGACAGAATCTTGGAGGTGAGCGGTGTCAGCTTGAAGAATGTTAGCCATGCAAAAGCCGTGGAAACTATTAAATACGCCAAAAATCCTATTATTTTCAGAGTCCAATCAATTTTAACTATTGTAAGTAATACATTTTCGAAAAAATAAATTTTCTTAAGTTTTTCATGAAACTATATTCATAGATTCGTTATAAAACGTTCTATTTTTATTAGGATGCTGACGATTCAGGACCAAAACAGAATTGCAAATCACCGACCAGATTCTCTTCCGGAGATTCCAACCGCTACATTTTCCCAGAAAAATCCGCGACAAAAAACTCTGCAGGACTCAACAATCAAACAAGTTTCGAGTCTAACGAATTTCCTCAAAAAGATTACAGAAATTCCAACGACTGTATTAAATACGGATCAAAAGATTCCGAAACGTTTTCTTCTTTTGATTCGAGGAAATTCGATTCGAAAGAATATAATAACAAGTATGAGAAGGAGGATGGAGATGGGTTCGAATCAAAGCGATCTGTTAATTATGAATCCACGGATTCAAATAGGATGGTGTCTTCTACATCGGATGGATTTGGGTCGAAGGAATTTAAAAGATCGGAATCGCGGGAATCTGCATTTTCGAAGAAATCTGAAGCTGATTCCAACGAACCTGCAATTGTATCTTCAGAATCCAAAGTATGTTAATAACTATAATTAATTATTCTTCTTCGTATGGCGCTACAGACAAAATCGGGCCTGTATTTTTGTCCTCCATTTTTCCCTATCCTTCGGTGTTCTTCTCCACGCTCTTACTCCGAGTAGTTGGAATGCGTCATCCCGAGTCTCTTCCTCCCACTGTTTTCGGCCTCCCTACCGGCCGCCTGCCTTGTATTTTTGCGTTTAGTGTTCTTAGTGGCATCCATAATTAATTAGTTTATTTAAAATAATAAACTAATTTTAATTTAATTATTGCTTGGTTTTCTTTAATTTAGGAGGTATTGAAGAAGCAGAAGTCTGTGGATTTCGGAGAGGTTGTAACAGTTACTGAAAAGGAGTTGCCGAGGCAAAAGACCGTCGAGTCCAGTGAAGAGAGTGATGACGAGGAAGATGTTAGGCTACTGGAAGGAAGAACGGTTTCGGCCAAAGGAGAGGAGGTAACAATTTTTTTTATGTTAATTAGAATCATATTAATGAAGGAATGTTTTCTAGTTTCATTCATTTAAATGAATCTTAAATTATTTGGCAGAATAATAGCTCAAAATGTTTTTTTGCTAGATCCTGATACAAAACAGCAATGTTTGAATATTTTTGTTATTCGAAAAGGAGACAATTGAAAATATAGAATGTAATTAATTCTTCACAACTATTATATGCCGAACCATAAAATTAAATGTAGCAGAACTTTGCCAGAAAATGTTTCTAAATTTTGTATAATTTATATTCAAAAAAAATTCTTAAAAATAAAAACGAAAATTAATCATTTTTAGTATATATTACATAAAACTAAATTACAGATCGATCGTGCTAGTGCAGCGAATTTACGACGATCCCAAGAGGAAATCGATCTGGACCCAGAAGAAGAAGATGACTTCGGCTACACAATGAGTGAGTTTTCTTTTTCATAATTTTATTTCTCAATTACAACTTTTCGTATGTCCGATACTATTAAACTGTACTGTGTAACTTTATATACGACATTGCTACTAATAAGGCGTAGGCCGCACTACGGCTAAACCGCGGTTTTTAATCGCGTGATTTTGTGACTCAAGTAAGCTAGTACAAGCGACCTCACTTGCAGTTTTTTCCCGCGGCTGATTTTTTCCCATAGCGTACTGTGTGTTTCTCGAGAGGTTTCGCGGTTATAGCGGTTACCGCTCGCAGGAAAAAACCGTAGTGCGGCACCGGCCTAAGTTAGTTGCCTCAGAAAAACATAAATACTTTCGATTTTCCCATAAAACTAGTAAAGCATTTGAGACTTAATTATATGTCATCATCATCATCATCATGGCGGCCTCTTCGTGCTCCATTCTTGGATATAGGCCTCTTGGTCCTCATCCATTCGCGTCCTCCGTATTGTCTGACGTCATCTACAGAACATTGTGCTGGTCGGCCTCGTCTTCGGGTTTCAGCTCTGAGTCTCCACTCTAAAACTCTTTTAGTGCAACATGTCGCGTCCATTCTGGCGTCCTGTGTCCTGCCAATGTCCACTTCCACTTTGCTATGGTGCTCATCACGTCACTCACTTTAGTTTTGCTTCGAATCCAGTTGTTACGTTTTCGGTTTCGTAGTGTGATTCCAAGCATTGCTCACACCATACCTCTTTGCGCCACTCTGAACTTCTGCCGTTTTGGTGACAGTCATGTTCTCTGTGCCATAGTTGAACACCGGCATGACGCACTGCTCCAAAATTCTGACTTTGAGGTGCAGTGGCAATTTACCACGTAGTGTATGTTTGTTTGCGTCGAATGCTGCCCAAGCCTGCGTTCCACTCCCACGGTTTGATATTCGCAGCCTAAAGGTATTTTATGACCAAGGTACATGTACTCTGTTACCGTTTCAGTTAATTATATGTACATTATAATATTTCTACGACTAATGTATGAGACTTTTTTCTGCGGAAATGAATTTTTGATTCTTGACTAACTGACTTATCAACTCACAGATCAAACCGTTTAACCTACGCACGTAAAATTTGGAAGGAACTTTGCTTTTAAGATATTATCAGCCAATATAAGTGTTAAAGCATTAATGACAATTGAAAAATATTATGGCATGAATTGGTCATGTAATTAGCTTTTATGGCAAGCCAGTACCTGATTTCAATAGGAACCCTTGTTAAGCCAAATCGGCCTATTCCAATAAGCGTGTGCAGGAAACCCTAGCTTTAATGGTCGCATAAAGAAAGCGTTGTTGTTCATAACACATGACTTTCATAAAATTTGTGGTTCATAACACTGGCAGACAGTTGGTACGTATGTAGTGACAGGGCGGCAAAAAAGATTTTGGCGGTCGATTAAACTTAAGTCAAATCAGCCGGTTTGAGTGAACCTGTATAGGATGTATTAGGTTCGATGATCGCATGGATAAAATTTGGTATCAGATCTCATACATTTTTAAAATTTATCGCTGACAAGACTGACAAGATATGTGAAGTCATCATATGTGAAGAGTCATCATATGTGAAGAAACCAATGACAGACAACGACAGACTTTGGTCGACTAGATTTGGACAAGTTAAATTTGAACTAGATTTGGTTAAGTTTGGACGGTCGTGTGTAGAGCCTTACGGTCGCACTAAATGTATGTTTCTCGATTATAAAACTGAAAATAAACAATTCTACTTCTTCTTCTGTTGGCACTACGACCCATGTAGAACTCTGGCCTGCTCAATTACTTCCTTCAATTCCTCTCTATCTAGAACCTTTCTCCTCCAACTTCATTCTTCCTTTTCCATTGCCGAGGTTGTCTCCGTTGATCAGTTTGGTTTCCATAATGTTGAGTTTCCGTAACAATAGGTTTTTTTATGGGGAGGGTTGTTAACCCTGCGCCCAACCCTCCTCCTTTATCCGGGCTTGGGACCGGCAACGGGCCGCTGGGCTACTCAATCCACCCAGCGATTCCGCAGGCGGAGTTAATAAACAATTACATCAATCAATTATCGACAGTTTGACCAGCAGCCTTTGTTAGTCTACTTCAGGGGTCGGCAATCTCTATAAACTTAAGAGCCATTTTTTTATTTAAAATGAAGTCATATCTTTGTATTTTCTTCTAAATTTGTGATAATTCAATCACCTTTGTGACAATTTTATTAGTGGCTTTAGACTAGCAAATCCATAACTCCACCAATATCTTCTGGAAATGTTTGTACGCAAAGTGCTTTCTGGTGAATTATGCAATGGAAAGATTACACGTCATGACCATTTTTTTGTTTTAAAATTGTGACAAATCCTTTTATATTACCAACCATACGCTTAGCTCCAGCTTTCGCAATTGACACAATTTTAGTAAGTGGGATGTGATTTTTCACGTGTAAGTGGGATGTGGGATGTGACATTCGATCACTGCATTTTCATATCTTCTTCTCGTATTTCACCCTTGCGTGGCTACAATAACAGGAGTTTTTCTTTGGAACCATCTGATGAAATATATCGAGCAAAAAGGACAACTTGTATAGTATCCTTTATGTCATAAGACTCATCGACCCCTATTGATATTTTTCCCTTTTACGTTGACCTGTCAAGTAGCCTCCATGAATCACGAACATCTTGAAACCTCTATTAGCATTTCGCCATATATATTTCAAAATGTTTATCTATTCCTACTTCCTCCATTCACATCTGCGTTTAAGAGTTCAGAATTGATTTATTTCTAACTACGTCTTGTTTCGTTCTTTCAATCAGCTGTCAATCAGCGGCAAAGAAAAGCACTTTTTTGCCGCTGATTTTGTTTTGTAACATATCTTCGGAGTACGCCCAGTCGGCAGGCGATCTCAACATTTTGTTCACTAATGTTGTCACGTTCAATTCGGATCGTGTGTGGTTTGTCCAGGACCGCTTAACATACTGGAGGCCCTGGGCACATTATGATAATGGGACCCCTTAGGTCAAGGGCGTATGATCTTGACAGAGCAGTATTTTATTAAAATAGACAAGCAAAGCAGATATACAAAGTTTTAGATTTATTTGTATATCTTTAAAGTCACATTAAATGAAGGAATAATATAATAAAATCCACAAAACTCTTTTAGCATTCACAAATACCTATATGTTTAAAAATCTATGTTGATTGTTGAGGTACCCCTCTAGATTTGAGTTGCGCAAAATCTTTAATCACCAAAAATTCTCCATAATCTCCAAAATCTATGTTTTTAAGCATTCCAGACATTTTGAGTACTTTAGGCATTCATTTTTCTAGGGCCTTGGTTGTTTTCAGAGCTTTAGTCGTCACCTGTTTGATATGTTCATTGAAGGAGAGCTGCCTGTCAATAATCCCTAGATATTTCAAATATTCTTGTTGTCTCTTCTTTCACCTTAAATGTTATGGGTCCTATCTTCCTTTGGCCCGTAAGGAGAACAGCTTCTGTTTTCTCTGCTGCCAGTGTTGTAACAAAAACCAGGTCTGGACGTCTGTGCAGTCAATTTAGCACAAATTCAAAACGTGCCCATGGTCCCACGTTTTGGATAAATGCAATGATTTTAAATTTTCCAGAAACTAAGGGTTGCTATTACCACAAAAAAATCTACCTCCCCCAAACATTTTAGAAAACGTGGGAAGGCCCATAAAACTTTCCCATAAAGATTAACCAGTGGACCAGACATTTTAAGTACTTAGAGAATTTAAGCGTTGATTGTTTATGGGAGAAGCCAAGTAATCTCAACCTCCCCCTTATTTGAATTAGACGGATGATTTAACCCCTCTTAGAGTTATATTATACAAGGAATGGCATGAATACCATTCCCCAATTGTCAGGAGAATGTGGTAAGCTATAAGTGCATAAGTTCTTAAGTCGTAATTTAATTCGTGTAATTGTATTATTGTTTAATTGAATTGTTAAAACCAACCCGACTAATATTCGACAAACTCCGTACCTTGCGAATCCCGGTGAACATTACCTTTCAAGATTCCGAGATAGGTAGAAATATCTCAGAGACCGAAGAATTGTTGGCCAGCAGTGCTTCCATCTCAACATTGGAGTCAGCGGTGGTTATCCACCACCCGCAGCCTTTTTCCCTCCAGCCAGTTACCTACAATTTTAATGGCAATGTTATCCGCGTCCAACAACTCGTCCTCTGTCCTTCCGGTCGCAACAATGGCTAAATCATCGGCTAAGACAACGATTTCCGTAGGGTATTCTTAACCTCAGTACGCCATCATATATTTTATTCCAAAGCGCAGGGCCCATAACAGAACCCTGCGGCGCACAACTGGTTACCTCATATTTTGCGGATACACCGCATATTCTATTATTATTTTTCCGTTAGACAGATAACTGCCAATAAGACGCAGAAGGTATGGGGAGATTTTGACCGATATTGATAAGGCTGATCCTAATTCAACGTCCTCAACTTGCTGTTGGCATACATTTACCAACATTTTTTTGTTGTCCTGTCTGTTACAGTTTTTGCAGACAATGGTAAGCTTTTTATTTTATTCATGATATCTGCTTTATTATTAAAATTGTAAGAAGTATTTATAAATACACTTTTTATGTACTCATCATCAGTGAATGGTTTTGTTCTTTCTTGCATCACCGAAGGGATAATTCTTTGCAAATGCGACATGGTCAATGGTTTCGAAATGTCTCTCGACATTAACGTTTTTGTATTTTAGTTTTTCATGGCAAATAAGACAAGTTGGAAGATCAGCTGCATTAGCTACAAACGCGAACGATTCAGTATATTCGTTTCAGCGCATTCGATCGGCTGTTTTTTTTTCTTCGATTTCATTTTTAGAAGAGTTTCTGAATTATATCAAAAAAAGCACAGTTTTGAACTATGCACTAACTAAAATAATATCCACAATAACTAAAATATACAACGGAAATTCGCGCTGTGATTGTGAGTTATGAACTTGGCGGCGGCGGTCGTAAGACTTCCGAAAACCGACAGTTCTGTTTCTATTTTTTTGTGATTTGTTTATGTTTCAATATATTTGTGAAGAGCCATAAGCTCACACCAAAAGAGCCACATGTGGCTCGCGAGCCACACTTAGCCGACCCCTGGTCTACTTGATTTGGAGAAGCCAAATTGACCGATTTCGATGGGCGTGTGTAGTAACTCGAGCATGCCCGATCGTGTGTAGAACCTTATGGATTGACCAATATTATGGATCGCCAACGGCAACAGCCAACGGCGTGTGTAGTAACTCGAGCATGCCTGATCTTGTGTAGAACTTTATGGACGCACTAAATGCATATTTGTCAATCACAAAACTGACACTAAACAATATAATCAATCAATTAACAAACACTTGTCTGTCTAGTCCTGTATGTCTAGTCTGATATTTGATCTGATAATTGACATTTGATATTTGAGGAATAGTTTATAATAACAATTTAAAATACAAATTGAAAATAGAAATGTAAATGGTTTTATCTACGACCACTATTGTAAATGACCATTATTGTATAGTTCGTGGAATATGTAAATACATCATAACACACACGTTTGCAACAGTCCGCGATTAATGATATGTTATGATTGATAACACACAGGTGCGTTTGGTTTACGATTCGTTGATTGGTTGAGAGCTGCTACTACATGCTCATACGTTCAGCGCCCCCCGTGCCACAATTCAAACTAACGGAAATTGACATTGCATATATTGTGTTGCCTATATCTATGAGCACTCTTATTCCAGTTTAACCCAAATAAGTACTAAATAATAAGGTAAGTAACCATTAGGAATGTATTTCTTTTCATTTCTATCAAGTTAAATAATGTCGAGTAACAGTTATACAGGGTCCGGCACTGAAACTTTCTTTTTTCAATGAGACGTGCGGACGCTACTGGAGATAATTGCGGCGCGGCAGTGCTCTTAACGAAGAACGTTGGAGGGGAGATTTATTCCGAACCATCGTCAGTCGTTAAAATGCTTTGGGCGAGAGAGCAACGCGTGTTTGCAGTAGACACGTTCTTCTCACGAGGCCGCTCAATAGTTGCGGTGCAGCGTGCGTTTCGTTTACGGTACAATATTCCCCCTCGAGGAGCTGTTCCTGCCCGGAGATCCATCTTATCCTGGGTGGAGGCTTTTAGAACAGTTGGAAATGTGTTCCGCAGGAGACCAGGAGCAACACGGACCGTTAGAACACCCGCAAACATCGAGGCAGTCCGAGAGTCGGTTTTGCGATCTCCTAGGCGCTCTGCTTCAAAACATGTAGCTGCCCTGCGGTTGTCGGAGCGTTCAACTCGCCGAATTCTTCATAACGATCTTCACTTTCACCCCTACAAAATGGTAGTCGCACAAGAACTTTCCGAACGTGATTTTGTTTCACGACAAGGGGCATGCCAAACGCTCCTTGGTAATTTTCACCCTGAAGCAGTTGTGTTTTTTAGCAATGAGGCACACCATCTCTCAGGTTGTGTTTCCATCTCTCAGGTTGTGTTAATAAACAAAATATGCGTTATTGGAGCGATATCAATCCTAGGGAAGTTCATCAGAGGCCTCTTCATTCGGATCGGGTCACAGTTTGGGCTGCAATATCAAACGTGGGAATCATTAGGCTATATTTTTTTGAGGAGGGCAATCGCACGGTTACAGTAAACTCTGAGCGTTATGTGGCAATGATTATCAACTTCTTTCTGCCAGCTCTTGAAAATATGGCTATAGGCGAAGTAAGGTTTCAGCAAGATGAGGCCACGGCCCACACATCACGAATTTCGATGGCTGTTTTGCGGGAAAATTTTCCAGGGCGACTTATCTCCAACAGGAGTGACATATCGTGGCCAGCACGCTCGCCAGATTTAGCACCATGTGATTTTTTTCTATGGGGCTACCTTAAATCTAAAGTCTACAATAACCGTCCTGCAACTGTGGAAGAATTGAAAAACAATATTCGTCACGAAATAGCCAATATACCGATTGCAATGCTCGAAAGAGTCCACATCAACTTCAGAAATCGGCTACAACAATGCATCGACAGCAACGACAGACACTTGTCAAATATGCTTTTTAAGACATCTTAATTTAAAACTTCCCATGTTAATGCTTAATACTAATAATAAAAAAAATTAAAATGTACAATTTATACTTTTATTTTTTACCTTAAAAAAGTTTCAATGCCGGACCCTGTATATGAAAATACAACTGTTTGTTCATTATAATGTTAAATAATGTATAATACATAACCTAATAAGAAATAACTTAGTTACATCAAACATATTTTTCTTATTAAACAGAAGCAAATTAGTGTGGTCGTAGATAAAGTATAGTACATAACTCGAGTTGTAAGGCAATTACGTACTCGCGGAATTACGCACGTAACTGTTCCGCTCGTACGTAATATGCTTCTTACAACTCTCGTTAAGTAATATACTATTATGACTGCAGATACAGTTGTACTATTATAGGCGATGGATCGTGCCAATTCCTGATGCTATCTTACTTACTTGTCTGAAAGTCAAAATCTAGATAAGGAAATACAGAAACAGATAGTGTTGAAAATTGGGGCGAATCCTCTATAATGTCTCATGATTGTGATGGTAACAATAAGCGAGTGTCTTTGCATATTCCAAAGCTCAAACCGCTTAATCTATGAAACATTGAAGACGAAATTTACACACTCGGCCAGGTTTAATGAGATATGAAAATTGTTATGAGGGGCGGATAAAAGCAAGTTGAAGGCTAGGTTCGGTTCGCGGGCCCCCGAAAATCGAAATCAAAGCTTCGAGTCTCTCAAAAATTGATCGAATCGTTTTATAGACAATTTGAGAGGTTTATTCTCCTTGCAAACTGCCAGTATGATAATCTGCATTTAATTTAGAATAATTTTATTGATGTACAATCTATTATACTACAGAGACTAGTAACATAGCGCCAATAAGTTTTCACAGTGAATTTAGGGTTTTAAATTGACTTAAGTTTAGATAGCGATCACTCTAGAACTAGACTAGGTGGATAAATATATGATACGTCATTTTATAGATGGTTTATCTAGGATTAAGCGTATGTACAAGTTAAGTTTTTTTAAGTTTTCTGAATAAATTCACGATGTTAAGTAGACTTTAGTTTTGACAGCGATAATTCTATAACTAACTTAGATAGCTATACATGTGACACGTCATTTTATAGATAATTTATTTAGAATTAAGACTAGGTACAAGCTATTATTCAATAACGATTAATAACATACGTTTTCCGAGTAAATTTAGGATTTTAAGTAGACTGAAGTTTAGACCGCGATTACTCTAGAACAGGTGTCGGCAAACTCTATAAACTGAAGAGCCATGTTTTCATTTAAAATGATTTCAAACTAGATCAAGAGCCACGGATGATTTTTTTTTCAAAAAGTCATATTTTTGTATTTTGTTAATAATGGCCTTTGCGATAATATTATTTATAATATATTAACCAATATTTTCTGGAAATGTTTGCGTGCAAAGTTCTTTTTGGTGAATTATGCAATTAAAAGATAACACGTTGTGACGAATTTGTTCTTTAAAAATCGCGAAAAATCCTTTTTTATTATCCCCCATACTTTTAGCTTCATCTGTTGCAATTGACACAATTTTAGTAATTAGGGTGTGATTTTTCTTGAGACATTCGCTCACAGCCATTTTCAACATATTCTCCTCTTAACCCTTTGTTGCAAGTTTGACTCTTGAGGAGCAATAATCTCAAGAGTTCTTCTTTGGGACCATCTGATGAAATATAGCGAGCAAAGAGGACAGCTTGCGCAGTATCCTTTATGTCACAAGACTCATCGACCGCTATTGATATAGTGACGATTTCGTGACTCACGACAAAGCTTGTCAAGTTAGCATTACTTGCAGACTGGATCCAACAGTTAAAGGAGGAACTTGTTTTATTTTTTGAATTTTTTTGAAATTCTTTGCAAATGCGGCATGTTTATGTGTCTCTCGACAACAAAATGTCTCTCGCCATTAGCCTTTTTGTCGTTTGTTCGCTTTTCATGGCAAATAAGACAAGTTGGAAGACCAACTGCATTAGGTACAAACGCAAACAATTTTCCATTCAGTTTGCAATTCATGATATCGATCGGATATAAGGAACTTTGAGAATTTTGAATTATGTCCAAAAAAGCATAATTTTGAACTATGTACTGACTGCGAGCCACAATAACTAATAAACAACCGAGATCCGCGCTATGCCTGTGAGTTATGAACTTGGCGACGGCGGTTGTAAGACTTCCGAATATTGACAGTTCTGTTTCTTTTTTTGTGATTTTTTTTTATGTTTCAATATATATCTGAAGAGCCATAAGCTCACACCAAAAGAGCCACATATGGCTCGCGAGCCACACTTCGCCGACCCCTGCTCTAGAACAGTAACTCTCAACCTTTTTTCTCTTGCGGTACACTTTCAACAACATAAAAATTTGGTGGCACATCAACAATAAAATTCAATTTAAATTTGCGCGTTAAACCTTCATTTTATCCGCGAGTGAAATACAAAATTTTATTCAATTTTGCTTTAGTCTAACACCTAATCACCTGACATACGTCACTCAGACCCAAAGTAGTAGTAATTTTCTCACCTGAGGCGTATGGCAGGTTGTTAAGGGTTAAACAAGAAATAATTCAAAGAAAAGTTGGCCATGATTGTAGTATTGTCATGGTAGCGATAAAATTGTTGATTGGTGCGTCAAAATTGTGTTTAGAGTATTTATTTTTGAAAAAAAGTTTTCAAAAAGGGTTTTTAGAGTATTTATTGTATTTAATTAATTTGTGCCTTATTAATTATAACTGGATACATCCAAATAATTATTGTTAGATGGTGACGCGGAAAGATTACTCCGGCAGTAATAATGAAATTTATACAAAAATAATGTAGGTATTGTAAGTGTGTGTGTAGAGTTATGTGATTGGCGATAAAAAAAGAACATTTAGAATTATGTTTACGGAGCCCGTAAGTGAGTTATTTTGATGTGTTGCCCTGGAGACTTTTATTGCACTAGTGAATAAATCACTTATAATCACTGTTTTTCGTTTATTATAATCATTTTTATTGATCCGAATGCAAGGAATTAAACATGACTGAAACGTATGAATTACCATTAGTATGAAAGTATGAAATACCACAGCTACACTGATGCGTTCAGCTTCAGTGCGTCAGTTTCGCTGCGCTCGAATTGCGTCTCATACGTTTCTATAACGCTTAATACTATTGCTATGTCGCCGCGTCAGTACCGCTGCGTAAGTGACGCCAGAGCCGCTTTACTCGGAAGTCTACCTTAAGGCAAAATTGAAAAAATAGAAAATTCGGATTATAGCGCTGAAAGCGTGTAGCGCGTGCAAGTCGCAAGGTAAATTATTTTAATTACTTTTTCTTATTTTGAATAGAGAGGTCGTGCCGCCACGTGAAATAGTGTCTGGATCTATCTGTTCTAATCTTCCCAAATTTAACCTTTAATCTAACCTAGGTTAAAACAGCGAAATCAGTAAAATATTGTCTTTATTAATAATAATTAATATATTAATAAATAAACTATTGCCTACGTTAGTTCTAATTTCTGCCACGGCTTACATGCATCGAGCTACTCTTTAGCCGAAAACTCTGCTAGTAAATAGTTTTGTCTGGGTTTAATCCAGATTTGGGGCTTGCTAGAGAATACGGGTTTTTTGCAACTTAGTGTTGCGGAAATTTTACCTGGTGTAACTGTTGTTAATCGTCTTTGACACTCTTTAACTAAGATCGGAAAGAAAAATTAAGCTTCTACGTTGCCTGGTTCAATAAATATTCGAGTTTTTGTTGTTAAAAATTGACATTTTCAAAGTAACAAATGATGGAGGCGCACGCAACTAGGCTGACGTTGCCACGTTTATTTTTTTTTTTTTAAGAAAAAAGTGATTTTTTCTTTAAAAATTATTAAAAATTAAATTAAATCGTCAAAAATTAAAATTAAAATGAAATGGTCTACAACGATCTTCACTACGTGGCCCGCGGGCCGCATGCGGCCCTTGGAACGATTTTTTGCGGCCCTCGGCTGTTAGGGACATAAATAGAAACGTAAATTTAAAAACTTAAGTTAGGAATGGGCATTGCGAATGAAACACTGACTCGATTGCAAGACTACAACAAAATTGTGACAAAAATGATGAGTATTGTTTTTTCACAGGAACAAAAGTTCAATATGTATATGGAAGAACTGTCAAAGGGTGATTGTTTCAGCTTTCCTTCAATTAAAACTCTGTTTGATGAAAATCCAGATGAAAAGCAAGATAAGGTTTAACAACAGTTACACCAGGTAAAAGCAACACTAAGTTTCAAAAAAACCCGTATTCTTTACCAAGCCCCCACATTTGAAGTAAAACTATACAACCATGCTGTATCAAAGTACATACCAAATAATTTTTATTGTTTGCACTTCTAAAATTTGACGGCACACATCAAGAATTTGCGGGCACATAAAAGTGCCGCGGCAATTCGTTGAGAATTACTGCTCTAGAACTAGACTAAGTAGATAAATGATACGTCATAAAACATATGATACGTCATTTTATAGATAATTTATCTAGAAATATGTACAAGCTCTATTCCATATATAGTAATAAAGCGCCAATAAGTTTTTTTCTGAATAAATTCAAGATTTTAAGTTCTGACAGCGATAACTCTAGAACTAGACTGGTTAGATAAACAAGTGATATGTCGTTTTGTGGGTAATTTATGAATTTACGAGTGTGTGCGATTAAGATAGTACAGTGTTATGTATGAAAAAACTTGAACTCGCATAAATGGGTCTGATAGTGAATATCCCGTATAACGCGCTTTCCTATTACGCGCATAATTTGATATTGATTCATATGGTACAATGTTGAACAACAATATGTAATAAAGACTAGACCAAGGCAATACAGCAGCTTTGGCTAAACTGGACCGATTCAGGCATTATAAATTCTTCAAAATTATTAATAAATTTAGAACAAATTGTTATTCTTCTTTATCTGATTGTTCTAGTTTGTCTTCTTGATCTAGATAGCCCATAATGTGATGATAATAGTAAACACAGACAAGACTAGACATAAACGAGACTAGACAAGATTAGTTTTAGACATAATCATACTTGGACAAGCCTAAATACAAACTAAACAGCCATGTCTGTCTAGTTTTCTCTGTCTAGTGTTGTCTGTCTAGTCTTGTCCGTCGATAAACTCTCGATGGTCCAGAGAAAACTAGCACTAAGGATTTGCTGCGCATATAAAACAGTGTCTGGCGACGCTGCCCTAGTAATTTCTGGTATACCACCTCTTGACAGGCCAAAGAGAGAAAGAACCTATATGAAGCAGGCTCTAGCAAAAATGCCAGTATTCCTACAATATTTTAGGTAGCAGTGGTCTTCAAATGAATACAACGAAAGAAGTTTTTTGACAAATTTTGGCGATTTGTTTTTTGAAAATCATCGCCGAGTTTCTTGAAAATAAATGATTGAGGATGGTTCAATTGCAAAATTTGTTGAAATTTGCCAAAAATTGTATAAATTTCAAATTCACGTTTTCCACTGAAACCGCGAAAATCGCACCGAATTTGTTTTCCTTTTTGCCACAGACACAAAAAACATTGTGACATTTTTTCTCGCGAAAGCAAAAATTCCAAAGAATGCAAAACTTTTGACAAATATCTCAAAAATTGTAGTAGCAGTCGCCAAACAAAAACAATGAAACCTTGCGGAAACAAAAACAAAATCAAACCGTAATTCATTTGTTCCCCAATAACACTAACTCGCTACGCTCGCTTAGATTGTGTTCTAATTCCTAATTAGTCTCAAAATCTCTCAAAAATTGTAGCAGTGGTCGTCAAATAATACGACGAAAGAAGTTTTTGTTACAAATTTTGGCGATTCCCGATTTGTTTTTTGGAAATCACCGCCGAGTTTTTTGAAAACAAATGATTGAGGATCGCTAAATTGCAAAATTTGTTGAAATTTGCCAAAAATTGATCAAATCCCAAATTTACATTTTCCATTGAAATCGCGAAAATCGCTCCAAATTTGTTTTCTTTTTTGCCACAGAAACAAAAAACATTGTACCAATTATAATTGTGAAATATAAAGCAAAAATTCCAAAGATTGTAAAACTTTCAGATTTATCGAAACAACTCAAAAAATGTAGCAGCAGTCGCCAAACAAAGACAATAAAACCTTCCGGAAACAAAAACAAACTGAAACCGTAATTCATTTGTTCCCCAATAGCACTAACTAGCTACGCACGCTAAGATTGTAGCGGTGGTTAAATTGTAGCAGTAGTCGTCAAACGAAAACGACGAAAGAAGTTTTTGACAAATTTTGTCGATTTCCGATTTGTTTTTTGAAAATCACCGCCGAGTTTCTTGACAAAAAATGATTGAGGATCGTTAAATTGCAAAATTTTCCAAAAATTGTAGAAATTCCAAATTTACATTTTCCACTGAAACTGCGCATATAGCACCAAATTTGTTTTCCTTTTTGCCACAGAAACAAAAAACATTGTGCCAACTAAAATTGTGAAATATAAAGCAAAAATTCCAAAGATTGCAAAACTTTTAGATTTATCGAAAAAAACAAACACACCGTAATTCATTTGTTCGCCTATAATACTAACTTACTACGCAGGCTTAGATTGTGTTATAATACCTAATTAGTCTCAAAATATCCCTAAAATTGTTTCATTGGTCGTCAAATGAATGTGTCGAAAATGTTTTTTTGGCAAATTTTGGTAATTTCCGATTTGGAAATCTCCGCCGAGTTTCTTGAAAACAAACGAATGAAGAACGTTAAATTGAAAAATTTGTTGAAATTCGCCAAAAATTGTAGAAATTTCAAATTCACATTTTCCAGTGAAACCGCGAAAATCCAAATTTGTTTTTTGCCACAGAAACAAAAAACATTGTGCCAATTTATTCTCGCGATATATAAAGCAAAACTTCCAAAGATTGCAAAACTTTAAAATTTTTACAAATATCTCAAACATTGTAGCAGCAGTCGCCAAACAAGGACAACGAATGCTTGTGGAAACAAAAACAAAATGAAACCGCAATTCATTTGTTCCCCAATAACACTAACTCGCTACGCACGCTTAGATTGTGTTCAATTCATAATTAGTCTCAAAATATCTCAAAAATTGTAGCAGTGGTCGTGGCATAAATACGACGAAAGAAGTTTTTTGACAAATTTTGGCAATTTCCGATTTGTTTTATGAAAATAACCGTCGAGTTTCTTGAAAACAAATGATCGAGGATCGTTAAATTGCAAATTTTGTTGAAATTTGACAAAAATTGTAGAAATTCCAAATTTTCCACTGAAACCGGGAAAATCGCACCAGATTTGTTTTCTTTTTTGCAACAGAAACAAAAAACTTTGTGCCAATTATAATTGCGATATATAAAGCAAAAATTCCAAAGAATGCAAAACTTTCAGATTTATCGAAATAAGTCGAGAAGTCGCCAAACAAAGACAACAAAACCTTCCTGAAACGAAAAAAAAAACTCAAACCATAATTCATTTGTTCCCCAATAACACTAACTACCTACAATACTGTAGAAAACTGTGGAAAATTGCTAGAGATAATCTGTACGGTGAATGGCAGAGAAACTGGTGGGCGTCAGATAAAGGGCAATGGACGAGGCTGCTAATACCCAAAATAGTTCCGTGGATAAGCAGAAAACGCGGAGAAATTGATTACCATCTAACCCAATTTCTTACTGGGCATGGCTGCTATAAAGATTATTTATAGCAAATACAAAAATCACCTGATAATATGTGTGAACAATGCTGTGAAGAAAACTCAGTTACCCACACAATATTTGAATGCTGTAGATGGACACATAAAGGGAACTCCTAACTAAACACTAAAGTGTTACAGACTACATGTTAGAGAGCACGGAAAACTGGCACAGGATACACAAACTTGTCATATTCATCATCTGCACAAAAGGAGAAGACGAGAAAAAATGGCACAAGAAATTAACTCTAGAAAATATAGTGTATATTAAATAATATTTTATTATAACCAGCACGCCGATGTCATACGCTGTTTCGTTCCGGTGTGCTTGGATGACGTCTAAAAAAGTCTTGTCCGTCTAATCTTCCGTTCATCAAGTCTTGCCCGTCTTAAGTAATGCTTTCAACTCAGTCGCCTGGTAAAACGTTCTTGAGGAGCTCTCAGCAAAAGGTATCTTACCATACCTGCTACGTCTGGTACGAAGTTATCTAAGAAACAGGATACTTGTTCTCCAAGAATACAATAAATTAGTGGAGCGTGATGTCTGTAGTGGGGTACCACAGGGCTCTGTTTTGGGACCGACACTATGGAATGTCCTTTACGACGGAGTCCTCAGACTAAAGCTACCGGAAGGTGTGAACATCCGTGGGTTTCGCTGATGAGTTGGCACTTGTAGTGTCGGGCAAGATGGAAATGGAAACTATGTCGAGAGCAAACAGGGCCACTGAGCAGGTGGACAAATGGATGGAACTCAAAAAACTGAAGCTGGAACCAAAGGAGACCGAAGCAGTATTGCTAACTGGACTAAGAAAAACGAAACCCATAACATTCAAAATAAAAGAAGAAAAAGTAACCCCAAAGAAATCGCTGAAATATTTAGGTATAACCTTTGATAAGAACCTATCCTTTAATCGAAATATCAACAAAGTCGCAGCCAAAGCACTGAAAACAGCGTTAGATAAACTAATGCCCAACGTTGGAGAACTCCGCAGTGGTAAGCGAAAACTTCTTTGCTCGGTGGTTCACTCCACAACGCTTTACGCAGCCCCGATTTAGGCAAATGCCTTGACAAAATAGGTGATTAGATAAAATCTGGTAACCGCTGAAAAGAAAATGGTGCTAAGAGTATGCTTACCAGAATGTCTCTAAGGATGCCGCCCTAGTGTTACCGGCATACCACCCAAAAAACTTATGGTAGAAGAGAGGATAGAAGTCTATAATGGCCGAATGTTCCACGCCTGGAAAAACCAGTAGCGTCTATCCACTAAGGGCCACTGGACCAGAATTACAATCCCTGATGTGGAGCGTTGGGCAACAAGAAAACACGGCGCAATAAATTTTTATGTCACACAAGTTTTAAGCGGACATGGCTGTATCACGAACTTTTTCCATAGCATCGCTAAGGCTACAGAATGCTTTTGTATTTACTGTGGACTCACAGACAGCGCGACGCATACCGTTTTTGAGTGTGGCAGGTGGATACCCGAAAGGGATAAATGGGACCGGACAAACACTAGACCAATCAACAACGGTTAAACAAACGATCTCGTCGGAGGACTTATGGGCAGATACATCAAGGATGATCCAAAACATCATTTCAATAATAATGTTAGATGAGCGCAAGGGGAAAGAAGCAGAGAGGATGAAAAATGTTAGTACCTGAACCCCTAATCACTGCAAGTTGAAGGGGGATGTAAGGGCGACACTATGCAGCAACATCTTGAAAGTTATGCGAAAAGCGTAAGTAAGGTGATTATGCGTCTCCAACCAAAAGTCTTGCCTAGTCTTCTCCGTCTACTTTTGTCTATCTAGCCTTTCTAGCCTTCTCTGTCTAGTTTTGTTTGTCAAGTCTTGTCCGGTTAGTTTTATCTGTCTGGTCTTGTCTGTATAGTCTATAGACTAGATATATATATATATATATATATATATATATATATAATATATATATATATATATATATATATATATATATATATATATATATATATATATATATATATATAGTCTATAGTCTAAAGACAGACCGGACTAGACAGAAAAGACTAAACAGACAAAACTAGACGGACAAGACTAGCCAGACAAGACTAGACAGACAAGACTAGACAACTTGTCTGTCTAGTCTTGTCTGGCTAGTCTTGTCCGTCTAGTTTTGTCTGTTTAGTCTTTTCTGTCAAGTTGTCAGTCTTGTCTGTCTAGTCTTGTCTGGCTAGTCTTGTCCGTCTAGTTTTGTCTGTTTAGTCTTTTCTGTCTAGTCCTGTCTGTCTAGTCTTGTCTGTCTAGTCTTATCTGGCTAGTCTTGTCTTGTTTAACCAACAGACTATGTTTGTCGACTTGATTTGGACAAGCCAAACCGGCCGATTTCCATGAGTGTTTGTAGCAACTCAAACATGTTCGAGCGTGTGTAGAGCGTTACGATCGTACAGAATGCATATTTTTCGATCACAACACTGACATTAAGCAATGAAATCAATCAATTAACAAAAGTATTTTTCTTATTTCTCCCGAAAAGAAAATGTTTGCTCTTATTTATTCAATCAAAAGTTATAGAATCTGAACAATCCAATTCTTCAACTTTAATTCTAAGAGAATGTACTTTTTTTGTATTTAATCAGCACTTATATAAGAAAGTTTTGTTGGTGTTGTCGTTCTTATTGTCCCTTCGAGTTTTCGTCCAGACGAATGAAATATCCCTGAAGTTTATTAATAGAAAAGGTCTTTTCGAGTGTTTCCCCGACTCTGGAACACCGTTGCGGACATCTGCGTTGCGACGCAAAAAAAAGAAAGAGAGAACGTTCGTTATATTCAAGTATAAAGAGAATTGAAGGTTTCAGTATTTATTATTTTACGACAGCTCGGAAAATAGAAAATCTAAATGCACGTAGACATGTTTCCATAGAAAATCGGTAATTTAATTTCCTCGGTGCCAATCCAATTACTAATATCGCGATTAACTAGTTAAAAATGAAAGGAAGTGGATTGATTTTCAAGGAAATGTGTTTTGTCATTAACAGTTGATTTTCATGTTATTAGCTCTAATCCGTAATTAATTTTTTTATATAAGCTATAGGCTTTTTTTATTTCGAAAAAAAATATGACTTCTTGTTTAGGTGATGTGTGGCAAACACGAGCAAAGCGCGTGGGTGGTAATATTGATTTTCTTATAAACACACTCAGCGTTATCTATCTAGATATACAGAGTTACAGATCACAAATCCACTACGAGTTATGTTTCCTTGGGACATACGAGAAGAGGAAAATGCAAAAATAATATTTAAAAATGATTTTTGATAATCAATGATATAATATTTAAATATGGAATAGGAAATTTGACCGTATATTTTTAAGAATTCTTCTTTCCACAAAAGGCAATATGAGTAATAAAACTGTGTAAATTGTGCAAATACAGTAATAGTATATTGAGCAACTAGTGCGGCAAGTTGTCAATGGCCCACGAGAGCTAAGTTGCTCAAGAGGGCTTCATGCTTCATTTGCTCGATAGGGCAATTGACAATACAGCACGAGTTACAGATAGTATTTTTATTACTCTTGGGGACGTATCTTACAAGTTTGGTGACCAGGGCCCATCAAAAAAAAGAATCTCCGGTGGTGTGGATTCGTCATAAGAACTCTCATCATTCTCCGGTATCACCGCAGAATAAACACTCATTTTTTAATTTTATTTCAATTTCTTAATAAAAAAAATTCTGTCACTTTCACGTCACTTTTTGAATATTGATTTTGATTGTGTTTTTTTTAGTTACCTATTCGTTTTTTTTTAATAATTGAATAGAAATTTGTCGCACTAAAAAATGGGCGCCAAAATAGAACTTATCTCGCATGAGTAATAAAAAATGTTTTTTAATACTATACAGGCCGTGCGATTACATAAGTGAACATCGGAAGGAGCCCTTTCGAATTAATAAAAAGAGTTTGTATATAATTTTTAAAAATGCAAAATATTTCTCGATGGAAAATCGGACAAATTTCCGGTTCAAAATACTGCCAGAGCTAGTTTCACAAAGATAAATGGCAAATTTTCCAAATTCAGGTCGTCCCAAGGGTCTTTAAATAACCTTTTCGTCGGTCTTTCCGGAGCTCTATAACAATTACTGAGTCTTTTTAGGACTACGAAGACAAATCTAACATAAACTAACATAAATATACTTACAAATTAACATAACATACAAATTTCACATGAGATTTGTCTTGGTAGTCCTAAAATGACTCAGTAATTGTTATAGAGCTCCGGAAAGGCTGAATATATTTATATATTCAGGCTGTGTTCTGTTTGACATTTGCATGTTATTACTAGTACCAGTACATGTTTCATGTTATTAACAAGCACTAGATAAATGACATTGTTTTTAATATCATTTCTTTATATTTAATAACCATCTGTGAATTAATGAATAGTCATCTGAGGACGCGTTTCGAGATCTATCTCTCATCAGCGCAGCGTTACTCGTTTGAATTATAAATTGGAATACACTTACATGAACACATTGTGCATGACTGGCGAGATTAGGTTTTAATTTGACATTTGTGTTTGACATTATTTGACATATATTTGACATTAGTTGTTTCAACATGATATTTGTTCATAATTTTAATAAGACTTGATATGATAGAGCTACGAACATGTTGGATATATTTACACAAGGTGGGCCATTTAAAACGAAACAGAAGGATATTCGGATAGTTAAACATGGTTTCTCAAAAAACGCTCGGACACGTTAATTTTATAAATTCGGAAAATGTTAACTGTTCAGTATTCAGGACAAAAAGGGCTTTCAAATGAGGTATTACTTACCCTACCGTGCCATTTGAAATTATAGGTGTTGTGGTCCCAGCGCGAAAGGGTTAAGTGATTTTTGCTTTTTTTGTAAAATGTGTCCCCCTCACAATGAAAGTTTTTTGAAAATTTATCTTTAACTATCCGAAAATCCCTCTGTTTCGTTTTCAATGGCCGTAGTATATTGAAGGTACATTTCTTCTAAGCGGGGAAACCACATTAGGAGGCTGATACTGATTTTTTAGGATTTTTTTTGGGTGGGAGAAAATAAGTAGAATTTAATCAAATTTTGACATCATTTCATTCATATTTCGAGCAATTTTTGTGATTCTTAGGGTTCCGTACCGAAAACGGAACCCTTATAGGATCACTTTGTTGTCCGTCTGTCTTTCTGTCTGTCCGTATGTCTGTCTGTCAAGACAATTTTTTTTTCAGGAACGCGTAGAGGTAACAAGTTGAAATTTGTACCAAATACTCGGGTCTGCGGTCTCTTTCAGATGTGAAAAAGATCAAACTTGTAAGTCAACGCGATCAAAAGATATGACCGTTTATGTCGCATATTTTGCGATTTCACAAGGAAATCTAAACCTATAGGGTACATCCCGTTGACCTAGAATCATATAATTTGGCAAGAAGCGGTGTCTTACAGCACATGTAAAGGAAAAAATCTGAAAACCATAAATATGTAGTTTAATTACAAGAAAAATGCGAATTTACTATTACAAACTTATGAAAATACACTAATGTTGTCGTAGTGGTATTGTCAGGCTCCAGAATCATATGGGTTGCATACTGTTAGGTCCTCCTCGGTTAGGTCCGAAGGTTAAAAAGTATGTGTAGGCACCAAGCTGTTTATTCTGAATTTTCTTTGTTTATATTCGTTATGCATTTCATCACGTACGCTCTATATACATAATATATACAGGGTATATATTATGTCTAAATTTTGCTTGTTTATAACCGACATGCGACATACTCAAGCCCCGTAACATCCTGTATATATTATATTTCGTCTATTTTTTCTTTATAATCTACATATACCTAAATCAAGTACGGCCTATATTTTTCGGTAGTCAATTGCCCAAAAGCAGTCAATTGAACAACTGAATGTTAAGAGTATCGAAATAGATCTAGAAATAGTTAATATAATAATTTATATTAGCTCTAGAAATAGTTAGATCTTAATATAAGTTAGTGAATAAGTGTAATACTAAAATAAAGTTTTCTTTTTATAAGTTTAAAAATATTCGCGTTATTTAAAAAAAATACCCAGTATACCTTTATACAGGGTATATAGGTATACAGGCAAAATTGAACAGTAAAAACAAATAGTGAAGTTCCAGAACCCCTAAACACTCATAGTGAATGGGGGATGTATGATAATAAAATATAGGGTAGAATTCCATCGTACGACAGCGACATCTTGGGGTTATGCTTGCAGCGGTACTAAGGAGGTCGTGATTTCTGGAGGGCCACTTGTCAAGTTAACTGAATGTGCTTGCTACGTCCTCCACAAAAAAATGATACCTTACTAACAAGTTTGTACGGAACCCTCGGTGCGCGAGTCACAACTCGCACTTGGCCGGTTTTTTTTAAAATAATTTCAGCCAAAAATAACAAAGTTATGGTGTGATGTCCGCTTAAGGTTGTAAGTATAGTTTTCCAATTGCGTCCACTGTAGCCATTCCGATTTTCATGTGAAATCAAAAAGGTTTTGATTTTACATTAATAACTTATTTTCTAAGAATATGAACCTCAATGCAGGCGAAAAAAATGAAGGCGATGAAAATGAAGTTTGCAGGTGTTGGAACAATTTTTCTTCGATTTTTACGATTTTTTCTCTAATTATGCAAGGAAAAATACCCTTAAAATTATAATCTTACAAGTCTTACAAGTTGGTTCATTTAATTCTAAATTTTATACAGAATCATACTATCAATTTTCATAATGATCGGTTCTACACTTTTTGAGTTAGATTGCATGCAAGTCATTTCGAGATAAACTGGTAAATTGGTTTATTTCGAGATAAAGGTAATGCTCCGCTCGAGCCTGTAGTCTGTACCCGATGTGCACTCGGTTCTATGCTCATAAAATCTAGACGAATGCGAATTTCGATTTGAAATTTTGGCAGCGTATTCTTGGATAGTTAAGCTAACGATTTATGCAATAAAAAGAAAATCTGATTTTTTGAACCTGCTAATGTGGTTCCCCCAATATGTTTTGGACATTGGTTTGTTCAATGCTGTGTTCAAGTAGAATTAATTTTGTAAAATCATAAACAAATATCAAACATTATTTTGTTAATAGCATATGCTGATATATTATACTATATATACGTGCTGATTTAAATAATTCCAATATTGTGTGGAATGTTTGTAAATCGAACTGACATACATACATAATACATTTGGAATAGTAAACCATCATAGTTGATACATTTTCCAACAATTCTAAGAACAAGTAATAAATCAAGGGAATATACTCAAGTCCGCACGCGATATTAGATAAGTATTCTCTTACTCCATCCAAGGGCAATTGATCCAATCAATTTATATTTTTCTGATAGCCAGCCGGTTGAATTCGGTTTTTTAACTTGATTTCAATTTTACCTTGATACATATTTCCCTATACATATTTTAGCGAAGAAAAATACAGTCAACGATCTATTTACATTATTAAAAATATCCTCCATTGTACTCTATTATGCATTACCGAAATCCCTGCAGAGTATTTCGAACGAAATTTTTCCGTGACTTTCACAAACAAGCCCCCAAGGCATTACGTTCGATGGAGCTCTCATGTAATATGAAAATCATATTGTCCATTATAATTTTGCAATTATATCAATTTGGGAAGTTTTCTCAAACGTTACATTAATCAATCATTCTTTTACTTGTAATAGTATCCTAACAGGCGTATGGTATATTTAAAACAATTCCGGATAGACAAGAGTAGGCAAACTATAATAAACAAATGTTTCTACCCCGATAAGACTAGACAATCAGTATAGATAAAGTCTAACAAAAATAAACTGTCTGATCCAGTCTTGTCTGTCTTTTTTTTTTTAATATTATTTATTTATTTATTTATTTATTGAAATATATTGCTCAACAGTTAAACAAACCAATTATAGAACAACCTAAATTGTAAAAGTAACCAAGTTACTAAAATACAAACGAGCAAGGCTGTAAGATAACATAATATAACAATTAAATTTAATATTACTTTATTAATAAAAAAAAAAATTAATTTAAATAATAAAAATATAAATATTAGTAGTATTTAATATTTAACAAAAAATATTAATTTAAATATTACTTATTATAAAAGAAATAAACACGATAAAAATAGTTAGGTACAAATTACACTTGGGTCATTCCACGTCAACTCAACACAAGGTCTAAACCTCCCGATCTCAGATTTTCCTGAAATTTGGCACAGGTGTACTATTAGTATAGACTTGGAAAAATATGAAATTTTATTGAGATGTGTCAACTCGTTTTTGAATTACAGAGCTGTAAAGTTCTCATAAATGCACCGAAAAACATTGAACAACATCTTGAATATTGCTGCAGAATCTTTCCTAATTGAGCTAGAGACCTAGAGTTTGTGGCATTTTACAGCATTTTTTATGTTCTTTACTATGATATACAACACTATATAGGTTAAGTTAAGAAAAGAATTCTTAAAACCCATTTTAAAATGTTTCATTTCTTCGATTCAATTCTTTTCAGAAAGTACATATTTAAAAATTTCCAAATTAACTACATGACTAGCTAGTATTGTTGTAAACCACGGGTCAAAATATAAAGTTGGGCAAGGAATGGCTTCCTATTTAAAAAAAATTGAAGGCTGAACTTGCATTTACATTAATTCAACTCTGTATTTATAATCGAACAATGCTATATTGACATATTAATGAAAATAAACAAAAATTACTATAGTTACTATTAATAAAAGTTAAATTAAATATTTGGACCAATGAAACCTTCTCAAACTTAAATTGATCAACAAGTCGATCATTTTAACTTTGAAAAGGCTTCATTTGTCTGACACATATCACCTTCAAGTTGAACATAGGTTCTTCCAGTGGGAGTTAAAGGATTCACTATCATCAGCACATCCATGACTGAGACCCACTGAATATCAGCATTTCCTGGATATGAGAAGGATGTAGAGGGTCCAGCTGGATGAAGAAAAGTTATTTTTACTTCAACAAGTTCTTCATTCTTCTGTAAAACATTTCGAAACGACCAGTTTGTTTCATAGAGAACAGTGATGTAAACTGATATGTTTGGTAATTTAAGCTTATCAGGAGATTTTGACACCTCCTTTTCCCTTTTCTGAATTTGTAGAAAAGTTTTTCACCAATTTTTCACCAAGTAGTTTTGGAAATCAACACATGGTATGGAATGCACCAATCCTTTTATAGACAGTGCTTGATCAACACGATTTTTCAAGAAACATTCTGATGCAATATAGTCTTCTTGTGTTGAATTATTCAATTCAAGCATCCATACAGTGGCATTTATCAACTTTTTTCTATCTCTGACAATGTGATTTAATTTCCTTAAAGGATTACAACACTGAAATCTCAAAGTATCAGATTCCATATTGAAACCTAACCTAACTTATTGGTGAAACAATACACATAAACAATATAAATAATAACAATGAAGCCAATGAATGCCCAAATTTATATTTTTTAATACTGTTTGCAACAATACTAAGAATTCATGGCATTAATTTGAGAATTTTAAAATATGTACTTTTTGAATAAAAAATAAAACTTTAAATTTGGTTTAGTGATTTTTTTCATATATTAACATATATAGTTTTGTATATCATAGAAAAGAGCGTGAAATATGCTGTAACATGGCACCAATTCCAGGTCTCTAGCTCGATTAAAAAGGCTGATACAGCATTTAAAAAAAATGCTGTTCCCGGTTTTTCTACCCATTTATAAGAATTTTACAGCGCTATAATTCAAAAACGAGTTGACATATCTCAGTAAAATTTCATATTTTTCCAAGTCAATATCAATAGTACACCTGTACCTAATTTCAAGAAAATCTGAGATGGTAAGGATGAAAATGGTATTATTCTGTGTTGAATCGACATAGAATAAATGACCCACTGATATCAAATGTACTAATTTAAAATAAACAAATTATGCAAGTATATAATAAAATATTAAAATATAATATAAAAATACTAAAATAGTATATTTTGTATTAGGGCGAAAAGTTGTCAATTTTTCCCGAGAGCGTGCACATTCGCCCGAGAGGGAAATAGACAATGTCGCCCGTGTTCCAAACAATATTTTTTATTACTCATTCGAGGGATCTATCTTACAAGTTTGGCATCCTGGGGCCATCCAAAAAAAAATTGAATCAGAAATGAAGAATTTGCTTTTTCGATTGTCTCTGGTGGTTTCGATACGTCATGGGAACTCACCTCAGTCTCTGGTATCACCATAGAATTTACACTCATTTTTAAACGTTTTCTTTAATTTTTATTATTATTTTGTAATGAAAAAAAATTACATTGACATTTCACGTCACTTTGTTAATATTGCCGTCTTGATTGTGTTCATTTTATTTTTATTTATTTGTATATTTTAATGTAACCAAGCGATATTGAACATTTTCGTGCGTTACCCACGTGCATTAAATAACCTACGTCAAGAAGGACTTTTCGCGCATGAGTAATAAAAAGAATATATCATATATCGAAAAATTAAGTCTCGGAAGCAATGCGGATGTTAGTTGGAAATGCCTTTAAGGATCGTTAATTTAAAAGTTCCAAACTTCACAAAAATGTCACTCAATCAGTACTCCGCAGCAATCAGCACTTATTGAGTTATAGAAGGAGCAGATATTGAAAACGGGAGGTACCAACATGATAGGACCACCAGATGAAGGGTTGTAAAATAAGTCAGACTGACGGCTAGCAGCTCTTGGGACCCGAAAATAAAGATAGTTAACACAATCACTGCCGCCGTGACACCGGTGACTCGGCGGTGTTTGCATACTTTTTTTGCATATTACAGACCAGCACGTCACTGGGTCACCGGTGACCCATTTCGTGAAAATCACCTAAAATAGTTCTATGGGGCCCCTAGAGAAAGAAAATAAATACCAAATCATTATAACTCTCGATTTTGTAAAGTGGTTTAAATCGGCGATACAGGAAAGTCATAAAATCAGGCGCGGTAGTGAATGTGTTAAGTATCTCAGGAGAGTCAAGGACGCTGTGAACTGCCTTGTACAGGAAGATAAGGCCAGCGAGATGTCGCCGAGAGTTAAGCGACATAAACCCAAGTTCCGCCAGCAGCAATGCGTGATCAATGTGTAGAGGTGGTGGACCACCTCTCAGGTGTAGAGGTGGTGAAAGATTTGAACCAGAGGATTTTAAGAAATTTACTCTGAATAGCCTCCAAAGCAGCAATATGCTTCTTAAAATGAGGGTCCCAAATAATCGAGCCGTACTCAAGAATGGATCACGAAGCTGTAGTAGAGCACTCGAAGCGCCAAGTTATTATTAAAATTGCGAATAATGAACCCAAGCGCTCTCGCAGCCTTGGACACTGATGACAGGAAGTGTTGCCCAAACGAAAGCCGACAATCAAAAATAATTCCAAGATCTTTGATTGACAGCAATCGAGACAAACGTTACATAAAGAATACCTAAACTCGAGCGGGTGATGGAGCCGAGTGAAGAAAACGATTTTACATTTGCTTAGGATCAGATCCAACTTATTCACTTCGCACCGTTCGCATCTCAGATCACCATCTCATCTCAGAATATTAAGGTTATCTGGGAGAAGGTTTCAGATCTGAACCTAAGCAAATGTAAAATCGTTACCTTCATCACCCGCTCGAGTTTAGTTATTCTTTATGTAACGTTTGTCTCGATCGCTGTGAGTCAATCAAAGTTCTTGGCATTATTTTTGATTGTCAGCTTTCGTGTGGGCAACACTTACTGTCATTCATTATCCGCAATTCGCGCAATTTTATAATAACTTGGCGCTACGAGTGTTCTACTACAGCTTCGTGAGATCCATTCTTGAGTACGGCTCGATTATTTGGGTCCCTCATTTTAAGTAGCATATTGCTGCTTTGGAGGCTATTCAGAGGAAATTTCTTAAATTCCTCTGGTCAGCAGGGTGCTTGATGGCCAAGAAAATCTTATGATCATCAGCAAAGAAGAAATCAGGAGAGGATAGAGACGCACTCAAGTCGGTGATAGTTAAGTTTGAATAAGAACGGACCAAGGATGGATACCTGAGGAACACCAGAAGAGCCCACAAAATCGGTCGATGCAAAACCGCCATGAGAAACAAACTGCGTTCTATTCTCTAGATAAGAAGAAAAAAAGACAGTCCCGCTTTTTGGAGGATAGTCCGGCGTCCCGCCAATTTTTAAAAATATCCCGCTTTTTATAAAATATCACCATTTCATATTTTAAATGTACTGTAATATATAAAATAAGATTTTTCCACATAAAATCTTCTTTTTTTTTAATGTCACCTAATGAACTTTTTTTATATCCTCGAATTGAACAGTCCATTCTTCAAGATATCTCAAGCAGTTATTATAAAAATGTCTGACTGCTTTCATGCACCTTATTCTGAAATTTTCATTGGGTGACATTAAAAATGAAGGTATTATGGGAATATGTAGAGAAATCTTTTGAATATATTAGTAACCATTTTCCGATTTTTTTTCCGTTTTATCTACACACATACAAAAATGAAAACATTAATAAATATATTATTGTATGTGAAGGATGGCATTATTATTATCGTGCGAAAAGTATCCAAATTGTGCGTAAAAGTCCAATGTAAATCAAATGGAGTTTTATTATTGAACGATTTCTGTTTGTTGTTACTATGGCAACAGCTTTGAGAAAGATTAATTCAATTTTAGTTAACATCAAAATTTTTCACTACGTCTGTTTTTTGTTTAGTGACGAAAGTTGTTGCCATAGTAACAACAAACATAAATCATTTAATAATGAAACTCCATTTGATTTACATTGGACTTTTACGCACGATTTGTTTTCATTTTGGTGTGTGAGTAGATAAAATATAATATTTTGAATTATTGGTCTGCTTTCATAACTAAATTATAATTCTCATTACATCCCGTTTGTCCCGCTTTGTCTCAATGAAAATGTGGTCACTTTATATAAGGTTGCAGTCAAAGCCAAAAGATTGCAGCTTATTGATAATGACGCCATGATCAATGCAGTTAAACGCGTTCGAGAAGTCCGTGTATATGCCACAATCCACCTGAGCCCTGCCAGCAATAACTGGCGTAAAACATTGAGAGGAAGCTCATAACAGTAGAATGACACCTCGTGAAATCATGTAGTTTGCGGGAAACAAGATGTTTAATACGAGGCAAGATAGAGCTGAAAAGGATCGATTTAAAGATTTTAGAAACATTGGAAATCACGGATATTGGACGATAGTTCTTAATGTCAGTCAGTGAGTCAGATTTGAGGATTGGACAAATCTTTGTGGCTTTCTAAACAGCTGGAAACGTACCTTCATGCAGGAATTTGTTAAATGGAATTGCAAGTGGAGACGCAAATATGTGCGCACAGTTACGCAATAACAAAGCTGGAATCAGATCAGCACCGTTGGTCAAGACACATTTACCCCATTTGAGTGTCAAAAGAACCTCATCCTCCGTAACACTGGTAAGTCTGATCAGAGGGAGATAATCGAATAGCTAGCAATGGCAGTCGATGGTCAATACACTCCCTCAAAGAATCTGGCAAAAGCATCGACGATGGACTGAGGAGTGTTTAAGGAAGGTGGAATCATCCATTTTTTTTGGTTTTGTTTGTCTAGTCTAGCCTGTCCAGAATTGTCTATACAGTTTTGTCTGCCGAGTTTCTAGTCTTGTTTGTCTAGACTTGTCTGTCTAGTCTTATCTTTCTAGTCTTGTCTGTCCAGTCTTGTTTGTCCAGTCTTGCCTGTCTAGTCTTGTCTGTCAAGTCTAGTCTTGTCTGTCTAGTCTTGTCTGTCTAATCTTGTCTGTCCAGTCTTGTCTGTTCTGTCTTGTCTGTCCTATCTTGTCTGTCTAGTCTTGTCTGTCCAGTCATGTCTGTCCAGTCTTGTCTGTCCACTCTTGTCTGTCTAGTCTTGTCTGTCTAATCTTGTCTGTCCAGTCTTGTCTATCTAGTCTTGTCTGTCTAATCTTGTCTGTCCAGTCTTGTCTGTCTAGTCTTGTCTGTCTAGTCTTGTCTGTCCAGTCATGTCTGTCCAGTCTTGCCTGTCTAGTCTTGTCTGTCAAGTCTAGTCTTGTCTGTTAAGTCTAGTCTTGTCTGTCTAGTCTTGCCTGTCAGGTCTAGTCTTGTCTATAAAGTCAAGTCTTGTCTGTCCAGTCTTGTCTATCTAGTCTTGTATGTCTAATCTTGTCTGTCCAGTCTTGTCTGTCTAGTCTTGTCTGTCTAGTCTTGTCTGTCCAGCCTTGTCTGCCCTGTCTTGTCTGTCCTATCTTGTCTGTCTAGTCTTGTCTATCCAGTCTTGTTTGTCCTGTCTTGCCTGTCTAGTCTTGTCTGTCTAGTCTTGCCTGTCAGGTCTAGTCTTGTCTATCAAGTCAAGTCTTGTCTGTCCAGTCTTGTCTATCTAGTCTTGTCTGTCTAATCTTGTCTGTCTAGTCTTGTCTGTTCTGTCTTGTCTGTCCTATCTTGTCTGTCTAGTCTTGTCTGTCCAGTCAAGTCTGTCCAGTCTTGTCTGTCCACTCTTGTCTGTCTAGTCTTGTCTGTATAGTCTTGTCTGTCTAGTCTTGTCTGTGTAATCATGTGTGTCTAGTCTAGTCTTGTCTGTCTAGTCCAGTCTATCTTGTCTTGTCTTGTCTTGTCTGTAGAGTCTTGTCTGTCTAGTGTTATCTGTGTACTCTTGGATGTCTATTCTTGTCTGTCTATTCTTGTCTGTCTAGTCTTCCCTGTCTAGTATTGTCTGTCCGATCTTGTCTGTCCAATCTTATCTGTCTAGCCTTGTCTGTCCAGTCTTGTCTATCTAGTTTGTCTGTCAAGTCTTGTATGTCTAGTCTTGTTTATAAAGCCTGCTCTTGTCTGTCTAGCCTTGTCTGTCAAGTCTTGTCTGTCTAGTCTAGTCTATCCAGTCTTGTCTGCCCAGTCTTGCCTGTCTAGTCTTGTCTGTCAAGTCTACTCTTGTCTGTCTAGTCTTGCCTGTCAGGTCTAGTCTTGTCTATCAAGTCAAGTCTTGTCTGTCCAGTCTTGTCTATCTAGTCTTGTCTGTCTAATCTTGTCTGTCCAGTCTTGTCTGTCTAGTCTTGTCTGTCTAGTCTTGTCTGTCTAGTCTTGTCTGTCTAGTCTTGTCTGTCCAGCCTTGTCTATCCTGTCTTGTCTGTCCTATCTTGTCTGTCTAGTCTTGTCTATCCAGTCTTGTTTGTCCAGTCTTGCCTGTCTAGTCTTGTCTGTCAAGTCTAGTCTTGTCTGTCTAGTCTTGCCTGTTAGGTCTAGTATTGTCTATCAAGTCAAGTCTTGTCTGTCCAGTCTTGTCTATCTAGTCTTGTCTGTCTAATCTTGTCTGTCTAGTCTTGTCTGTCTAGTCTTGTCTGTCTAGTCTTGTCTGTCTAGTCTTGTCTGTCTAGTCTTGTCTGTCTAGTCTTGTCTGTCTAGTCTTGTCTGTCTAGTCTTGTCTGTCTAGTCTTGTCTGTCTAGTCTTGTCTGTCTAGTCTTGTCTGTCTAGTCTTGTCTGTCTAGTCTTGTCTGTCTAGTCTTGTCTGTCTAGTCTTGTCTGTCTAGTCTTGTCTGTCTAGTCTTGTCTGTCTAGTCTTGTCTGTCTAGTCTTGTCTGTCTAGTCTTGTCTGTCTAGTCTTGTCTGTCTAGTCTTGTCTGTCTAGTCTTGTCTGTCTAGTCTTGTCTGTCTAGTCTTGTCTGTCTAGTCTTGTCTGTCTAGTCTTGTCTGTTTAGTCTTGTCTGTCTAGTCTTGTCTGTCTAGTCTTGTCTGTCTAGTCTTGTCTGTCTAGTCTTGTCTGTCTAGTCTTGTCTGTCTAGTCTTGTCTGTCTAGTCTTGTCTGTCTAGTCTTGTCTGTCTAGTCTCGTCTGTCTAGTCTTGTCTGTCTAGCCTTGTCTGTCTAGTCTTGTCTGTCTAGTCTTGTGTGTCTAGTCTTGTCTGTCTAGTCTTGTCTGTCTAGTCTTGTCTGTCTAGTCTTGTCTGTCTAGTCTTGTCTGTCTAGTCTTGTCTGTCTAGTCTTGTCTGTCTAGTCTTGTCTGTCTAGTCTTGTCTGTCTAGTCTTGTCTGTCTAGTCTTGTCTGTCTAGTCTTGTCTGTCTAGTCTTGTCTGTCTAGTCTTGTCTGTCTAGTCTTGTCTGTCTAGTCTTGTCTGTCTAGTCTTGTCTGTCTAGTCTTGTCTGTCTAGTCTTGTCTGTCTAGTCTTGTCTGTCTAGTCTTGTCTGTCTAGTCTTGTCTGTCCAGCCTTGTCTGTTATGTCTTGTCTGTCCCATCTTGTCTGTCTAGTCTTGTCTGTACAGTCATGTCTGTCCAGTCTTGTCTATCTCCACTCTTGTCTGTCTAGTCTTGTCTGTATAGTCTTGTCTGTCTGGTCTTGTCTGTCAAGTCTAGTATTGTCTGTGTAATCATGTGTGTCTAGCCTAGTCTAGTCTTGTCTGTCTAGTCCAGTCTATCTTGTCTTGTCTTGTCTTGTCTGTCGAGTCTTGTCTGTCTAGTGTTATCCGTCTAATTTTGTCTGTCCAATCTTGTATGTCTAGTTTTGTCTGTCCGATCTTGTCTGTCCAGTCTTATCTGTCCAGCCTTGTCTGTCCAGTCTTGTCTATCTAGTTTGTCTGTCTAGTCTTGTATGTCTAGTCTTGTCTATAAAGCCTGCTCTTGTCTGTCTAGTCTTGTCTGTCAAGTCTTGTCTGTCTAGTCTAGTCTATCCAGTCTTGTCTGTCCAGTCTTGCCTGGCTAGTATTGTCTGTCAAGTCTAGTCTTGGCTGTCTAGTCTTGCCTGTCAGTTCTAGTGTTGTCTATCAAGTCTAGTCTAGCCTTGTCTATCTAGTCCTGGCTGTCTAATCTTGTCTGTCTAATCTTGTCTATCCAGTCTTGTCTGTCGAGTCTTGTCTGTCTAGTCTTGTCTGTCCAGTCTTGTCTGTCTAGTCTTGTCTGTCTAGTCTTGTCTTTTGGAAATTGAGGAGGTGCAAAAGTTTAGGTATTTAGGATATGTGTTTGGAACTGGGTGCACTAATAGGGAGCATGTGGATTATGTGTCAAAAAAAGCGTGGGTGGCGGCAGAACGCATGTGGAAGGGATGGAGATCTAGTTTTGAAGGGAACTTTAGGGCGGTGTTTTGACCTTTTTTTTTGACCTAGTCTTGTCTGTCTAGTCTTGTCTGTCTAGTCTTGTCTGTCTAGTCTTGTCTGTCTAGTCTTGTCTGTCTAGTCTTGTCTGTCTAGTCTTGTCTGTCTAGTCTTGTCTGTCTAGTCTTGTCTGTCTAGTCTTGTCTGTCTAGTCTTGTCTGTCTAGTCTTGTCTGTCTAGTCTTGTCTGTCTAGTCTTGTCTGTCTAGTCTTGTCTGTCTAGTCTTGTCTGTCTAGTCTTGTCTGTCTAGTCTTGTCTGTCTAGTCTTGTCTGTCTAGTCTTGTCTGTCTAGTCTTGTCTGTCTAGTCTTGTCTGTCTAGTCTTGTCTGTCTAGTCTTGTCTGTCTAGTCTTGTCTGTCTAGTCTTGTCTGTCTAGTCTTGTCTGTCTAGTCTTGTCTGTCTAGTCTGTCTAGTCTTGTCTGTCTAGTCTTGTCTGTCTAGTCTTGTCTGTCTAGTCCTGTCTGTCTAGTCTTGTCTGTCTAGTCTTGTCTGTCTAGTCTTGTCTGTCTAGTCTTGTCTGTCTATAACATACCCGCCTTTCAATGCGGGAGACCCGGGTTCGAATCCTGGTCGGGGAGACAACAACTAGGGCGGTTTTCATTAACCGTCCGGGCTGCCCACCCTGAATGAATGCAGAATATGCGATACCGGGGTGGAGCATACTAAAAGCCAAGGTGGAATAGGGGGTTTAGTGAGAGTCTTGTCTGTCTAGTCTTGTCTGTCTAGTCTTGTCTGTCTAGTCTTGTCTGTCTAGTCTTGTCTGTCTAGTCTTGTCTGTCTAGTCTTGTCTGTCTAGTCTTGTCTGTCTAGTCTTGTCTGTCTAGTCTTGTCTGTCTAGTCTTGTCTGTCTAGTCTTGTCTGTCTAGTCTTGTCTGTCTAGTCTTGTCTGTCTAGTCTTGTCTGTCTAGTCTTGTCTGTCTAGTCTTGTCTGTCTAGTCTTGTCTGTCTAGTCTTGTCTGTCTAGTCTTGTCTGTCTAGTCTTGTCTGTCTAGTCTTGTCTGTCTAGTCTTGTCTGTCTAGTCTTGTCTGTCTAGTCTTGTCTGTCTAGTCTTGTCTGTCTAGTCTTGTCTGTCTAGTCTTGTCTGTCTAGTCTTGTCTGTCTAGTCTTGTCTGTCTAGTCTTGTCTGTCTAGTCTTGTCTGTCTAGTCTTGTCTGTCTAGTCTTGTCTGTCTAGTCTTGTCTGTCTAGTCTTGTCTGTCCAGCCTTGTCTGTCCTGTCTTGTCTGTCCTATCTTGTCTGTCTAGTCTTATCTGTCCAGTCTTGTCTGTCCACTCTTTTCTGTCTAGTCTTGTCTGTCTAGTCTTGTCTGTCTGGTCTTGTCTATCAAGTCTAGTCTTGTCTGTCTAGTCTTATATGTCTAGTCGTGTCTGTCTAGTCTTGTCTATCTAGTCTTGTCTGGCTAATCTTGTCTGTCTAATTTTGTCTGTTTAGTCTTGTCTGTCTAGTCTTGTCTGTCTAGTCTTGTCTGTCCAGCCTTGTCTGTCCTGTCTTGTCTGTCCTATCTTGTCTGTCTAGTCTTGTCTGTCCAGTCTTGTCTGTCCACCCTTTTCTGTCTAGTCTTGTCTGTCTAGTCTTGTCTGTCTGGTCTTGTCTATCAAGTCTAGTCTTGTCTGTCTAATTTTGTGTGTCTAGTCGTGTCTGTCTAGTCTTGTCTATCTAGTCTTGTCTGTCTAATCTTGTCTGTCTAATCTTGTCAGTCTAGTCTTGACAGTCTAGTCTTGTCTGTCTAGTCTTGTCTGTCCAGCCTTGTCTGTCCTGTCTTGTCTGTCCTATCTTGTCTGTCTAGTCTTGTTTGTCCAGTCATGTATGTCCAGTCTTGTCTGTCCACTCTTGTCTGTCTAGTCTTGTCTGTCTGGTCTTGTCTGTCAAGTCTAGTCTTGTCTGTCTAATCTTGTGTGTCTAGTGTTGTCTGTCTAGTCTGGTCTGTCTGGTCTTGTCTGTCTAGTCTTGTCTGTCTAGTCTTGTCTGTCTAGTCTTGTCTGTCTAGTCTTGTCTGTCTAGTCTTGTTTGTCTAGTCTTGTCTGTCTAGTCTTGTCTGTCTAGTCTTCTCTGTCTAGTCTTGTCTGTCTAGTCTTGTCTGTCTAGTCTTGTCTGTCTACTCTTGTCTGTCTAGTCTTGTCTGTCTAGTCTGGTCTGTCTAGTCTTGTCTGTCTAGTCTTGTCTGTCTAGTCTTGTCTGTCTAGTCTTGTCTGTCTAGTCTTGTCTGTCTAGTCTTGTCTGTCTAGTTTTGTCTGTCTAGTCTTGTCTGTCTAGTCTTGTATGTCTAGTCTTGTCTGTCTAGTCTTGTCTGTCTAGTCTTGTCTGTCTGGTCTTTTCTGACTAATCTTGTCTGTCCAGTCGTGTCTGCCCAGTCTTGTCTTTCCAGTCTTGTCTGTCTAGTCTTGTCTGCCTAGTCTTGTCTGTCTACTCTTGTCTGTCTAGTCTTGTCTGTCTAGTCTGGTCTGTCTAGTCTTGTCTGTCTAGTCTTGTCTGTCTAGTCTTGTCTGTCTAGTCTTGTCTGTCTACTCTTGTCTGTCTAGTCTTGTCTGTCTAGTCTGGTCTGTCTAGTCTTGTCTGTCTAGTCTTGTCTGTCTAGTCTTGTCTGTCTAGTCTTGTCTGTCTAGTCTTGTCTGTCTAGTCTTGTCTGTCTAGTCTTGTATGTCTAGTCTTGTCTGTCTAGTCTTGTCTGTCTAGTCTTGTCTGTCTGGTCTTTTCTGACTAATCTTGTCTGTCCAGTCGTGTCTGCCCAGTCTTGTCTTTCCAGTCTTGTCTGTCTAGTCTTGTCTGCCTAGTCTTGTCTGTCTAGTATTTTGTGTCTAGCCTTGTCTGTCTAATCTTGTCTGTCTAGTCTTGTCTGTCTAGTCTTGTCTGTCTAGTCTTGCCTGTCTAGTCTTCTCTGTCTTATTTGGTCTGTCTAGGTTTGTCTATCTAGTCTTGTCTATCTAGTCTTCTCTGTCTAATCTTGTCTGTCTAGTCTTGTTTGTTTAGTCTTGTCTGTCTACTCTTGTCTGTCTAGTCTTGTCGGTATAGTCTTGTCTGTCTACTCTTGTCTGTCTTGTCTTATATCTCTAGTCTTGTCTCCCTAATTTTGCCTGTCTAATCTTGCCCGCCTAGTCATGCCTGTCTAGTCTAGCCTGTCTGGTCTTTCTGGTCTAGTCTTGTTTGTCTAGTCTAGCCTGTTTAGTCTTGCCTCTCTAATCCTCTCAGTCGAATTTTGTCTGTCTATTTTTGTCTGTCTTGTCTTGTCTTTGTAGTCTAGAAGATACATTCAGAAAGAGTGGATTAATAGTGTCAATTAGTTTTAGCCGTCGGTTTGAATTAGCGCATGTCGGAGTCGGTAGAAGCATCGTCTTCGTTCCGGACAGAAATCGCTGCGACGGAGATAATTGATGAAGGTACCATCAGAGACCAACTTAGGGCCAAATGTATGTAATGTGTTTATAAGCTCGTAAATTATTCAAAGCGTTTCCAAATTTAAACCGTCCAAATTCCGCAAAAATATTCAAACGCTTTTTTAATATAAAAATAAGTAGATAATGGAAATGTTTATATGTGTGATTTATTGGATTTTTAAGTGAAAATATTGTTAAGTTTTATTAAATCTGGTGGTATATTATATGGACGGAGGAGACACGGCTGAACATAAGATCGTAAAAGGCCGAGTCAAACAAGATAAAAAGCTAAACATACGGAGAGCAAAGTAAACACATATGTATAAAGTAAATCGATTATTGGAAGCTGAGACGGTCGGTTGGAGTGAAACTAAACAGACCGAATTAGAATATCGCTTCGAAGACTAGAAACTATTTTATGCAAGACGAATCTGGTTATACAATCAATTGGAGCGAATTTATTTCTAAGTTATGAATTGGATATTGCTTAACACATTTTTTTTTCAAATATACCTATAATATAAATTGTTCAATCTGTCACTAAATTTATAGCTATTATATAAGAACATATTATATTATATAAAGAAATCATAAAATAAACTCAGGCACAAGAAAGAAATGTTTTTTGTAGATTTGTGTAAATTGTAGTCTAGTGTCCGCATTGTCCGGATACTACTTTCGGTTTTCGTAAATAACGTGCCAATGTAAATGTATGTGCGAGAGAATTTATGTATAAGTGTATTACAAATATGAAAAATGGTTTGAAAAATTTGGCACTTCCATTAACTTCCATTCAGGTCAAAAGAAAATGTGTTTCAATTTATGTTTGTTCTTGAAAGATCCAAGATAAGTTCTACATTTCCGGCACATTTTAGTTTTCTATCTCATCTAAGCAGACGCCGTGTATCCTGGCTGAAGAACCTAAGGGATTGGTTTATTTGTAGCAATGTTCAGCTGTTTAGAGCTGCAGTCAACAAGGTCCGGATTGCTATGATGATAGCAAACCTCCGATAGGAGATGCATTATAAGAAGAAGAAGATCTCATCTAACGTTAAAAATCTGAACGAAATGTACAAAAACAGGTTTGTGCTGTGTGTGGTGGTATCCATCCTTGAAAATCCATGGAAATATTAAAGGATTGAAAGACTAGATAAGAAGATAGAAAGAAAGATTAAAAGATTGAAAATAATATTGATGCATAGACATTGGTGCATAGTGCATGCATAGTGGAACATGATGCAATCCAATGGTGACAATTGGATTTCCATCAGCCTGCCGTTATCCACTCCTCGATGTAGGCCTCTTCCCTACTCTTCCACTCAGTTCAGTTTTATGCTGCTTGCAGCCAGTTTTTACCCGCAATCTTCCGGATATGCATATAGTAAACAATACTGAACGTGCCATGTGACGTCATCCAAAGCGCGCGAAAAATCTGGGCTTTCAAACAGGTCAAATTTAATCGGTATTTAGTACAAATACCGTACAATTTAGTTAATAATTCCAAAATGTCGCCATTTGAAAGGAAGCAGTGTTCCCTTTTTGTCTCTTGTAGTGGATACGATTCAAATCTTAAGCAAGATTTTATAAAATCTTCAGTAATTTTTGGAATGATTTAATCGTATTTGTTACATTAAAATCCAATATTTGAACGTAAATTTTAATTTAAACGCTCTCATAATTTCAGAAGCTTGAATTTCAAAGAAACTTTCTATTCCATGTTAAAATTTTCTGAGTAAACTACTTAAATACATTATTAGAACGCCTGTTATCCAATATTACATTAAGAATATTTAACTGTTGCTGTGTTTGCAGTGCAATTAAAAATTACGTAAGTTTCTTTAAACAAGTAGATTGTAATTTAATATGCTTCCAACAAACTGCCCTTTGATAAAGTTCGAGCTTATTTTGATTGTTGATTTTCCGCAAATGAGACGAAGAGTGAAGTTGGCTGTGTAACGCACCAACTAATCAAATAGTTTCCACGCCGATGAAGCGTTTGACAGGTAAATATTATTCGCGTGATTTTTATACGCACGTGCCAAACAACAGGGAATTTTTTTTTAAATTGACACGAACAAGGTGAAGAACATGACAACTTATTAAACGGAACGAGAATGAATAAATATTGACAGCTTGCATATAAATATATTCAACCTTTCCGTTGCTCTATAATATTATTAAGCCTTTTTAAAACTACAAAACAAATCTCATGTTGAAACACAACAGACATTTGTATGACATTTACTAGCAATGAGTCCACTTTCATTGCACTCAAACAAGAACTATAAATGACATTGTTTTTAAGATCAGATCTTTCTATTTAACCCAAGTATCTATAATTAGTTTAGTTTCACCTCTATACTCAATTATGCATAACATGAAATTACAAATTTCATTTTACAATTGTCACAAAAATTAATATGAACGCTAAAAAATTATTTGCATATATGTTTGTTATACATGCGATATAATCACAATATAATCGCATACGACATAATTACGATATAATCGTACATAAATTAAATAATTCAAATAATTTATTCCATTATTTAAGCGTACAGAGAAAGTGGGTATAATATAAATAATTCATGTTACATTTTGTAGGCTAATTGGAATTTGTCAATCAAACTTTGGTAGGATTTTATTCCACTATAGAATTCTTGAAGCGTATATGGTTCAATTTATATGAGGAGGCGTTTGAGCTCTTCTTAAACTCGTTAAATTCAGCTAACGATTTTATATATAGTGGCAGCTTGTTAAATAATTCCATATTGCTGTATGGTGGTATCTTTTCTGTTAGGGTTAGCTTGTGTGGAGGTTTCTTATAAGTTGTATTTTTATTTTTTGTGTCCTATGTGTGATGTAACTGATTTTCTTCAAATCACTGTTTATTCTTATTTTTGTGCTTATCTGACTTTACATGTTCTGAATAATTCTTCATTCGTGTGTGAAGTCCTTGTTCTTAAGTTTCCAAGCTAAGATGTTTTTCTTCTTCCTCGTTCTCTTTTACCAGAAATCTTTCCTTGGATAATGTTCTGCAGCAGTTTATAGCTGTATCCATTCCTCATTCCATGACCTATGTATTGTAGTTTCTTGCATTTTACTATATTCAGGACTTTTTCCTTTTTTTCATTTTATGGAGAATGTTATTGTTTGTAATTTTATCTGTCCAGTGCACTCTAAGCATTCTCCTGTAAAGTCATCTCAAATGCCTCAAGTCGTTTAGCCATCGTCTGGGTCAAAGTCCAGGTCTCAGCTCCATAGAAAAGAATGGAAAATATATAGCAATGTGTAAATCTTAATTTAGTTTCCATCGAGAAGTAATGGCCCTTAAACACAAATGTCATTTCACAATATGCAGTTCTGGCTTTCTCGATACGGACTCTAATAACTGTTTATTCTTGACCAAAAACAAAAAAGATTCATACACATACGTGCAGCTCACCGCTAATATATTAGCTTTTCTAAGACATTTCTGCATGTTTCCGTGTAGTTTAAATTGTATATTGTCCCTAGTGCTGCCTTTTGGATCTTGAAGACATCGCTAATTATTATATACCGCGCCAACAGGACATGATACCAAATCTTAAGTGACTGTGAAAATTTGCAAAGTAAACCAGTATATACATATTGGTTTAAGTATCGAGTTAGGAGTTAGGTTTCTAAGAGCATAAAGTGTCTTATTTAGTCGCTTAGTGAGGTATAATATCTGGGTTGTCCAGTCGAGTGTATCGTTAGTGTATAATCCAAGCAGTCTTCCATCATGTTGACCTGTTATAGTGCTATCATTCTAGATATCTCATTATTATATATACGATTGTCTCTTTTGGTTTTGAATATTATTAAATCACTTTTCAGCATTGTTTAAAACCATTCTGTTTTGGTTGAACCATGTTGTGATTGTAAATTTGATGTTAGGCTCAATATCTTTAACTGACTTATTTACTGTTATCAGGGTAGTGCCATCTGCATACAAAACCATTGTAGAGAAGTTATTTAAGGAAACATTTGGCAGATCATTAATGTATAGTGTAAATAGAAGAGGTCCTAAGATGCTGCCTTGGGGGATTTCCATTATCTATTATCTCTTATACATATATAAAATAGCTGGTTGACTGACCCATCATCGTACAGCCGAAACTACTGTAGCTAGAAATGTGAAAGTTGGACAGTAGTTTCTTTTTGTGACGTAGAGACTCACTAAGAAGCAATTTATTCAACTCCTAAGGAGGTAAACGGGGTAACAAAGTTTATATAGTAGACAGAAACAAATCTTCACCTATTAACTTTAAATTTGGCACAAATACTTATCAATGGAAATAAATAAACACGTATTTCAGCATTTGTCAAATTTCGTCCCTTAAGAGTGTAAAATACGGGGTGAACTGTTTATCAATGAACTCCTAAACGGCTGGACCGATTTTAATGAAATTTTTTGTGTGTGTTTTTGTGTGTGTGGGGTCCCTGATTAGTATAGATTCACAATTCACAACAAAATACGTATACGTCTTTGTTGTGAATTGTGAATCTATACCATCCAGAGATTCAGCCGAATTGTTGTCCATAAATACGAATACTTTAAACATGCTTTGACTTCGTCGGCTCTTGTGCCTCTGGGTACTACGAGTAAAGTCTCTCGAAAGTCTCCTGCCAAAAGAACTGTAATGCCGCCCATCAGGCTCTTATTTCCCTTTATGTAATTTAATGTTCTATTGAGCGCTTCAATACCCCGTTTGTGAGCCACACAATTAATTTCCTAATCGGCCGTACGGATTTTGATGATTTCTTTTGTGCGTTTGAGTGGGGCCTGGATTGTGCGTTTGAGTGGGTCCTTGATGGTTTGGATTCACAATTTGATCGGGTCAAACCGGATTAGGTTATGTTAGTACAACGTATGCCGGGTTCTCCTGGATCGATTTTTATGAATTTTTTGAGTGTGTTTGAGTGAGTCCCTAGATGGTCTAGATTTGCAATTGGACCCTGTGGTTAGCTTAGGACAATGCATGCCGGGTTTTGCTCGACCAATTTTGATGAAATTGTGTGTGTGTTTAAGTATGTTCATGTGCGATATAGACGGGACCCACTCAAACGCACATAAAAGAAATCATCAAAATTGGTCCGGCCGTTTAGGAGCTCATTGATAGACAGTTCGTTCCCTATTTTACATACATAGGGGATGAAATTTGTCAAAACATACATAGGGGATGAAATTTGTCAAATTTCATCCCCTATGTATGTAAAATAGGGAACGAACTGTCTATCAATGAGCTCCTAAACGGCCGGACCAATTTTGATGATTTCTTTTATGTGCGTTTGAGTGGGTCGCTGAAAAATAAAATATGAGGGTCCATTTAAGAGGTGACGCTTCTGAGGAGCATTTTTCAGAAATGTTATTAAATATAGGAGAATACGATGGTATAATTAGTATTCCGCAAAGTCTGACCACAGTGGTGACGCCTCTAAGTGAACTGACTAGCAAAGTATACCCCGGCATAGAGCGCATAAGGCGAAACCCATAGGTTGGTAATGTGAGCGTGCCATTCCAACCCCGAAAAATGACAGAGCAGCTGCTCATAAATGATCTTTTACTGAAGTTATTCGAAGGAGACCATTATAAGTCAGTGGATTCAGTGTTGCAAACTGATGACGCAGTAAATTTTCCAGTAGAATTTCTAAATACCCTAAATCCAGCGGTCTACCATTGCATAATCTTATTGTAAAAATGGGCGCACCACTTATGCTTTTAAGAAACCTTAAACCTCCGAAGATACAATGGCATCAGACTGCATATAAAAGTTCGTCATCGAAACATTATCGAGGCTACTGTAATAAGTGGATCTGCTCAGGGGGAAACTGTATGTATACCTCGAATACCATTAATACCCTAAGAAAACCAATTTAACTTGTTAAAAGTTGAATTAAAAGTTGAAGTTAGTTTTGTAATGACCATAAATAGGGGAGAATAGGGGAGGTCCCAAGTGGAGTCATTGAAAGCGAACGGTATAGACCTAACAGAAGACAGTTTCTCACACAGACAGTTCAATTTGGCCTGTTCCAGAGTGAGTTTTGCGAGCAGTTTGATAATCCTTGCACCGAGAAGCCTTACTGAAAACGTTGTGTATAAAGAGGTTCTGCACTAATTTGGAAGAACAAAAAAGGCCATGTAGTTTTTAATGACAACACGTATTTATTCTAAGCGGACGAAGTCGCGGGCATCAGCTAGTTACAGTATAATCGTAAATACAACATAATTACTATATAATTAGACATACGACATAATCACTATATAATCGGACATACAACATAATCACCATATAAGCGTATATACGACATAATTACGATATAATTTTACATACGACATAGTCACTATATAATCGGATATACGACATATTTACGATATAATCGTACATATGACTTAATTACGATATAATCGTACATACGACATAATCACTATGTAATCGTACATACGACATAATCACTATACAATGGGACATACGATATAATCGTACATACGACATAATCACTATGTAATCGTACATACCACATAATCACTATACAATGGGACATACGATATAATCGTACATACGACATAGGGTTGAAATTATAATGTTTTCAGTTATTTTTCAGTTATTTTAACAGTTACAACAATTACAAAAAATACTCCTTACAAATTATTATAGCGTATTTATTCAAATAAAGTTCCTTAAATAAACTTCGCCTATAAAATCCGATTGAAGATAATAATAAACGTCTCCCTCCAATAAACACCGCGGCTCCCATCCTCCCCGTTCAAGATCCCATTTTTTGAAGAAAAATTAGATCAAAATGTTTAAAAAGTTTAAGAATTTGATGAAGAAGTTGATGTTGAATCTAAAGAAGGAATTTTTACTCTTGAAATTACCGCAAATTGTTTTTTTTTTATTGTTGATGTTTTGTAAATTTTTTTGAAAAAAATCAATAAACATCTCCCTTCAATATATGCCGCTCTTCAATAAACGGCGTCTTATAATAATCGAAAAAACTAACACCGCGGCGTTTATTAGAATAAATTCGGTATCTGTCATTTTGGACTTAGTATTGCATATATTGATACCAAAAGAAAGTTATCACACAAAAATTAACACATCCAGATTTATTACTTAGGATATGAGCATTCGAAAGTAAAAATAATTGATTTTTAATAAATCTAAAGAAAAAGTGATATGTTTTCGTTTGAATATTAGTTACAGAAGATTTGTAGCTCAATTTAACCTATCAAACTGAAACTAAACAGAAAACGCATTATTTAGAAACTATGTAGACGTACTTAAAAGTCACTAGTAACTTAATACCTAAAGTTACAAATACATAATCAATAACTGATAATGGATGATTAAAAGCAGTAAAACTAATATTCCTTGTTCAGCACACTTAAAATCAGGATGTTGAAACAGGTAATGAAATGAATTCTTTCCACTCCTCTTCTGCCTTCAATCTGGGCCTCAACTATCTATTGTAGCAGTTGGTATTTTGGGTTTCTCATTAGGTGCCAAAAATAGGTGGATTTCCTTCTCTTTATGCTAAGTAACATTTCTCTGTCTTTCCCTATTCGTCTCTCGTCCTAAAGATTTTCTCATTCGTTACTCGGTCAGTCCATTGTACTCTGAGCATTCTACAGTAAGTAAAATGTATACCAGTTTATTTTATCGTATTTATTCTGTAGGTAAATAAATAAAAAATACAAGTAGGTAAAGTAGATAAATAAATAAATAAATAAATAAATAAATAAATAAATAAATAAATAAATAAATAAATAAATAAATAAATAAATAAATAAATAAATAAATAAATAAATAAATAAATAAATAAATAAATAAATAAATAAATAAATAAATAAATAAATAAATAAATAAATAAATAAATAAATAAATAAATAAATAAATAAATAAATAAATAAATAAATAAATAAATAAATAAATAAATAAATAAATAAATAAATAAATAAATAAATAAATAAATAATAGAAGTGTAAAGAAGATATAAGCTTAGTTTTGTTTTTTCAAGATTAAGCAGTAATAGGCAAGATTAGATAAGATTGGGCAAAGCTAAAGAAGACTACAAAAAGACTGTGTCGATTTTTCCCATCTAGTCGATAAACTATATAGATTTGTAATAAAATGAAAAGCGGGTGTGTGGCTACAATTCTACTGAAAAAGTCGAACACAATACATACAAATATGTTTAAATTCTGCTAATATCGAATCCTCAAAAATGGCTTCGCCTACGGGTCTCCCTCATGGAAGCGTTCTAGGGCCGACTCTATTTATTCTATATTTGGCTGATTTAGTCCTGAACGCAAATAAAGCCTACTGCACTTTATATGCTAATGATGCTAGTTTCCAAATATCTCAAAACACCGCAGAAGATTCGCAGATAGAGGCAAATGGACTTTTACAAGCACTTATAAACTGGTTCTCAACAAACAAACTCTACCTTAATACCGAGAAAACTGAATTTATGTCATTTCAAACTAAGAAAAGTGAATATGCTACGAACATTTTTATTCAGACAGATAAATTTAATTTACAACGATCAACTTTCACCAATTTTTCTTGGCATCAACATTGAACAACACTTGTCGTGGCATATTACAATTGATAAAATATGTAGGTCTCTCGCCAAGAAAGTCTATTGTATTAGACATTTAAGAAAATTCTTAACCATGTAGGAACTTTTAAGCTTCTACTTTGCAGAAGTTCAGTCGGTTTTATTGTATGGAGTCATTGCATGGGGATAATCCCCGGAATTAACAAATGTCCTAAAGGCCCAAAAAAAGAGCATACGAGCCATGCGTAGTCTCCCAACATTTGCTTCGTGCAGAAGGCACTTCATTGAACTTGATGTCCTTACAGTTCCCAGTCTGTATAAATTAGAAACAACGAGCTATATTCATAAAAAACAAATTCCAAATAACCAAAAATAAGGGTAAACACGACCATTACACCCGAACTTAAACGTCTGAAATTAGCCACGCCTCAAACAAGGACGACTAAATGCGGCAAAGCGCCGGATGTTTTTTTTTATACAATATGCATCCACTAGAAATCACCCAGGAACCTTCAAACAAAATTTTCAGAAAAACTATAAGGAAATTTCTTATAATGAAATGTCCATATAAATTGGACGAATTCTTTGAATCACTTAGATTTATGCAACATTTTTTGTAACACAATTTTGTCAAGAAGGAAATGAGCGGATGATCATCATGCGCATGAACAAATTTTCATAAATTATAGCTAAGAACCTCCTCGCTCACGTCAGCTTTCAAATAAAAAAAAAACCGCATCAAAATCGGTCCATTTGTTTAGGAGCTTTGATTCCACAAACAGCCTCATATAGGGACATACGGACAGACTGACACACAATAAAGTAAAGAATTTAGAGAAACGTTTTAGACAAAATTTGTTGCAAATTTAATGTTGTCTAAGAATCTTTTTAAAATTTGCAAAAATTTCGCATGGCGTTATAAGAAATTGATATTTACTTCACAGGTTTAATGGCAGGTTATTTTGAAAAAAGCTGAATGTTTGACAGGTTATTACTCAGAACGTAGATAAAAGAGACAAAAGTGTTTTAAATAAGAGTTATAGAGAATTTATTTCACAATAAAAGTTTGTTTTAACCAATTTTCTGCAATTTTTTTTTTACTCAAAAAATGCAAAAAACCGAGTCAAGGTTCAATTTGGGCCAAGTCAACTTTAAGGATTGATACCAGGAGAAGTAAACATGTTAGTCAAAAACTCTTTAGACAAAACTCTAATGCTTAATGAAAATTTACCTCCTTTCATGTCGTATTAATGAATAAGTCCATAAAAATTCCTGTTGTATTATATAATCAAATCCAATTAAAGGATGTGGAATATTCTGCTTAAGATATTGAATAGAACCAATGTTTCTTAGAACGTTCAGCGCCCCCGTGGCAAAAGTTGCTAACTAGTTAAAACGCACAGAGACGGGAACACTATTTGGTCGTTGTCGATGTAATCTAGGTAACCGTAGATTTAATCTGGATTAGATTAAGTTATGTTAGAGCCAGACAAATCCAGACGGAGGGGTCAAAAATAATTGAATTTTAATAGAGGTCAGAAAATTTTCACTACGTCTATGTTTTGTTTAGTGACACGAGTTGTTGCCGTAGTAACAACAAACAGAAATCAATTAATAAAGAAACTCTATTTGATTTACATTGGACTTTTACGCAAAATTTTTATAATTTTATGCACGATTATAATAATGGTTCTTCACATACAATAATTTATTAATGTGTTCATTTTGGTGTGCGAGCAGATAAACATATTTAAAATACAATAATTGGAGAAGAAAATTCCTTTTGATATATTTAATGTAATATTTAATATATAAAAAGGTATAACCTTTGTGGTTGAGAATTTTGATGAAAATTGATGTTGAGAAAATAATAATAATAAAAGTTAGAATAATAAAAGTTGTAAATCAATGCCTGGGTCACTTAAAAAAGCCTGTGTGGGCCAGTGTCTGACCCGCGGGTCATAGGTTCGCCATCCCTGGACTAGACAACCCTAAAGAGGATTAAACAAGACGACACAAGACTAAAAAAACTTATACTTCACCCAACTAAAACTTAGGTAATAATATAAGATCGGATAAGATTCGACCAGGCAGAACTAAGGAACGAGATCAGGCAAGACATTATATAAGACAAAGCTTTGACAAAACCACATTCAGATATTGTTCTTTATAATTTATAATGTCACCATTCAGGGTGGGTCATTTAACGTGACCATCCCAAATATCTCCGTTACCTTTAGTGGCGAAAGGGTAACGGAGATATTTAGGATGGTTACGTTAAATGGCCCACCCTGTATACCAAAATCGCACTAGGTATTGGAATACACTAAAGAAATAAATAAAAACAAATTTTCTTTCAAACACGACTAGCACAGTTAATCACAATAAATCATATAACATGCCATGTGACGTCAGCGTCGATTCGAGCAAGGGTAATGCGTTTCGCAAATTTGAATTTCGCTCGCTTATTTTGAACATTTCGATTAAAGTTTTAAGGAATTAAATTCAAAGTGAATGAGAAAATAATGGATTAGGTGTAATATCAAGACCATGAGGTATCGGGGTAAAAATCAAGTCAATTTCAATTACTTGTCTATTCTTTATTCGTGACTAGAGTAAAGTCTCTTAACCTATTCGAGACCGATTGCACACCGTGTGTCCAATTGATTTCCGAGGCTATAAGACCTGTTAAGGCTATACCCTATAAGGCTATAATTTCCTGTACACCGTGTGTGCAATGACAGTAATGTGCAATTATCAGTTAATTTAGTTATTAAAATTTTCCGAGGAGCGAGCTGCACACCCGGTGTGCAATGATCTTATTTATGTGAATTCACTTACGAATTGGGTGATTTATAAAGAAAAAAAAACTTCGCTCCTGGGGACTGCGTTCGGTTCGAAATATATCGTCGTCTCGAATGGGTTAATATGTACATATAATAAATTTAAATACAGTTGATATAGGACATTTAGCTCAGGGTTAAACTGAATAATTTCCGAGTAAATTATTAAAAGTTATTTAGGAAGTTAAACAAAGTATCGAAAATGTGTGATTTAAATAAATTTATTTATTAACTCAAAAAAATAAAAATATGACCCAATATAGCGTCTTCTAACAGATAAGTGGTTTACTAGATGAGGGACGGTCAGGAAATTAAGCAAGAGTTTGATGGCTTTGAAAGCTTGTAAGTTTTATAAGGCTTAATATGGTTTATTTATTAAGGCTTAATATGTTCATCCAAGATTAGACAATATTAGGCAAGACTGCGCAAGAATATACGCAAGAAACAAGACTAGATAAGGTTAAATAAGACTAAACAAAACCATCCATTTCATAGATGATTGATTGATTAAAGCTGAATTTAGCAATATTAAACAACATTAGGTACTAATCTCATCGACAAACTTTAATGATGAGAGTGAATAGATGAGGGACGGTCAGGAAATTAAGCAAGATTTTGATGGCTTTGAAAGTTTTATAAGGCTTAATATGGTTTATCGCCCTTACGGTTTTAACTAGTTTATACATCCTTGAACCAGAAATAAACTACCAAATCTCGATTTAAGTTTTTCATATTTTTGTATAAATGTAATCTGAAAAGGTAAAATTTTGGAAGAAATACCCATATGGTGAAGAAGCAAATACAAAGTTAAATTAAATTTTGGTGGTAGTTTATTTTTATCCACTTCTTTATGAATGACTAATTTGAAATGTAATAGCAATTTGCTAATAAAGAGAGTATTATTATTTAAGCGCGACGCGGGAATAACTCAACATTCTGCAATTTCTCAGCAATTAAAAACTGTAGTACAACTACTTTACACGCGACTTAGGAGTAACTTAGACCTTTTACTCTGACGAAAATAATGTTAAATAAATAAAGTCTATATCCCGCTTACTTAGTTTCCGTTTTTGATAATTCTAAATTAAGATTTCACTGTTTCACTGTGAAAAGTTTTCACTGTAAGATCAATAGATCTCGCCTAAAAATATAAATGTGTTTTCATTTCAATGTCAACTTTTCTAAGTAACACTAAAACTTTTCTAGTAAAACTAAAACTTCTTCATCGGCTGACATGAGTGATCGAATTTTATGAGTGTTATAGACTTGTATGCTTCTATTTATTTCTATTATGTTCTTATAAAGTTTAATAACAAGTTACATATATTTTATTTAACAAATATAATAAGTTTAATCGATACTTACGTATTAACGCCACCACCGCTACATTTGATAAATAAATTAATTATACATTTATTTTATGATAAATCATAAAATAAAATATTTTATTTAAAATTAAAACATTTTTAAAATTCGAAATATTTAGGTTGTCCGCCGCGAAGCGTACAGATAAATTAAGACAACATACGCGCGGTAGCGCGAACTCTCGATCCAATATATAGCGGTGGTGGCGTTAATACGTAAGTACCGTTTAATCATTTTAGTAATACGTGCCACAACCACCATAGAAGTTAAACTTCAACAGCGCGTAAATATTTCACACTCATTTGAAATTGATTATAAACGAAACGATTGATTATAAACTTCCTTATTAATAAATAACAGCTTAATTCGATAGATACGTTGTATTCTTTCAAAAATAATTTTGATGTCAATGTTTAATTGGTGTCAGTTATACTCGTTTCCAATTACTGTGCATATCGTTTGGACAAATCTTGCTCTCAGCGGGTATAACAGTCATATATTTGGATAGATTTAAAATTAAAAAAATTTAACTGCCCGTTCACGCCGTCAAATGTTTCACGCTGCATCTGATAATTAAACTCGGAGAGCCAATAAAAAAAGAAATATTAAATCGAATTATCTCGCGCCCCGACGGCGGAAAAAAACGGGAATATAACGCGGAGATTACACTTCCCAACTACTTTTATATCTCGCTAGTTCTCCTCCGAACGCTTTTCCTCCGTTTTCTTAAAGCTTTCGATTCTTTCCCGCACCACTTCACTCAATTAACTCGGAAGAAAACGGCTCTGAAATGGCTGCACATTACAAATACAACAATTCATCAAATATAAAAAATAATGGGTAAATCTCTTTCCAGTGAAATACATCATTATTAAGTTACGAGTATTTAAATTGGTTCAAAAATATTGCTGTTTCTAATCATTATGTTTCTATTATTTTCTATATTATACTTCTCCATTCACTTGACTTCTCCATCAGGTTGCTTAATTATCCGACGTTTATTTAAGACATTTTATAATGATTAACATTAACAAAAAGCCTTGGTGGTCGATGAATTGCTACAACAATTAGAGGACTCGCAGCCTGGAGGAACTATAACCTTACCTTTCAAATGCGCTGCAATGAGGTTTTCGCACGATATAATTGTGATGGAGGACAGAGACACTGATATGCCGCTCGCTCTGGACACAGCGTGCACATTTTTCCAGAAGCGAGGGATGTCCATCCACCCATAAAAAACTACGTCTGTCAGTGTCTCCGTCTTCCAGAAGAAGAGTGTCGCCCGCTATAAGCCCTGTTTCAAAATTTTTAACACGTGGATCCCTATATAAAGTGATTCAGACACTTTTAAGTATCTAGGACACCAATTTTCGACCTCTGGTGTCCACAAACCATCTCTCTTTAATCTGACCCGTTGGATTAATAATCTCCTGCGATCTCCCCTGAAACCCTATCAGAAGTTTAATCTTCTCAAGTTCTATCTGATTCCCAGACTACTGCACGATTTACAGACGCACAAAATAACTGGTGAATCGCTGAAAGACGCCGACAACTTAATTAAATGGGCCGTTAAGAAAATCCTACACCTCAATATTCACACTAATGACGCCTTATTACACGCGAAAGCGCGGGATGGACATCTACCGCCATTTTTGCAAAAACTCGCGCGGCCCCTTGGTAGGCCCAGAGGGGAAGAACCTACGAAACCGGACTCGCAAACGGGAAGGCGAAGGATTCCGTTCAGCAGTCGGCTCGCAATAGAACGTTTGTACTTTTGTAGATCTTGATTGCGGATTGTCATCCTACCAGTTTCTTACAATCGCCCGTGGCGGCCGTAATGGTTTCTGCAAATCGGCACATCGTACGCAAGATATCAAGGCTTTTTTTTGGATGTGGTAAGCACCTCACGGTTAACTAAACAAGAGGACCGCTTTTCGCGTTTTCATGCATAGTGTCGCCCCTACATCCCTTTTACACATGCCGACGCATTTTTCAACCTTTCGGCTTCTTTCCCTTGCCGCTCGTCTAGAATTTTTATTGTCATAAAGTCTGGGTTCATCCTTCTTCTTCTGAGTCGTTCACTCTTGACAGAGTGGTCGTGGTCATAGGGAGTCGTCTGCTTTTTTCACTGCTGCCTTCGCCAATCTTCTCCATAGATTCCTATTCGTTGCATGGCGCTCGCATTCTACCACAGGAGTCTCAGTGACAGATTTGCCACGAGGTCAGCTATCTTCCAATCTGCCCTGAATCACCAGCCGTTCCATTGAGTCACTTTTGCGGGTAACGCACCCAAAAAATCTGATTCCTCTCAGAATCCTCTCAGATTCTGTCCAAAGAATCTGAGAGGATTCGTAACTCAACAAGTGACGAGATACGCTGGTCAATTTTTAATTCCTTGAGTATGGACACGTTAGTCCGGTGAGCGGTCCAGCTGATTCCCAGCATGCGCATCCAACACCATATTTATAGGACCTCGATCTTGCGTCGATCCTTCATCCGCAAGGTCCATGTTTCCGCTCCATACAGAAATATTGGAATAACCAGGCTGTTTGGTATTGGTATTGGTATTTTTCGTGATTCGGCGGTCTCTTCATATCTTGTCTAGCCTTTGCGCAGCGGACCGTGTCATGGCGCAACGTCGTTTAATCTCGAGGTTACATCCCCCGCTATTGGTGATAGTGGAGCAGAAGTAAATGTAGCTGCCGACAACCTCACAGTTGGCAATGGGAGAAGTATCTGGATTGCTTTCATTGGCTCTATCAACTAGCATCATCTTTGTTTTTTTCGCGGTTCAAGGCGAGTCCAAACTCTAGGCTAGTGGTGCCCTCGACTGGTGCCCTCGCTCGGATCGTGGGTCTCATGCTCCATCTGATCCGCCAATTGTGTGGCGGTTACATCCCGCACACACGAATTGAATTTTTGTTTGGTTTTTTGTTTGTTTTTCATTCGAATGCCACGAGTCGCAAGGGAACTAAAGGTCCACCACATCAGAGCCCCGCTTGATATGGTAAGGCTAGATACCCTCTGAGATCGCCAGGTATCAGAGGGGCTCCGTAAGCGATGGCCGGTTGCCATTGGCCATCAACCAGTCCCTTCGGCACGGGTGGCATGACACCATAGGATTAAGGGTTTGGAAGTTCTTGGTTGTTCGCCCTCCGTCGAACGCCCCGACCGGAGTTGTTCCAGTCGTGACGTCCAACAGTATGTTGCGAAACTAAGCCCTCGCACCGCGACAAGGTGACTTCCAGGTGAGGGAAGTATTCGCTTACTACTGCGGGGTCTTCCAACGTTGGGCATTAGTTTATCTAACGCCGCTGGCGCTGTGATGATAGCGCGATTAAAGGATAGGCTCTTATCAAAGGTTACACCTAGAAATTTCAGCGATTCCTTTGGGATTATTTTTCCCCCTTTTATTTTGAATGGGGAGGGTTTCGCTTTTCTTAGTGGAGACTTAGTGGAGAAACAAAAATACTGCTTCTGTCTGTTCTGGTGCCAGCTTTAGTTTTTTAAGATCCATCCATTTGTCTGCTTGTTTATTCTCGACATAGTTTCCATTTCCACCTTCCCCGACACTACAAGCGCCAAATCATCAGCGAAGCCCACGATGTCCACACCCTCCGGGTAACATGTAACAAGACTAGACAAACAAGACTACACAGACAAGACTAAACGAATAAGACTAGACAGACAAGACTAGACAGACAAGACTAGACAGACAAGACTAGACAGACAAGACTAGACAGACAAGACTAGACAGACAAGACTAGACAGACAAGACTAGACAGACAAGACTAGACAGACAAGACTAGACAGACAAGACTAGACAGACAAGACTAGACAGACAAGACTAGACAGACAAGACTAGACAGACAAGACTAGACAGACAAGACTAGACAGACAAGACTAGACAGACAAGACTAGACAGACAAGACTAGACAGACAAGACTAGACAGACAAGACTAGACAGACAAGACTAGACAGACAAGACTAGACAGACAAGACTAGATAGACAAGACTAGACAGACAAGACTAGACAGACAAGACTAGACAGACAAGACTAGACAGACAAGACTAGACAGACAAGACTAGATAGACAAGACTAGACAGACAAGACTAGACAGACAAGACTAGACAGACAAGACTAGACAGACAAGACTAGACAGACAAGACTAGACAGACAAGACTAGACAGACAAGACTAGACAGATAAGACTAGACAGACAAGACTAGACAGACAAGACTAGACAGACAAGACTGGACAGACAAGACTAGACAGCCAAGACTAGACAGACAAGACTAGACAGACAAGACTAGACAGACAAGACTAGACAGACAAGACTAGACAGACAAGACTAGACATACAAGACTAGACAGACAAGACTAGACAGACAAGGCTAGACAGACGAGACTAGACAGACAAGACTAGACAGACAAGACTAGACAGACAAGACTAGACAGACAAGACTAGACAGACAAGACTAGACAGACAAGGCTAGACAGACAAGACTAGACAGACAAGACTAGACAGACAAGACTAGACAGACAAGACTAGACAGACAAGACTTGACAGACAAGACTAGACAGACAAGACTAGACAGACAAGACTAGACAGACAAGACTAGACAGACAAGACTTGACAGACAAGACTAGACAGACAAGACTAGACAGACAAAACTAGACAGACAAGACTAGACAGACAAGACTAGACAGACAAGACTAGACAGACAAGACTAGACAGACAAGACTAGACAGACAAGACTAGACAGACAAGACTAGACAGACAAGACTAGACAGACAAGACTAGACAGACAAGACTAGACAGACAAGACTAGACAGACAAGACTAGACAGACAAGACTAGACAGACAAGACTAGACAGACAAGACTAGACAGACAAGACTAGACAGACAAGACTAGACAGACAAGACTAGACAGACAAGACTAGACAGACAAGACTAGACAGACAAGACTAGACAGACAAGACTAGACAGACAAGACTAGACAGACAAGACTAGACAGACAAGACTAGACAGACAAGACTAGACAGACAAGACTAGACAGACAAGACTAGACAGACAAGACTAGACAGACAAGACTAGACAGACAAGACTAGACAGACAAGACTAGACAGACAAGACTAGACAGACAAGACTAGACAGACAAGACTAGACAGACAAGACTAGACAGACAAGACTAGACAGACAAGACTAGACAGACAAGACTAGACAGACAAGACTAGACAGACAAGACTAGACAGACAAGACTAGACAGACAAGACTAGACAGACAAGACTAGACAGACAAGACTAGACAGACAAGACTAGACAGACAAGACTAGACAGACAAGACTAGACAGACAAGACTAGACAGACAAGACTAGACAGACAAGACTAGACAGACAAGACTAGACAGACAAGACTAGACAGACAAGACTAGACAGACAAGACTAGACAGACAAGACTAGACAGACAAGACTAGACAGACAAGACTAGACAGACAAGACTAGACAGACAAGACTAGACAGACAAGACTAGACAGACAAGACTAGACAGACAAGACTAGACAGACAAGACTAGACAGACAAGACTAGACAGACAAGACTAGACAGACAAGACTAGACAGACAAGACTAGACAGACAAGACTAGACAGACAAGACTAGACAAACAAGACTAGACAGACAAGACTAGACAGACAAGACTAGACAGACAAGACTAGACAGACAAGACTAGACAGACAAGACTAGACAGACAAGACTAGACAGACAAGACTAGACAGACAAGACTAGACAGACAAGACTAGACAGACAAGACTAGACAGACAAGACTAGACAGACAAGACTAGACAGACAAGACTAGACAGACAAGACTAGACAGACAAGACTAGACAGACAAGACTAGACAGACAAGACTAGACAGACAAGACTAGACAGACAAGACTGGACAGACAAGACTAGACAGACAAGACTATACAGACAAAGCTAGAGAGACAAGAGTAGACAGACAAGACTAGAGAGACAAGACTGGAGAGACAAGACTAGACAGACAAAACTAGAGAGACAAGACTAGATAAACAAGAGGAGCCACACAAGGCAGGCAGACAAGACTTGACAATCAAGACTAGACAGATAACACTAGTAGACATACAAGATCAGAGAGACTGGCCTGGACAGGCAAGACAAGACAGGCAAGACCAGGTAGGCAAAACCAGACATACTAATCTAGACAGGCAAGACTAGACAGGCAAGCCCAGGTAGGCAAAACGAGACAGACAAGACTAGACACACAAGACGAGAAAAGGCTAGGCAGACACGATCAGACAAACAAGACTAGACAGACTAGACAGACAAGGCTAGACAGACGAGACTAGACAGACAAGACTAGACAGACAAGACTAGACAGACAAGACTAGACAGACAAGACTAGACAGACAAGACTAGACAGACAAGGCTAGACAGACAAGACTAGACAGACAAGACTAGACAGACAAGACTAGACAGACAAGACTAGACAGACAAGACTTGACAGACAAGACTAGACAGACAAGACTAGACAGACAAGACTAGACAGACAAGACTAGACAGACAAGACTTGACAGACAAGACTAGACAGACAAGACTAGACAGACAAAACTAGACAGACAAGACTAGACAGACAAGACTAGACAGACAAGACTAGACAGACAAGACTAGACAGACAAGACTAGACAGACAAGACTAGACAGACAAGACTAGACAGACAAGACTAGACAGACAAGACTAGACAGACAAGACTAGACAGACAAGACTAGACAGACAAGACTAGACAGACAAGACTAGACAGACAAGACTAGACAGACAAGACTAGACAGACAAGACTAGACAGACAAGACTAGACAGACAAGACTAGACAGACAAGACTAGACAGACAAGACTAGAGAGACAAGACTAGACAGACAAGACTAGACAGACAAGACTAGACAGACAAGACTAGACAGACAAGACTAGACAGACAAGACTAGACAGACAAGACTAGACAGACAAGACTAGACAGACAAGACTAGACAGACAAGACTAGACAGACAAGACTAGACAGACAAGACTAGACAGACAAGACTAGACAGACAAGACTAGACAGACAAGACTAGACAGACAAGACTAGACAGACTAGACAGACAAGACTAGACAGACAAGACTAGACAGACAAGACTAGACAGACAAGACTAGACAGACAAGACTAGACAGACAAGACTAGACAGACAAGACTAGACAGACAAGACTAGACAGACAAGACTAGACAGACAAGACTAGACAGACAAGACTAGACAGACAAGACTAGACAGACAAGACTAGACAGACAAGACTAGACAGACAAGACTAGACAGACAAGACTAGACAGACAAGACTAGACAGACAAGACTAGACAGACAAGACTAGACAGACAAGACTAGACAGACAAGACTAGACAGACAAGACTAGACAGACAAGACTAGACAGACAAGACTAGACAGACAAGACTAGACAGACAAGACTAGACAGACAAGACTAGACAGACAAGACTAGACAGACAAGACTAGACAGACAAGACTGGACAGACAAGACTAGACAGACAAGACTAGACAGACAAGACTAGACAGACAAGACTAGACAGACAAGACTGGACAGACAAGACTAGACAGACAAGACTATACAGACAAAGCTAGAGAGACAAGAGTAGACAGACAAGACTAGAGAGACAAGACTGGAGAGACAAGACTAGACAGACAAAACTAGAGAGACAAGACTAGATAAACAAGAGGAGCCACACAAGGCAGGCAGACAAGACTTGACAATCAAGACTAGACAGATAACACTAGTAGACATACAAGATCAGAGAGACTGGCCTGGACAGGCGAGACAAGACAGGCAAGACCAGGTAGGCAAAACCAGACATACTAATCTAGACAGGCAAGACTAGACAGGCAAGCCCAGGTAGGCAAAACGAGACAGACAAGACTAGACACACAAGACGAGAAAAGGCTAGGCAGACACGATCAGACAAACAAGACTAGACAGACTAGACAGACAAGGCTAGACAGACAAGACTACACAGACAAGACTAGACAGACAAGACTAGACAGACAAGACTAGACAGACAAGACTAGACAGATAAGACTAGACAGACAAGACTAGACAGACAAGACTAGACAGACAAGAGTAGACAGACAAAACTAGACAGACAAGACTAGACAGACAAAACTAGATAGACAAAACAAGATAGACAGTACTAGATAGATAAAACCGGCAAGATAAGAGAGATAGACTAGACTAGACATTATCTTGTCTTATCTCTTGTCTAGCCTTGTCTCTTGTATACTCTTTTCTACTGCTTTGACTAACTATGTTTACTGCGGTCTAGTCTTGTTTGTTGTTTGGATTACTTTTCTGCTAATAATGAGAGTGATAAACATTGTGGCGTTCACACATTTTAATCGTTCGTGTCGAGATTAATTCAAGCAATTAAAGCTATTTTTTTTGGCATCCCGACCTTGCTTTCGACTCGCCATTTGTAAACCGCCGATGTACACAATAAAGTAAAATGTGAATATTTATTGAAGAGCTTCGCATATTTCCATTCGAAACGTTGTTTATGTGAGTGCTGGAAGTGTGTTTAAAATATTTTGTGTTTCGGGCGTCGCGGCGTTGGCGGTCGCGTCGGCGACGCTGCTCAATCGTCGTCGCCGCGTTCGTGCAGTTCGTCCGGCTGTAGCCCGTTTCAGTTTTCAGCCTCCCGTCGAGGGCGCCACCCGATCCTGCAGGGTGCTCCTGCAACGCGGAAATTTTCAGTGACAAGTCCTTGTTGTAAAAGCAACGAATCGAATAATATAAAAAAGTTAAATTAAATCCTGGTAAGATTTCAATGTATTTCGCAAGAAAAAGAATTTGGAAACTTTTCGTTCTAATAACTTATTACATGAAATGTATTAAACAAAATTCATTAACATTTCTCCTATTTTTGATATTAGGTGGCGGGTATCCGTTGCATTTATTTTTTTCGTCTCGGGATTAAAGACGCGCGTTATCGATTCGGTAATGCCCCCCAATCTGATGTGGAGATAGTAATCCTTTGCGAGTCGGAAGCGTTTTATAGAATTTTGTGTCTGTTTTGTATTATTATACGCTTGACCGATTCATGAGGGCTTTTCATATAAAGCCCAAAGTTGAGTAATATATTCGTATCTTTAGCTCTGGCAGCTTGAACTCAAATTGACTTTCTTTCTCTGCCAACGATTTTTTATTTTTGCTTCAAATGAAAAGTTCTGGAAAGAGATTTTGTTTACTTATTGTTAGTCGAAAGTAAATAAAGATACTCTTTATGAAGATAAAGTAAATGAAGATACTTTAAAAAAAAAAAATAATCTTCAAATGTAAATCACCTAATTAATATCAAATTTGTGTTTTCTAGTTTGAATTTAGAACAATTGAAAACGCTTATACTTGAACAAATAAATACACTTATACTTGAATTTATTGTCTAAATTAGAAAATTTGGGATACTTTGGGAAGGAACTTCTTCTACGCTTATACTTGTTAACTCTTAGTTTAGTCTTTCTAAACTCTCGTCACCACCATATCTACAATATACAATCTTAGTCCTTCTAGAATCTTAATTTGTTAATCTCAGTTTCAGAACTACTGATCTAGACTAGTTTGAAGCGATTACTTGGATTTGTGTGCGATTACTTTGAGATCTGCTGATTCTATCTACTTCTTCCAGACTAGTCCAAATGGAATCTTAGTTGAAGAATCTCAGTTTCAGAACTGACTGAGGGCAGTTTATCTCAATTAGTTGGATTTGTTTCTTAATTTCAAAACTGCTGATTCGTACTAGTTCTTCTAGTTTAGTCCAAATGGCATCTTAGTTTGAGAATCTCACTTTCAAAATTACTGACTAGTTTATCTCGATGATTTGGATTTGTCTTAGTTTGATATCTGCTGGTTCTATCTACTTCTTCTAGTTCAGTCCAAATGGAATCTTAGTTTGAGATCTACTTTACTGATCTAGACTGGTTTGTCTCAATTAGTTGGATTTGTGTCTTACTTTGAGATCTGCTGATTCTATCCACTTCTTCCAGATTAGTTCAAATGGAAGAAAACAATTATTATTATTACACACGTTACAGGCTTTTTGTCAGTCCACACGAAACATTCATGACAACTTGTTCTTCCTGTTCTTCTAGTACTCCTTCATTCTTTCACTAAAGCTCTCTTCCTTTCTTCCACTTTGGCCCTTGGGCTTTAGGTGCTGTTTTCTCTGACATCACTTCCCACTTGTATACCTTGTGAATAAATATGCCTTTCCAGATCAATTTTAATTTGTCATCCAGGGTGTAGTGGTCTTGAGGCCCTGGATGTACCTGAGGATTCTGTTGGTGAGTTCTCACCAGAGAAAATCTGGCACCAGAGTTCAAACCAGAAAAAGGTCTGTGGAAATCTGCTATTGTGTACATAAAATGTTAGTCGCCTTTTTATAATGTCTACTGCGATGTTGGAGAACTCTATCATACTCCTGAAGTGAAGTCTATAGCCTTCGTCTGAGTTTTGGTCCAATAATTTTCGTAATGATTTTTCTTACCTGTGTGAGGGTATTCTCAAGGATGGTATTAACATCAGTGTTTCACTGGCTTATAGTACCTCAGGTTGATTACTGTGTCGCAGTCAAGCATTTGGTGAAGGTGGGCAGACATTTCTTGTTGTAGATACCCTGCGTTGTTGTATAGGGCTTCCAGAGACCTTGTGTTTACAGCTCCTTCTCCCATTATTTGATGACCCTTGATGTGTTTTGTATCCGGCTCTCTTCATTTTCAAGAACATGGTGTTCTGCGCGATTTTCTCTTTTCCTGTTAGTTCGATCACTTCACCTAGATATTTAAAGTGTATGACCCTATTGATCTTGCCATATTTTGTGTACAAATCTAGTATGTTGACTTCCGTTGTCTGTGAGTAGTGCCGGATCGTCCGCGAAGGCTAGACAGCCGACCTCTATCTTGTCCTTCGGTCGTCCAAGTCTCACTCGCTTCCAGAAACCTTGTATTTATAGCTTCTTCTCCCATTCATTGATGACCTGAGCTTGAAAAGCTTCTAAGGTTCCAGGTTGAAGAGGAGCGGTGAGAGTCCATCTCCTTGGCGAACGCCGGTCTTGATCTCAAAAGGTTGTGAGATTTCCCCCTTGAACTCACCTAAGATGTTGTGTATGTCAGTGTTTGTTTGATCAGTCGCAGTGTCTAGTCGTCCAGTCCTTGTTCGTGTAGGATGTTGAACAATGACTGGCCCTCGACGGAGTGATATGCTTTCTTGAAGTCAACGAAGGTGCATATGACTGGAGTGTTCCTCATGGCTTTGATTTTCAAGGTAGTCTTCAAACTGAAGATTTGTTCTGCACAGGAGCGACCACGGCGAAAGCCTGTCTGGTATTTGCCGATCTTGTGCTCTAGTTGGTCCTGTGTTTTTTTGGAGTATGCACGCTGAGAATATGTGACTTGTATTAATGAGATGCCTACAGGGGCATTGCTTACATCTGTGGGGTCGCCCTTTTTGTGCAGAGGGTGGATCAGTGCACATTTCCAGTCGTCTGGTAACTTTACTGATGTCTATGTCTGTGATTATCTGTCTGAGTTCTCCGAGTGAGTTCGGTCCGAGGTTTTTCAGTAGTTCGGCCACTATGCCGTCTTGGTCAGATGTCCTGTTGTTTTTGAGTCTGAGGATGTGACTGTGAACTTCCTCTTGTATCGGAGGTGTTGAGTCTGTGTGTCTATCTGTAGGTTCTTCATCTGGGAATCTTTTTGTGGGTTCTGGACAGTTGAGAAGTTCTGAGAAGTATTGTGCCAGCACCTTATTCGTCAGTGCTAATTTTCCATCACGTTTCCTGAAGCAGAGGTTTGGTGGTGTATATCCTCGGATGTGCCCTGCAAGCGACCTGTAGAAGTCTCTTGCGTTGTAGTTGCGGAAGTCGTCCTCTATAGAGTGCAGTTGTTCCTTCAGGTATTTCCTCATGGATTGTCTGATAATTTTTCCTGTTGTTTTTCGTGTTTCGTTGAACACCTGTAAATTTTCGGGGGATTTGTTGCTGTTGTATTTCTGGTAAGCCAAATTCCTGTTGACGAGTGCATTCTCACAACCAGTGTCTCACCATGGGTGCTTGGTGTGCTTCTTCCGAGGAATGAGGTGCTTTTTCTGTGATTATTTGGCGGAAATTTTTCCAGTCATTTGTTTGCTCTTTTTTTCCAAATCTTCTTTCACTCCAGAGTCAGCGATCATATTCGTGTCGAATTTCAGTAGGGGAGTTTTCTTACAGAAAATTCGTATAAGATAGTGGTCAGAGTCAATGTTGGCTCCCCTGCGTACCTGTACGGCTTGGATCTCTTTCTGTTCTGGGTAGAAGATTGCGACATGGTCAACTTGGAACTCGCATAACTGCTGGACTGTCTTCAGTCTTCAGACTGAAGTTTTGTTCCGCACAGGAACGACCACGGCGGAAGCCTGCCCGGTATTTGCCGATCTTGTGCTCCAGTTGGTCCTGTGTCCTTTGGATTGTGCACGCTGAGAATCTTGTATGTGAATTGTATCAGTGAGATGCCCTTGTAATCGTTTACATCTGTAGGGTCGCCCTTTTTAAGCAGAAGGTGGATCAGTGCACATTTCCAGTCGCCTGGTAACTTTTTTGATGTCTATATTAACTGTGTGAGTTTTCCGAGTGAGTTCGGTCCGAGGTTTTTCAGTAGTTCGGCCACTATGCCATCTTAGTCAGACGTTTGATGTTCTTTTTGCGTCCGAAGATGTGTCTGTGAACTTTCTCTTGTGTCGGGATGGTGAGTCTGTATGTCTATTTGCAGGTTCTTCGTCTGAGAAACTTTATGTGGGTTTTGGGCAGTTGAGAAGTATTTTAGCCAGCACTTTGCAGTTCTTCTTATTCGTTAGTGCTAATTTTCCATCACTTTTTCTGAAGCAGAGGTTTGGTGGTGTGTATCTTCGGGAGTGTCCTGCAAACGTCCTGTAGAAGTTTCTTGCGTTGTAGTTGTGGAAGTTGTCCTCCATAGAGTCCAGTTGTTCCTTCAGGTATTTTCTCTTGGATTGTCTGATAATTTTAGCTGTTGTCTTTCTTGTTCCGTTGAACACCTGTAAATTTCCTGTTGACTTGTTGCTGTTGTATTTTGGGTAAGCCAAATTCCTGGTGACGAGTGCATTCTTACTTGGTGTCTTCTGAGGAATGAGGGCTTGTGCTTTTCCTGTGATTTTTCGGCGGAAATTTTACCAGTCATTTGTATGCTCTTTTTCCCAAGCTTATTTCTCTCCAGAGTCAGCGATCATTTTCGTGTCGAATTTCAGTAGGGGAGTTTCATTACAGAAAGTTCTCTTTGGTATGAACTTGATTTTGACGCGTGTAAGGTAGTGGTCAGAGTCAATGTTGGTTCCTCTGCGTAACTGTACGTCTTGGATCTTTTTCTGTACTGGGTACAAGACTGTCACATGGTCAATTTGTTCAGGTTTTGTGTTTTCTGGGGTGTTTTCTGAGAGATGTCGACATGAGCTTGAGTTTGTACTGCGGGAAAGCCGTATGAGCCGTGTGCCATTTTTGTTGGTGAATTTATGTGTCGGATAATTTCCTGTGCATTTTTTTCTCCGCCGATCTGTGCATTGAAATCCCCCAGGAGAAGTTTGATGTCATCCTTGGGAATTTTGGACAATACTTTCTCGACGGTTGACCAGAATTTATCGGTCTTTCTTGTTGCTCTGGTTAGTTGGGGCGTGTGCGTTGATCAGTGTGTATATTTTGTTGGCGTACTGAATGCGCATGGTCATCAGTGGGTTGTTTACTGGTGTGATTTCCTTGACGGATTCGAGTATGGTCTTATGGAGCATGAAGGCCATCCCTAACAGTGGAGCGCATTTGGTAACTCGCCTAATAGTATAGCTCTTAAAGATGCGGTACTTGTCGTAGTCTGTGATGACTTCGTCTGTGCTACGTACCTCTTGCAGTGCGAGGTTCGGTATCTTCTGCCTATCGACTTCTGTCACTAGGTTGTGTACCTTTCCAGGCTGTATGAGAGTGTAGATGTTGAAGGTATCTATGTACATTAGCATCTTGTGTAGGAGTTTGCCAACGAACTCCGACTTTCTCTGTAGTCGTGGAAGTCCGGGCCCCCAGAATCCGAGTGCCCGGTTGCCTGTTGACGGGTGAATTGATTACCACCTGGGGTTTGCTGTTATTACTTGCACGAATCATGATTGCTTGTAAGCATTGGTGTCCAGTGGTCACTCACTTAGTTGTTAGAATCAGGGATTATCAGTTCCTGAAGCAAGCGTTACAGCCGCACTGACTGAGTGAACAGACGCTGACCAATCGCCGGTGGCTACCACTGAAGACGCGACTTGGATTTGATGCACTATCTCTATCTCTATATTTTATTCATTATTATTAGTATAATTTATATTCATTCTAAATGAATAGCAATAATAATAATGTGACACACGTAACATCTTGTCAATTTATATTGAAAACATAAATCAAAATTTCGTTTGGAAATTATCCATTTTATATTAAATCTAGTAGACTCAAAATCTCACGATTTGAATGAACCGTGAGATATCACCTTTCAATCTTGTACAGTTGTTTATTCAATTTCAATTTCTTCAATTTAAGATTTAAAATACTTAGAAATCATCTCAAGATTCTAAGTATTTTCAATCTTCAACATTTTATTCGCTTTATAAATTATCTGCAATAATGTATGACCAACATTGAGGTTTTTTTTGTCACCACCGAAATCTACAATCTACAAACAGTGAGTTTAGTTGCTCGCTGACGTAAAGAAATTGTAGGATGTTCTGCAACTGATTCGATAGCCACGATGGTCTCGATGGTCGATGATCGATGGTCGATCATCTTCATTGTACGCTTTGCGAGGCTTCTTTTTGTCAGCAGCGGATACCGTTTCACCAAACTTTTTAATTAATTCTTTTAAAGCTGTTCTGCTTACATTTACATTTGGATATTTTTCATTAAATAACTGGATTGCATATTTAAACGAGACGTCTCCTAAACCATACCATTTCACTAGGTAAAGGTTTCTTATCCCAGCGGGGTGCAGAATACAGTTTTTTTAAACTAAGAGTTGCGGACTTTTTACCTGTTATAATTGTTGTTAGTCGTCTTTGGCACGGTTTAACTAAGGTCGTACAGCAAACATTAAGCTTCTACATTGTTTTTTTCAATAAATATTCGTGTTTTTGTTGAAAATAATTGTTGACATTTTCATAGATAGTAGACGCGAACGCAACTGACTCAACGTTGCCATATTTATTTATTTTTTTAGAAAAATGTTACCCCATATACTTATCAAAATTTGAATATTTTGTTAGGATATATTGATATTTTCTAGTAAATGTGGTAATAACCGGTCTGGTCTAATCATAATCAAATTAGCTTCAAATTAAAAAAAAAATTAATCCAGGGAAAAATAACAATAAATTAAGTATTTTCTTCAAAATAAATAAAACACCAAATCGCCACGTTCTTCATCTGGAAAATACAAATAATTCGGAATTTTGTTAAAGTATGGATAAAACCTTACAGGAAATCCAGTCCGGTCCAGTCCGGTCCAATCATCTTTAGAATTTAAAAAAAAATAAGAGAAAAATAAATTATAATTTTGTTAGAAATAAAAACAGAAAAACGCTTAGTATATTAATGTGCGATCTAGTCATCGGAATCCTCTTGCGTATCACGATCATCAGCAGATCCTGGCTGGGGATGCCCGGGATCGTATATTTTACCAGCAATACGAAAAAAATCCAGAGCGGGATCAAGCAAAAGCCTTCTGCACCGCTTTTGGAACATTTACCGAGCGAGGTTACCGGGTACGTGTTTTTTGATACGCCCAGATTACGTCATGGAAGATTTAGCTGCATTCCAAGTTGAATCTATGGCATTTGTATGTGCCCCGGTAAGGGGATCTTTAAAATTAATTGAATTATTAACACTCAAATGTTTGTAGCCAATGTCATTGAGAGCGCTATACGCTTTCCAACAGTCATTGATTATCGTCGTACCCGGTTCTATGCACCACTCGATCAGAGGCAAAAGAGTTGCGTTTCTCGACGGCTACCACGAACACCCGACCAGTGCCACGTTCGTAACCGCCGAAAACCCACTGCCCTTCCATTCTGTGATCCCGATGATATTTGCATCTTCCGAACTTTTTACCAACGGTCCTTGCCACATTGTCCTATATTAGATCGAGAACTCCCGCTGCCGCGCGTTTGGGGTCTTGACTAATATGCCGCTTCGCGGTGGGCAACCTAATCTAACCTGGGTTAAACCAACGGTCCTTGCCACATTGTCCTATATTGTATCGAGAGTTCGCGCTACCTCGCGTAGGTGGTCTTCATTTATATGTTGCTTAACGGTGGGCAACCTAATCAAACCTGGGTTAAACCTGCGCGTATGTTCATTTATATGTTGCTTAACGGTGGGCAACCTAATCAAACCTGGGTTAAACCTGCGCGTATGTGGTCTTGATTTATCTGCCGCTTCGCGGTGGGCAACCTAATCTAACCTGGGTTAATCCAATGACACTTGCCACATAGTCTTATTTTAGATGAAAATTCGTTGCTTGAAACTGGCAAGTAAAAAAATTTTACTTTGTTTAGTTGTCTAAATCTTGAGACCAAGACTAGGTGGGTTAATGCGGATTCAAGTTTGTGGAACTAGATAGATTTAGTGAAAAATAGAAGCTTGTATCTGGAGCAACTAGAGTTATATAAAGGTTTCAAAATTAGTTGCTTGAAACTGGCAAGGAAAAATCAAATTTTGTTTAGTTATCTATATATTGAGAACTAAACTATCTAGTTTATTACGGTTTGAAGTCTACGAATCTAGACAGATTGGTCTAAGTCGTCGCGAAAACTAGAAGATTTCTTTTAGACTAATTAGAGTTATACAATGATTTTAAAATTACTCGCTTCAAACCGCAAGGAAAAAATCTAACTTTGTTTAGTTGAAATATCTAAATCTTGAAAACTTCGATCCGCATTAACCCACCATGCGGATCGAAGTTTGTGAAACTAAAATATTTTGTGAAAACTAAAAGCTTGTATCTAGAGTAACTAGAGTTTTTTTCTTACAGCAAAATAAAGAAATTGTGCCACATTGTCCTTTTCTTACAGCAAAATTAAGAAATTGTGATTGACGATATTCGCGCTCCAGCGTCGATTACAATTTCTCAATTTTTCTGTAAGAAGGATAAAAGTGGCAACGCCGAGATGATTGCTTACGCACACTTTTTATCACGTGACCAGAAATTTATGAGTCGTTGCGTCAAATGTGTCAATTTTTAGGACAACAAAAGCACGCATATTTATTGAACCAAGCAATGTAGAAGCTTCATGTTTGCTTTGCGACCTTAGTTAAACCGTGCCAAAGACGACTAACAACAGTTACACCAGGTAAAAAGTTCGCAACCCTAAGTTTTAACGAAGGGGCGTATTCTACAAAATAGTCACATCACAATATCTTAATTGATCTCGAAAGATATAGGATAATATTGCAAGGAGCGTTGGTTTAACCCAGGTTAGGTTAGGTTGCACACCGCGAAGCGGCAGGTAAATCAAGACAACATACACGTGGCAGCGCGAACTCTTGATCCAAAATAGGATAATGTGGCAATGACTGTTGATTTAACCCAGTTTCAACTAGGTGGCATACCTTGAAGCGGCAGATAAATCAAGACCACATACCCGCGGCAGCCCAAATTTTCGATCCAAAATAGGATACGGTTGCAAGGACTGTTGGTTTAATCCAGGATAGATTAGGTTGGACACCGCGAAGCGGCAGATAAATTAACACCACAAACACGCAGCAGCGCAAACTCTCGATCCAAAATAGTATACGGTTGCAAGTACTGTTGGTTTAACCCAGGTTAGATTAGATTGCAATTTTTTTTAACAAAATTTCAAATTATTTGTATTTTCCAGATGGAGAACTGGCGATTTCGTTTCTATATAATTTTGAAGAAAATCTTAATTTAATTTTATTTTTTCCTGGATAAATTAAAATTTTTACTTTGAAATTTTTATTTTTAAGCAAATTTGATGATGATTTGATCGGAAATTAGATTATTACTACATATTTATTACCGGGAAAATATCAATATATCCTAAAAAAAGTATCGATATTTTGATATGCATATGGGGTAAAATTTTTCATAAAAATAAAATAAACGTGGCAACCTCCAGTTAATTGCCTGCGCATCTATTGTCTGTTGAAGTTGAAAATGTCAATTTTAGGACAACAAAAACACGAATATTTGTTGAACCAAGCAATGCAGAAGCTTCGCTTCCCGATCTTAGTTACACAGTGCCAAAGACGATTAACAACAGTTAACACCAACATTACTTAACACCAGGTAAAAAGTCTGCATCCCTAAGTTTCAATCAAAATGTTATTCTGGGATGTTTCTAATACATGGATAACACGATACTGTTGTAACAAGACTGTTCGGACTTATTTAAAATCAACAACTCGACATTAGTTGAAGTTTTTGATCTTATACTGATTACTAGATTTTTCTTGGACTATGACGGATTTCGATCATAGGCGTACCCGGGGTAAATAGCGCCTATGTCAAACACCGATCTTGCGCCCCTCTCGGGCGATAGGTTGCTTGCGTTTTATTTTCTAAAGAAAATTACTTTAAAATTGGGTAAAAAAAGCAAACAAATTTAATCTATTAACACTTAATTATAAATTTATCTTTCTTGCTTTAGCTGACGCAAATTTTTGAATTATATTATACAAGTAAATTTCTTCGGTCATTTCTCGTTCTATGCTCAGTAAAGCAAAATCACATAATCGACTTTGGCCCATCGATGCTCTCAAATATCAAAGTATCAATTTTAATTTACTAAATGATCTTTCACAACTGTTAATATAAACCGCGATTGAAGCAATATATGCAATGCTCTACGCTAGGGTCGGCAGAGTGGCTCGCGAGGCACATATGGCTCTATTGGTGTGAGCGTATGGCTCTTCAGAAATATATTGAAACATAAAAAAATCATAAAAAAAGAAGAAACAGAACTGTCCCTTTTCGGAAGTCTTACGACCGCCGCCGCCAAGTTCGTTATAACTCATTGTCACAGCACGGATCTCGATTGTTTCTTTTAGTTATTGTCTCGTAGTCAAGTCAGTGCATAGCTAAAAATTGCGCTTTGTTTGGACATGATTCAGAAACTTTCAAAATGATTTAGAAGAAAAGAAAAATTTCCGATCGACATCGTGAATTCCAAACTGAATGGACTGAATCGTTTCCGTTGGTACCTAATGCAGTTGGGGTCTTCCAATTTGTCTTATTTGCCATGAAAAACTAGCAAACAACAATGAGTCTAATGTCGAGATACATTCCGAAAATAAACATGCCGCATTTACAAAGAATTATCCCTTCACTGATGTAAGAAAGAAACTGTAACAGGCAGGAAAAAAAATGTCGTTAAATGTATGACAACAAGTTGAGGACGCTAAATTAGCATTAGCCATATCAATAGCAGTCGATGAGTCTTGTGGCATAAAGAATACTGCGCTAGTTGTCTTCTTTGCTCACTATATTTCATCAGATGGTCCCAAAGAAGAAATCCTGGGATTATTGCCACTCAAGGGTCAGAGAAGATGTTGAAAATGCAGTGACAGTGATGCAGTAATGTTAATCCTTAACCGCAAACAACCGAGGAAAAATAACAATACCAGGATAACTCGAAACATAGCAGAGAAAATTGACTCTTTTCGAAGAACTTACTAAAGCAATTTTGCCGCCATGAAACCAAACAAAGCTGCGAGTCTAGATGATATCAGAGCAGAACAGATTAAGAAATTCTTTGCTCCAGAAACACTTCAGTGGCTGCTCAAAATGCTCAACACGTGTATCAATACCTTCAAGATACCAAAATTAAGTAGACAAGCCAGGGTCGTTGCTCTCCTAAAGCCTGGGAAAGACCCAAATGAGCCTAAAAACTTCCGACCTGTGCTCCCTCCTATGCCAGACGTTTAAGCTAATGGAGCGAATGATTCTGAACAGAATGTCAGCGACTATCGATGAGAAGCTAATACCGGAAAAGGGCTGGCTTTAGACCGGGGAAATCTTGTGGCGGACACCTCCTAAACCTTGTTCAATACATCGAGGATGGCTTCGAAGAGAAGAAGATCACAGGGGCTGCCTTCATCGACCCATCTGCCGCATACGATACGGTCAACCACGGAAAATTGCTATACAAACTGTATGAAATGACAAATTATTTCCACATCACGTCGATTGTCGGAGCCTTCCTCCTAAACCGCCGTTTCTTTGTCAGCCTATTAGGGAAAAATAGTAGATGGCGCTTGCAGAGCAACGAACTTCCGCAGGGCAGTGTACTGGCCCCATTACTGTACAACATCTATACCAACGACCAACCCATACGGCGCACACTGGGACAGATTACGAATTTACGGCGAGAAAAATAAAATCCAGTTCATTTCAACTTTTTGTCTCACATATTACCTTATGATGACATTCTGATGATTCTAATATAAAATTAGTCTACATTAGATGTACGCGATTAATTAAAAATGCAAATTTAAGTGGAAAACATTTTTTTTTATATTGCATTTTATATGACAACGTGCCTAGGATCTTCCTGAGGATTCTCCTCTCTCTGACTTCCAATTTCTCTACCAGACCTCTTCGGTTCAAGTAAAGACACTCCATCGCATACAGGGCTTCTGGTCGTAAGACTGATGTGCCTCTCGATATGTTCGTAGAGCTCAGAGTTATATCGCCTTCGGAATTCCCCATCTTCCTTTACCGGACAACATTTTTTTACAAATTCAAAACCGTCGTTGACACAAAACTTATCCAACACGCACTGTACTAATCGTTCATTACACTTTAACGAAGAAAAACTTTCAACTCTTAATACAAAAAATAGCTCATTTCTATTCAACGACTACCTGGAAAAAAAAGGTCTAATTCTCATTAAGGTAGAACGATGTGGATGGGATTTTTACTTTGCTAGAATTATCGATGTTTGTTTTGTTTTACAACATATTTAATTTAACGGAACTATGCGGAACTTTTTTTTTAAATCAATTTATTGCAGTTTATTACAAAAAAATTTAATTTACAATAGTTGCTAACAAAACTTTTTTTTAACCGTATTGATTAAAACTTCTCTACAAATTTGATATTATTACATGTAAATACATACTTGAAGCTACACGTAGTTACTTTGTTAAAAATCCAGCGCAACTAATTCCTTTTTGGTACCTAAGGGACAAGAGCGTTGTTTAACACGTTCCCACAACCAATGAAATTGGTTTTTCGCATTTATTTGTTTATAATATTATGGATGGGTTATCAAACAATACATTTTAAGTGGTTCTGCCTAATTAGGAGACATTGTAAAATTCTATTTTTGTCGCCGTAAATTCGTAATTCGTCCCAGTGTGCGGCGGGAGATAAGCCACTTTATATATGCTGACGACACGGAGCTAGCAGCCCAAGGAAATAGTTTCCATGAGGTAGAGAGAAAACTGACAAATGCCCTGAACGACCTTGCCGCCTACTACGAGCACAATCGAGCACAAGCAATCTAGCACAAGCATGCGCCTTCCACCTTCGCAACAGGGAGGCAAGGAGAAAATGAAAGGAAAACAAGGAGATGAATATAGTGTGGTGTGACCAACAGTTAGAACACGGCCCAACTCAAAAATACCTCGGGGTAACACTAGATCGAGCTCTCACATATAAGCGCCACTGCCTCAACACCAGAAAAACGGTAGCAACAAGAAATAACCTTCTCCATAAACTGACTGGTAGGTAATGGAGAGCACAGCCAGCAACATTGAGAACCTCAGCCCTTGTATTAAGCTTTTCTGCAGCCAAATACGCCACTGCAGTATAGTGTGCATCCACTCACGCAAAGCAAATCCACGTTCCTTTGAATCAAGCAGTCCGTCTAATAACAGATTGCCTGAATCCTACGCCACTTAATTAGGTATTCTCTCTAGCTGGGATAGCACTACCTCACATCAGGAGAGAGGTAGCCGCTGAGGCAGAAAGGGGGCGATAAGAGACCGACCCAAGGCACCCGCTCCGATCCCGCCACAGCTTTTTGGCCAGAACAGCACCTTTGCAAGTCTCTCAGGAAGCCAGAAGGCTCCAAAAATGGCGCCCTGAGGCCCAATACCCAATCACCCAACAAAAAGAGAAGCTGGCACCGGGACATTTCCTCCCATACCCAATATGGAAAGCGCTCAACAGACTTCGCAACAGAGTCTCGAGGTGCAGAGCAAACCTGCAAAAATGGGGAATGCTACCAGAGGACGAAAACCCTCAGTGTTCCTGCGGAGTAATCCAGAATCCTCCACACCTGCTAACCTGCTCCGACATTGGACAGAGCTGCACAGGAAACAGCCGCAAACTTCTGGAAGGACATAGTGTGATCCGGACACGAATATCAGTAGTAGTGATGTTGATAATTACAATGATAATTACAATTCACAAACAGTGACATGTTGATTTTTCCTTGATTCTTTGATGAACACTAGTCTTGTTTCCACCCATAACAGCAGCATCATCATAGCACTATGATCTACAATCTCGTAAATTCATATTATCTTTCTCTAACTGCTTAAAAATTCTTCTTGAACTAAGCTTGCAGCGTCCTTGTCGATTATTTATATAAAACCGAGAAATTATTCTTTAATCTGAACAGTTTTTTTTCTCAAAATTTATGTCAACATATCTTACTTACTACCTCAGACATTTGTTCACGATGAGTTTGATCAGGAGACGAGTCAAACATTAGTCCATAATACTTGGTTTACGTATTTTTTCAAGCAAACTATTACAAACAGTGGATGCCATGATGTGAATAAACTCGTTCTGTATTTTCTGTGAAAGATATGAAATGGATCCAGGATGACTCTTCGCAAATCTTAGGTGTTCTTTTACGACAGGGTCAAAATTAGAAATTAGTTTCAACAAACCATATTTTTTTGGGAACAAGATATTTCATCTTGCATCTTCCCATTTCTCGTAATGTCTCTCTTTTGCCTATGTAGTTTTTTAAAACACATATTTATATCTATATAAATATTTTTACTTTAGGTGCTTTTTCGTACCCCGCTTCAGTTGGCGCGTGCCATGTCCTAGTTACGCCACTGGTTTCGATGCAAAAAAAGCTTTTTATAAAGAATAAGATTTTATCCTAAAAGTGATAACAAAAAAGTTTTTCTTATATGAAACCTCATCACTTTACACACTGCATAACTTGAAAATGTCAACTTTGAATCAGTTACAACATAAACATTAAATTTATAGCTTTAGGTTTTAGTAAAATAAATATTAAAATAATTTAAAAAAATAAAACGTTTTCATAATATTATTTATTCCGCAAAATATGTAGATTAAAACGCTGATGAAGAATTTTCCCCGAGAAATGCCCAAACGAGATTTAATATTTCATATATTAACGTCCACAATTCCCAAGTTATTTGGGAACGAACCTCTGCAGCGAGTGAATTTAAATCATTAATTACGCTCAAATGCGAATAGAATAATTCAGCGATATTAAAACTGAAACATAAATAACCGAACGTCTATAGATATAACTCAATATTAGTTCGGCAAACAAATAATTTAGGAAATGTTAGCTGTTGGCTTCAAGACCGCTAATGATATCAAAGCGCCGATTTGTAAAATCAAGGAGATGTTAAATATCACACATCACTGCGTTCTTAACAATCTTTAAAGTTTTTACATTTACATAACACTTTTGTCAGCAGGGGACACGCAATCTAAACTTAAAAGTGTTACTTTTACGCCGCATTTACATTTACATAACTCTTTTGTCAGCAGGGGACATGTACTTTGTCACTTTTACTCCTTTCAGCTTAGACTATTCTCACATTAATTCCAAGAAACGTAATATGCTAACACAAAATAATATTCTTTAAAAACAAGTCAGCACTTAATTTTTGAAACTCGTGAATAAAACCGTTTATACTCCCTCATTATAAATTTATTAATGCTATGAAAACTGAAGATTATTTTTCGCATTTTAAGGAAATCATTTGAAACGACAAATTTAGTCCGCGACAATTTAGTTTTCACTTAACAAAAGAACGTAGAGATGGTACTTAATTATAAGTTTTGTTAATTAACAACGTTTCTTTTATAAATATGTTAAGTGTAATTATATCTGGAACAAAATCGTTCGCATTTATTTTATAATCGAAGGATATTAAAATGTTTAGATAATCGCGAGTAATGTTTAAATTTAGGATTCCTCAATGAAGGTTAATTATATTTAACAGCTGGCGTGACTCGAGTAATAATTTTAATTTTAAAACTTTCGGATATTAAACGGTGGATTGTTAAACAAGTTATCAAATGCGAATCGGTTTTTTATCGCCGAAATATTTGTAATACATTTTTGAAACTTCAACAAACATCAATCATTTACAAATCGTTTGACAAGGCTCTTGTGTTGAATACCAGATCAAATATATCGAGTGCGAAAAATAACATTACAAGTTTCAATTAAACGCACGTCAAAAAATGTAGATTGAAATGTGCTTCGCAACAGAAACGTCCAGAATTGGTGAATCGTGGAGATATTCTGCTTCATCATGACAATGCCAAAACCACAAACATTTCACTCGTCAGAAATTATTGGAGCTTATTATGAAGCAATTATTCGATGTGTTATCGCAGCTACACAATAGTCCTCATCTTGCACTATCACTCTACCAATTGTTTCGTACAAAACGCCTTGTCAGGTAAATCCTTTCAACTCAGACAAATCTGTGCCATATCAATCACATCCAACATTTTTGCAGATAAAGATCAGAAGTTAAAAAACATTTTTGAACAAAATATTGAAATGTTTTGTCATAATTAGCAGCGCGTAAAAAAAATGTTGCGTTAATTAAAGGGCGCGGGTGTGCTGCGGGGGCGTTGAATAATGCAGACGAGCATCCCGAAACGGTATCGATTCCAAACTGCGAAATTCGAAGCCGGTGCCCATTAATATCGCGAAACCGGATAGAGGCGACGGGGAACAATTTTAATGGGGCTCATAGGGTCCTATTTTGCATGTTTTTTCCTGTTGTTTTTCATTCGGACCGTTGCGACACCACTTAACGCCAGATGCACACATTTTGCGATTTATTCTTCGGAAGGCCCCTTTTTAATCGGTAATTACAATCAACTGCCCTAATTTTATGCATGCAATTAGTCCCAAAGCGAACTAATTAAATGAAATTACTTTAGTTAAACATGTAGGTATTTCATTCACCTTTATTAGAAACGTTCAAAGTTTAATTAAGGTTAATCAAGACTTGACAGACAATGCTAGACAGACAAGACTAGACAGACAAGACTAGATAAACAAGACTAGATAGATGAGATTAGACAGACAAGACTAGATAGACAGAACTAAACATACAAGACTAGACAGACAAGACTAGACAGACAAAACTAAGCGATCAAGACTCGACAGGCAAGACTTGACAGACAAGACTAGACAGACAAGACTAGACAGACAAGACTAGACAGACAAGACTAGACAGACAAGACTAGACAGACAAGACTAGACAGACAAGACTAGACAGACAAGACTAGACAGACAAGACTCGACAGACAAGACTAGACAGACAAGACTAGACAGACAAGACTAGACAGACAAGACTAGACAGACAAGACTAGACAGACAAGACTAGACAGACAAGACTAGACAGACAAGACTAGACAGACAAGACTAGACAGACAAGACTAGACAGACAAGACTAGACAGACAAGACTAGACAGACAAGACTAGACAGACAAGACTAGACAGACAAGACTAGACAGACAAGACTAGACAGACAAGACTAGACAGACAAGACTAGACAGACAAGACTAGACAGACAAGACTAGACAGACAAGACTAGACAGACAAGACTAGACAGACAAGACTAGACAGACAAGACTAGACAGACAAGACTAGACAGACAAGACTAGACAGACAAGACTAGACAGACAAGACTAGACAGACAAGACTAGACAGACAAGACTAGACAGACAAGACTAGACAGACAAGACTAGACAGACAAGACTAGACAGACAAGACTAGACAGACAAGACTAGACAGACAAGACTAGACAGACAAGACTAGACAGACAAGACTAGACAGACAAGACTAGACAGACAAGACTAGACAGACAAGACTAGACAGACAAGACTAGACAGACAAGACTAGACAGACAAGACTAGACAGACAAGACTAGACAGACAAGACTAGACAGACAAGACTAGACAGACAAGACTAGACAGACAAGACTAGACAGACAAGACTAGACAGACAAGACTAGACAGACAAGACTAGACAGACAAGACTAGACAGACAAGACTAGACAGACAAGACTAGACAGACAAGACTAGACAGACAAGACTAGACAGACAAGACTAGACAGACAAGACTAGACAGACAAGACTAGACAGACAAGACTAGACAGACAAGACTAGACAGACAAGACTAGACAGACAAGACTAGACAGACAAGACTAGACAGACAAGACTAGACAGACAAGACTAGACAGACAAGACTAGACAGACAAGACTAGACAGACAAGACTAGACAGACAAGACTAGACAGACAAGACTAGACAGACAAGACTAGACAGACAAGACTAGACAGACAAGACTAGACAGACAAGACTAGACAGACAAGACTAGACAGACAAGACTAGACAGACAAGACTAGACAGACAAGACTAGACAGACAAGACTAGACAGACAAGACTAGACAGACAAGACTAGACAGATAAGACTAGAGAGACAAGACTAGACAGACAAGACTGGACAGACAAGACTAGACAGACAAGACTAGACAGACAAGACTAAACAGACAAGACTAGACAGACAAGACTAGACAGACAAGACTAGACAGACAAGACTAGACAGACAAGACTAGACAGAGAAGACTAGACAGACAAGACTAGACAGACAAGGCTGGACAGACAAGACTAGACAGATAAGACTAGAGAGACAAGACTAGACAGACAAGACTGGACAGACAAGACTAGACAGACAAGACTAGACAGACAAGACTAAACAGACAAGACTAGACAGACAAGACTAGACAGACAAGACTAGACAGACAAGACTAGACAGACAAGACTAGACAGAGAAGACTAGACAGACAAGACTAGACAGACAAGGCTGGACAGACAAGACTAGACAGACAAGACTAGACAGATAAGACTAGAGAGACAAGACTAGACAGACAAGACTGGACAGACAAGACTAGACAGACAAGACTAGACAGACAAGACTAGACAGACAAGACTAGACAGAGAAGACTAGACAGAGAAGACTAGACAGACAAGACTAGACAGACAAGACTAGACAGACAAGACTAGACAGGCAAGACTAGACAGACAAGACTAGACAGACAAGACTAGACAGACAAGACTAGACAGACAAGACTAGACAGACAAGACTAGACAGACAAGACTAGACAGACAAGACTAGACAGACAAGACTAGACAGACAAGACTAGACAGACAAGACTAGACAGACAAGACTAGACAGACAAGACTAGACAGACAAGACTAGACAGACAAGACTAGACAGACAAGACTAGACAGACAAGACTAGACAGACAAGACAAGACAGACAAGACTAGACAGACAAGACTAGACAGACAAGACTAGACAGACAAGACTAGACAGACAAGACTAGACAGACAAGACTAGACAGACAAGACTAGACAGACAAGACTAGACAGACAAGACTAGACAGACAAGACTAGACAGACAAGACTAGACAGACAAGACTAGACAGACAAGACTAGACAGACAAGACTAGACAGACAAGACTAGACAGATTAAACTAGACAGATTAAACTAAACAGACAAGACTAAATAGACAAGACTAGACTGACAAGACTAGACAGATAAGATTAGATATACAAGACTAGACAAACAAGACTAAACAGATAAGACTAGACACACAAGACTAAACAGACAAGACTAGACAAGCAAGACTCTTTGTCTTTTTAACGGGGCGTAGCAAGCACCATAGGGTAACTTGTCAAGTGGCCACCTCAAGTTCCCGAACATCTTGGAACCCCTCCACACATGACGTCAAGATATCGTTGTATTGTATCCGCCTTACATCCCTCTTCAACCGCTAGTGATTAGAGGCTTAAGTACTGTTAAGTTTCTTGTCGGTTTCAACTTGATTCCTTTTCCACTCATCCTCTCTTTCATTGTCATGATGTTTGTGACCATATTAGTGGATGTTGTCCAAATGCTTTCCGCCTTAATCGTTTGCTAGAACAGATCTGTCGGCTCTAGTTTTAGAGCAGTTTTGTTTTTCCACGCTTCTCTTTCCGCTATCCATCGATCACATTCGAAGATGGTGTGTCTGTCGAGCACTGTGCGGAAGACAAATCTAACCCCAAAGACTATCTTTTGCCGTGCGGATATTATGCAGGTAGTCCCTAAAGCATAGACAGACAAGCCTAGACAGACAAGATGAAACAAACAAGACAAAATAGACAAGACAGACAAGACTAGACAGACAAGACTGGACAGACAAGACTAGACAGACAAGACTAGACAGACAAGACTAGACAGATAAGACTAGACAGACAAGACTAGACAGACAAGACTAGACAGACAAGACTAGACAGACAAGACTAGACAGATAAGACTAGACAGACCAGACTAGACAGACAAGACTAGACAGACAAGACTAGACAGACAAGACTTGACAGACAAGACTAGACAGACAAGACTGGACAGACAAGACTAGACAGACAAGACTAGACAGACAAGACTGGACAGACAAAACTAGACAGACAAGACTAGACAGACAAGACTAGACAGACAAGACTAGACAGACAAGACTAGACAGACAAGACTAGACAGACAAGACTAGACAGACAAGACTAGACACACAAGACTAGACAGACAAGACTAGACAGACAAGACTAGACAGACAAGACTAGACAGACAAGACTAGACAGACAAGACTAGACAGACAAGACTGGACAGACAAGACTAGACAGACAAGACTAGACAGACAAGACTAGACAGACAAGACTAGACAGACAAGACTAGACAGACAAGACTAGACAGACAAGACTAGACAGACAAGACTAGACAGACAAGACTAGACAGACAAGACTAGACAGACAAGACTAGACAGAGAAGACTAGACAGACAAGACTAGACGGACAAGACAAGACAGTCAAGACAGACAAGACTAGACAGACAAGACGAGACAGACAAGACTAGACAGACAAGACTAGATAAACAAGACTAGAGAGACAAGGCTAGACAGACAAGACTAGGCAGACAAGACTAGACAGAGAAGACTTGACAGACAAGACTAGACAGACAAGACTGGACAGACAAGACTAGACTGACAAGACTAGACAGATAAGATTAGATATACAAGACTACACAAACAAGACTAAACAGACAAGACTAGACAAACAAGACTAAACAGACAAGACAGACAAGATTAGACAGACAAGAATAGATAAGTCTAGACAGACAGAACTCGATAGACAATACTAGAGAGACTAGACTAACATACAAGACTAGACAGACAAGAGTAGCCAAACAAGACTAGATAGACAAGACTAGTTAGACAAGACTAGAAAACCAGCGCAATGGCGGGAAATATAACTGACTGGCAAGTACTAGCCTAGGAAACACCCAGTGACCACAGAGAGATAACATTCCGCATCAGGGACAGATTCAGAAATAAGCCACGCTATATTAGCAAAACTGACTGGACAAAGAAGAAAATGAAGGTAAAAGAGTTGTCCAATAGACTAACAGAGGAAATCAAGATTCATAGCCCACATGCACCAGAAGAACTTATCGCTGCACTAACCACCACCTTCGAAGCTGTCCTAAAAAGGAAGGCCTCCTCTGGGAAATGTAGGAGTGTTCATTGGTGGAGTGAGGAAATAGCTGCCCTTAAAAGAGCGTCGCCGGAAGACGCAAATGCCTTAAAGGAGAAAAAAAAGCAGCGGCAATACTCAACAATTAATAGAATTGTGCAAAGCCTCAAAATATATCCTACAAGGAGCAATAAGCCAGGCAAAAAGCAGCACTGGTCTTCGCTGTGCTGCAAGGTAGACGAAGATGTCTAGGGGGACGCGTACAAAATTGCCACAAGTGGTCAGAAAATAAGGCATGCAAAAGCTAAATTGAGTATAGACAGAGCACGGAAGGTTAGGTTTGGTGGATGCTCTATTCCCCTTAGATATGGAACGAAAGATATGGAACAAAGTGAAACATGACAAATTACATCAGCTACTCGTCAGCAAAAACATTGACACGGGCGACGCTAGAATAATTAGTAACCTATATTGGAGCCAAAAAGCTAATACAATGGTAGAAAACCAACCAGTAGAAGAACAAGGTTGCATCCTATCCTCGCTTCTCTTTAATCTATATAGCGAAGCTATTTTTAGGGAAACCATAGAAGATGAGTCAGTTTCAATAGTTTTAAATGGAGAAGTGATTAATAATTTGAAGTATGCTGATAATACCGTTTTGTTAACGAGCAATCTTGAAGACACACAACACCCTTTGGAAAAATTAGATGAGCGATGTAATGAATACGGACTAAAGATTAACTTTAAGAAAACCAAGTTAATGGCAGTTTAAATTTGAACCTTGTGAACCTGACGGTGGCAAACACTAGGATAGAGAATGTGCCGACATATAAATATCTAGGAACTTGGATAGAACAAACGGGTGATCAAACAGGAGAGATAAGAACAAGGATAGAGATAGCCAGGTCAATATTTATGAAAATGAAAAAAACTATTAAAATTAATTATTAATATTATAAATATTAAGAGTCGGGATATTAACATGGAACTTAGGATGAGGATGCATCGTTGTTATATTTTTTCCACGCTTTTGTATGGAGCTGAGGCGTGGACATTCAAAAAAAACCACATGGACAAACTATAAGCCTTCGAAATGTGGTGCTTCCGAAGAATGTGGATTTCCTGGACCGATAGAGTTACTAATGCCGAATAGTTAACACCATAGTGCCGAATAGTTAACACCAAAAAAAAGAGAAAGCTACAATATATCTGGGTCATATAATGAGAGGACAGAAATACACACTTCTCCAACTGATAGTACAGGGAAAGATTAGTGGAAAGCGGAACATTGGCAGACGTCGTGTATCCTGGATGAAGGACCTAAGAGATTGGTTTAATTGTAGAAATGTTCAGCTGTTCAGAGCTGCAGTCAACAAGGTCCGGATTGCTGTGATGATAGCAAACCTCCGTTATTAGATGCACTATAAGAAGAAGATGGAACGAAGCCGAAACTGGCCGCAACTTACCAACCCCCGCATCAATCGAAGAGTTCGGAATTGGGAAGGGCAAGAAGAAAGCTACGCAACGGCAAGGCTCTAGGTCCAGATGGTATACCTTCGGAAGCCATGCAACTTGGAGGAAAGGAACCAAGATTGCCGTGCAAACCATCCCAGAATGCATCCTTGCAATAATAAACAAAGTGCTGCGAGACTCCATCTCGCAGCACTTTGTTCATTATTGCAAGGATGCATTCTGGGATTGATTGCACGGCAATCTTGATGGCTTCCCTGCTTGCTGGAAAATAGAAAATCTGGTGTTTAAAAAGGGAGATAAACCTACCCAAGACCCATTCTCATACAGACCCATCTGCCCCCTTGATTGTTCCGCGAAACTACTAAAACACTAGATACTCGACTGTATCAAAAGTGAACTCCGGAAAGGATCCAATCTATCCGAAAAACAATACGGTTTCCGCGAGGGAAGATCTACTATCGAAACCAAAAGAACCAGGAAAACGGTGGGCCTGATAACTCTCGATGTTCGAAACGTCTTTAACACAGCAGCATGGCAGAACATAATCGATAAGATCGTCCAAAGACAATTCCCAGTATATCTGGTTAAGTTCTGCGCGGTGGTGTAGATGACAACATACCCGCTTTTCAATGCGGGAGACCCGGGTTCGAATCCTGGTCGGGAAGACAACAACTAGGGCGGTTTTCATTAACCGTCCGGGCTGCCCACCCTGAATGATTGCAAAATATGCGATACCGGGGTGGCGCATACTAAAAGCCAAGGTGGAATAGGGGGTATAGTGAGAGCTTCCCCCGAACCACTTAAAAAAAAAGTATATCTGGTTAAAATAATTTCCAGCTACTTGTCGAAGCGGAAAATACAACTCGATGCCAGTGGGATAATGCTACACCTAAATGTCACATGTGGTGCCCCGCAGGGATCAGTTATTGGCCCTATCGTGCTGAATATTCTTTATGATGGCGTTCTAAGATTAGATCTGCCAGAAAGTGTGGAGATGGTCGGATTCGCCGATGACCTCGCCATCGTCATCTCTACTTAAACCAAACTCGGCCTAATGAACCGAGCTAACAAAGCCATTGAAATTATGATGGTTTCGAAGAAGCTTAGCCTTGCCCCTGAAAAAGACAAAGGCGGTATTTCTAACCGGTAAAAGGAAGATTGGGCCAATTCAAAATTAGAAATAAAAAAATTGTCCCAAAGGATTCCATTAAATACCTTAGGGTATTGATTGACCGAAGGCTAAGCTTCAACCAGCACACAGAGGGAGTAACCACGAAGGCGCTAAAAACTGCTGCAGCCCTGGGACGGCTCATGCCAAATGTGGGTGGCCCCCTTAGCAGCAAGAGAAAACTAGTAAGTAGTATTGTCCTCTCGACGCTACTATACGCCGCTCCCATCTGGACTCCATCTCTGCTGAGATCCAATCAATGAAACAGGCTAGCTAGGGTGCAAAGGACATTGGTGCTGAGAGTCAGCAGCGCGTATAGGATAGTGTTAAGGGACGCAGTACTGGTAATTGGCAACATTCCTCCAATAGAGCTCATGGCTGAAGAAGGACCCTAGTCTACTGGGTTAAAAACAAATAGGTTGGACAAGTTACTTGTCAAGTTAACGAAAGTGCTGGCTACTAACAGAAAAAGACAAGTCTAGCCAGACAAGACTAGTCAGACAAGACTGGACAGACAAGACTAGACAGACAAGACTATACTGACAAGACTATACTGACAAGACTATATAAACAAGACTAGAGAGACCAGACTAGACGGACAAGACTAGACAAACAAGACTAGACAGGAAAGACTAGGCAGACAAGACTAAACAGAGAAAACTAGACGGACAAGACTAGACAGACAAGACCAGACAAACAAGACTAGACAGACAAGACTAGGCAGACAAGAAAAAACAGACAAGACTAGACAAGACTAGATACACTAGACAGACAAGACTAGACAGACAAGACTAGACAGACAAAATTAGAAAGAGGAGACTAGACAGACAAGTCTAGAACGACAAGACTAGACAGAAAAGACTAGACAGACAAGACTAAACACGGAGAAACCGGAGCAGTGGCCATATACACATCTTCACCAAATTTTAAGAAATGGATTGACATCAATAACCTATCCCTAATCCGTGTTCGAATGTATTGCAATCGAATCTAAATTAAATAAAAAAGACACAATAATCATCGGCATTTATAGGGCGCCATTAACTGATGTGAAACTCTGCATGAACAAAATGTGCACCCTCTTAAACAAGATCATCAAAGAAAAGAAAAACAATTTATTATTTCCAGTGACTTAAATATTGATACGTTAAAACCATCATAACTCGAATGAAGAAAATTTGTATCGCTCTTAGAGTCATTCAATACAACACTGACAATAAAGGACACCACCAACCCCAGCTCCAATACCTGCTTAGATAATATAGCAGTGCACACGGATACGGTGTTTACCGCAGAAGTGCTAAACTTTCACATCTCGGATCATCTAGCCTTCTAAAAAACCTTCCGTCATTGCAGAAGCGTCAAAGAAGAGAACATGAGGAATTTTAAAGAAAATTTTAATAACGAAACATGGGATGAGGTTTTTACCAAACAAACCTCAGACATAGACGGTGGAGCACCTTTCTGTACGCGGTTAAGCTTCATTTTGAGGAAAGCTTTCCCATGTCTATAATTAACAAGAAGGAAACGATAAATTTTTTCCATGATACAACAATTGATGCAATGAAAGAACGTATCGACTTATTGCATATATTATCCCAAACAATCCCTGAACTAAAAAGCAGTTACAATAGAATGCTGCGAAACTACACACATTTATTGAAGCTAGAAAAGAAGAAATACTACCAAAATAAAACTGAAGAGGGTGACAATACCGTAAAAGCAATATGGCAGGTAGTACACGATATTACCCAAATCAAATCTGTTAAGCGAGATGGAGCAAACCGACAATCCCATAAACCTTACAAAGGACCTAACTAGCTGCCCATACGAAAACAAGCTGCAAAACAACTCTCATTCTATTTATTTAGAACCAATAACACAATTGGAACTACAACAAGTAATAAGATATCTAAAGAATACAAAAAGCTCGGGATTCGATGAAATTCCTATGGCAATCCTCAAAGGTGTCGCTGAAGAACTCTATGAACCACTTGAAGTCATCATTAACAATGCGTTTGTACACGGAATTTTCCCAAGTTCACTGCAGGTCTCGAAAATAATAACAATTTTCAAGGAGGGAAACATAGACGATATAGACAACTACAGGCCGATCAGTCTACAATCAGTTTTCTCGAAAATTATGGAGAAGCTAATATGTAAAAGGTTATTAGTCTTCCTAAACAAATTCCATATCATTAGTCAACGACAGCATGGGTTTATTAAAGGTCGTTCCATAGAGAATGCTTGCTTACAATTCATATGACAGATAATGTCAACTTGAAGATCATAATATACCCTGCGGGATTCTACTGGACCTCTCTAAAGCATACGACACAGTCGACCACGCCATCCTATTAAGTAAAGTTGAAAGATGCGGAATTAGGGGAGTAACCTTAAACTTGCTTACATCCTATTTAAAGAACAGAACACTAATTTCAGAAACTTAGACCCCGCAAGAGAAACTAAGATCGACGCCGAGAACCATAAATGTAGGTATCCCACAAGGTAGCATTTTGGGTCCGCTTCTGTTTATTTTGTACATAAATGACCTACCAAAATTAAATTTAGACAACACACCAAACTTGATCATATATTATGCAGACGATACGAGCTTAATTGTGGCTAATAAGGTTACAACCGAACTCTCGAGACATCAATAGCAACAACATCGAGACATCAATAGCAACGCAGGAAACGTGGTTTAGTGAGAACGAATTACTGGTAAATAAAAAAAGACAAGCCTAATTAATTATATTTAAAACAAAACGTGATAATCGAATATACAACATGAATATCTTAGTTCAAAACGTTCAAGCTGAACTTAGGAAAAATGTAAATCTGCTAGGAATCCATATAGACGACACTCTGGATTGGACTTCCCATATCATATGTTTCATAAAAACTTAACAAAGCATTATATGCATCACGAATCCTTAAACACTACCTAAACCCAAAGATATTACGTACGTTGTACGATGCTAACTTTCATAGCCATACTCGTTTCGGTATACTGTTCTGGGGTGGCGTGACAAACATAAAGGACATCACCACAATACACAAAGAAGCACTAAGAGTCCTACACAACCTAAAGTTCAGGGAATCGTGTAGAGGAAAGTTCTGCGCCGCAAACATACTTCCTACAACAGGTACATATATTTACGAATCCCTACTGTTTCTATTTAAAAAGAAATACCTATTCAATCATTACAAAATTAACAACGAGAAGACCACAAGGTATGCAAATCTAAACTACAACGTTTAAAAAAATGATAAACAACAGGGATAATAATAACCAACATCTAAACTACAACGTTCCCAAACATAAACTGACTATGTCTGGAAAATGTCCTCCATATGTAAATATGAAATTATACAATGCAGAACAAACAAAATTCAGGGATTATAAGAAAAAGCTTCACCATATCCTAATTAATATTGAGCCCTACTCGATACAGGAGTACTACGCTGCAATAAAAAACTATTGAAGTTTCATTCACATTTGGATTTTGACACATTTCTTTTAGCATACATTCAGAATATTGTTACATTTATGTAATTATTTTTCCTAATGTAAGCTTATATATTGAAATAAATTGAATTGAATTGACTAAACAGAGAAGACTAGACAAACAAGATTAGACAGTCAAAACTAGACAAATAAGACTTGGCAATTAGTATTTGATTTTCACGAGTAGAGATAGCAGATGTCACTTGAGAAACTCCATAACTTAAACCATATTTGTAATATAGGTAGTGAAACTAGATAAAGCTCGAGTAGATTTTCTATGTACTGGTGGCTTGTTGAGTAAGCTATTTCTAGCTGAGTAAGCTGCGGGTTGTTGAGTAATCTCTTGAGCAAGCTATTTCTTTTTCGATATTAAGAGTCGGCAGAAAGTGAAGTACTAAAGTTCGTTGGAAGAATCTCCAGAACGCGTTAGATTTGCCATGAGATAGGTTCCGCCTCGTTAAATCGGATCTGTTTTTGTTTGTTTGTAGCTGGCGAAAAAATATCGGCTCAATCAGCAAGATTCCCCACTCGAGCGTTGTTGACACTGTCAACTACACGTTTACGTGTCGGGAAAACAATGAAAATCGCGCTCAAGTTCTATTCAGTTCACAACTTCGCGACGGGCAATCAATATAATCGACCGCTCAGGCAGCGCACATGGATCTTAATAATAGGCGCTGATTGATGGATAGCTGCTTTTTCCTAGTTTTGCTTTATATTTTATAATTGATCGTTCTACCATTTTAATGTATGCAGAATGGGTTCAAATTAGAAATAAAAGTTTGTAATGTGAGAGTAATTTGAATTGGGAAAATAACGTTGAGACAAAATAAAACGAATTAATTCATTTTGTTACTAGCTACTAGTTTCGGCGTGTGTGTGTAATGTGTTCAAATTAGAAACAAATAATCCACCGTAGGATAAGTAAATCTGGACAGACAAACTAGAATAGACACGTAGAACTAGTGTCTATTCTTATATATTTAGTCTATTCTGTGTCTTCTCTATTGTCATATCATGTCAGATTAATGATACAAACCATTTTAGAAAATACGTCTATCAAATAGTTATTGAAACATCTGCTCATTATTGCATACGCATTGAACGTGTAATATTAATATGAATGTTTATTTTTCTGATGTCAGCTAGTTAATTAAATTTTATCAAACAAAACGGAATAATTCCGCGAATGACTTCGAACGGGATTCACATCTCTCTATAAATTTTGTTATTCTTTGTTGCAATAATAACGACACTGGGTCACACAACTTTTCCAATTACACGCAGCGGAATATAAAATGCACGTTGAAAATCATTTCCGTTTTTAATATTGGTTGCGGTATGTTGCCGATGAATGATTGATCGCCATCGAGGGCTCGAACGAAGGGGTGTGTCAATTTTAAATCTCGCTATTAAAACGAATCAATATTTTATAAACAAAATTGTTACAAAATAATAATATTATATATTAATTTCTCCATCTAATATAATAATAATATGGTATATCCATTAATATCACATATTAATTTCTAGTTTATATCTAGGGTCTTCCAATAAGATGTTTCGTAGTATGATACGTTAAAAAAAACGAGTATTTTCAAGCGATATCATCGGATGTTTATTTAAATGTAATGAGGAGAGTGTGCTATTAACAATTAGGCGAAAACGATATTAGGCTATGCGAAACACTTGCAGGACCATATCCTTTTAATTAAATTTTCCTACACCAATTCGCACATTTGCGGCTGAATGTCCTCGATAACTTCACGAATTTCATCTTTGAGGTCTTGAATCGATTGTGCGTGATTGGCATAGACCTTATCTTTCACGTGGTCTCAAAGAAAAAAATCTAGAGGTGTTAAATCACAAAATCTCAGTGGTCATTGTGACCGCCTCTTTGAGAAATCGCACGGTCGGGAAACTTTTCACGCAAAAGAGCGATGGTATCGTTACTTGTGTGGCACGTAGCGCCGTCTTGTTGAAAATAAACGTCATCCACATCAATATCTTCCAACTTCGGGCAAACAAAATCAGTAATCGTCGTTCGATAGCGCAATCCATTCACCGTAACAGTTGTTTTAGTCTCATTTTTGAAAAAGTAAGATCGAATGACTCCGCCAGACCAAAAACCGCACTAAACAGTCACACGTTGAAGATGGAGAGAGAGGTTTTCAGCAATAATTCTTGGGTTTTCCGAGCCCCAAATGCTACAATTCTGCTTGTTAACGTAGTCTCCGAGGTGAAAATGGGAAAACACTCAAGCTGATTTTACTATAAAATGATCAGTTTGATGCATTTCAAGGAAGCAATCGGACCATCGGATGGTCGGTAGGCGTGAGTTTTTGTGTTAACTGAACTTAAAAAGTTTACTTAAAAAACCTTAAGACCTTTATGCAAAATACGGTGTAATGTCGTTTGTGTAATGCCCAATTCGAAAGATTGACGAGAAATGGACGAACCTGGGTTTTCATCAACACTATGGGCTGGCAACAGCAATATTCTCAGTTGTTCTTGAGCGGCGTGCACGAGTTCGGTTCTTCACATCACTAATTTGTCCCAACAGCTCAAACTTTTCCACCAGTTTCACAATTGCTGGCCGAGAAGATGCTTCGCGACGACCCAAAAATGCTTTAGTTTTGCGAACTGTGACCGCAAAATTTTCACCATTTTTGTAGTTTTAACCCTTTCTCCGCCATTCCGGGAGGTGTGACCCGGGGCCCTGAATGCATACAGCGCTGTCCCGGGCGATGTGGCCCGGGGTTTCTTTTTGTACCAGCGCCATCTAGTGATTAGTGAACACTGAGATTATTTAAAGTTTAATAAATTTGTCAAAAACTTTTAATTTTTTAAAGGTTTTTTGAAAAAATCTCCCCGCGCAGACTACAGGTCGCGGAATGACAAAACTCGTAGTCCAGATAGAAAATAGACCAGGTTAGACGGTGAAGGTATCAGTTTTCTGGATAAACCACGTCTTGGTGATTTGCGGGCGTGTTCAAAAAAAGGCAAAAATCTCCACGTCTTTGTTCGTCCACTCGGTGCGACGCAAGAAGCCGAGAGTGGTACCAAAATACGCGCAGCAGCGTGCGGCATCGCCTCGTGCCGCAAAAGTCGGATTCGGGGACGCGGTGAGGGGGTAAACGTAAAAAAAACCGTAAAAAAAGGGTGATGTTTTCCAACGTCGGCAGCTCGACGGGGACGACTCGGATCGCGAACCCTTACATACAAAAGTGGCGCGGGAATCCGTTCCGAACGTTTGAATTTTTGAGTCATGCGCCCAGAAACGGCGAAACTGCAGCGGTTAGACTGACCGCACCTTCCGGCGAACGGGAGCCGATACATTTCGAACTGTGGCGGGCGACTCCCTGGTCGCAGCGACGCGGCGCCGGTATCAAAACGAGCGTCTCGGCGGGGCCCACGTGTCGCTCAACTTGGAATGTCAAAAACGCGACATCCTTTTGCCCCAAATTAACATTCAAGGTTTTCTTTGTGCCGATTAACAGTTATAACTGAGCGTCGCGACGCGATTCTGCGACGTCTAATTATTGGTGCGAAAAGCCAACGGACCACTGAATTCACTGGACCACTGGACCATTATAATCCACTGAAAAATCCGGAGGGCTGCAAATACATTAACCGTGGGGCTACAAAAATATGGACGTTTTACTTTCGTCATTAGTTTCTTGCTATAGGGCGAGTTTGGGCGGGCGTCGCGACGGTTGAAAACGATGCAGCGCAATGCCGCTTGCACTAAAAGATAAAACGTTCAATTCTCTGCGGAAATCGCCAAAAACTGTTACCGCAGAGCTTAAGTTGGTGATTCTGCGCGAGTTTTCCCGGACGTCCAAGAAACGTCGTTTTATGGCGTCGCGATGTCATCTCCAACGGAATCTGGAATAAACTTCCAAACAAACAAATAAGTTATATGCCCGATTGAACGGCGCCGGTCCCGTTCGGATCCGCCAATTGGTTCGGGCGTTCTAGGTACCACCGCAAAACGCCTCTGATGTTTTTCCACTTTTTGCGCATTTTCTATTTCAACTACCGAAGATTCGCAAAGAGTCGTTGCAGTTTAAAAATTCTTACTGGAATAGTTGCAAGTGTTCGTAGGAGAACGAATCCAATCGGCGACCTGGAACCCTTTACGTAAGTGTAGGGCGTCAGTGGAAGTGATTGCAAAATGGTCAAAAAAAAAGTTGCATTTTCTTGCACGTCGCAGACGTCGCAGCCAAAGCATCCGGGAAGAATTTTTGGAATCCGCGACGAAAAATGCGCCTCGAAGGTTATTATACCTTATTCGTGATTTTAGGTTTCGGTCTGGTGCGTCCGAACCTGGGGGAGTTGAGTCGCGAAAATGACACCGCTCAACGGGGCTCTCGGTTCCTCGGTTCCCCAAAAACCTCAATTTTTGAGGGGTTTTGACCCTCTGAAGGGGCGCGGCAGGACGGAGGACGAAAGCTGGGGATGCACAATGTGCGGACGGACATGCGCAGTACAAGCATAGAAGACGACAAGAAGAAGCGGTTAAAACACCGAAAATCTGCCTCTTCCGGCGGCATAAAAAATCCGAATTTGACCTTTTCAAAAACCCACGTGGTGCGGACCGCCAGGTGAAATCCGGGAAACGCTATATGTCAGTCGTCTCAGAACTGATCGAAATTTGTGATTCCGCCGTGATCTGGCGATTCAGGCCGAACGCTTCCCCACACGGACCCCAAATGTTTGCTTTACAAAAATTACCACTTTTACGGAGGTCACGGCGAAAATGGCCAGGAAAAATGAAATTCACACAAGGATTCCGGTAGAAAATTTCGAGACGCGTGTTCCGACACAACTCTCGTCAATGCACGACTTTTGTGGACGACGTTCTTCACATTTTTTTTCGAATCCGGGTCCTCCGACTAAAACACGACCTCCAGCGGCCCCTTCTTGGAATGTCAAAAACGCGACATGGTGCCCTAAATTAACATTCAAGTTTTTCCCTGTGACTATTAACAATTATAAGTGGGCGTCGCGACGCGATTCCGCGACGTCTAATTATTGGTGCGAAAACCACTTTTTGCGCATTTTTCTCTTTAAACTACCGCAGATTTGCAAAAGGTCATTGTAGTTTAAAAATTCTGACCGGAATAGTTGCGGGCAAGTGTTCGTAGGAGAACTAATCCAATCGGCGACTTGGAACTCTTTACATAAGTGTAGGGCGTCATTGGAAGTGATTGCAAAATCGGCAAAAAAAAGTTATCCTTCATGGCGTTAAAGGCTATCCTTCATGGCGCATATTAACGAAGCGACAGGGAAGGCAACACTAGAGAACATCCGCGTAGTTTACAATTATTTTCTGGGATTTTTTGAAATATTCATCTTTCTAACGATAAGACCTTAGGTGCAGGGGCGAGTCCCGAATCTTTCACCCAGCGTAACACAAGGCTCCAATGAAAGTGCATATATTTATTAATCTCTTTGTTATGTTTAAAAAAACCACAATGAATTCAGTAGACTTCAGGAAGTCAGTAGACTGCTATAGCAGTCTATAGCATCTGGGCGCCAAATCAATTTGACTACTATAACAGTCCATAAAGTGATTGCAAAATCTGCAAAAAAAAGTTGCATTTTCTTGCACGTCGCAGACGTCGCAGCCAAAGCATCCGGGAAGAATGTTTGAGATCCGACGAAAAATGCGCCTCGAAGGTTTTCGTGATTTTAGGTTTCGGTCTGGTGCGTCCGAACCTGGGGGGAGTTGAGTCGCGAAAACGGCACCGCTCAACGGGGCTCTCGGTTGACACCAGAAAAATGTACAATCCCATTTGCGATGCTACCGCCAAAAAAACTCATTTTTTGGGAGGTTTTGACCCTCTGAAGGGGCGGGCAGGACGGAGGACGAAAGCTGGGGATGCACAACGTGCGGACGGAGATGCGCAGTTAAGGCATAGAAGACGACAAGAAGAAGCTGTTAAAACACCGAAAATTGCCTCTGCCGGAGGCATAAAAAAGCCGAATTTGACCTTTTCAAAAACCCACGTGGTGCGGACACCCAGGTGAAATCCGGGAAACGCCACATGTCAGTCGTCTCAGAATGAATCGAAATTTGTGATTCCGCCGTGATCTGGCGATTCAGGCCGAACGCATCCTCACACAGACCCCAAATGTTTGCTTTACAAAAATTACCACTTTTACGGAGGTCACGGCGAAGATGGCCAGGAAAAATGAAATTCACGTAAGGATTCCGGTAGAAAATTTCGCTGCGCGACTTTTGTGTTCGACGTTCTTCACATTTTCCTGTGAATCCGGGTTCTCCGACTAAAACACCACCTCCAGCGGCCCCTTCGCTCTGGCATAGTCGGTGCATCAAATTCTTGAAGCTAAGGAAAACACGAACGAACCCAAGTATGGCGATTTTCGATGAGACTTTCGAATCGCGTAGTTTAGTTTAGGCGACCAAAAATGACGATTGATGGCGATATGATGATTTTTTGCAAAAACTTGGTCCGAGAGTTCCACAAAATAACAGAGAACCAGTCCCTTCCTATTCATGGTGATGTAATTGGAGGATTTCATCGTTTGAAGTCCAGGTCTCCACCCATTCAAACAGCTCAAGAGCTCATTTTAAGTAACTTCAGTGCCACAAAAGAATGGGAAAGTGAATGGTGCATCAAAGTTCCTCATGTGTGGCAGCCCTTATTTAATGCAAACCATCCTCCTCCTGGCTTTGACCTACCATGGAACATTTGGGTTGCTATCAACAGGGTTCGAACTGGCCATGGTCGATGTGCATCACTGCTTCATAAGTGGGGCTTAACATCTTCCCCTAGTTGTTATTGTGGTGACGTGGAACAGACAATTCATCACATTGTTATGCAGTGTGAAAGAAGAGCGTTCTCCGGATCCATGGATGAGTTCATGAAGGCTTCAGTTCAGGCTGTACAGTGGTTGAACAATCTGGACATTAATTTATGAAATCACTTAAATTTAGTAAATCTACTATATATTGTCGATTGTCATAGTGTATTTTTTTACTTCTTTTATTTTTGGTATGTAATACCATAGGCTAATAATAATAATGCAAGAAAAAGAGTTTTTCGCCCTTCCCAAAAATTTTAAGCAAAATTATCGAGTATTGAGACATTCGGACGTGTGGCGACGTTACGGACACACCGACACCGGAACCATGTTCGTGCGAGGAAAACTTACCGAGTTGTGAGTGAAAAAGTGAAAAAAGCTTAAAAATTCGCCCAGCCGCCCCCGGAGACTGCAGATGAGAAATTATTTTTAGAAAATACTTGAATCTTTTTCATATCAGTTGTGTTAGACTTCGAGTCGTTAAACGGTTTATAAATATTTTTTTTTAATTCCAAAAAATCATGTTTTTTGCCCCCTAATTTTTTCAGTGACTTTTGATCAATAGGTGACTTATCTATGTGAAAGGGGTTGATAAAGGGGAAAATACCTACCGGCATTTTTATAAATATTGGCGCTGTGTGTTATTCCTTATAGTTGACATGGCAGTGAAAGGGTTAATAATTTCAATGCGTTGTTGAACCGTATATCGTCTATTCTATTCTTATTCTATCGTCTGTTCTATTTTTATTAATGGCGTAGTTTTTACTTGTCATCTGTCAAGTAGAAACAGCTTGACTCATGACAACTGTTAAAATGGCGGGCTATTGAAAATGATACCTCTTATTGGAAGACCCTATATTTCGTACACAACTTATTAACTCATGACAGTTTTCTGTGCTTGAGAAGAATAGACAGGCAGAACAAGACTTGATTTGACTCGACTTGACGTTGAATTGAACCGTGATATTGAAATAAAAACTTCAATTAAAAATTGATTATTAATTAAAAATTGAAATAAAACGTTCAAACAACATTGTTTCAAAACTCTGCATATTTTGAAAAGTTATAGGTAACACACATGCCTCGAGCCTCTGGTTGGAATCATATTCACACAGGGCGTGAATGCAGAATACGTGAATCCTATTTCAATATTCGTGGTTTTGTTAAAAGTGAAAACCCCAAATTAATGATTTAAATATAAGTAATTGTTTGCAAACGTTTTTGGAACTCGCCGTATTGAAAATTAAAAATATTAAAATTAAATTAGGTGTTAACATTTAAATATAAATTTGGTATAGACATTCGAATTTAAGATTTGCCTGAGTGAATTTGTCCAATTAAAGTTAACAATTCGGCTTACATTTTAACGATTTTCAAATACTTATTTACTTATCTAGGGTGGTAGGAGCATAAGTGTCGAATGTAGGGGGCACCTAAATGGAGACTTTAAAAAATTGATGAACTGTAAAGCACGCTGCATAATAATGGAGTTTATGTACCTGCTTAGCATGCCGTGTCAGTTCAGTATTCCGTTTCTCTCAATGCCATTTCTCGTCCATCCTCCCTCCGTTTTGTTCCAGGGTCGAACCCCGCGACTCCCTCCCATCCATTTCGCCCCGCTCCATTTGCATACAACTCCTGCTGACCTAAAAATCTTCGCGAGTAGAAAACCAATATTATGTTTCTGTTTCCCCCTTTTTTTCCTTCTAGTGCTTCTTCTCCGTTTTCACTCACTTTGCTTGCATTTTACGCGACATAAAACACTAAAGAACATTCACTTTTGTATATTTGTCTTCCGCCACTTCGAAACTTTCAGCGTAAATAACGCGAACCACTAAATAATAACTACTTAATTATACGCACTCAATCCCCCTTTATTCCACTCCGGTTTCACATTCCGGGAACTTTTTATTATCACTGCTGTCCCCTTCAGGCCTCACGAGGGTTGCTGAACTCGCATTAAAAAAAATCTTTGTCGGCAAAAATACCCACAGAAAAAGGATGTATTGTTTATGCACAAACAACGGACATAATTACACGAGAACACGTTCCTCTGTGCACATTCCGAAGAGATAAAACCAATCCTATTATTTTATAAAAGTATCTTTGGAAGGTTTTAATTAATTTTCGACTATTCAAATTGTTATCAAGTCCATGCAGACAAGAGTAATTACAGAATATGGTCCATTCCGATTTTTGAAGATTTTTACTTTAATATAACTGCTGTTAATGATGTTAATCGTCTTTGACAGTGTATTAGTAAGGGGCGAAAGCTGAAACGAAACTACTACGCCGATACTACACCGACTAAAGGCCTATATATACGCGACACTCAGCTGTCAAATAATGATTACATTGTTTTAAATGGGCACGTTTTCACTATGGCTACGCGACAGCTACGCGACGTGTCCATTTAAAACAATGTAATCATTATTTGACAGGCGATGTCGCACGACGTCGCGTAGCTGAGTGTCGCGCAAATAGGAATCGACCTTTATTCAAGAAATATTAGGGTTTTCGTGATTCAAAAAATTGGCAGCTGTCTTTGCAGTTGCAGAGCAAATACTTTTTCAAAGTCTATTAAGCATGCATATACATAGCAGTTGACATCTCGACATCGTTGGATTAGAACTTGAGCGCTTCACGTGCGCTCAGGCCAATTTGTAATCCGAACTGACAATGAGTGTCGCCGATCTCCATCTCTACGTATTCTTCCGTGCATTACTCGAAGGAATCTTTAATGTGTCCTTATAAAAGATAATTTAAGATATGGAGTACAGTGATCGAAGTATGTGTAGTCTAACAGAAAACGGAAATTTACGGGCCATTTGTCCGACAGTTTAAACGTAGGAGATAAACGACGGGGAATTAATTACGGGAGAACAAAAGGGAACAAAAACATATAACTCAATTCTGAACGTTTCCGGAGTCGGTGCACCGATATCGACCGATTTGAAGCGACTCTGTTATTAAATGAAAATAGAGAACGGATCTGGGTGACCGCAAATAACCATCTAAATTTAGTATCAACCAAAAAGAAAATAGATTTAACCAACAGTCGATGGAATCTCCAAGCCTATAAAAAAATAGCCGAGAGAAACGTTTAAATAGAGCAGAGAGATAATATTGGTGCAAGCAAGGTTCAACATTTTTAGTTTTCGTTTCTATTGCAGAATTTACTAAAAATGTGCAAATCTTCGCTTCCTACACTAAGCGATTCATGTATAGACTGTTGGGTAATCGTTCTAACATGATAATTACATTAAGATTTTCGAAATGATATAATGTATCCGTAGGGAGGACATTAGTTGGATCTCTAGCATGAACGCGATATAATAATATGCTTGCCGATCGCTTCGTTTAACCAGCGTAAAGGGAAAGCCCATCAAACTAATAACGGATAATTATCAACTTTTGATTGAACGTCTTATCGCATAATAGCCTTTCTATCGCTCAAGCCCATTTGTGTAGGCGTTTTCGAAACCGGTGCAGAATTTGCATTCGAAATAAATCTAGAATTGTTTAAATACTTTTTATTTTGGATGTGTGTGTGTAGTTGTTGGTATAATTCGTTGAAATGGGTTAGACATAGCAGCTGGTTTTTATGGCGATAATAATTTTAGCGGAAAAAGTTTAAATCCGTCAAATATGTAAATAAGTTGAATTAATGGGGTTGTTTTAACTAGGTTGGAGTAAGTGATGCGTTCGCCTCAGTTTTTGCACGGATTATTTCTGTACGACACTTTGGAAGTTATATATTGCTCTTTATTAAATATTTGCGTCCCTCTCAATCTGACAAAGTAATTAAAAAAATATATATTTTATCAATTGGTATCAAAAATATACGGACATTATTTTGCTTTGCTGTTGAAAGTGGACATCTGCACAAGACAAAATAAACACTTTATTAAATAAATAGATAGCAATTTATTTACACAGTATGTCACGCTTAGATGATTAATATCGAATCAAGTTTATTAAAACATCTATTAAACCGGCAATACTGCTGGTAAAACATCACTGGCGCAAACCATCATATAAACATATTAAAAGCAATACACATTGGATGATGACTTTTGCGCCACTAGTTGGAATAAAAAATATATGGAAAATTGATAATTTAAACTAAAAAAATAACATTTAAATCGCTTTGGGTTCTGTCGCCGTAAAATATAAATATAATAAACCACATAGTTTTGTTAATTTGTTGATACAAACACTAAATTGCATACAAAAATGGGGGTTGTCTTCCTGGGGTGAATTGCCTCTGAAGACGACAAATGTTCTCATAAAAGGGATAATTATGTATATCTGTTGTAACTAGTTATAACTGGTTATAACTAGCATTACTGTTGACGAATAGTCTTGTTCAGCTTTGTTCAGTCTTGTTCAGGCATATCCAGGCTCCTTTGGTCGCATCTTGTTCAGTTCAATCTAGTCTTAGTCCAAGCTTGTCTATTCCGGTTGAATCAGTGACGCGAGTTGTTGTTATAGTAACAAACCGGCAGTGACGCGAGTTGTTGTTATAGTAACAACAAACAGAAACCGTTTAATAATGAAACTTCATTTGATTTACATAGGACGTTACTACGCACGATTTGGATACTTTTACAAACGATTACAATAATGGCATCCTTCACATAAAATAATTTACTTATTAATTTGTTCATTTTGATGTGCGAGTAGATAAAATTGATTAAAAAAGAAGATGAAAGAAAGTAATTTGTGACTCCATTTTCAAAATAAAATCGTCATATATTTGAATCTTTTTAGCAAAATTTTACTATTATATTTATTGAATGAAACAATTTGTGTAACTAAAATGACTCTAAATTTTTCGAGAAAATTTGAACCAAAAATATATTTTGTAAGACGCAAATTTTTTGATCCGTTGTGAATAAGAGTTTCTATTTGTTGTATATTTAAGGCAGGATGTAACATGGAAAACTTGCAATTCCGCGAACTTGCATATTTGAGTCGTGTGCATTCTTGTTCGATCCTGTCCGGTCTTGTGGGTGTTTATCAAGTCTTGTCTGCGTTTGTCTAGTCTTGTCCACATTTGTATAGTCTTGTTTGTGCACGTTTGTCTAGTCTTGTCCACATTTGTCTAGTCTTGTCCAAATGTGTCTAGCCTTGTCCAAGTCTATCTAGTCTTGTCGATATTTGTCTTGTCTTGTTCAGAATAGTCTAGTCTTGTTCTCTATAGTTTCGTCTAGCTTTTTTCAGTCTTGTTCAGGCATATATAGGCACGTTTGATCACGTCTAGTCTCCTTCAGTTTAATCTAGTCTTGCCCAATCTTGTCTAGTCTGTTTGAATCTTTTCCAACTTTGATTTTCTCCAACATATTCAGTCCTTATTCATGCCAATCCTGTCCATGTTTGTCTAGTCTTGTCCACGTTTATCTAGTCTTGTCCAAGTTTGTGCAGTCTTGTCCACGTTTGTCTAGGTACAACTTTGTTCAGTCTAGTTTGTGAAGTCTTTTCCACGTTTATCTAGACCTGTCCACGTTTTTTTTAGATTTTTCCACGTTTGTCTGCTCATGTCTAAACTTTTCTAGTCTTCTCTACAGTTGTCTTGTCTTTTTCACAATTGTCTTGTCTTGTTCTCTATAGTTTCGTCTAGCTTCGCTCAGTCTTGTCCAAGCATATTCAGGCACGTTGTCCACGTTTATCTAGTCTTGTCCAAGTTTGTCCAGGCTGGTCCACAGGTACAACTGTGAACAGTCTAGTTCGTGAAGACTTGTCCAAGTTTGTTTAGACCAGTCCACGTTTGTTTAGACTTGTCCACGTTTGTCTGGTCATGACCAAATTTTTCAAGCCTTCTCTACATTTGTCCAGTCTTGTTCGCAATTGTCTAGTCTTGTTCTCTATAGTTTCGTTTAGCTTCTTTCAGTTTTGTCCAAGCATATTCAGGCACGTTTGATTACGTCTAATCTTGTTCAGTTTAACCTAGTCCTGCCCAATTTTGTCCAGCCTGTTTGAATCTTGTCAAGCTTTGATTTTCTTCCATATATTCAGTCTTATTAATGCTTGTCCGATCCTGCTTATATGTAGCTAGTCTTGTCCACGTTTATCTAGTCTTATACAAGTTTGTCAAATGTGGACAAGACTACACAAACGTGGCCAAGACTAGACAAACTTGGACAAGACTAGACAAACTTGGACAAGCCTAGATAAACGTGGACAAGACAAGATTGGACAAGACTAGTTTAAAATGAACAAGAAAGACTACATACAAACAAGACTACACAATTGTGAATAAGACTAGACAAATGTAGCAAGACTAGACAAACGTGGACAAGACTAGTATTGTCCACGTTTGTCTAGTCTTGTTACGACAAGTCTTGTCCACGTTTGTCTAGTCTTGCTACATTTATCTAGTCTTATTCACAATTGTGTAGTCTTGTTCTCTATAGTTTTGTTCAGCTTTTTTCAGTCTTGTTCTGACATATTCAGGCACCTCTGAACATGTCCTTTCTTGTTCATTTTAAACTAGTCTTGTCCAATCTTGTCTTGTCCACGTTTATCTAGGCTTGTCCAAGTTTGTCTAGTCTTGTCCAAGTTTGTCTAGTCTTGGCCACGTTTGTGTAGTCTTTTGCGCCACTAGTTGGAATAAAAAATATATGGAAAATTGATAATTTAAACTAAAAAAATAACATTTAAATCGCTTTGGGTTCTGTCGCCGTAAAATATAAATATAATAAACCACATAGTTTTGTTAATTTGTTGATACAAACACTAAATTGCATACAAAAATGGGGGTTGTCTTCCTGGGGTGAATTGCCTCTGAAGACGACAAATGTTCTCATAAAAGGGATAATTATGTATATCTGTTGTAACTAGTTATAACTGGTTATAACTAGCATTACTGTTGACGAATAGTCTTGTTCAGCTTTGTTCAGTCTTGTTCAGGCATATCCAGGCTCCTTTGGTCGCATCTTGTTCAGTTCAATCTAGTCTTAGTCCAAGCTTGTCTATTCCGGTTGAATCAGTGACGCGAGTTGTTGTTATAGTAACAAACCGGCAGTGACGCGAGTTGTTGTTATAGTAACAACAAACAGAAACCGTTTAATAATGAAACTTCATTTGATTTACATAGGACGTTACTACGCACGATTTGGATACTTTTACAAACGATTACAATAATGGCATCCTTCACATAAAATAATTTACTTATTAATTTGTTCATTTTGATGTGCGAGTAGATAAAATTGATTAAAAAAGAAGATGAAAGAAAGTAATTTGTGACTCCATTTTCAAAATAAAATCGTCATATATTTGAATCTTTTTAGCAAAATTTTACTATTATATTTATTGAATGAAACAATTTGTGTAACTAAAATGACTCTAAATTTTTCGAGAAAATTTGAACCAAAAATATATTTTGTAAGACGCAAATTTTTTGATCCGTTGTGAAAAAGAGTTTCTATTTTTTGTATATTTAAGGCAGGATGTAACATGGAAAACTTGCAATTCCGCGAACTTGCATATTTGAGTCGTGTGCATTCTTGTTCGATCCTGTCCGGTCTTGTGGGTGTTTATCAAGTCTTGTCTGCGTTTGTCTAGTCTTGTCCACATTTGTATAGTCTTGTGCACGTTTGTCTAGTCTTGTCCACATTTGTCTAGTCTTGTCCACATTTGTCTAGTCTTGTCCAAATGTGTCTAGCCTTGTCCAAGTCTATCTAGTCTTGTCGATATTTTTCTTGTCTTGTTCAGAATAGTCTAGTCTTGTTCTCTATAGTTTCGTCTAGCTTTTTTCAGTCTTGTTCAGGCATATATAGGCACGTTTGATCACGTCTAGTCTCCTTCAGTTTAATCTAGTCTTGCCCAATCTCGTCTAGTTTGTTTGAATCTTGCCAAACTTTGATTTTCTCCAACATATTCAGTTCTATTCATGCTTGTCCGATCCTGTCCATGTTTGTCTAATCTTGTCCACATTTATTTAGTCTTGTCCAAGTTTGTCCAGTCTTGTCCACGTTTGTCTAGGTACAACTTTGTCCAGTCTAGTTTGTGAAGACTTGACCACGTTTGTCTAGACCAGTCCACGTTTGTTTAGACTTGTCCACGTTTGTCTGGTCATGTCCAATTTTGTCTAGTCTTGTCAACATTTGTCTAGTCTTGTTCACAATTCTCTAGTGTTGTTCTTTATAGTTTCGACTAGATTCGTTCCGTCTTATTCAGGTATACTGGGGCACGTTACATCACGTCTAGTCTTGTCCAGTTTAACCCAGTCTTGCACAATCTTGTCTAGTCTGTTTGAATCTTTTCAAACTTTGATTTTCTCCAATCAGTCGTTATTCATGCCAATCCTGTCCATGTTTGTCTAGTCGTGGCCACGTTTATCTAGTCTTGTCCAAGTTTGTCCAGTCTTGTCCACGTTTGTCTAGGTACAACTTTGTTCAGTCTAGTTTGTGAAGTCTTGTCCACGTTTATCTAGACCAGTCCACGTTTTTTTAGACTTGTCCACGTTTGTCTGGTCATGTCTAAATTTTTCTAGTCTTCTCTACAGTTGTCTAGTCTTTTTCACAATTGTCTTGTCTTGTTCTCTATAGTTTTGTCTAGCTTCGTTCAGTTTTGTCCAAGCATATTCAGGCACGTTGTCCACGTTTATCTATCTTGTCCAAGTGTGTCCAGTCTGGTCCACAGGTACAACTGTGTACAGTATAGTTCGTGAAGTCTTGTCCAAGTTTGTTTAGACCAGTCCACGTTTGTTTAGACTTGTCCACGTTTGTCTGGTCATGGCCAAATTGTTCTAGCCTTCTCTACATTTGTTTAGTCTTGTTCACAATTGTCTAGTCTTGTTCTCTATAGTTTCGTTTAGCTTCTTTCAGTTTTGTCCAAGCATATTCAGGCACGTTTGATTACGTCTAATCTTGTTCAGTTTAACCTAGTCTTCCCCAATTTTGTCCAGCCTGTTTGAATCTTGTCAAACTTTGATTTTCTTCAATATATTCAGTCTTATTAATGCTTGTCCGATCCTGCCCATGTGTAGCTAGTCTTGTTCACGTTTATCTAGTCTTATACAAGTTTGTCAAATGTGGGCAAGACTACACAAACGTGGCCAAGACTAGACAAACTTGGACAAGACTAGAAAAACTTGGACAAGCCTAGATAAACGTGGACAAGACAAGATTGGACAAGACTAGTTTAAAATGAACAAGAAAGGACATGTTCAGACGTGATATGTCAGAACAAGACTGAAAAAAGCTGGACAAAACTATAGAGAACAAGACTATACAATTGTGAATAAGACTAGACAAATGTAACAAGACTAGACAAACGTGGACAAGACTAGTCTAGTCACGTTTGTCTAGTCTTGCTACGACTAGTCTTGTCCACGTTTGTCTCGTCTTGCTACATTTGTCTAGTCTTACTCACAATTGTGTAGTCTTGTTCTCTATAGTTTTGTTCAGCTTTTTTCAGTCTTGTTCTGACATATTCAGGCACCTCTGAACATGTCCTTTCTTGTTCATTTTAAACTAGTCTTGTCCAATCTTGTCTTGTCCACGTTTATCTAGGCTTGTCCAAGTTTGTCTAGTCTTGTCCACGTTTGTCTAGTCTTGTCCACGTTTGTCTAGTCTTCTCCTCATTTGTCTAGTCTTGTCCACATTTGTCTAGTCTTGTTGTTCTAGTTTTGTCCAAAATTGTCTAGTCTTGGTCACGTTTATCCAGTGTTGTCCACATTTGTCTAAGAACAACTTTGTCCAGTCTAGTCTTGGTCAAGTTTATCCAGTCTTGTCCACGCTTGTGTAGGAACAACTTTGTCCAGTCTAGCTTGTGAAATCTTGTCCACGTTTGTATAGACCTGTCCACGTTTGTTTAGACTTGTCCACGTTTATCAGGTCATGTCCAAATTTTTCCTATCTTCTCTTCTCCACATTTGTCTAGTCTTGTCCACATTTGTTTAGTTTTAGTTTGTTGTTTTGTGCAATTTTATTTGTATTTTATCTAAACAAAACTTGTCCAACTTGTTCTATAACCCACACATTTACGTGTCCTGTGGTGGATTTATTGGATTGCAAGTTTACCAGAAAGATTTTGAATTGCCAATGAGATATTTTTTCTTTATCCTTAGATGCTACGATAGACTTGTCAAAATCGTTCGAAGGCTTCAGCTTATTGTTTTTTCTGTTCGTTTTGGCCTACTAGGGCTCGGCTAAACTCTCAGCTAGAGTCTTCTGTTTTTTCTTGGCCCAGTATACCTTCATCTCCTTGCTATGAGCTTGCTTCCTCTCATCCGTCCATTTAGGTCTGGTAGTGCCTGTACACTTCTTAATTATGAGAGACAGTGGAAAGACTCCCTGTAGGATGGTCTGTCGGTATTGAGATCGGTTCTCCGTTGTCTGTAATGGGATCTGCAGTTCCTCTAAGTCTGATTTAACAGAGGTGAACCATTAAGCTTTGTACGCCTTTCCCCTGCTTGGTGAGGATCCTCTTGTTGAGCCTAGAGTAATTCAGGCGGGTCATGTGCCCATAGAAGGTCAGTCGTCTATTCCTCATACATATGACTATGTCTTCCTGATGTTCCTAGAGCTCATTATTGTGCCTGAATCTGTAGATACCGTCCTCCTCTCTTATGGGTCCTAGTATTCTCCTCAGGATCTTTCTCTCTTTAAGTTCGAGTTACCTGAGTGGACCCTTACGATTCATCAAGAGGCACTCAAAGTGCATAGAATCTTACTACCGAGTTGTGGTGCTTCAGTTTTATGTTCTTGGATAGGTACTTGGAGGTTTAGATGTTCTTACAGCAGTGATAGGCCCTCTCTAACTCGATGCACCTGGCGTGCACCAAGGTTTCGCTCTCGCTTGCGGAGCTCCAGTCTTTCAAGTATTTGACTCCAGGAACTATAAAGATATTATTGTTTCCTAGTAGGATTACAGAAAAAGCCTGTTTGATATTGGTGATGAACTCAGTCTTCTGTATGTTGACCCTCAAGCTGGTTTTTGACGCAACACTGTAGAGGCTCTGTAGTTGATGAATAGCCTCCTGCATGCTCTTCGCCAATAGGGTAAGATCATCATCAAAAGCTACATTGAGGTTGTCTTTCTTGTACTCAATCTTCAGTCCTGCTTCTGGTGACAACGTGGAATTCCATTCTCTGATTATTTTCTCCAGAACACTGTTAAAGAGGATGCACGAGGCCATCCAGCATATTTACATATTTCATTTTTACTTTTTTTAGGTTTTGTTCAGTCTTGTCTACGTTGGTCCAGTCTTGTCCAATTTTGACTAGTGTTGTTTGTCCAGTGTTATCATTGACCAGCCTTATCAAGACTTATTCAAATTTATCCAATAAGAAGGTTTTGACTATCATGTTAAATTAGTTATAACTGCTATTACTGTTGACATATAGTTTCGTCCAACTTTGTTTAGGCACGTTTGACCATGTCCAGTCTTCATCAGTTTAATCAAGTCTTACCCAATCTTGTCTAGTATGTTTGAAGAACAAACCTTGATTTTCTCCTATATATTCAGTCTTGTGCATTCTTGTCCAATCCTTCCAGCCCTTGTCCATGTTTATCTAGTCTTGTCAAAGCTTGTCTTCTGCACATTTGTCTAGTCTTGACTATCTTTGTCTAGTCTTGTTCACAATTGTATTTTTCTCTATAGTTCTATCTTTGTTTAGTTTGTTCATGCACCATTCAGGCACGTTTGATCGGTCCAGTCTTTTTCAGTTTAATCTAGTTTTGCCTTATTTTGTCTAGTCTGGTGGAAGCTTGACAAACCTTTATTTTCTCCAATATATTCACTCTTGTTCATTCTTGTCTGATCCTTTCCAGTCTTGTCTATGTTTGCCTATACTCGAACCGGCGAGAGAATGCAGCTGTACGGCGCCGAGGTATTAAGGTCATGGTACGCGCAAGTTAGTTTGAGTTAAGAAATATGCGTCAGTTTTTCAAACATGGATAACTAAACACCGCGCACTCGATATAAAGTGGGGATATGCGCAGAACAATAAACTCATAAACTAAACTCATCGATACGAGATGCATTCTCACGCCAGTACGGGTATAGTCTTGTCCACGGTTGTCTAGTGTTGTCCAAGTTTATCTAGTCTTGACCAGGTTTATCTAGTCTTGTCCACGTTTGTTTAGTTTTGTTCATGTTTGGCTAGTCTTGTCCGTATTTGTCTAGTACTATCCACGTTTTGTCGAATCAAAACTTGTCCAACTTGTCCTATAACCCACACATTTACGGGCCATGCGATGTATTTCCTAACTAATTGGATTGCAAGTTTAAAATAAAGATAACATAACCTAACCTAAAAAGACTCACTAATTATTATAGAGCTCCAGGTAGGCTGAATATATTTATATATTCAGGCTTTGTTCCGTTTGTTTTAAGTTTGTATGATTATCTATAACGTAGAATGGTTTCACCAATTCTATTTTATTTACACTTATTTTTGGTTTTATTCAGTCTTGCCTATGTTGGTCCAGTCTTGTCCAATTTTGACTAGTGTTGCTAAGTTTTATCAAGACTTATTCAGATGTATCTAATAAAAAGGTTTTGACTTTTTGACTTAATTAATGGTAAATTAGTTATAACTTCTTATAACTAGTAACAAGGTTTCCAAGCTTCTCTGATATGAAATGGTTCGTGCAGGGTTAATACCTCATCTTGCCAGATGGGAGTTCGCGACTTAAGACGGCGGCCTGGAACATTATCCAATATCATGTGGATTGGCAAATTTCTAGGGTGTTTAGGGTCATGTAGTTTGTCCCTATGTTAATATCTCGGATTATGAATAACTTCCTCCTTTTCGTAAACTTCTAGACTTTTCACTTTTCTTTTATAATAATTTCTATAACTTTTCATAAACTTCGAGATATTAACATAGAGCTTAAAATAAGAATGCTGCGATGCTACGTTTTCTCCACGTTGCTTTATGGGGTGGAAGCATGGACGCTGAAAAAATGGCACATGGACTAACTGAAAGCTTTCGAAATGTGGTGCTACCGAAGAATGTGGAGGATCTCGTGGACTGATAGGGTTACCAACATCGAAGTCCTAAACAAAATGCAAAAGGAATGCGAAATCATTCACACCATAAAAACGAGAAAACTACAATACTTAGGACATATAATGCGATGGCCCAAGTACGAACTTCTGCAACTGATAATACAAGGGAAGATAAACGGGAAAAGGAACATCGGCAGGCGACGAACGTCTTGGCTCAGAAACTTAAGAGAATGGTTTGGCTGTACCAACATCCAACTGTTCAGAGCTGCCGTCAACAAAGTGTGCATTGCCATGATGATAGCAAATCTCCGATAGGAGGAGCACTAGAAGAAGAAGTTTGTCCCATTCGCGAACAGTAGCTTTTTGTCTCTTCATGTCTGGTGGTGCTACATTCCTGTTGGAATAACAACACGGAAACTTTAAAAAAGGACTATGAGAAAAATGGGAACCCGGATCAGGGAAGCAATCGCTCAACGATGAAAGAAGGGAGCGATGGGAAAGTACGACAGAAAATATGGATTTTACAGCCTCCAGCCGAAAGGGATGGTCTCTTCTACGTCGACTAGGAGCTGCTACGCCAATACTCACCAAAGAACCTGAACTGACCCCTTCCCAAGTAGCGTTACATATTAAACAATGTTCAGAAAACGTACCGATCCATAAAGAGTTTGAAGGAAGAACTTAAAATAACTGACAGTCGCCTTGAAGACAACCCTCTTTTCTCTTCCTCTGCACTAACGCTGAACTGAACAAGGCCATGAGTACAATCAAATTTCGGAAGGCAGCTGGCCTGGATGGTATATTCCCAGAATTTATAAAGCACCTAGGACAACCTTCGAGAGAATGGCTTAGAAATTGCCTCACAGATATACTAAACACGGAAAAATCCCAGAACAGTTCAAAATAACCCAGACCCTTGCTATTCTGAAACCTGGGAGTCCAAGCGACGACCCAGCTAGCTATCGTCGAATCGCACTGCTCAGTTTTTGTTAAAAATTACTGGAGAGAGCTAATATACAATAGAATATATCAAATATTGTAATACTGTAAAATATCAAAATATTATAGTCGATATTATTTCGCCAGACCAAGTTGGTTTCAGTTCCAACCGAAGTTGCTGTGAGCGTCATAAATCGATTTAGGATAACAAAGGGGACTAAAAACGTCAGTTGCATTTGTTGGTCTGACGACTGCATACGACACCGTATGGCTGGATGGTCTAATACTAAAGCTAATGAAAATAATACCCTGCTCAAAGTTAACTAGACTTATGGGAAACATGTTAAGAAACCGATACTTCAAAGTCGCTCTTGGATAATCAACTATCAAGTTATTCACCATCAGAAATGGATTGCCCCAGTAATCAGTGTTAGCCCCTATACTCTTTAACCTACACCATATGCCGGCAACCAACTCCCAGAAGTTCTGCTATGCTGATGACATCGCTATAGCCACTCAAAGCAGACTCCTTGAGGATGGTGAAGAAACTCTAACGGCGGATTTTGAAAACCTTGGGAGATACTACAGTTGAGACTATGCCCAAATTCAAGCAAAACCGAGGTATGTGCATTCCATCTTAATAACCGCCTAGCAAATAAAAACACGAATGTCACATTCTGTGGTAAAAGAGTAAAACACAACAGCCATCCCAAATACCTTGGCGTAACACTAGACCGGTCCCTAACATATAAAAGACCTTTGAAGATAACTGGACAAAAACTAAAAACCAGGAACAACATATTTAGAAAACTGGCTGGGACTACTTGCGGATCAAAAGCGGAAACACTACTAACGACATCTCAATCACTTGTTCTTTCAACGGCAGAATACTGTGCACCAGTGTAGTACAAGATTTCTCATACTAACAAAGCCGATGTGCACCTCAATGATACCATGAGATTCATATCAGGAACCCTAAAGTCTACTCCAGTACCATGGCGCCACGCACTAACGAATTTAGCACCACTAGACCTGACGGGACAACAAGCTACTGTTCGCGAATGGGACAAACTACACGACCCTAAACACCCTAGAAATCTGCCAATCCACATGATATTGGATAATGTTCCAGGCCGGCGTCTTAAGTCCCGAAATCCCATTTGGCAAGATGAGGTACTAACCCATCACGAACCATTTCATATCAGAGAATCTTGGGAAACCAAATGGACATTTAAACATGATTTTAAACATAATGACCATGAGGATCCTACCGTTCCTCTCCCAGGAATGCAAATGTCTAGGAAAGCATGGTGTAGCCTTAACCGCATCAGAACTGGCCACGCCAGATGCAAGTCCATGTTATACAAGTGGGGACTCTCGGACACCCAGGAATGCGACTGTGGAGCGCCAGATCAAACCGTAGCCCATATAGCCCACGAGTGTCCAATAAGAAGATTTGAAGGGGAATGGAACGAGATACTGAATGCCACTCCTGCTGCCGTGAATTGGTTGACCTCGCTAGATATCGATTAATAACCCATAGTCTATATTTCAAATGTATTCGTATAATATATTTATATTGACTGTTAGTCAATCCGTAGAAGTGATAGTTTTATACACAAGTGAATTTTTAGATCGCCATATGATAAATAATAAATAAATAAATAACTAGTATTACTAGTTATAAACTATCGACGTAACGTATTTTCAAGCTTTAATCAGTCGTATTCAGGCAAGTTTATAATGTTCAGTCTTGGGCATTTAATTTAGTCTTGCCCAATCTTATATAGTCTTGTTCATTCTTTCCGATTCTGCCCAGTCTTTTCCATGTTTATCTAGTCTTGTCCAAGCTTACGACTTGGTTTTAAAGTTGATTACTACTATCTGAAAAAGACGTTTTCTTCTATAATCTGTGTTATTGAATAATTAAATGGGGGGCATGATTAGCCGAAACAATTAAATGTTCAACAAAACGCATTCATACAATGTATATAACTTAAATTATAACTATATGTAACTTATATTTGACTTTAACTTGAATGTAACTTTAATGTATAGAGATCGCAACAAAGGAACAGCAACTGTTCCTTTGTTACGTTCTCTAACTGTTATACTATACAGTAACATTCGTAATAATTCCATCAAATCCCACAATTTTTTCATAAAAACTTCATAAACTAAATAAACTTCATTTCCTAATAATACTTTAAACCGTTTTGTCAAATTTAAACTCGCCAATGTTTCTCTCTAATACATCACCTTTTAATACATCGCCCCGGGGCGGCTTAAGGTAGATTTATTTCCGCACTCACGCAGTATTAACTCATATTGGCCCGGCTCCAATGAAACACTTTAAAACGCATTTTCCGCTAGTTCCCGAGTATTTTATTTTCGAGAGATCCGATACTTTTAACACACAAAAAATGTAAACACGCAGCAGAAGGTCGCGGCAATAAACACGGCGAATACGTTAGTGTCGTCACGGCGCGCTAAGTAGATTGGCACGTGTTGCAACCAGTTTTCAGCAAGACGTCACAAGTTGAACATCTATTGATAGGTGTGTAGTTTTTGTGGCGGTGGTGTGGGTGTTGTGTCGGATTTTTCATCGGGGGTGGAATGCGGGAATTTTCGGTAAAAACACTTAATGACTAAATAATAATTTCGTTGAATATTAAATATTAAGTACCAGAAGGTTAATATTTGATAATTTGCGGATACAGACGCAACCAAATTAAATTTATACTTGAATACACAAACAGATAAAATTTATTAAAAATCCGACATTGATAAATTACTATAAAACTTTCCCAAATATTTTTAAAATTCACTCAGACTATTCAGTGACATATCGCGCACCCGTGAAACACTGGCACAACTGCAAATTTATAAATTTTACACTAAGCAAGTTTGAAGAAAAAAAGAAGAAATAACTTAAAGATTTGAAAGATTTGAAAGAAAGATTTGAATAATATATTTCTACAGCTTTTTGTTCTCTAGCGCAGTGGTGCGCAAACTTTTTTCATTGGCGATCCCCCATTTTGTGTAAAATTTTAACGCGACCCCTTGATCGATAGTAGACGTTTTTTAATCGTTAACATAGGTAAAGTGATTTTTTTGAGATTTGCGTTTGCAGGGCGTGTTTACAGGAGTTTTGGTGACGTCATTGATTAAAATACAGCCTTTTTAAAATGGCGTAGAAAACTTAGACTCCATCATAAAAATGCTATAAGTTATTAAAGAAAGAAAAATACTTTTAAAAAACATTACATGCTTACATAATTGGAATTCAATGTGAAGTATGCGTTTGCAACGAGCTCATGATTGCTTCCATAATAATAATAATAATAATAATTTATTCACATTTGCCACAGAATCATACATACATATATATATATATATATATATATATATATATATATATATATATATATATATATATATATATATATACAGACATAATAAATAGAAAAAATACATATACATACAAACCATGATGTGGATGTGATAGTCAAAGAACAAAATTGATTAAAATAAACAAATTAAAATTATATTAAGACTTGCATACAATTTGCAGAATATTATTAGTGTTGGAGGAATTCATCAATTGAGTAGAATGCTCCCTCAGTCATTAAAGTTTTGATTTTACATTTAAATTGCTTTTGTGGCTTACATTTAATGTCATCACTTAGATGATTAAATAATTTAGTGCCAATACAAAAAAAAGATTTTTCAAACAATGCTGACTTATGCTGTAGAGGTCTTAATTGCATTCCATGTCTTGTTTGATATGTGTGCGAACTAGATGCAGTGCTATAATTATGTATATTGTTCTTAGTGTAGCACAGGCATTTGTAGATAAATATCGATGGTAGGGTTAATAAATTATTGGCTTTGAATGAACTTCTGCAGCTCTGCCTAGACTTTAAATTAAAAATAAGCCGAATTATTTTTTTTGTAAAATGAAGCACCTTTTAGCGTTACTTGAGATTCCCCAAAGCAGAACATTAAATGCAAGATGTGAATATACAATAGCATGGTAAAGATTTAAAATTGTATTGGTATCCATCGATTTTTTCATTTGAGAGATTATAAAATAAGCTCTTGATAGTTTCTTGCAAACCATATCTATGTGATAAGACCATGTAAGTTTGCTATCAATTTGTACTCCAAGAAATTTGGTAGTAGGTGACAGTTTGTAGCGTTGATTATTTATTAGAATGTCAAAGTTCCTGTCCATGGTTTTTCTTTTGCTAAAATATAAGCAGACGGTTTTGTCATAATTCACAATAAGCCGGTTCTTTTGGCACCATTTACTGAATTGATTGATAATAATTTCCACCTGTATTTTCAATTCATCGATGCTTTTTGCAGTAACAGCAATTGATGTATCATCAGCAAACATGATTGTCTTGGCGTCTATGTAACTCGGTAGATCATTAATAAATAGTAAAAATAAAAGTGGTCCCAAGACAGATCCCTGTGGCACATCGATTCCGATATCCTTTGTGTTAGAAATGTAGTTGTTTAATCTCACAATTAATTTTCGTTCTGTCAAAAATGATCGTAGAAAGTTTAAAAAGGTGCCTCGAAAGCCGTAACATTCCATCTTGTCAACTATAAAATCAATATTGATAGTATCGAATGCTTTGGCTAGATCAAAGAATAGTCCAACAACATGGTTTCCTTCATCCAGATTTTGTATGCCAAATTTAACGAAACTGGTGGCAGCAGTTTCAACGGATTTATTTGGTCGAAATCCATGCTGACATTCTGATAACAGTTCATATTTATTTAAAAATATCATCATGCGATCAAATATCAGGCGCTCAAACATTTTTGAGAATGAAGATATTAACGAGATTGGTCTATAGTTGTTTACATTCTGAGGGTTTGCTTTTTTATGTAGTGGCACAACCAATGCGACTTTTAAAACTGATGGATAGACTCCTTCGTCTATGGATTTATTATAAAGATGCACTAGCGGTTGTTCGATAGCTGTGAAAATACTTAATATGGTGTTAACTGAAAATCCGTCAATGCCTTCGGAGTCCTTTGAAGAGATTTTGTAAATAATATTTTGTATATCAGCTACGTCTATAGGCGGCATGAAGAAGGATGTTGACATTGCAGTATTTGCTTTAGTGCATTGCCAGGATAGTGATGGATAAACACGTTTAATATATTGACGAGGAATTTCGGAGAAATAGTTAGCAAATTCTTCTGCGACTTCATTTTGTTTCACTATTTTGTTTTTATTTATTATTAGGGAAATTTGTTTTGGTTGAGAGCATTTACCCAGATTTTTGTTTATTATTTTCCAAGCTTCTTTCATTTTATTATTTGCAGAATTTATTGTATTGAAGAAGTAGGACTTTTTTGTAATACTAACATTTATTGCGTGTTGACGCTTTTTTATTTTATATTGATTACGAAGATGCTGATCACCCACTCTGCATCAAGCCCAATACAGATCTCGCAACTTCTTCCCCTCCTCTATGATTGCCGTTGTTATCCATTTGTTTTCAGGTTTAATAACAATTCGTTTTAGTTCCTCTGGCATAATATGGTTGAGTCCAAATGAGATTGTATTTAGGAATTCCTTAAAGCTTTCATCAACATTTTTTTGATGCACAAATCCAAAATTCAACTTGTAGAGCCAGTGTCGGAATTTATTGAAATTTTCTTCAGAGTAGATCCTAGAAAGTTTATAAATACACGTTTCTTTTTTTAACACTCTATTCTTTAATTCAAAAGCTTTCAACTTTAGATGTAAAATTTGACTTAGATGATCAGCAAGAACAGGTTCAACAAGAACAAGAACAGGTAGTCTATTGCAGTACGCGTACAAGAGCCATCTGCTCTACCGCATATTCTTGTAGGCCCCATATTAATCACTTTTATATTAAAATACCTTAGAAGATCTAATAGAGTTCGTCTATCCATAGTATCTTTCATGAAGTCAATGTTAAAATCACCACAGAGAATAACATAATTATTAAGTTTTTGTACATGGCTTAAAGTGTTTTTGAGTTGATGAAGAAAAATCTTTAAATTACCTTTAGTTGATTTATAACAAGTCACTAACGAAATTCGTATATTGTGTACCATATGATTTATACCACAAGTTTCGAAATCTAGTTCAGTAGAAAACTTTTGAATATTCAGATCAGACACTTGTAAATTTTGACGTACATAAATCGCAACCCCTCCATGTTTATGGAAGCTTCTGCAGAAGCTAGAAACAAGAACGAAGTTGCTTAGCACGATTGAACTTATTTCAATTTGTGAATACCAGTGCTCGGATATACATAACACATTTATATTTTTACGTAGAATGTAGAGTTCCACAAGTTCAAATTTTTTTTTTATAGATTGAACATTAACATGTGCAATATTAAGCAATTTGATACTTTTCTTCTGAAATTGATCATTTACAGTTTCTTTGTGGTCTTCTCTAACCGTAGTAAAAAACGATTTACACAGGTATTTCTTGGCCATGTCTCAGGTTTCATTATGTTATCCAGGTCTTCTATTGGTACCGAAACCTTAAACGATGAGTATTCGTCTGGGTATTTTGAAGTAAGTTTCTTACACGTTACTTTATTAAATTTTCTATTATTCAGATATTGTGTTATATCACTTACAGATAAGGTTGGGTCCAGCCGGTAGACATGCAGGTGGCAATATCTTGTGGCTGCCTTTATCTGGGTAGTTTCATCATTTGTACCTTGAATAATCTTCGATTTCCTTGTACCCCTTTTTCTATAATGTTGTGTCTCCCATTGATCATTATCTATTTTGTTTTCGTTTATATGTAGATTTGGCTCATTTCTTTTCTTAATCGTTCCAGTTTTTGTGTTATTGTTTTTTCCAGTACTGCGCCCATCCTTGACGGGATATGTTTCGGCCTTATCAGGCCGTTCGCTTGAACCACTATCACTGCTTATCGATAGAGTCCGCTCTTTTTGGTTTAATTTCTGCGGAATGATTGATTTTTCCCGCGTAGTAGCACACGCTGAGGCAGATAACATTTCATTTTTCTCCATTAATTCTTTGACTTCCTTGGTTAAGTTTGCAATTAGTATATGCAAAAGCTCAACGTGTTTTTTTATAATCCCTGACATTATGTTTTCGAAATCTGGACTCTCAAGAAAAGTCGTTAAGATTTCGAAATGCTTTTCCGAGGGATTCTCATTTTGAAGATTGAGTTAAGATTTTTTTATTTGCAATAAACTTTTTTTAAGTTACCACAAACAGTTTTTTTCTTTTATTTTCTTTAACAATTAAATTTATGAATTGTTCGAACGTCCACTCTCGCTGAACGTCGCACTTGAACTATATTGCATATGTATATGCATATGTATGTATATGCATAACTATTGCATATTCGGTTTTATATTGAAAATCACAAGCCTAAAGTCATCCTCAGGATCCAATCGAGTTCGATATTATGTTTAAATGGCAAATAATTTTTAAATGCTGGATTTACATAAGTAGGTAGATGCAAACTTCAGATTGCCTTTCTTTTCAAATCGGCGTATTCGTTTCCAATCGATAGCCAAAATTTTTGAGAAATCTGAGATTTAAATTGAATGTGCAGTGTTTCATCGCTTGAAACGTCAATTAACTGTTCTTTTTCATCTAACATTAATAATATCAAACGTAAATGGATAACGGATCCAACCTAATTCATTATCTGGAAATTTTTCGGACCTTTTGATAAGTTTTCTCCCAATTTTATCAAATGATGGGAAATGGTGTTTTTGAATAACCGGAAATCTATTATTTTCTTTAGTAAATTATGAAAAGCACTGCGACATATCTGTATTGCTTTTTTTAAATTCTTCTTGCCAAAGTATCAGCTTCTTTCTAAAAGCTTCAATTTTACTGTTCAATAATAAAATGTTTTGTAATCTCTCCCTGTAAACTCCAATTCAAACCTTTTTTCTAAAATGCCAAACATTTAACTGAGTTTTCCGAACCAATCTTCATTAGTGAATGAGCGTGGGGTTATTTTCCTCAAAACAGGAATACAGGAATAGAAAACAGGAAAACAGGATATCGAACAGGGTCTAACTGGAAGGGCTGAACCACTATTGCAGTAAAAACCAGCTTAGGCCAAATCCAACAAAGACCCAAGTATGTGCCTTCCACCTTCGCAACAAACAGGCTTCCAGAAAGCTACAGGTATCATGTAACAGAGTGCTGCTGGAACATTGCCCAGAGTTACGCTGGACTTCTTAGGCTCACCCTTACCTACAAACAGCACTGCAAGAATACTAAACTGAAAGTAAGCGGGAGAAACAACCTTCTACGGAAAATAACAAGCTGTTCTTGGGGTTCCAAACCAAGTATTTCTTGGGGTGCCAAACCCCTGCCCAGTGTGGTACAAGTCAGCACACGCCTGACAAGTGGATGTGGCTATGAAAGAGTCCTGAAAACTGATCACGGGATGCCTGAAACCCACCACCTTGGATAGAGTTTACCACCTGGCTAGTATCACTCCACCTGCAGTTCGAAGGGAAGCAGCAGCCTATAAGGAAAGATTTGTATTTTCAACTTGCGAATGACATTTCCTATATGGCCTATATCCTGTACATCAGAGGCTAAAGTGAAGGAAAAGCTTCCTAACATCCACCATAGACTTTCAAGAATATACCACCAAATCTAGCGTAGATATGAGAAGAAACTTAATAATTTTAAATATTTTCTCTCCGTTTGTCCTTCCTTCTTGTTTTTTACAACATAAAAAATCTTCCAATATGCCTTCTTCAAAAACGTATCCTACATAAACAATTAATTGCGACATTTTAGTAATGTCAGTAGTTTCTTCAGGTTGTAGAGCAAACACAGGAGAGTTTGTATTAGATTTAACAGAACTGATTTTATATTACGTGATATGGTTGAAAATCGAGGAGAAACGAAATCTTTTGATAATGGTATTGTTTTTAAATTGTAATCATATTTTCATACATGCACGATTGATATCATTTTAATTGCTGAAGGAAGAATGAGGGATTCTGCAATTGTATGTTTCAAATTTTTCGCTATTAAATATGAGACTTCTAAGGAAGGAAATTAAAAACCTTAATAATGGATAAGTGGCTAAAATAGGTACCCACGAAAATTAAAATAATGACAATACAAGTGTGAATGACGGACCATGGATGGATCATCTAATAAACTTAGAGAAACTGTGGATAAAAACCCAAACAACAATGAATACAGTGGCACAGTTTCTACTTAAAAAAATATCGAATGAAATGTGTTATCTAATAAAAAAATGAGAAAATATCAAGAAGAGTTTATTAAGTTTAATTAAGTAACCCTTTTCAGGAATTATTGTATATGTTTTCAAAAATACAGTTTGATTTTTCATACTTCCAGCCTGTCGTTTAAAAAAGGTTTCAGATTTATTTGCAAATTGTTTGTGTTTACCTTCCAAATGTTGTTTTAATTCGCAGATTTCAAACTTTCGTTTGCTAATTTATCCGAGCAAAGAATACAAAACGGACGCTCTTCCCATTAACAACGCAAAATGTAAATCCGTATTTAATAAACTCTTCTTGATATTTTCTCATTTTTAGGGTTCCGTACCGAAAATAACCCTTATAGGATTACTTTGTTGTCCGTCTGTCTGTCTGTCTGTCTGTCTGTCTGTCTGTCTTTCTGTCTGTCTGTCTGTCCGTCTGTCCGTCTCTCCGTCTGTCTGTCTGTCAAGACCATTTGTCTCAGGAACGCGTAGAGGTAACAAGTTGTAATTTGTATCAAATACTCGGGTCTGCGGTCTCTTGCAGCTGTGAAAAAATCAAACTTGTAAGTCAATGCGATCAAAAGGTATGACCGTTTATGTCGCATATTTTGCCATTTCACAAGGGAATCAAAACCTATAGGGTACTTCCCGTTGACCTAGAATCATGAAATTTGGCAACAAGCGGTGTCTTAGAGCAGTGGTTCTTAAACTATGGGTCGCGACCCAAAATAGGGTCGTGAGAAATATTTCTTGGGTCGAACTAAGAGGTGAAAAGAAAAGTTTTTTTCCCTAATTTTACGAGAAAACATAGGTATATGAACTATGTTACCTTGGGTTACATACACATGTTTTAGCCTTCTTTAAATTCTCTTCCAGTTTTGCTTTTTCCAAAGCCTTTTTAAGGTCTTTGATATACCAAAATCTTGTGTTTTCGTCCGAAGCCATCCTTTTCCCCATTTCATCGGTAATAACTACACGGTCGTTCAACAAAGCCTCCAACTCTCCCAAACTCAAAGTGTGCCCTCCCATTACCTTCTCTGCTTCCTCCATGGCGTTTTGCACTGAATACCTCTTCAACAATCTGTCCATTTGATACCCGGAAAACTCGTTTTGCTTTCGGATATCTTGTAATTCTGTTAGGGTTTCATGTCGGATGTCTGGTGGTAAAGATTTGAATTTTTAGGATTTGACGTCGATTCCGTAAAGGGCCCAATGCTTCGCAGGGCTTGAATCGGAGGTGGTAAAGCTTGAACAAAAATCTTCTTCTTCACTCGAAGAGATTGTTGAGTCTAATTGGGAAAGGGGCAAAACGTATTATATAACTTATATAACGTGTCGACAAAACGTATCGACATTTTTCGAAGAGCTAGGTTTAGGTCTTGGTAGAGCGGCTTTGGGATTGTCCATTAATCACGTGAGGCTCGAAAGGGGGGGGGGGGGGGGGGGTTAGGGAGTTTGTGAAGAATCACATGGAGAGAGAGAGGAGGTGTGTAGTGAGATATCACGTGTATTTATTTTTTGGTTGAATGCGCAATTTTTAATTTTGTTGAACACTTAAAACATCACGTGATTAATGGACGACCCCTTTCGTGCTTTCCGACAAAACTTTGTTGATTGCAGAATGTTTCAATAAAGTCGATAGCAATTGTTTTTGGATATTATCTGTTTCCGATAAGTGTTTAGACTTCAACTGATTCCTCTTTGCTTGGAACAAACTTGGTTTAAATTCGAACTGGTGATTCTATTTACATACTATTGTTTGAATTTTGAGTGCGGGAACACAGCCATCGAAAACAAACACCGGTTTGATCCCGAAGTACAAAACAAAACCCTATGGTAAATCCCCAACAGATACGCGTTGGGCAGTGGCGCCCCTTGTAGTCCTGATAGCCTTTGTTTGCCTGGTGCAGCCAAATCGTAACATCTGATCTTAAGCTAAGGACCAAAACCAACTAATTCTGTACAGGTTAGATACATGGAGAAGGATACCGATGGCCAAAACTTTTTTCTCTAACGTTTCTAGTGGCACTGGTTTTCCTGAGGGCTCGATCCAGCCTCCACAAACCATGAACTCGCATATTTCAACTAATTCTAAAGATTTTAATTCCATTATTGTTATAGGTATAACCATTTAAGATTTTAAAACAACTTCGCAGCTTCGACTGTAGAAACTAAATTGAAACTAAATTAAACAAAAACATTGAGTGGTTACCCATTATTATTTATTAGGTTATTCATTAAATTTTCCTTGGATCGAAAAATAGCTTCATTTATTTATCTTTTACTTGAAAATGACCTTCAACAGTCGAAACTCGAGTCCTGTAAAGTGTGTAGATTTATATAACTTCACGGTTATCTTTAAAAATGATCTAGTTAAAAATTGGCAAAGTGAGTAACTAGACATGGACACTTTTAACTGTAGATATTTTGATGTTAAAGACTTGACCATTTTTGGCCCATGTTAGAAGGTTATGATTAGCTATGTATATTGGCTCGGACAATTTTTTTCACATAAAGGTATCATCAGTTTTGGCTCCACAACCCATTATGGGCCTTGGTCTCCCCTAGAATTTTTTTTCCATTCCAATCTATTCCGGGCCTTAGTTTTCCTCGTCGTCGTAGATTCCGGTCTTTTTCCTGACCGGTCTTTTTTCTTAAAGTTTTCGTAACGGTTTTTTTTTCTATGATGGGGTTCTAGGTTAACCCCATTATTTATTTGGTTAACCCAGGTTTCTTGGTTAACCCCGTTATCGGAGGGCCATCTCTCCCGCTCTCGTTAGCCCTGACCTCGCCTTTCATACCGATTAGTTACCGCATCTCCGACACATACTCAGGTTACCAGGGTTGGCCACGTGGAGGTGAGAGTCGGAATTGAGTAGGAGAGGCTATGCGACAATCTGGCCCTGTGCGGTTGTCGTGTGGTGCGCATGCACTACCCTTGAACCCCTCACATAAAGGTAGCATACCGTTAAAACGACTTATCTGCTCAAGTCTCATTTTTGTCAATTTTCGACTTGATCACATTTGGCAGTACACCCACGATATGTGACTTAAAATGTCATTATTGTAAAATAAAAGATTTATTTTTTCAATTATGGTCTAAAACTTCTTCCGTTTGGTCTTTTGGGTCGCGCTATAAACATATTCCTCAAAATTGGGTCGCGGCTAAAAAAGGTTAAGAACCACTGTCTTAGAGCACATGTAAAGGGAAAAATCTGAAAACCGTAAATATGTAGTTTAATTACAAGAAAAATGCGAATTTACTATTAGAAACTTATGACAATATACTAATGTGTTGTGTGGTAATTACTAATGTGTCAGGCACCAGAAGCATATGGGCTGCATACAGTTAGATCCTCCTAAAGATACCTACTTACAAGTTTGTAAGGAACCCTCGGTGTGCGAGTCACAACTCGCTCTTGGCCGTGTTTTTTTTTGTTAGATAACACATTTCATGCGATATTTTTTGAAGTAGAAACAGTGCCACTGTATTAATTGTTGTTTGGGTTTTTCTAAGTTTATTAGACGTTGGTCCATCATTCACACTTGTATTATCGCACTGAGTAGGGATAGGGAAATAGAGAATATCTCGCTCTGAATTAGGCGATCCCGAAAATTTCTCTCGCGTTCCCCCGAGGGGCCGCGACCCACGGTTTGCGCACCGCTGCTCCAGCGGATGATTCTTGTAGTTACAAAGGCGGAATTTACACTCCAAACGTAGAACGAATAAAGAAATAATTTGTTATATTTTCCGTTTTGGCACCGGCGTGACCCACTGTAGGCGTGACCCACTGTAGGTGGGTCATTGTAGACTTGCTTCATCGGGCGGCGTAACCCACCGGTGGGTCATGAATCAAATAGTAATTCAAAATTTTATGTACTCCACTGGATTTGTTAACAATTTGTCGCATCTTTTACAAAGCGCACTGCACTTGTTTATCAAGTTAAAACTTGTTTTTTTGGATGCATTTATTCCATTCTTCGGCATCTTTAAGCTTCATGGTTAATTTTATGTACAAAATTGGTTGCCAAGCCCGGCTTGGTTAAAAAGTAGTAGTAGAAACTTACAATGGGGTAACCAAATGGTAATAAGATATATTGCCCTGTGAATGTATGTGGTTTGTATCACAAAATTTGATTCTTAGTTATATATTCTCGAACAAAAATTTAGCCTAGGCCCCCCTTTCGGGTGGGCTCAAGCCCTGAAGCACCCCATTGGGTGCGCCACTGCCCTGCAATGGGAATTTTTTAATTAACATACTGTAACCCTGTATTTTTTAATTAAAAGCTTTCTAGGAATGCGATATATGTTTACCGACTAATTTTGGGATGCTGAATCGATTGGTAAAAACCAGAAGCATCTGTGAAAAGCCGTTCAAAAGTTATGACATCGTGAAATCTGCGGAAAATGCAAGAAATGTATTTCCTTAACATGATTGTTTATAAAGTGAATAGAAAATTTGAATGTGTGTCTGAAAGTGTTGTGTTCCCTGCTGGTTGTAACTACACTAATTTAATTTTGCTAGCCGCTTCCGTTCGCGAGATATGACTTGCTATATTTGGCAAAACCGAGCGAAATTTCGCGAATCTTTCCGAACAATTTACACTTCGATTTGCTCGTCTTATGGTCTAGTTTCAGGGTACCCAAAATTATTTCGCTGGGATTTGTATTTTCAGAGAGATTCGTAAAAAACCGAAAACGCAATATTTTCCTGACAAAAAGATGGATTTTTTTTGGCGATTTAGATACTAACCAACAAACTACTAAATATACCTAAAAACTATCAATACAATTAAATTTTGTACATACTTTTCCACCACCAAATCCATATTTTAAGACCGGAAGTCGTTGCTGTTTTTAGTTTCAGATATATAAAACTTCCGGAAATCGACTGATTTTAGAGTCGACAATAGTATATTACGTAACGAGAGTTGTAAGAAGCATATTACGTACGAGCGGTGCAGTTGCGTAATTCCGCGAATACGTAATTGCCTTACAACTCGAGTTATGTACTTCACTTTATCTACGACCACACTAATGTGTTTCTGTTTAATAAGAAAAATATGTTTCATGTAACAAATTGATTTCTTATTAGGTACATTATTTAACATTATAATAAACAAACAGTTGTATTTTCATATATAACTGTTACTCGACGTTATTTAACTTGATAGAAATGAAAAGAAATACATTCTTAACGGTTGCATACCTTATTATTTAGTACTTATTTGGATTTAACTAGAATAAGAGTGCTCATAGATATAGGCAACCCAATGTACGCACTGTCAATTTCCGTTAGTTTGAATTTGGCACGGGGGGCGTTGAACGTATGAGCACGTAGTAGCAGCTCTCAACCAATTAACGAATCGTAAACCAAACGCACGTGTGTTTTATCAATCATAATTTAACATTAATCGCGGATTGTTACATACGTGTGTGTTATGATGTATTTACGTAGTCCACGATGTGTACAATAATGGGCATTTAGTCGTCGTAGATAAAAATGTTAATGTGGCTCTGGATTTAACATACAATTAGATTATCTTCTATATCTCAGCTAGTTTACTAGATACGTATATAAGTAATCACAGGTTCATACATAAATAAAATATATATAAAACAATTAAAACTATAAAGTTCTATTTCGATAACTATCATATTTGCGATGCTTCAATCTTAATTAGTTCTTGTTTTAATATTTTCTTCAATATGTTGGAAACTACAAGTTGTAATTTAAGTTGCAATTTAAGAAACCTTAAGTAGCAGCTAGTTTAAATTTCAGAGATATAGCTTCCGGAAATTGCCTAGTTTTACCGTCTAAATTGTTCAACAATTTTCTTCTCCATTTATTACTTGTTTTATACTTTATCTACGACCACTGTTGTAAATGCCCATTATTGTAAAGTTCGTGGACTATGTAAATCATAACATCATAACGCACACGTATGTAACAGTCCGCCATTAATGATAAGTTATGATTGATAACACACAAGTGCGTTTGGTTTACGATTCGTTGATTGCTTGAGAGCTGCTACTACGTGCTCATAGGTTCAACGCCCCGTGCGCCACAATTCAAACTAAGAGAAATTGACATTGCGCACATTGGGTTGCCTGTATCTATGAGCACTCTTATTCCAGTTTAACCCAAATAATTACTAAATACTAAGGTATGTCACCATTAAAACTAGGATATTTATTTCAAGTTAAATAATGGTGAGTAACAGTTATATATGAAAATACAACTGTTTGTTTATTATAATGTTAAATAGTGATAATTAAATAAACATAACCTAATAAGAAATAAATTTGTTACATCATAACATATTTTTCTTATTAAACAGAAACAAATTAGTGTGGTCGTAGATAAAGTATAGTACATAACTCGAGTTGTAAGGCAATTACGTGTAATATTCTTACAACTCTCGTTACGTAATATACTTTTTTTATTATCTTTTTTATTATCTTTTTTTATTATCTTCTATATCTCAGCTATTTTACTCAATATTTTTTATTTTGTAATCCGTCGTCGTAATTTTGAAATATATGATTGTGCTTGAAACGAAAATTAAAATGCCAAATAAATTTCAGTTTAATATGGCAGGTCCTACAGCGCACCATGAAGGCTATTGATGGGGCAATAAATCTAAACAGATAATTACAGTCGTATATGAACGGGTTTTACAGCGACCACATAGTACACCAATTACTTAGTCCGCTCTAAAGCTTTTGTGTAGCTTTTAAACAATTACAGTCTGTAAAGAAAATAAAATTAATATTGCGTCTCAAAGCTCTCACACTAAAACAGGAAATATAATTCACAAATTAATTTCGTTTGCACTTTTCAATTAAAATGCAGAATAACAGTTTTTTTGTTGGTATTTTAATAAATTCTTCACGTTACTGGTAAAACCCAAAAATGACAAAAATTGTTGAAATCTAAAATATAATTTGGCAGTTTGGTAAATTACTTGTAAAAAAAATTTTATTTTTCAAAAATACTAATTTGTTATTATTAGTATTTTCAAAAATACTAATCGTTCAAAGTTGATTTGATGAGGTTAGGTTAGCTTTATTGAAATGTATTGGAAAATCTCGTACGATTTGCATAAATAATACCTGCAAAATACGATTCAATTTGACTGACATGTGCGTGCAAAAATGTGATCATTAATGAGGATAATTTGTTTTGAAAATCGTTTTCTACATGTTAGTTTGAACTCGACTATGCCCCGGCTATCAGTTTTGCTGCTATTTATTTAACTTCGACGATTTGAGCAAAATTTATTACGAAATATAAGTTGCTTTAAAATGTAAATCAAATCAATGTATACATTACAACGGGGAATTTTATGTGAAGGGAATTGTATAGTAGACGTTATACGAATCGTATAGTAGACGTTATGTGAAGGGAATTGTATAGTAGTCTGCTATTTCGCGTTGATGTTGAGGATTGGTTCTGAAAAACTAACATTCGCCATTCTCAAGAGATATCCGGGCAGGTTAAGCGTTAGACGTATACTGAGTGCTCGGTCGTGTGACGCGTCTATTTATAGCTGTCTGGCTTCGTGTCATGTGCGTTGTTTGTCGTAGGTCGGTTCGCTTATATGTTCGTTTTGTTGGTCGTATATGTACCTGGGATATTAGGTTGGTTGGGTGAGGTGTCTGGGATTGTAAGTAGGGAAAGATAGTATGTTCTATGCCACTCCACCTCCACTACCACCACCCTCCGGCCACACCCCTATCCCTTAGTAAAAATGTACTACAAATGCACCCTTTGCCAATTCAACATTCACAAGAGAAGATAGCGACATATGAGAAAATATAATATAAAATCAACAATAATGGTGGGAAGAAGAGGAGTCTAAATACTGAATATTCACCCTACAAGAAGATAAAGTTGGAGCCGCAGACTCTCAAATAATTTCTGTAAAATATGCAATCAACAATCCTCAACAAGGCGAAAGTTTGCAGGAGATCTACGATCACAGAAACACCTCCAAGCAACAGTGAAGCCAGTTCGGCAAAACTTCATCCAAGCTTATGTCAGTTTAAGAACAGAGTGCTCAGCTATAGAATTGTTGGTTCAGGGATTGATGTAGATAGCTTTATTAGTAAATTGAACAGCCATTGAACAGTCCACTTTCCGTCCATTTTGCGTCCACTCCGTCCACTTTCCGTCCACTCCGTCCACTTTCCTTCCACTCCGTCCACTTTCTGTCCACTCCGTCCACTTTCCAGCAAAAGCCGATTACAGCTGATTAAAGATGATTAAAAGCTGATTAAAGCTGCTTAAAAGCTGATTAAAGCTGTTTGAAAACTAATTAAAGCTGTTTAAAGCTGTATAGAAGCTGATTAAAGATGTTGAAAAGCTGATTAAAATCTGATTAAAGTGGACAGAAATTGGACGTAGTGGACGGAAAGTGGACGGAAAGTGGACGGAAAGTGGACGGATTGGACGGAAAGTGGACGGAGTGGACGGAAAGTAGACGGAAAGTGGATGGAAAGTGGTCGGAAAGAGGATGGATAGAATGCGGCTTCTCGTACATCGGCTCTTCAATTTACTAATAAAGCTACATCAATCCCTGAACCATCAATTCTATAGCTGACCACACTGTTCCTAAACTGACATAAGTTTGGATGATGTTCTACCGGACGGGCTTCACTGTTTCTTGGAGGTGTTTCTGTGATCGTAGTTTTCCTGCAAACTTTAGCGTTGTTGGCGATAGTTGATTGCATATTTTACAGAAATTATTTTACTGTCTGCGGCTCCAACTTAATCTTCTTGGAGGTGTAGGATGAATATTCAGTATTTAGACTCCACTTCTTCCCACCATAATTGTTGATTTTATATTATATTTTTTCATATGTCGCTATCTTCTCTTGTGAAGATTGAATTGCAAACGGTGCATTTGTAGTACATTTTTTTATTGTCATCACATAATTCCTTATGGCTACCAAGATTATCCTTGCGAACACTTTTACACATTGATCGCAGGAATACAGTTTTAATTGTTGATGAATTTAGAGCTCAGGCATAAATATCAATCGCGTTCCGAATAGCTATAACGGGAGGTGGAGTGGCCTAGAACATACTATCTTTCCCTACTAATGTATTTTGAGGATTGATATAATGGGGGAGTCGCAAGAAATAATCTCGCAGTGGTCTCGTTTTTCTTTACCTCGTGTTTCTCTAATCTCATGTTTTCCTGGAGTGAATTTAATTTTGTGATGACTGATATTGACTAAATTTTGGAATCGTGTACGTAGGTCAGGCAAGATCTTCTTAAAAAAAGATATACATTAATTTTCTTACGATTGTCCAGATTGTAATAATAATTTTTCCGAAATAGATATTCTAAAAACCTTGCATGATTGCAACAAAGGCCCGAAACTTAATCCTCTGGAGTTATTAGAAAGTTTTAAGTCAAAGTCGTAATCCATCAGTAAATCTTCCAGCAAACCGACTTAATTTTTTTCTAACTCTTTACCCTCGCAATCATCCCCAGAGAAGTCGACAAGAGATTGTGAGTCGACAAGAGAGAGTGACTAGAGACAAGGCACCTCAAAAACTCTTCGTATAAATTCAAATTCATCAATTTTACTTCGTTAAGTATCTAGATTTATATAACTTCCCAAGTTATATAATATCTTTTTTCGTAAGTTATATAATATCTTTTTGTTTCGGTCAACCCTAAGGTCATTAAGTACATCTCTCGACACCGAACTATAACTTAAAAATCATTAAATTAGCAAAAAAGTCCCAAGTTATATAATTTTTTTTTTTCCCAAGTTATATAATATCTATTTTTTCGGTCAACCCTAAGGTCATCTCTCTAAGTACTCTATCTGTCGATACCGAACTATTCACTTCAAAATCATTAAATTGGCAAAACATTTTTACTTTCAAAATTGCATCTCAACTGCTGATAATGTCGAGAATCGGTCAATAATTAATGATTTGAGATATAAATCTCGTTCACCTGAACAAATTTGTCCTGATCCAAACGATTTGAACAACTATTTCGTAAATGTGGCCAAAAATATAACTTCTAATATATCTTCAAGTTGCGACCCTCTCTCCTTCCATCCTGCTTCAAATTGTAATTCCAACAGCTTTTTTTAAGTCCCTTCGATAACCTGGAACTGTTACAAGCCATTACAGCTATAAAAAGCAAGTCTTCCTGCAGCACTGATGGTTTACCGATTAAAGTATTTCCAAACCTCGCTCTTGGAGCAATGAACGCTCTATGAACGTCGATTGCCCACGTAAATTCATCTCTGTAGCTCGTTGCACCATTAACCCCTACTGACACATCGTCAAGGTGTTCGGGCAGGCCACTGGTTAGCAGCTCTTTGAAATGGGTTCTCCATAGGCCAATTGGTTTCTCACAATACCCTTGTTTCCTTATCGCCTTACTACCTGCTCTATCCAAGAGCATAGAGAGGCTGGTCAAGGTACGCTTAATGGTACGCTAAACATAGCATCAGTTCGGGTTCTTATCTAGTAAAGGTTCGAGTGATGCCATATTCTTTGTTGTTAGTGATATCTACCACAATCTTAACAACAAGCTTTTCACATCAACAGTTTTTTGGGACATTGCCAAAGCCTTCGATTGTGTGAACCATGAGATTTTACTGAAAAAAAATGCTTTTATGGAATTCGGGCTACTCCTCAGGAATGGTTCAAATCCTATCTTGGCAATAGAAGGCAATTCGTCAGGGTAAATGACTATTCTTCCTCTTGCATAGCTGTGGATGTTGGTGTCGCACATGGTTCCGTTCTAGGTCCTTCCACCAGCTAGGTCCTTCCATTCTAATGTTCTTCCTAGTATTCATCAACGATATCACTAATCTAAATATCTGCGGTAAAATTTGTCTCTTCGCCGATGATACTAGTATCACATGGTCCAAACCTAACCTGCCGCTTCTACACTTTATTATATCTAATGACCTTGCGGGAATTAAATTATGGTACGATTCAAACTGTCCAGAATTAAGTACCAAGAAAACTGTAGTTCTATCATATATAGATACAGTCTCGCCTCTTACACTCGACAACAACGTCATTAGTTCTGTTGACTCTGTAAGATTTCTGGGCCTCAAGATCGATAAATCCCTCAAATGGTCGCATATAGAACTCTAAGAAGCTGTCTTCTCCTTGCTTTGCAATTAGGTATATTTCTAAGGAGCTATATCTTCAAATATCCAGCACTTCTTATTTCGCTCTTTTCGAATCTCATTTTCGATATGGCTTATCGTTCTGGGGACATTATAACCTTCTCCAACTTGAATCTATCTTCAAGTTACAAATGAGAGCAATTCGCTATATGTTTGCATTGAGTAGTAGAACACATTGTCTACCTTACTTTAAAAATTACAAACTTTTAAACCTCCCCTTGTTATTTGTCCTGGAATCCGTCGGCTTAATTCATTAACACATGCTTTACCGGAGAGACCACAACACAAACACAGTTCTAGGAACTTGGATCAGGATATTTATCTACCCTTACCGAGATCAGAACTGATAAAAACTCCATCTTCTAAAATGCAAACAAAGTTCAATCTACCTATCCACTTGAAATCTATCGCCAATAACTCCATATTTCGTTCGAACGACCCTACTACACTACGGCAGAATTCTTCGATGATCGCTAGTTTCCGTATCTGTCCGTTTTGTTTCTGTCTGTTTTGAACCGCACACAGACGTATTATGCCGGGTTTACGATGAGCTTTACGTGACGCGACGAGACGTGATTTAAACCTAAAACACGTTGTTTTGTATGCGGCTGATTATGACAAGTTGCCTCAAGTCGGGCTGGGATGTTCACGTGATTCTTTCGGCCAATCAACGCTCTCGTTTCTTGCGCGCATTCACTCGAATGCACTAGAAAGAGTGGCATTTGCCATTGTGTTGTTACATTCATTGTGTTTAAAGTTTGAAAAGTTTAGAGTTTATAATAAATAACATGAAATAAATAATAACATGAAATAAATAACATGAAATAAACAACATGAATAATGAAATATTGATAATTCCTCACAACAGAATTCAGTTTTAAGTACCAACACTGCCAAATGTCACTTTTCATACACGCTGTTTTGCGACACGTAATGGATATCGTAATTTCACAAACATATCTTAACGTGAAGATCACATCATATCGCGTCGCGTTACATTAAGTTCATCGTAAACCCGCCATTGGTCTCAGCAAGTTTTTTTTACGATTACGTATTTATTTTTGTTATGATTTGTTTTAGTTGCAATCGATTTATTTTTGCCTGTGCTTTGTCCACATAAATTATGTCTTTCTTATTGACAATAAAGCTTATTATTATTTTACAAAATTTGTGGTAAAACAAAAAATTTACAAAATTTTCCCCCTAATTTATGATTTTCCTCCCTAATTTGTGAATTTTCCCCCTAATAAGTGATTTTTTCAACTCGAAGCAAATTAATTAAAATTAATTTCTAATTTAAATTTTGAATAGTTCGAAAATGTATTAAAAAATGTATAATTTTCTTGTTGAATCTCCTTTTTGTGAGCGAATATTTCCAGGTTTGTGTCTTGTATTCTGCGATTATTTATTTATTTATTTAATTACGTGCGTCTGCGTGTGTATTCTGTGCATAAGATTTTCAAATTTTGAAACAAACCGAAAGCCGAATATAGGGTTGAAACTAAACTAATTATAGATATAATCATACCAACTTATTAAAGCGGAACGCAGCTTGAATACATACAAATATTCAAGCTTTCCGAAGCTCTATAATAATATTAAGTGTTCTTAAGACTACACAACAAATCTCGTGTTGAAACACAACAGATATTTGCGTTTTTCACTAGGACTCCGTTCTAGTTCTTTCGTGACACTTAAAAGAAAGTAGATAAATAACATTGTTTATTATCTAGTCTCATCATCAGTTTCATTGTTTATTAACAATGTTATTTATCTAGTTTCTCTTTTAACCTCACGAAAGTGAACGGAGTCCTAGTGAATAACGAGCAAACGTTTTCACAGCAAACGAATGTTAGTAAACGTATCGGAAACTCTGCTGAACTGTTAACTGCTGAAATCCTGCAACTGCCAAGGAAGCAGATCGCAATTGTGGTAGGCCCACTTACATGACACTGCCCTCTAAGAGAACACCTGCATAAAATGGGTATCTTGAAGGATGAACCTTTATGCAGGTTATGCTATGAGGAGGACGAAACCGCCGCCCATATAATCTTCCACTGTGAAGCAATTGCACGTAGGAGACACAAGCTTGATATTACAGCTGAGAGAGTCCCCGTGAAAAACATGGCACATAAAATCCTGGACCTAATAGAGGGACGGGTTCCTTTTGCATGAACGAAACAATGTGGCAAAATACAATAGGCCAATGGGTCGCAGTGTTTTAAGGGCTAACCTCCCTGGACCCACATTGGTTAGAGGAAAAAAAGTGAATAACGCTGTTGTATCTGTTCAAGTGTATCTGTTGTGTTTCAACACGAGATTTGTTTTGTAGTATTAAAAAAGACTTAATATTATTATAGAGCTTCGGAAAGGTTGAATATATTTATATATTCAAGCTGTGTTCCGCTTTAATAAGTTGGTAAAACCGAAAGCAATTTGTGAAAAAGTTTGTTTAAGAATTTTGCACCTTCGTGTTGGTTTAGCAAATGCACTATTTATTTATATTTAATCCTCCCGGTTCCAAATTTACACTGAAAATAAAACTATCCGACAAACGTATTAACAATCGCTACACAATTCCATCTTAAGCTTAACAAAATTCACGCGTTAAAATTTCCCTCTCGTCTCATATTCCCGGCTTGGCGAATTTATTAACGTATCTCCTTTTCCTGAAAATTAGTGTCATCGTAGTTGGGGGCATAACGAGCGGATAAAAAAAATAAGTGTGAAGCAGGCAAAACGTGCCCACGTTTAATTGAATATTCACTCGAAACCGCGGATAAAGCTCCAGTTACGCCCGCACAAAAAGAATAAACCCCGAGAATGTTGTTCACTGCGAATAACTTGGAATTTATTTTAATTGGAGCTAATAACAGGAATGGACTTAGTGTATCAGATATCAAGTTTGAAATCAAGTATCCGATAGCAGAGCGGTTGTTAAAACCCGACCAGAAAAATTAACAGGAGGTTTATACAAGGGTTAATGTCAAGACCAGTCACGTGTGAAACTGACCAGTGAGGGTAAATTCAAACAGATATAGAACATCTTTGTCTAAAGCGATTATATAATTATATATTTATGCAAGTTTACCAATTATATAATACATGCACTATTTTATAATTGGTGGTCCGGAAAATTGTTTTTGTTTTAATTTGGTCAATTACGGACCGCAAAGAATTTTTTTATTTTTCTTTTTTTCTCCTCCAAGTACCTCTTCATACGTTCGCTTCTTTTCTTTTTCTCTTCATCGGAAATGATCCGTTTAGGCCTCCTCATTGTTGGTTTCTCTCGAAATGCTTTTATACTGGCTACTCTCCTTCTAAACTCCCTTCTATTGTGGGCCATCCGTAGTGTTATTCCAACTTCTACCGCATCCATTTTCACCTCATCTATCCATTTAGATGTGGCCTTTAACCCCATGTTGTAATTGAAGATCATTTCGGTCAGTCTGCATTCATCCATTCTTAGTAGGCTTCCGTAGAACTTCAACCTCCGTTTCCTCATTGTGTCCGTGATCTTCTCAGTATAATGTATTGTTTGAGTTCTTCGTTTTTCCTCATCCTCCAAGTTCCATCAGTAGTTTTCTGTGGTCCAAGTATTTTCTGCAGAATCCTCCGTTCTTTCTTTTCGAGTTCTTGATACTCCCCCTTTTTATTTAAAAGAAGACACTCCGAGGCATACAATCCTTCAGATTGTACTACCCATGTATTGTGTCTGATTTTGGCCTTGTAGGATAATGTCAATTTGTTGTTCTGCCTTAGCTTGTAGCCCAGGTCTAGTTTTCTGGCTCTTCCTTTATTTGCCTTATCTAGTTCGTTGGGTTGGATTCATTCCCCTAGGTATTAAAACTTCTCTGTTTTATCTTCCCATGATTTACCTCCATCTACCTGTTACTTTGGTGCTTGTACTCCATACATTCTGTTTTTTCATAGGAAATTTGAAGACCCGTTTTTGCTGCGATGTCATTAAGATCTTCTTCTTTTTCTTTAATCCATAGCCGGCGCATGGAGCGGTGGAGTCATCTCGTAGCTAGTACGCTGCTGTTGGTGCCGCTAGATTCCGTGCTCCATTCACTATACGCTTCCATGCTAATCGATCAGTTGCAACGGTTCTTGCCTCAGCTGTTGTTATTCGCTGGTTTTTTAAATCGTTTTCTACGTGTTTCAACCATATGGTCTTCGGTGCTTGTTTTTGTGTTCTCCAATCAAGAGGTCGTTTTTTCCATAGGAGTTTGTGCGGTACTCGATTGTCGCCCATCCTACAGATGTGGCCGAACCATCGTAATCGGCGTTTTTGAATTTCCTCAACAATCGGTGTCTATTGGTCGCACCTTTCTCTGATTGTCTCATTTCGGAGGTGGTTGAGGAGTGAGACGCAGAGAATCTGTCTCAGGCATCGCATTTGGAAGGCCTCGAGCTTGTTAAGGTCTGGTTTGAGTAATGTCCATGTTTCCGATCCATAAAGAAGAATTGGGAGGATCAGCGTCCGGTATAGGCGTATTTTGGTTTTGATGGTAATATTCGTCCGCTTCCATATGCACCACTTGAGTGAAGCAAACGTTGCTGTTGCCTGGCCTATCCGGCTGTGAACTTCGGCTGTCGAAGCTACTTTCTTCTCCACAAACAGTGATCCCAAATATTTGAACTGTGGTACCTGCTCGATTGTGGTTCCATCGAGGTAAACTCTGGCTTCAGATCCATCCGTTGTAAGCACTTTGGTCTTATCCGCATTGATTCTCAGTCCGTATGACTGGGCAATGCGGGAAATGTCATACAAGGTGTCTGTTGCTTCGGCATCTGTGTTGGCGAAAACCGCACTGTCATCGGCGAACATCAGATCGGTTAGGAAGTTTTTGTCATCATATCGAACTCCGCGTCGCCCATCAAACGCTTTTCGCATAATCGTGTCGATCACAATGTTAAAAAGGAGCGGCGAGGCCACGTCTCCTTGCCGGACTCCGGTTCGAATCGGGAATTCCTCAGACATGTCGTTTCGGATACGAACATTGCTGGTTGAGCCGTCGTACGATGCTTGAAGAAGTTGAATGATTTTCAGTGGCACGTGTTCGATCTTCAGGGCTTCCCACAAGCTTGTCCAATCGATGCAATCAAAAGCAGATTTGAAATCGATGAAGACGATGACAGTTCGTTTGCCACATCGAATTCTTTCTTCCATTAGCTGACGGAGAGCAAATATCTGATCGATGCATCCTCGATGTGGTCGAAATCCAGCTTGTTCTTCCCGGCTTGTTTGCTCTCGATGTTTCTGTAGTCTTGATTGTATGATTTTCATAAATACTTTGCCGACGATCGAGAGGAGGCTAATACCACGGTAATTCTTGCATTCCCGACTGTCGCCTTTCTTCAAAATAGGCACAACAATCGCTTTCTTCCACACGGATGGAACACAATCTGAATGCCATATATGCACTGTGAGAACGTGAAGTTGATGTAATAAGACGTCTCCCCCGGCTTTGATCATTTCGGCAGTTACTTGATCTCCTCCCGGCGCTTTACCATTTTTCAGGAATTTTATTGCCGTCTTCACCTCATTGATTGTTGGTTCAGTATCGGGAAACTGATTTATCGGCTGCTCAATAATCGGCAGTTCGGGTGCTGGACCTACTGGCGGATTGTGGTTGTACAGCTGATGAAAGAATTCTCTCCACCGCTGTAGACGTTCCTGAGGAGAGGTCACGAAAGTTCCATCCAATTTTTTGATATTGTCATTTGTTGATGTTGTTTTGCCACTTAACCGTCGGATTGTCTGGTACAGCGTCCGGTACACATGCCTTGACGCTGCTTCTTCCATGTCAGCCGCGATGTTATTCCAGTAAGCTTCCCGTTCCAATTTCATTTTCTGTCGAACTTCTTTGTTCAATCGTCGGTATTGTTTGAAATCGACGTGTTTCATTTGCTTCCGCTGGTCGACTAGATTGAGACAGTCGTCCGAGATTCATTGCTGCGTCCGTCGACGGATGGGCGGACACAGCTCCGTTGCACACCCCACAATAGACTCAGAAAGTTGTTTTTCTTCTATGTTGATATCGACTGGTATCGTGAGTGCTGCAAATTTGTTGGATAATGCGATTTGAAATTTTCGGCTGGTTTCAGGGTCTCGCAGACAGGCCCAGTTCCTCTTGGCTGATGGTGGTGCCTTTTTCTTTGCTCTATGTAATTTCAATTGTAGTTTCACTCGGACAAGATAATGGTCTGATCCACAGTCAGGTCCACGCATCGCACGTACATCTTTGAGCGTCGATCGGAATCTGGTGTTGACCAAATTGTAGTCCAACATCGCCGAATCGTTACCGGATGGATTTCGCCACGTGAGTTGATGTTTGAAGGGGTGACGAAAGATGCTGTTGCCGATGATCAAGTTGTTTGACGCTGCAAATGATAAGAGGCGTAATCCGTTGTCATTTATTTCCCCGTATCCGAATTTTCCCATCGTTTCTTCCCAACCGGTTCGATCTGCACCCGTATGTGCATTAAAGTCGCCCATAAGTACGATTAATTCGGTTTGGGGTATTGTATCCAGTGTGTGTTGAAACTGGGCATAAAATGCATCCTTTTTTGTGTCCGGGCTGGTCTCAGTTGGGGCGTAGACGGATACGATATGGGTCTTAATCGTTCCATCAATAGTGATAACCGCCAGACGCTCGGATATCGGTTGGAATGCGATAACACTGGCAGAGGCCCGTCGATCAACCATAAAGCCAACGCCCGCTTCTCGTTTGTCGCCACCAGAATAGAATAGCGTCATCGTCTCGTCGATTGATGGTGGGTCAACCTTCATTGTCCCAGATGCTGTGAGCCGCAGTTCTGATAATGCACACATCGGTATTTTGCATTTCAATAATTCCTTGGCGATAATTTCCTTTTGACCAACGTGATGTCCCGTTCGCACATTCAACGCGTATTTCTGATTTCGGTGTGATTAACCTGAGTCTTTGGCCAGTAGTCCACTTCTCACCAGCATCCCTGGTTCCCAAAGCTGGCGCATCGGCTGCCCCGGATGCGGTAGCATTAATTCGTAAGTGGTTAAGTCGTGTATCCATGCGGTTTCTTGCCTAGTTTCTTCGGTTTCCCGATTCTGGTCGGTGCGGCAGGCCGACCACCCTCCTCCTTTCACACCCTGGGCTTGGGACCAGACGACGGCGGAGACGACGGTGTATTAGGTCGAAAAAGGAGGGAGAGCAAAAAATACGTTTATTAATTAATTATTTCATACGTTTATTAAATATGTCATTAAGATACTCAAGCGCCTTTCGAGCGTCTTCTCGGTTATTGGCTAAGATAGCAAGGTTATCGGCAAAACCTAAACACATTTAATTTCCAGGTTTTTCCTTTCCCTCCCAAGGCGTTTTCCTCTTATCCTTTCCAAATTCAGTGCCTCTGCCCAGGATTTAATTATTTTTTCCATTACGATGTTGAAGAGCATTGGGGATAATCAATCTCCCTGTCTAAGTCCTGTCTTAATTTCAAACGGATCAGAAATTTCAGCGATGAACTTGATTTTCGAGATGGTATTCGTCAGTGTTTGACGATTTCTCTCTTTTTTTGTGAATTCCAAATTCTTTCAAGGTACGAAATAATGATTGTCTGTCAATTAAGTCGAATTCCTTTCTAAAGTTGACAAAGATGACCACAGTGTTCTGGCTCCTTAGCACTTGTTCGCAGAATGCTTTTTAGAATAAATATCTGTTCGGCGCATGATCTTCCTTTTCGGAAACCAGCTTGGTATTCTCCAATGAGGTGATAAGCCTGTTCTTCCAATCTGCTCAACAGAAATTTAGAAAGTATCTTATAAGCGATTGGAAGTAAAGAGATCCCCCTGTAATTATTTGGGTCCGATCGATTAACTTTCTTATGAAGTGAATGTACTAACGCACATTTCCAGTCATTAGTGATGAATTCATTTTGAAGCGATTTCTGCTCCGATCTTCCAAATTTCTGCCATAATGCCATCTTCCAAGGTGCTTTGTTATCCTTGAGCTCTTTGATTATCAATTTTATTTCATCTAAACTTGGTGGTGAAAAATACTTAAACCTGTGTATAAAAATTGTTTTTAGTAAAGAATGATATTTTATCTTGATATTTCAATTTTTGTGATTTTCAAATATTATAATATCACTATCGGAACCAACGCGAACATAAGGTTTTACACAGAAACCGAAGCATCATTTCCCATTGAGCTCGTGTTTTTTTACGCGTTTCTTGTTTAGCGCGACATGGAATAAACCGACAGTCGCGTAAAAAAAGGATCAGTTGCAGCGACCAGAAACAAGCAATTTAACAACATGTTTCATAACAAAAAGTTTGAGCTGTGTTTAATTATGTTGCACTACGTTGAATTATGCTGATGTAGCAATAATTGCTGGAACTAAACTAAGTAAATAGGTTTATCTGGAACTGGTGAACGTTGGGGATGAAACATTTTTTTTATTACTTAGTCCGTAGTTTTATAACGATTCAAACGCCCGTACAGCGCTCTCGTTTCGAATGTCAAAGAGACACTCGTATTATTAAAATCTCGGTTTGTATCAACGAATTTCTATTAATTAATTCCGGTCGCAAATCGTGCGAGCAAACGAAAGAGATTTACTTATTTTTAGATAATTTCTAAACAAAATTGCAATTACAAAACGGCGTTAATTACTCACATCTATTTCGATAGTTTGTTTATCCATAAGTTTTAGAAAATTGATTCCTAGCGGGTTTTCCAGAATCTAGATTCTACGTGTATAAATAGACTACGTGGTCCGAATTAAACTTAACTTTGTATGCAAATTTGATAAAATTTCATTAGAGCTTCGCTATGGACTCTCTAACGAGAATCATTCTCCCTATATTGTACGAGTTTTTAGATGGATGTGCGGAGGCGGGTTTAAAATAGTTCGGAAATTAATAATTCCTGTTTAGCTGGAGATCGATTGACGTGCCGCAAATAATTTCGACGTTATGTTTGCCATATCGCGTACACATTATGGAATTAATTTCTCATTGATATACGTTTGAATTACGGTTAAATTTTTTAAAACCAATAAAATTTATATATTTATATTCGGTTGGCAAGAAAGTAATTCCGGTTTCGTAGTATGTTAAAAACACACTTTAATAAAATTTGTTTTATTTGCAAATGGACCAATTAGGATCACGCTACAATTTCACTATTTTAGTTGTAATTTCCTCTGCCTCCAGTATTCCTTCATACGATCGCTGTGCTGCTGCGGTTGTTCACCCGTCCAAGCTCTTCCGGTCTTTGTAGCACGTACCCTTCCAAATTGTGAATACGTATACCTACTGTTTCGAGACGTATCCCTTTCCCAACATTTGGGCCGCTACAGCCGAATACACCGCTCCAGTATGGTGTGGATCTACTCACGCAAAGCAAATCCACGTCCCTTTGAATTAAGCAGTCCGCATAATAACAAGTTGCCTGAATCTTACGCCACTTCATTAGGTATACACTCTCGCTGGGATAGCACCGCCTCACATCAGGCGAGAGGTAGCAGCTGAGACAGAAAGAGGGCGACAAGAGACCGATCCAAGGCACCCACTCTATGGCCACCAACCAGCTAGACCCAGACTTCGATCCCGCCCCAGCTTTTTGGCCAGAACAGAACCTTTGCAAGTCTCTCAAGAAGCCAGAAGGCTCCAGAAAAGGCGTGCTGAGGCCGAAGACCCAATCACCCAACAAAAAGAGGAGCTGGCACCGGGACATTTCCTCCCATACCCAATCTGGAGAACGCTCAACAGACTTCGCACAGGAGTCTCGAGGTGCAGAGAAAACCTGCAAAATGGGGAATGCTACCAGAGGACGAAAACCCTCAATGTTCCTGCGGACACCTGCTGACCTGCACCGAGATGGGACAGAGCTGCACAGCCTGACCTAATTTTAGCAAATGACAAGGCCATCAGAGCCGCAAGCTTTTGGAAGGACATAGTGTGATCCGGACACGAATAGTAGTAGTATTTGGGCCTCTGGGATGTTAGATCTTTCAAGGTCTTTCCGAGTTTCTTCAATCCGTGATGTAGTTGTTACAGAAGTAGTCGAAAAACTGCTTGGTTAATCTGGATTGGACTAATCTGTACATGTATTCAAGAAATATTAGCCTCCGTTTCCTCATGGTCGCAGAGATTTTTTGTACATTCTGGTAGACTTAGGCGTTGCTCCAAAGTTCCCATCCGGTTTTCGTCTGGATTGGGCCCGTGATTTTAGGGTAGATTCTCCATTCCAGAACCTCAAACTTGTCGAGCCTATAGTTCATTGAAAGGCATTCACAGGCGTACAGGCATTCTGTTTTGACTACAGTGTCGTAGTGCTTTATTTTGGCGATCCAGGATATTAAATTCTTGTTATGTAAGGCAAGCGTATGGGACGCGCTCTAGATTTTTGCGATCCTATCGCTTACCGCAGCTTTCTCTAGACCATTGTCCTGAATCGTTTCACCGAAATATTTAAATTTCTTTACTTTCTGAATCAGCCCTATCTAAATCTTGGTCCTTGTGCGTCATTTGTCATGAATTTTGTTTTCTCTATCGAGATCCTGAGTCCTACTAGCGATCTTTCCTAAGAGGTTAATCTGAGTGATCGATTCCCTTGGGTTTTCCGAGAGTATCGCAGTCATCTGCAACGTCCAAACAGTTGATTTTAATTCCTCTTTAATCCATTATATATTTTCCATTTAGTTTGAGGAATTTTGCCATTCTTTCATAGAACTTCTGATCCAAATACGATTTTAGATTATCGTCATTTGTTTTGTTTTTACCACTCAAAGAGTTCTGCAAACTTTTATTTTAGGTTATCGTCATATGTGAATCGCTTACCATTCAAAGAGTTCTGCAAACTTCGAAATAAATGGTAATCAGATGAAGCTAGGTCAGGGCTGTATGGGGATGCGACATCACTTCGCAACCAAGCTCCAGTAATTTAATGCGAGTTGCCAAAGATGTGCGAGACCTTTTTAGCCTTTTCTTTAGGATTTGCCAATAGACCTTTTCATAGTTTAATTTTTTTTATGCGCATGCGTCAATTTCTGCCATGTTTTTTTTTCTATGTTTTTTGGGCACTTTTTTGACATATAATCGGACGCGCATGCGCTTAACTAACCGTAAAAAGGTCTATTCTTGCCGTTTTTCTTTGATTGCTTCATCCAGTTTCATCATTTGCTGATATTAAACATCTGAGTTGATTGTCCTTGGTTCCTTGGTAGAAGCTCAAAATACACAACACCTTTATAATCCCACCAAAACGACAGCATGATATGCTTTTTGATGCAATTCAGCTTTCAATTTCATTTGTGCTGATTCATCATGCTTGGACTTGATCGTTTTCACATGATGTTGCTGTAGGTGACCCATTTTTCCGCACCAGTGATGAGTCTTTTCAAGAAAGGATCGTGTTTATTGCGCTTAAGATTACGCATAACGTAAATATTGATTCGTTGTGTTAAGTTTATGCGGAACCCAAATATCGAGCTTCTTAATGAGTCCAAGACGTTTTAAGTTTTTTTCAATGGTTGACTACTATACATTTAACCTCTCTGCAATCTCTTGAATAGTTATATGACGATCCTCATTAATGACATTGATTTGGTCATCATGGACTTTAGGTGGTCGACCAGAACGTTGGTCATCCTTGAGTGAAAAATCTCCAGAACGGAATTTTTTAAACCAAATCTGACACGTGAGTTTTGTTATGCATTCAACACCATAAGCTTCACATATCTCTTTGTGAGCTACTGCAGATTTCTATCCTTTACGAAAATAAAAAAGTAAAATGCCGAAAATGTTCATTCTTGTTCTTCATAATGTTCGTTCTTGCACTCCATTTTAAAAGTGACCCTCAACTAAAAGCTACACACAAAATCACCTACCTAAAGTGTTTCTGTTCTTTAACGTGTTAGTGTTTCTAAATTAACACTATACAGGTCGCGCGACGACAAAGGTGGAAAATTTGCAAATTTGTACGTTTTCTGGTTCAAATGGCATTTTCTGGCACTATATTCTATCTTCTTTTTCTTCTTCTTCTTCGGCCTTTAAACGTCCACTGCTGACCATAGGCCTCCTCCATATTTTTCCAGAATGATCTGTTTTGAGCGGTGTGCATCCAGTTCTTCCCGGCTAGCAGCTGTAGGTCATCCCGCCATCTCGCCTGGGGTCTACCAACACTTTTTTTTGTCACTCTGGGTCTCCACTGTATTATTTTCTTCGTCCATATTATATTCTATAGATTTGGAAAATTCTATAGTTCTGCAAGGCTTGGTACAAAATGCTCTCTTCTTTTTCAAAAAATCAAGAAAAAAATAAGAAGTTTCCAATGTGGGTAATTTCAAATGTAGTACAAAATCCAAAAATCCAAATCCAAAAGTATCATTTTTTTTCGAAATTATGGTGAAACTTCAAATATTTAACCAACAACTTCTTCAATTTCTCAAGGTTTGGTCCATAATCCGTATAACGGTATTTCTAAAAATTTAGTAAAAATTCCACTTCTCGTTCTCTGGTCCAAAATCAAGATAAAATTTAAATTCCAATGACGCCTTCTGTTCTTCATGGTCTGATCCAAAATGCAGGTAAAGATGTTTCCGAAAATCGAGGAAAATTTTCAAACTTCTTCAGTTCCCCATGACTTTGTCCAAAGCCCAAGTATGCTCGGTTCTTTTATCCAGAAAAAAACAAAAGCTTGCCTGAAACTAAACAGAAACAAGCTTACAATTCTGACAGGAGTCCTTACGGGACACTGCAGACTTACAAAACACCTAAAGACCATAGGCCCAGAGTAAGATGACAGATGCAGATTCTGTGGTTCAGCAGAGGAAACCCCCATACATCTGATCAAAGACTGCGGAGCACTGCTCCACAAGAGACAAATGTACCTTGGGGCCCACTGCTTGGACGCAGAGGAGTTGCAGTCCTTGAACCCACCCAGATCCTGAAATTCCTAAAGGAATCAGGACTTAAGGAGGCGCTCTACATGGGTAAGTATGCCAACGTGTAGAGGAAGAAAGTGGGGTACAATCGATCTATGAAGGTCGTAGTAGAAGTCGTCGCCACCAAATCTACAATCAAGCCCCAGTAACAATTTCTCAAAAAAATGAGGATAATTATTTTCAAAAAAACCAAAGATTTTTTCAAAAGAAAAATTTCTCAATCAAACCGCTAATTCCGCTATTCCAATTACGTTCCATCAAAAGATTCGCGGACAATACGGCGGACTACCAAAAGATCTTCAGTCGGCTTTCTTCGGTAAAGATTTAAAATAAAAAATAACGTACAGTTAAGTCAATGGCTCCTAAACCTTGATTATAAATTGCCGTACTTCTACAACGTCATCCTCCAGATTTCAAATAAAGAAAACGTATTAGTACGTCAACGCACTGTAATGTGTTAATATCACTTCCAGAATTCATCCGAAAAAAAAATAATGCTCTATATTTGTGACAACCGAAATTACTTTCTTGCCAATTCAATAGTTATTATTACATGTTTTGTTAGTTTCGATCGTTTAAGAAATGAATAAAATATGGAAATGTAGAGAAAAGTTTCGCGTCTAATAAAATTATTGTGATTTAAAGCAGGGGTGGTTAACTTATTTTTTAAGACATTCAAAAAATGTGCAAAAAATATTATTAATAGAATATTCGTTTTAAATCGCTCGTGCGTGGTTTGCTAGTCCTCCATCGGGCGCCTCCCCAGGTGGCGGATAGGGGAATGGCTCCCAGGTATTGAGTTCTTCTTCTTCTTATTATTAGCCTTCATACTTCCATTGTTGGATATAGGCCTCTTTCAATTTTTTCCATGCTTCTTTGTCATTTGCTATTCTCATCCACTGTTTTCCTGCTTTCGTCTTTAAGTCATCTATCCATCTTGTTTGGGGTCTTCCCATGCTCCTTTTTGTTTCCCGGGGTCTCCAGAAGGTAATCTTGTGGCTCCATTCTTCTGTATTCTTTCTGGACACGTGTCCTGCCCATTGCCATTTGAAATCCGCTGTTCTCTTCATGACATCTATTATTTTTGTTTTTGTCCTGATATCTGTGTTGCGCATTTTGTCTCTTAGAGTGATTCCCAGCATCGCCGTACGCTCCAGGTATGTACACTCCAGGTAGGAGTGTACCGGTTAAATCAAATACCCGGGGCGGACCAAAACTAGCACGACGTGAGGAAGCAGCTGCGCCATTGGCGAGATGAGGCTACAGAAGAAAACCTTCCTACATAGGCTTTTCATCATAAACTCACAAGCGAATATCAACATAATCCATATAACCGGTTATGACACTGTGATAGGGAAAGCAACGGGAAACTGCCCCATAAAACTCCCAAGAATAGTCAAAATTGAAAGAATGGACGTTAATAGAAAAAAACGTTCTGATCATAGACTAGGAAACCAAGATCCGGTAGTAGAAGAAAGCAGGGCTACCCAGGTCGTTATCCAGTGAAACCACGGCAAGACAAATGAAACAACACAAATGGATCGAAAAATTATTAAAATAGGTACAGTATAATCTTGATAATCCAACACGTATGGAACCAGACATTCGCCGGATTATCAAAAAAAAACGGATTATCAAGATTAAAAATATCAATTTTCCATATTTTATATACAATTGTATTTTACAAAGAATATACTATGTAACTATATAGGTAAACGTGTACATACAAAGAAATAAGTACAAACTTAGAGCAGATAGTAAGACAATTATAGAGTGGAGTTAGTTTGGTCAGAATCGTCAATCAAGTTTTTAATCAAGAACATTGGATGGTTTTGTTGTTGAGTTTATTTCTTCTGTGCGCTAGATTTATATCCGGCGCGGGGCAGCATAAAGAAAAGGCACGTGTTTCCCAGAGCGTCGGATTACGGAATGTGTTCGATTAACCAACCGCCGGATTATCAAGATTATACTGTACCTAGAATGCGAGGATCTTCGCACAGGCAGGAAAGATACAAAACGCTACGAAAAAAAATGGAGAGAATATGGAGAGATATTATGGGATAATTAGCGATATGCGATATCCCAGTACAAGGTATTGAACAATCAAAGGCCACAAAGTTACAAAGTCAATTCTACTGCGGAAATACCGACAACCAACATATACTTGGAGTTGGGATTATAGTCTCCAACAAACTCCAACCATATGTCACAAATTTCACACCGATATCAGAAAGATTAAAGGTAACAAATAAACTGCACACAAATAAAACTAAACATAAAAAGTCATACAAATATATGCCCCTACCGCTGATAAGGCAGACGAAGAAATAGAACAATTCTACGAGTCAGTAACCGATACTCTCAAACAACTCAGTAAGCAAGACTGATTGTCACTCATCCTAGGAGAAACGCCAAGGTCGGGAACGAAAAAAATGGGGACTCTGTTCGGGACTACGGATTAGGTACAAGAAAGAGCGAGAAGATAAAAGACAAAAAACTTAGCGGAAGAGTAGGAATACGTAATACTACACACATTCATACACTAAATACATTCTAGAAATTGCAGATGCAATTCACTCTATACATGGAGATCACCACAAGATCGACCAGACAACATAATGAAGAATCAAATAGACTACATACTAGTGAACCCGAGATTTCGAAATAGCTGCATCAGTCAAGACCTACCCACGGGCAGATATATCATCAGACCACAGTCCGGTAGTAGGAACGTTTAGAATAAAAATGAAAAAAAAGTAAAAGTTATGAGGAAAACAATTAAAAAAATGGAATATGAGGAAACTGAAAGATCAAGAGTTAAAGGAAACAAGACAAAACTAATAAATCAAAAATGTAAAACTTTCGAACAATTGGGCGACTTAGAAGGAAACCTAGATATACTAACTAGAACTTTCAAAAAAATTGGAGACGAGCACCTAACTGAGAAAAAAAAGCAAAAGGGAAGAACTGGATGACCGATATTATATTAGGACTCATGGAAGAAAGAAGGAAGGCAAAGAACAACGAGAGAAATTATAATATATTGCAAAGACAAAGAGACAGGAAAAAAGAAAACTGGATCAAAGAGAAATGTAAAGAAATAGATGTTTTAGAATAGAAATACGACACACTTAACATGCGCAGAAAAATTAGAGAGACAGCGGGGATCTACAAACCAAACACAGTAGGAACATTACACAATACGGATGGCAAGATAATTATTGATAAATCTAAAATAATGGATACCTGGAAGAAATACATCAGCTAACTCTTTGAAGACGACCGGACAGAACAACCCTTTGATGCTACTAATCTAGAAGGCATGACAATAACAACAGAGGAAGTCACAAAAGCAATAAGACAACTAAAAGATGGTAAAGCTCCTGGACCAACACAACATATATAGCAAATTTTTTTGAACTACTTGATACAGAAAGCATTCGATGGCTAACAACACAGCTTAAAAAGGTGTATACTAAAGCAGAAATACCAAAACCATGGCTGACATCAACATTCATTACTCTCACAAAGGAACAGAACGCTAAATACTGCAGCGACTATCACAAGTTTAATGAGCCATCTGCTAAAATGCCGCGTGATGACAAAGGTGAAAAATCCGCAAATTTACAAGTTTTTTGATTCAAAATACTATATTCTATATATTCGGAAAATTCTATAGTTCTGCAAGAGTGTACAAAATGCTTGGCTCTAGTTTTTCAAAAAAACAAAAAGAATTTAAGAATTTTCAAATGTGGACAATTTCAAATATGGTCCAAAATCCAAGTATAATTTTTTTTTAAATCACGGGGAAACTTTAAATTTTCCTACAACTTCTTCAGTTTCTCAAGGTTTGGTCCATAATCCATGTAACGGTATTTCTAAAACTTTAATAAAAACTCCACTTCTCGTTCTCTGGTCCAAAATCAAGATAAAATTTAAATTCCAATGACGTTCCTAGTGGTCTGATCCAAAATGTAGGTAAAAATGTTTCCGAAAATCGGAGAAAATTTTTGATCTTCTTCAGTTCCCCGTGGTTTTGTTCAAAGCCCCAGTGATAGTTTCTCGAAAAATCGAGGATGAACTCGATATTTAAAAAAAAAACCAAAGATGATGTTCAAATGAAAAATTTCTAAAAACCGCTGGAAATCAAGCCGGTATTCCAATTACGTTCCATCAAAAGATTCGCGGACGATACGGAAGACTGCCAGAAGTTCTTCAGTCGGCCTTCTTCGGGAAATATTTAAAATAAAAATCAACGTATAGTTACGTCAATGGCTCCTATACCTTGATTTATAAATGACGTACTTGTACAACGTCAGCTTCCAGATTTCAAGTAAAGAAAACGTATTAGTACGTCAACGGACTGTAATGTGTTAACATCACTTCCAGAATTCATTCGAAAAAAAAAATGCTCTCTATGTGTGACAACCGAAATTTATATAACTTGCCTAATAACTCAATAGTTATTATTACATGTTTTGCTTGTTCCGGTCGTTTAAGAAATGATTGAAATATGGAAATGTAAAGAAAAGTTTCGCGTCTATTAAAATTATTGATTTGATTTTTTTTAATTAGTGATTTAGAACAGGAGTGATTAACTAATTTCTTAAAGACATTTATTACTATTATTTAATACTATTAATAGAATATTCGTTTTAAAAGAGGAAATTGCACTCCACAGACAAATTATTTATTTATCCAGGTTTTGCAATTTCCAGACATGCTTTTCACATACAATAACATGTAATATATTTTTAAAACTGGCGTTCTAAAATAGTTCAATCCGTGTTTATAAATGTTATATAAAATATTTTCACCTGCCCAGCAATGTTTTAGAACATGACCACTCATGACACGCGTGGTTTGTTTGCGTCTGATTTAGATTTGACCGATATGCCAAAAATAGTATATTTTGCAACTAGGGCGGTAGATTATCAATTGGACACGAGAGCCAAATTGAGCGAAGTGAGTGCGCACATTCGCTCTAGAGGGCAATTGACAATACCGCCCGTGTTGCAAATCATACTTTTTATTACTCATGCGAAGGGATGTATGTATATCTTACAAGTTTGGGATCTAGGTGCCATCCAAAAAAAAAAAAAAAAATTATTTGCTTTTTCAATTGTCTCCGGTTGTTGATTCGTCATATGAACTCTCCTCAGTGTCCGGTATCACCATAGAATTAACACTAATTTTAAAACGTTTTCTTTAATTTTTATTTAAAAAAATCTGTCACTCTCACGTCACCTTTTTTAATATTAATGTAACCTAGCGATATTGAATATTTGAGTGCATTACACAATTTGTCTGGTAATACAACCAAAAGTGACATTTCTCGCACTAAAAAACGTGCGCCAAGATAGTGCTTTTAATGCATGAGTAATAAAAAAATATAATAACAAATTTGTTCTAAAAGTTTTGGCTAAAATTATTAATTTAGATATTTTTTCCACTTTTTAACTTACACTTAGTTAAATGACAGTATTCGTGGTTGTTATTACTGTACATTCATTTTTGCTTGTTGATTAATAAAGACTAATGTGATTGCACAACCCGTGAAACAATATTGTAATTCGATTTATTTTGAAATCATTGCAGTTATTTAAAATCAACTCAAACCTTTTCAATTCTAATCAATCGCATGGAAAATTAATTTACAACAGACGACAGATTGTTTGTTTGATAAGTATATTTATAGTGAATAGAAATAATGGAAACAAAAAAATATTAAACATACAAAACTAGACAGACATCTCTAGACAGACCAGACTAGACAGATAAGAGTAGACATCAGACAAGACTAGATAAGAAGCCCAGTCAGGAGCAGACAAGACCAAGCCAGGCTAGGTAGGTCTAGCTATAGACAAAGCTAATCGTGTCTATTTGATCCTGAATAACTAATAAAATCTTATAAGATTGTGATTTTTTCCAATTAAAAACGTTGCAAAGTGAAATTTAATTTCAAGTTTGCTTTGAAGTTTAACCTTAATCGCAAAGCTTGCAGGACGTATAAAATCCAAAAACACGAAAAGCCCCAAGTTGAAAACAAAACAATGATAACTCCAATTACCTCCTTTCAACATTCCATTTCAATCGAATTTATTTTTTGTTTCGATACTTAATCCCATACGGGGCTTCCATCGGCTCGGCCTTATTTGACTTGTAAGAATATATGTTTGCGTTTCTGTGCGAGTTCGGAAAGTTGAAAATCCTATTTGTGTTTCGGTGTGTGGCTGGAATTTTTCTTGTTTCGGAGTGCGATCGAGTTGAAGAGGGCGCAGCCGGAGAAAGGGATGTGGAAATTGAGTTGCGGGTCGTTGCGACGCGACCCCGTAACCCGTAACATTTCAGAAATGGGTCACAGCTTTCCGGCGGGTCCGCGGAAGAACGGAAGCTGAAATTCTGCATTCGGCGGCTGCGCCACAGAGGAAACTTTTTGTTTGGTTTTGTGGGATAAATGACTTTTTCATTTAAACCACGAACGCTCCAGTTTATGTTTTAGAAATATTAATTTCAACATAATTTTAATGGAAACATTATTAGTATATTTTGTTTAGTTATTGGTAACGGGACTAATTATTAACCCTTTGGGTACATTTGACGGCTGATACTCGTCATGCATATGTTTAACTTATCATAAATTCTCTAAATAAATACGTACCCAAAGGGTTTTAAAAAGGCTTTTATAACGTTTATATTTATTTGCCTGACAAGTTTCGGTGGATTTCTGTCACCCTAATCGTAGAATCGAAATAAGTTATTTTTGCTTAGAGTTTATATTAATGTTTTTTAAATATTCTTAATTCACTGTTTACACCGTTATAACATAAGTAAAAAATATAAATACTGCTTAAAAATGCTGTAATTAAGTTTAAAAAAATATTTTATATTTTGAGCTGTTTAAACGCAGCCATTTTCGCTCGATCTGTTGATGACGTCAATTAGTACTGACAGTTCAGTCCATTGTTTACTACAGCTGTCCTCATTTTTAACTTGACGTTTTTGACGTTTGTTTTCTAAAAGACTGCAATGACACAATATGTAAACAATACGAACTTGTTTACATAGTATGTTACGTCACTTTTGTTTTAACCAATGGCGATGCGTTCTACAAATTTGAATTTTCCTCGCTTAACTTGCACTTTTATTTATTAATTTATGTTGTTAATCTTAAGTATTTTCTTGATAATTAGATAAACAAATTAGGGTGACCACTGGAAGATTAATGAATCCTAGTTATACTATCAAGAAATTGCAATCCATTAAATTGCAATCCCTTAAGATAATCTGGATATAACGCAATTTACATAAATAAATTCAATCAAATGAAATACGAAAGGAGGTTTTAATTACTAATGTTGTTTGCTTTGTCCTATACTAATGTTATTAAAGGTTCTGTTGCCCAGAAATAGTTTTCCACAATTTATAGTACAAAGCGCAAATTCGATTCGGACTACAAATGAAAATTTACGTTAGGGTACTTACAGTAACGTAGGTATAATAAAGTGTTAATTTTAACCTCCTCAGACCTGACTTTTCTTGTAAAATTGTTTTGTTTAGGATATTAAAGGGGCACGTAATTTTTGAGACTCTCAAAAATTGATGGAATTGTTTTATAGAAAATGTGAGAGGTTTATTTTCCCTGTAACTGCGAGTATCATACATAGTTTTAATCTGCATTTAATTCAGAATAATTTAGAGAAAGATTCAGTCAATTTAGACTACTTTGAAAAAAGTTTCGAGCAAATATGCGAAAGTAAGCGCTTTTTAATTATCCATAATTTCAGGCTTACATTTCACCAAAACTGAAAATGGTTATTAGTTGTTTGTTCTATACAAAATTTCGCTTTTTTTTATGTATTATATGTCAATATTCATGACATGTCAAAATTCGCTAAATTTCGATTTCCATGTCAAATTTCGAAGAATCGCGATTTTCAGCACCTCTCCGATTCTTACATATTGTATAACAAAACACGCAGAATTTTACACATATTATGCTAATATAAACCACTATGCAATTTAGTTTCCCATAAGTCAGGAAATCTTAAAAAACTACACAATTTTCAACCACCTTGCTATATTTACAGCGACATCTTAAACCGGAATGAAAGAAAGGACATTAGTTTTAGATTTTCTAAAAGCTGAAAAAACATCATCGGCCGAAGTTTGCTCGGGCTACGACGGCCGAACTCGGACGATTGAATCAAACAGTTATAAAAGAAGAGCGCGTACACAAATACGACCGTCATCGTCCGACGATGACGATCGATGACGGTCGTGTTTGTGTACGCGCTTTCTTTCTTTTACAAGTGTTTGATTCAATCGTCCGAGTTCGGCCGTCGTCGCCTCAGCAAACTTCGGCCGATGACAAATAAGGTGTACGCGAGCCATTAGTATAATTTATAAATTTTGATTCAAACAATAAGGCTAGGTAAAGTCTGAAATCCAGAGGAGCAACTAGAAACAGCATCTGTCTTCCATGTTAGGAGCGGCTGAATACACTCTGGAACTTTCAATCCCAGTTTTAACCTCGAAATGGCCCAAAAAGCCATTTCTCCCCTAAATTTCAAACAACTATACCTGATGTCAATTTCTTTGAATGGAACCACTCCAGGAGGTAACCAGTCCTCTGTCACTAACAGCGGTGCAATCAGGCCTAAGGAGTCTGGAGAGCCTGAAACACCATGTCTTTCAAGAAATTCAAAATCCTCTAAACCAAAGAAAAACACCATACATTTCTTTGGAATTCTGAATTTTAACTCACTCTTGAAGCCCTGAAAACTGAAGCAGCTCACCAAAGTTTTGAAGAAACATAGAATCCAAATTTGTGCACTGCAGGAAACTAGATTTACGGATCAAGATTTAATGGACTATGAAGGATTCAGGATATTTAAAGGGAAGTAAGGCTGGAACCCATGTGGAAGAGGATTTCCTTACCTAGGAACAGGCTTCATTGTCAAATATAACTTCGTAAACTCAGTAACTGACTTCCAATCAAGTAATAAACGCTTATCTTTACTCACATTCCGTAGTCTAAATAAAACCTATACTCTTATTAATAGACCTTTTCATAGTTGATTTTTTTTATGCACATGCATCAATTTCCGCCTTGTTTTCGGGCACGTTTTTGGCGTATAACCAGTGAAAATAACAAAATGTGCCCGAAACCCTCATATTCCCGCCTTTGAAACAAGGCGGACTATGTGCTTAACTATTTCGTTAAAAGGTCTATTGTCACGAACCCATCAACAATGAAGAAAAACTCCCAGAAAATGGATACGTATTGGGAATCTTTAGATCACGAACTATCTAAAATCATAACATCAAATGTGAAAATACTACTTTGGGACTTTAATGCACAAATAGGCCAAGAATAGGAATACAAAAAACACTAGAAAACTACCCGGCTCACAAAAGACCAAATAAAAATGGAGAAAGATTAATAGAACTGTGCAAAAACCAACACGAAGTGCATGGTCAGAGGAACAGAAACTACAACAATTCATGCATATGAAGAGCTGCTGGGCAAGGAGGAAGGCTCAACATACGTGGATTCCGCGTAGTCCTAAGTGACCCATCCGCGAGAAGAAGAAGAACTGCGCAAAGGCCCTAACCAAAAGTCTACAAATTCCAAAAAACCTCAAAAGAAACAGAAAATATGGAAATCACCAAACACAAGTCTGGAAGAGTTTCAGGTAGACCACATAGCCATCACACACTATTATCAAAAAGAATGAATGAATGAGAATTGAATGAGAAAACATTGTAACTGACCACTACTTGTCGACAATCAAATTCAATCTCATACCACAAAGAAAGAAACCAATACGAAAAAGGAAAACTCAAAAGATAGACACAAAAATCTTGAAAGAGAAAAGAGAAGAATTTTCTCAAAACATAGTCATAAGTTCGGATAAATGGGAAGATATAAAAAAAGGAATGATTATATCGGCTCAAGAAGTCGCAAAAATGAAAAAGGCAAAGAAACAGGAATAGAAAAGGTGAAGAAGCAATGGGGCAAAGGATAAGGACGTGGAAGAAATGGCACTCAAACAAAAGTGATTAGGACTATCTGGAGTTCGAACAGCAAAGGTCGAGGTTAATCGAAGTTAATCTATTAAAACTAGTCCATAAAATCCATCAAGAACTAATAGATCTAGTCTACATTATCAGGTGGCGTCTCACAATTGTAAGGTTGTCGAACAAAATAAAGACTATTCGCATTGCTCACATTGCTAGTCTAGTTCTTAAGTTATTAATTAATCCAATAATAAACACTAGTTCTTGTTCCTATCCTAAGCAGTTGTGCAGTTAATAGAATGCGTATTGGATGCAGACTAGAAGCAGGCAATCCCAGCCGCTCAGCCATCACTCCGTGCCCCGGGCCCCGTTGCGGATGATCGCCGTAATGTACTTGATCTGAATAAAGGCCCGCTCGGCCCGGATCACCGTCAAGTTCCCCACCTTCTCAACCCCGCACACCACCCCCACCAGCATGTTGAAGTGGTACTTGATCGGTGCGCCGAAAGCTCCTGTACAGATATACTGATGGTCCTGTTGGCACAGGTGCTCTACACCATCAGCTTCGTATTGGTGATATTGTTTTCCTTGCTGGTCTTCTACAGCAAAACTCATTAGATCAGTAAAAAGACTATTTGAAAAGAATTATCTCACACAAATGGAAGGGGATTTTATGAAAAACAATACTAGTTCTTTGTACAGCACATTCAAACAGAAACTACAAAAATATGTATCACCAAATCTGTGCTTTAAACATTCCACTGGAAAATTGGCAATGAATAATGAAGAAAATTGTGAAATACTTGCAATATACTTTGAACAACTCCTCAGCTGTTAGGGACCAATCGAAAAACTCCCAGCTTATACCCCAAATACTGTAAACAATAACTATGAACCCCCATCCATCATAGAAACTAGAGAAATAATTAAAGACCTTAAAAACAATAAAGCACCGGGGGGAAGACATAATAATTGCAGAAATGTGAAAAAATGTGGATAATTACAACTCCACAACTAGAATACAACCCCAAAAAAAAAACTACTGGGAATTATAAATGATATTTGGAGGATAAAGGATAAAGGAAAAAAGGATAGAAAGAAAGAAAAGAAGAAATGGAAAGGAAAACCTGAAGAATGGAAAACTGCACTAATGCACCCCATTTTCAATAAAGGGGACAAAACCGATGCAAACAACTACAGAGGGATATCTTTACTTCCGTTAACGTAAAAATCCTATCCAAGGGCCTATAAAACAGACTGGAGGAACAACTTGACAAAGAAATTGGTGAACACCAAGCGGGCGTTAGGAAAGGAAGATCTTGTGCGGAGAAAATCTTAAACTTGAAGTTAATTATTAAATATAGACGATTAAGAGGGAAAATCATCTTTATTACGTTTGTCGACTTCAAGAAAGGGTATGACTCCGTTGACAGAACAACGTTATTTAACATCCTTGGAGAGTTCGGAGTAGATTATAAAACAGTTGCAATCGTCATAAAAACACTTAATGCCACCTACTCAAAAGTAAAGTGACCTGGCGAAGTGTCCAGACCTTTCAAAATCAGAACAGGATTAAGAGAAGGAGATGGGTTTTCACCTCTCCTATTCAACTGTGTGTTAGAAAAAGCTTTTCGAGAGTGGTGAAAGAAAACGACTGAAGAAGGATACAAAAAATCAGATTAGGAAGAATAGAGGATGGATTAGAAGTGGATTGTCTCGCTTTTGCGGATGACTTAGATGACTTAGCGGTTATAGCTGGAAGTTTGGAAGAAGTAACCAAACATGTCAATATTCTGAAAGAAACGGCAGAAAAATATCTTTTTAAAGGACAAAGTACCTAACCAATGTCAGAGAGACACCGAACAATATGAATACAAAGTATGGCCAAATAAAGCTTCTAAATTCAAATACTTAGGGGAAATCACCCAGCCCAATGCTTTAGGCAAAGAAGCAAATAAAACAAGAGTAAGAAAAATGGAAATGGCATTCTTGGAAATGTGGCAAAAATTGGAAAAGCCAACAAAAAATATGTACAACAAGAAGCCAGTATCCATTAATGCCCCAAAATCAGACATTATAAGACAGTGATTAAGCCAGAGTGTCTATATGCATCTGAATGTTTGGCGATGAACACTAACAAAGAAATGGAAGCTATAGGAAAGAAGGAGCAAGAAATCATAAGAAGAGTGTTCTGACCGAGATTTTAAAATGGGACTTGGAAGCTTAGAAGTAATAGGGAAGTTTATGATAAAATTGAGAAAGTGGGAGATTTTGAGGAAGAGCTTTTATACCCATTTGAAAAGAATGAATGATGAAAGGCTGATAATGAAAATATTTATGTTTTTTGACAAAAAACCCAGAAACCAAATCACTTGGTTCAAAGAAGTCAAAGCAGACTTAGTGGAGTTAAGTATTGGAGAAGAATACATAACAAACAGAGACCTGATGAGAGATGAAATTCTCCATTTTGAATAATTTGAGGCGAAGAAGAGAAAAACTAGGAACAGTGTGGACAGAAGATCGAAAGTAGCATCAAAGAGAGAGGATGAAGATATATGGCAAAAGAGAAAAGAGGATGAACGCAATAGGAGAAATGTACATTGAACTATAATTGTTTAACGCTGTCCCTAGACGACCAAGAACGAAAAAAAGGTAAACTGTTTAAAAACAACATCGAAATTTAGAAAATTTGTCTGCAACAATCAATCAATATCAATATTAATCAATAACTTCGATTGCATTCAAACTTCTTAATAATTCGATCAGCTCGATGCATAAGTAATTAGCGTGCAAAGTTTGAATTAAACCCATACGAAAATATTGAAGAAAATAAGTTAAACAATTTCATTTCAACTTAATTTTATCCGGTCCTAGTAACAATTTTCAAATCTTACTTATTATTGTAAAATTCCGATTCATCATAATATTCGAATTTGCATTCGAAAATTTATTTCTAATAATATTCTAATTATTCTATTTTAATATTATTTATATTACTCACAAGATACTCAATAATAATTGCTAAGTTGAATTAATTTGACTGATCATTTGACTGATCATTTGAAAAATCAAAGTCTATTCGCTCCGAGCGTAACAGCACTAGCGCCAAAGGTGACACTTCATTATCAAATCATTACTTATGAAGTGAATGGAAAATTTCAAAGTGTGTCTGAAAGTGTTTTCCCTGCTGGTAGTAAATATTTAATTTGCATTTTGCTAACAGCTTCCGTTCGCAAGGTATTACTTGATATAATTGCATAGAATTGACAATTGCCTGAGCAGATAAATGGGTAGCTAATCAATATTTTTAAAGAAATCTAAGTGTAGCCGTAGTGAAATGAAATCCTGAAAATGATGCAGCAATCCGTTTTTAATTATCTGCAACCGTTCTCGAGATACAGACTTCGCGAAATTCATTCATTCATATCTTCGAAATTCACGAAAATTTGAATTCGGAATTTCGCAGTAAACAATTGAACCTTACCAAACAATTTACACATCGTTTTGCTCGTCTTATAGTATAGTTTCAGCGTGCCGGTAGTTATATAGTAATAGTTTCGTTGGGATTTGTAGTTTTAGAGAGGTTTGAGAGGTTTTTTCGAAAAACGGAGAAAACTAAGAGAATATTTGTAACTTTAGAGCAAAGTAAAGTCGAAAATCGTTTTCAGCACTTCGATTTCCTCCTTAACTTTTTTTCAAAATTTCGATCAAAAAAATTTTCGTTTTTTTTTCAATTTTCTCAAAAACGGTAAACAGCAACGAAATAATTTTTGGCACACAGAAACTACTCGACTAGACGAACAAATGCATGTATACATTGTTCGGAAAGATTCAATTTGACATTGAATAATTTCAAACTGAAATTTTACTATTGTCGATTTGATAAGTCAATATTTCAGGAACGGTGGTAGATAATCAATAAAGGATGGCGGCAACGTTTTCAGAAGGTGATTTTCGTGTTAACACTCTTAGATTGTCTGCGCGAAATTCATTAGTTTCCAAGATCTCTACTCGAACGCCGAAATTTCTTAAAATTGTCCTCAATTTTAGCAGGCGATAGTGAACGGAAAGAGCTAGCTAAATATAATTTGCATATTTGTAATCAGCAGCAAAAATGCTTTCAGAAAGGTTTTTCCATTTTGCTATAACTCAAAAATTAACAATGTTATCAAAATTTATCGCATTTTATTGTTTCCGCAATCTTGACTTCCCAGTTCGATGGTATTTTCTAATTAAAAGCCGCGTAGAAATATGATATACGTTTTGAGTTTCGATTGGTGCCAACTAGAAGTCTCTGTGACAAGCCGTTCAAAAGTTATGACATCGTGAAATCTTCGGAAAATGCGAGAAAACATATTTCCTGAAAATCATTATTTTTCAAGTGAATGAAGTGTTTTCCCTGCTGGTTGTAAATAAACAAATAGTATCTTGCTAGCCGCTTGTGGATTCCGAATAAGCGGAGTTGAATTTGTGGTTTTAATTTTGCTTCAATAAAGTCCGAAAATCCATCAAGCTCAAGTTATAATCCGACTTTATTTGAGAATTCAGCAAAGACATTGAAGAGATCAGAATCTTCAGTTAACCGGTAAAAAAAATATTCAATAGGAGACGAAGTTGTCTATTTGGCCACGGATGGCGCTAAGCCCGGTTATGCATGGAGCGAATAAAGCTGCCACCTCCACCTATTAAAAATTCCAACTTGTTTAAACTAGAATTAAGTGCACTTTATGTGCTAATTATGTGCTACAATCGCGATATTTGTACTCGAAGCGTTCAATGAAAAAATCAAATTAGACTAGTGGTGTTGCTAACTTAATGTCAAGCTAGCACCCACCCATCTGAAAAATGGGATACCGATACCAAATAAACACTATAATTATGCTGAATTGAAAAATTCACTTTGTTTTTACCACAATTAGACTATGTAAAAATGTTATACAACTTGTTATTTACAGTAATATAAATTTCTACACATACCACGACTTAAGTTTCGACGTTTGACGGTCATTTTCAAGTGAAACTTGATGTTCACTTGAAAATGACCGTCAAACGTCGAAACTTAAGACGTGGTATGTGTAGAAATTTATATTACTGTCAATAACAAGTTGTATAACATTTTTACATAGTCTAAGTGTGGTAAAAACATAGTGAATTTTTCAATTCAATGTAAGTATGAATTACCAAGTAGTAACTGTCGCAACCATCCTATTCATACTATAATTATGTGTTCTTTATGTGATTTTCAAGTACACCGGAGAGAATTCGCTAACTCAACCCCTTGTGCGAGAAACCCGATTGTGTCACAAGAAGTGAAATCTTTAACGACAAAGTACAAAGTTTTTCACCTAATCGAAAACGTTGCAATAATTTTGTGCTCTTAAGATCCTATTCGCAAATTTTGTGCTCGCACTCTTGCACGAAAATTCACCCCAAAATTGTATGAGCCTTAAAAAGTGAAAACTATTATAATCGAGCACATAAATTCTAAACGACACAAAATCGTTGCAATAATTATGTGCTCTCGAGATATGCCATTCGAGATATTTCTGCATGCACCCTTGTACGAAAAATATCTCCGAGCTGTATGAGCCATAAAATGTGAAATCTATAATAATCGAGACACTTTAACCGACGCGACATCGTTGCAATAATTATGTGCTCGAGATATCCGATTCGCGATATTTGTGTATAAATAGGTATAAGTATAATAGGTGAATTCTCTAATAATCGAACAAAAAAGTTTAAGTTTTTTTGTGCTCTCACCCTTCTACGAAAAATACATCCTGAATTTTATGAGCCAAAAGATATAAAATCTTAAATACTCGAGCAAAGAAATTTTAACCGACACGAAATCGTTGCAACAATTTTATTCCATCTCTAGATATGATATTCGCGATTTTTGTGCTCGTACTCTTTTACGAGGAATTCCGAACTGAACTAACCTTAAGAGGTGAAACCTCTAATAAACGAGCACACAAATTTTAACCGACACGAAATCTTTGCAATAATTGTGTATATTTTTCGTACAAGGGTGCCAGCACAAAAATACGAGAGCACATAAAACGATATCCCGTCAGTTACAACTTTTGTGTTCAATTAGAATTCACCTTTTATAACTTATACGGCTGGGGGTGAATTTTTCGTTAAGGTGGTAGCACAAAATCGCGAATAGGATATCTCGAGAGCACATAATTATTGCAACGATATCGCGTTAGTTCAAATTTTTATGTTTGATTATTATGGATTTCCGCTTTTATGGGTCATACATTTTGGGGTGAATTTCTCGTAAGAGGTGAATTCTCTAATAATCGAACAAAAATGTTTGAAAATGTTTAAAACCTCTAATAAACGAGCACACAAATTTTAACCGACACGAAACCGTTGCAATAATTGTGTGTATTTTACTTACAATGGTGCAAAAAAATCGCAAATGGCATATACGAAAGCACATATAACGATATCCCGTTAGTTAAAACTTTTGTGTTCCATTAATATAGAATTCACCTCTTATGACTTATATATGGAAATATATGAAAACAAAATATACATCTTATATATGAAAAGTCATTTTTTTCTGCTCCGAAATTTTGATTTAAAATGAATCATTTATTCAGCAATTCGAAAAAAAATCCGTATAAATTTCAAGTTCAAACACTAAATGGTGCATGGTGATCGTTATACTTATTACTAGAGATCGGATTTTAGGGAAAACACCTATCGTCAGTTTTTCAGGCATCGACTTTCTAATAATACACAAATTTGTTTTAGTAAATTCTGAATCATTAGAGCCCTATTTGATTTTGCCTTTTTTTGCCTTTTTTGTACTATTTTTTTTTATCACCTATTTTACTAGGTATTTTGCCTATTTTCGTTTATTTTTACCTATATTTGCCTATTTCTGTGTCTATTTTGTATTCTTGGCATTTTCTTATGCAATTTAGGTCTATTCATCATAAATTAGATTTGTGACCAGTCTTTGAGAAGCCATCCTACCTTCACCAGACGAAATTGTTTTTTTTTTGCTTTTAGCGGTGCACAGACCGATTTGTTTGATCATCCCCTTTCTTTTGTTAAAATACCGCGAAACTTACGCAACCAACTATTCCCTCCACTCTTTAATTTTCTCAGCCAATCCTTGAAAACCTAAATCATAGGATACTTACATAAATCTTGATTTCTACTTTAATGAAATTAAATTATCTGCTGTTAGGGACAATTCTGTGTTTTTTAACTGTAGGTACCTTTAAAGTTTAAAAAAGACAAAATTGCTCCTAATATAAAAAAATTATAAATATTTTAAAATTTTAGTCTATTGAAAACATACGTCTCCATATTATTTATCTCAATAAATGAGCTTTTGAAGGGCCTTCATCGGTTTTCCTACTATCAAATTTGCAACATATCGTCCCATGGCATCAGTTGCTTCGTCTACGCATATATATATATATATATATATATATATATATATATATATATATATATATATATATATATATATATATAGTTGCTTCGTCTACGCATATATATATATATATATATATATATATATATATATATATATGTTGTATTTGAGGTTTTCGCGGATAGATACCTGTGTTGTATTGTTTTCTCGGGGATTCCGCGTTGATGCTGAGGGTTGGCTCTGAAAAGAACCGGATTCTCGACGTTTCGGCGAACTAACATTCGCCATTCTCAAGAGATATATGCGTCCGTGCGGGTCAACCGTTAGACGCATACTGTATGACGCATACAGTATGCGTCTAACGGTTGACCCGCACGGACGCATATATCTCTTGAGAATGGCGAATGTTAGTTCGCCGAAACGTCGAGAATCCGGTTCTTTTCAGAGCCAACCCTCAGCATCAACGCGGAATCCCCGAGAAAACAATACAACACATATATATATATATATATATATATATATATATATATATATATATATGCGTAGACGAAGCAACTGATGCCATGGGACGATATGTTGCAAATTTGATAGTAGGAAAACCGATGAAGGCCCTTCAAAAGCTCATTTATTGGCCTGCAAAATTTTAGAAAAAGCAAATCATGCTACTATATCACGTTTTATTAACGATAATTTAAGTAGGTACGAATCAAAAATTTTGTCTACAGGTAGTTACCTACATGTTTTTAGCATTATTATGGCTAAATGGTATCCAGCATGATAAAGTATTATCAGCATGATAAATATTTATTCAGATGCAGCTGCATATATGGTGAAATCTGCTGTAAGTTTGAAGATTTTTTACCCAAATCTTATACATGTCACTTGCTTAGCTCACGCATTGCATTTGGTATGTAATTTGCATTTGGTAAGTATTACGTAACGAATATGAAAACGTAAACGGACTAATTGCCAGCACAAAAAAGGTATTTCTCAAATCTCCGTTAAGAAATCAAGTATATAGAGACCATTTACATGGCCTACCGCTGCCTCCTGAGCCAATAATAACGATGGGGCACTTGGCTGAAAGCTGCCTTCTTTAATTGCGACAATTTTGAATCAATTAAACAGGTGAAGACTTGATTCTCTATTTGTTGCAAATATTCCTACTAGTAAATTTCAAATGTTTAAGGTAATACAAGATTTTGATTCTGATGCGGCTAGGGCTATAAAAGATGCAAAAATGTACTTTGCGAAACCGAACATCAAAATCGATTTAATTTATATCAAGAGTAATTTCAAAATTTTTGTTGATGGTATAAAGCTACTTGAATCAAATACCTCACCTTTGGTGGAAACAATTGGCATTATCAATAATGTAACGGAGTCCCTGATGTCAATCCCAGGACAAGTGGGTCGAAAAGCATACGAAAAATTGACAAAAGTAATAAATAAAAACACTGGATTTGCTTTTCTGAATAATATTTCAAAATTATTGGCTGGCGAAAATGCTGAAATGCCAGAAAAATTGACCATATCACACATCCCAAATTATAAATTTGCACCACTAACATCGTGCGATGTGGAGAGGTCATTTTCCACCTACAAGACCATATTATCTGACCGTCGTCAACGGCTGACGGAAGATAATTTTGAAAAACTGATGGTGTGCTACACAGATAACAATTAATGAAAATTAAAATTTATAATGTTTTCAGGTTCTCGTTCCATTTTTTTTTAAATCTAGGTCAGTTCTTGGGTATTTGAAACAATGATTAATACTCTTAGTCTTTTTTCCGACGTTTCGTCCTTTATTTTCGGACTTCTTCAAGGAAGCTACAATATTACATATTTACAATAAATGACTTATTTAAATGTCACCGTCATAAAATTCAAAATTTAATAATTTGAATTTTATGACGGTGAATTTAATTTTATAGAAATAATTCGGTAAGTGGAAGATAATGTAATGTTGTAGCTTCTTAATGTTGTAGCTTTTTTGGAGAAGTCCGAAAATAATGGACGAAACCTTGTAAAAAAGACTAAGAGTATTAATCATTGTTCCAAATACCCAAGAGCTGACCTAGATTCCAACAAAAATTAAAATTTATAAATAAAATTTTGAGTAAGTAATGGCCTTTTTAGCGACCTAAAACTGTAACTTTAAAGCCTTTTTTCATTAATTTATTTGCCTTTTTGCCTACCTTTTCTGATAGTTTTTGCGACCTTAAAGTCCGACCTCTACTTATTACGGTTCTATAAGGTCGAGTCAACAGCGAAATTTGACTTTTTATCGCGGAGGTTCAGGACAATTTGAATTTTTTTTATGAAGAACGAAGGTTTCGAGAAATGGGGAGTCTGAAACCTCTACCGAGCGCATCCTCAGGTGGTGCATAAGGGAACCGTCAGTCCTAACCAACCGGTGAGAGAACTGAAGGGTAGGAGGGAAGTAATATACCTCCCGCGAACCAACAGACATGGTAGAGGACAGCAGCTCTGACATTACCAGAAGAAAGAATCAGAGATCAAGAGAAGAAGTGGAGATCAAAATGATCGGTACAGCTACATCTTGAGGAGTTCAAGGCGTGGGGCACACATAGCCGAAACGGCAAGAGTACTGCGATGAGGAAAGCAATAGAAAACTACCTCATAAAGAAATTCCTAGTACAATCAACATGGCTAACAACACAAACAATGACCCTCAGTATCGGCAGCTCTTAAATGGGCAGAGGGTGCTAAGAATAACCGGGTCAGCTACGAAGATAGGCACATGGAATGTGAGAAGCATGTTTGAAGCAGGGAAGACACACAATGTTGTCCGAGAAATGACTAGACTGGACACAACTCTGGACTTATCTTAGGAATAAGTGAGATGCGATGGATAGGAACTGGGAAGTGTAGATTTGGTGACCATACAATATATTATTCAGGCAACACCGGCAAATACCACAGAAACGGTGTTGGAATCATTCTAACAAAGGAACTAAATATGTCAGTGAAGATCTTTGTACCTCACTCAGACAGAGTCATGCTGCTACAGCTAAAAGCAAGGCCAGTAGACGTAAACATTATACAGGTCTATGCCCGAACAGCAGATAAGAAGGTTGAAGTAATTGAAGACTTTTATGGTGAAATTAAATCCGTCATGAAGTACACAAAAAAACAACGAACTGACAATTGTACTAGGTGATTTCAACGCAAAGGTCGGGCAAGGAAAAGTGGACCGCATCGTTGGCCAGCACGGACTCGGAACGAGGAATGAGAAAGGTGACCGCCTTATAGAATTTTGCAAAGAAAATGATCTTATACTTACCAACACCTTCTACAAACTACCCCCTAGGAGACTATATACATGGAAGTCGCCAGCCGACAGTCATACCAAGATAGTAAGGAACCAAATCGACTACATCACGATTAAAAAGAGATACCGTAATTACGTCAAATCCATAAAAACATATCCTGGTGCAGTCGTAAATTCTGATCACAACCCTTTATTATGTAAACTTAAACTAAAACTAAAGAAAGTATGCAAAATTACACGTACACCAAGGTTGGACATGAGGACAATAAATGATGACACAGTTAAAGAAATATTACAGAAATGCTTTGATGAAGCCGTAAATACTATAAAAGAAATATCGGAACCGGAAGGAAAATGGAACGCAATAAAAAAACTAATTTGCAACGCCTCTCAAAGATACCTAAAACAAGTAAAGATAGCCAAACAAGAGTGGATAACACAAGATATTCTGAACCTAATGGAACAAAGAAGGAGAGTGAAACATACAGACGGTACCAGTTACCGTGAAACAAAGTCCAACAAAGATATAAGGACCAAAATCAGAGAAGCCAAAGAAGGCTGGCTATCGCCAAATGCGACGAAATAGAAAAGCTAGACCGCATACACGATCACTTCAACGTACATAGGAAAATTAAGGAAATGGTAGGATTGAAAAATAACACAAAAACAACAACAAGAACGAGTTTGGCTAATAAGAACGGTAAACTGGTCACGGAAACCTCGCACAAACTAGAGGTATGGCAGGAATACATTGAAACCCTATTTAACGACACTTCTCGCTCAGAGCACCCCAATAATAATAACAACACGACAGAAAGCGGTCCAGAAATCACGAAAGACGAAGTAAGGAAAGCCATAGAACTAGCAAAGAATAATAAATCCGCAGGTCCAGACAACGTCAACACCGAAAAGTTAAAGGTTATGTGCAATGCGAAAACTGGGAACGATTATCTAGACATCCTAACTGCTCTCTTTAATAATATCTATAACACCGGAAAAATGCCAGAGAACTGGTTACACTCCATATTCGTCATGATACCCAAGAAACTAACTGCAAAGAACTGCGAAGAACACAGATTAATAAGCCTAATAAACCACATAGTTAAAACCTTTCTTAAAATCATACATGCTAGAATCTATCAAAAATGCGAAGAATATCTAGGTGAAAGCCAATTCGGCTTCAGGAACGCACTGGGAACAAGAGAGGTCCAGGTTCTGATTCAGAGATGCAGAGATATGGGCCGTGATGTCCATGCTTGTTTCATAGATTCTCCAAAGCCTTCGATAATGTACAGCACGATAAAATGATCGAGGTATTACAGGAAACATGCAAGATACAAAAGACATCAGAATAATAGAAAACATGTATTGGAATCAGACAGCGTCTGTAAAAGTAGATGACAACAACTCCGCAAAGATTAACATCCGCAGAGGCGCACGACAGGGATGCGTATTATCTCCGACTCTATTCAATCTGTATTCGGAGAAAATCTTCAAAGAAGCGCTCAAAGACACCAGCGAAGGCATCAAGATGAATGGGGAGCTTATAAACAACATCAGGTACGCCGACGATACCATCGTACTTGCTAGCAGTTTGGAAGGCTTACAAGATCTAATGACCAAGATTCGCACCACTAGCTCGGAATATGGCCTCAAGCTCGACAAAAGCAAAACAAAACATATGCTAATATGCCGAAATGCTTCAGATCCCAGATGCTAAAAGTAGAGATCATCGAACGAGTAGAGAAGTACCCTTACCTGGGAACTATTGTCAACGACAACTGGGAGAACTCCGTAGAGTTGCACCGCAGAATAGAGAAGGCTAGAGCGCCTCGAAAAACAATGCTATGCAGCAGCGGCCTGACATTACAACTAACGGTCCGAATGGTCAGATGTTACGTTTTCTCTGTTCTGTTGTACGGCGCAGAAGCATGGACGCTAACGGAAGCAACAGAAAGGAAGATATATGCAGAAAATTGGTATATATATTGGCATATATGGTAAATACAGAAAATTGGTATACACGTTTTCTTTTTAGGAGAGCACTGTGCTCGTTTATTGAAGATTTCATCTCTTATAGCTCATAAAGATCGGGGTGTATTTTTCGTACAAGGGTGCGAGCACAAAAATCGCGGCTGACATATTACGAGAGCGCATAATTATTGCAACGATATCGCGTCGGTTAAAATTTTTATGTTCGATAATTATGGATTTCACCTCTTATGGCTCATACAATTCGGGTTGATTTTTTCGTACAAGATCGCGAGCACAAAAATAGCTAATGGCATATCTCAAGAGCCCATAATTATTGCAACGATTTCGCGTCAGTTAGAATTTCTCATAAACATAAAAAGCCGAGGCTGACAAATAGCTACCCTTGTTTAGCTATACACCTTAAGGCAAGTAAATGCTAGGATAAAAGGGGCTATTATTATTAGAATTTCTCTGCTCGATTATTATAGATTAAACCTTTTATGGCTCATCAATTTTGGAGTGAATTTTCGTGCAAGGGTGCGAGCACAAAAATCGCAAATAGAATATCTTAAGAGTAAAAGCAAGAGCATAATAATTGCAACATTTTCATTTCGGTTAAAATTTTTGTAATTTGTCGTTAAAGATTTTACCTCTTGTAGCTCATTCGATTGGGCGTGAGTTTTCCGCATAAAGAGTTGAGTTAGCGAATTCGCAGCGGGGTACTTGAGAAGCACATAAAGAGCATAATTATAGTGCTTATAGGGCATCAGAATCCCAGTTTTTTCACATGGGTGGGTGCTAGCTTGACATTAAGTTAGCACCCCCACTAGTCATATTATATTTTTCCCTTGAACGCTTCGAGCACAACAATCGCGATTGCGGCACATAATCAGCACATAAAGAGCACATAATTCTGGTCTAATATAATTTGAATTTTGAAGAGGTGGTGCCAGCTTTATAGACCTGGAAATTCCACACAAGCGAAGCCGCGGGTTATAGCTAATAAAATTTAACAGAATGATTAAATGAACGCAAAAACAAGCATTAATATTGTTAATTGCGTTTGTTATGTCATTATCTCTATCCGTTTATAGTTTTCTCTGCGGAAGTAAGATATCGGGAATTTAGGTCAAGGGTAGAACATCAAAGGAAACTTAAAACTAAAGTCCTTTATACGCGTATAGTGAACTTTGAAGTAAAACTAGATACAATCAACGTTAACAAAGTAATTCAGCAAATGAGACAAACAGATTTGCCGTGGAACGTTAATTTCTGAAGGAAAAGGTCAATTGGATCCTCTTGTTTTTTCAACAGGGTCAAAAGAGCCAATGTCTGTTTTTTTAAGATTCCGAGTTAATTCATCCATAGAACTCAATTGTAAAAAAGAATGAAACGAATTCAATTGTAAAAGTAGGAAATGGGCCAATGGCCAATACTGCAGGACATTGGCCCTTGTTCTGCTATAGCAAGACATCTTACCCAATACATTATACTGAGGTCAATAGACTGTATAATATATTGAGTAAACTTAACTACAAATGTTAAAAATGGACATTAGCCAAGGGCATTAACCTTTTTCTTCCAAAATGCATAGATATTCTATAATCCTTTTGAGACACGTAATTTCAGATAATTTTATTTATCTCACCAAACATGTTTACCCAATCAAATTTGTTCCATTTGTTCATCCTTTGTTCCACCTTTTATCAAAGGTGGAACACTTTTAACCCTCAGTTGCCCAGGCCTGTCCAAAACTGACTTGCTTTGAACTGTATTTTCCGTGAACTTAAAAGTACCGTCGGTCAACAAAGGGTTAAAGCCACCGCAACTAAAAACATATATAAGTTTTAAATTGAAAAGTTTCCAATTTCAAAACTCAATAATCGTTCTGATCCGTCCAACTCGGTTTTCAAGGCATGGTGATACCCCCAACACCTCCGAATATCGCTCAGTTAATAAATCCACGTGAATAACGCGATGTGATAGGAAAGTGTTTTTCAAAAATGGGTCTCGTATTGGTTTCAATGATGACGGCGAGCGGAAGCGAATCTGGTGCTTCCGTCCTGATCGCCTGGAAGTGCCGGTAGTGGCTCTAGCCGCGCGACAAACATGGAACCATGGAAACCATAGCCGAGGATCAGGAAACGGAATATGAACTTGGTAAGTCGAATTCAATGGAAAACAACAAAGAGAAATAATGAATGAATCATTGATGAATCTTTGATTCAGTTGTATATTATTGTTTCGTTAAATATAAAAGAAATAAAGGGAAATTATGAATCTTTGAGGGAATAGATTAAATTATTCAGTTTTATATTATTGTTTCGTTAGGTATAAAAGACGTAAAGGCCATGGGACGATAAGAATACCGAACCAGCCCCAGAAAGGTATCGGACTAATTTTAGGAAATGTTGGTACTTATAAGATACTTCGATGCTGTAAGTTTTAGATTTTTATCTATTACCGTTTCTGAATAAATCGAAAAATACTGAAAATCAGTAAACATTGCTATTCTTAGCACCTTGTGAATCGATTGATCTAAATACCGGATATGTTTTGGGGCATGGTGGTAGCTTCTAAGAAAAAAATATATAAGCAATATCTGTTCATAAGAACCTTAAAATAAACGAGGTTATTTTCTTAAATTTTAATTTTTAATCATGTTACGAGAAGGCTAAAAATATGAAACTATTTTTTTGGAATTCCTCATTCAATTTGCGAGAAATTATGAGCTTGGGGAATTTTTTAAAACGATACGTCTTATTGAAAAAAATTAAAAACCTATTTTTTGCTCAAAAATCGATTTCTTTTTATGATTTAACTGTTGAAATGTTAAAATACAGAACTTTTGCAATTACTTTACTAGTGAAAACAACAGAATAAATTAAGAACACTCATATAAAAATAATTGTTCTTTATTCAATAACTTTAATATTAATATTTAATTATAAACTATTAAAAAATGTCTTAATTATATTAATCTGTTAATGATAAAAATCTTCTTATGGATTTGTGACTAGTCCTCGTCGCTATCTTCATCAATCACAGTGGTGATATTGTCCTTATTTAATAAAGTATTGCTGCTGGTCTGGGGATTTTAGTCAAATATCGTCCGTGCGCCAGGTAAAAAATTATTGCAGCTACGTGTGAACAACAACCAATTGCCCTCAGTCCATTAGCACATTCGCAACTATATCTTGATATTCCACTCCATAGAATTGTATTAGGTTTATATTCGATAAAACTTCTGTAAACCCTTCTACCACTATGGCGAGATTGTACTTGAACCTTTAATATATTAGTTTTATCTCTGACAATCTGAATAGTCATATTATCTGATTCATCCATCTTTGCTAAATATGATATTGCTTGTTTATATTGATAGGAACCCGTAAATAAAAGTTTCAAGTCTTTTTCGGTCATTTCTGGAAAATCTATCAAAACAGAGACAGAATTGTCTCAAATGGAAGTTTTTTTCTCTACCAACCATACTTCTTCAGCTAATGTATGATCTGTATTATTCCGAGATTTTATCATTTCAACAATTTCATCTGAATACTATGCATCAGAAGCTAGACGTTTGTTGTACTGATTGTGAAGAAATGATGCAATTGTATAAAAACTACCGAATCTGGGTAACATTTTATTGTCGAATTTTTGGGCAAGTAGATGATATTTTTGTTTCAGCATTCCTTGTACTGCTTCGACTGCCCAACGAATTTTTGTGACATATCTTGACGCATTAGATTCAGCAGTTGTTAAATGATTTCGTTTGCCTTTCAATGCCGGCATCAACACTTGATAACCTTTTTCTTCCAAGTGCGCCTGAGCGTCAAGAAATCCTCCATCAACAACAAAATCATTACCAGGTTCCAGTGGATTGCAAATACCGTCAGGACTATCGATAATGTCTTTCATTATAGTAGCGTCATTCATTTTGGAATGATAGGGCCCTAACATATCTATTATGTATCCATCTGTCGTACAAATAGCAAATGGGTTACATAACGGTACTTTATTATGCCCAGAGTAAGATTTTCTTTGATATGCGTTATTCGAGCTCTTTTTGGTGACGAGCATACGTTCCATCATAAATCAAGAAAAGTTTATCACTGCGATAAGCAAACAAATTTTTTAATAGTAGTGATCAATTATTTTGAATGAGATCATGTCGAGACACAGATCCAAAACCAAAATACCGAGGTAAAACATCCTTCTCAAATGATTGTATCACTTGGTCACAATATTTTGAAACGAACTGTTCATTCTCCAATTGTAAAGTCGCTGATATCAATCTGTTTGAGTTACCAGTACGTAGCTTAAATAAAAATACGATAGGAGCTTGAGTGACCGTACAAGAATCTGTATTTGTCATAGTTGTTAATAAATCTCGCAACTCGATTATGTTTTCACGTCTTACAATTAATCTAGTAAATATGTAAAGTTGTTCATCAGGTATACGAAAATCATTCATTTTATCAATCAGGGTAGAATCACATTCAACAGGCAAGCTTTCCATCATTTTAGCTAACTCTGACGATTTTAAAAAACTCCAATTGTAATAAACTTTCAATACATTCAAATCATCAGTATAAAAGCGTTTTTTATGAGATGAACGCTGCAACATCGATTTGCATCCGGAATGAAAATTCTTTTCTTAATAAAGCATTGCATACGAGCATCTTGAGGAACAACTACCAGATTTCGATTTGAAACAGAATACACACAACAATATCTGTGAGTTGCAACAGTTCTTTTAATTTTAACTTCAATACATTCTTCTGTGTCATCATCACATACAACCTCTAAATTATATGATGGATCATCAATACTTGACTGAGACAAAGTCATCGATGAGAAGTTCGAATCAGTTCTTTGCAACAATTCAGTTGTATCTGAAGGTAATTCATCCTCCAAAGATGTATCCTGATCCTCGTCGCTAAGTTTTGTTTTCTTATAATTTTTTGAACGACAATTATAACACAAAACATCACCAACTACAATTGGATGATCAAAGATCGTTGAAATATTAATTTTTGAAACCAAGTGTTCATTCTACAATTGTAAAGTCGTTAATATCAATCTTTCAGCATCGAAGTATCTTATGAGTACCAACATTTCCTAAAATTATGAGCCCGATACCTTTTTGGGGCTGATTCGGTATTCTTATCATCCTATGGCCTTTAAAATTAATATAAATTGTGTATAGAGCAATTATCTGCAACTTGAGTGTACAAATTCAATTGATCCGTTCGTCAATTGAACGCTATGGTTGTCTACAGCAGTGATCTCCAATTTTTTTTTGCACGGGTTCCTCTAAGACAGAAACCTTTTAAAACATGTATTCTAAAGACACTTTTCTTATCGCATGGACTAAGTCGAAGAAATTAGCCTGTATATTTTGTTCTCTGCCAATGTGGATATCGGGCTATTTCACAGTCCTTCAAACACGTCGGCTATGTGGCTCATTGAGTGTGGCGTATTTTTTCTACATTTGCAATAATTCATCCATTGGATGCTTGTTCTTATATAGAGAAAGTATCTATAGAGTATTTCATTAAGCGGTTCTATTTTTAAATTTAAATAAAACAAAGTGTATGTGAGATATCATCGCAATTTTTTTCTTGTTTGAAAGGCGTATCAATGCCATTATGTATGGAATATCCTGCAAATGTCCACCGCGGCTTCGCTGGGTGCTGCGCATCCGAAATGTCCAATTTTCCATGACTCTGGCGCATAAATCAGGCAGAATTTGACCGATGGTATAAGTTATGTTGGCTTTGATCACCACTGTGGTTTGTGGCTGATTCGCATAGGCTTGCGACTTCCCGAAATTCCCACAAGAAAATATATAACGGGGTCAAATCCCACGATTTCGGTGGCAAGTTCACCAAGTTCCTTCTTCACCAAGGCAAGTTCAACTCTACGTGAGGTGACCATGCAGAATGTCCAATGTAGCAAGAGCTGTGTGGCACGTGGCGCCGTCCTGTTGAATGAAACCACATGTCGTTGGTGTCCATATTATCCAATTCAGGCCAAAAGAAGTTAATCATCGACCTATAGCGCTCGTCGTCTTTCTCAAAGAAATATGGGCCAGTGACGCCGCCAGCCCAAAATCCACACCAAACAGTGACTTTTGGCGATGGATCTTGGATCTCATATGGATTGGTATCGTCCCATATTCGACAATTTCATTTATTGACGTACCTATTCAGAAATGGGCCTTATCGCTGAAGATGATTTTTTGATAAAAAATAGGGTAAGTTTCCAGCTGCTCCAGGGCCCATTCAGCGAACACACGTAGTTGTATATGGTCCTTTACCTTCAGCTCCTAGGTCAGTTGAATTTTATACGGGTGTAGGCACAAGTTACGACGCAAAATTCGGCTTTGTTGAAAAAGTTGTGTTCTGTGAAAGGCCGAATTCTTGTGAGCGACGTGAAATCGACTGACTCAGATTCTCTCAGATCGGCCTCAGGTTTTCGGCAGATCTTGCCTTTCGTCGTCATTCTGTTTGTTTATCATTGTCATTGTTTACTGAACCAGTGGACTCAAATATGGCGTTGCGAATACGAAGGGCGAACTCAACAAATGATGGTTTCGAGAAAAACGCAATTGAAATTTTTTTATCCATTGCGGATAAAGGGTAAACTCAGCAAAGACTGATGTCGATTTTGATGAACTTATGACGAACTCAACATGAGACCTATACCTGCGGATTCTCGAGTGGGTTCTGATCCCATCCGTGAAAAGAAAAATGACCCAATGTTGAGTTCACCGTATTCGTATTCGCAACGCCTCAAATTTATCCACCACACTGCGAATAGTCCTCTCGGTAGGACGATTATGGCGATCTTAAAATGGCTGCAGCGCGAGAACGCCCAAACAGAACACCCATTTTGATAAAACAATTTTATTATTTGCACGTATTGTTGAAAGTTATAGCCATCCATAGTGATTTGGCAAAACAGACTGAATAAATGAGAGCCAATTCGACATGTGTAGCTTCAACATTATGGCCGCAATCAACTGTTAAAGTTCGGAAGTCCCTATTGGAATACCCTATATAAGAAGTATCCAAACATTTCTAATGATAGCTTTGGAAGATTACTTTCCTCCCTAGTCACAGATTTATGATATGGTACCCGCACAAGGCTTGTACCTCTCCTCATCTTTTTGATATGGTACTATTACTGCCCCTTATCATTGATATGGTACCAGTACAAGTATTGTACTGCCCCTTATCATTGCTTGTGCTAGGTTGTTCATGAAGGTTGCTACCTAAATTGTTCCAACGATTACATATTCTCCTATCATTATTGGGTTCGAAATGTTTATGTCGTCTGTCTAAGTTTGTCATATTCTCTCTGTAAAGGTGGTACGTTAGTAGTCACATTTGTTTCATTCGAACAAATTCTGTCGGAGGGCATCGCTCTTGGATTGAACCCGCGACTCCAGATTCAAGCTAACGTTCTTACTTCTTCTTGTGGTGCCGTATCCGTTGCGGACTTTGGCGATTAACATGGCTATCTTAACTTTGTTCGCTGCACTCTGACACAGTTCTACTGAAGTGAGTTCCTACCATTCATGCAGATTATGCAATCTTGAATGTCTTCGTCTACCCAGTCCTCTTTTCCTGTCTGTTTTGCCCTGTAAGATGAGTTGTTGGATACGATACTTCTCATGACGCATTATATGCTAATGTTATTCCATTTTACTTTTTTTTGGAACGAAGTTCCTTTAGGGAAGTCGCGGTAGGAGTGATTCGGCAGAAAACGTTACGTTACGTTATACGTCTATCTCTTTCTCTCAGTGTATATTTCTATTATGCGTGCTCTCTCTCTCTCTCTCTGTTTCTTTCGCAGAGTGACAGACGAGCGTGGTCGAGCGTTTATTACGGCAGTAAAAGTAAACGAGACACAAAATTTACGAGAAAAAATAATAAAATAGACCTTTGCAGTTAGTTTCCGAGCTGTAACTACCTCAGTAATTTAGCAATCGACAGTTCAATATCACTAATTAAAATGTTATGTAAAATGGAAGATTTATAAAAACTTCTGGAAATGTCATTTAAGTTTCAAGACTCAAAAGTTTTTAACAATATCTATAAATTAGATAGTTTTAGCTAAAACTTGCAGTTAATTTAATAGCAGTAATTATCTTAGTAACTTAATAACTCAATTTCATATGTCATCTGTCATTTATGACAGACTAGATAATAGACCTGTTTACGGTTATTTAAGCGCATGCGCGTCCGCCATGTTTAAAAGGCAGGAATATGAATGTTTCGGGCACATTTTGTTATTTTCACTGGTTATACGTTAAAAAGTGCCCGAAAAACAAAGCGAAATTGACACATGCGCACAAAAAAATCTCAACTATGAAAAGGTCTATTTTGATGTTTTGTTTTTCATAGCAACTGGTCTTGGGCCGCAAGTTGGACTCCTTCATGATCTAAATCAAATACTCAACTACACATGTTATCTATCATTTATGACAGATTAGATTATTTTCGCACACATTTTTGGCGGCCGCAAGTTTTGATGTAATATAATAATCTAGTCTATACAGTAAATAATTGGATGATGGATTTTAGTCTATAACTACAGACTAACTCCTTGCGTTGCGAAATTTGTAAACTTATACTCACAATTTGGTGTCTGAAATAAATGAATGAAAAAAATTGTCGGTTTTGTTTTGGGCCGCATTGGAACTTGTCTTGCGGCCCTCGGGTAGTTCCAATGCGGCCCAAAACAAAACCGACAATTTTTTTCATTCATTTATCAAATTGACGCTTTTGTTTCGGGCCGCATTTCAACTTATCTTGCCCCAGTTTGCTCAAATTTTCCAGAACATTTAATCAACGTCAAAATTAATAAACATTCAAAAAGAGAAGTTGTTCGATTCTTAAATGCGCGAGGAACTTCGTTCCTGACAGGGGTCCCCTGGCTGCATACGTTTTATTAACAGTGAATGAGATTTCTCTCGGTTTGTCGACTCTGCGGAGAACCTCCTCGTTGGTGATGTGATCGGAGAACTACTAGGCCACAATGCCGAATTAGTCTGTTATACTTCCCGCAGCCACCCGATGGAGTAATAAACTTGCGTGATCTTCACGTGATTTTCGGGGAATGATTCCCTATTGGTCAGTGCAAACGCATCATCAAAATCCGACTTGTTTCCGATTCTGAGAATTCCGAAGCCAAAATCTTTATTGACTCTGCTATATCTGATACGTTAGTATTTGTATTTAGTTATAGTATTGGGATTTATATTTTCCGCACTAAAGTAAAATTTGGCAAAGCAGTTTTTTACAACGTCACTACGAACTATCACGTGAACGCCGCGTGATCACTCCACGTGATCGCTGCGGCAAGTATAGTCATATATTTAATATATTTATGATCGTGTACGTTCGAACTAATTGTAACTTTAGTTACGAAGGTACGTAACTTGCACTCCAATTTACTAACTAGTCCCTATAAAAGTTAATTTGAAACCTTATTTACAGTAAATGTGATAATAATAAGCTCTGGTCGCCTTTTTATTTCACGTGCTTTTAACACGTGAGGTATAGGTGAAGGCGTATATACAATTAGCGCTGTTTATTGTGTAACTGAAATAATCAGATTTTTTTTCAATTAAATCAGACACAGATATTTGTTATATGTTTTAAATAATCCTTTGCAGACCATTATAAAAACGTGTGATGCTGCCACGTGAATTAAAAATTCTGTTCTGAATTTACCACATTTGCATGTAATTTATTTACATGCAAATTCATCACTATAACCACTTCAAAAGGAGCAATTAGAATTAAAAGAAAAACCTTCGTTGCTCGTCGTCGAGGTGAAATAAATTCTGCGGCGGAAACTTGGAGGATTTGAATCGGGGCAATAAAATAATTGAAAAGTTTAATGGCACATCCGGTTATCCGACCGCCGCGACGCCCCAGGCTCAAACGAACCCGTTTCGTGAGATAATGGAAATGTACTACGTTAGCGAAAAAATAAAAGTTTCACCAGCACAAACGAACTGGGGTTTCCTATAGACCGCTATTCAAATTTTATTTTAATTTTGGTGTTATCACGTGACCGACAGTGATGAGAAGGTTTGAAGATTAATTAAGCAAGTCCTAATATTGATATAAACAACTGTACAAAATAAAAATTCTATGTCGCAAAATTTTATGTCCCAAAAATTCGCGAATAACACGGAAACTAAGCGAAATATTAAAAAATGTTTCGAATAACACTTGTAGAGAATTAAATTTTGTATAAGACACCTTGTTATCTAGTGATTTTCAGCCTGTGAATTTGGTAATAATTCACCTTGAACAAAGCCAGAACCTTGTTTTTGTTTCATATTTTTCTTTCATTTTTCTATTTTTCGTCTTAAAGAAAGCCAAGAATAACTTCTGGAAAAAGATAAGTGAAGTGCAGAAAATGCGTGGATGTACTGCCAGAATTGACCAAATCAAAAATTATTAACAAGACATGGATAAAAAAAACTTCATTTCATTTTTTGCTGATCATTTTTTGCCCATGTTAGGTTATTATGATTAGCTACGTACCCGGTTTTTCAATTAGGACGTAACAATTTTGTACTTAAATTATACATAGAATAATTGAAATATCAGGCTGAAAATTATTCCAGGTGTAGTACACATGTTACAATTATGTTTGGAATTCGACGTCGTTCATCCACCACGAGCACGACGCGATGGCAGCTATCGCTTATTTGGATCCAATTTCCAATCACTCTATCAGCCGGTATGTTTTCATTGTCACGTTCTATATTGTCCCTGATCTCCTTTCACGTTGTTGGATTGTTGACATTAACCTTCGACTTATAATAAAAAATCCAACGGCGTTAAATCGCATGAGCGAGATGCCCATTCGACAGGACCATTTCTCGAGATTAAACGATTAACAAATTTTCCTTTTAATAAATCAATTGTTTGACCAACTGTGTGGCTTGTGGCACCATCTTATTGCAACCACATATGTCTCGTAGGATGTCAAGTCCAACAATTTTGGCCAAAAATAGTCTTCAAACATGGTAAAATAGCGAAATCCATTGACCATAACATGGCGATTATTTTCATCGACGATAAAATACGGCCCTATCACACCTACGGCATGAAATCCACACCACACGCTCACTTTTAGTGGATGCAATGTAGTCTCATGATGCAAATATGGGGTTATTGCTGTACAATTACGCATATTTGCTCATTGACAAAGCCATTCAGGCAGAAATGAGCTTCATCGTTAAAGATAATTTTTCGATGAAATTTTCTCCAAACTTATGCAGAACAAAATTGATTCAATTTCGTCGTTTTACATGATCCAGAGGTTCTTGGGTTAATTTGATCTTGTAAGGGATCTGTGGCCGGAGATCTTTACCCAAAATTCGCCATACAGTTGACTGAGAAATTCTTTTGAACGGCGTGGAATCGATTTGTTTGGTTCATTTTGAACTTAAGCTCTTACGACTGCAATATTTTCAGTACTTCGGCCGCACAGTGGGCTGGATTGTCGAAAAAGTGGACAAAAATAGAATGTCTCGTCTTATATATATTTGAAATATATTTGAAATTTTGGTTACAGGGGTTTTCTACGCTGTTGAACACGAATTTGTTATCAAAATGTTCAAAAACAAAATGGCGGATCCAATATGGCGGACAATTTTTCGAAAACTTATCCAATTTTTACAAAAGTTTGTACTCAGGTTTTTTTACGCCGCTGACTATGAATCAGTTATCAGATTTTTTTTTTACAAAATGGCGGATCCAATATGTCGGACAATTTTTCGAAAAACTTTTTACAAAATTGTGTATTTAACAATTGTCAAAAACAATTGTGTACAAAACAATTGTCGGAATTTCAAAAGACAGAATGGCTTGCCCAATATGACGAACAATTGTGCATTAGGAATCCTTCAAGCTTCTGATTATAAATTTGCTATCAAAATTTTAGAAACCGGAATGGTTGATCGAATATAGAAAATTCTTTATTGTATATGTGATATTGTATATGAAAAATAACTGGACAGTTTTGAGTGTTGCTTAAAATAATTGTGAATATCTGATTCTTTAATCAGAATCAACAAAATTGCTAATTCTCGGATCGTAAACAAGCAACAATGTCAAAGTTTCGGCAGACTAACTTTGACTACTTTTGGGGTATTTCCGGCTCATGCTCAACATATAGGGGTCGGATGTAACAAGAAGCCTATTAAATACATCCTCCAATGTAGCTTTTCTACAATTTTTCTCTTGTGAAATTTTCTCGATATTTTTTTATATCTTTGTTACGTGCTTTTTGGGCGTCTTCTGACATCCGACCAATCGGAAGTGGGCCCAATATTTCAGTCTCATGTATAAATATATATAAATATATATATATATATATATATATATATATATATATATATATATATATAAGCTATAAGTAGTCACACCGCACGAACGAGCTCTCAGTATGCGTCGAACGGTTGACCCGTACGGACGCATATATCTCTTGAGAATGGCGAATGTTAGTTCGCCGAAACGTCGAGAATCCGGTTCTTTTCAGAGCCAACCCTCAGCACCAGTAGCCAAAGAACTGAAGAACGCCAGAAACCCATTAGCACAGCATACCTACCATATGTTCATGGATCAACTGACAAAATCGCCAGAATACTTAAAAGACACAACATCGACACCATTTTAAAACCTAATCAGAAAATATCCTCCATGCTACGCAGCGTTAAAGACACCATCCCGTTAGAATCCCATGGAATTTACGAAATACCTTGCGGAACATGTGAACGGACCTACATTGGACGTACCAATAGAAAAATATCTGCTAGGATTCAAGAACATGTAGTTTCAATCAGACACAGAGACAAAGTTTCATCGGCACTTGTCCAACACACAAACACTGGTCACTGGATGGACTTTAGAAATTCAAGGACTGTTGCACAGATTAGCCACGAAATGTCACGAGTATACAGAGAAGCCATAGAGATAGAAAAACGAGACTACTGCATGAACACGAGAGACGATTCCTTGAGACTGCCCCCAGCATGGCGACCGATCATATCCACCCTCAAAATGCAATCCCAGACACCCCAGACTCATGTACGACCAACAAAACAAACAAATAACCGAACCGAAGCATCGCACACAACGCGCATGACCCGAAGCCAGACAGCTATAAGTAGTCGCACCGCACGAACGAGCTCTCAGTATGCGTCGAACGGTTGACCCGTACGGACGCATATATCTCTTGAGAATGGCGAATGTTAGTTCGCCGAAACGTCGAGAATCCGGTTCTTTTCAGAGCCAACCCTCAGCATCAACGCGGAATCCCCGAGAAAACAATACAACACAGGTATCTATCCGCGAAAACCTTAAATAAAACATATATATATATATATATATATATATATATATATATATATATATACTTAATAATCGACATACAATACCATGGGTACTTCTCGACAAACAATTCCCCCGTTTCCAAAAAATTGGTTTTGAAAGCAGCAACACTGATCCACAAGACTTAACTTGCAATATTGTATAATACCTCCTTATTAAATTTTCATCAACTTTCAAAATATCTGCAGAATGTGAAACATTTTCAAAAAAGCGTCTTGCGGTGTTGCTGTCGTTAGAACTTTCGAAGCCCTGTTTTTTACCTTTCTACATTTAAATAACATATCTTCCGGCTAGTAGCCAGTGTATAAAGAACATTTTAGTATCAAAATTTAAGAATCAAAAATTTCCAACTTTGTTAATGTTAACTTGGCCCGACCGGTCGTATTCAGTTCTGAAACAGAATACATCTCTCACTTCTCCAGACCTTGCACTGCGTATAATAGTGATTCACAGGGTACCAAACATGTATAGGCATGTTTCGGTATGCAACTCTGAAGAATTCTGATTTCATAGAGTATTACCTACGCGATAAACGTGAAACTAGGCCGGGATGTATTGGGCGATTAACTATTTTTACAGTTTTGTGTGAGTAAATTATTTAAAAAAAGTTTTCTACTCGCAATTATCAGTCGGCCAGTGAATGAGCATAAACTATTATTTAATAATGGAAAAAATATTCAAATATTCTACATACTTTTGGAATCACCCTGCATTGGGCAGATTTGATATTGCACACTCAAACAAAAAAATAGCAGCACTTTAAATGGAGAACGTTTTTCGCAAGGGATTGACGAGTCATATATACGTCAAAAGTAGGTAACTTCTGGTTGTTCTGTAGCCGCAGGTTTTGAAGCCAGCTGCCTTATCTTTCGTTAAGACATGCACAGAGGCTTCATCTAGAAGATAATATAAGAAAAAAAGGTATATTTCAAATTTAGATTTTTTTATTTTTGTCTATTTTTGTCCACAATCCAGCCCACTGTGGGCCGGTGCGTTGTCTCACTGACACAGAAACATTCAATAGTCCAATAGAAGATCCAAGTCCTAATATTAATATAAACAGCTGTACAAAATAAAAAATCTATGTCTCAAAATTTTATGTCGCAAAAATTCGCGCATAACAAGGAAACTAAGCGAAATATGAAAAAATGCGTCAAATAAAACTTGTAGAAAATTAAATTTGGTATAAGACACTTTGTTATCTACTGATTTTCAGGCTGTCAATTTGGTAATAATTAACCCTGAACAAAATCAGAACCTTATTTTTGTTTCATATTTTTCTTTTCTCAATTAAAGCGAATAAGAACTTCTAAAAATAGATAAGTGAAGTGCAGAAGATATCGTGGGTGTACTGCCAAAATTACTAACAATATTTGGATCAAAAACACTTGATCATTTTTGGTAAATATTAGGTTATTATGTTTAGCTACGTACCGGCTTTTTCAATATGGACATAACAATTTTTTACTTAAATAAACCATAGAATAATTGAGAAATCGGGCTGAAATTTATTGTAGGTGTAGTACAGATGTTACAAGTATGTTTGGAATTCGACGTCGTTCATCCACCACGAGCACGACGCGACGGCAGCGATCGATTCTTTGGATTAAATTTCCAATCACTCTTTCACACATATCGGCCGGTTTGTTGGCAATTTCACGTTCGATATTGTTCCTGAGCTCCTCCCACGTTGTTGGATTGTTGGCATAAACCTTCGACTTATAAGAAAAATCAAACGGCGACAAATCGCATGAGCGAGATGGCCATTCGACTGGACCATTTCTCGAAATTAAACGATTACCAAATTTTCCTTTCAATAAATCAATTATTTGACCATGCTGTGTGGCTTGTGGCACCATCTTATAGGAACCACATATGGCTGATGTCAAGTCTACAATTTTGGCCAAAAATAGTCTTCCAACATGTTACGATAGCGAAATCCATTGACCATAACATGGCGATTATTTTCAACGACGAAAAAATACGGCCCTATCACACCTACGGCACGAAATCCACACCACACGCTCACTTTTTTTGTGAATGAATGCAATGTAGTCTTATGAAGCACATGTGAGTTTGTTGCTGTCCAATAATGCATATTCTGCTTATTGCCCAAGCCATTCATCAAAAAATGAGCTTCATCGCTAAAGATAATTTTTCGATGATATTCAGATTTTTTTTCTCCAAACAATACAATTCTCCAAACTTTTGCAGAACAAAATTGACTAAATTTCGGCGCTTTAAGTAATCCCGAGGTTTCAGTCCTTAGGTTAATTTGATCTTGTAAGGGAGAAGCTGGAGATCTTTACGCAAAATTTGTTATAATGTAAACTGAGAAATTTCCAATTCTTTTGAACGGCGTGGACTTAATCGACTTGTTTGGTTCATTTTGAAGTGAAGCTCTTACGGCTGCAATATTTTCAGTACATCTTCAGTACGTTCTCTCAGGCGTGTTCTCTCACCAGCACAGGAACATTCAATAGAAAATATGTTGATTTTTGAATTTTTGAAGATGCGACTACAGACTCAGAATTTCGGTAGCAAGTTGTATCGATTTCCAAACGTTGCTCCTTCGTATACGTGGTCTGTTAGAAAATTATCCGACCTTTAGCCGGTAAAAAAATACTGTCATACCTGGAGCGTTGGAAACCTAATCACCCTCAAAGTAGTCTCCTTGGGCATCCACACACTTCTCCCAGCGGTGCCGCCATTGTTGGAAGCATTCCGAAAAAGCCTCTTTCGGAATCAACTTTAGCTCGGCTGCCGTTGCAGCTCTAATGTCCTCTCTTGTCTGAAATCGCGTTCTTTTCAATGGCCTCTTGACTTTGGGGAATAGCCAGAAGTCGCAGGGAGCCATATCCGGAGAGTAAGGAGCCTGTCGAACCAGAGGAGTCTGGTTTTTTGCCAAAAAAATGTGAACCAAGTGCGAAGAATGTGCTGGATCATTGTCGTGATGGAGTCGCCAATTTCCTGTAGACCACAACTCCAGTCGCTTGCGGCGCACGGCGACGTAGGGCATCCCTCATTTCACTTGTCGTCATTTAGGCTGACTTGCTTTACTTGCATTGAAAAACGGACGAGAGCACTACACACTACGTCACTAGAACACTGCTTGACAGCAACTGACGCTATCCACAGGCGGGAATGTTCAAGGTCGGCTCATGCAAGCGCGCTTGATTCAAATCCATCAGGTTTTCAAAATAAAAAATAAGGTCGGATACTTTTCTAACAGACCACGACTACATGATATAAATGTAAGCCTTGACTGATATATCGTCTTATAAAACAGAAAGCGTTGACCCTTTCGCTCCGAATGGTACACATATGTCCCGTTAAAATCTCATATTTGAAACATTGAATTGTAAAGTTTACGAAATATTGAATTGTGAATTTAAATTGTCCTCGTTTGCAAAATTTATCAAGCATAAGTTTTGGGTATGTTATATACATCAAGAAAACTATTGTTATTTTAAAGAGCAATGAAAGACAGGCAAGACCAGACGAGACGGAACATATATAATTGACAAGATAGGACAACACTGTTCAATACTAGGCAAGTTCATACAACATAATAATAGTCAGGGAAAGACTATTCAAGACTCAACAAGACTTGACATGAGTGGACAAGACTCTACAATACTGGACAAGCTTTTGGACAAGAGAGAACAATATTCAATATGACTGAACTTCATATAATTGTAGATTTCGGTGGTCGCTTGTAAAAACCTCCAACCAGAGGATAATCCTCCAAATAGAAGAAACAGAGAGAATGCAATGAGATCTAGCAGCGCCTACAAAACTGTATCAAGGAAATGTATCAATATTTCGGGCAATAGCTGGCATCCCTCCAATTGAGTTGTTAGTGCGAGAGAGGCTTAGCATCTGCAAAGCTAGACAGAGGGAACCAAAAAAAAAACAATGAAAAGAGGACGGCAAGGACTGAACTACTTCGGGCATGGCAGAAGAAGTAGGTAGCAAGCGGGCAATCAACAAAGCTGTTAATAAAGGATGTCGGAAAATCTATATCTTGTAAGTACGGCGAACCTATACAAGCTCTTAATGGACACGGCATGGATGTACAATCATAGATGGACAATGAACAATGAAATGGACACACGGAAGTAATGCTTAAACGCCTCGAATCATTCGAAATGTGGGTGTACCGACAATTACTAAAGATCAGTTGGGTGGACAAAGTTAACAACAATAGAGTTCTCAATCGCGTGGAAAAAGATATGGAAATAGTCCAAACTATCAAACGGCGAAAATTAGAATATTTTGGTCATTTTATAAGGCACCAGGAAAAAGATGAAATGCTACACCTTATTAAAGAGGAAAAAATAGCAGGCAAACGGGGCCCAGGAAGAAGGAGAACATCGTGTAATGAACTTGAGGCAGTGGTATGGGAAGTCTACGGTTCAGCTTTTTCGGGCCGCTGTCAACAAAACAATCATCGTCAACATGGTCAACATTATAACCAACGCTCGTTGAACGGTCATGATACCAAAAGAAGAAGAATGGACACGGATGCTTTCGAGATTACCTCCACAAGATACGCAGAGTAGTTTATTGCTGCTGTAAGTACTGCGGAGAAGAGGACATCGCGGTGGACACCATCTATATATCGTCGGCGACACAAGAAAACCTCGTAACTTCTAAAAAAATTTAGAGTGAGATTAGTTATACCATTTATTGATCGAGATCGAGAGTGTGATATTGATCGAGAGTGTGATCTCTGCAGTGCTAAATCCTCGTAACTCCATAAAAATTCTGCAATGGATTTATTGCAGAATTTTTTTTTGCAGTTACGAGGATTTAACATTGCAGATATCAGACATTGCTGTTTCTGGGCAATAAATGGTATATTTATATCACTCTAAAAGTTTTTTGGAATTACGAGGTTTTCTTGTGTCGCCGACGATATGTAGTATGTGGAACAACAAAAGGAATCCAAAGGATTTAAAACCTAGAACTACTATACCCTTCATGTTAGAATCTGAAAAGAACTGGAACACAGCCTAAATAGCGATGAATCATATAATCAATTATAAGGAGCAAGATGAGATGAAAAGGCAGAATGTTGAAAGACTACCGTTAAACCCGATGGCTGGATGGGAGAAGTAGGTACATCATAGACACGTTTTAAAACAACCAGCATCTTGAAGTTATTCGTTGAGCAGTGGCCAGATGTGTGGGTTTCAGGGGGACCACTAGTTAAGCTAACACAGGTGGTGACCTGTATTTCGACTTTTATAGTATGGTATATTTTATAGTATGGTATTCTATGGTACCCTGTATACAAAAGTACCCTTGTATAAGTTCAGGGCCGAAAGGGTTAAAACGACTTAGGCACATTATTTCATTTTTACCAATTTTTGGCTTGGTCGCCTTTGGCAGTACACCCACAATATTTTGTGGACCAATCTACTACCTTTTATAAATTAGTTTCTATTACTACCGATGTTGCTCCTGCGATGGTGGGACCAAATTTCTCAAAAACTGAATCCATTTCGTTAATTAATATATAATAAAAACACTTGTTAAGAATATAGCATAGTACAATAAACCCTACATAAAATATGCACATTTTCCGGAAATTGCCGCGGGATAATGGAAATTAATAATTTCTCGCAGATTATTTCTATTACAATGGGTAGGGTATTTGTCCTGAAGGATAAATCAATGTCGCCCACACGCCGTGAACGCGAGGGAGGCGCACGTGAGTTGAAAATGTCGCCCCGAAGGATTCGTTTTTTTTTTTTCCTTTGCAGAAAAATGCTCGCGTCATTCCGTTTTCCATTATTTCCACCAACACAATTAAAGAGAAGAATGTTTACATTTAGATTATTTGTAAGCAATTTTTTTCTGCTAAGGATTCCAGGTTTCAAATAAATATTAATTAGATAGAAAAAAAAACAGAAATCAAGTACTACTATTAAAATAAACAAAATATTATTGATAATTGATAAATAATAAATTATTTAAAAAAAATGATGAAAACGTGTCTTTTTTTTTAAAACGAATCTTAACACCAAATTTCATATGCTGCAACATTTTCTGGTTCTGAGATGTAGACTTTCTAGTAAAAACTTTGGCCCAATTTTCACCTCCTTAGAAACGAAATTTACAAAAAAAAAGGAGTGTCCTAACTGTCGTAAACATCCACTGAGGAAGGACTGACATTGAAAGAAGGGGGCCAAGGGAGTTTTTTTACTAGAAAGTCTACATATCCGAACCGGGAAATAAATCGGTTATAGCTTTCAAATTTGGTAGAAGATTCCTTTTATAAAATAACGAGTAACGTGCTTGCTTCACCACTTTTTGAAATTGGTTTATTATCAATTATAAATAATATTTATTGATTAGTTGAATAAAGAGACACGTTTTCATTCACCATTTTTTGAAAATTCGATTTAGGGGATTCAAAATTGGAGATTGAATATTTTTATAACATATATCTCTGAAACTGGATATGTAACAATAGTAAAAATTATCAGTTCGATTCCTCTTACAAAATACAGAAAAATGTTTTTTACTATGTTTCGAAAATCTAGCTAAGCGGCTGCAAATGCGGAGAACTTTTATCTCAAAAACTGGAGATGTTAAAGATGTCAAAATTGGTATTTAAATTATTCTTTAACAATGAAGAAATGGGTGTATTGCCATTTTTTCAAAAATACAATTAAAAGAGGAAGAAAAGAATTATTTAAAAAAAATAATGCTGATTTGCAGATATGGCAGTTGACAGCTGACACTTGAAAAAACAAATTGAAAATAGAAATGTAAATGGTTTGATGACTCCATATCCAGTCGTATTATTGTAGAATATGAATGAAAGGCGATGAGTTGTAGGCGTACCTATTCGTGATGATATCTTATATTATATCATCATCATCTTCCTAGAATTAATACCGCTTCATTGCAGGGTCATCTTTTATGCACTTTTTCTTCCATACTGATCGATTTTGAGCGTCTCTAGTGGTGGCATTTAGTAGTTCAATGTCCTTCCGCATAGTATCCAGCCAGCGCTCTCTCGGTCGCCCTCGTAGTCGTCGGCCTTCTGGTCTGATTTCAAGTGCAGTTCTCGCGACTGAAGCGTAATTGCTACGCAGTACATGACCATAACAACGTAGACGGCTCTCCCTAATTTTTTCAGGGATTGGAGCCACACCAAATGTAGCTGGAACATTATTATTCCTGATGCGGTCCAGTCTAGTAAGTCTCTGTGTCCAGCGAATCATCTTTATCTACATGACATGTAGTTGTTGTTCATGTATCTTCGTTTCTGGCCAGCATTCAGTACCATATAGTGCTACTGGTCGATGGATGGTTCTGTAAATTTTTGACTTCAGATATAGTATATATATATATATATATATTTATATATATATATATATATATATTCTCATTCCGGTCAAAAAGGACTCCAGAGACTTGGCGTCATTTCAAGCATGCATCGTTGACTCTGTTTCGAGCATCTGGGAGTGTTTGACCATCTGAACAGATTAGTGTACCTAAGTATTTGAATACAGATGATTTTCGGAGTTCAGTGCCATCAATATGAATAGATCCTTCACTTGGTATTCCACACTCTATATACTCTGTCTTTCCAATGTTAAGGTGTAGGCCATGGGTGACTACTGCAGTTTTCCAACATGGAACATGTTGTTCCAATTCTTGGAGAGACTTGTAGGCTACAATGATATCGTCAGCATAGATCAAGGTCCAGGGATGTGGTTGCAGTAGTTCCTCTGCGATGGTGTCAGGACAGATGATGAACAGGATCGGGGACAAAGCTGACCCCTGATGAACACCAACTCTACTGGGATAATTTGCCGAGTTTCCTTGAGCCGATCGGACATAGCCGTTGTCATTCTGATAAAGAAGCTGAACCCATATAACATATGCTTCTGTTACCCTATGCTGTCCTAGTGCATACCATATTAGCCTTTTCAAGATCCAAAAAGGCTATATGGAGTGGTTTCCTCTTCTTCTAGGTGCCTTTCCGTCAAACAACGAGTGGCATGAATAGCATCGATTGTCCCTGTACCTTTCAAAAAACCGCATTGGCTTGAGGCAATCTTGATTATATCACGAAGCCGTGTGTCCCCGATACGATCAAATGTCCTCATAGTGTGGCAAAGCAGGCGATTCCGTCGATAATTAGAGCAGTTGTGCACCATCTCCTTTACCTTTCCTTTGGCATTGTTATACTGCTGAGCCAAGTAAGAGAAGCTTCATGTGGCCCAAACATCTTCTACACCTCCGATGGATCATCCGGGCCAGTTGCTTTTTCATTTTTCATTTTCTTCATACTGTGACTGACAGGTACTGGACCAAGTATAGGATCCGCAGCTGGTAGTGGCGGATGCGTAAATTCTTCTGTTGTGTTGTTGCTGTTTGCAACAGAAAAGTGCTGTTTCTGTTGGTTAAGGATTTCATTGGGTTTCCGTAGACGTTGTTGATTTTCATTCCTGATGATCATAACATGTAATCTTCTAATCAATCTTCTATATTGCTGACGATCAAGATCCAGTCCCGATTGGAGTCACGTCTTATACGCTAACTTTTTCATCCTGATGGCATCTGGGACTTGAGAATTCCACCACCATATCTCTTTATTGATAAAACTGCGTCCAGGCTTTGATTTATCCATGATGTTATTAGCACAAGTCTTAATATGTGTGTAGGCCTTTGTCCAGATTTCATCAACGTGTTGACCTTGTTCTGGCATAGCTAGAGAATCTATAGATGTTTTCAGCTGGATGTGATGTTGTTTTAATTTCCACCATGTAATTCGTTCCGATGTAGATTTACGACTTTTCTTGCAGAGATCAAGGCGAATACTAAAATTGAGGAGAAGTAGATGATGTTGAGGTGCAATATTGGTTCATATCAATCTGCGTATTTCTTCCATCACTACTGAAGGTAATAAGATGCGATGGCCGCTTTCTGTAAAAGGTGTTAGTCACAGCTAAGTCTAAGGCCTCTGCAAATTTCAGGATTTTGTTTCCATCCTCACTCTGTCGAAACCATTTCTATTCCTTCCAACGTGGCCATTTCAGTCTCCACAAATGAACATGAGTTCTTCTTCAACAAACTGTAGGTACGTTTCGAGGTTGTTCCAAAACTCATCATGTCATTATCCGTGCACCCAGTCTGTGGAGCATAGCATAAAACCACACGTAAGGTTTTCTTGTCAGTGTCGATCTTAATAGACATCAATCGGTCCCAAAGACGGTTTACTTCAGTGACATGATTTCTGAACTTTGTACTCACAGCTATAGCTACGCCATTCCTGCTCGACATCTTATGTTATATGAGGAAGTAAAAATGTAGATAAGGAAGTAGATGGACAAATAATTGATAGAGTTGAAAACTGGGATGAATCTTCTATAATGTCCCATGATTGTAATGGTAATAATAAGCGAATGTCGTTGCATATTTCAAAGATCAAACCGCTTAACTTACGAAACCGAAAACCGCTTAACCGCTTACGAAACCGCTTAACTTACGAAAGTTTTAAGAAGATTTTAAAATTGTTGTTAGGGCCAGGTAAAATCAAGTTGAAAGGCAGATTCGCCCCGAGTCCCGTCTAGTCTTGTCTATAAATTCTTATTAAGATATTGTGACATGATTGGATGTTTGTATAAAAAAAAAATCTTTCAAGTGCTAATATTTTCAAATTGATTGCGTTTTGTTAAGATTTGATTCAATTGTCGCATTTCATCAATTTGACAATATTTATTTTACTCAATCCAATTCTATGTCCAATTTTCGCATTTGGATCCTGCAATAAAATAAAGACAAAATCCTGCAAAAAAAAGAAAGACAAGTGTGACATGATCTATTGACTCCATGACATTCGTATGAGTTTATTTAAAGCAGGGCAAGGAATAGAATGGAGAACAAAGAACAGAACAAAAAACCCAAAAGTCTCCCAAAAGTTGATCGAATTGAAAATCGAAAATTTGAGTTTTATTCTCCTTGCAACTGCAAGTATCTTACAAAGTTTTAATCTGCATTTAATTTAGAATAATTTAGAAAAGGATTCAGTCAATTTAGATTATTTTGGAAAAAGTTTCGGGCAAAAATTCGAAGGAACTCTATTTTGCGCTATTGCTCTATTTTTAAAATCTGAACCAAAACAGAAAAGGATTATTAATTGTTTGTTCTATACCAAATTTCGCGTCTTTTGATGTATTACTCGTCAATATCCATGGCATGTCAAAATTTGCGATTTCGAAGGTGTGTCTTAAAAAAATCGAAATTCAACAACTCTCCAATTTTTACATATCATATACCAAAACACGCAGAATTTTATAGAGAATATGCTAATATAAATCATTATGTAATTTATTGTTAGTTTACAATAAGTCGCGCGATCTTAAAAAAAACTAAACAATTTTCATCGGCTTTGACTCAACGTCTGGTTTGGAAAATAGCATAGTTTGGTTTTTCTCTATTTAGAAAAAGGTCATTTGCGGAAATACACTTGTTAAGTTTATTGAGGAGGTTGTTAACTGCTGCTTCCATTGTTTGCATCGAATCCTCCGAAATGATAAAACTTGCGTCGTCTGCATAGAACACACATTTGACCCCGCGCTTAAGTATCGTGGTAGGTTTGCTATATACAAAGAAAAAGAGAGGGGCGAGAACGCTACCCTGCGGGACACACATTTCCATGTTGACCGTAGAAGATATGCACTCCTCTACTCTTACATATTGCCTCCTACATGACAAATTTGAATTGATCCATTTTACACATTGTCCTCTAATGTCGTGTTATGCACAATCCAAAGTTTTTTCAGAAGCTTTGTGACTGAAACCAAGTCAAAGGCTTTGGTCAGGTAATAAAAAATACGGACTGGGTACTTTTGGTTGTCTATCCCCTGGAGAATGTGTTGGTGTAATTTTTGCGGTTATGGTAGACTTTGCTTTATGGCTCCTCTACACCATGGCTCATTGTGGGCCATCATGTTGGTCACCAATATCATGACCCATATCACCATCACCATCACTATTATGATGGTGATGGTGATACCACCAGTGGTCCATCCAGATGGACTATTCTAGATGTGCATGAATGGGCCATAGTGGGCCATACATTATTGATAAAAATTAATAATTAAATAATACTAACTCCGTTCCACAATAAGTGAGCTATTAAAAAAAATTAAGAACTTCAACAATGGAAATATTTTTAATTACTTATTCTGATACAATTATACAGTAATAAAGTACAATTATGAACTGAACAAATTTACTAGTGGTTTAAAGTGAATTCTGCAATTCTTAGGCAGTATTAATGATATCGGTGTTGCAATTGATACTAAAAGCGGAAGGAAGCCGCACTTTCCTACGAAGTTTTTCTTTAGATATATGTTTTAAATTAGATATATGTTTTAAGTTATTACAGTTTTACAATAAATTTCAATAAAATTTGAATAACACATATTATGGAATGGATGTATGTAGTAATGTTTTATTAATATAAAAATATTTTTATACGTTATAATTAAATAATAATAATTACTAAAATCAGTGTTATCATGACAACAAGCAGCAGGCACTGATAAGAGTGCGATAAAGGAAAAAATGATGGCCCATGGCGTGGACATGCCATTTTAGCCACTGCGCAGCTTATTTGCACATTCTGGCCTGGCCTCCTTCGATGTGTGTAGTCGGACCGCTCCCAACGCCATCCATGGCCATCGCCATCTCCATCATCCACTACTTAGGCCACTACAGGCCATCTACCCCTCTACACAATGGTGATGGCTCATAGTGGCTCAAGATGAGAAAAAAAAGCAAGATGGCTGAAGGAAGACATTTATTAGAAAAGCTCTGCAATTTTTGCGGAAAAAAAGTTAAAGAAATTACCTTGTGTGTCAAGTGCAAGCAAATTTTCCACCCTCATTGCATATCGCACGTACGGAAAACCAGAGCAAGTTCCTGTGAACACGTGTTTAAGGAAAATGGGGAAGTCAATGAGGAAAACCAGGTAAACACCAATAATGAATATAACAAAGCACTGGAGATGGAAAACTCACTGTTCAGAAAACTGGTAGCCGAGATGGAAGACAAGAACCGAATATTAAAAGACAACGTCCAACTTCTAATTGAAAAGATCGAGTTACTAATAACCAAGAACGCGCGGGAAAAAAGTAAACAAGCGCCGACAGCAGAAACATAGCATGCGACAAGGTCTACCATCTATCGACAACAACACCAACAGGTACAAACTAGTAATCAAAATAATAACAATGTTGTAGCAAACGAGGGAAACTTAAATGGAAATATTCCTTCTACCTCAAATGATTATCCTAATGAAGTCATGCCAGCACCGATAGTTGAAGAAGAACAAAGTCGCCCCATACCAACCGGACAAAAGAAAAAGAAAAGGAAATCAATAGGAAACGGATTTGTATCCGAAGAAGAAAAATCAACAGGATTCGTAGGACGGGTTTCGAATCCCAAGATATGGCTATACATATCAAGAGCCAAAGATCATGTAACCGAGGAGATGATTATAAATTATTTAGCCCAAAAAAAAGGAAAAAACAGAAACCTTTGCATAGTCGAAGAAATAAAAAATCTAAGGAACATAACTCATAATAAGAGCTTCAAAGTGGGAGTGGAGTTAGATTTGAAGGATGAGGTTTACGAGGACTCCTTCTGGCCAGAAGGTATCTTACATGAAAGATACAACTTTCGGATGGAAGAAAGAAGACGTCAACCAAATTTTCGAAGACGCTAACCGACACAGAACTTTCACTAAAATCTAACACCATCAGTCTAATAAACCAAAATTCACAATCCATCGGCAATTCAATAGACCGCATTGGATATATGTTGGAAAACAATAGGCAATGAAAATTTCTGGTGGTTACGGAACATTGGAAAAGCACAACTCAAATAGAAGCGTATAAAATAATAAATTTTGATTTAATTTCTTGTTTTTGTAGAAAAGAAGGCAGACATGGAGGAGTGGCAATTTATTGTGACAAAAGTATTGCCAGCAGACCCAGAAATGACATTAATGAACTGGCAGAAGCCACGGTTTTTGAATGTGCCGCCGTGGAAACTACGTTAAATACAGAGTCAGTAGTAATAATTGGAATCTATAGAGCACCACTTTCATGCGTAAAGACATTTATGGATAAACTCTACAAAATACTATCCAAAATCGCACAAGAGGACAAAAAGGTAATAATTGCAGGTGATTTTAACATAAACATATTAAAAAGAACAAAAAAAGAGTCAAGAACTAGAGCACTTGCTGCAAACTTTTAATACAAGGCTAACCATGAACACTGAAAGCAATCCATCATCAGGAACGTGTATAGACAACATCGCAACAAATATTCCATGGAAATACGCAGTAAATACAGCAAACTACCATATATCTGATCACTGCGCTCAGCAAATCACAATGTAAATAAAAAAACCTAAAACACACTGTAATTTTCAAAGGTTTTTCTCAGAAGAAAATAGGAAACATTTTAGAGAATACCTCCAGACACAAACGTGGGACGTCCTATACAGAAACAAGGAGATGGAAGTAAATAACCAATGGAACAGTTTTATGGAAATATTTATGACTGGATATAATGAGCATTTCCGTCGGACATCTAAACAAAATAAAGAAAAGAAAACACTTATTTTTTCGAATCCACGTATTGGGAAATCAAAAACGGAACTTGAGATAATGCAGATATTAGTAAAGTTCCACCCAAACTTAAAACAACAATTTAACAGAACACATAGAAAATATAAGGCATCATTAAAAACCGAAAAAAGAAAATATTTTGAAAAAAGAATAAGGAATAGCAAGAACATAATGAAAACTACATGGGATGTTATAAAAGAAATAACAAAAATAAACGAAAAAAATCATGATCAACCCACGTCACTCGAGAAACTCGATCATGATAAATCAGTGGAAAATATCAACAAATTCTATGCCGAAAGAGCTTCTTTGTTACTAAAACAAATCCCTAACAGGGAATACAAGGACAATATAACAAACGAACCAAACACGATGTTTCAACGACCAACATCAAGAGAAGAAATTTTAGACACTATAAAACAACTTAAAAATAGTAAAAGTTCGGGGTATGATGAAATTACCATGGATATCATAAAAGAAGTGGGAGAGGAAATAGCCAACCCATTAAAATATATAATAAACAATGTCTTTCAATACGGAATCTTTCCATAAAGCCTGAAGATATCTATTATAACACCGATTTATAAGAATGGAGACAAGCAAGACATAGAAAATTACAAACCGATAAGTTTACAACCATCTTTCTCAAAACTATTGGAAAAACTAATTACAGTTAGAATATCATCATTCCTTGGGAAAAACAAAATCGTTAATGATCAACAACACGGCTTTGTCAAAGGACGTTCTGTGGAAACAGCTTGCTTCCATTTTTTGAGACATATACTCGAGAACATCGAGAAAAATAAGCCAAGCGGAATTTTCCTGGACCTGTCCAAGGCCTACGACACGGTAAATCATGAGATTCTTCTAAATAAACTAAATAAATACGGATGGAGGGGACAAGTAGCCGAACTTATAACATCGTATCTAAACAAGAGAAGACAAATAGCGCAAATTAACACGGAACAAGGCAAAATCAAATCAAGCACTAGAACAGTCACCATCGGAATACCACAAGGAAGTATCCTCGGACCGATACTATTTACATTATATGTAAACGACCTACCGAACCAAATACATTTGACACCGCATAAAATGGTAAACTACGCAGACGATACCAGTTTATTAACAATAAACTGAAAGATAGAGGACATACCAAATAACTTAAACGACACAATGAACATTTTAATAGACTGGTTCACGGAAAGCAAACTAATTCTGAATAAAGAGAAAACCAAAATAATTATTTATAAAAAAAAAAGGTCCAACGAGATATACCCAATGGAGGCAACTATCAACAACGAGACTATACAGTACCAGAAACAAGTGAGACTGTTAGGGCTGAATTTAGATGAACACCTAGACTGGACATATCACATTAATAAACTGGCTACAAAACTTAACAAAACAATATACGCCCTAAGAATATTAAAACGCTACATAACGACGGATTGCCTCAAGAACGTATATTTCGCGACCTTCCATAGCAACTTAAAATTTGGAATAATGTTTTGGGGCGGAGGAAAGAATATTTCTACAATATTCAAAATACAAAAGATTGCAATTAGAATAATACAAGACCTAAAATACAAAGAAACTTGTAGAGGCAGTTTTACTGAAGCAGAAATTTTAACAGCGACGGGAACGTATATATATGAAACGCTAATATTCACAACATTTATTTGAGGCCTACGAAAATAAGACAAACAGAGAGACAAGAAACAAAAACGTAAGCTACAACTTACCAATACATAGGTTAACCATGACAGAAAGAGGACCCCCATATTCCAATATGAAATTGTACAACACTCTTCCAAAAGCAATAAGGCTTTCAACAAGTGTCAGAACTTTTAAAAAACAAGTTCGCAGTTTAATTTTAGACATTGAACCCTACAATATGGAGGAATACCATGAGAGGGTAAAGAGGATAACATAGGCAAGAGACACCTTGGACACATTTCACTTAGTTATATATATATATATATGTATATATATATATATATATATATATATACATATATATATATATATATATATATATATATATATATATATATATATATATATATATATATATATATATATTGGTACTGTATCTATAATCATATGCTTTGTATAACTTAGATAGTGAAATATATTAATTTTGATTTCGATTTGATTTTTGATTTTGATGGGCCATAGTGTAGAGGAGCCATTACAGAATCCAAGCTTTTCCTGAGATGATGTGGTGTTTATTGAAGAAGGGCATCAGTCCGCATTCCATTGCAAATACAATGATTTTTGCGATTTCAGAAATTAAAGCAATCTGTCTGCAACAAACAAAAACTTTGAAAACAAACACTCGATTCATAACCTGACTCATAACTCAAGTTTTAACTTGATACCTTTTTTTAAACTTTTAACTTGATTCATAAGTAATAACTGTGCAACGTTCGAATAAAATCCATACGAAAATATTGGAGAAAATAAGTTATGCAAATATTTATTTCATTAACTTGATCTTATCCGGCCCTCGTACCAATTTGCAAAACTTACTTATCGTCTCTCTTAATATTAGTCTTAATATTACTCACAAGATAATCAATACTTGGTAAATTAATAATTGACAATAATTGACCTGAATTAATTTCTCTCTCTCTCTCCCTCTCCCACTCTCTATCTCTCCTATGGCTCTAAACCGCCTATTCCACATTGGCTTTTAGTATGCGCCACCCCGGTATCGCATGTTTTGCATTCATTCAGGGTGGGCACCCCGGACGGTTAGTGAAAACCGTTGTTGTCTCCTATGGCTCTACAGCCCATGGTTGGGCCTTGGCCTCCCTCAATTTATTCCTCCAGGCACTTTTGTCCATTACTACCGTCTTTCAGCCTCTAATCCTTAGCAACCCTCTTGCATCTAATTCTACCGCGTCCTCGCATCGTTTCCGCAGTCTGCCCCTCGGTCTCTTCCCGACCATTTTACCTTGGAGATTTGGCCCGTTTTGACAGCCCTTCCTCATCCATTCTTGTGACTTGACCATCTTCACGTCTATATCATTGCATCTCTGAATTAATTTGATTGAAATAAAAATCCACGTGAGCGAAGCCGCGGGCTATAGCAACTTATTTGTAATTCGCAAATTTATTACAAAGCAAAATAATTGCAACATGTACACGTATCAACATGTAACATGTATCTTTTTTCTGCTTTTTTTTGTTGAGATGGAATTTATTAGGTGAGGGAGACTGAATATTTAAATGAGGCCAATAAAATAATTTAAAAGTTTAATGGTCCATCCCGTTATCAAAGCGCCACATGGTTCATGCGAACTTTTTTTCGGCCAGATAATGGAAAAATAGTACGTTAATAAAAAAGATTTATCGCGATTATAAAGAAAAACAAATTTCGACAAATTTTATTTGTTTTCCCTTAGAGGTTTTATTTATTGCATACTATATTGCATGTTGGATTTATTAGACAGATAATAACGAATTATAAAATTTTAATAAATATGCATATAAAGGGTGTTTCATAAATGTTTGGCAGAAATTGTAATATTCAGCAAAAAAGTTGTGTGAGGCCACCCCCTGTTAAGGGCTGTACATTAGTTGGGAAACGTTTTCGGACACATCTTTATAAAAACTTTTTATCTTATTTTGGGCTCTAAAACACGCCCTATAATTTCTGACAGACATTTATAAAACTCCCAGTATAGCGTGATACAAAAAGATAATGTTATGAGTAAGGCTATCGAAAGTCGTAACTTAGATGTTTGTCCTTTAACGGAGCAACTTGTATTACAATAGATTAGACAAAAAAACAAATTGTGTTGAATTATTTATAGGCAATTTCAAAGCAAACTGATTGTTCGGCAATTGTTTAGCAATCCGGTTGCGCTTCATTCATCCATCACCATTCAACAATGCTATATACAAGCATTTAATTTACAATCAATCTTACTATAATTAAAATAAATTGAAATTTGATTAAACCGCCGTGACGAATCTGTGATACACCAAATGCTACACATGAGAGTAAATGTTGGGCAATTCGGTAGCAATCGCACATAAATGAAACCATCTATGTGCAATTTCCTTTAGATTGTAATTTATTTCGAATATTTCGAGTAATTTCGACGCTTTGTCTCCTCAGTTTCCAGTTGGTTTAAATATCGCCCTTAATCTGGGGTTTTCGATAGTGAACTTTGGACTCTATTAATAAGATTAATATTTTTATAGAATCGAAATAAACAAATATTAATATAGATTTATTACTAGACATAGACGGATTATATCCTACGATATATCCTATATACGTTTGCATATGCAAATGTATAAAACGCTATTTTTATAGCATTATTGCATATTTCAGTACTTTTTCATTTATAGTGGCTTATTTCAATAGTTAAATGGATTTTGTATTAGGCGGGAACGGTGGCGAGTCGCAGCCAGTGACGTGCCACGCGGGCAGCTCACACTCGGCAACCCGAGTATTCGCTTGTATTAAATTTCATTTGCTTGTTATTAAATCGCTCCCTGTGTTTGTATACCTAAGAAAATCTTGTTTTCGTTGAAATAATGCCGCCAGTAGAAAAAACCCAGACATTAATGGAATCTTGGATTAAAAATTACCCAGACCAATTTACGGTTGATGGCACTGTGATTTTCTGCAAGGTTTGTGACAAGCTAATCATCATCACCAGCCTTTTATGTCCCACTGCTGGGCACCGGCCTCTTCTCTGTCATAAATCAAACGTCAGTAAGATTTGAATATGGGGGACCTACAGTTTCACGTCGAATCCGAACGACAAATTTCCAGAGAAGGTGTTAGACAGTTGAGACGCCACGGTTGCCCAAGCCGGATTGGGGAGTTGAGCGAATACCTTCATCAAAAAAAAATCCAGATCGATTAACATGTGAGTATGTCTCTGCAAGACAGAAATCTGCTGATTTCAATTTTGCCTTCTAATTAGAATACTACAAAAAAATAGAATTATTATTTGTTGCGTGCAATATTCCTTTTCAGCAATTGAATAAGAATATATGCCAAGGATTCCTTAAGAACTATTGTACTAGTCAGATAGTTTCTGAAGAATCCACGATTCGAAAAAACTACCTGCCAACAATCTACGAAGAAGTGGTAAGTACAGTGGTACGCACTGATCTTTCGAATAAATAAATGTGGATCTCAACCGATGAAACGACAGATTCATGTGGACGTTATATAGCGAATTTGATTGTTGTAAAATCCTAAGGGGCTCTTCCGATAATTTTCCATATTTTTCCATTTTCTACTACCCATTTGGTTTCCTGCAAGGTCCTAAAAACACAAATTATTCAACTATCGCCGGTTCACAAATGATTCCATCAAATCACTATTTTTCGTTTCTTCTATGGACGAGACTCTGAAAGTTATTTACCCAAACTCGCTTCACATCACCTTGTCTAGCCCACGGATTACATCGACTTGCGGAAGAGATCAGGAAGGAGTTCGGGAATGTCAATAAATTGATTTCCTCTACAAAGAAAGTGTTTTTAAAAGCACCATAGCGCGTACAAAAATATAAAGAGCGATTGCCAAACCTGGCACTACCTCCAGTACCAATATTAACGCGGTGAGGAACATGGTTGAAAGCTGTATTGTTTTATGCTTAGAATTTTGAGGCCATAAAAGAAGTAGTTCGTCAATTTGACAGTTTAGAAGCCATTGTAATTAATTCAAGCCAGCTGGCATGTTCAACCTTATTCAAACAAAATATTGCTCTAATTACAGTAACACATTTCAGCAATATTCCCTACGCAATTGAAACGCAATTGAAGTTTTTAGAAACTAAAAACCTTCCTCTTTGCAAAATATTTGAAAAAATGATTGAACAGAGCAACGACCTTCCGAGTTCACTAGCGGAAAAGGTTCGTGGCAAATAATGCTGTTCTCTAAGTGACAAACGTCACAAGTTTGCTTTAGAAAATCTAGAATAATATACAGGGTTATTACAAAAGAAATAGACACTTTCAATGTTTTATTAATCCAAAACTAATAACGTTATTATGAATTCGTTTAAACTATTTTACACAATGATTCTTAAAGTTTACTTTGGGAACTCTTAGGTGCATAAATATGGTCTCCTCCTGTCACACGGCGCACATCAAGGCGATAGTCTAGTTCATTCCAAACCCGGTGTAACATATCTGCTTTGAAACTTTCCACAGCTCTCGTGATGCGTTGTTTTAATTCATCTAAATCGCTAGGAAGCGGAGCGACGTAAACCAGGCCATAGAAAAAAATTGTAAAAATCTTTACGTTTAAGCTTGATATCTTCACGTAGATGCTGTACCTACTGCAATGTGTAAAGCGTCAGTTTTAGTCGTTTATGTAAAATTTTCCACACAGTTGGTTGCCGAATTTCTATGTAGTTCCAAACGTTGTTGACTTTTTGGACTTCGTTCCACTGTTTCTTCTGGCACACTAGGTCTTCCTGGACTTTTGCCTTTACATAAACACCCTGTCGTTTCAAATTTATTGTACCAATCGTAGATCGACTGTGTAATAGGTGGTGATTTTCCAAAACGTGTTCGAAAATGTAGTTGGACAACAGTTACGGAGTTCGTTTTGGCAAATTCAAGCACGCAATATGCTTTCCTAGTAGAGTTTACTGCCATCCTAGTTATTATGCTTGCGCAGTACTACCAACTGTACTATCGAAACTTCTACAGTTCCTCAATCTGACAGTGCATAATGCATGTAAATATCACAAATAATTTTTGTTTTATACAATAACAAAGGTGTCTATTTCTTTTATAATAACCCTGTATTAAAGAACGAGTTCAGTAAGCGCGATTTTTCACCACGTGTCCAAGTTTATAAAACGACGAGCGTATCGAGGAGCTTAATTCTAAACTTGGACGCGTGCTGAAAAATCGCGCTTACTGAACTCGTCCTTTAATATCCTATTTTCTATTATGCGTCTGTAATGGACTCATAAAGAGAATCATCGCGAAAAAAAATCAGTTTTTGGGCCGTTGCGCGGCCGTATTTGGACCGATCGTAAAGTAGTAACATCGAGAGCGCCGATTTTTTCCACACAAAAATATCATCTAGAATTTTCGGGCCTTCGCTGAAAATTTTAAGATTATTGCGAAACACCGAAAAAAAATCACGAAAAAAACGATCTTGTTTGACATACTATTGCAAGCCGACCGCTGCGCGCTGAACGGAACGGCTTCCCATTTGCGGATCCGGTTTCGTAGGTTCTTCCTCTCTGAGTATTCGAAGAGAACGCGCGAATTTTTGCAAATATGGCCCTGCGGTAGATGTTTTTGCAAAACCATTTTTGCAAAAACGCTTGCGGCTGCCGATCCGAAAGTAGGTAGACGGTATGGTGGAATTTCTTTTTCACCGTTCGATGACGGCCGATGGTATCTTGGGTGCGGTATGCCGATTTGCCGATTCGCAGAAACCACGAGGTCTCCACGGCCGATAAAAGGAGACCGGTAGGATCCTCTAATAAACGGTCAATCCGCATTCAAGATCTACAAAATTACAAATTACACAACTTCCTATCCTACAATGGCAGATCGAGAACAGACCGGACCGTGTCATAGGCTATTAAAAGTTTCAAGAAGTTCTCAACTGGCAAAGTTATTGCAAAAACACGAAATTCGCATTTTGCGTCCGAGTTAGGAGGTAGTTGCGAATTTTACCGACATTTTTGCTCGATGTCCTTGCACAGGCAATTTGCGACATTCCGAAACCAAGTTTACCCGTTTAGCTTCAGCGGTACGCCCTGCGTAACCCTGCGAATCGTTGAACATTTTTCGCGCGTTATATTTCACCTGTTTTTTAACTTTAGCAATTTTTACCGACTCAATTCGCAAATTCCAACTCTGTTCTGTAAGGGTTGTAAATTTCGCTTCCTCGCCGGTTCCCGTACAGTGGGAGGAATTTTCCAAAATTCCTCAAATTCCGGGTTCGTCAAAATCGGAATTTTCTTGCCACAAAATTTACGATGCAACGAAAAACACTAATCAGTGGCAAACACATTTCCGCACTTTCACCTGTAAGTCCCGTGGCAAGACGGTTCGAATGTTCGATTATTTTCAACATTTTCTGTACCGAGAATTCATCAGGAAAACAGGGAGGACGCAAACACAAACGTCAGCCCAAGCGTCACTCAGTTGAAACCAACTACGACCTGCGCGGTTGAAATGCGTTTTTCGACCAATTCTGAACGGGAACAGACATTGGTAAATCAGACGTTCATCGATAATTTTGATAGATTTCATGATTCGGCCGTTATCCGTTTCAATAACACGAGCGCATTACTCGCCGTTCCATTATAAGCACGTGTAAATTGAGTATCTACGCACAAACCAAGTTCGATTTGCGGAAACGTGAAGCATGAACAAAAATCAAAAATGAAAAAAAAAAACGCTTTTCACATTTTTCACTTTTGTGACTAAACCAAACGATTTTGCCCAATTCCCATTGAATACTTTTTTATAGGTACAAGCGTCTTACATATGATGGTCCAAGTCTTAATTTTCTATTTTAAAAAGCATTGACGAGATATTTACAGAAAACCTTCGAAGGAAAAATAATTACCCGCGGCGTCCCCAGCGAAGCTGGAGCATTCAAATGTTGTCAGGAAGTACTTAGATACCCATGTACATAGATACCCATGTTCAGTAAAAAATTAATTGAAGTTCTTTAAACGTTAATATATTTCTTTGCACTTTTTGATTATTTTTAAATTTTTGTGATCGGTTTTGGTTGGAATACCTGTTTGACGTATCTGGATTCACTAAAAAAATCGTCTTAATAGGTACCTCTCCACGTGGAACAATAAAATTGTACACATAGAGGTAGAGAAAGGATCAGACGTTGAAATTACCGTGTCACTTTTCCAAAATATTTTATCAATTGGTGGCAGAAGCCCCTCAAAATCAAAGCAAAACTGACGGTCTATAGCCTTGACACAGGATTTTTTGCTGAAGGAGTTCATATTTAAGATTTTTAAATATTTATTTTGTCCAACTATAAAATCCTACTTACGATTCCTTCGTAAGATTCTATTTACTATTTCGCCCTTAAAACTTCCATGTACACTTTTAAACGTTTCACCCTCATCAACTTTTCCACCCAATTCAACTATTCCATCCGCATATACTAGTATTGATATAAAATGCTATTAATATAATAATATCAATATAGAATACTATTAATATGGAATAATATTAATATAATTGTTTCAGAAAAATAGTTTATGTATAGTTTAGTATAACAAAAAGCATTTTATCATATATTACAGTTTCACCTTTTAATACAAAATTGACCGTTTTATATTAAACCTTTCGCAACACCTAGTATACACATATACCACTAAGTTTTTAGTCAAGACTAAACTTTTAATTCGGTTATATTTGGTTCATATGTGTACCATTTAGTTTTCTAATGCATCAGAAAATCTATATTGTGACTCTGATGACAGTGATGATTCAGATAAAGTGAAGTGAATTTATGAAGAATCTGAAACAAATGATCAATCTGAGATCGACAACGAATCTTCTGATGAAGAATCAGAAATCCCACCAGAGAGTGATGACCAAGTTGATAAAGAAAATGAAGTTCCAAAAGAAAATGAAGGCCTCTCTGGTTCTTATACTTTATGGTCAAAACGAGACGAAAATGTGGTCTCTGAAAGGCAAATTTCTAGTAAACGCACATGTACACTAGCAAACACTATTTTTCACTACCGCCGTAGTTCAAATAATGGGCGCTTGGCGGCGCCTGAAAGAACATTTTCTATGAAAAATTGTGGAATATTTTGTGAAATTGTTAAGCTTTGGCCAAATTTATACAGATAAGACATTCTTTGAATACCGTGGGGTATTGTCATGTTTTATTTCAAATATTTTTTATTTCAAATATTTATGGAACAACTTATGCAATCTTTGATAATTTCAAACTTAAAACAAAAACAGCCTGAATATATAAATATATTCAGCCTTTCCGGAGCTCTATAATAATCTTTTTAGGACTACCAAAACAAATCTCATGTGAAATTTGTAAGTTATTTTATAGCTTTGATTTATAATGTTTTATTTAAACTGTTAAATATTCTAAAAATTGTTTTTGATACAAAGTTTGCATACAAATATTATTAGAAGTTTATGTAAGATTTTGGTAAAGGAATTTTGGAAAATTGTAACAACAAAAATCGTTGATTGTTATGTAATAAAAATAATCTGGAAAATATTTTAAATTTGATAAAGGATGGAGCGGAGTCTGGAAAAATGCGAAAAAATGTCATACGAAATGTTTTATTGAAAACATTGTTTTGTATTGAGATTCGAAAAAATATAAAATTGTTATAAAAATTTAGGAAAATATTCAAAGTTTTTGATAGAAAATGTTTTTCTAAAAAATTGTGAAATTTATGTCATTTTATGTCACAAAAAAATGTCATTCAAAATGTTCTATTTAAATATTGTTTTGTATTAGGATTCGTAATATATTAAATCGTTACAAAAATTTACGAAAATATACCATTTTTTGATAGGAAAGGTGTTTTTAAAAAATTATTAAATTTATTAAAGGTTTTGAAAATTAGAAAAGTAAAAATGTCATTCAAAATGTTTTATTTCAAATATTGTTATTGTTATACAAAAAAATTTTTTTTTTAATCTATCAAAAATTGGGAAAAATGTCGAAAAATTTGAAATTATGAAAATTCTGCAGTTTGCAGAATTTCTTTACCAAAATCTTTCCCAAAATCTTACATTTATTAATTATTCGGAAAAGAGATTGTGGATATACAAAATTGTTAAAATAATTTATAAAAACGTTTCTATGTATTCATACAAAATTGTCCTTTTAAGATTTATTAAAGAATTATCAAACCTTTGGAGAGATATTCAAAAGCTCAAAATTATACAAAGAATTTTTTTTTCTTGAATTGTTATACAAAAAATTTTTTTTTCCTGAAATCTATCAAAAATTGGGAAAAATTGCGATAAATTTGTAATTATGAAAATTATGCAGTTTGTAGAATTTCTTTACCAAAATCGTTCCCAAAATCTTACATAAGCTAAATCTTTAACCACAGTTTAAATAATACATTTTCTATGACAAATAATGGATTATATTCATATTTCTTCATCAATTTAATACTTTCTGAATGTCTTTTCTTGTAGAAAATAATAGAAATTATCAAAGATAGAATTGGTGAAACCATCATACGTTATAGAAAAGCATAAAAACTTAAAACAAACCGAACACAGCCTGGATATATAGCCTGATACAAGCCTTCGTGCCACAAAGGTGGACTGAAAGCTATAAAATAACTTACAAATTTCACATGAGATTTGTTTTGGTAGTCCTAAAAAGACTCTATAATTATTATAGAGCTCCGGAAAGGCTGAATTTATTTATATATTTAGGCTGTGTTCCGTTTGTTTTAAGTTTGAAATTACCAAAGATTGCATAAGTTATTCCATAAATATTTGAAATAAAAAATATTTGAAATAAAACATGACAATACCCCACGGTATTCAAAGAATGCCTTCTATGTATAAATTTGGCGAAAGCTTAACAATTTGACAAAATATTCCACTATTTTTCATAGAAAATGTTCTTTCAGGCGCCGCCAAGCGCCCATTATTTGAACTACGGCGGTAGTGAAAAATAGTGTTTGCTCATGTACACTAGCCTCCAATATTCATGCACGATGTCGTATGAATGTTTCAAAAATATTTTTCCACAGTCACAGCACAAATAAAAGAATTTGACTACATAAACAAACAAGGAGAGACGCTCGCTTGAAGGAAACAGATAAAGGGGAACTGCAAGTTGTGATTGGGTGCATGCTAGTAATGTTTTCACGACAGCCATGTTCCCCAAATTAGCAATTACTGGTCCACTCATCCTTTATTGGTTAATTCAGCAATACAAAATGCAATAGCTCGTGATCGATTCAAAATCATTTCATCAAAAATATATTTTGCATAACCAACCAAACCTGCAGAATTCTCCATAAAAGGGGGAAACAAGTTGTGGCTTAACTACTTGCCAAACTAATAATGTCAATAAAACTTTGAAATATGGCTCCATATCAGTGTTCCGCATCCAGAAATGTTTGCATCATATTAGAGATTATGGAACGGCTTGATTTGGTGGACGAGATGATGGGATTATGCGATCTAGATCGCAAATCAAATAAATGGTGGAATAAAGTTTTTTATCGTCTGATTATGACGGCTGTCGTAAACGCATGGATTATTTATAAAGAGAAGAAAAAGAAAAAAATTGCTCAATGATATCTGAAGGAAGAAAATCAGCAACTGTGCTACGTTTGTCGTGGAAGGAAGATCATCTGCGAAAAGACAGCGGCTCGAAAATGTATCTAATGTATCAAAGTACCACAACAAAAGACAAATGGTGCTTATATGCACCTTATGTGCTTATATGCTCATATGTACCACTCAATCATTCAACCTCCTGATGTTTTTTTCGACATTTACTATTATAAAATATAATTTTGACTTATACAAACTTATTAAATAGTAACATTTGTATCTTTTCTTCAAAGATTATAATTTCTACGAAATTATTGTATACAAAAATATCGTCAACAAAGTTGACATCATTAGTGTAACTAATCTTTCAATAAAAAACATTTCTTAAAAACAACTACTTTACTGGAAAACAACAGGACTGACATTGAATTACATTAAGAAATTGTTAAGAAATTGTAACTTTCCCAAAAAAAAAAAAATTTCCTGATCAAATACATAAGATAATTATCAATTAATTAACATCCATATACGCGTTTCTGTCTTTTGGCTGCATTAGGTCTTGTATATGAATGTTCATTAATTAATTGATAATCATCTTTTGTATTTGATCAGGATATTTTTTTTGGGAAAATTACAGGGTAGAAGCAAAAAACTTTCTTAATGTAATTCAATGTCAGTCGTGGTGTTTGCCAGTGAAGTAGTTTTAAGAAATGTTTTTTATAGAAAAATTAGTTATACTGATGATGTCAACTTGGTTGACGATATGTATACAATGATTTCCTAGAAATTATAATCTTTGAAGAAAAGATACAAATGTTAATATTTAATATTATCAAAATCTTCAAACTCAACAATATTGTAGGTATATATAAATATACAAACATAAAAAAACACAAAAGTATTCCAGAAAAAAAAAATCGTCGCAAAAGGTTAAATAAAAATTAAATTTTGATGAAACAAAACAATAAATGGAGTATTTTTGAGCATTGATTACACATTTTTTATTGAGTGGTAAGTTTTGTAATGCGAAATATTTTATGGACTGTGCAAAATAAAACATTGCGATTCATTTGTGGAATTTCTAATATGAATACAAAATAAATCAAAATCTTTTTATAAATTCCGGAAATTACTGGTCCTTCAATAATTTGCTACAATTGTAACAATGAATTGCGTGATATTAAATCATATATGTACCAGCTTAAATTTAAACTGAAATAATAGACATTACGTATTTACATATTTAAAAATCTAGAAAATAAAATTGGTGGAAATCATGAAAAATTCAACAGAAAAATGATAGCGATATTGCTTTCGCAAGCATTGGGAATACTGTGTAATGAAATGTAATATCAACTTTATTAAAATATAAATTTAATATATATTCGTGGAATAAGATTTGCTCGGATCATGTTATAAACGCGACATGTCTCCGATCATTTTATAAACGAAAAATGTAGTGGGAAAATTCTGATTTTTATTAAAAACTGAATTTTCCGATTTATTGCAACGTGTAAGGGAGACCGGGGACTTTATTAAACTTTACCCGATCCTCAAAAAAAAATTACAAACATATATATTGACATCATTTTATTCTGAATTTCATTCGATTCCTTCTTTTTCTCTGCCTTTTATTATATCACGTAGGGTCGGCGTTGCTTTGTTGGATTCTTTTTCTCTATAAATGACTATCCAATGCGTCCTCACTCTTCCAACCTTTTTCTCTCAAATCGCCTGCTACCTTGTCTTTCCATATCATTTTTGGTCTTCCGCTCTTCCTTGACCCTCCTATTGCCAGTTTTTCAACTCTTTTTCCCACGTAGTCCTCTTCACTTCTCTGCACATATCCAAACCACCTTAGCCTGCTTTCTTGAACCTTCTTTTCTATGGGTCCCGCTTTCACTGTTCCTCTGATGTGATAATTCCTTATTCTATCCTTTCTTGTTACCAAGCTCATCCACCTCAACATTCTCACTTCTGGCACTTCCATCTTTCTTTCATGTGCTTTTGTAATCGGCCAAGGTTCCGCAATATAGAGCATAACAGGCCTCCACAGATTTGTTGAGCTTTCCTTTCCTCCTGCAGCTGATCTTCTTATCACACAGTACTCTACTCAATTTCTTCCAGTTCATCCATCCGCAATTTACCAAGTGTTGCATATCAGACTCCAGCCCTCCATCACTTTGAATATATGACCCCAGATATTTCAACTTCTTGGTCGGTGGCAGTTCTTCTTCCAGCAGGTTAATACATAGATCTTGAGCTTGCTTCATACACATATTCAGTGTTCACACTGCTGATCATCATTCCCCTTTCTTCTAGGGCTTTCCTCCACTCTTCGAGCCTCTCTTGAAGTTTCTTTGGAGTTAGTTCACAGCGTACAACGTCGTCGGCGAACATCATGCTCCATTGCGCTGTTTTCCTCACATCTTTGACTAGCACATCCATTACCAGAGCAAAGAGATATGGGCTGAGAGCAGATCCCTGGTGTAGCCCTACTCTCACTGGGAATTCCGTTGTTGTGCCCAAACTGCTCTTTACTTGTGTCATCACACCTTCGTACATTTCTTTCACATATTTTTCTGGTACACCTTTACTTCTCATACAACTCTTCTCATACATATTTCTTGCCTGGGCACTCTGTCATACGCCTTCTCCAGATCAATGAACGCCATATGTTAATTAACCTCCACCTCCTTGCCTCTCAATCATTTGCCTTAGTGCAAATATTGCGCCAATTATTCCCCTTCCTGGCATAAATCCAAACTGTTCTTCCCCAACTTCAGTTTCCCGACGGAAGCTTGTCTCAATGATCTTTTCCCATGTCTTGATTGTGTGAGACATCAGCTTTATACTCTATAATTGCCACAATTTTGGACATCACCTTGCCCTTTGCATCCATACCACACATCATACATCTGCTCAAAGACTGCGCAAGAGACAGAAATACCTCGGAGCTCACTACTTGAACGCAGAGGAGTTGCAGTCTTTGAATCCCACCCAAATCCTGAAATTCCTAAAGGAATCAGGACTAGAAGAGAAGCTCTAAATGGATAAGTACACCAACGCTTAGAGGAAGAGGATGGGGTACAATAGATCTATAAAGGTCACAGTACAAGTCAGTACCACCAATTTACAATCTCCCCTTTGTATATGGTGACAAGAATACTACTTCTCCACGCATGTGGCATTGTTTCTCCGTTCCAAATCTTCTTTATTAAATCCCAGAGGATATCAATACCCCGGTCTCCCAGGCTTCTGTTGAGATTTGCTCTGGCCCTACTGCCTTCCCATTTTTCATTTTCTTTAGCGCATATTTTACTTCTTTCTTACTTAATGCTTGGGTCACTCCTTCGTTTACCTCTCCATCCTCGTACTTTTCTCTCAGATTTTCTTCATTCAATAGTCTTTCAAAGTACTCCAGCCATCTTTTCAGTATTTTCCCTTGATCGTGTAGCACTACACCTGACTCATCCTTTATGTGCTTCAAACTTGTTGATTCATTGAAGCTAAGTACAAACAATTATTTTAACTTAAAACTGAACCTTTAATTATCTTCTCTTTATTTCTGTTGTTTGTTTAACTTTGGTCTGATCATGATCTCCATAGGACCTTCGCCGAAACTATATCTCTCTTCCCTTTATTTCTATTGTATGTTGAACTTAGGTCTGATCGTGATCTTCAACGGAGCTTCGCCGAAGCTATTCTTGTTCTTCAGCACGAAACTGCCGGCCTTTTGGTTCTGCGGCGGCACAAAAAACGTTAAGCAGTTGCCAAACGGTTTATTCTACAACACATATAATTTTATCTATTTCGTAGGATTTTTCATTTGGTAGTTGGTAGCACCTAAATTTTCCTTAGGAATTTTCAATCCAAACGAATCTTGAGCTGAATTTCCTTTTTGTTAAAATCTTTGGCAATTTCAAGCATTTTTTCTGTGTTAATATCGTTGAGAATGTTCTTGTGGTTCTCTTTGTCCACCGAGATGGCAAACGAAATGTCGTTTTTGGCGATCTCTTCCTCGTTCCGTTGAAAATTCTGCGAATCTTTCAGCGTGGAAATGGCCAAATTTATTGCGACGTTTCGCCAATTTCTTCACCACTTTCTTATCGAAACTCTGCAAACTATCTTCTGCTAACATTTTCTTTATTTACCCTTCAAGCTTCAACTTTGACAATCGACAAATTTTGTCTTCATTGACGTTATGTCCTTGGACGCCTTATCTCTGGATTTTGCAATTCTTATGAGTTGTCTGTCATCCTGGTTTCTCTCCAGCTCTTCATATGCCTCCTGCACTGCCTCAGTCTTCGCTTTTGCCACAGATCGTTTTGTCTTCTTCGTTACAATCTTATAGGCTTCCCTTTCTTCCTGTCTTGCTGTTAAATCCAACTATTTCTTAGCATCTTACTTCACTTTTACCTCTTTGTGGACCTCCTCATTCGACCACTGGCAGTCCCTTTTCTGATGCTACACCTAGCACGTCTTCACCAGCTTTCTTTATAACACTGCTGTTTATACTCCACCACCCCTGTACGTCCTCCGGCAATCTCAGGTCTCTTAATACTTTTTCCTTGAATTCTTCTCGCAGCCCTTCTTCTTTCAGTTTCCACTACTTCATTATTTGTTCTCTTTGTATGACACATTTACGTCTTTTTCTCACAACCATCTCATAATCAGCCACCACGAGTTTGTGTTGTGCTGCTACACTTTCACCATATATGACTTTGGTGTTCGATATTTCTTTTTAGAATCTTTTTCTTTCTTTCTGAATATCATCAGCATTCATCAACATTCAACAAAAATCAATACAAAATTCAATGAAAATATTTTATAAATTACACAAGTCAACATGAATTTTATATCCGGTCTCCCAGGCTTCTCCAGGCTTCTGTTGGGATTTGGTCTGGACCTACTGCCTTCCCATTTTTCATTTTCTTTAGCGCATATTCTACTGTTTCCCTACTTAATGGATGGGTCACTCCTTCGTTTACCTCTCCATCCTCGTACTTTTCTCTCACATTTTCTTTATTCGATAGTCTTTCAAAGTACTCCAGCCATTTTACCTGTATTTTATATTGATCGTGTAGCAATACACCTGACTCATCCGTCATGTGCTTTAAAGTTGTTGATTCATTGAATCTAAGTTGAAGCTTTTAGAAACAATTATTTTAACTTAAAACTGAACCTTTAACTCTCTTCTCTTTATTTCTGTTGTATGTTGAACTTTGGTCTGATGGTGATCTTCATGGGACGTTTGCCGAAACTATATCGCTCTTCTCTTTATTTCTGTTGTATGTTGAACTTAGGTCTGATCGTGATCTTCATCGGAGCTTCGCCGAAGCTATTCTTGCTCTTCAGCAGGAAACTGCCCACCTTTTGGTTCTGCAGCGCCACCAAAAACGTAAAGCAGTTGCCAAACGGTTTATTCTCCAACACATATAATTTTATCTTTCTCGTAGAATTTTTCATTGGGTAGTTGGGTTGTGCCTAAATTTTCCTTAAGAATTTTCAATCCAGATTCCTCTTCTTTGAGCTGAATTTCTTTTTTGTTAAAATCTTTGGCAACTTCAAGCATTTTTTCTGTGGTAATATCGTTGAGAATGTTCTTCTGGATCTCTTTGTCCATCGAGATGGAAAACGAAATGTCGTTTTTGGCGATCTCTCCCTCGTTCCGTTGAAAATTCTGCGAATCTTTTAGCGTGGAAATGGCCAAATTTATTGCGACGTTTCGCAATTTCTTCACCACTTTCTTATCGAAACTCTGCAAATTATCTTCTGCATTTTCTTTATTTTCCCTTCAAGCTTCATCTTTGACAATCAAATTTTCTCTTCATTGACGTTATGTGCTTGGACGCTTTATCTCTGGATTTTGCAATTCTTATGAGTTGTCTGTCAACCTGGTTTCTCTCAAACTCTTCATATGCCTCCTTCACTGCCTCAGTCTTCGATTTTGCCACAGCTCGTTTTGCCTTCTTCTTTGAAATTTTATAGGCTTCCCTTTCTTCCAGTGTTCCTGTTAAATCCCATTGTTTCTTAGCATCTTTCTTCACTTTTACCTCTTTTTGGACCTCGTCATTCCACCACCATGCCTCCTTATCTTCTGACGGTCGCTTTCCTGATGTTGCACCTAGCACGTCTTCACCAGCTTTCTTTATAACAGTGCTATTGATACCCCTCCTCTTATATACGTCCTCTGGTAATCCTTGAATTAATCCTATTTCCTTGAATTCTTCTCGCAGCGCTTCTTCTTTCAGTTTCCACCACTTCATTCTTTGTTCTCTTTGTATGACACATTTACGTCTTTTTCTCACAACCATCTCATAATCAGTCACCACGAGTTTGTCTTGTGCTGCTACACTTTCACTGTATATGACTTTGGTGGTGACAAGAAATTTTTTTCTTTTTTTCTGAATATCATTCGACATTCAACAAAAATCAATACAAAATTCAATGAAAATATTTTGGAAATTACACAAGTCATCATGAATTTTATACCTAACGGAACGAGTTTATCAACACGTGTCTGGTCGTATCTGGTCTTGCCTCATCTTGTCTGATCTAGTCTGGTTTGGTCTGGTTTTGTCTGGTCTTATCAGGTCTTGTCCGGTTTTCTCTGGTCTCTGGTTATCAGGTTTTGTCCGCTTTTGTCTGGTCTTGTCTGTCTTGTCTGGTGTTGTCTGGTCTTATCAGGTCTTGTAAAGTTTTGTCTGGTATTGTCGGGTCTTGTCGGGTCTTGTCGGGTATTGTCGGGTTTTGTCGGGTATTGTCGGGTATTGTTGGGTATTGTCGGGACTTGTCGGGTCTTGTCGGGTCTTGTCGGGTCTTGTCTGGTCTTGTCTGGTTTTGTCTGGTCTTGTCTGGTCTTGTCAGGAAACAAGAATTTCAAATAAAATATAAAATTAAATTCTATAATACAAATCTCATAGTTTTATTGTTTTATTGAAATGCAATATCAATAAACTTATTGTAACAGTATATATAAGTGTTTGAGCTTTTGTCTTTGAAAATTATGAAACGATATTTGGCTAGGATATGCTGGATAACGAATGATATATTATAATAACGTTATAGTTGGCACAGAGTCGCTATTTAGGGAGCAAATTCTGTTAGGGTGGAATCTTCCTTTCCTTAAATTAATTACAAACCCGTATTATATTCAGAGAAAATTGCTGTCGCATAGAACACACATTCAGATTTATAGCGTCCCCGGCAGGTGAATGCAACTGTCGCTCTTCAAGATTCAACGAACTCGAACTTCAATCCAATTAATAGTCGGTAATCGACGATTGTATTGCAAAATTTCACTTAAACGTCCGGACATTCATGCGGCTATGTGAAGCGTTGCGCGGATTGCACTTCCTAACCGCAATTCAATATGGATTTCCGATTTGTGACCCAAATCCCGAAACACCAGTCAATAATGGAAAAAAGTTTCAATTTTTTCGCGATCCCGAGCAATTTTGTGTAATCATGCAGCAAGCACAACTGCGGGATTTACGTTCCATAACGCAAAAGCTAACAAAAATTGTAGATATATCTAATTCAATTTTTATTTGATATCGTTTTTCTTTTCTTTGCAGATAAAGTGAAGAAGAAATATTCGAATTTGGGCCATTCAATTCTGATGGTGCAGCTGGAGAGGAGCGCCGGTCAGGGCCTGGGCCTGAGCCTGGCTGGTCACAAGGACCGCAACTGCATGGCCGTCTTCGTCTGCGGCATCAACCCGAACGGAGCCGCGCACCGAGCCGGCGGAATACAAGTCGGCGACGAGATACTCGAGGTAATAATCCCCCCAATTTCAGGGATGCGTCGGCGTCGCGACCCTGACCCCAAAACCGCCGTCAATTCGGGTGCATCGATCGCTGCACCCGGAAAGAAAAACCGAGCAGAGGATAAACACAAACACATTATATCTTCCGTTTTAATCTGTTTGGGATTACTTAGGTTTGAGTGCGTTTACCCCTGGAGGTTTTATGTTTGCACTTTGGGTTTACGGTGCACCGGATACATCACGGCAAACACATTATCTAATCAATTATCTCGCCTGAGACCCATTCTAAAACTTTTCTTTCTATCGTAATTACTAATTACGTATGATATCTTTAGTATCTTCTCGGAATTTTTCAACGTCAATGAAGATATTAACCGTCTCCATTAACACCGACACTTTGTTTAAGAGACATCAAAGCAAGCCGCGCAATTGTTTAAAATGTGCATTAGCCTCGGCGTTTAACTTTTTTTGCTTCATTTCCACATTCTTAACGGATCCATCAACTCTTACAACTTCTCGTTTCCAGGTGAATGGCGTCGTCTTGCACGGCAGATGTCACCTCAATGCATCTGCCATCATCAAAGGCTTATCCGGACCAATATTTAAAGTTATTATTTTAAGGTAAGGTTTTAATAAAATAATTATCTAATCAGATTTGAATAATTCATTTAATTTAATTGTTCTATAATTGCATAGCCCAAGACAATTTATAGTGCTGGCGATTTTTTAGCTGTTTCTTGATAAATTTTGAGTGCGGAATCCAAAATTGCGATCAAATTTGGATTAACAGTTTTCGTTATTTAGATTTATTTTCAGAATTTAATTAATTAAACTATTGTGCCTTTTAAAAGAATTTCTTACCCTCTTTCCAAACTAAATTTAAGATCAGTTGACAAGTTTCTTGATGAATTTAGATTATAAAACTGTTACCATATTTTTTTGCAAATTAAACATTTAACAAACCATAAATAACAAAAGTTATTATAAGGAGAAATTAAAGTCTGCAATTCAAACATAATTAAACCACCAATTATTATAGCTAAATTCACAAACTCAAGGACAACAGCAATTCTATTAAATTTTTATAATATAAATAATAGTAGGTACGATGAGTTTGAGAAGCACTGTTGCAGAAGATCTTATCAATAGTAAGGCGTCAAATTCGTAATTTTCTGTTTTAACTTATTGTTTATTGAACAAGAGAAACGCGAAACCTAAATTAGATTTGATGTTTAAACAAGGATTTGATAAAACTCTTAAAATGTTAAAGTAAACTGTGAACGTTATTATAGTTATATAAATATTATTTTAATGGCAAAATATTGTTGTAGCGTTGATTATGACGTGTTATCAAAGGTATAGATAAGTTAGTAACGGCGATAACATTTGTATTTAGTATTGTTCGAAATGCGAGCTTACACACGACCGCAAGTGTTAACTAAAACGTTTGATATAAAATATGTTTTCAAGTATTTTAAACGGTAAGTAAAGGAAAAATTGAAACTTGAAGTACAATGTAAATGGTTTACAGTTTTTCCTTTAAATTATTTTTTCATATAAATATTATATTATTTTATGATACATATTATTATAATTATACATATTATTATAATTATAAATATTATTATATAATAAATATAATTATATATTATTGTGGGTGATACGTGTTCAAAGAACGGGTTTGTGATATGGGCTCATATAAATATATCACTCACGTTTTTTGGAACGAGAAAGTCATTTACAAATATATAATAGTGAAATGTGACCGACAATCTTGTGATTGCTTTAGCGTTTTCTTTGTATAACTTGTTTTTGTGACTGTGTATGACCTGTTTATGTGATGATTTGTGTGTCGGGGGTGGCCGTATCCCCTTCCAGGTATAAGGAACCGTTCTTCTTCTTCTTCGTTTTTTCCCGTTCACACGGGGTCGACGTTTCTGACAAGTCGTTTCCATTTTCTTCGGTCCCAAATGCTGTTTTCTGTTAACTGCTTCTCCCGGAGATCATCCTGCACGCAGTTCGTCATCTTATATGCCTGCCTCTTTCCCTTTTGCCTTCCACCTCCAGATCAAGCACTCTCCTTCCTACATAACACTCATCCCTGCTCGTAATGTGGCCATACCAGAGCAAGCGTCTTTCTTGCACATTTTTTATATTTCAGTCACTTTTACGCTGCCTTGTATGAAGGTGTTTTTAATGTGATCGTTTCTTGTAACACCACACATCCATCTTAGCATCTTCATTTTAACTACTTCCAGTCACTTACACTGTTGGCCAATTTTCTGCTCCGTATAGGATTGCAGGTCTCACTGTACATTTATAGGCTTTACCCTTTACTTAGATATTCAGTCTCCTCTCACAGCGAATACCAGATAACCTTTTCCAGTTTAACCAAGTAGCCTAAATTCGGTGGATAATATCCAGATTGCCATCATTGATCCCAAATACTTGAAACTGTCCCTTGCCTATAGCTGGCTACCATCAATCTGAATAGTTTCATTTCCAGTTCCTCCAAGGCACAGGTATTCTGTATTATTCCTACTGATTTTAAGACCTCTGTCCTCTATGGCTCTTCTCCAGAATTCTAGTTTATATTCAAGCTCTTCCCTGTTTGTGCTGTATAAAACAATATCATCTGCAAATAGCATACATCAATGAACTGGTTCTCTTAAGTTTTCAGAGAAGACATTCATTATAAGATCAAAAATATAGGGGCTTAGTGTAGATCCTTGGTGAAGACCTACTTGAACCGGTATAGTATCTGACAATCCTACACTGCTTTAAATTCGTGTCCTTGCTCCACGGTACATATCCTGAACAATGCGCACAGACTTCTCCGGTACTCCCTTGCATCTCATGCATCTCCATACCTCCTTACGCGGCACCTGACCATAAGCTTGCTCTAGGCCTATGAACAACATATGTGTAGTTCTTTTCTCTTTTTTCTGTGCTTTTCCATGACCTGCCTAAGTGCAAAAATAGCATCTATTGTTCCCTTTCCCGGCATAAATCCAAACTGTTCATCTCCTATTGTCGTCTCCATCCGAAGCCTACTTTAAATAACTTTCTCCCAGATCTTCTTTGCGTGCGACATGAATTTTATTCCACTGTAATTTGCACAATGCTGAATATCGTCATTCTTCTTATAAATGGGAGTTATGGTACTCTTCCGCCATTCCTTGGACACTTCCTCTTGAAGTGCCTGTTGGAATTAGATTCCATAACATATCTACGCCCCCTTCACCCAGATATTTCCAAGCATCCACTGGAAATGCATCGGGACCGGTTGCTTTTCTACGTTTCATTTTCCTAATAGCTCTTACAACCTCTTCCCTGCATATTCCAGTTTTTACGTTGTGATTTGGGATTCCTTCCTCAAACACAAGCCGGGCATTTTCGTCATTTAGCAACTTTTCAAAATATTCCTCCCATCTCTTTTTAATATGCTCTTCATCTTGAATTACAATTCCATGTTCACTTTTCATTTGCCTGATGTGTGTGAGATCTTTTGAAGCCCTGTATCGTGCCTTCGCGATTCTGAAAAGCTTTCCCTCCCCTTCTGTGGTCTCTAGTGCTTCATAGACTTCCTTTCATGCAGCTGCCTTTGCTTTCCCTACAGCTTTTTACAACTTTATTTGTCTTTATGTAGTGTTGTCTATCTTCGTCATTTACAGACTCATCCCATTTCTTTTTTGCTTGTCGTTTTGCCTTGATGGCTTCCTGAACCACATCATTCCACCACCATGTTTCTTTATCTAATGGAGTACCTTTCCCAGACGCCTTCTCCAAAACTTCCACACCTGCTTTCCTGATTGCTTTAGCATTTACTGTCCACCATCTCTGAACTCCTTCCACTGGTCGTGTTCCTTGCAACACATTTTCCTTGAATTAATTTATAAAAATTGGATCTTTTAATTTCCATTATTTAATTCTTGGAGGAATTTTCCTTGCGGTTCTTTTCTTAAAGCCCGTGAATTCATAATCAATAACTAGCACTCTGTGTTGTGGTGTAACGTTTCCCCCCATAATAACTTTACAATCCTTAACCTCCTTCAAATGCATTCTTCTGCACAAAAGGAACTCTATTAACACATTCAGTGCCGCACCTGATTTTATGACTGTCCTGTATCGCCGATTTTTATTTGTTATTTTATTTTTCGTTGGGGACCGTGACACCTGGGACCGTGACACCTGGAAAACACCGCCGGGTCACCGGTGTCACAGCAGCAGTGAATGTGTTAAGCTCTCTCTTCCTCCACTTTTGTAGATCACCAGATGTCTTTTATTTTTCATGAAGAAGGTGTTACATATTGTTACTAGATCTTATGCCAAGGCAAAACTTAGCACTCTCTCACCCTCCTCATTTCTCGTATCAAATCCCCAGTCTCCATGCACTCACCTCACTACTTCCCCTTCCACACTGGTGCCAACATGTCCATTTAGATCTCCACCCGGAAATACCCTTTATACCCTTAGGTATAAGGAATCGCTGGAAATTGGAAAATTGGGGCATTGACTCTATAATCCGATCGTAAAATATCCATTAATAAATTTATAAATGGCTCGAGGTATTATAGAAACAAACCCCATCGTAAAATATCCACTGTGGAATTTCCAATTCCTAGTGGAATTTTGTTCCTTTATAATCCATACCTGGAAGGATACACTTTTAGCGGTCCATCACCCCCTTGCCAGTGATATACGCTAACGTATTTGTTGCTGTTGTTGATGCTGTTACAGGCGTACTCGTAGATGTTGTTGCGTTTGTGCAAGTTTGTTGCAAGGCCTCTGGCAGACGGTGAAGGTCACGATCGTAGACGCTATTGTAGCAAGTTTGTTGCAAGGCATCTGGTAGACCGTTGAAGTCGCAATCGTAGACATTGTTGTTACTCCTGGTCGAGAAGACAACAACTAGGGCGGTTTTCACTAACCATCCGGGAGGGACGAATAGGGGGTTTAGTGAGAACCACCCCCGAACCACTTTTAAAAGAAAGACAATGTTGATACAAATTGTTGCAAAGCGTTTAGTAGGCGGTTGAAGTTGCTACCCTGGACGTTGTTGTTGCGCTCGTTGATATATAGACGTTGTTGTGGCAGACGTCCTCATAGACATTTGAAAGCGTCATCGTAGACGTCGCTGTTGCGTTTTTGGCAGACGTCTGGTAGACGGGTAAACTGTCGAAATACATTAATTTCAACACATAGACCCGACCAGTTCAACATCACGAATCTCGACCAAAACCGAACAAGAAAATTGAAAAGTGCATTAACCCGCGAAGGATTTCAATTAAACTTTAACTGAACGTGGGTATTCATAAGAAGTACCCTTTGACCAAATGGGGAATTATTTTTCCTTCAAATGTTTTTTGCAAATATCTCGTCAACGCTTCAAACTAGAAAATTATAACTGTGATCTCCGCATGTAAGACGTTCGTGTCTACAAAAAAGTATTCTTTGTAAATTTAGCTAAATCATTCGGTTTAGCCAAAAAAGTAAAAAATATTAAATGCAAATTTTTTGCAATCAATTTTTCTCAATTTACATGACATTAAATGGTCGGGGTCCAGATGTTGAAATTAATATATGCTGTAAGCCGTAACCGCACTCCACCTAGGTGCTCTGTACGTCGTCGCTCATATTATGCGTGAGATTCGGGTCGTACAGGAAGAAGTTGAATTTTGGTTTGCGGCTAGCCACAGGAGTTTGGTTGGTGTTGTAGGGCGGAGACGGCATCGTGAGGCGTACGAGAGGCGGTGTGTGTGTGTTTAGTTTCGCGTGTAAGGTTTCCTAGGCACAGATGCAGGGTGTGGTCCAACGATGCCGCAGACTTCAGGCGCGTTTAATTCCATTTTCCTATGTTGTAAACTTCTCGTACAAATCACGTTGCAGTCACCAATTTGTTATATGGTTTCATATAAATATATCACTCAAGTTTGCTGGTACGAGAAGTTTATTTACAAATATATAATAGTGAAAAGGCGGAGCTGCAACTTACATATTGTTAGTCTTGTCTTTGACTCTCCCATTACGTCATTAGGCTATCACATTACGTTTAAGTTCGGATACTTCACATTACCTCGATCGTAACCGGTCGCATATAAAACAATGTGTATTAGGTTTTAATCACGTCTCATCTCGTCACGTTAAGTTCATCCTAATCTTGCCTTTAGTGTCTTCTTTGTGTGACTTTGTATGACTTGGTGTGACTGCTGTGTGTCTGTGTATGACTAGTTTGTGTGACTTTTTATGACTTGTTTTTGTGACTCTGTATGACTTGTTTTTGTGACTGTGTATGACTGATTTGTGTGCATCCTCTTCCAGATATGAGGAATCGTTCGTGGGGTATTGTTTCTATAATCCGTTTCTATAATTGATCGTGGAATTACAGAAACAATGTAGGTACATACATTTTTAGAAAGAATTTCCAAATTCTTGGTGGGATTTTGTTCCTTCAAAATCTATTCCTGGAAGGACTTACTATTAGCGGCCCATGGTTGCTACATTATTATATAATAAATTTTATTTTTATTCGTTACGGCCAACTATGTACCACGTTTGACAGTTTTTACATTATTTTTTTTTGTCCTCACTCTCTGCCAATATCTTTTCATCCTCTCTCCCACTTCCTTCTTCTGTTCCTGCCTGTAAGATCTTACTTTCTCAATGACTCCTGCAAACCGGTAAACCCCTTAATTAGTCGCCTAAAAGTCTCTCTGTCCATTATGTCTTCTTTTTTCACCCCATACGATCCAAGTCCTTTCCTATCTCACTTCCCGAAACCATTTCGGTTCCGTCTTTCTTTTCCTGAAGAATTCACAAATCCTCTTGGTCAGTCTAGTACTCCTCACCAGTCTAGTACTCCTCACCTTCATCCTCACCAAGTCACTCACCCATAAAAGTGTATTCTCCTTTTTCTCATTAAGACTACAATTCCCTCGGTCTTCAGGTTTTTTTCAGGTCTTTGTTAGATTTTAGTCTCCTCTCTCCATCCTTGATATTTGGGCCTTCAGAATTTTTCGGAGCATTTTCTTTTCTCTCCTCCGGATGTCTTCGAGGTCACCCTTCCCAATCATGTCTAGTGTTTCTGCAGCATATAGACATTCAGGTCTGACAACGATATCCAGGTGTCGGAATTTAGCCCGAAAGGATAGACCCTTTTTGTAGTATGTATCCTTCGTAAGTGGATAAGCCATTTCCATTCTTTTCGCCCGCTCTTTGATGGCATCCTTATCCGACCCATTGTCTTGTATTTTTTCTCCAAAGTACTTAAAACTCATAACTCGCTTTATCTAGGCTTCTCTCAACTCCAAGAGGAGAAGAGCGTCTTTGATGTTGGTCATGAACATAGTCTTCTCAAAAGAAATTTTATGCCCAGTCTTCTTGGCTATCATTTGGAGATCTTCAGTTCTTTTTATCGCTGTTTCAACACCGGTTGTGAGTATCACAACATCGTCGGTGAATACCAAACAATCCGTTCTTATACTTTCTTTACCTCTCCCTAACCTGAAAGCCTTTGCATCCGAAATTCCCTTCATCCATTCTGGAATAACTTTTTCTAAGAGGCATTTGAATAATATTGGTGATAGCCCGTCGCCTAGTCTTGATTTCTAAAGGCTCTGATTTCTGACAACTCCCCCGGAATTTTATTTTGGAGAAAGTATTGCTAATCATCTGTTGAATTTGATTCCTCATCTTGTTGTTCACTCTAAATTCCTCGAAACTTGCCAATAAGGTTTTTCGTTCAATGGAGTCATAGGCCTTCCGGAAGTCAACAAATACGGCGACATATTTATTCTGTCCCAACATCTTGTACTTTATGATATTCCGCAGGTTGAACATTTGATCCGCGCAAGATCTTCCTTTCCGAAAGCCTGCCTGATATTCACGCAATTCAGAATCCCGTAACCCTTCTATTCTTGTCAGTAACGCTTTCGAGAAAATCTTGTAAGGAACTGAAACAAGAGAGATCCATCTATAATTATTAACGTTCATCTGGTCACCTTTCTTATGAAGGGGATGGATCAGAGTCATTGGCCAGTCAGCAGGGATCCTCTCAGTTATCCATATGTTCCCAAGTAACCGATTGAAAGATTTTACGACTCCCACAGATGCCAGTTGTAGGAGTTCAGCGACGATACTGTCTGCACCTGCAGCTTTGTTGGCCTTAAGTCCTTCAATAATCCGGAAAATTTCGTCTTCGTCAGGAGGCAATGAATTGGGAGATGATGCTTTTGGTGGTTCCATTTTCAGGTTTTCTTGCGGACCATCACAGTCAAGCAGTTAGTCGAAATATCTGGCATGGATGTCACAGTTTTGCTTATCGGTCATACCTAACCTCTTAATTCTTTAAGCACATTCCTGGTGCTTGATAACCCCTTAACCGCGATATGAACATCCGATAAAATTTCCGTGTATTGTTCATTTGGAAATCTTCTTGCGTTTTCTTTAGCTGATATTGTTCATATTGTCTCTTTGTCCTTCTGAAAGTTCGGGCTGTATGTTTCGTCTAATTTCTGAAGATTAACAGCTCATCTCGTTACGTTGAGCTCCATTTTTTCCATGCCTCTTTCCTGCGTCGTCACATTCTGCATTCCATAAATTTTGTCTTATTCGCTTAGTCTGAGGAATCGTTCTTCCATCGGCAGCTTGGATCTTGTCTCGGATTACATCCCTATTTCCTGTCGCAAGGCACTTCAGCTCTGTAACTTTCGCTTGCCGCATTATTGGATTTAAATTTTCTGACATCATATCGAGGAATATTTTGTCTCATTGATCTTTTCTTGGTTGGAAAAAACTTCAATTTAATTCTGGTCAGGTAGTGATCGGAGTCTACTTCTGCTCCCCTTGCTACTTTCACGTTCATGATTTCTCTCTTTCTCATCGTTGAAATGGCGACGTGGACGATCTGAAATTCTCCAAATAGAGGATTGGGGGATCGCCATGTCTTTTGTTTCCTGGGTAAATGCCTGAAAGTCGTTGATAAAAGCTGTAGAGTAAAGGCTCGACAAAGTCTTTCGCCATTCCTATTGGTACGTTTATGTGCGGGATATTCTCCTACTATCTTCCGATATTTCTTCTCCTTCCCGATCTGCGCATTGAAGTCACCCATTAGTACCTTGATGTTTTTCTTTGGTATCCGAAACATCCGATCTTCTAGCTCTTCTCAGAACTGTTCAACTTTGTCTGGATTCTTGCATTTATCTTCGTTGATCGGGCTGTGAGCATTTATGAGAGTGTAGGTCTTGTTGTCACATCCAAGTGCAGAAGTGACAGTCTTGGTGATGAACTTTCAAGGCCTATCACAGACTCTATTAAGCACTTGTCTACTATAAACGCTGTTCCAAGAAGCGGTATGGATTTGATATTTGCTACTATGATCGCTGATTTCCCTTTCTACGTAAATATTGTAAAAACATAGTGAATTTTTCAATTCGATGTAAGTATGAATTACCACGTAGTAACAGTCGCAACCATTCTATTCATAAATAAATATTGTATTAAACAAGTTATTTTCAGTTAAATTATTTACAGTTTTTCCTTGACTTGAATTGAAAAACTAACTGTTTTAATTACTATTTTTTGTGAAAATATTTAACTTGTAAAGTTATGTACTTGTACAGACTTTTCCCGACTCCAGTTTCGCCTGCTCAAGGTCATTTCTCAAATGTTTCAAGTATTGTGAATTTGCAAAGATTGTTGGTGTATTCTTAATATATTTCGAGAACGAGTTGAGATATCGAAGAACCAAAAACAGTTTTGGATTTATAAAATCGAAATCTAGATAAATCCTTAAAGTGTTCTTTTGGATTGTCGGTTTCGATTAAAAAATGAAAACTCTGTTTTTTTGTCTCCTCATGATATTTCGAGCACGAGTTGAGATATCGGAAAACTAAAAACAGTTTTGGATTCACAAGACCGAAATCTAGATGCATACTTAAAGTGTTATTTTGTTTTATTCAAAAATTGATAAAAAAATGAAATATTGTTCGACACCGACATTTTTTTTTATTTTCAATATTTATTCTTGTATTATTGAGTTATTTATTTAATGTTCTGCAAGTTCCAGATAATTCTCTTTTATTACTTCACAATTTTTTTTGCAATTATTTTAGCAATTATTATTTTATAATTGCATTCGTAATTGTAATTTGCCAATCTGTAGAAATAATTGAGAACGTAATTGCTTGAACCTAATATAAACTAGAAATTAATAGTGTCTATTACTAATTCCGGATTAAGTGTCGAGTTGACGCGTATGATGGCATCTATCCAAAGCTCTGCCAACTTTTCATCAATATTTATATCACAGAAATTGTCTATAACAATTTTTGGAATTTGTCTATAACAAAATCCACTAATTTTTAATAAATTTACAAAATACTTTCTTAGAAACAAAATGTTCAGTTTACCCTTCCAATTAGATTACTTTAAAGTAATTTAACCTTTATAATAAAGTTGTAAACTGAACAAAACATATTTTTAAATAAACCAAGTTGATTGAAAAAATACTGGCTCAGATCCAAGACTATGGAGATATACAGGGTGTTTCAAAAAGCATATACGTATTACAAAGTATTATTTTGTCAAAACTATCAATATCTCTGCGCCTCGGCTCGGCTATTGGAGAAACAAATACATAGTCTAGTTTATATTAATAGCCGGTAGAATATCAGCGTCCTGTTACAAGCTCTGCGTCCTGTTGACAAACGCAAACGTGTGGCATTTTGTAACGAGATTGATGATGCTATTGACAATGATAAAACTTTCGCAACACGCATCGTGTTCAGTGATGAAGCGACTTTCCATGTTAGTGGTGAGGCAAACAAACACAATGTTGGAATTTGGGGCCTACAGAACCCACATGCACATTGAGAATGTGAACATTGAATGAACATTGAACATGTACGAGATTCGCCCAAAGTCAATGCATTTTGTGCGATATCCAGATCATCATACCATGTTTACGGCCCATTCTTCTTTGTTGGAAACACGGTTAACAGTCAGCAGTATCTCGCTATGTTACAAAACTCGTCGTTTATAACATTATTACACGAAGATCAGAAGACTGCACGAAGACAACTTCATTTTTCAACAAGACGGGGAACCCCCTCACTGGAGTCGCCAAGTGCGTCAATATCGAATGAAACTCTACCGAACCGTTGGATTAGTCGTCAAGGAGCTGACGACAAAGCATGTCTCAGCTGGGCTACACGGTCACCGGATTTGACACCCTGTGACTTCTTCCTGTGGGGTTTCATTAAAGACAACGTTTGTGTACCACCACCATCCATTATGTGGTAGGTGGTACATTATGTACCACCATCATACCACGATATGATCGATTCTGAGACGACTGACGTGTGGCGTTTCGCGAATTTCATATGGGGGACCGCACCACGTGGGTTTTAAAAAGGCTCAAATTTGACATTTTTATGCCGCGACAGATCTTCGGTATTTTAACCGCGCGTCTTCGATGACTTAACTGTGAATGTCCGTCGGCACGTTGCGCATCCACAAGTTTCGTCTTCCGTCCTGCCGCCCCCCTCCGGGGATTCAAAACCCACCCTAAAATCGTGGTTTTTGCGGAAACGGCCCGACGGAAGCTACGGCGGCGGTGCAAAACGGGAATGTACATTTTTCCGGTGTAGAACAGAGATCCCCGTCGAGCGGTGCCGTTTTCGCGACTCAACTCAACAAAAAAACCCAAGGTTCGGACGCACCAGACCGAAAACTAAAATCACGATATTTTACTTTTGAGGCGCATTTTTTGTCGGATCCCATTTTTTTTCCCCCGAATCCTCTAGCCGCCGCAGCGCCAGGTTTTTAGAGCCGTCGCTCGCCGTCCTGCGAGGTCCCGTTCAGCTGGTGCAAGAGCAAATACATTATTTTTTTGCCGATTTTGCAATCACTTCTACGGACGCCCAGGACTTATTTGATGGGCTCCAGGTCGCCGGTTGGGTTCGTTCTCTTCAGAATACTCGCGCGCAACCATTCCGGCAAGAATTTTTAAACTGCGATGACTTTTTGCGAATCTGTGGCAGTTTGAAGAGAAAAATGAGCAAAAAGTGAGAAAAACCAAAGGCGTTTTGCGGGGGTACATAGAACTTCGGAACCAATTGACGGATCGGAACCGGACCGGTGCCGTTCGATCGGCCATAGAACCTTTTAGTTTGTTTGGGAGTTTAATCCCGATTGCGCCCAAGATTAAACGACGTTTTTTTGGACATCCAGGAAAAGTCCCACGGAACCGCCAACTTGAGCTCTGCGGGAACGGTTTCGCGCGATTCCCGCAGGGAATTGAACGTTTCATCTTTTACTGCAATCGGCATCGCGCTGCCTCGTTTGCAACCGTCGCGACGCTCGCCCATATTTTATTTACTGGGGGCCCCACCTCAATATATATGCCCGGGGTTTCCAAATCCAAACGACGGCGCTGAGTGTGATATTGTTCATGTCGCTGATGGAGGATATATTGAACATCTGTAATCTAAACTAGAGAGGTTTGTAAATATGTATATAATTTATATGTTTTGTTTTTTATACGTTTCATATTCGTATGTCTTAAAGTTTAATAAATATATGCTTGCGAAATACGTATATTCTTTTTGAAACACCCTGTATATACTTATGACTAACGCACGCAAAACAACACCAGACTCAAAGTAACTAAAACTATATCGGTAGGTGTAATAACGAAATAAACACATCCTAATAACATCCTCCATAACCTACCTGACCAAAATTCCAAATATCTCAGACAAACATAAACAACAATTAACCGGATTTAAAGACAGAGACATTCATCGGACTATCATTGACTCACATTGTATAAAACGCACCTAAGACTCCACACTAGCAGACATCCACTAGATTTAACGATATGACGACCTTGACGAATATGACGAGTAATCATCCCATATTACCTCATATTATTACGTGAGAATTAAAGCGGATTGTACTCTCTAGCAGAAAGACCTTGTGGTCGATAGCCATTTGTTACTATTGGTGATAATTTTTGATAATGTTTTGATATTGTGATAATATTGAACATTATTATTATTATTACCGGTTCAGAAGAATAGATGTAAAATTTATGAAGAACAATAAAAACTATTAAGAAGTAGAACCGCTCAAAAAAAAATGCGTATTCTGAAATTTGTATCTGATATCAAAATATAAAATTTTTTTAAATGGAAATCTAAAATTAATTATGAAAATGAGAATTTCAGTATTTTCTTGCTTTTTTTTCCTGTTTCCCTTGTTTTCTTTAGAATTTTCCTTTCTTGTTTTCTTTAGAAATTTCATGTTTCCCTTAGACTCTGAGATATTTTATTTTCGTATAATTCGATATTATTTTTCAATTCTGTGTTTTACGTATAATTTTCCAACGTGAAATTGTGAATATAATAATTACGAAGAATATAATAATTAAGAATTATGAAAATAATAATTAAGAATCTTGTTTAATACAATAATTAATTATTATGAATGCAATAATTAAGAATTACTCAACTCATTTTTTTCCAAGTGCCAGGATTTATTTAATTATTTTTTTTATTCAACATGGACCGATATGATGGAAAAAATCCATAGCTCCCCTTAAAATTCACCTTTCTGTTGTTGGTAGTAATAATACATTTATTTTATTTTTCTTTGTCTCAAAAAGAAAAAATAAATGTTTTATTACTACCTCTATGAAAGAATAATTCGAAATCTTGACGAAATTTTGAAAAATCTTTCGATGGATACTTAAATAGAATTAAGTTTTCTATAAGAAACCCTTTATAAATATTATCGAATTATTTGTCTTATCGGACCAAAATCTGCTTATAGCAGAGGTGGAATTTCGGCCAAAGAAAACGCCAAAGAAAATCAAATTTAATCGAATAAAGGTAGGCGTCCACAGTTCCGCATCGTACGTATCGGACGCATCGCATCAAACGGATCGTAGAATTCTTGCTATAGAAAGTAATACAAGGGCGTCCACTGTTCCGCATCGTACGGATCGCACGAATCTACCCGTCGGCAATGCCGAAGACGATGCTCCGACGGGCAACTTTTACGATGCGTGCCTATGGCGTCATACGGAATATGGTATTTGCTAGTAGTTGCGTTGGTAAATCCGATCGCTGCGAATACTGTGAACGCACTCTAAAAATATAACCCGTTTGATGCGATGCGTCTGATACGTACGATGCGGAACTGTGGACGCCTACATAAATCATCCGAAAACTAAAGGACACTGTAGTCAAGGCAGAAACCACCGATTGCCTTCGGACAAAATTGGAAATAGACGCTAACAACACAGAGACAGATGTAGAAGACCAGTGGAATCACATTAAGCGACGATTGAAGTGGCAAATGAAACAACAAGACAAGACGGCCCAAGAGCAAAACAGCAGTGGATGACACAAGAAATTTTGGCAAAAATGGATCAACGCAGACAATATAAAAACAAAGATGCAGATAAATACTGGCAACTGCAAAGAGAAATTAAACGTGACATCAGAACAGCAAAAGAAAATAAGCACGAAAAAGACTACAATGAATTAGAAGAACTGCAAGCAAGGCACGACATATACGGCATTCATAAGAAGATCACAGATTTATTACCGGTATTCGAAGAAAACTCAACACAAACACGTTGCTAGACAAGCACGGACAAGCAATACACAGCCTAGAAGATAAGTGTAAGACATGGAAAGACTACATCCAGGAACTATTTGATGATATAAGACCACAGGAACAAACACCGTATGAATATCGCTATATCAGGCCCACCAATTACAACTTCATAGGTGGAGAAAGCACTTGGTGGCAGAATGAAAGAAGGTAAGGCAGTTGGACCCGATGAAGTTTAAATTGAAGTTTTGAAACTACTTCATGAAAAAGGGCTTAGTATACTTGTCAGACTATTTAACGCTATTTACAACTCCGGAAATATTTCATGGAATTGGATCAAGTCAAGATTCATAACGTTACCCAAAAAAATGAATGCAAGGAAATGTGGAGAATACCGAACTATCAGTGTCATGAGCCATGCACTTAAACTCTTCCTCAAGGTCATCCACGAGCGCATATACCACAAGCTTGAAGAACAAATAAGTCACACTCAATTTGGCTTCACAAGTGGTTTTGGAACCAAAGATGCACTTTTTGCTGCTCAGGTTCTCATTCAGCGATGCAGAGATGTTAACAAGAACGAATATGCATGCTTTATAGACTTTGAAAAGGCGTTTGAAAACACCAGAAGATGCTTGAAATACTTCTGTCTGTCTTGAAATACTTCTGTCACCACTTCTTTTTAACGTATATTCCGAAGAACTATTTAAAGATACCCTGTACGAAATGAAAGAAGGCATTATTGCCGACACCTTGCTGATCGCAGACACACCTGAAGGACTACAGAATTTACTAAGTAGAATAGCTGAAGCTGGTGAAGAATATGTTCTCAAACTCAATGCAAGCAAGACGAAGTACATGGTGATAAGCAAAGTGGAAAATCCACAAGATACTGATCTGTACGCAAACAAGACAGCCATTGAAAGTGTACAGCGAATCACATATCTAGGATGCAACATGAGCGAGAAATGGGACCACGGAAATTTTGGCGGAAATAAAAACATGAATCGCATTTTATACGTATGAGATCCGTGCTGTGCAGCACAATCTTCGCCTGAAGTTAAAACTACGTATTATGAAATGCTATGTATTTTCGGTCTTGCTTTACGGTATGAAGGCATGGACCTTATTAGAAGCATCCTCGAAGAAGATCGACGCCTTCTAAATGTGGGTGTATCGTAGAATTCTACGGGGTTTCCCCAATCAGTTGGGTTGACAGAATAACGAACGAAGGAAGTTCTGAGAAGAATGGGTAAGAAGATCGAAGTCATGCCAAATATGAAGATAAGGAAGCTCTCTTACCTGGGACACATCATGCGAAATAATAAATACCGCCTACTGCAGCTCATCATGCAAGGCAAGATCAATGGTAATAGAGGACCGGGGAGAAGACGAACCTCATGGTTGGGGAACCTTAGACAGTGGTATGGAAAGATATCAGTCGAGTTGTTCCGTGCTGTTGTCAATAAAGTTATTATAGCGGGGATCATCGCCAACATTCGTTAGGCGGATATGGCACCAATAAGAAAATGATAAGAAACCTTGTTATTTAGTGACTTTTTGTCTGTTAAGTTGTTAATAATGAAGTTTGAAATAAAGTCAAATTTTGCTCTTTTACATTTTTCTTGGCTCAAAGTTTCGAAAATAACTAAACAAAACCTTGAAAAACGTTTCAAATAAAACTTGTAGAAAATTAAATTTATATAAAAAACTTAGCGTTTAGTTAGAATTGGTAAAACCATCCTACGTTATAATCATACAAACTTCAAACAATCGGAACACAGCCTAAATATATTCAACCTTTCCGGAGCTCTATAACAATTACTGAGTCTTTTTAGGACTTCCAACACAATCTCATGTGAAATTTGTTAGTTATTTAATAGCTTTCAGTCCACCTTCGTGGCACTCAACAAAAATAACATTGTTTTTAAGATCATGTCTTTCCGATAACTTAAGTAAATAGCCATCCGTGTTCCGAGTGTTTTAAGTTAGCGTTTAGTGATTTTTATCTGTCAAGTAGGTTATAATAAACCCTGAATAATGTGAAAACATTATTGTTTCACATATACCTTTTCTAAAATTTCGAAAATAATTCAGAAACTAAATTTTTAGTTTAGAAACTGAATTTTTAATACAGAAACGAATTTTTGAAAAATGTTTTAAAATAAAACTAGTGGAGAATTAAATTTCCCATAAAAAACTTTGTTTTGTAGTGATTTCCAGTCTGTCAATTTGGTAATAATCATCCTTGAATAAAATCAAAACCATGTTTTAGTTTAACATTTTTCTTGTTTAAAAAAATTACTAAAATAACTCGGAAATTAAGGGAAATTTGAAAATATGTTGGTGATATTTTATCAATTTCCTATGATTGTAATTTTCTATTTACCGAGTCATCAACCGCGGGCACAGAATTCATTGTAACTAGTTATGCATAAAAATATAAATTAATTAAATTGAATTTATTTAATTATCAGTTTTGATGTAGAAATATTTATTTGCAATATTTTATATTTAATTATTTATTTCTTATATTACATTATCCTTTTATGCATACCTACAAGCAAGACCACATGGGTTGCACCTCGTATACAAATTGTTTTACATAAAATAAATTATGTTTACAGACATGATATAAACGAGATATTTGAAATGTCAAAACAATCCTATAATAAGTTTCAATATATTTCTCAATTTATTTTTTATGTCATGTTAATCAAATTGGAAACCTCACGAAATCGCATTCACTATCTAATTTATTTCTGTTTTATGTTTGAAATTTTGGTATTTATGGAAATTAAATTTCCATTAAACCAGTAAATAGTTTGTATTACGGTAGCAAGTGTTAGGTTTATTACGGTAGCAAGTAGAAATTAACGTTTCACTTATCTCATCGGCAAATTGTTAACCAAATTTTCAATACCTCATGAGGGAATCTTAACTATTTAATTTATCTTTGTTTGAAGTTGTTTTGTCCAATATTTGAAATTTTGGTATTTTTAAACTTAATAATCCATTAAATAATGTGTGTTTTTAAACAGTACTAACAGTAAGTGTTATCGAAATTAACATTTCACTCATTTCATCGTGTTTTAAAATTGAAGAAGAATATTTATTATATACATGATATACAAAGGGCTACCGACCACGGGATCCTTCTGACCGGAAATACAATTTGGCAGAAAAAAAAAAGAATACACAAAAAAGCGATTGGAATGAGATGAGATGGCGATTAATTTAGTCGTCGTAAATTATTTCGTAAAGCGTCTTGTTGGTTGTCCGCATGTAATCGTTTTTATGTTGCGTTTGAGGCATGGCGGGGCTACAATGGTACAGTGATTGTTGTTGTCTTTGTATTTTATCGGTAGTTGTTAGTGTCTGTCAACAAAATTTGCAACCTGGGTGAGTCTGTATAGAAAATAGTTGGAATAGGGTTTGACGGTTTTTCAAACCCGGTTTTAAAAAACCGGTTTTTAATAGTATATTTTGCAACTAGGGCGGTAGGTTGTCAATTGGATACGAGAGCGAAATTGGACGTACATTCACCCGAGAGGGCAATTGACAATACATACTGCCCGTGTTGCAAACAATATTTTTTATTACTCATGCGAGGGGATGTATATTACAAGTTTGGGATCCAGGTGTTATCCAAAAGAAATAGAATAAAAAATGAAGAATTTGCTTTTTCAATTGTCTCCGGTGGTGTGAAATGTGGATTCATAAGAACTCTCCTCAGTCTCCGGTATCCCCATAGAATTTACACTCTTTTAAAACGTTTCCTTTAATTTTTATTTTTATTTTGTAATGAAACTTTAATTTGTCACTTCCACGTCACGTTTTTAATATTGAGGTCCTGATTGTGTTTATTTTATTTATTCAATTGTTTTTTTTATGTAATCTAGCGATATTGTATATTTGCGGGCGTTACCCAAGATATGTTGTAATATAACCAAAAGTGGTATTTGTCGCACTTAAAAACGTGCGCCAAGATAGTACTTTTAATGCAGGAGTAATAAAAATAAATTTGTCACACTTGAAAACCGGTTTTAAAACTATGAAAACCGGTTTCAAAGAATTCAAATTACAAATTAGTAAAAATTAATTTGTACATAACTTATTTAATTTGCTTTTCATTGTATGCTAACCTAACCGACTTATTTTACGTTAGTATATATTTGCAATCCGTCACGAGTCCACAGGTTCGCTAAATCTTTTAAAGTTAAAACTGGAAACAAAAATATAAAATCGTCATAGTTGGTAAAAATTTCTTCTCTCAAAATTTAATGTAAAATAGAAAGTTCTGGGCTCTGTCTAATGGGATTAAACAAAACACAGTGTGTTAAAATAATCCATATTTTCCTTCTCAACGTTTGTCATAAATTATGTCTTTATGAAGAATCGGAATTAGATCCGTTTTTCGGAATTCCTAAAAATCTTTAAAGTTTTTTCTTTAAATTCAAAAATACTGATTTAACTACAGAAAGTAGATTTCAGAAAGAAAGTTTCAGAAAGTTAAGGATACACAAAGCAATCTGCAAACGGAAAGAAACGGAACACAGCCTGAATATATAAATATATTCAGCCTTTCCGGAGCTCTATAACAATTACTTCCTTTTAAGTCCTTTTAGGACTACCAAAACAAATCTCACATAAAATTTGTAAGTTATTTTACAGCTTTGAGTCCACTTTCGTGGCACTCAACAAAAACCATAAAAATATCATTGTTCTTAAGATCATGTCTTTCCGACACAAACAAATTTGTTTTAAGTTTGTATGATTATCTATTCGCTCCGAGCGCAACAGCATTAGCGCCAAAGGGAACACTTTTAAGAACTTCATGACCAGTTACGTCATTATTCAGCATTTATTTGTATATAATGACATGTTGTGAAAGTTGTTGTGTAGTGACAATTTAAAGTTTGACAAATAACGTCAAAATTTCACAAACAAAAAGTTTGACAACAAAGGTTTAAATATAAAATTTGATAAGAAATGTCAATTTTAAGTGTGTATAATTCTAAACTCGCAATTTCCATTTTGACAACAAAAATCAATCAAAAGTTTGAGAAATGAACTTTAAATTTGAGTTTTAACAATAACATTCAATAAAATTTTTGATACTAAAGTTTTTAAAACACACATTTTGTTAACAAATGTCGAATTTTAAATGATAAAATCTGAAAAATGTCAATTTTTGATTCACATGTGAAATTTTAAATGTCAAAACTAATTCGAATTTTAGTTTTAATTTTAACTATTGTCGAATTTGAAATGACAGAATCTCTAAAATGTCAAATTTTGATGACATGACAAATTTTAAATGGCAGAATATCAAATTTTGAAACAAATATCAAGTTTAAATTTTTTTTAATTTTAACAAATTTCGAATTTTAAATGACAGAATTTCAAAAATGTCAAATTTTGATAACAAATGTCACATGTCAGAATTCGCAATAAAAAATTGAATCTTTCCAAACAATTTACACAATGATTTTCTCTCTTTGTCGTCTAGTTTCCGTGTGCCGAAAATGATTTCGCTGGGGTTTTTTTCTTTCCGAGAGGATCGTAGAGAACCGAAAATGCAATTTCTTTCCTGATCAAAATGATGGATTTTTTGGCGACTTTTGCAGAAAATTTCTGGGCCTTTCTTCATGAAAATCATTATTTATCAAGTGAATGGAAAATTTCAAGAGTCAAAAACGACAGGCAATATAAAAAATGACAGAAAATGTCAAAAATGACAGGAAAGGTAAAAAATTACAGGAAATATAAGATATAACAAGAAATGTCAGACAAGACAGGAAAAATAAAAAAATTCAAAGTGTTTCCCCTGGTGGTTGCAAATATACTAATTGCATTTTCTTAGCCGCTTCCGTTCGCAAGATATGACCTGACAGAATTTTCAATTTTCTTTGCTGTTAAATATTGTATATTTTATTAAATTATTTTTTTTTTGTTTTTGCCTGTTGTTTTTATACAATATTATTGGAGACGAAGTTGTCTTTTTGGCCACGGGTGGCGCTAAAAGCGGTTACGCACGGAGCGAATAACGTAGGATGGTTTCACCAATTCTATCTTATCAGTTCAATCAATAACCTGCTAAATTCATGTATCTCTCAAAAAATGTCATAATTACAAACGTCTAACCCTAAACACCGCATGGGTTTTCAAGTGAGTGGTTTACAAATTATTGTTCATGGAAGCAAAGTGTGCTGATGAGAGATAAATCTCGAAACGGGTCCACAGATGGCTATCCACTTAAGGTATCGGAAAGACATGATCTTAAAAACAATGATATTTTTATGGTTTTTGTTGAGTGCCACGAAAGTGGACTGAAAGCTGTAAAATATCTTACAAATTTCACTGAGATTTGTTTTGGTAGTCCTAAAAAGACTCAATAATTGTTATAGAGCTCCGGAAAGGCTGAATATATTTATATATTCAGGCTGTGTTCCGTTTGTTTTAAGTTTGTGTGATTATCTATAACGTAGGATGGTTTCACAATTCTATCTTAAGGCAATCTGCAATTATTGTAATAAAATGTTGAGCTGCAAGGGATCATCTATGAGCAATCTACATAATTATTTGAAAGCAGTTCATAAAATAATTATCGGAAAGAAATCAGAAACCATCGGCGAAGAAGAAACGCCTGGATCTTCCTCTTCAAAAAAACAATAAATATTTTGAATTTAATGAAAGTGCAAAAGAGTAGTTTAGGTTTAGGTTACCCGGTTTTTCAAACCCGGTTTTAAAAAACCGGTTTTTAATAGTATATTTTGCAACTAGGGCGGTAGGTTGTCAATTGGATAAGAGAGCGAAATTGGACGTACATTCACCCGAGAGGGCAATTGACAATACATACTGCCCGTGTTGCAAACAATATTTTTTATTACTCATGCGAGGGGATGTATATTACAAGTTTGGGATCCAGGTGTTATCCAAAAGAAATAGAATAAAAAATGAAGAATTTGCTTTTTCAATTGTCTCCGGTGGTGTGAAATGTGGATTCATAAGAACTCTCCTCAGTCTCCGGTATCCCCATAGAATTTACACTCTTTTAAAACGTTTCCTTTAATTTTAATTTTTATTTTGTAATGAAACTTTAATTTGTTACTTCCACGTCACGTTTTTAATATTGAGGTCCTGATTGTGTTAATTTTATTTATTCATTTGTTTTTTTTTTATGTAATCTAGCGATATTGTATATTTGCGGGCGTTACCCAAGATATGTTGTAATATAACCAAAAGTGGTATTTGTCGCACTTAAAAACGTGCGCCAAGATAGTACTTTTAATGCAGGAGTAATAAAAAATAAATTTGTTACACTTGAAAACCGGTTTTAATACTATGAAAACCAGTTTCAAAGAATTCATTTTACAAAATTAGTAAAAATTAATTTGTACATAACTTATTTAATTTGCTTTTCATTGTATGCTAACCTAACCGACTTATTTTACGTTAGTATATATTTGCAATCCGTCACGAGTCCACAGGTTCGCTAAATCTTTTAAAGTTAAAACTGGAAACAAAAATATAAAATCGTCATTGTTGGTAAAAATTTCTTCTTTCAAAATTTTATGTAAAATAAAAAGTTCTGGGCTCTGTCTAATGGGATTTAAAAAAAACACAGTGTGTTAAAATAATCCATATTTTCCTTCTCAACGTTTGTCATAAATTATGTCTTTATGTAGAATCGGAATTAGATCCGTTTTTCGGAATTCCTAAAAATCTTTTTAGGAATTAAAAAAAAATTAAAATTAAAGTTTTTTCTTTAAATTCAAAAATATTGATTTAACTACAGAAAGTAGATTTCAGAAAGAAAGTTTCAGAAAGTTAAGGATACACAAAGCAATCTGCAAACTTAAAAGAAACGGAACACAGCCTGAATATATAAATATATTCAGCCTTTCCGGAGCTCTATAACAATTACTGAGTCCTTTTAGGACTACCAAAACAAATCTCACATAAAATTTGTAAGTTATTTTACAGCTTTGAGTCCACTTTCGTGGCACTCAACAAAAACCATAAAAATATCATTGTTCTTAAGATCATCTCTTCCCGAAACAAACAAATTTGTTTTAAGTTTGTATGATTATCTATTCGCTCCGAGCGCAACAGCATTAGCGCCAAAGGGTGACATTTTTAAGAACTTCATGACCAGTTACGTCATTATTCAGCATTTATTTGTATATAATGACATGTTGTGAAAGTTGTTGTGTAGTGACAATTTAAAGTTTGACAAATAACGTCAAAATTTCACAAACAAAAAGTTTGACAACAAAGGTTTAAATATAAAATTTGATAAGAAATGTCAATTTTAAGTGTGTATAATTCTAAACTCGCAATTTCCATTTTGACAACAAAAATCAATCAAAAGTTTGAGAAATAAACTTTAAATTTGAGTTTTAACAATAACATTCAATAAAATGTTTGATACTAAAGTTTTTAAAACACACATTTTGTTAACAAATGTCGAATTTTAAATGTCATACTGTCAAATTTTGATAACAAATGTCGAATTTCAAATGTCATAATGTCAAAAATATCAAATATTGATAACATAAGTCGAATTTTAAATGACAAAAATGCCAAATTTTGATAAAAAATATCGAATTTTAAATGTCAGAATCTCAAATTTTGATAACAAATGTCAAATTTTAAATGTCAGAATATCAAATTTTGATAACAAATATCGTTTTTTTTTTAATTTTAACAAATGTCGAATTTTAAATGATAAAATCTGAAAAATGTCAAATTTTGATTCACATGTGAAATTTTAAATGTCAAAACTAATATCGAATTTCAGTTTTAATTTCTTTTAATTTTAACTATTGCCGAATTTTAAATGACAGAATCTCTAAAATGTCAAATTTTGATCACATGTCAAATTTTAAATGGCTGAATATCAAATTTTGAAACAAAAATCAAGTTTGAATTTTTTTTTATTTTAACAAATTTCGAATTTTAAATGACAGAATTTCAAAAATGTCAAATTTTGATAACAAATGTCACATGTCAGAATTCGCAATAAAAAATTGAATCTTTCCAAACAATTTACACATTGATTTTCTCTTTTTGTCGTCTAGTTTCCATGTGCCGAAAATGATTTCGCTGGGATTTTTTCTTTCTGAGAGGATCGTAGAGAACCGAAAATGCAATTTCTTTCCTGATCAAAATAATGGATTTTTTGACGACTTTTTCAGAAAATTTCAGGGTCTTTCTTCATGAAAATCATTATTTATCAAGTGAATGGAAAATTTCAAGAGTCAAAAACGACAGGCAATATAAAAAATGACAGAAAATGTCAAAAATGACAGGAAAGGTAAAAAATTACAGGAAATATAAGATATAACAAGAAATGTCAGACAAGACAGGAAAAATAAAAAATTTCAAAGTGTTTCCCCTGGTGGTTGCAAATATACTAATTGCATTTTCTTAGCCGCTTCCGTTCGCAAGATATGACCTGACAGAATTTTCAATTTTCTTTGCTGTTAGATATTGTCCATTTTATTAAATTAATTTTTTGTTGTTTTTGCCTGTTGTTTATATACAATATTATTGGAGACGAAGTTGTCTTTTTGGCCACGGGTGGCGCTAAAAGCGGTTACGCACGGAGCGAATAACGTAGGATGGTTTCACCAATTCTATCTTATCAGTTCAATCAATAACCTGCTAAGTTCATGTATCTCTCAAAAAATGTCATAGTTATAAACGTCTAACCCTAAACACCGCATGGGTTTTCAAGTGAGTGGTTTACAAATTATTGTTCATGGAAGCAAAGTGTGCTGATGAGAGATAAATCTCGAAACGGGTCCACAGATGGCTATCCACTTAAGGTATCGGAAAGACATGATCTTAAAAACAATGATATTTTTATGGTTTTTGTTGAGTGCCACGAAAGTGGACTGAAAGCTGTAAAATATCTTACAAATTTCACTGAGATTTGTTTTGGTAGTCCTAAAAAGACTCAATAATTGTTATAGAGCTCCGGAAAGGCTGAATATATTTATATATTCAGGCTGTGTTCCGTTTGTTTTAAGTTTGTGTGATTATCTATAACGTAGGATGGTTTCACAATTCTATCTTAAGGCAATCTGCAATTATTGTAATAAAATGTTGAGCTGCAAGGGATCATCTATGAGCAATCTACATAATTATTTGAAAGCAGTTCATAAAATAATTATCGGAAAGAAATCAGAAACTATCGGCGAAGAAGAAACGCCTGGATCTTCCTCTTCAAAAAAACAATAAATATTTTGAATTTAATGAAAGTGCAAAAGAGTAGTTTAGGTTACCCGGTTTAGGTTACCCGGTTTTTCAAACCCGGTTTTAAAAAACCGGTTTTTAATAGTATATTTTGCAACTAGGGCGGTAGGTTGTCAATTGGATACGAGAGCGAAATTGGACGTACATTCACCCGAGAGGGCAATTGACAATACATACTGCCCGTGTTGCAACAATATTTTTTATTACTCATGCGAGGGGATGTATATTACAAGTTTGGGATCCAGGTGTTATCCAAAAGAAATAGAATAAAAAATGAAGAATTTGCTTTTTCAATTGTTTCCGGTGGTGTGAAATGTGGATTCATAAGAACTCTCCTCAGTCTCCGGTATCCCCATAGAATTTACACTCTTTTAAAACGTTTCCTTTAATTTTAATTTTTATTTTGTAATGAATCTTTAATTTGTCACTTCCACGTCACGTTTTTAATATTGAGGTCCTGATTGTGTTTATTTTATTTATTCAATTGTTTTTTTTATATAATCTAGCGATATTGTATATTTGCGGGCGTTACCCAAGATATGTTGTAATATAACCAAAAGTGGTATTTGTCGCACTTAAAAACGTGCGCCAAGATAGTACTTTTATTGCAGGAGTAATAAAAAATAAATTTGTCACACTTGAAAACCGGGTTTAAAACTATGAAAACCGGTTTCAAAGAATTCAAATTACAAATTAGTAAAAATTAATTTGTACATAACTTATTTAATTTGCTTTTCATTGTATGCTAACCTAACCGACTTATTTTACGTTAGTATATATTTGCAATCCGTCACGAGTCCACAGGTTCGCTAAATCTTTTAAAGTTAAAACTGGAAACAAAAATATAAAATCGTCATTGTTGTTAAAAATTTCTTCTCTCAAAATTGAATGTAAAATAAAAAGTTCTGGACTCTGTCTAATGGGATTTAAAAAAAACACAGTGTGTTAAAATAATCCATATTTTCCTTCTCAACGTTTGTCATAAATTATGCCTTTATGTAGAATCGGAATTAGATCCGTTTTTCGGAATTCCTAAAAATCTTTTTAGGAATTAAAAAAAAATAAAATTAAAGTTTTTTCTTTAAATTCAAAAATATTGATTTAACTACAGAAAGTAGATTTCAGAAAGAAAGTTTCAGAAAGTTAAGGATACTCAAAGCAATCTGCAAACTTAAAAGAAACGGAACACAGACTGAATATATAAATATATTCAGCCTTTCCTTAGCTCTATAACAATTACTGAGTCCTTTTAGGACTACCAAAACAAATCCCACATAAAATTTGTAAGTTATTTTACAGCTTTGAGTCCACTTTCGTGGCACTCAACAAAAACCATAAAAATATCATTGTTCTTAAGATCTTGTCTTTCCGACACAAACAAATTTGTTTTAAGTTTGTATGATTATCTATTCGCTCCGAGCACAACAGCATTAGCGCCAAAGGGGACACTTTTAAGAACTTCATCACCAGTTACGTCATTTTCAGCATTTATTTGTATATAATGACATGTTGTGAAAGTTGTTGTGTAGTGACAATTTAAAGTTTGACAAATAACGTCAAAATTTCACAAACAAAAAGTTTGACAACAAAGGTTTAAATATAAAATTTGATAAGAAATGTCAATTTTAAGTGTGTATAATTCTAAACTCGCAATTTCCATTTTGACAACAAAATCAATCAAAAGTTTGAGAAATAAACTTTAAATTTGAGTTTTAACAATAACATTCAATAAAATGTTTGATAATAAAGTTTTTAAAACACACATTTTGTTAACAAATGTCGAATTTTAAATGTCATACTGTCAAATTTTGATAACAAATGTCGAATTTCAAATGTCATAATGTCAAAAATATCAAATATTGAAAACATAAGTCGAATTTTAAATGACAAAAATGCCAAATTTTGATAAAAAATATCGAATTTTAAATGTCAGAATGTCAAATTTTGATAACAAATGTCAGAATATCAAATTTTGATAACAAATATCGTTTTTTTTTAATTTTAACAAATGTCGAATTTTAAATGATAAAATCTGAAAAATGTCAAATTTTGATAACACATGTGAAATTTTAAATGTCAGTGTATCAAATTTTGATAACTAATATCGAATTTTAGTATTAATTTCTTTTACTTTTAACTATTGTCAAATTTTAAATGACAGAATCTCTAAAATGTCAAATTTTGATGACAAATGTCAAATTTTAAATGGCCGAATGTCAAATTTTGAAACAAATATCAAGTTTTAATTTTTTTTAATTTTAACAAATTTCGAATTTTAAATGACAGAATTTCAAAAATGTCAAATTTTGATAACAAATGTCACATGTCAGAATTCGAAATAAAAAATTAAATCTTTCCAAATAATTTACACATTGATTTTCTCTTTTTGTCGTCTAGTTTCCATGTGCCGAAAATGATTTCGCTGGGGGTTTTTTCTTTCCGAGAGGATCGTAGAGAACCGAAAATGCAATTTCTTTCCTGATCAAAATGATGGATTTTTTGACGACTTTTTCAGAAAATTTCTGGGCCTTTCTTCATGAAAATAATTATTTATCACGTGAATGGAAAATTTCAAGTCATTTCGAGTCAAAAACGACAGGCAATATAAAAAATGACAGAAAATGTCAAAAATGACAGGAAAGGTAAAAAATTAAAGGAAATATAAGATATAACAAGAAATGTCAGACAAGACAGAAAAATAAAAAAATTCAAAGTGTTTCCCCTGGTGGTTGCAAATATACTAATTGCATTTTCTTAGCCGCTTCCGTTCGCAAGATATGACCTGACAGAATTTTCAATTTTTTTTGCTGTTAAATATTGTATATTTTATTAACTTAATTATTCTTTGTTTTTGCCTGTTGTTTTTATACAATATTATTGGAGACGAAGTTGTCTTTTTGGCCACGGGTGGCGCTAAAAGCGGTTACGCACGGAACGAATAACGTAGGATGGTTTCACCAATTCTATCTTATCAGTTCAATCAATAACCTGCTAAGTTCATGTATCTCACAAAAAAAGTCATAATTATAAACGTCTAACCCTAAACACCGCATGGGTTTTCAAGTGAGTGGTTTACAAATTATTGTTCATGGAAGCAAAGTGTGCTGATGAGAGATAAATATCGAAACAGGTCCACAGATGGCTCCACAGATTAAGGTATCGGAAAGACATGATTTTAAAAACAATGATATTTTTATGGTTTTTGTTGAGTGCCACGAAAGTGGACTGAAAGCTGTAAAATATCTTACAAATTTCACTGTGATTTGTTTTGGTAGTCCTAAAAAGACTCAATAATTGTTATAGAGCTCCGGAAAGGCTGAATATATTTATATATTCAGGCTGTGTTCCGTTTGTTTTAAGTTTGTGTGTTTATCTATAACGTAGGATGGTTTCACAATTCTATCTTAAGGCAATCTGCAATTATTGTAATAAAATGTTGAGCTGCAAGGGATCATCTATGAGCAATCTACATAATTATTTGAAAGCAGTTCATAAAATAATTATCGGAAAGAAATTAGAAACCATCGGCGAAGAAGAAACGCCTGGATCTTCCTCTTCAAAAAAACAATAAATATTTTGAATTTAATGAATAAATACACATAAGCACATAAAGTGCAAAAGAGTAGTTTAGGAGAAATCATTTCAAAACTTGCAGCAATGGATGGATTTTCTATTAATAGCATTACAAATTGCTCATTTATACGAGAGTCTCTTCAACAACAAGGATATTCATTACCAAGAAACAACTCTAGAGTAATGGATCTCATTCATGCCAAACTCATTCATGTCAAACATGAAACTATTATTGAATTAGTTTCAATAAGAAAGAATTGGAAAAAAATCTCTATAACCTTAGACAAGTGGACTAGCAGAAGAAGAAGAATATATATCATTATTTAAACATTAATGTACACCATGTACACTATATACACAATTGGCAATTGATGCTTTCAATTTGAGATTAGTGCCAATAGCTGGTTCCTGTGATGCTCAGAGAACATTAGAATTGGTATCTGAAGGGCTACAAAGTGTTTACTTGAATCTAGAAACTGACATAGTTGCATCAACAAATAATGGTGCTGCTGTTATAAGAAAAAAATTGCAAATTATCATCTATAATTAATCAAATATGCTATTCACACGCCATCCACTTATCAGTTACTGATGTATTATATAAACATTGAGAAATGGCTAAAGCTGAAGCCGAAGTAAACTTTCAAGTGAGGAATCGGAAGATGAAGATGAATATAACGATTAGGAAGATTAGGATTTCCATCCTATTCTTATTTTGTCTGTAAATTACCAACAATCAGTTTTACAAATTAGAAAAATTTGCAAGTTCTTTAGAAAATCTCCAGTAAAAAACACCATTCTTCAAAATTATATCAAACATGAAAATGGAAAGAAATTAAATTTAATTCTTTACTGCAAAACAAGGTGGAATAGTATAGAGGACTTGATTGGAATATTTCTGGCAGTTAAAAGAATGTGTTGTTATAGCATTGAATGATATTTGTTCGTGTTATATGTGGAACGCAGTTCAATATCCTAAACTTTTGGAACTTCAGAAAGTCTTCGGGTCGATTCGTATAGCAGCTGAAGGCTTAGGGCGATGAGATGCCAATTTATTAACTAGTGAAGGTATATTTGAATTTGAAAATAAGAACTTAGCTACCGGTTAGTGGTATATTTTAAGTTTTTTAAAAACCTATCTTAGCGAAAATTAAAGTTAGTGAAAGAACGATAAATACTATTTGAAATTTTTGTTTGAATTTTGTATAAGTAATGTGTAATCCTAAATTTTTTCTTTTTATTTTGACTTTGATATTGATATCGTTTTTTGTTATTTTATATAAATTACATAAAATATTCTTCCTATTTTTTTGACAAAAATTCGAAAACCGGCTAAAACCGGTTTTTCTAAGTCGGTTTTTGTATAAACCCTAAATTGGAAGGATAATGAAGGATGTTGCTTGGGTAGCTTAGCTTGGTGATCAGTCGTAATGAGATTCCCTCTGCCACTTCTAGTATATTTAATGTTCTGTCGGGAGCATTTGAAAGTAATATATGTCCGCATTCGAGGAGAGAGCGGCAGATGGCTTTGTAATTTTAGTGGCTGTTTTGGTGAAGATACCTTTATTTCTTTGGATAAGGACACGGAAATGTTTATTCACTTGGTGTATCTTAGTCTTTCGTTGTTTCGCGTCTGTGGTAATTTTTGTTTAGTTTTCAAGGTCACGCCTAGGTATTGCAGGTATGGTGCATAAGTGTATGTAGGGAAAGCTGGGAGAAGTTCTGTGGTTAGGAACGAGGAGTTAGGAACGAGGAGTTGAGAACGAGGACGGCTTTACGGAAAGTATCCAGCAATGAAACCATGTAAACGTTTTGTCCGTCAGGGCATGAAGATCGTCAATGTTTTAAGGGTTTTATTGTTTTATGGGAGCGATGTCGTTGGCATATTGTAGGATTTACGAGGAGAGATTGATTTGGGATTTGCCGACAGAGAAGTAATTTTATATATAATAATTAAATGTTGCTCTTGTTTGATCCTGTCTGGTTTTGCCTGTTCTTGGTTTTGTATAGCCTCGTCTAGTCTTACTTAGTCTTGTTTAAGCTTATCTAATCTCATCTGGTTGTGTATTCTTAATCTTATGTATTTTCTTGATAACACAGGCCAACGAAGAAAAAAGTTTTTCGATAATTTTAACTAATTCCTCTGTAATTTGGTGTTGATTCCGAAAAATATATAGTCGTAGCACCCACAACTTTCAAGCAAAATGTAAAAAAATATATTTATTTTTTCCGAGCTCCTTGGTCAACAAAAGGGATTTACAAAGTTTTCATGTTTTATATGCGAGAAGGTTAGCAGAGCAAGTGATCAACATTGGTCTAAAAAACAATAGCCCATAAGAAAAACTTTGACACCTGGCAAGAAGAACATTTTGGATAAAACTTTAGTTAACCCCAAGAATACTTCTTCTACACAGAAAGTTGGGCTTAATAAAACAATTTGTAAAAGCTTTGCCTAAAGATAGTGATTCTGTTAAATATGTGTGTGAAAAATTTTCTCATTTATCGGAAGCTAAACTGAAAGAAGAAGGGATTTTCAAGTGTTCGATTCCAATTTCGAAACAACGATGAATAAAAAGAACTAGGAGGCCTGGATATCATTAAAAGAAGTTGTGACTAAATTTTGAAAAGCTCCTAACTATAAACTTAACGGAGCTAACATGATAAAGAAGTTTTTAAAAATTCTTGGTTGTCTGTTGAACTTAAAATCCATTTCTTGCACAACCATCTCGATTTTTTTCCTGAAAACTTAGGTGTTGTAAGATAAGAGTAAGGGGAACGATTTCATCAGGACACAAAAGAGATGGAGAAACGATACCACGGACGGTGGAATATCCAACTAATGGGTGATTACTGTCGGTCATTTTACAGAGAACAACGCATCATACCTCAAAAAGCTATGCAAGAAACATGGAGAGAAAATGGAAGAAAATGAAGAGGAAATAAGCATCTAATATTCTTCTTCTTCTTAATGGCACTACAACCGATTGCCGGTCTGGGCCTCCTTCAGCATGTTTCTCCAAGGGGACCTATCACTCGGCAACGTTCTCCAGTCCCGTACTTGAAGTTTTTGTAGGTCAGTTGTTACCGCATCCTTCCATCTCCCTCTTGGCCTTCCGGCCCTTCTCCTTCCCTCTGGTTGGCCATTGAAGAACTTTTTCGGAACCCTATGATCACCCATTCTCTGCATGTGTCCGAGCCATCTCAATCTTGCAACCTTGATGAAACTCACAATAACTGGTTGATTGTAGAGCTGATATAGTTCGTGATTATATCTTCGGCGCCAGATTCCTCGTTCTTGGGTCGCTCCAAATATTGCACGTAGCATTCTTCTCTCAAATACACTTAAAGCCTGTTCTTCGCTCTGTGTTAAGCTCCATGCTTCTACACCATAGGTTACCACCGGTCTTATCAGTGACCTGTACAGTGTGCACTTATGCTTGGGGTGGATTGTTTTGGACCTAAAAAGTTTAAGTAGCCCATAATAGCACCTGTTACCAAGAGTTACCCGCCTTCTAATCTCCTCGCCCATCCGGTTTACGCTGTTCAGTTGCGAGCCCAAGTACACAAATGTATCTACTGTGTCAAAGTACTTTCCGTCTAGTTCTAGCGTTGGTCTTACCTTCCGATGAGATTCGTTAGCCACCATGTATTTCGTTTTGTTTACGTTGACAGTGAGTCCTAGGTTACTTGCTTCCTTCTCCAGCAGCGAGTAAGTAGTTTTGGTCGCCTGTTCGCTTCTGCAAATTATATCAATGTCGTCTGCGTAAGCCAATAGTTGTGTTGACTTAAAGTACACAGTGCCGTTAGTATCCACTCCACTACTCCTAACGGCCTTTTCTAGTACGATGTTAAACAGTAAAGTTGCCAGTGGGTCTCCCTGTCGTAGTCCTTCCTCTGTTATAAAAGTCTCAGACAACTTGTTTCGTATTCTTACTACAGACGATACTTCAGACAGTGTTAATCTGGTTAGGGCTGTCAGTTTTTCAGGGAATCCGAAACTTGTCATTATCCCCCACAGTTTGTGTCTTATAACGCTGTCGTATGCTGCTCTGAAGTCCACTAATAGATGGTGTGTCGTGATATTGAACTCATTACATTTCTCCAGGATATGCCTAATGCCAAACAGTTGGTCTGTGGTTGACCTGTTTGTGCGGAAACCGCACTGGTATTCACCGATATTCTCTTCTGCGTATGGTAGTAAGCGACGGTACAACACATTAGCGAAGACCTTGTATGCAATGTTTAGCAGCGTTATCCCCCTGTAATTAGAACAATCTAACTTATCACCCTTCTTGTACAATGGGCATATTATCCCTAGCTTCCATTCATCCGGTAGCTTTTCTGTTCTCCATATGTTTAATATGAGATCATGCATGCACGATATTAGGGCTCTACCTCCATATTTCAACAATTCTCCTGGAATGCCATCTGCCCCTGGCGCCTTATTGTTCTTGATCCTGCGCACTGCAGTCTCTACTTCTTCTAAGGTGGGTTCCTCCACTTGCTCAGTCCCTAATATTGATGTTGATGTTGGCGTTATACTTTCCTCTTGGACTACGCGAGTGTTCTGGTTGAGCAGGTCCCTGAAGTACTGACCCCACCTCTTGATACACTTTTCTGTGTGTCCGATTACTCTGCCGTCCTTATCCTTACACAGAAGTGGCTGCTGTTTGTAGCCAAGTCTCGCATTTCTGACCTTTTGATAGAGTCCCCGAGTTTCGTTGGCATTACTCATTCTTTCTATTTCCGCGAAATCTTCTTCATCTTTTTCAGATTTCTTTCTTCGGAAGAGTTTTTTCTCAACTTTCCGTTTGTTTCGATAATCCTCTACATTCGCTCTAGTATTTCGTTGTAGTACTTTTTCTCTGGCTTTGTTCTTCTCTGTCAGAGCTTCCTTGCATTCTTCATCGAACCAGTTATTACGCCTTCCACTCCACAACCTCTGCTGCTGTATCTTCGATGTCCTGCTTGATCTTTTGCCACGCTTCATTGACCTCTACTAGAGCGTTTTCTGGCCGTTTGGATATTCGTTCCTGCATTTGGTACTGAAATCTCTCTTTCATCTCATCGGTTTTGAATTTTTCCAGATCGTATCTCTTAACTGCCGGCTGTTGTGTGCGTTGACAATCAATTCTAGCCCTAAGCACCGCCCTTACCAAATAATGATCCGAATCTACATTGAGGCCTGGACAGGCTCTTACATCCAGGATATTTGAACAGTGTCTCCCATCTATCATCACATGGTCTATCTGGTTCAATACTCTACCACCTGGTGATTTCCATGTGGCTTTGTGAATATTTTTGTGTGAGAAATATGTGCTACTGACTACCATGTTGTTGGTCGTCGCAAAGTCTATCATCCTACTTCCGTTTTCATGAGTCTCAGCATGAAGACTGTGCAGTCCGATTGTCGGTCGGTATATCTCCTCGTGTCCCACTTTAGCATTAAAATCACCAAGGATGATTTTGATATCTCCTTCTGGCGCATCACGATATGCTTTCTGCAGTTCCTCGTAAAATTGGTCCTTCACGTTTTCTTCCTTGTCCTCAGTTGGTGCGTGGACATTAATCAGGGTGACGTTTCTAAATTTCCCTCTTAGCCTTATGGAGCATAATCGTTCACTTATTGGGTTAAAACCAATTACTGCCTCTCCGGCCTTTCCTGTGACAATAAAACCCACTCCAAATTCCTTTTTGCCGCCCGTTTTACCACTGTAGTAAAATGAGTACTCCTTACTGGTTAGTAAGTTCTTTCCAGGCCACCTTGTTTCTTGAACAGCAGTTATGTCCATTCCGCCGATTTTTAGGGCATCCGTTAAAGTTCTCAACCCACCAGGCCTCGATAAAGTTACAACATTCCACGATGCAATTTTCCAATCGTTCTCCCTTTTCCGTTGCTTGTGTGGTTGCCGTATTTCCAGTCCATTCCCAGGCATTATTGAAGGTTTCATAACAGGTTTTGTTTTATGGTGCTGGTTGTTAACCACACGCCTAACCCCCTGATGATCGGAGGACCATTTCTCCCGCTCTCGCTAGCCCTGACCACCCTTACCATCCATACGGGTTGGTTACCGCATCTCAGGCTAGAGTGGTCAGGTTACCAGGGTTCACCAGACGTGGAGGTGAGAGTCGGAATTGGGTAGGAGATGCTATGCGACAAATTCTTTCAGTGCGAATGTCGTGTGGTGCGCATGCACTACCCCCTTTGAACCCCTCAAACGCCTTTGAACGCATCTAATATTCACATTTTAGTAATTTAATACTTATTATTGTTAAAGAAAATTGTAACTAAATAGAAATTTGTGAGTCATATTGTGAGAGAATGGTGGGTGATCAAATAAAACTGTATCAAATTCGGTTTCGGCATCCAAAAATACATATCTAAGATTTAGGTAAATTTGTTTAAAAAGTTTTTACAAACATTTTTTCCGTTGGCCTGTGTAATTAGACAAATTACCGCGACTACTGGAAGAATGACTAATAAATATGAATAATGAATCCTAGTTATACCAAATTGCAATCCATTAAATTTCAATCCCTTAAGACAATCTGTAGATTTATTTACATTTACATAGATTTACATTTACAATTTACATAGATAAATACAACCAAATGATATACGAAAAGAGGTCTTAATTATTAATGTTGTTTGCTTTGTCCTATACTAATGTTATTAAAGGTTTTATTGCCCTGAAATCGTTTTCCACACTTTATAGTACAAACCGCAAATTCGATACCGACTACAAATTAATATTTGCGTTAAGGAACTTACAATAACATAGGTACAATAAAGAGTTAATTTTAACCTCCTTAGACCAGACTTTATTGTAAAACTGTCTAATTTAGTACATTGAAAGGACATGTAATTTTCGAGTCTCTCAAAAATAGATGGTATTGTTTCATAGAAAATATGAGAGGTTTATTTTCTTTGCAACTGCAAGTATTACACATAGTTTCAATCTGCATTTAATTTAGAATAATTTAGGAAGATATTCTGTCAATTTAGATTATCTTGGTAAAAGTTTCTGGCAAATATTCGAAACAACGCTATTTTGCACATTTTTATAACCCATAATATCAGTCCTAGCGTTTCACCAAAACAGAAAAAGGTTATTAGTTGTTTGTTCTATACAACAGTTCGCCTCTTTTGATATATTATATATCAATATCCATGACATGTTAAAATTCACGATTTTAAAGTAGTTATGCATTTCGATGCCTCGCCGATTTTTACATATTGTATATCAAAACACGCAGAATGTTACACGGATTACACTAATCTAAATAATTTTTCAATTTAGTTTACCATAAGCCAGGAAATCTTAAAAAACCAAACAATTTTCAACCACCTAAAAACCACCTATATTTACAGCGATATTTTAAATAAGAATAAAAGTGCGGACATTAGTTTTAGATTTTCTGAAAGCTTAAAAAAGCTTAGGATTTTAAAGTATAATTTATAAATATTGTTTGAAACAATAAGGCTAGGTAAACTATTTAAAAACAACGTCAAAATTTAAGTTAGGTTAGGTATCTATCTACAAGCAATAATTTTGAAACCAACACTCGATTGTATTCAAACTTCTCAATATTTGCAGCTTTATTCATTAGTAATTAGTGAGCAAAACTTAAGTGAAATCCAAATGAAAATGTAGAAGAAAATAAGTTATAAAATTTTAGTTCAACCGGATCTCAATTTAACCCTATTTTTTTAAATCTTACTTAGGGCCTATTGTAAAATTAAAATTGATCTTAATATTCTAATTTACATTCGAATATTTATTTGTAATAATATTCTAATTATTCTATTGTAATAATGTTCATATTACTCACAAGAGACTTATTTAGTAATTCCAATATTAGTAAACCATCTATTTGTTAAATATTTGCATCGTTTTTGTTGAATATATTTTGTTGAAAGCCGCAATAATTATGCAACAACCGTTTTGTAATGTAATGTATCGATTAACTTTAATAGTAATGTATCGATTTCTAAAAGAATTTTAATTTTTTGGAAAAACTCATTTGTCTCTTAATGCGTCTCTGCTGCTGCTTGGGGAAGATGTTCCCTCTCTATTAAACATCGAGTTTAATTTGAGATCTGTCAGGGGTGGACACAGATTCATTTGAGGAGGGGGTTCATTTGAGTACAGCAGTATAGTATGAAATATAGTAAATTACTGGGAATACCTGGCATTTAATAATAATAATAATAATACAAACAATTACAGGCTCCCAAAAATTAACAAGTTAATTTGGCTTCATCACACGAAAAACGAACTAACTTGCACAACCCTTTCCATCAAGGACCAATTAGAACCATCTTCTCTCAAGCACACACTGCAGTCTTCTACCGCCGCTCTCTCTTTGCTGCTCCACTGACATTCCGCACAGTTTTGAGCCCCATGCGCTCACACGTCGCCTGCACACATACCCCACACAGCCTAAAGCGAAAGCCCATCCAGTACCTCCGACCCTTTTCTTCTGACCCGCACCTCTGCCATGCTATCAATGCTCGAGGCCTCAAGCTTTTAAGGTACAACGGAAGCCTTTGGAAAACTTGCACGCTCTCCTATTCTGGGAGAAACTTGTTGCCTTCGATCTTACCCTGACGGCTCCGCAACTCCGGATAATCTTCCCTACGCCAAATCTTCCACCTTCCTTTCACTCCCAAACATTCTCTCAATCTCTCCATATGCCCAACGCCAACTTTCATATAACTTCTGCCTTTCGCTCGCCCACTTTGTCCCCTTGTAGATTGTACATGCATTCCTTTCATCCTTACCACTCTCAGCACTTCTTTCATAATCCTTCCATTGCCCATTCCATACACTTTCCTTTCAAACTTGACTACCCTCCTAGCTGCCTGCAAAAATACTTTCAACATATTCGTTTCTGCAGCACAATATATGCCGGCGTAGTACTATCTAAGCCAGGGATGGCGAGCCTTTTTGAGTAGTGGGTCAAATTTTGTTTATTATATTTTTCGTACTAGCTCGTGAACCACCAGGCCAGTGGCATCACTTGAAAAAAAGGAGTAGGTAAAAGACTACTTTTCGACGTTCTTAAAGAAGTTTTCACTTTCACAGGCTTTTATAAAATTCAAGTTTCCTTCCTTCCTTTCTTGTATTATACAATAAATTCCAATTAGAGAAATTGCAATTTTCTGCTTAAGTTATTGAATGTTTCTTAGATCGTTCAGCGCCTCCGTGGCAAAAATTGCTAACTAGTTCTCACTTTTAAAGCTTTTTACAAAACGCAAGTTTCCTTCTTGTTTTACAACGTCTACTTTGGAAGTGGAGAGCAAAAAATAAAGGTCGAAGTCAAAAAAAGTCCATACAAATTTCTGATTTATTATACAATGAAATCGAATTAGGGATGTGGTAATTAGAGCCTCCGTGGCAAAAATTGCTAACTAGTTCTCACTTTAACAGCTTTCTACTAAATGCAAGTTTTCTTCATGTTTTACAACTTCTACTTTCAAGTGGAGAGCATAAAATAAAGGTCGAAATCAAAAAAAAGGTCCATAAAAATTTCTGATGTATTATACAATGAAATCCAATTATTGATGTGGTAATTAGAGCCTCCGTGTCAAAAATTTTCTAACTAGTTCTCACTTTTAAAGCCTTTTACAAAATGAAAGTTTCCTTGTTTTACAACTTTTACATTGGAAGTGGAGAGCAAAAACTAAAGGCCGAAGTCAAAAAAAGTCCATACAAATTTCTGATGTATTATACAATGAAATCCAATAAGGGATGTGGTAAGTAGAGCCTCCGTGGCAAAAATTGCTAACTAGTTCTCACTTTTAAAGCCTTTTACAAAATGAAAGTTTCCTTCTTGTTTTACAACTTCTACTTTAGAAGTGGAGAGCAAAAAATAAAGGTCGAAGCCAAAAAAAAGCCATAAAAATTTCTGATGTATTATACAATGAAATCCAATTTGGGATGTGGTAATTAGAGCCTCCGTGGCAAAAATTGCTAACTAGTAAAAACGCACAGTGGCGGGAACACTATTTGGTCGTTGTCGAGGTAATCTAACTAAACGTAGATTTAATCTAGATTAGGTTATGGTTAGATTAAGTTATGTTAGATACAGACAAATTCAGACTGAGGGACCTAGACTTGTTGCATAAGAAAAATTCATTAATACAATTTTAATATACGTTAGAAAATTTATTTTCATTACGACTATGTTTTTGATTTAGTGACGCGAGTTATTGCAATAGTTACAACAAACAGAAATCGTTTAATAATGAAACTCCATTTTATTTACATAGGAATTTTACGCACGATTAGGATACTTTTATACACGATTATAAAAATGGCATAGTTCGAATACAATAATTTACTTATTAATTTGTTCATTTCGGTGTGCGAGTAGATAAACATATTTAAAATACAATAATTGGAGAAGTAATTCCTTTTTGATATATTTAACAATCATACCTTTGTGGTTGAGAAATTTTAATAGCAAATAATAAAAAATCTAAAATCAACGCCTGGCTCACTTAAAAAGCCTGTGTGGGTCACTATGACCCGCGGGTCAGAGGTTTTTGCCATAGGACCATCCTTGATCTAGGCTTTACTATCTAGCCTTTTTAAATATATTCAATATTAAATATTGAAAAACCGAAATTCCGGGAAACTATAAAAGTGTCTATTATGTCATTATGTCATTTACAATATTGCCACACATATAAAAATTGCACTAAAGAAATTATGTAGCACATTTTTGAATGAAATAGTCTTTTTTAATCTAGACTTCTCGACGATCAGTCTTACGGTGGTTTCGGCCAGCTCGCTGTGCTGTCAACAACTAGAATAACACTTATTCTGTCAAATGGCATTTAGGCTATTCAGTCTGACAACAGAATGACATTTAGGCTATTGAATCTGTCATATATATGACATTTAGACTATTCAACTAGATTAGGTAAGGAGCTCGTTGTGCTGCCAACAACTAGAAAGAGACTTATTCTGTCAAATGTGACATTCAGGCTATTCAATCTGACAACGGAGTGACATCTAGGCTATTCAATCTGTCATACATGTGACATTTAGGCTATTCAACCTGTCATATATGTGACATTTAGGCTATTCAACCTATCAACAAAGTGACATCTAGGCTATTCAATCTGTCATAAATATGACATTTAGGCTATTTGTCTAATCTATAGAGATAATTGTTATAGATAGTCTTTGAGGAAAGTGGACTTTCCTCAATGAGGAAATTCCGGGAAACTATAAAAATGTTTCTGTCATTTACAATGTTGTCACACATATAAAAATGCACTAAAGAAATTATGTAGCACAATTTTGAACTAAATAGTCTTTTTCGAACTAGACTTCTGGACGATCAGTCTGACGGTTCCCGCCAGCTCGTTGTGCTGCCAACAACTAGAAATACACGTATTCTGTCAAATGTGACATTTAGGCTATTCAATCTGACAACAGAATAACATTTATGCTATTCAATCTGTCATAAACATGACATTCAGACTATTCAACTAGGTTAGGTTAGGAGCTCGTGGTGCTGCCAATAACTAGAAACAGACTCATTCTGTCAAATGTGACATTTAGTCTATTCAATCTGACAACGGACTGATATCTAGGCTATTTAATATGTCATAAATATGACATTTAGGCTATTCAACCTCTCATATATGTGACATTTAGGCTTTTCAACATATCAACAAAGTAACATCTAGGCTATTCAATCTGTCATAAATATGACATTTAGGCTATTTGTCTAATCCAGTGGTTCTTAAACTGGGTGCCACGGCACCCTGGTGTGCCGCGAGAGTATGCCTGGGGTGCCGCAGCAATAATCAAGAAATATAAAAAGAAAATTACATGAGCAGTTAAACGAATTTGAGTTCCTACTTTTAATGCAAAATTGCAGACAATTTGCCAAAATCTGAATTGGTCTAAATCAATCAAGTTCGTCTGCCTCAGTTCGCGAAAGTACAACTCACTGCCAAAAAATAATCCGAGGGAAAAAAAAGGGAATATGATCCTTGTGTACCTCATATCATGGGCGTAGCCAGGGGGGGGGGGTGGTGATTTAAACCCTCCCCGAAATATGCAAAAAATATACATAAATGTTATATTGAAATAAAGAGACGAGTAGAGACGACTCTCTTCAAGAGAGCATGGTAGATGTGAAGTTTAGGAACCCTTGTGTGAACCTTTTTGAGAACCACTGGTCTAATCTATATAGATAATTATTATAGATAGTCTTTGAGGAAAATGGGCTTTTCTCAATGAGGAATCTCCGGGAAACTATAAAAATTTTATCAATGTCATTTACAATCTTGGCACACATATAAAAATGCACTGAAATTATGTAGCACAAAGAAATGCAAAGAAATTATGTAGCACAATTTTGAACTAAATAGTCTTTTTTGATCTAGACTTCTCGACAATCAGTCTGACGGTTCCCGCCAGCTCGTTGTGCTGCCAACAACTATAAATACACGTATTCTGTCAAATGTGTCATTTAGGCTATTCAATCTGACAACAGAATAACATTTATGCTATTCAATCTGTCATAAATATGACATTCAGACTATTCAACTAGGTTAGGTTAGGAGCTCGTGGTGCTGCCAATAACTAGAAACAGACTCATTCTGTCAAATGTGACATTTAGTCTATTCAATCTGACAACGGACTGATATCTAGGCTATTTAATATGTCATAAATATGACATTTAGGCTATTCAACCTCTCATATATGTGACATTTAGGCTTTTCAACATATCAACAAAGTAACATCTGGGCTATTCAATCTGTCATAAATATGACATTTAGGCTATTTGTCTAATCCAGTGGTTCTTAAACTGGGTGCCACGGCACCCTGGTGTGCCGCGAGAGTATGCCTGGGGTGCCGCAGCAATAATCAAGAAATATAAAAAGAAAATTACATGAGCAGTTAAACGAATTTGAGTTCCTACTTTTAATGCAAAATTGCAGACGATTTGCTAAAATCTGAATTGGTCTAAATCAATCAAGTTCGTCTGCCTCAGTTCGCGAAAGTGCAACTCACTGCCAAAAAATAATCCGAGGGAAAAAAAAGGGCATATGATCCTTGTGTACCTCATATCATGGGCGTAGCCAGGGGGGTTCAAACCCTCCCCAAAATATGCAAAATATATACATAAATCTTATATTGAAATAAAGAGACGAGTAGAGACGACTCTCTTCAAGAGAGCATGGTAGATGTGAAGTTTAGGAACCCTTGTGTGTCAGTTATAGAAAGTAAATTGGTGCATTTCTGATACTGTATTTTCTTTTGTAATTTGTCAAAAAAAATCAAAATTTTTGTAGCCCGACAAGGGTGCCGCAAGATTATTTTAGTTCGATAAGGGTGCCGCGGCAAAAAAAAGTTTGAGAACCACTGGTCTAATCTATATAGAAAATTGTTATAGATAGTCTTTGAGGAAAATGGGCTTTTCTCAATGAGGAATCTCCGGGAAACTATACAAATTTTATCAATGTCATTTACAATCTTGGCACACATATAAAAATGCACTAAAGAAATTATGTAGCACAATTTGCAACTGAATAGTCTTTTTTGATCTAGACTTCTCGACGATCAGTCTGACGGTTCCCGCCAGCTCGTTGTGCTGCCAACAACTAGAAACACACTTATTCTGTCAATTGTGACATTTAGGCTATTCAATCTGACAACAGAATGACATTTAGGCTATTCAATCTGTCATAAATATCACATTTAGACTATTCAACTAGGTTAAGTTAGCAGGTCGTTGTGCTGCCAACAACTAGAAACAGACTTATTCTGTCAAATATGACATTTAGTCTATTCAATCTGACAACGGAGTGATATCTAGGCTATTTGATATGTCTTAAATATGACATTTAGGCTATTTAACCTCACATATATGTAATATTTAGGCTATTCAATATATCAACAAAGTAACATCTTGGCTATTAAATCTGTCATAAATATGACATTTAGGCTATTTGTCTAATCTATATAGATAATTGTTATAGATAGTCTTTAAGGAAAGTGGACTTTCCTCAATGAGGAAATTCCGGGAAACTATAAAAATGTTTCTGTCATTTACAATGTAGCCACACAAAAATGCACTAAAGAAATTATGTAGCACAATTTTGAACTAAATAGTCTTTTTTGATCTAGACTTCGGGACGATCAGTCTGACGGGTCCCGCCAGCTCGTTGTGCTTCCAACAACTAGAAATATACGAATTCTGTAAAATGTGGCATTTAGGCTATTCAGTCTGACAACGGAGTGACATCTAGGCTACTCAATATATCACAAATATGACATTTAGGCTATTCAACCTGTCATATATGTGACATTTATGCTATTCAACCTATCAACAAAATGACATCTAGGCCATTCAATCTGTCATAAATATGACATTTAGGCTATTTGTCTAATCTATATAGATAATTGTTATAGATAGTCTTTAAGGAAAGTGGACTTTCCTCAATGAGGAAATTCCGGGAAACTATAAAAATGTTTCTGTCATTTACAATGTAGCCACACAAAAATGCACTAAAGAAATTATGTAGCACAATTTTGAACTAAATAGTCTTTTTTGATCTAGACTTCGGGACGATCAGTCTGACGGGTCCCGCCAGCTTGTTGTGCTTCCAACAACTAGAAATATACGAATTCTGTAAAATGTGGCATTTAGGCTATTCAGTCTGACAACGGAGTGACATCTAGGCTACTCAATATATCACAAATATGACATTTAGGCTATTCAACCTGTCATATATGTGACATTTATGCTATTCAACCTATCAACAAAATGACATCTAGGCCATTCAATCTGTCATAAATATGACATTTAGGCTATTTGTCTAATCTATATAGATAATTGTTATAGATAGTCTTTAAGGAAAGTGGACTTTCCTCAATGAGGAAATTCCGGGAAACTATAAAAATGTTTCTGTCATTTACAATGTAGCCACACAAAAATGCACTAAAGAAATTATGTAGCACAATTTTGAACTAAATAGTCTTTTTTGATCTAGACTTCGGGACGATCAGTCTGACGGGTCCCGCCAGCTCGTTGTGCTTCCAACAACTAGAAATATACGAATTCTGTAAAATGTGGCATTTAGGCTATTCAGTCTGACAACGGAGTGACATCTAGGCTACTCAATATATCACAAATATGACATTTAGGCTATTCAACCTGTCATATATGTGACATTTATGCTATTCAACCTATCAACAAAATGACATCTAGGCCATTCAATCTGTCATAAATATGACATTTAGGCTATTTGTCTAATCTATATAGATAATTGTTATAGATAGTCTTTAAGGAAAGTGGACTTTCCTCAATGAGGAAATTCCGGGAAACTATAAAAATGTTTCTGTCATTTACAATGTAGCCACACAAAAATGCACTAAAGAAATTATGTAGCACAATTTTGAACTAAATAGTCTTTTTTGATCTAGACTTCTCGACGATCAGTCTGACGGTACCGGCCAGCTCGTTGTGCTGCCAACAACTAGAAACACACTTATTCTGTCAAATGTGACATTTAGGCTATTCAATCTGACAACGGAGTGACATTATGGCTATTCAATCTGTCATAAATATGACATTTAGGTTATTCATTCTGTCATATATGTGACATTTAGGCTATTCAACCTATCAACAAAGTGACATCTAGGCTATTCAATCTGTCATAAATATGACATTTAGACTATTCAACTAGGTTAGGTAAGGAGCTCGTTGTGCTGCCAACAACTAGAAACAAACTTATTCTGTCAAATGCTATTCAATCCGACAATAGAGTGACATCTAGGCTATTCAATCTCTCATCAAAAGCAACATCTAGGCTATTCATCTGTCATAAATATGACATTTAGGCTATTGAATCTTGTATGAAATCTTGAATTGAATATATGTTACATTTAGGCTATTCAATCTATAAACAGAATGACATCTAGGCTATTCAATCTGTCATAAATATGATATTTAGGTTATTTGTCTACTGTATAAAGATATTTTTATAGATAGTCTTTGAGAAAAGTGGACTTACACCATTTTCAAAGTAATTATATTTGTAAGGCAAATGAATTGCGAATTAAGTTAAAAAGGTTAATTATCTACGAAAATTTCTAATGATAAAATCAATGAAAATTTTAACAGATTTTTTTTTGGTTCAAAGTTTTTGTCAATATGGACTTAACACCGCTTTCAAAGAAAACGGCTCATTTGGTAAACATAGGTAACCTAAATTAATTTCACTGATATAAAAATACGTAAATTTAGTTTGAAAAAAAAAACTGAATAATTTCAGACTGTAAGATTATTATTAACTGTTTTAAATTATTAAATTTATCTTATTATTGCAAAACAAGTTTGCAAAATTTAAAAATTGTAAACAAAAACTTGACAGGATTTTAAACAAAAAAAAAACAGTTTTAGAATAAAAAAAATTTGGAATTTAAATAATACTCCGATAGGCGCAATTTAATCATTTTATGTTATTACCAATTTCGGCAGCATGTGGCAAATAAACAATTCTATGCAACCACACTTGCAAAAGTAGATTAAACTGCCTAATGGCGCAATTGAAGTGGGGACACGTAATACAAATGACCATAATATTAATATTATTTAGTTACGTAACGTAACGTGATGATGTTAAAATGTTATTGCATATTTATTATTTGTAACCTTTCAATTTCGCTGCGTGTCTGGATCGAATGCAATTAGTTACAGTGCAGCAAACTCCTAATTAACAAGGTCTACACGCAAAATTATAAAAAAAAAAAATTACGAAAAATTTGTATATCGCTGTTTGTTTTGTATTTTGTTATTGTTGTGTGACTTTTTGTTGTGAATGTGCTGTTCGTCGATTGAGCCTTGGTCGCGGTCGGCGGCGGTTTTATTAATAAAACTTGAAATCCCGATCGGATTTATTTTCTTTTTCTTTCCCCGTAAATTATTTATATTAAAATATGTGTGTGTGTTTTATTTTTAGACGAAAGGCAGCCATTGATGACATCGCCGTGCGACCAATAACGCAATTCCCCGTCTCGCTCGCCGAAGAGGTAAGTTTTTCACCTTTTCTCCAACGACAAAATTTACTGCCGATTTTTTTGTCTATATATTTTCTTCACACGCATCAGCACGCTTTGAAAATCTGTGTTCTCTTCCAATCCGTTTTCTCGATTATTTGAATTGTTGTTGCGCGCGAGCATTAAATAAAAACCTTCAGAAACAAATTGTTTCAAATCAAAATATCTAAATTTAAAATCGTTTTATTTCCATTCTATATAAAATAAACTGCCTTCATAATTTATCATATTATTATTTTTCGTTTTGCATTCTTTGCATATTTGATTTATATAAACGCGAATTATTTATTTTCTCATTTAATTCGCAAATCAGTTATAAAAATCTTGGGATGTATAATGGGATGTTTAAATTAGTACAACGAACGACACAAATATGATAGTTCACGACAAAATTAATATGTCGAGCTAGAAATACAACACGGCCAAATATAAACAACGGGCGACAAATTTAAATACGAGCCAAAAACAGGAACTTCATTATAAATTATGATATTTGCACAAACCTTGATAGACGAAATTTGTTTGTCTTCAAATTACGAAATAGCCCAACACGTTTTCTCAATATCTGTTAGTTTATCTACAAATTAAGGATTTGTAAAATTGGTCCAGATTTATCAATAACTATTAGTTTGTCTACAACTTATGAATTAGTCAAATTGGTACATATTACATCAATGTCTAGTAGTTTGTGTACAAATAAAAAAATTGTATACATTGTACAGATTTCTCAGTCTGAATTAGTTTGTTTACAAATTTAGAATTAGTCAAATTGGTCCAGATTTTTCAATGTCTATTAGTTTGTCTACAAATTAAGAATTAGTCAAATTGTTGCAGATATCTCAATGTCTATTAGTTTGTGTGCAAATCAAAAATTAGACTAGTCCAGATTTATCAATGTCTATTAGTTTGTTCACAATATAAGAATTAGTCAAATTGGTCCAGATTTCTCAATGTCTATTAGTTTGTCTGAAAATCAAAAATTAGTCTAGCGGGTCCAGATTCCTCAATGTCTATTAGTTTGTCTACAAATTAAGAATTAGTCAAATTGGTGCAGATTTCTCAACGTCTATTAGTTTGTGTGCAAATCAAAAAGGAGTATAGCTAGTCCAGATTTCTCAATGTCCAGTAGATTGTCTAGAAATTAAGAATTAGTCAAATTGGTCCAGATTTCGCAATGTCTATTAGTTCGTGTGAAAATCAAAAATTGATCTAGCTTGTCCAGATTTCCCAATATATATATATATATATATATATATATATATATATATATATATATATATATATATATATATATATATATATATATTCGTTAATCTACAAATTAAGAGTTAGTCAAATTGGTCCAGATTTCTCACTGTCTATTAGTTTGTCTACAAATTAAGAATTAGTCAAATTGGTCCAGATTTCTCAATGTCTATTAGTTCGTGTGCAAATCAAAGAATAGTCTAGCTAGTCCAGATTTCTCAATGTCTATTAGTTTATCTACAAATTTAGTTTAGTCAAATTGGTCCAGATTTCTCAATGTCTATTAGTTTGTTTACAAATTAAGAATTAGTCAAATTGGTCCAGATTTCTCAATGTCTATTACTAATTAGTTTGTGCGCAAATTAAAAATTAGTCTAGCTAGTCCAGATTTCTCAATGTCCATTAGTTTGTGTGCAAATAGAAAATTAGTCTAGCTAGTCTAGATTTCTCAATGTCGATATGTTTCTCTACAAAATAAGAATTAGTCAAATTGGTCCAGATTTCTCAATGTCCATTAGTTTGTCTACAAGTTAAAAATTAGTCAAATTGGTCCAGATTTCTGAAGGTCTATTAGTTCGAGTGAAAATCTAAAATTGGTCTAGCTAGTCCAGATTTCTCAATATCTATTCCTTTATCTATAAATTAAGAGTTAGTCAAATGGGTCCAGATTTCTCAAAGTCTATTAGTTTGTGTACAAATTAAGAATTAGTCAAATTGGTCCAGATTGCTTTATGTCGATTAGTTTGTGTGCAACTAAAAAATAGTCTAGCTAGTCCAGATTTCTCAATGTCTATAAGTTTCTCAACAAAATAAGAATTAGTCAAATTGGTCCAGATTTCTCAATGTCTATTAGTTTGTGCTCAAATCTAAAATTTGTCTAGCTAGTCCAGATTTCTCAATGTCTATTAGTTTGTCTACAAATTAAGAATTAGTCAAATTGTTGCAGATATCTCAATGTCTATTAGTTTGTGTGCAAATAAAAAATTAGACTAGCTAGTCCAGATTTATCAATGTCAATTAGTTTGTTCACAATATAAGAATTAGTCAAATTGGTCCAGATTTCTCAATGTCTATTAGTTTGTCTGAAAATCAAAAATTAGTCTAGCGGGTCCAGATTCCTCAATGTCTATTAGTTTGTCTATAAATTAAGAATTAGTCAAATTGGTGCAAATTTCTCAACGTCTATTAGTTTGTGTGGAAATCAAAAAGTAGTATAGCTAGTCCAGATTTCTCAATGTCCATTAGATTGTCTAGAAATTAAGAATTAGTCAAATTGGTCCAGATTTCTCAATGTCTATTAGTTCGTGTGCAAATCAAAGAATAGTCTAGCTAGTCCAGATTTCTCAATGTCTATTAGTTTATCTACAAATTTAGTTTAGTCAAATTGGTCCAGATTTCTCAACGTCTATTAGTTTGTGTGCAAATAAAAAAATAGTATGGGTAGTCCAGATTTCTCAATGTCTATTAGTTTGTTTACAAATTAAGAATTAGTCAAATTGGTCCAGATTTCTCAATGTCTATTACTAATTAGTTTGTGTGCAAATTAAAAATTAGTCTAGCTTGTCCAGATTTCTCAATGTCCATTAGTTTGTGTGCAAATAGAAAATTAGTCTAGCTAGTCTAGATTTCTCAATGTCGATAAGTTTCTTTACAAAATAAGAATTAGTCAAATTGGTCCAGATTTCTCAATGTCTATTAGTTCATGTGCATATCACAAAATAGTCTAGCTAGACAAGATTTCTCAATGTCTATTAGTTTATCTACAAATTAGAATTAGTCAAATTGGTCCAGATTTCTCAATGTCTATTAGTTTGTGTGCATATCACAAAATAGTCTAGCTAGACAAGATTTCTCAATGTCTATTAGTTTATCTACAAATTAGAATTAGTCAAATTGGTCCAGATTTCTCAATGTCTATTATTTTGTCTGCAAATCAAAAATTAGTCTAGCTAGTCCAGATTTCTCAATGTCCATTAGTTTGTCTACAAGTTGAAAATTAGTCAAATTGGTCCAGATTTCTCAAGGTCTATTAGTTCGTGTGAAAATCTAAAATTGGTCTAGCTAGTGCAGATTTCTCAATATCTATTCCTTTATCTATAAATTAAGAGTTAGTCAAATTGGTCCAGATTTCTCAAAGTCTATTAGTTTGTGTACAAATTAAGAATTAGTCAAATTGGTCCAGATTGCTTTATGTCGATTAGTTTGTGTGCAACTAAAAAATAGTCTAGCTAGTCCAGATTTCTCAATGTCTATTAGTTCGTGTGCATATCACAAAATAGTCTAGCTAGTCCAGATTTCTCAATGTCTATTAGTTCGTGTGCATATCACAAAATAGTCTAGCTAGTCCAGATTTCTCAATGTCTATAAGTTTCTCATCAAAATAAGAATTAGTCAAATTGGTCCAGATTTCTCAATGTCTATTAGTTCGTGTGCATATCACAAAATAGTCTAGCTAGTCCAGATTTCTCAATGTCTATAAGTTTCTCAACAAAATAAGAATTAGTCAAATTAGTCCAGATTTCTCAATGTCTATTAGTTCGTGTGCATATCACAAAATAGTCTAGCTAGTCCAGATTTCTCAATATCTATTAGTTTCTCTACAAATTAAGAATTAGTCAAATTGGTCCAAATTTCACAATGTCTATTAGTTCGTGTGCATATCACAAAATAGTCTAGCCAGTCCAGATTTCTCAATGTCTATAAGTTTCTCAACAAAATAAGAATTAGTCAAATTGGTCCAGATTTCTCAATGTCTATTAGTTCGTGTGCATATCACAAAATAGTCTAGCTAGTCCAGATTTCTCAATGTCTATAAGTTTCTCAACAAAATAAGAATTAGTCAAATTGGTCCAGATTTCTCAATGTCTATTAGTTCGTGTGCATATCACAAAATAGTCTAGCTAGTCCAGATTTCTCAATGTCTATAAGTTTCTCAACAAAATAAGAATTAGTCAAATTGGTCCAGATTTCTCAATATCTATTAGTTCGTGTGCATATTACAAAATAGTCTAGCTAGTCCAGATTTCTCAATGTCTATAAGTTTCTCAACAAAATAAGAATTAGTCAAATTGGTCCAGATTTCTCAATGTCTATTAGTTCGTGTGCATATCACAAAATAGTCTAGCTAGTCCAGATTTCTCAATGTCTATAAGTTTCTCAACAAAATAAGAATTAGTCAAATTGGTCCAGATTTCTCAATGTCTATTAGTTCGTGTGCATATCACAAAATAGTCTAGCTAGTCCAGATTTCTCAATGTCTATAAGTTTCGCAACAAAATAAGAATTAGTCAAATTGGTCCAGATTTCTCAATGTCTATTAGTTCGTGTGCATATCACAAAATAGTCTAGCTAGTCCAGATTTCTCAATGTCTATAAGTTTCTCAACAAAATAAGAATTAGTCAAATTGGTCCAGATTTCTCAATGTCTATTAGTTCGTGTGCATATCACAAAATAGTCTAGCTAGTCCAGATTTCTCAATGTCTATAAGTTTCTCAACAAAATAAGAATTAGTCAAATTGGTCCAGATTTCTCATTGTCTATTAGTTCGTGTGCATATCACAAAATAGTCTAGCTAGTCCAGATTTCTCAATGTCTATAAGTTTCTCAACAAAATAAGAATTAGTCAAATTGGTCCAGATTTCTCAATGTCTATTAGTTCGTGTGCATATCACAAAATAGTCTAGCTAGTCCAGATTTCTCAATGTCTATAAGTTTCTCAACAAAATAAGAATTAGTCAAATTGGTCCAGATTTCTCAATGTCTATTAGTTCGTGTGCATATCACAAAATAGTCTAGCTAGTCCAGATTTCTCAATGTCTATAAGTTTCTCAACAAAATAAGAATTAGTCAAATTGGTCCAGATTTCTCAATGTCTATTAGTTCGTGTGCATATTACAAAATAGTCTAGCTAGTCCAGATTTCTCAATGTCTATTAGTTTCTCTACAAATTAAGAATTAGATAAATTGGTCCAGATTTCTCAATGTCTATTAGTTCGTGTGCATATCACAAAATAGTATAGCTAGTCCAGATTTCTCAATGTCTATTAGTTTCTCTACAAATTAAAAATTAGTCAAATTGGTCCAGATTTCTCAATGTCTATTAGTTCGTGTGCATATCACAAAATAGTCTAGTTATTCCAGATTTCTCAATGTCTATTAGTTTCTCTACAAATTAAGAATTAGTTAAATTGGTCCAGATTTCTCAATGTCTATTAGTTCGTGTGCATATCACAAAATAGTCTAGCTAGTCCAGATTTCTCAATGTCTATAAGTTTCTCAACAAAATAAGAATTAGTCAAATTGGTCCAGATTTCTCATTGTCTATTAGTTTCTCTACAAATTAAGAATTAGTTAAAATGGTCCAGATTTCTCAATGTCTATTAGTTCGTGTGCATATCACAAAATAGTCTAGCTAGTCCAGATTTCTCAATGTCTATTAGTTTCTCTACAAATTAAGAATTAGTTAAATTGGTCCAGATTTCTCAATGTCTATTAGTTCGTGTGCATATCACAAAATAGTATAGCTAGTCCAGATTTCTCAATGTCTATTAGTTTCTCTACAAATTAAGAATTAGTCAAATTGGTCCAGATTTCTCAACGTCTCACAGTGGTCTGGATTTCAAAAAAGTTGGCCAAAAATAGAAAGAAGTTTCAGATTTAAACGTGAATTGGTATATCGGGGTTTTCCAGGTCGCCGATTACGAATTTCATATAATTTTCAAATTCGAAATGGCGGATCCAATATGGACCACTTAAATAAAAATTGATCTAAATGTCATATAAATTGGTATATGGGTTTTTCGAAGTCACTGATTACGAATTTCATTTAATAATTTTAAAATTCAAAATGGCGGATCTAATATGTCCGACCATTTCATTAAAAATTATTCCAAATATCATATAAATTAGTATTTATGTGTTTTCAAGGTCGCTTATTATGAACTTCATTGTATAATTAAAAAAATCAAAATGGCGGATCAAATATGGTCGAGCACCTAATTAAAAATTGATCAAAATTTCATATAAATTGGTACATACGTGTTTTCGAGGTCAATGATTATTAATTTAATAATGCAATTTTTAAATTCAAAATGGCAGATCCAATACGCCATTATAAATTGTTCGGAATTTCATATAAATGGGTTTATAAGGGTATTCAATAAAATATTTAAAAGGGTTTTCGAGATCAAATCAAATCAAAATTTAAAATCATTAAAACATGTCAAAATTACAAAAATTAAAATGCTAAATTCGAAATAAAATATGCAGATCACAGGCGTGTTTTGCTTGAGGTGAATTCTTCAAAACTGTAAAAGCCTTTTTTGATTAAAATATCTTTTAATTTTCTTCTCAAATTTTTGGTGTTTTCTTTGCTTTAAATTAGATGGGATACAATTATATATAAATTTTCCTATTCTGATTGGGGCTTTGCTACATATTGTGAGGTTTGATCTATGCGTGACCAAATTTGTTCCGTACCTTGTGTTGTGGTTATGTTTGTCATGCCGAGTCGAAAACTCACAAATCAAATATTGAAATAGCAGGTAGTCGCGACCCAACTGTGTTTGCGTAGATCCTAAGTAACAAAAAATTTGCCCGGCGTCTCATATTTCTAATCTCACATGTACAGAGGAAGACATGGGCAAGATTTTCTTCAAGATTCTATTACAAAACATCGTAATTTATATGTTCTATATCTCAACTTCTTGAGCCCCGCTGCGGTGATAACTTTTTTGCTAATTTACTATTTTTTTTTACAAGAAATACGATTATGTAGACGCATCTTTGACTTGATTTCTAACAAACGCAATTATCAATTAATGAAAACGTTATATATGTAATTATTTTATATAATAATTCTTCCTTAACGCTCTCCATCAAACAAAAACGAAAAAGGACACTCGAGCGAAAAGTTACACGCACTTGAATAAACAAAGATATTTCGGAGCCACTACACGTGTGCGCGCTAAGCCGACAACGTTAACTTTGAACTGGCATATTGTTTCGACCATGAAAGATATCCTACTTTTATTTTAGAATAACATACAGTGAAGTATCCTCTACAAGATTCTTTTGAAATTTCATTCTCACTCCATGAAGATTCATTCGGTGACTATCATTTTTTCGATTTTAGGCCAACTTTTTTCAGATTCAGACCACTGTACGTTTATTAGTTTGTGTGCAAATCAAAAATTATTGTAGCTATTCCAGATTTTTCAATGTCTATTAGTTTCTTCACAAAATAAGAAATATTCAAATTGGTTCAGATTTTTCAATGTCCTTTAGTTTGTCTGCAAATATAAAAATAGTCTAGCTAGTCCAGATTTCTCAACGTCTATTAGTTTGTCTACAAATTAAGAATTAGTCAAATTGGTCCAGATTTCTCAGTCTATTAATTCGTGTGAAAATCAAAAATTGGTCTAGCTAGCCAAGATTTCTCAATATCTATTTGTTTATCTAAAAATTAAGAGTTAGTCAAATTGGTCGAGATTTCTCAAAGTCTATTAGTTTGTCTACAAATTAAGAATTAGTCAAATTGGTTCAGATTGCTTTATGTCTATTAGTTTGTGTGCAAATCATAAATTAGTCTCGCTAGTCCAGATTTCTCAATGTATATTAGTTTGTCTACAAATTAAAAATTAGTCAAATTGGTCCAGATTTCTCAATGTCTGTTAGTTCGTGTGCAAATAAAAAAATAGTCTAGCTAGTCCAGATTTCTCAATATCTATTAGATTGTCTACAAATTAGGAATTAGTCAAATTGGTTCAAATTTCTCAATGTCTATCAGTTCGAGTGGATATCAAAAAGTAATCTACCTAGTCCAGATTTCTCAATATCTATTAATTTGTCTACAAATTAAGAATTAATCAAATTAGTCCAGATTTCTTAATGTCTATTAGTTTGTGAGCATATAGAAAATTAGTCTAGCTAATCCAGATTTCTCAATGTCTACTGTAGAATCCGGTGGTGACTAGTACTGCGACCTTTATAGATCTATTCTACCCCACCCTGTTCCTCTAATCGTTGCTATACGTATCAATTTAGAGCGTTCCCTCCAGACCTAATTCCTTTAGGAATTTCAAGATCTGCGTGGGATTACAATTCCACTTCGTTCAAGCAGTGAACCTAAGGTATATTTGTCTCTTACGTAGCAATGCTCCATAGTCCTTTATGTATGGAGATATCCTTGGAGAGATCCTTGGAGAGATCCTTTATGTATAAGCAGATGTATGGGGCTTTTGTCTGCTGAGCTGCAGAATCTGCAATCATTCTCTAGGTCTATGGTGCTGCGGTGTTCTCTTAATCTGCCGTTAGGACTCCTGTCAGAATTCGAAGCTTGTTCCTGTTTAGTTTCAGGCTAGCGTTAGTTCTTGTCTGGTTAAAAGATCCCAGCATTACTTTGGAATGTCTTAGCCCTGGAAGTTCTTACCATGTTTTTATGCAAAGTTTTCTTATTTCTTCATGTAACCTTTTGTGGATGGTGTTCATACTAATACATCAAAAGGGTTTCGGGCCTATAAATCTCTTGCTTGCTAGGTGTTCTGCTTCTACATTTGCCACTGCAACAGTGTGGTCTGGTACCCAGTACAGCGTTACTTTATTTTCTCGGCCAAGCTTTCCCACACAGTCCCATACCTGTTTCATCTGATGGTGTATGAGCTAATAGCTTAGATGGCTGCTTGACTATCTATAGCATCTATAGGATAGCAATTCGATAGCTAGCTATAGGATAGCAATTCGTCTTTTGCGATAATTTTTTTGCGATTAATTGTGTGCATTTTTCGATTGCATCTACCTCTGCTTGTAAGATACTTGGGAAGATTTCCATGGATTCTAAGTTCTTGGTACAAGGTCGAAACACTCCTTTATAGCATTTTGCTTAATGTGTTATGCTGAGGATTTTTCGCTCCAATCGGCTTCCAATCGGTATTTTTATATAACCACTTCTTTTGGTACTTCCAGCCAGGGGATCTTGGCATCGAAACTGTTCGGATCGCTGCTCCCGATTATTTTACCTCTGCCTATTCCTTGCTGACAATGGAAGGATACTTTTATATTTTATTGAAAAATCTACATTGATTGAATAGTATGGCATATAAGCCTATATAATGCCGATTTACAGTAAACACAGATGTAACATTTAAAGTCCTCCACGTATTAACATATTTCATATTTTCTAAATTACCTTAAGCACTCTACCACTTGTTCGATTTAAAACTACGTAGCTTATTCTTCATGTTACCCCAATAAGAATTATCTCCACCACCCAAACTCTATCCTATTCGAGTGGATAATTGTCAATAGATAATTGAACGCCCTACAAAACGAAGCAAACTATGAGTATCTATATAGATAACTAATTGAACGGTCAAACATTTTGTCGCGGATTTTGGATTGAAAAAACTTCAGGGATAAAACCTTACCCGACAAAGTTATCTATATCTAGACTAGTAACTGAGATAGATAACTAAAACTTGGTGCAATTATATTTAATTGAACGCTCTACAAATTGAAACAAACTCTAAATATCTATATAGATAACTAAATGAATTATTTACTGCCAAATATTTCGTCTCCGATTTTGGACAGAAAAAAACTTGGGGGATTAAACCTTGCCGGACAAAGTTATCTATATCTAGACTAATAATTGAGATAGATAAATGAAACTTGGTGGAATTATAGATAATTGAACGCTCTACAAAGCGAAGCTATCTATTAAGTATCTATATAGATAACTGTGGACAGCACTGCACTTCGTGGTTCACCTCATTTGGAGAAGAATATTCTAATTCATAATTCCCAAAAACTGGTGTATCGTTCACGTCGTCTTTCTCGCTTTTATAGCATTCCCATTATAACTTAGTTTCCTAATTATTTTCACAGTTGGAACAAATGCATTGTTGATGCATGGAAAATCCACGAGTTGTTTGATGTAACAGTTGTTCGCCAGCTGATTGTAATGGCGAGCAATTGAATGGGCATCTCCCGCCCACATATTTTGCCATTAACGAGGAATTTTGACTGGGCGACGTGACATCGCACAAAGCAATGTCTACTAGTTTGTCTACAAATTAAGTACTAGTCAAATTGGTCCAGATTTCTCAATGTCTATTAGTTTGTGTGCAAAATTAAGAATTAGTCTAATGGGTCAAGATTTCTCAAGGTCTTTTTGTTTATCTACAAAGTAAGAATTATACAGCTAGACTTATATGCTTATACTTATATAGCTAATATGCTAGTCTTAGCTAATCCAAAATTAGTCCAGCTAGTCCAGATTTCTCAATGTCTATTAGTTTCTACATCTACATCATATTAGTATCTACAAATTAAGAATTAGTCAAGCCGGTCCTGATTTCTCAATGTTTATTAGTGTGTGTGCAAATCCAAACTTAATCTAGCTAGTCCAGATTTCTGAATGTCTGTTAGTTTTACTAGTCGAAATTTCTTCTATTAGTTAGTCTAGAAATCGAGAATTAGTTCAACTAGTTTAGATTTCTCAATATCTGTTAGTAGACAAAATTGAGTTAAGCAAGCCTTGATAGACAAGATTGAGTTGCGTAAATCACACGACAAAATGTATATAACGACCGACAAAAATGGGAAATTTTAGGACAAAATTATTATTTATAAATTAGTGTTTAATTTTTTTTTATTGTATAAAATTCTGTTAATAAATAAAGAAATCCGCTGAACTGTCAGATTTAAACGAAAATTTGCCAATTTGCGAAAATCTAAAATTGCCATTTACTTATGAAAAATATTTAAACTTTGCAATATTTCTATTAATAATACAACTAAGAAATGTTGAAAGTTTCATAAAATTATTTTAATAAATAATGAAATCCGCTAGTTCATCAAATTTAAACGAAAATTAGAAATTTCTAAAATTGTCATTTATTTGTAAAAAAATGTTGAAACTTTCCAAAATTGTTAATGATAATACAACTAAGAAATGCTGCAAGTTTCATAAAATTCTGTTAATAAATAAATAAATAAACAAATCAACTGAACAGTCCGATTTAAACGAGAATTTCTAATCTAAAAATTACTAATCCAGACTAGCTTCACTAATTCTAGCAGCTATCTAGACTAGACACAATAGTTTGTTGAAATCAGAGTACAAACTTCCCCACAGCTTCATTCTCATCTAAGATGTCTCATCTAGACTAGCTTCACTAATTCTAGAAGCTATTCTTCTCGCAGAATAGATAAAAGAGTTAGACTAGACACAATTGATTGTTGAAATAAAGTTACTAACTACCACTACAGCTCGCACGTCATCTTAAATTACTCATCCAGACTACCTTCACTAATTCAAGCAGCTATCTAGACTAAACACAATTATTTGTTAAAGTCAGACTATGAACTTCCCTACAGCTTCATTCTCATCTTAGATCTCTCATCTAAACTAGCTTCGCTAATTTAGTCTCCCTTTAAAGAATTAGACTTTAAAGGCTACTAACTAATCCCACAGCTTCCTTGTCATCTTAAATTACTCATCTAGACTAGCTATACTAAATCTAGCAGCTTTCTAGACCAGACACAATTATTTGTTGAAGTCAGACTATGAACTTCCCTACAGCTTCATTCTCATCTTAGATCTCTCATCTAAACTAGCTTCGCTAATTTAGTCTCCCTTTAAAGAATTAGACTTTAAAGGCTACTAACTAACTCCACAGCTTCCTTGTCATCCTAAATTACTCATCTAGACTAGCTTTACTAAATCTAGCAGCTTTCTAGACCAGACACAATTATTGGTTGAAGTCAGACTATGAACTTCCCTACAGCTTCATTCTCTAGACTAGCTTAGCTAAATTAACTACTAACTTCTAAATAAGACTACTAACTAACCCCCCCCCCCCCAAGGGCTCCCTTGTCGTCTTAAATGACTCATCTAGACTAGTTTCATTAATTCTAGAAGCTGTTATTTTCACGGACTAGACAGAAAAGTTAGACTAGACACAATATAATAATTGGAATAAGCCAGCACAATTCTGAAAATTGTATTTATTTGTCAATAAAGTTGAAACGTTGCAAAAATGTAATTCATAATATAACTAAGAAATGTTGTAAGTTTAATAAAATTCTATTAATAAATATAGTAATACCCCGTGTCCATCCGATTTAAACGAAAATCTGAGGTTTCTAAAATAGTCATAAAATCAGAATGTCAGAAAACGAGTTCAATTTGACTAATAAATTTGATAGGGAAACAGTACTGACTTCGAGTTTTGCGACTTTACGAGACAAAACTTAACTTAAAACTTAACTTAACTTATTCGACTTATAGGATGAGACTTATAGGAAGGGTTTTAGGAAAATTGTTCGAAAGAATTTTCTTCAAAAGAAAAATGTTCGAATGGAATTATGTTCGAATGGAAATTTATTCAAATGGGAATTTATTCGAATGGAATTAAACTTTAAATAAACTAAAAATCAAAAAATGTAACATTTAATACATAAAATATATAAATAGGATTTTTTAAATTATAAAATAGTATATTTTGTAACTAGGGCGGTTGTCAAAGTTGTCAATTTGACGCGAGAGCGAAATGAGGAGATGAAGTAAGGGGATTTTTATTACCTATGCGATGGGATGTATCTTACAAGTTTTGGGATCCAGGGGCCATCCAAAAAAAAAAATAGAATCAAAAATGAAGAATTTGCTTTTTCAATTATTGTCTCCGGTGGTGTGGATTCGTCATAAGAACTCTCCTCAGTCTCCGGTATCATCATAGAATTTACACTCATTATAAAACGTTTTCTTTAATTTCTATTATTATTTTGTAATGAAAAAAATTTCTGACAATTGCACGTCACTTTTTTAATATCGAGGTCTTGATTGTGTTTATTTTATTTATTTATTTGTTTTTTTAATGTTACCTAGCGATATTGAATATTTGCCTGCGTTACTCAGGTTATGTGGTAACACAACGAGAGGTGGCATTTCTCGTATTAAATAACGTACGTCAAGAAGTATTTTTCGCGCATGAGCATTAAAAAATATTAAAGAACCCAAAAGTGTTAATGTTTTTAATACTATTAGAAGTAAAAATGAAATCATTATCTCTAATCCTATATTACCTGAAAGACTTGGAAAACTCTACAGATGGAATCAAGATCATGGAATCAACATTACGTACGCGTACAATACGGCTATATTTGCAGACAGTGCAGCTGGACTACAACGTTTGATGAACCAAATAATAGCAGAAGGTGATGCGCTTGGGCATCCTACCCCTAATACCATCGTAATTAGTGTACGCTATTATATCAAATGTCTTTTTTTTTCAAAAAATTTTCATTCCAAAAAAATTCCATTCCAACAAAATTGCTTTCGAACAAAATACCATTCCGACATTTTTCTTTCGAACAAATTACTGTCGAACAAATTGCTTTCGAACAACTTTCCGGACACCGAGTCCAAGCGTTCTCGATTAGCAATTTTCATTTCAAACAATAGAGTCGATCTCAGATTCCCGAAAACGAGTTCAATTTGACCAATAAATGTGACAGGGAAACAGTGTTGACTTCGAGTTTTTCGTCTTAATGAGACAAAACTTATTCGAGATTGCCAAGTGCGATTTCGACTTATAGAACTGGGCATTCTCTACTTGCAATTATCATTTCGAGCAGTAGAGTTAGTTTCAGATTCGGGAAAACGAGTTCAATTTGATCAATAAATGTGATAAGGAAACAGTGTTTCGTACAGTAACGAGACAAAACTTTTACGAGATCCAACAAGAAAATTAAGCTACAACAAGAAAATAATATTTCTTCTTCTTTAGGTGCCTTCTCCATTAAGTTGTCAACAATCATGGCAAATTCCGTACAGTCTTATGGCAACTCTGAACAATGAGTCCAGACCAGTCCAGTCTCTTGTGTTCTTTAACCAGCAGCACTTCCTTCGCTCTGGACCACGACGCCCCTCTATCTTTCCCTCCATTATTAATTTTAGAAGGCTATATTTTGTATTTCTGAGGATATGTCCTAGATACGCTGTCTTACGTTTCTTTACAATAACCAATAGCTCTCTGTCTGTGTCTATGCGTCTAAGAACCTCATTATTCGTGATATGTTCCGCGCGGGATATTCTCTGCATTCTTCGAAAGATCCAAATCTCAAACACTTTTTGCTCATAGTATTAATCTTCAACGTCCAAGACTCAACACCATACAACAATACAGAGTGAATGTAGAATTTAACGAAACGGTATCTTAGTTTAAGGTTTAGGCTTCTCTCGCTAAATACTTTTTACATCTTAAAGAACGTCGTTCTGGCTATTTCGATGCGTGTTCTTACTTCCAGATTTGGTTAGGTTAAGTTAGAAAAAGTTAGGTTCTAAGAGGTTAGGTTTTTTAAATATAGCGGCCTGCTCTATTTGCTTATTGTATACTTGCAAATTGGCTTGGATATCTGGTGTTCTACTGGTAACCATTGTTTTCGTTTGGGCTGTATTTAGTTTTAGCCCAAGCGCATCACCTTCTGCTATTATTTGGTTCATCAAACGTTGTAGGCCAGCTGTACTGTCTGCAAATGTAGCCGTATCGTCCGCGTACCTGATGTTGATCAATAGTTCACCATTGATCTTGATTCCAGCTGTAGAGTTTCCCAGGGCTTTCAGGAATATTTGTTCCGAGTAGATATTGAACAACAATGGTGATAGTACGCAGCCCTGACGTACTTCGGGTTTGTGGGTATATCGCTGGTCGTGTCGTCCTAGAGTCGTACTGTAGTCTGGTGTTCGTACATTTTTTTGTAAAGGAGATATCATTTTGATGGAGGTCTTTGGTCATCAGAATGTTAATTAGGACGTCGCGTTTTAAACAGTCAAATGCCTTTGCATAATCAATAAAACAGATGTACACGTCCTTTTTTTGGTCTCTACATTTTTGCATGAGAACTGACAGTCCAAACAACGCTTCTCTTGTTCCAAGTTCATCTATAAAACCAAACTGTTCCTAGCTTTCTTACGGTCTTCTTCGCATTTCTTACGTATTCTATTATGTAGGGTTTTTAGGAATACTTTCAAAATAACTTTTAATTATATTTAATTTCTCTAATTCTACCAGAATTATTTTTTTAAAAACGATTTTTAATATAGATAGCCATTATTAGTTTGAGTAAGTTTGACTCTCTCTCACAATTAAAAGTCTTGTCGAGACCAGAAAATTAGAATTAGGTTGTCTAATTCCATCTATCCGTTATAATTTAGACAGTGTATTAGCCTGAGTAACTTTGCCTGTCTGTCATAGCAAAATTACTCATATTCATTTTCGAGTTCTAAATTGGGTTTTGATCAGTCTGAGTAAATTTGTCTATTTATCATAGTTAAACTTGTCTAGCTGCAACAAGAAAGTATTAATTTGTCCTTCCACCTCTTCGTTAACTAATTAAGACAGTCTATATTAACTTGAGTAAGTTTGTTTGTCTGTCACAGCTAAACGTGTCTAGCTAGAGCAAGGAAATTAATTTTAGTGTGTTTATCCACCTTTAAGTTAATAATTTAAATAGCCTCGATTAGATTAGAATTTATAATTTAGAAGTATATTAGATAGAAGTTTTTCTGACTATCTCGGCTAAATTAGACCAGCTAGAATAAGATAATTCATTTTAGTTTGTCTGACTATCTTTCATTCATTAATTTAGACTACGTGCATTAGCCTGAGTAAGTTTAACTCTCTGTCATTGTTATAGAAGTCCCGTTAAGACAAGGAAATTGTAAATGAGTTTGTCTAATTCCATCTATGCGTTATTAATTTAGACAGCCTTTATTAGTCCAAGTAAGTTTGACTCTCTCTTGAAGTTAAAAAGGTCTCGTTAAAACAGAGAAGATCTAGTCTAGTCTAGTTAAACTTGTCTAGCTACAACAAGAAAGTCAGTTTTAACATGGATTTTCACCTCTCCGCTAACTCCTTAAGACAGTCTGTATTAACCTGAATAGGTTTGTCTGTCACAGCTAAATGCACGGAAGATCCACCTAGAGCACGGAAATTAGTTTTAGTGTGTTTATCTTTGATTGTGAGTTAATAATTTAAATAGCTTGGATTAGATTGAGTAAGTTTGTCTGCCTACCTCAACTAAATTAGACTAACTAGAATTAGAGAATTAATTTTAGTTTGCCTGACGATGGGATCGCCAGATCTGATCAGGAATATTGTTCACACTAGAGGATTTGAGAAAGGTCAGAAGAAACCAACACGACGTGCATGGTCGGAGGAACAGAAACTACAACTATCCATGCATATGAATATGGACCACGCGGAATCAACGTATGTTGAGCCCTATATCCTTGCACGTCGTGTTGGTTTCTTCTAATCTTTTTCAAATCCCATTGTGTGAACAATATTCCTGTTCAGATCTGGCGATCCCATCTCCACTAGGTCTCTCTGCACTTGCTGTACCACTTTGGTCTTGTACGTTTGTTCTGTAGAAATTTGTGGATTCGATAAGTTCGATCTGTGGATTCGATTGTCATAGTAATATATATTACTCTAGAAACTAGAGTATAGAACATTACGTTAGAAAATTACGTTAGAACATTACGTTATTAGATATCGTTTGTCTATCTTTCAGTTAATAATTTAAATAGACTAGATAAGTCTAAATTAGTTTGTCTCTCTGTCACAGTTAAATTGGTCTATCTATAACAACGAAATTAGATTCAGTTTGTCCATCTTTCTCTTATTAATTCAGATCCTTTGGATTAGTCTGAGCGAGTTTGTATGTTTCGTACAGTTCAATTAGTCTAGCTAGAGCAAGGAAATCAATTAGTTAGTCAATATTTCAGTTATTAATTTAGACATCTTCCTTTTATTAATTTCGATTCTTGCGAGTTGTCTTGGTGAGTTTGTATGTTTGTTAAAGTTCAATTGAACCCGTCATTTCGAAAGGGCATGAGTCCATGAATTAAAACTTTTCAGAATCAACAAAAATATGTTTTTTGTTAAAAAAGTCATTGATGCTGAAGAAACTGAATATAGAGATTGTTAAATAAAAAACATACACGCTTTTTGGAATATTTATTTATTAAAAAAGAACAATTTTCTTCAAGATATTTTGAATTAAAATTTTTGGCCTTTTCTGAAATGACCAAAAATGTTAGTTAGTTAATCATCATTTTCCAGCAATTTTGGCTTTTCTTGTTTTATTATGTTTATAGTTTTCACTATTCCTGCCACCAGAGACTTTTTTCTACGTTTAAAAGCTTTTTCGGCAAGCTCACTATAAAGTGATATTATGTCATATCTGACAGATGCGTTTCGTTTCACTTGAAAGGGGCATAAGTCCAGGACTCGTGTCCTTTTAATTGCTTTTTAAGTTGACTTGTGGTGTATACACATGTGCTCTTTTCGCATGGAATATGTAAAACGCTTCATTGAATAAAATGGCGTAAAAAAGTGATATTTCAGAAAAGTGTGACTCGTGCCCTTTTCGAAATGACGGGTTCAATTAGTCCTAGCTAGAGCAAGGAAATCAATTTGTCAGTCGATATTTCGTGTCACAGTTCGTGTGAAAAAGTTTGTCTGTAGGTCATAAATAAAAGTCTAGAACAAGTAGATTAGGTGTAGTTTATCTATTTCAGTTATTAATTTAAACAGTTTGAATTCGTCTGAGCAAGTTTGTCTGTTACATACTTGCTCAGACTAATAAAAACTACACTTGTCAACTAGTTTGACTACTGGGAACAATGAAATTAGATTCAATTTGTGTTTTAACCTTTCAGTTAAGAATTTAGACAGTATAAATTAGTTTAAATAAGTTAATCTATTAAATCTAAATTATGTTCGCGAGAACTCTGAAGAAGGATATTTGTCTGAAGCCTGAATTAAACTTGAATAAAATTATGTGTCTTTGTCCTCATTTAATCTCATGCTATGTGTGCACATTTGTGTGTCTGCAAAGTATTACAAAACTTTATTTATGTGTAACATACAGATTTATTATTTCGAATCAGGTATATATAAATATTTAATTAATCCTGTCTAAAATTAATCGCTTTAATAATTAATTCGAATCTGTTTGAATGATTGCACAGCGTTATGGTAATTTTGGTTTTTGGAGTGTCTTCTATTAAGTTTTTTTTTAGTTTATTATAAATCATTGCGATAAACGACCGTTTCGCATTTAGTAGACGGAAAGGAAATGTAAGAATGTGAGAATAAATCAAAATCCTGGAGCCATTTATTATTACGAGGCCGCTTTATGTATCGTACGATTCGAACTCTAACGTCTGGAAGGGATTCATTCAACTAATTCCGTCTATTTATCATGTCGCAACAACTCGCAAAAGACGCAATAAAACCTAATTATTTTTTTAATAAAAAAATATGCTTTAAATTTGTTTGTATTTAATTTACTCATGCGTTAAAAGTACTATTCTGGCGCACGTTTTTTAGTGGGGAACATGCCATTTTTGGTTGTATTACCACATACCTTGGGTAACGCACGCAAATATTCAATATCGCATTAATAAAAATGTAACAATAAGTTGCATTAAAAAAAAACAATTCAATAAATAAAATAAACACAATCAAGACCTCATTATTAAAAAAGGGACGTGAAAGGAACATACATTTTGTTTCATTACAAAATAAAAATTAAAATTAAAGAAAACGTTTTAAAATTGTAAATTCTATGGTGATACCCGAGAATGATGAGAGTTACACCAGTGACACCACCGGAGACGATTGAAAAAGCAAGTTCTTCATTTTTGATACTATTTTTTTTTAATGGCCCCTGGATCTCAAACTTGTAGGATACGTCCCCTGGCATGAGTAATAAAAAAAATTATTTGCAACACGGACAGTGTGGTCAATTGCTCTCTCGAGCAACTTCGCTTACCGTGACCAATTGACAACTTACCGCCCTAGTTGCAAAATATACTATGATGACACTTGCAACATTTCTTATTTGTATTATTAATAACATTTTTGCAGGGTGTCAACATTTTTGACAAATAAATGACAATTTTAGATATCTCAAATTTTCGTTTAAATCTAACGATCTATCGGATTTGCTTATTTCTTTATTTATTAACAGAATTTTATGATACTTGCCATATTTCTTAGTTGTGTTATTAATAAAATTTTTGCAAAGTGTCAACATTTTTGACAAATAAATGACAATTTTAGAAATCTCAACTTTTCGTATAAAATCTGACGGTTCGTCGGCTTTCTTTATTTATTAGCAGAATTGTATGAAATTTGAAAAATTTCTTAGTTATAATATTGATAAAATTTTTGCAAAGTTTCAACATTTTTTACGCTTGCGACTCATTCTAGAAGTCGAGTGCACGTTGCGAATTTCGCATAAGTTTTACCTCGTTAAGTAGAAATACTCGAATTCAACCCTTTCTCGTATCACATTTATAGTTCAAATTGAACTCGTTTTTGAGAATGTGAGACGGACTCTTTCGCTCAAAATGAGAATTACAACTAGCGAACGCTTGGACTCACCCTATAAGTAAATCGAATTCGTTCGTTGGCAATTTCGAAATTCGAAATTTCTAAAGTATTGTCTCGTTAAGTCGAAAAACTCGACGCTTTTTGCCTATCACATTTATTGTGGTATAGGCCTACAAGATACATATTGTGGTAAGATAGGCCTATAACATTTGTGGTAGACCTATCAACCTAATAGTCAAATTAAACTCGTTTTCGCGAATCTGAGACTGCCTCGATTGCTCAAAATGCAACTAAAGAACGCTTAGACTTTATAAGTAGAATCGCAGATCGCGAAACCTGAAAAATCGAAGTTCTAATGAATCGCAAATGCGGGAAAATTTTGTCTCGTTAGGTCGATAAACTCGATAATTCGAAGGTAAAATGAAACTCGTTTACTGGAACGCTTATGGAGAGTTTACGATTAACTAAATGTAATGCCGGGTTTAAGATGAACTTACGTAACGGGACGCGACGGGACGTGACCTGAACTGAACTGAACTTAACGTATAAATACCAAATCTCACTCTTGAATTTAAGTACCCGCGCGCAAGAATTGAGAGCGTTGATTGGCTGAAAGAGTCAAGTGAAGAGTAACGTAACGCGACGTGAAGTTTGAACAACGTTACGTCCCGTCGCGTCCCGTTACGTTAAGTTCAGCGTAAACCCGCCATAACGGAACGAAACGGGACGAAAGTAGCGTAAAGTGAACTTAACGTGATATATGTTTGTGAAATTACGATCCCGTAACGTGCCGTACAACAGCGTGAAATTGGACGTTGGAAGTTCAAAATGACGTCTGCTTTGAAGCATTATCAATTTAATTTTTATTTCTCATGCGTAAAAGTATTATCTGGCGCACGTTTTTATTACGAGAAATGCCACTTTCAGTTGTATTTCCACGTAACTTGGGTAACGCACGCAAATATTCATTATCGCTATGTTACATTAAAAAAAAACAAATAAATACCTCTATATTATTAAACCTCGATATTAGAAAAGTGACGTGAAGTGTCAGAATTTTTCTTCATAACAAAATAATAATAAAAATTAAAGAAAACCTTTTGAAGTGAGTATACATTTTGTGATGATACCGGAGACTGGGGAGAATCCACACCACCGGAGACAATTAAAAAAGCAAAATCTCCATTTTTTATAACACTTTTTTAATTCGAATGGCCCCTGGATCCCAAACTTGTAAGATACATCCCCTCGCATGAGTAATAAAAATAGTGTTTGTAACATAGACGGAATTGTCGATTTCCCTCTCTAGCGAATGTGCGCACTCACTTCATTCGTGCGCCCAATTTCGCTCTCGCGAGAAAATTGACAACTTTCCGCCCTAGTTACAAAATTTATTATTTTGCAATTTAATTGCGCAACACAATGCCAAAAGTCACTCTTGAATTCGAGTGTATGCCCGCAAGAATCGAGAGCGTTTATTGTCTGAAAGAGTCCCGAAACAGCCCGACTAGACGCAACGCAACGTAAAGTTTGACATTGGCAAGTTTTCACGTTGCGTTAAGTTTTGATACTTCACGCCACTTCGTTCGTAATCAGCCGCATAAAAAAAATCTTTTAGGTTTATGTTACGTAACGTCCCGTCGCGTGCCGTTACGTTAAGTTCATCGTAAACCCGCTATTAGTCCCTAACAAGGCAAGGTTTCACGTTGCATTAAGTTTTGATACTTCACGTCACTTCGATCGTAATCAGCAGTAATAAAACAATGTGTTTTAAGTTTACGTTACGTAACGTCCCGTCGCGTCCCGATACGTTAAGTTCATCGTAAACCCGCTATTAGACCCTATACGTTGGGACTCGATTACTCGATATGCAGCGAACTGGTTTGTCGCGTTAAATAGTTTACTTAAATATGCGATTTGAAAACTCGAAATGAGGTATAAATCGATATAATATAAAATCATCAGTTGCGAGACTCTTCATGTTTTAGAGACATGTTACAGCTACAAATAAAAAACTCGAAAATAATTTTCACTGACTTTGATTACTTGTTATGAGTAATATGTATAATTAATTTGAATGCAAATTACAAGCACTTTAACAGGTAATTAGTACTTTCTAAAAAGTGTTTTAAGTAGAAAAGTAATAAAATATTCAGGATATTTTTTTCTTTTTAAATTAAATTTATTACAGTAAATATTTTTTAAAAGCGAAATTTTTACCATTTCAGCGTTTTCCATATCGCCCTACTTCAATCCCTAAAACCTAATTTAGTTTAAAACCCGCAATTTTCCCCCATTCTTGCCAAGATTTCACTTGTACGGGCTGGATAACTCGATTTAATTTACGTTGGAAATAAATTCGATAAAACTAATTGATTTTCGTTGTCTTCGCCCACCCAGAGCAACAATTCAAACTTTCGAGAAATTCCGAGAGAAAATTAAAAAAAAATGTGTAGAGTGAAAACCGCCGAGTTTTGTTTTTCTTCGTTTCTTTGTTGGAAAGCAAAACAAAACGTTGAAGAAGAAAAACGATTCGTGCATAACGCTTCTTTTAATCCGCTTTCTGCTACATTACCTAAATAAAACATTCTGTTGGAGTGGCTGTATGGGTGTTCAATGTACTGGAATCTAACTTTTTTTTTATGAAAATAATTTAACAAAAAAAATATTTGTTCGTTTTTTTTTTGGTGTTAAAAAATTAATCACTTTTTTGATATTTCTATGTTAATGGGAAATTAAACGGAGAAATTTTAGGCGCATGAAAATGGTATGTGTTTTTGGAGACCACATTTTTTTTGTTTTTTTGTTTCTTTCTGCAGGCTTCCGAGGAATCGTTTAGTAACTATCCGAATGTGAGAACGATATCTATCAAAAAGGTATGCTTAAATAACGAAAATTTTGAAACAGAACAAAATAAATCAAACAAACGTTTTTGTATTATACACTTAGAAAAATAAAGCTCTTTAAGACTCACTGGAAAAACTTTTCTATTGGGTTTTAAACAAACAAAATGCTGTTATCTACACCACAGAACACCACACATGGTACACGATATTTTGCGCTTTGTTATGTTTTGCAAATTCTTTTCTTTAAGGAAAACACATTTCTTCTTTTCTTTTGCGTGTTAATTTCGTTTTTATTGTTATTGTTTCTGGGTTTACCCAATTATTTTTAGTGGACGGTAAATCTGATTGTAAATACGTTTCGAAACGAACGGTTTAGTAATCGTTCTAAAGTTAGCCACGCCAGGAATTTACAATAAATATTTCATTAACTTAAATATTTATTTCGCGATGGAACGAGGAGGGAAAGCATCGCTTTAGGATGATTTAACAGTTCGCGATACTTTATTTGGAAATTTTTCGGAAACTTATATACAAACTTTATTCTGTGTATATTATTAAAGTAACCGAAACTTTTTTAATAATAATAATTACTATGATACATTCGCAAGTAAGTAATTTGGAAACGTCAATTTATCACTTTCAATTTCCTATTATTAACCGTTATCGTGCGCTTTATTCCTGGCTCCGGCAGTCGCCGCAGTTTTTTTACTACTAATTACATTATGGAATATCTGAATCAATATTGAGACCCAATATTTAAACAAGGCACATGCATTATCTTATCTTTTATTCTATTTTCCAAAATTTTTTTCATTATACAGATATTTTTATCGACTGTAACAAGTGGTAATCTACTCCAATAAAATATTTATAGAAACATATTTTTAACAAACTTAAGCGTAAGTAAAACATATAATATACTATTTCAGTACACTTTCTTATCAGCAACATAAATTATTGCTATAGTTTATTTAACAGAATGATATTATTCAAGGTCTAAAAGACTTTTACACACAGATTTGTTAACTTACATACAATCAATCAAAACCAACCAGACACACAATACCAGACAAGACTAGACAATAGAATATAAAACTAAACATACCTAGATTAGACAATATCAGACAAGACTAGACAAACCCTAATAAAAATTTAAAAATATAAAATAGGTTACACGAGTGTAGACAAGACAAAATCAGACATAACTAGACAAGGCTGCACTAGAATAATCAAGGCTAGACAAGGTTAGACTAGACTCATCAAGGCTGGACAAGGTTAGACTAGACTACTCAAGGCTAGACAAGACTAGACTAATCAAGGCTGAATAAATCTAGACTAGACTAATCAAGACATGAAAAGATTAGATAAGATTGGACAAAACTAAACAAGATTGGACTTCCAACATCTATCTGTAAACCTAGAAAAATTTGATAAACCAAGCTATACAAACTAGGCCAAACTAGTTTCTATCAACGTTGGGCCACTTGTGCAGACAGATAAAACCGAGTTGTGGTTAGATGAGACAAGTCTCGACTCGTTTAGTCTTTTCCAGGCTAGTCTAGTCACTTCCAGATTAACCATGTATAGACAAGATTACGCAAGATAGGAGATTATAAATATAGGATTAGCAATATTGATCAGGTCAGTACTAGACAGGGAAAGGCTGGACAAAGTTAGACAGGACTGAACAACACTTGATTAGTTTCTATCAACGTTGTGCCACTTGTGCAGATAGACCAAACCGAGTTGTGTTTAGATAAGACAAGTCTCGACTGGTTTAGTCTTTTCCAGGCTTGTCTAGTCACTTCCAGATTGTCCAGATAAATAAAGATTGGGCAAGATTGGTAATTATAACCATAGGATTAGCAATATTGATCAGGTCAATACTACACAGGGCAAGACTGGACAAGGTTAGACAGGACTGAACAACACTTGATTGAGACAGTTGATGCCATTATGAGAGCGTTGGAACTGGAAGCTACAGAAGGGACACGTAGGACTAGATAGATTGTCATTTTAATCACATTAGATGTGAAAAATGCGTTCAACTCAGCGGCATGGGAGGATATCATGCAAGAAGTAACAATGAGAGGCTTCCCCCATATCTATTGAGGCTATTGCACAGCTATCTGTAATGTCGAAGAGTGTATATAAAAGCGGATGGACAGACTGCGGAACGCGAGGTGTACAGCGGTGTCCCACAGGTCTCAGTAATGGGACATACCCTGTGGAACATCCTGTACGATGGTGTCCTGAGATTGAAACTGCCTCACGGAGCGGAAATCATTTCGACACAGCTATCTGCAATGTCAAGGACAGACTGCGGAACGCGAGGTGTACAGCGGTATACCACACGGCTCAGTAATGGGACCTACCCTGTGGAAAATCCTGTAGGATGGAGTCCTGAGATTGAAACTGCCTCACGGAGCGGAAATCATTTCGACACAGCTATCTGCAATGTCAAGGACAGACTGCGGAACGCGAGGTGTACAGCGGTATACCACACGGCTCAGTAATGGGACCTACCCTGTGAAAAATCCTGTAGGATGGAGTCCTGAGATTGAAACTGCCTCACGGAGCGGAAATCGGCTCACAGGCTTCGCTAATGATCTTGCCCTGGTGGTAACGGGGACAACCTATGGCTATCGCACAAGTAAATGAGTGGATGGGAAAAAATCGGCTGAGCCTGGCCCCACATAAAACACAAGCTGTGGTGATCACAGGTACACAAAATAGGCCCAATACGCTTTATAGAGGGTGGCACCACCATCGTGCCAAAAGACTATAAAGAACCTCGGGGTAAACATTGACAGACGGCTGTCCTTCGAAGAACACGTGACTATCGCAATCCAAAAAACTATTAAAACATTTGTGGCAGTTGAAAGGCTGCTGCCAAATATTGGTGGTCCAAGCAGTAGCAAAAGGAAACTGCTGTGCACTGTTGCCCATTCAAAATGCTGTATGAGGCACCAGTCTGGGCAAAACATAAAAAAACGTATCTGCATAAGCTTGCCGCGGTACAGAGGAGGATGGCCCTGCGGGTGTGCACAGGACGGTCTCTAGAGATGATGTTTTTATGGTCGCAGGAATAGCTCCAATAGAGTAAGTAGGGAAAGATAGTTCCTTCTAGGCCCTCCTCACTTCTCGAAAAAACACCACCATATACACCACCGATCAGGTTTTAATCAGCTTTTAATCAGCTTTTTATCTGCTTTAAACAGCTTATAATCAGGTAATCGGCTTTTAATCAGCTTTAAACAGCTTATAATCAGGTAATCAGCTTTTAATCAGCTTTTAAACAGCTTTAATCTCATCGGGTTAGGTTAGCATTAGGGTAGGTTAGCATTAGATTAGTTGGGCTAAGTTACGGGAGGTTAGGAATGAAGTCTTAACCTATTCAGTCTTAACCTCTCGTAACTTAAACCAACTAATCTAATGCTAACCTACCCTAATGCTAACCTACCCTAATGTAACCCAACTAACCTACAGGATGAGATTAAAGCTGTTTATAATCTGATTAAAATCTGATCGAAGCTGATTAAAAGCTGATTATCTGATAAGAAGCTGATTATCTGATTAAAGCTGATTAAAAGCTGTTTGAAAGCTGATTAAAGCTGATTAAAAGCAGATTCAAGTGGAAGGAAAGTGGATAGAGTGGACGGAAAGTCGATGGAACGTGGATGGAGTGAACGGAATGTAGATGGATTTGAGAGTTTGACCTCGTTTTGATGAGTCATTGAACCTGTACAAGTATGATACTGGAATCCTGCGTGAGCGTATATTTCATCTACAACTTCAGGAATCATAAGATTCCATGTGAAGGGTTGTGCGGATTCTCGACAACGGCTGATCAATTTACTAACAAAGCTATCTACATCAATCCCGTGATCCATCAATTCTGACACAAGCTCGGATGATGTTCTGCTGGACCGGCTTCACTGTTGCTTGGAGGTGTTTCTGTGATCGTAGATCTCCTGCATATTTTAGCCTTGTTGGGGATTGTTGATTGTTGATGCATATTTTATAGAAGTTATTTGGCTGTCTGAGGCTCCAACTTTATCTTCTTGGAGGTGTACGGTGAATATGCAGTATTTAAACTCCTCTTCTTCCCACCACCATCGGTGGTAAGGGTCGAGGAGTAAGGAGGGCCTAGAACGAACTATCTTTCCCTACTAGAGTAGATGATTGAGGAAAGGGCAGAACTATATTGGAACCGCGGCAGAAAACACGACAAAACAAACAAAAAGAGAAGGAAGCAGGTTCGTGCATAGCTCTACCACAAGTGGCAGAGCCACTGGAGTGCCGCAAACAAAGAAAAGTGGACCAAGCTGTTAATATTACAACTTGAACTATGTGTGACACGGAAGCACGGGGAGGTTAACTACTACCTCACCCAAGCGCTCACCGGCCACGGATGCTTACGTGACTATCTAAATAGCATTGGCAGAGCTTCTTATGACCTATGCGATTACTTCGGTCTTGTGGACAGTGTCATGCAAACGATGTTCAAATGTGACAGATGAGAGATGGACAGCTACGACGCACACCAAACTAGATGCGAAAACTCTAGTCCAAGAAATGCTAACGTCTGAAGAATCCTGGTTGGCAACGGATACCACGACAAGGGCAATAGTAAAAACAAAGGAAGAAGATGAACGGGTGTCACAGACATACAAAGAGAAGCTCCTGAACCTCTAATCACCCTGTGTGGAAGGGGGATGTAAGCCAATATAATTACGGAAACACTATAATGTGAGACGCCACCATCCTGATGTTATGCGAGGAGCAGTCCCGGGATGTGTGGGTTCCAGGGGGACCGCTTGCTCAAGTTAACGAAAGTGCTTGCTACGACCCCGCCCCCCCTTCCCCCCCCAAATCCTGACAAGTCCAGACAAGAACAGGCAAGACCAAGCAAGACAAGGATTAGACACCAGGATTATGCTGGACTTGAAGGGACTACACTGGACTAGACTGGACTAGAGGTTGGACTAGATTGGACTAGACTGGACTAGAATGAACTAGAATAAACTAGACTGTACTAAACTGGACTCATCTGGACTCGTCTGAACTCATCTGGACTAGAATGGACTAGACACGACTGGTTTAGATTGGACTAGACTGCATTAGACTAGACTGGACTGGATATGTTGCCCCATATGGCAAGAGGAGGGGCACGGTGCAGGAACCGGAAAATGCCCAGCATTCAGAGACTCCGAGGAAAGTCCTGTGGAAAAGGCGAGGAGGAGGCAACACTCTATCGCCAATGGTTAATCAAACAATACTCCAAACAAACCTTGTCAGGCCAAAACGAGCGATGCACCTGCTAAGGCAAAAATGGGTAGAAGACAATTTTGACATCGCACTGGTCTCTGAATCAAGGAATCAACAACTGGTCAACTGTATTATATGCATGTTACATTTCAACCGCGCTACACCTAGAAAACTTTGAACGAGACACATTCTTATGCCCGCCATACACGCTACGGTCTACCGGATAGGTTACATGTGCAGGTTTGCCTGCACAGGTCAATCGTACGCAAGAAACTGCACATGTCTATTCCCACACACGCTCTGGTCTACCTGCGCAGGCAAACTTGCGCAGGTAGACGTCTCCGGTGGACAGTTGTGTGCATAGCGGGCATTAGACAGAGACACTAGACAACACCAAAAAGCCATCTAGCACATCTAATTGGCGGAGATTTCAACGCGAAGGCACACAGCTGGGGCTCCCCGGTAGAAGATAGAAGAGGTAATATGCTACCAGAATGGATCAGTGGGAAGGACTATTTCATCCTAAATACCGGCGATACCCCGACATTCAACGGAAGCAGAGGAACCTCCTATATTGATGTTATAGTTTGCACGAATAACCTGAAGAAACACATCAAAAACTGGGCAGTGAGCGACGAAGAAAATCTTAGCGACCATCGAAATATACACATAGTAATTGGGAAAAATGAAACATACCAAAAGAAATGTATTACTAGGATAGGCTGGATATTCAAAAGGGAAAAACAGATCAATTAGTGTCGAGGATAAAACTGCTGACACAAAAACCGAAATCAAAGATTTAACTAACAAGGCATGAAGAGGCATGCAATAACGTCCTAAAAAAGAAACAACAGAAACATACAAGGAAAGCGGCACACTGGTGGAATACAGAAATCGCTGACCAAAGAACCAAATGCTGTAAGGCGAAAAGAGCACTCACTAGGGAAAATGGGAAAGCAAACTCAACACACAACACAATAGAATATTTGAAATAGAATTACAGGGAAGAGCGAAGAACCCTTAAAAGCAGATAAAAGAAGCAAAAAAACAATCATGGATCGCACTATGCCAGAAAATAGATAATGACAAATGGGGGATGGGCTAGAAAATTGTCACGGGGAAAATAGGAATCCGAAGAGCAATAACCCTAACAGATAATGAGCAGCTAGCAATAGCAAGAAGTCTTTTCCCGAACCACCCAAGAAGGATATGGCCTACACTAACAATCGCACCCGAGAAAATTCCGGATGTCACATTAGAGGAAATAAAAGAAGCTGGAAGTATATTGCGATCTGGCAAAGCGGAGAGACCAGATGGAATACAACCAGAAGTAATTAAAAGTATTACCGAGATAAACCCAGAACTATTTCAGACGACAATAGAACAACTAATTAAAATAGGAATGTTCCCAGAATAATGGAAAGAGATGAAACTCTAATTAAAATACCTAACGCAGTAGAAGAAAATACAGACCGATATGCGTTAAAATAAAAAATAAAAAAGACGGACCAATATGCTTATTAAATACGGCGGGAAAGTTATATGAACAAGTACTGAACAAGAAGCTAGTAGATGAGATCGAAGAAAACGGGGGCCTCGCACCGACCCAATTTGATTTTCGGAGAGAACGCTCCACCATAGATGCGGTGAAATTAGTGCAGGATCTGGTAAAAGAAAAAAGGGAAAAAAACCGAATAAAAAGTACGTCATCCTGGTAACACTAGACGTACAGAATGCTTTCAACTCGGCCTCCTAGCCGGACATCATCAGAACGCTACAAGAAAGGCAGATATCACCGTACCTGGTGAACGTGATATGTAGCTATTTCGGAAACCGGAAAATACTCGTAGGTGAACAGCATAGCCTGGAAATCACATGCTGGGTTCCACAGGGTTTAGTAATAGGCCCCACACTCTGGAACCTGTTTTACGATGACATACTTAGAGTAATGCCATACGAAGCCACACTGATAGGTTACGCAGATGACCTGGCACTTACAGTGAGTGGAAACAATAAAGAAAATATGGAAAGAGACATAGCGCTGGCTATAAAAAAGATCCAAAGTTGGATGGAAGGTAGGAAACTACAACTCGCACCGCAGAAGACAGAAGCCGTAATACTAGCCGACAAGAAAAAATTAAAAAACATCTCCATAAAAATAGGCGAGACAACGATAACCAACAAATCCAAGCTACAATATCTAGGTGTCACCTTTGGACATAATATGATTATGAGAGGCCACATCACTAGAGTAACGGAGAAGGCAGATAGGACTATCTGCCGCACTGGCGAGTCGCACTGGCACGAATAATGCCGAACACAAGAGGTGCAAGACAGGGAGCTAGGAAAGTGGTATACAGTGTGGTAAACTCTATACTCCTCTACGGAACACCGGCGTCGCGTGAGTGGGCCATTAAAACTAAATATAGAAGAATTTTAGAAAAGACTGACCGAAAGGCAGCCCTCAAGATTGCGTGTGTCTATAGGAAGGTATCCACAAATGCCATACAGTTGATTGCAGGCACGACACCAATCCATCTGCTGTTACTAGAGCGTACCTACGATAAAGCAGAAAACAAAAAAGAAGAAAGACTCAGGACCAAGGAGGCTACTCTAAATAAGTGAGAAGAAGAATGGTCGCTGGACAGCACTAGCGCTAAGTGGACGAAGGAACTAATTCCCGAACTAAAGCCATGGAATCAAAGGGAACAAGGAGAAGTGGGATACCACCTCACTCAGTTCATTAGCGGATATGGCTGTTTTAATAGCTATCTATTTAGATTTAAATGAATCACAAGCGATGAGTGCAGATATTGCGGTCAACGAGATACGCCGGAGCGCACGGTCCTATAGTGTTACAGGTGGCACGTAACTGTAAAAGAAGAAGCCGTATACAAAGTAGGAGAACAACTCACAAAGAACAACATAATAAAGTTAATGTTAGAAAGCCAGGATAAATGGGATGCAATAGAAGGATAAATCAAGGAAATAATCCGAAAGAAGGAGGAGGAAGCAAGGCAAAGATGAAAGAATTTGTGGATCTCAGCGTAGTCTTGCTTTAAGGCAATTCCACTGATTTGCGTGTAACCGAGGACTAGACTGGACTAGACTGACAAGACCAGGCAAGACCAGACATGGCCAGGCAAGACCGGACAAAACGAAACAAGACCATACAAGACAAGACCACAAGAGACCCGACAATATCAGACAAGACAAGACCATAAGAGACCAGACAATATCAGACAAGGCCAGAAAAGACCAGACAAGGATTAGACACCAGGATTAGACTGCACTAGACTGGATTAGAGGAGTAGAGTGGACTAGACTGGTACACGAGACTGAACTAGACGAGACTGAACTAGGTTAGACTGAATTAGATTGGACTAGACTGAACTAGACTAGACTGGACTGGACTAGACTGGACTAGACTGGACTAGACAGGACTAGACTGGACTATGGACTAGACAGGACTAGACTGGACTAGACAGGACTAGACAGGACTAGACTGGACTAGACAGGACTAGACTGGACTAGACTGGACTAGACAGGACTAGACTGGACTAGACTGGACTAGAGTGAACTAGAGTGGACTAGACTAGACTAGACTAGAATGAACTAGACATGACTAGAATAGACTAAACTAAACTGAACTAGACTGGACCAGACTGCACTCGTCTGAACTAGACTGGACTAGAATGGACTAGAATGGACTAGAATGGACTAGAATGGACTAGACTGGACAAGACTGGTTTAGACTGGAAAAGACTGGAGTAGATTCAACTAGACTAGACTGGAATTAACTGGAGAAGACTGAACTGGACAGGACTATACTAGACTAAATTGGACTAGACAAGGCTAGTAAATATCAGAGAGGGGAGTAGACTGGAGAAGAAAAGATAAAACTAGAAAAGCCTGGACAAAACTAAATAAGACTTCGACTAAATTAGACAAAACTATACAGAAGGAGACTAGCAAATACATAACAAGACTAGACAAAAATAGCCTGTTCCAGTAATAACTAAACGAGATAGATCTTGTCTAGCATTGTGCAGTATTGTCCATACATATAAAACTGAAGAGACTGAACTAGGTTAGACTGAATTAGATTGGACTAGACTGAACTAGACTGGACTGGACTAGACTGGACTAGACTGGACTAGACAGGACTAGACTGGACTATGGACTAGACAGGACTAGACTGGACTAGACAGGACTAGACTGGACTAGACAGGACTAGACTGGACTAGACAGGACTAGACTGGACTAGACAGGACTAGACTGGACTAGACTGGACTAGGGTGAACTAGAGTGGACTAGACTAGACTAGACTAGACTAGAATGAACTAGACATGACTAGAATAGACTAAACTAAACTGAACTAGACTGGACCAGACTGCACTCGTCTGAACTAGACTGGACTAGAATGGACTAGAATGGACTAGACTGGACAAGACTGGTTTAGACTGGAAAAGACTGGAGTAGATTCAACTAGACTAGACTGGAATTAACTGGAGAAGACTGAACTGGACAGGACTATACTAGACTAAATTGGACTAGACAAGGCTAGTAAATATCAGAGAGGGGAGTAGACTGGAGAAGAAAAGATAAAACTAGAAAAGCCTGGACAAAACTAAATAAGACTTCGACTAAATTAGACAAAACTATACAGAAGGAGACTAGCAAATACATAACAAGACTAGACAAAAATAGCCTGTTCCAGTAATAACTAAACGAGATAGATCTTGTCTAGCATTGTGCAGTATTGTCCATACATATAAAACTGAAGAGACTGAACTAGGTTAGACTGAATTAGATTGGACTAGACTGAACTAGACTGGACTGGACTAGACTGGACTAGACTGGACTAGACTGGACTAGACAGGACTAGACTGGACTATGGACTAGACAGGACTAGACTGGACTAGACAGGACTAGACTGGACTAGACAGGACTAGACTGGACTAGACAGGACTAGACTGGACTAGACAGGACTAGACTGGACTAGACTGGACTAGGGTGAACTAGAGTGGACTAGACTAGACTAGACTAGACTAGAATGAACTAGACATGACTAGAATAGACTAAACTAAACTGAACTAGACTGGACCAGACTGCACTCGTCTGAACTAGACTGGACTAGAATGGACTAGAATGGACTAGAATGGACTAGAATGGACTAGAATGGACTAGACTGGACAAGACTGGTTTAGACTGGAAAAGACTGGAGTAGATTCAACTAGACTAGACTGGAATTAACTGGAGAAGACTGAACTGGACAGGACTATACTAGACTAAATTGGACTAGACAAGGCTAGTAAATATCAGAGAGGGGAGTAGACTGGAGAAGAAAAGATAAAACTAGAAAAGCCTGGACAAAACTAAATAAGACTTCGACTAAATTAGACAAAACTATACAGAAGGAGACTAGCAAATACATAACAAGACTAGACAAAAATAGCCTGTTCCAGTAATAACTAAACGAGATAGATCTTGTCTAGCATTGTGCAGTATTGTCCATACATATAAAACTAACTTGTGCAGACATGCCCAGCCCAACCTTGTCCAAACTTCTCTAAACTAACCGGACTAATCAGTTGCTTGGTTACTTTTCATGAAAACTGAATGAAATGAATAGTAAATTTGTTGTTTTGATAAATGATTTTAATATAACGTTGTGATTAAATTAATTAAATTAAACAAATGAAAAAACGCAATTTTCTATCTTGATCAAATAAGAAAATACACATACAATACAACATTTACAGTTATTTTAAATATTGAATTAAATCAATACAAACATCTAAATTGTTTGTTTGAAGCGCTATATTTCAAAAAACATTGAAAGCCAAGAATATGGGTCAAAAATAATTACATATTTACTCAGAAATAGTTTATGGTTTACAATAAATTTAGTTTAGTTTTTATTAAATGGGCGTACGATATAAATTGAATTTATTGCTATTTCTAACACATTGGTTCGAGTAGATTGAATTTTCTATTTCCAGAACAAGATAATGCAAAACACACACAACAAGAAATGAAACGAAATTAACACAAACAGACATTAATTTGAATTTAAAATGTTCTAAAATAAAACATATGTTTGACGACATTTTTTACACATGTACAGTGTTTAATGTTTTATGTTTTTGGTTCTGTTGATTTTCCTAAATGTGCTATGTTTGTTGACTGTGTTGTGTGTATCTGCAGGGGAGCCAAAGTTTAGGAATTATGATAATTGAAGGAAAGCATGCGGAAGTTGGTCAAGGAATATTCATATCGGACATACAAGAGGGAAGCTCTGCCGAAAAGGTAAATTTTTCAGTTTTTTTTTTTCGTTTGTTTCAATTTTATCTTTATTATTTCCCGTTGGGACGGCAGGACATTTTTCGCTTCGGCTTTCGTTTGACCGTTTTTTAAGCTGTGTGTTCTTTTCTTTTATTTACAAGGCTGGACTAGAGATCGGTGAAATGATCCTGGCTGTTAACAAAGATCCGCTCCTTGGCTCTAACTACGATACTGTAAGTATCGCTGTTCGATGTTTTCTTTCTTCTTTAATTTATTAATAACTAATCCTGGAAAGTAAAACACTTACAAAACTAAACACAATGTGTACTGTTTAAACTGCCTGTAATTGTTCACTACACACTTCCCTTCCAAAGAACAAAAGAACTCTCAGCAAAAAAATCACTGATAAAAAGAGATGTTTTACACACATATATTCAGCAAAAAAATAACTCTCATTTTAATCTTCTGCGTGATAATAAATTATCTCTCCGTTTTATTCCGCGATAAAATTGATAGATAGTGGTTTTTACTTACCCTCCGCCGTCAAACACAGACACGAATTTTATCAAACGATTTTTTTGCACCTGTAAAATATGCAGGTGAATATCACGCTGGTCTTTGGTAAAAGTTGCATTTAACGGTGAATGATTTCAGGCCGCCAATCTGCTGAAGCGTACTGAAGGCCTCGTGACGCTGGTCGTTTCAAATCCGGGCAAGAGGGCCACCACACCGGAGCCGGAAAAAAACGGGGCTGCCAAGGGTCTTAAGCCCGGCAGCGTCCCCTCCAGACCCACAACACCTGTACCAGGTAAAATATATTTAATAAGAAAACGAGTAATAACAAACAAATTACTCTATTTATTATTGGAAATGTTATTAAACGCTGGTTCGATTGAAAATAATTAAAATAAATGATAAATGTTGTTTGAAAGTTTACATGTGTTGTTTATATACGAGGGCGGACGTAGGGCGTAAGCCAATTATTTTCAATGTAACTATTTCATTTTAACCTTCCGGGAAACGCGCCCACGTTACTTGCACGAGCAGACCAGGGTTGTTATACACTTCATTATGACACAAAAATGATACAATTTCTTTCGTAACTATATTTTGTTGTTGCTATTTCTTATTTGGAAGAAGTTTGATGATAATAACTCTTAAATAATATTTTTCTTCGTGAGGTTTTAAAGATTTTCTAAGGTTTTTTTTAAGATTTAGTAAAATATTTAAATCGATTTATATTAACAATCTATTACAAATTATTAAGACTAAATAAAATAAATCCTTAATTAAAATCTCAACTCTGTGTTGAATAATCTATTGATAAATAATTGTAGAATTTGATGATGGCAAATCTGTTTGCGAAAGGCATAAGATCGTATTTCCTTAGATCGCAAAATTATAGAACTTAAACTTCTTCAATTTCTTTAACTTTTTTTTAAAATGATTAGCATTTCCGCATAGAGAATTGACAGATTGGCATTACTATCCAATTAATCAATAATATAGGATCATGTTCCGTTCAGTAATGTTATAGAACTCAAATCTGAGCTCAAATATGAACTATAAAAACGAGATGTAAATAGAAATTAATTATTTTTCTTCTGAAAATGGATGCAGAAATTAAATAAAATTCCCTGGAATAACTGGCAGTTACATTCAACGAGAGTCTGCGTATATGCTACTGTTTCATATTACAAATTCTCACCCAACTGTCACCAGCTGATATTTCGCAATATTTTTGCAAACATTAAAATTTGCATAAATTGTAGCTTTATCAGCATCATATAGCAACTTCTAACAACCCGAGCTGAAACGCCATAGAATATTTGAAACGCAAATTGTACAAATTTTGGCTGTAATTAATTTTCAGCTGTAACATTAATATTTCAAAATATTTTTCCAAAACTTTTTCAAATTTGCACAAATTAAACTTTGGCTAATTCCCATACAAAATTTCATAAACCTAAGTTTATCATATGTCTGTTATAAATCTAAATGCCACAGAACATTTCAAACGCAAATTTTCGCCAAACTTAACTTACAAACCGTAACTTTGACATTTCGCAAAATTTTTGATTGATGGAGAACAAAGTAATAATGTTTGAATCTGCAGAGGAGCCCGACAGGGATGTGTTCTTTCGCCACTGCTGTTCAATTTGTACTCCGAGAATATTTTCCAGGAAGCACTTGATAATATTGAAAAGGGTATTAAAGTCTTTATTGCTGACAATATGTCCGACCTCGAACATCGTATCAACGCAGTAGGAGAGCACAGTAAAACAAAATACATAACCTTCAGCAGACACTCAAAATATGCCATAATATATTCAGAGACTCCCAAGGCAAACTGGCTTTTAAGGACAAGGACAACTGCCATCTTTTAGCTCAGTACTTTAAAAATCTACTCAACTGTGATCCACCGAGCGAAGACTTCGACTATAAACAAACCACACCAAACCTGTACTCGCCGCCCCCTTCATTGGAAGAAGTTGGCCAGATCATTCAACTTCTTAAGAATAATAAGGCAGCTGGAGAGAACTCTATCGTTGCTGAACTGTGGAAAGGTGCTGGAAGCAATGCCGTGGACAATCTAACGGAGATCATCCAGGACATCTGGGAAACAGAGAAATTACCACTCGATTGGAAAGGGCGCTGTAACGCCTCTCCAAGGCGTTACAAACAAAGGCAGAAAATCAGCAGTCAACTGGGAGAATATCAGGGAGGCTTCAGGAAGACCCGATCCTGTGTTGAACAGATCCCCAGTCTTAAAAATGTTCTTGCATACTCCAAGATGAGAAACCGCATGGTAGTCGTCACCTTTGTTGATTTTAGGAAGGACTACGATTCCATTGATACGAAACCGCTTAATAAAGTACTACAGGAGCTAGTGCTAATGTGTGGAAATTAAACTTCCGCTAATTCCCACAAAATTTCATCTACCTAATTTTTTCGTCTGTCTATTATTAACCTGAACGCTACAGAACATTTTAAACGCAAATTTTCGTCAAACTTTGAAAAACTGTAACTTTGAAATTTCGCAATATTTTTGCAAAACCCTTCCAAACTTGCGTAAATTAGACATTTACCAATTCTCTTAGCAAATTTCATCAACATAAGCCTGTTCGTCTCTTTCTTATAAACTGAAATGTCAGAGAACATTTCAATCGCAAATTTCACAAATTTTGGCCAAACTTTGGCAAGCTGTAATTTTAATATTTTGAAATATTTTTCCAGAACTCTTTCAAATTTGCACAAACTAAACTTTCGCTAATTCCCATACTAAATTTGATCCACCTAAGTTTTTTGTCTGTCGGTTATAAACCTAAACGCCACAGAACATTTCAAAGGCAAATTTCACAAATTTTGTCCAAACTTTGTTAAGCTGTACGTTTTACATTTCGAAATATTTTTCCCAAACTTTTTCAAATTTGCACAAATTAGACTTTCCCCAATTCCCATACTAAATTTAATCAATCTAAGTTTCGGGTCTGTCTGCTATAAACCTAAACGCCACATAACATTTCAAACAAAAATTTTCGCCAAACTTTGACAAAATTTAATTTTGATATTTCGCAATATCCCTTTCAAATTTGCGCAAATGTGACATTTAGCCATATGAAATTTCGCAATATTTTTGTAAAACCCTTTCAAATTTAAACTTTTATCAAAAAATTAAACTTGGATCAATTCTCATACCAAATTTTATCAACATAAGCCTATTCGTTTGTTTCTTATAGACCGACACGTCAATGGACATTTCAAACACAAATTTCACAAATTTTTGACAAAGTTTGCTAAGTTGTAATTTTAATATTTCGAATTTTTTTTTTCCAAACTCTTTCAAATTTGCACAAATGAAACTTTTGCTAATTACTATACTAAATTTCATCAACCTAAGTTTTTTGTTTTGTTTGTTATAAACCTGAACCAGCCACAAAAAAAATTCAAACACAATTTTTGGCCAAACTTTGGTAAGCTATAATTTTAATATTTCTAAATATGTCTCCAAAACTTTTACAAATTTGCACTAATTAGACTTTCGCCAATTCCCATACTAAATTTCATTAACCTAAGTTTTTTGTCTGTCTGTTATAAGCATAAACGCCACAGAACATGTCAAATGTAAATTTTCGCCAAACTTTGACAAACTGTAATTTTGAAATTTCGCAATATTTTCTTTGAAACTTCGCTAGGGTTGAAAACCCCTTTCAAATTTGCTCAAATTAGACTTTTACCAATTCTCTTACCAAATTTCATCAACAGAAGGCTGTTCGTCTGTTTCTTAGAAGCCAAAACGCCAGAGAACATTTCGCAAATTCGAACAAACGTAAATTTCACAAATTTTGGTCAAATTTTGGTGAGCTGTAATTTTCATATTTTTCCAAAACTCTTTCAAATTTGCACAAATTAAACTTTCGCTAATTCTCAAACAAAATTTCATGAACCTAAGTTTTTATCGGTCTATTATAAACCTAAACTCCACAGAACATTTCAAACACAAATTTTCGTCAAACTTTGAAAAACTGCAACATTGAAATTCTGCAATATTTTTGCAAAACTCTTTTAAATTTGTGCAAATTAGACTTTTACCATTCCCGTACCAAATTTCATCAATATAAGCCTGTTTGTCTGTTTTTTTTATAAACCGAAACGCTAGAGAACATTTTAAACGCAAATTTCAGCAAACTTTGACATACGGTAACTTTAATATTTCGCAATATTTTTGCAACTTTCTTTCAAATTTGCATAAATTATACCAATTCCCATGCAAAAGTTTATCAAGAGAATATTTCCCTATAATCCCGATTTTATCACTAAGCTGGATTGCTCATCTCAAATCTAAGGTCTGATTGAATCGGGGGATTTTACTATCCAGGATGGAACAACAAAGCTATTGGTGTAATCGTTATCTATTTTTATTGCAGCTTTATAATGTTCTAATTTAATTATTTCTTGCGGATATATATTTGGTCAACCTTGCTTTTTTGCTGTGGTATAAATTAAATAAATTAAATAAAATGTGGCTATATAACTCGAATAAACTTTTCTAATTTAATTATCTTTGCTTGTCTGTCTTACAATTAAGCCTATTCGTCTGTCTGTTATAAACTGAAAACATTTTAAACGCGAATTTCACAAATTATCACGAAACTTTGTTTAGTTATAACTTTGATGTTTCGTAATATTTTGCAAAATTATATCAAATTTGCATAAATCAGACTTTTTGCAATTCCCATGCCAAATTTCATCAACCAAAGACTGCTCAGCAAATCTCACAAATTTTCACGCTACTTTGACAAGCTGTATTTTGTCTGTACTTTGATATTTCTATGTCTGCAATCAATACCCTGATATTTCACAATATAAAATTGGTTAACCAATTCTTAATTTTATTAAAAAATTCTTTTATTAAAAATATAGAAACCATCCTACGTTATAAATAATCATATGAACTTAAAACAAACGGAACACAGCCTGAATATAAAAATATATTCAGCCTTTCCGGAGCTCTATAGCAATTATTGAGTCTTTTTAGGACTATCAAAACAAATCTCACATGAAATGTGTAATTGTTATAGAGCTCCGGAAAGGCTGAATATATTTATATATTCAGGCTGTGTTCCGTTTGTTTTAAGTTTGTATTTCACAATATGTTTGCAAAACTCTTTCAAATTTGAATAAATTATAGTTTTACCAATTCGCATGCAAAATTCCATCAATCTAGTCTATCTGTTATAAATAAAAAAAAAATCCACAAATTTCCACAAATTTTGGCAAGTTGTAAATTTGTTATTTCGAAAAAGAATTATAAAAATTCTTTTAAATTTCTATAAAACAGACTTTGCAAAATTCCTATGCCATATTTCATCAATTTAAGCCTATTCGTTTGTCTATTATAAACTGAAACAATACAGAACATTTCCCTATAACCACGATTTTAACACTGGTTGGTTAGTCTACTCTAATCTAAAGCCAGATGAAATCGGAGTTATTAATATGCTTTCTATTTGCCGTGGTATAACTAAAAATTATAACAAACAAAATATAATTTTTATTACTCATGTGCGAGAAGTACTTCTTGACTCCCTTTTTTTAATACGAGAAATGCCACTTCTAGCTGTTTTTCCACATAACCTGGGTAACGCAGGCAAATATTCAATATCGCTAGGTTGCATTAAAAAAAAAACAAATAAATAAATAAAATAAGCATAATCAAGACCTCGATATTAAAAAAGTGAGTGTCAGAATTTTTTTTCATTACAAAATAATAATAAAAATTAAGGAAAACGTTTTAAAATGAGTGTAAGACAAACCGACAAATCCTACCTCCACGTCCTTGTCGTCCACCCCGGGCAATGCAGTGCGCACACTAAGGTGTGCGTAATGTAGCAAACAGGGGAGGGTGAAGGCGAGCTACCGACGCCTTAAAATCGTATAAGGAATGATAACCCCGAAAGAAGAGTTCCTGGTCCTCCAAGCCTGGGGGTTGGGCAGGGGGCTAACAACCCGCTCCCGGAGAAACTAACTTGTTACGAGATCAAAAGCAGAAATAGCCGGACGGACCAAAATTAAACGACCTAAGCATCGAATAAAGGACAATGATTTTAAATTACGCACGAAAAATAGGTGCACCGAACTGGACGATGCAGACCAGAGACAGGAATGAATGGCGCGAAAGAAGCTGGAGAAGGTCGAGACCCTAGTATATAGTTGTATGGCCATTGATGATGATGAAATTCTATGGTGATACCGGAGACTGAGGAGACGATTCTTATGACGAATCCACATCACCGGAGACAATTGAAAAAGTAAATTCTTCATTTTTGATTCCATTTTTTTATGGCCCCTGGATCCCAAACTTGTAGAATACATCCCCTCGCATGAGTAATAAAAAATATTGTTTGTAACACGGGCGGTATTGCCAATTGCCCTCTCGAGCGAATGTGCGCACTTACTTCGTTCGTGCCCAATTTCGCTCTCGCGTCAAATTAACAACTTACCGCCCTAGTTACAAAATATACTATTATAGACCAATTTTGTATGTGTTCATTAGAAATAAACGCTTTGGACCTAATGTTGTTAATTTTAAAACAGATGATCTTTTTAAAGCAATTTTATTCGAATGAACGTAACTGTGTCTTAATTCGATTACCTTTGCTTTAATTAAATTTTAACGCTTTGATACCCCGAGGGAGTCCAAATTTTACTTTATAATTCATATATGCAAAGATTTCTTTTTGTTGCGTTTGTTATACTATAACAACTGTCAAATAAAATGACATGACATGACCGGGTTTGAAGTATAGAACGATTTGTATTTTAATTTTCAAATTGTGTTTCAAATTTAATTATTTTTGCTTTAATTAAATTTTAGCGAATTTTTGTACTCTACGGTTGTCCAAATTTGACTTTATGATTTATATTGCGGACATTTATTTTCGTTTTGATAGAATGTTGTACTATATTGCCAACTTTCAGAACATTTATTTTTGTTTTAATAGATTGTTGTACTATATTGCCAACTGTCAAGTAAAAACATGACACCGAACTTTAATTACAGAACGATTTCCGATTTCGAGAACACGTATTTGTTTTATAAACCAAGAAGTTTGACAAAAGAATTGAAATTTAATATTGGTAAAACCATACTACAATATAGATAATTGTATAAACTTAATAAAGTCGGAACACAGCCTGAATATATATAAATATATTCAACCTTTCCGGAGCCCTCTAATATTATTGAGTCTTTTTAGGGCTACCAAAACAAATCTCATGTGAAATTTGTCAGTTATTTAATAGCTTGCAGTTCACCTTCGTGGCACTCAACGAAATCCATAAAAATAACATTGTTTTTTAAGATCGTGTCTTTTTATTAACGTAAGTGAATAGCCATCTGCAGATGCGTTTCGAGATTTATCTCTCATCAGTGCAGCTTTGCTTTTATGAATAATAATTTGTAAAACACTCTAATAATGCAAATTTGGACACCCGATATGAAACAAAATTTTGACTATAGAAATAACAAAATCTTTCTTCGCCGATTTCGTTGCAGATTTACGCGTGTATTCAGAACATGTTGCAAGAATTTTCATAAAATTGAGCTTTGCGTCTTTCTGCTCCAGATTTTCCATTAATTATGAATTAAAATCCAAATGTTAATCCAATACAGCTATATAAATCTATAGATACATAATATCTATAGATTAATATACACACCTGTATATTAATCTATGGATTATTCAGAATACGTTTAATAGTCGATTACGGTTTTATAAATATTTGTTCCATTCAATTATTTGCAAGAAATGTAAAACAATTGAATTTAAAATACGTTTTTTCTGACTGAAGAATTTCATGAATGAATGTAAGAAGTAAATTGCGGAAACGTCTGCCACACTTAATACCGACACTGAAAAGGAAACTGTCAGTGTCAAAATTACGTACTCGCTTTTAATAATCCTCCCGGCAATTGCGACTGTACTTTGTAACAACACGTCAACTAACTGACCTCGTTGGTCTAAAACGCGAGCAATTCAAAACTAGAACCTTTAATTCCAACTAAAATTACAAAAAAAAAACGGAAAGAAACGCTCCTTCCTTCCAGGCATATTTAAAAACCATACAATTTTTATCTTTACAACGTTCTTTTTGTTGTTATTGTTCCTTATAGTTGTTATTCTTTAATCGGCGTAATAATTATCGCCCGTTAAAATCCGTATCCGTCGTTCAGGATAATTCAATTCCCCCTATTAATCTAAATTTAACAGTTTCATTAACTCACTCAGCGAATATATCAAATTACTGTTGAGAATTGTTTTTGAGTTGATTTGGTAATGTTGTCATTGCCATGAATTATAATTATATGAATTATAATTATAATTACATAGCCAACATTATAATCAATAAATTGTAGATAAAAACATCACTTGTTTATAGAATTTATCGTTGAAACACATGTATGAGCAAATTACGGCCCGCGGGCAGCATGCAACGCCTTTGATGGCATCCCTCCGCTATGAAAATTACTCACCTGTCCCAAATTTTAATAAACGGGACCAATATGCCTAGGCTCTGTCGACCGAGTGATTACCGGTATAAGTAATCCCCTCTTGTTGGCCAACAGCTTCGGGTGGAGGAGCTGACAAGAGTGAGGGCACCTTCTTGTCCTTGGAAGGAGATATTTTTCCTAAAGGCGGATGAAACTATCTACAAGTTCAACGGCATGGAGATGCAGAAGGCAACGGGAAACCACTGCATTAAGGGTCCTCAGGACATCCCCAGGAAAATCTTTAGCATGATCGAGAAATATCAAATCACAGCCTCCAGTGTCCCGGCAGCCCTTTATTGGGCAGGGGGTGCTAAGAATCCCCGGGTCGGTCATGAAAAGGATAGCAACATGGAATGTTCGCAGTTTGTTTGAGATCGGAAAAACGCATAACACAATCAGGGAGATGAAAAGACTCAAAATAGACGTTCTGGGTATCAGCGAGATGCGTTGGCCAGAGACTGGAGAAATGAGAGTGGAAGATCATTGCATTTATTATTCCGGCAATGATGGTACGCGACATTTGAATGGTGTAGGTTTCTTGGTGGGACGCAGTATGAGTGGATCCGTCAAGAGTTTTGTGCCCATCTCTGACAGAGTTTTTATGTTACAGCTTAATACAGCGCCGATAGCAAGTAATCTTATACAGGTTTATGTCCCCACGTGTGATGGCTCTGACGATGAAGTGGAAGTTTTTTACGACAACGTTAAAAGAGCACTGAAATTGACCAAATTCTCGGAAGTTATTATAATCATGGGCGATCTTAATGCAAAAGTAGGTAAGGGCCGGAGAGAGGATATCGTGGGAGATTATGGCTTAGGTGAACCAAACGAGCGAGGAGCTCGGTTAATACAATTCTGCCAAGAGAATGACTTAATTATAGCCAATACACACTTTAAACAACCTCCAAGGCGTCTATATACGTGGATTTCCAATGCAGATAGAAATGTACGCAATCAAATAGATTTTATCAATATTAACAGAAGATTCAGGAATACCATTCAAAATACTAAGACTTACCCTGGTGCGGATGTTTTCACGGACCACACTCATTGTTGGCTGCTACACTGAGTAGAAAAAGTACATAAAGCGTCAGGCTCTACAGTGTATAGACACAAGAAAGCTTTTGGATCCAGCAATAAGAACAGAAGTGTAAGAAGAATTAAACTCCAGATTGGGTAGCATTAATCAAACAATTAACGAAGATAATATCGAAAACACGTGGAGACAGATTAAAGCATCCGTAGTAAAAGTCAGTCAAGCTAAGCTGAAAAGCAACAGAACCAAACAGAAAGCTTGGATTACCGATGACATCCTAAAATTAATGGACTGCCGCAGAGATCATATAAAAATAAAGACCCTGACAGATACAAAGAGGTGCAAAGGGAAATTAGGGCGAAGATTAGACAAGCGAAGGAAGAGTGGTTGACGGGGCAGTGCAATGAAATAGAGCAGTTAGAAGCCAAACACGGCTCTTTTAATATGTACAAGGAAATCAAACGGACATCTGGTCAGTATAAAAAGAACAATAACAGCACTCTCATGAACGAGCAACAGCAAATTCTTAGTAGAACAGAAGAACAACTACAGGAATGGAAAAAATATATTCACGACCTCTTTGTAGATGATAGGAGTTTTTCGCATAATATTACTCTGGATGGCGGGTTAAATATCACTAAGGCAGAACTCTTGCACGCTATATCAAGTGCAAAAAACGGAAAGGCACCAGGACCAGATGGAACACAAATAGAGGTTTTGAAAATATTAGAAGAAGACAGGCCCCTTGCACTTCTATTAAGCTTGCTCAACTGCATATACAAGACCGGAGTAATTCCTAAAGACTAGCTCAGGTCAACATTCGTTGATATACCAAAGAAGGCTAACTGCAAGTATTGTAAAGATTACAGAACAATCTAGCCTAATGAGCCAGATATTAAATCGTTCATTCCAGAATATAGGTACACCAAATGCGAAGAAAATATTGGCAGGTCTTAGTTTGGTTTTAGAAACGGTTTCGCTACAAGGGAGGCGCTGTTTAGTGTCCAGGTTCTAATACAACGATGTCGAGACATAAACGTCGATGTATATGCTCGCTTCGTAGATTACGAGAAGGCATTCGACACTGTTCAACACGATAAGTTAAAAGCTATACTGAACGATATGGGCCTGGACGGACGAGACATTAGGATAATCACCAACTTGTATTGGAATCAGACAGCTGACATTAGAATTAACGGCCAGAGATCTGAAGAAGTGTCTATTATGAGAGGAGTCCGACAAGGCTGTGTGCTCTCGCCCCTGCTGTTTAATTTGTATGCAGAAAAAATTTTCAGAGAAGCCGTCGAAGACAGAACAGAGGGTATAATTGCTAATGGAATGGTCATCAACAATCTAAGATATGCGGACGACACGGTCTTACTGGCAACAGATAAAGATGATTTACAGGCACTCTTAGCAGCGGTTACAGAACATAGCCAACAAATGGGTCTACGATTAAATATAAGGAAGACCAAATGGATAGTTGTCAGCAAAAACAAAAATATGGCCGACAACTTAACAGATATCAGCATAAATGGAGAAATAGTGGAGATAGTACAAAAATATAAATATCTGGGCTGCTGGGTGAATGAAAAATGGGACTTAACTCAAGAAATCAAAAGCAGAATAAAACAGACACGAACATCCTTCAGGAGCATGCAAAAACTGCTTAGCAACAGAGCTCTAAAAATTCCCTTAATAATACGCCTATTACGTTGCTATGTCTTTAGCATATTGTTCTATGGGATGGAAGCATGGACCCTCACTGACACAATATGCAAAAGGATTGAGGCCTTCAAAATGTGGACTTACCGAAGAATGCCGAGGATATCGTGGAGGGACAGGGTGACGAATGAGGCGGTTCTACAGCGTATGAATAAACAAAGAGAGGTACTTAATATCATAAAAAGAAGAAAGCTGGAGTACTTTGCCCACGTAATGATAAGTCCGAAATATGAATTGCTCCACATTATTATTCGAGGAAAAATAGAGGGAAAGCGTGGCCCTGGGCGCCGAAGAACATATTGGCTCAAAAATCTCCGCCAATGGTATGGAGTAAACACCACGACACTCTTTAGATCGGCTGTGGACAAAGTGAGGATCAAGCGAATGATCGCCAATGTTCTGGGAGGACAGGGCACTTGAAGAAGAAGAAATGCCTAGGTTGCTCATGCATGGTCTAACAAATATTGTTTTTATAACTCATGCGTTAACAGAACTATCTTGGCGCACGTTTTTTACTGCTACAAATGTCATTTTTCGTTGTATTATCACATAACTTGGTTAACGCACGCAAAAATATTCAATATCGATAAGTTACATTAAAAAAAACAATCAAATATATAAAATACACACAATCAAGACCTCAATATTAAAAATGTGTCGTGAAAATGACGAGATTTTTTTTTTTTATTACAAAATAAAAATTGAAGAAAACGTTTTAAAATGAGTTTAAATTCTATGGTGATGACGGAGACTGATGAAAGTTCTTATGACGAATCCACACCACCGAAGATAATTAAATAAGCAAATTCCTCATTTTTTATTCTATTTTTTTATGGCCCCTGAATCCCAAACTTGTAAGATACGTCCCCTCGCATGAGTAATAAAAAATATTATTTGCAACACGGTCGGTATTGTCAATTGCCCCCTCGAGCGAATGTGACGAATTTCGCTATCGTGACCAATTGACAATTTACAGCCCTAGTTGCAAAATATACTATTATAAAATAAAAAATTCAATTGCAATAAGAGAAATATTGTAGCTATTACTGGAATAGATTTCGGGTTGTTCGAGGTAATAAAAAATAAATAGAATAAAAAATGAAAATAAAAGTATTTTGAAATCGTAAAATAGAAGAAATTGTGAGTTGTGTAATTCTGTCGAGTTTATGTGATTTAATTAATTACTTTGTCCCCTTTAAATACGTTGATTTGGTTTCAAATTAGAAAGTTGTTGAATAAATTAATAATAAGTTAAAGAATAATTAAGAATATATATTTTTGAATAACTTTTGTTTCATAGATTAAGTAGTGACAGTGTGGTTTTGGTGTAGTTTTAGGTTCATAGTTTTAATGTATGTTAGGCGATGTGTCGAGGTGACAAATTTAGAAAAACAGCAAAAAATCAAATGTTGAAAATTTAAGTAGAAAAGGTGTTCTACAACTTTGACAAACAGCCATTTTGATATAAAAAGTAAAAAATTAAGAGTGTCCTGTTTTTTCTAAATACAATAATATTCAGTGAACCTTCAAATTTTTTGGATTGCTTGTGTACAGCATTTAATTAAAATGAACTCCATTATTCAAACTCTGAGTTGGTTTCGACAACAGTTTAATTTTCCAGCGCCGCTAAATTACAGGACAATTGCAAGATGGGTCGAAAAAAATCGTCGAAGAAGGTCTCTTGCGCTGGCAAGAAATTCACAGACGCGTGTGCCAGAACTGTCCAGTGTAACTCGCTAGGAAGGGTCACTCAGTATTCGAGGCGTTAGATAAATTGGAAAAAGATGTGTATCTTCCGAACAAATTTACTTTGGACCTACGACTTCTAATAGTTTTTAGAAGGGAATATAACGCATCGATTGATAAAATTACACAAATGTAAATAGTAAATTAGTTTATTAATAATCATGCAAAGTGAGGTATTGCTCGAAACAGTCTAGAACATTTTTTAAATTCCCATGTAGTTAGTTTCACTATGTTTTTTGTGTTTGGCACCCACTACTCTGTACCATCGCTATGGATTTTTTTGCATTTATCTCTTATGCGATTCGTTGGCGATTCTGCGACAAAAGCATTACAAAGTGCGTAACACGTCTTTCAAGCGCAAGGGGTTAAGAATACTAGACTTGCAGAGAGGAAAAAACTGCTAGAACCGAAATGAATACTTTACAAGTTAGGAAGAAAATTGAAGAAACTTCCAATCAATGCCCGCGATATTTATCCCAACAAGTAGGAATTTCGGAGTCGATAAGAACAATTTTAAAGAAAGACTCTTATTGCCTTACAAACGGAAAAAAGCCCAAAAACTTCTTCCAATAGACCGAAACTTACGTTTAGAATTCAGTCGTTGGTAACAATAATGAAAAGTAAGATGAATAAACAAAACATTAGCTAAGGTAGGTAACCATGTAAAGGTAAAAAACATTAATTAAATAGGGAATTACATAACTAGATATGTAGGTAACTAGTTAAATATATAGGTAACAATTTAAACAAGCATCCAGCTCTGGAACTGCAAACTGGTTTCGCTTGGAAATCATTTTGGGAGGATTAATTTTACATAAGACTTCCCAGTTATAAATCTCTACTTCCTTTCTTTCTGGCCACCGCCTACACTTTAATCGTCTGTCCATACACTTAACGGTGGGTCCTACTTGAGAAATCTTAACAATTTTCCCAGGATATTTGTCCCCTTTAAACAAAACAATCACAAAAGCTTTATCTGCAACTTAATATGCATGTGTTAACTTTGGTAGGTTGGCGTAAGTGATCAAGGTAGTTGATCTTTCCTCTTCTTGGTCGGAAAATGTTTCGCTAACTGTATCTGATTCTAAGGGCACATCAGAGTCTCCATCAGAGGAATTTCAGGCAACAAGTTGTTGTTTCTGTAGAGATTTTCGTAGGTTTGGATTTTGAAAGCGCAGGAATATTTGTTGATGCTTCCAGATCTTTGTATTTTTGAATGACTGATTAACAGCAAATTGAACATTTAAGACAAGATTTACATTTTTTATTATTAACATCAAAACCACCATCTCTTTCAAAATCATCGTTGTCTTCTTCATCAGTTTCATCTGCATCTATAAATATAACATTACTCTGAAATTGTTGATTACTCTCTGGATTTGTTGATGCCGAAACTTTAATCTTATCCCAATGTTTCCCGAACCTAACCAATTCTTCTTGCACATTTTCTTTTGTAATATTTGGGTAGTAGTTTTCTAGCAGTTCACACAATTTTCACAATTTAAAAAATAAATAATTGTATCTAAAATCCTATTATGGGCCACTACAACGGCTCAAATTTTTACAAAATAATTTTCAATTATTGGTCCTGTCTCGAAATATTTGCAAACTAGCTTGATTAGACTTACTTGATGATCATGAATGACTTGAATGATTATGAATTGTACATAACAATTAGTCCGTAAGTTGCGACATGAGTGATATTGAAATATCTACGCAAACGTTCAAACATGAGCACAAGATGAAATTGACAGCCGTGAAGAAATCCACATACCAATTTCCTTCCCCGAAAAGAGAATAAGTAAAAGAAAGAAAATGACTGAAGAATTGGCGGAAGATGATCCCATAAAAGATAGCCGAAAAAAACTATGAAGTTGAAAAATTCAATTGAAAAAAAACTTTTTCGGCTATCTTTTATGGGATCATCTTCCGCCAAATCTTCAGTCATTTTCTTTCTTTTTCTTATTCTCTTTTCGGGGAAGGAAATTGGTATGTGGATTTCTTCAAGGCTGTCAATTTCATCTTGTGCCCATGCATGAACGTTTGCGTAGATATTTCAATATCACTCTTGTCGCAACTTACGGACTTTAATTGTTATGTACAATTCATAATCATTCAAGTCATTCATGATCATCAAGTAAGTGTAATCAAGCTAGTTTGCAAATATTTCGAGACAGGACCAATAATTGAAAATAATTTTGTAAAAATTTGAGCCGTTGTAGAGGCATCAATCATGGTAGAGGCCTTCACCCGGATATCTGGTGGCATGTTTTGAGACAATTTTATATCGATTAATGCTAATAATACATCGATTTAAGGAGCATTGGCGTTATTTTTGCCCACCAACGAGTTTCTCCAATTACTTGGTATTTTGTAATAGCTTATATTTTGGGTCATTTCACACTTTGCAAGCGATCAATTTATTGTTTTTTCTCTAGTAGCATCGGACCTCTTTTTGGCCTCTTGGAGGATGTGCTTCCAAATATTCGTTCTTTGGTAGGATTCTTTGAAGAAGATTGTAATGGAATTTAATACGGTAAATAAAGACTCTGCATTTATTGTTATTTTGACGGTGTCGGACAAAACTTCTCTGCTCTCTGATGTAGATGAAACAAGCAAATTGGAAATGTCCTTTTGATGAATGAAAGTTTTTTCATTGTATGTTAGCCAGTTCGTTACTGTGCCATTTTTAATTTTTAAGACTATTCCGCGGTTAAAAAACTCAATTAAAGCTGGTTCTCTCGGATGAAATGAAAAACAAAATTTGAATGTCGTAAAAATTTGGCTTTTTAAAATAACTATCATAGTGACTCACGAGGCGGTGGTGGCCTATTAGGCAAGGTGTCGGACTTGGGAGCCGCAAGTCCCGGGTTCAAATCCCGGAAATTGTGAAAAATAAGCCACCGTTCTCCTCCTGTTCTATCTGATGAAATGATAAGTACTATCTCTGATAGGCTCTGGCAAAGTCATTGCAGTAAAATCGGCCACAAAACCCCCCCGACACTTGTGTCTAAGATCAAGACACCAAGCACAAGTGTATGCCGTGGGAGGAGGCCTTGGCCCGTCATGGGATGTTGCGCCAGGGTTATTATTATTATTATCATAGTGACTATCAGTAATATTAATTGCGTATTGAAAGCTTGATTTCGCAATGCTTTGAAAATTACAAGAAGCTGTTACAGCAGTAGACGTGGACGCTTTGTTTTCACCTTCGTTTTGTATTTTTGTTTTAACACGAGAACTTACGGATTCAACAACGAAACATAACATTCCGATAATTCTTGAGATGGTTGTGGTTGACTAATAATAGATGAAGAGGTTACTTTTTCAAACATAAATTTAATGTTTCTTGACAACCTCAGCTTGCATTGCCTTCGTTCTCTTTTCGCGTAACTTCTCCGCTCCTCCTTTCAGTTTTTCTTTGTCCATTTTTTAATGATTTATTGAATAAACCTAAACCATATTTTTAATACATAATTTTTACAACTTTTGTTATTTTAATTACCTTAAGTCCGATTCGAATATTCAGGGCAAATAACACGCGCAAGACACAAAGCACTTTAAGCCTGCTCTTCCGTAGCCGTATAAAAACTAAATATTTCTAATCGCTGGTGGTACTTACTTCTTTCTTTTTCAGTCAAAAATTGAATTTGTCCCTCTCATTTTATAAAATAGAATAGTAAGCAATCCACAGCGCGTGACGCTGACTTATCTTAATTACCACAAAATAAACAAAACATAAAAGTTTGAGAGTTATTTGTGGGCATTCGGAAGAAGAAATATAAAAACTAATTTTTTTGCTGATTAATTATATAGGCAAATAATAGTGTAAAATACACAGAAAAATGTACAAAAATCCTACAAAAATTTGTTAACACTAGATTGCCTAAGGAAGTCATTTTGACTGCTTTCAATTTCAATTAGAAAAACAATTATGTATATAATGACACAGCTTCTTATAATTTTGTGACTTTTTGTACAACATATAAATGCGTTTATTAATCATTGTAGTTGCCTCCCCCTCCTTCATTTCCGGTATATAAATATGTGCTATACCTACATTGCCCAAAAGCAGTCATTTTGACTACTTGGAAAATTTTAAATAATCAAAGGACTTTTATTATTGAATTGAGTAAATTTCTTATATAACCAGTTCGTCTCTGGTTTGAAATAACAGTTTATATTTTTTTTATTACCGTCACATGATAACATATAAGTTCATGATAAATGTCGCTTTGGGCATATACTTGATAAGTTGCAGTTGTTCAATAACTAAAGTAGTACTTGTTATTCAAATCTTTATGCCCGGCCTGTGTACGCGCCTCGTTCCCCTTGAACGTGCTATAACGTAGTTCAGGGAGGAAAGAGGACAGGCTCCCTGAACTACGTTATAGCACGTTCAAGGGAACGAGGCGCGTAGACAGGCCGGGCATAAAGATTTGAATAACAAGTACTACTTTAGTTATTGACGGTAGGATCACCGACTGTAGGATTACATACCGTAATCGATACGCTTTGACAGAACGGGAGAAGTGCGAGCTGCGCACGTATTGACTTTAGACAGGCCTGCTTTATGCCCAGACAGTCGTTCAAAAAAGGTGTAGGGTACTAAGTAGTTCAGACTCTGATGAAGAAACTGAAAACACCTTTCTGGAGATATAAACCGCTGCCGATGGTACAAGTACGTTTTGAATGGTTTTCATTACTTGGGGAAAGATGAACAACGACCATGGTCAATGCTTCTCAGTGAACATGTTCTGAAACTTGTCTAGCCATATACAAGCTGTGGCAGGAATATCACGACCGATAACTTTTTCACTCGTATGTCACTCGCGACGAAATTATTGGCCAAAAAAAACAAACCTCAAAGCAGCCAAACATACGAAGGATAATAAGAATCGCTTTTCCACTCTCCTATACACATAGACCGAGACTTACGTTTAGAATTCAGTCGTTGGTAACAATAATGAAAAGTAAGATTAATAAACAAAACATAAGCTAAGGTAGGTAACCATGTAAAGGTAAAAAACATTGATTAAATAGGTAATTACATAACAAGATATGTAGGTAACTAGTTAAATATATAGGTAACAATTTAAACAAAAGTATCCAGCTCTGGAACTGCAAACTGGTTTCGCTTGGAAATCATTTTGGGAAAATTAATTTTACATAAGACTTCCCAGTTATAAATCTCTACTTCCTTTCTTTCTGGCCACCGCCTACACTTTAATCGTCTGTCCATACACTTAACGGTGGGTCCTACTTGAGAAATCTTAACAATTTTCCCAGGATATTTGTCCCCTTTAAACAAAACAATCACAAAAGCTTTATCTGCAACTTAATATGCATGTGTTAACTTTGGTAGGTTGGCGTAAGTGGTCAAGGTAGTTGATCTTTCCTCTTCTTGGTCGGAAAATGTTTCGCTAACTGTATCTGATTCTAAGGACACATCGGAGTCTCCATCGGAGGAATTTCAGTCATCAAGTTGTTGTTTCTGTAGAGATTTTCGTAGGTTTGGATTTTGAAAGCGCAGGAATATTTGTTGATGCTTCCAGATCTTTGTATTTTTGAATGACTGATTAACAGCAAATTGAACATTTAAGACAAGATTTACATTTTTTATTATTAACATCAAAACCACCATCTCTTTCAAAATCATCGTTGTCTTCTTCATCAGTTTCATCTGCATCTATAAATATAACATTACTCTGAAATTCTTGATTACTCTCCGGATTTGTTGATGCCGAAACTTTAATCTTATCCCAATGTTTCCCGAACCTAACCAATTCTTCTTGCACATTTTCTTTTGTAATATTTGGGTAGTAGTTTTCTAGCAGTTTACACAATTTTCACAATTTAAAAAATAAATAATTGTATCTAAAATCCTATTATGGGCCACTACAACGGCTCAAATTTTTACAAAATAATTCTCAATTATTGGTCCTGTCTCGAAATATTTGCAAACTAGCTTGATTAGACTTACTTGATGATCATGAATGATTTGAATGATTATGAATTGTACATAACAATTATAGTCCGTAAGTTGCGACATGAGTGATATTGAAATATCTACGCAAACGTTCAAGCATGGGCACAAGATGAAATTGACAGCCGTGAAGAAATCCACATACCAATTTCCTTCCCCGAAAAGAGAATAAGTAAAAGAAAGAAAATGACTGAAGAATTGGCGGAAGATGATCCCATAAAAGATAGCCGAAAAAACTATGAAGTTGAAAAATTCAATTGAAAAAAAACTTTTTCGGCTATCTTTTATGGCATCATCTTCCGCCAATTCTTCAGTCATTTTCTTTCTTTTTCTTATTCTCTTTTCGGGGAAGGAAATTGGTATGTGGATTTCTTCACGGCTGTCAATTTCATCTTGTGCCCATGCATGAACGTTTGCGTAGATATTTCAATATCACTCATGTCGCAACTTACGGACTTTAATTGTTATGTACAATTCATAATCATTCAAGTCATTCATGATCATCAAGTAAGTCTAATCAAGCTAGTTTGCAAATATTTCGAGACAGGACCAATAATTGAAAATAATTTTGTAAAAATTTTAGCCGTTGTAGAGGCCTGAAGCATGGTAGAGGCCTTCACCTGGACATCTGGTGGCATGTTTTCAAACAATTATATATCGTTTAATGATAATAATACATCGATGTAAAGATTTTTGCCCACCAATGAGTTTCTCCAATTACTTGTAAGTTCTTTTCTTTTGGCCTCTAAGGATGTGCTTCCAAATATTCGTTCTTTGGTAGGATTCTTTGAAGAAACTTGTAATGGAATTTAATAAGGTAAATAAAGACTCTGCATTTATTGTTATTTTGACGGTGTCGGAAAAAACTACTCTGCTCTCTGATGTAGATGAAAGAAGCAAATTGGAAATGTCCTTTTGATGAATGAAAGTTTTTTCATTGTATGTTAGCCAGTTCGTTACTGTGCCATTTTTAAATTTTAAAGCTTTTTCGCGGTTAAAAAACTCAATTAAAGCTGGTTGTCTCGGATGAAATGAAAAACAAAATTTGAATGTCGTACAAATTTTGCTTTTTAAAATAACTATAATAGTGACTCACGAGGCGGTGGTCGACCTCGGTGTCGGACCTCGGAGCCGCAAGTCCCGGGTTAAAATCCTGGAAATTGTGAAAAATAAGCCACCGTTCTCCTGTTCTATCTGATGAAATGATAAGTACTATCTCTGATAGGCTCTGGCAAAGTCATTGCCACCACCCCCTCCCGACACTTGAGTCTAAGATCAAGACACCAAGCACAAGTGTATGCCGTGGGAGGAGGCCTTGGCCCGTCATGGGATGTTGCGCCAGGGTTATTATTATTATTATCATAGTGACTATCAGTAATATTAATTGCGTATTGAAAGCTTGATTTCGCAATGCTTTAAAAATTACAAGAAGCTGTTACAGCAGTAGACGTGGACGCTTTGTTTTCACCTTCGTTTTGTATTGTTGTTTTAACATGAGAACTTACGGATTCAACAACGAAACATTTTTTTCCGATAATTCTTGAGATGGTTGTGGTTGACTAATAATAGATGAAGAGGTTACTTTTTCAAACATAAATTTAATGTTTCTTGACAACCTCAGCTTGCATTGCCTTCGTTCTCTTTTCGCGTAACTTCTCCGCTCCTCCTTTCAGTTTTTCTTTGTCCATTTTTTAATGATTTATTGAATAAACCTAAACCATATTTTTAATAAATTATTTTTACAACTTTTGTTATTTTAATTACCTTAAGTTCGATTCGAATATTCAGGGCAAATAACACGCGCAAGACACAAAGCACTTTAAGCCTGCTCTTCCGTAGCCGTATAAAAACTAAATATTTCTAATCACGGGTGGTACTTACTTCTTTCTTTTTCAGTCAAAAATTGAATTTGTCCCTCTCATTTCATAAAATCGAATAGTAAGCAATCCACAGCGCGTGACGCTGACTTATCTTTTAATTACCACAAAATAAACAAAACATAAAAGTTTCAGAGTTATTTGTGGGCAGTCGGAAGAAGAAATATAAAAACTAATTTTTTTGCTGATTAATTATATAGGCAAATAATAGTGTAAAATACAGAGAAAAATGTACAAAAATCCTACAAAAATTTGTTAACACTAGATTGCCTAAGGAAGTCATTTTGACTGCTTTCAGTTTCAATTAGAAAAACAATTATGTATATAATGACACAGCTTCTTATAATTTTGTGACTTTTTGTACAACATATAAATGCGTTTATTAATCATTGTAGTTGCCTCCCCCTCCTTCATTTCCGGTATATAAATATGTGCTATACCTACATTGCCCAAAAGCAGTCATTTTGACTACTTGGAAAATTTTAAATAATCAAAGGACTTTTATTATTGAATTGAGTAAATTTCTTATATAACCAGTTCGTCTCTTGTTTGAAATAACAGTTTATATTTTTTTTATTACCGTCACATGATAAAGTTCATGATAAATCTCGCTTTGGGCATATACTTGATAAGTTGCAGTTGTTCAATAACTAAAGTAGTACTTGTTATTCAAATCTTTATGCCCGGCCTGTGTACGCGCCTCGTTCCCCTTGAACGTGCTATAACGTAGTTCAGGGAGGAAGGAGGACAGGCTCCCTGAACTACGTTATAGCACGTTCAAGGGGAACGAGGCGCGTAGTCAGGCCGGGCATAAAGATTTGAATAACAAGTACTACTTTAGTTATTGACTGTAGGATCACCGACTGTAGGATCACCGACTGTAGGATTACATACCGTAATCGATACGCTTTGACAGAACAGCAGAAGTGCGAGCTGCGCACGTATTGACTTTAGACAGGCCTGCTTTATGCACAGACAGTCGTTCAAAAAATGTGTACGGTACTAAGTAGTTCAGACTCTGATGAAGAAACTGAAAATACCTTTCTGGAGATCTAAACCGCTGCCGATGGTACAAGTACGTTTTGAATGGTTTTCATTACTTGGGGAAAGATGAACAACGACCATGGTCAATGCTTCTCAGTGAACATGTTCTGAAACTTGTTTTGCCATATACAAGCTGTGGCAGGAATATCACGACCGATAACTTTTTCACTCGTATGTCACTCGCGACGAAATTATTGGCCAAAAAAAACAAAACTCAAAGCAGCCAAACATACGAAGGATAATAAGCCTCCTATACAATCAGAAAATCAGAAAAATCAGAAAACAATCAGAAAAACAATCAGAAAATTGTGTCCTTACAATATATAAAAGAAAACCGAATAAAAGAGTAGCTGCTCTAAGTTCCAGGCATAAATTTGTGAAAATTGATAAAAGTTATAAAAAAAACTTACCGAACTCAATTTTATAACAAAACAAAATTTGGAGTTGATGTGGCGGATCAAATGGCTAGAAAATCTACAGTAAAATCTATTTTTGAGTAAAATATATTATTTTATCTATTGCAAATATTTTAAATTTGGCTGCTATAAATGCTTGCAAATCCTTTACAAAGAAGCGACAGGAAAACAAATACAACGAAAACAGTTCTAGTTTCAATTAGCAGAACAACTGCAGAGTTGCAAGACAGAAAAATTCAAATTCAAAAATTCAAAAATTTCATCAGAACATGAGGACCCACAAAGATCAACTGCAACATCATCAAATGCAACATATTCGACGTACGACGTTGCCACAAGAACAAAGCAAATAATATATGTGAAAAATGTCAAAAGTAAGTTTGCGGAAGATGTAAATATAAAAAGATTTCCACTTTCAATTGCTTAAAATATACAAATAATATAAAATTATAAAAAAAATAATTTAAAACAAATTTCTTTACACATTAGTTATTCTTTCACAATGCAGTCATTTTGACTGCTTTGGGGCAATATAGGTATATACAAAGTTTCAGTCTTTCTAGTGTTAAGAAAATAAAAAAATCATTTCGGTTCTTTATTTTCGTTACATGTTTAGTACATGTTTATGAAGATAGGTTGGTAGATCACTTACAATTAGACGTACTTTCAGCCACAGCAGGTTCCCTGCGGGCCTCTGAACACCCGGCCCACCGGGAAATATCCCGGTTGCTCTTATAGCCCATCCGCCCCTGGTTTCATCCCACATGTGCATGAACCCATTGCATGAATTAAGAGTGAATCACAAAATTATATATGTACCTACATATTTCTTTTGTAGCAAGCCACATATGTACTCAATTTTGGAAGTGCCTTTTGCAAAACAAATGTTGATACATAATAATTTTGTTTATATGCTATTTTTATAATTTTTAAGGGCATCCCTTGCTAGATCTACTTTTTCGAAATGAAAACTTAGTTTTATTTCTATATTTTTTCTATATTTTTTTCTTTTCTGCAACATTTTCGGCATTTAATTTTAAATTTAAGTAATTACATGTCTTGCATGTATCTTTCACAGGCGCTTTAAAATATAAATTGAATTTATTTGAAAAAGCTTTCGAGTTAATTTTTTCTTTGATTGCAACTTTACCATCTTGGCTACATTTTTATTTATACATTTCGTAAATTTTATGAATCTTTAAATCAGAATTTAAGAACATCTTTTATCATTTTATTTTATCATTGTTATCCTTCCTACTGTAATGGCTTTGCTAAGCAGGAAAAGCATGTTGCAATACATCATTTCCATCACTTTTGTTTATTAAAATATGTTTTCCTAGTTTATCAGCTACTTGAGCAATGTTACGTTTTGCAAGTCTGTAAAGTCTTACAACGCTTATGCAAGAGGTTTGTAAAAAGTATTGCATACAAACTTTGATACTTTTGGGAGCATTTCAAATGTTGCGTGGACGCCTATGTTGTATTGTTGTGGATTTAACAATACTGTAAATAAAAGCATTTTGTTTTCAGAGGTCGCCCAATTTCCAGAAAGATTTGTATAATATTCTACAATTCCGATATTTTATTACTACATTTCCTTTTACAGTCACATTCATTGTTCGCAAATACTTTTTCTGGAGCTAGACGAATGAAAGACCTTTTAATGAAATATACCTTTCACTGAAATCCTTTCCTGTATTTCTATTATGTTTTTAACATTTCTTTTCCAATCTTCTTGTTCCCTTTCTGCCTCTCGTTACTTGCTTTGCAACTTCTCTTTTTTCTATACTTCTACCCTGCTGATCCCTTACTGGTGCTTATCCCGCCAGACAGTTTGAACAGTGAGAATTAGTTTGGAGGGTTTAAAAACTATTCGTTTTCTCTATCACCCATCTTTAGTAGGGCATCCAAACCGGTTAAAACCGAATCCGGTTAACCGCGTTTTCTGTTAAAATTTAGGAAACCGTCAAACCGGGTTTTTTTCCAAAAACCGAAAGTCGGTTTTTATTTAATTTATTTTTTTCTTCAAGTGGAAAATAATTTTATTTTTCTATTAACTACTCAAATAAAACGTAAGAGCAGTAAATGTGTAGTCAAATAAAGGTTCACAGATTTAGATTGCGCATAATCTTGATCCTAAAGAAATATAAATACTTGTACTCCATTCTTACATTTTAGTATATAATCCATTTTTTTAAGAATGCAGTACACGGAAGATAGGGCTTATTTGACCTTGTTCTCTGATTGGCTTAAATCCATGAGAAGTTCACACCGACGATATTTACTTCGACATCTCTCTCTTGTCACATACATTTGCAGTCACTGGCGTAGAATTTGGTGATATGTAATTAAATGAATATAATACTACGAATGATTTCTAAAGATAATAGAACGTTAAATTATACTAAGGCTAATAAGTACTATATTATACAATAATGTTTCAAATATAATTTAATATTCAATTTTAAATTTAAAGATAGAAAATTTTTTTTTTTAATTTTAAAAATTAATTAACTCCAAACATATTTTTTTCATACGCCAATGCATGTTGAGCTGTTAGTTGTCAATGGCTGCCGTGTCAATTCACAATTGTCATCTGATCTGTTTGTATCATTTAGATTTTTTTGCGTTTTTTCTCCCTTTATTTGTTTGTATTTTCTTACTATTGTTGCCATTTGGTATAGTTAGTCAATAATAATAAGATATTCAATAGGGTGGAGCGAAATATTTTTTCTAGGTTGTGAGTGATCTAATAGTGAAAAATCGGTTCCTTTTAGACTTAAATTAATCCATGCAAAATATTAGCCTCCACAACGTCATTGAATTTTTCAAAAAAAAAGACATCAATTAAAGTTGCAATTGGAAACTGCAAAAGAGCCCACATTTTCAAAAATAGCAGATATAGTGACATCCAGAATTGAAAACATAAGGCAAACTGAATCTATTCCGATAGTAACACGAACAAAGGTCGTACAAATGTTAAAAACATACCATTTAAAATGCAAAAACCTACTCTGTGTCTGAAAAGTCTGTGTCTGAAAAAGTGTCTGTCAAAAGGCGTCTATCAAAAGTTTTCGACAAAGTAGTAAGATACTTTTTGATATTGCAGAATGCAAGTGTAAAGATTTCCCACAATGTATCTGTCGCAAGGATAAAAAGATTCCCAAACAAAAACATACTTTTTTAATTGATCGTAGAAGAATTTACGAAGAAGTTGCAAAAGACTCAAAAGATGAGACTGGAACAAGAAAACCGCCCAATTAAAAACTTAAATACTTCGTTATCTCTTATAGAAGTTAGTACTTCTCCGGTATCGTCAGCGTCTGAAAGGCGTAGTAGTTCAGATAATTCGACTAACACCATAAACAAAGGCATTCCGAAAAAAAAAGTATGCGTCGAGTTTTCTCCGTTATCGAAGACCTGCGGCACGTATGGAGTATCAAATAGAACAGCAGCAGCGATTGTGTCGTCTAATTTATTCGAGATTAAGTCTGATATCGAGTTACAGACATAAAGTACGAAGAGAGAGAACTAAAACTAAACAAAAGTTAATGAAGGAGATCGCAATCCCAAAACAGTCTGCTTTATATTTTGATGGGAGAAAAGACAAAACGTTGAAGATTATTAAAAAAGGTGGTAAATGCTACAGGACTATGACAGTTGAGGAGCACATCTCATTAATTCAAGAGCCAGGATCTATTTCAATGGGGTACGTAGTACTTAACGTTGGTTCAGCTAAAGGAATAGAAACTGCGATGACAAGGTTTCTATCACATGTAGGAATTCCCCAACATCATCTTATGGCAATCGGTTGTGTTGGTACCTATGTAAATACTGCAGGTATGGAGGTGTTATAAGACTGCTTAAGAAAAGGCTACACAAACCACTCCAGTGGATAATTTATTTACTCCATATGAACGAACTTCCTTTGAGACACTTGTTTCTCATCTTGACGGGGGTACTTCGGGCCCTAAGTCTTACACTGTGACATTGGGGAAAGTACTCGAGATTTGTGAACAATTGCCTGTTACAAAATTTCAGCATTGAAGGAGAATTGCTTCTAGAAATGGCTCAACATTTAAGTACAGATCAACAGTACCTGCACTAGAATGTCTGAACGTTACTTTCAAGTGATTTTCCGGAAGATTTGGGAAACAAATCTCCAGGTAAAAAGTCACATGTCCGTAGGTTCACACGTGCCAACCGAATACTACGTTTTAAACTTGACAACTTTGGCTACATTTGTTGTAACAGTTTACGCAACATCTAAGTTCTACATTAAAAATAAACCATCATGACAAGATGGCTCACATAATTAAGGCCTGGTACCTGTCAGAGGATCTAAAAAAAGTTATTGATCTTGTGATTCAACGCAATAGCTATTTTGCACATCCCGAGGGCATACTCCTTGCAATGATTACTGATGACAGAAAGCACTTTCGAGAACTGGCCGCCCGGCGCATATTAACGGCACGCAGGATGCCTCAACCTTCAACACCTAGAATGTTTGAAGTGCCGCCTATAAATTTCAATGCTTCAAAATATAGATTTTCAAGAAATGAAAATTCAAGAAAAACATTCTAGAAATATTAAGTGAACCACCGATTATGAAAACTTGCCTGACCAAGAAATTCAGTCTATCGTCAGGTGGTGAGGGTGAAGTGTTGTTTTTAAGGCTTCCATGTCATACTCAAGCTGTTGAACGGGTTGTAAAATTGACGACGATAGCTGCTACTTCTCAATGCACAAAAAAGTCACGATTAGTTGCAATAAAAGCCAAATTGGAATCACGGAACGTAATGCCTAAATTTGAGACAAAACGAGATTTTCGAGCAAATTAATTGGTTTATTTTTAATATTTTTATAAAAAAATTATTGTATTTTTGATTAAAGGTGATTATTATATATCTGAATTATATATTGCGTATCAATTAGCACCCATATATCATTAAATTAAGCTTAATATTTGGCCATAACTGTACTAGACTTTTATCATTAAATTAAAATTTTTGTAAAAAAGTCAGTGCGGAGGCAGAAGATATTCATCAAATTGATTCAAAAATTATATTTATTTTAACTTTAATATAATGCACCAATCCCCCCCCCCCTATTACAATTTTAAATGTGTAAAAAATATTTTTGCATACATCCGTGCTCCACCCTAATATTCAATCAAACCATTAATAAATTACCAATTTTATATTCAAGTAACTATATTTGAATTTAGCGCCAAATTTTGTAACGTAGATTGAACATTTGTCATATTGTAAATCAGGTTTCTAGTTACTGCATTCTTAAAAAAATGGTCTATAATTTCATACTTTGACAAATAAATATATATCTACATTTATAGTTATTTCTTCGTTAATAATTTATTCTAACATCAATATCTTTTTTATTCTTTACGTAAATATAATGAAATAATACACAAATATATATTTTTTTATTTATTAAAGAATTAAAAATGGTAAATAAATATCTATTTTATTAGGTTTACAGCTGCACTGTTTTAGAAATAAGTTTTTAAAGGTAATAGTCAATCTATTTATTTTTATACTTAAAACCGGGTTTTAACCGGTTAACCGGTTTTTTTATTTACGGAAAACCGAAAACCAGTTTTTGAAATTTCATCGGTGTTTTGGATGCCCTAATCTTTAGTTAGTTTATACTTATAGTTTGCTATCTAGATGATTTACTAAATCATCAACAATCTCTGTAAAATACAACTTACACCACTACTGGTGTCTCAGAATATTTCAAGTGAAACTGTCAAAGTTAAAGTAAAATTACGCCAACTATGGTTTAATATTCATAATAAATTTCATCTTTCGCCATTCAAACAATGAAAATATGTTACACATTTGGATAATCATGAAGTTTAATCATAAATTTCCAAAAAAATGACTTGCACCGCTTTAGCTGTGAACCCCTAATTTAGTGATTTTTCTCTGTCTAGTAACAATCAACTTCGAAACAAGGTCAAATTTTGTTTTTGGTTTACATTTTTCATGCCTCAAAGGTTTTAAAATGACTCGAAAACTGAACGAAATTTTGCAAAATTTATCGAATAAAACTTGTAGAGAATCAAATTTCTTATAAGCAAACCTTATACCTTATTTCATGTCATTTTACTTGTTTCCTGTTTCAAAAATGGCTACAAAACCAAACTTTTTTTTATGAAATATGACTTGTGTAAACATTTTCATCATTTCATCGAACGTAATTTAATGTTCAAATTAAATCTATATTGTTTTAAATCAATCAACCGTTAAAACTTCCATCTAGAGAAACCGTCGTGCAGAAAGAAATTCACAGATCAAAAATTTTAATTCGCTGAAAACTTTCGTCTTGCAAAGGTAGCTTGAAGAGAAGATTAGCATTTCCTAGAATTCAGATCAACAAATAAGACCTTTTCACGACGCCGCCAAGTTTGTTATCGCAGTCCTCGCCGAATAACAAAAAATAACCTCCCACAAGAAGAGAATTTCGCGTTGCAATTTTGTTGAAAATGCAATTTGCACTAAAACGTTCAGAACACGAACAGATGCCTCTGCAATGATTACAATGTGAACTATAATTAGATAATTGCACAAACAATAAAATTACTTTATATATATAACATCCGATTCTCATTACGTTACATTTTACCGCATTATTCATTCTTTAAACTCACTTTATTGTTGCTTAAAGTGAATATTTAGCAGGGATGAGACTTGCAGAAGATTCGTGTATAAAGGAATCAGAAATATGAAAAAAATTTCATTGTAGCTTAAAATGTATGTTTAGCAAGGATGGGAGTTGTAGAAGATTCGTGTGTAAAGGAATCACAAATTTGATAAATTACTCCCGACTCGTCTGTCAAGCGAATAACCATTCGATTTTCTAATCTAAACTTGCGTGCATAGAAATCGGTCCACTGCAAACTTTTGACTTTAACATTTTTTTTGAAACTATTTATGAGATGAAATAAAGAAATTTCCCCGTTTGAAAGACATGCTTAACATGTTTTAGTATGAGTTCAGATTTTTTTAAATTTATTTCGGTTTCTTGTGTTTAACATAGTGAGATTAACTCATGAAACAAATTAACTTTGTTTATTACTTAAAGGAATATGGTTATTAACAACTATCTAAATTAATACGTAATTTTTAATGAGGGATATGGTCCCCTCTTGCCCTAATAACATCTATCATACGATTAGGCATAGATCTAATCAAGTTCGCTATTGTTTGTTGTGGGATGTTAAGCCACTCTTCTTCTACTGCAACAATAAGCTCTGGGATCGAGGTTGAGGCACGCACCCTAGCTCGAATTCGTCGTTTTAGCCCATCCCATACATGTTCTATAAGATTTAAGTCGGGACTGCATGCCACTCCATAATCCGAAAACCGATTTCTGTTTAGTAATCTTGAACGATTCTTGCGGTTTGCGGCTTCGCAAAGTCATGCATAAAGATAAATTCTTCTCCAATGTAGTCGACGTAAGGTACCACATGAACTGCTAAAATCTCTTCGATGTACCTAGCACCCGCATCCCACACCCGCATCGTATCGGACGCATCCCATCAAACGGATTATCTTTTTACAGTGCGTCCACAGTTCCGCAGCGATCGGATTTGCCGACGTAACTACTAGCAAATACCGTATTCCGTATGAAGTCATCGGCACGCATCGTAAAAGTTGTCCGTCGGAGCATCGGCTTCGGCATTGCCGACGGGTAGATTCGTGCGATCCGTACGATGCGGAACAGTGGACGCACTTGTATTACTTTCTATAGAAAGTATACTGCGATCCGTTTGATGCAATGCGTCCGATACGTACGACGGGGAACTGTGGACGCCTGCCTTAATGATGAAAGCAGGGTCAGTTCGTGCTCCTATAGAAATTGCACCCCAGATCATGCAGAAACCACCTGCATAATCAGTCCGCTCTTCAAAGCAACATTCTGCAAATCGCTCTTTTAGTCTCCGGTACACTTCTTCTTCGGTCGCTACCATAGAGAACAGAACAGACCCCCATTGTCCCAACGTCCTATTTAAATGATGACTTGCAAAACGCAGGCGTGCTTGACGATGAGCTGGGGTAAGTTTTTGACAAACTTCTGGAGTCTTAGGGGTCAAGTTATTTTCCTGCAGTGCTCTTCTTACTGTCCACTGACTAATAGCCACTCTTCGTACATCACGGAGCTGTTGTTGCAATTGAACATTAAGGTAACGATTTCTTAATGATGTTGACACAATAAGACGGTCATCCCGAGCCGTTGTATATCTCCTTCTGCCTGTACCCGGTCGTCTATGAAAGGATCCAGTCTCTCCATAACGTTTGAACACTCTTCGAACCGTGGCGCGTGTTATACCCAGTTCTCTAGCAACAGCTCGCTGGCTAAGTCGACACTCTTTGAAACACTCTAACGCTCTTTGAACTTTGAACACACTTTTTGAAAAATAATCGAATTATGAAAAACGACGAACGTTCAATGTTCCGCAAAACCAAATGGAACTGCAACAGGTCTCAAATACAACAGGCTGAAGAAGACTTCAAGAAAAACAATTCAAGAGATCTCTACAAGGGACTCAATCAGACTACTTCATACACGGCCCCAACCCTACATATCAGAGGGCCAGATGGGAAGCTCCAAATAAATAACAGTGACTGCACAAACACCTTTGCAAAATGCTTCCAGAAACTCCTCAATGCAGAACAACCGATAGAGAGAATTGCTTTCGCCGAGCCCGCTGTCAGCAACCAGGACTCTGCACCACCCAACTGGGAAGAAATCATCAAAGACCTTAAGAACAACAAGGCCCCAGGTAAAGATGGTATAGTTGCAGAATTGTGGAAGCACGTAGATGACCAGTCCCTGCAGAGCATCACCTAGCTCATTCAGGACATTTGGAGAACAGAGGTCTTGCCAGAGGAATGGACCTCAGCCGTGATCCATCCACTACACAAGAAACGAAGTAAGACCGACCTCAACAACTACAGAGGCATCTCCTTGTTGCGTACAACCTACAAGATCTTTTCTAAAGCCCTACAAACTAGTCACTGTTACTAGTTCACAAATAGGTGAATACCATCCTGGTTTCCGTGCGAGTAGGTCATGCACAGAACAGATTCAAAACCTCAAGACAATCCTCTCATATAGTAGCCGAGGCGGATACCCTTGGGTAGCCATTATTGTAGACTTCCAAAAGGCATACGACTCAGTAGATCGACAGACCCTCTTCTCAACCTTGTGATTGATTGTAATCAATCCATCCCTCTAGCAAAACCTCTGTTTCTCCAAATGTCCTGAATGATATGGGTGGTGGTCTGCAAGGACTGGTCATCTACGGGCTTCCGCATTTCTGCAACTATACCATCTTCACCTGGGGCCTTGTTGTTCTTAAGGTCTTTGATGATCTTCTCTATTTCTTCCCTGTACAGAGTCCCTGTACAGAGTGAATGAACTGGAGTCCTAGAGAACTAGACCTAGATGAGAAGACTATTCTTGCGGTGTGCGGCTTCGCATTGTCATGCATAAAGATAAATTCTTCTCCAATGTAGCCGAAATAAGGTACCACATGAACTGCTAAAATCTCCTCGATGTAGGCGACCCTAAAGAAAAAAGCAGGGCCGCTTCTTGCTCCTATAGAAATTGCACCCCTGATCATGTAGGAACTAGCTGTATAAGCAGCCCGCTCTTCAATGCAGCATTCTGCAAATCGCTCTCTTGGTCTCCGGTACCGTTTTCTTCTTCGGTCGCTACCATAGAGGCATTTTCTGGTCTCATCTGAGAACAGAACAGGCCCCCATTATTCCAACGTTCTATTTAAATGATTCCTTACAAAACCCAGGCGTGCTTGACGATGAGCTGGGGTAAGTTTTTGACAAACTGCGAGTGTCTTAAGGGTCAAGTTATTTTGCTCCAGACCTGCTCTTACTGTCCACTGACTAATAGCCACTCTTCGTTCTTCACGGATCTGTTGTTGCAATTAAACATTAAGGTGCCGATTTCTTAATGATGTTGACATAATAAGACGGTCATCCCGGTCCGTTGTATATCTCCTTCTGCCTGTACCAGGTCGTCTATGAAAGGATCTAGTCTCCCCATAAGGTTAGAACACTCTTCGAACCGCGGCGCGTGTTATATCCAGTGCTCGAGCAACAGCTCGCTGGCTAAGTCCAACAAAAACTGGCCGGCTTTTTGCGGTGTAGTTAATGCATACTACACCGCAAAAAGCCGGCCGCAAAAAAACCTAACGCTCTTGAAAAATAATCAAATTATGAAAAACGAAGAATGTTCAATGTTCCGCAAAATCAACAGGAACTACAACAGGTCTTAAAAACTTCAGGCAGAAGAAGACCTCAAGAAAAACAATTCAATACATCTCTACAAGGGACCCAAGAAACAGACTACTTCATACACGGCCCCAACCCTACATCTCAGAGGGTAGATGGGAAGCTCCAAATAAATAGCAGTGACTGCACAAACACCTTTGCAGAATGGCTCCAGAATCTCCTCAATGCAGAACAACCGAAAGAGAGACTTGCTTTCGCCGAGCCCTCTGTCAGGAACCAGGACTCTGTACCACCTAACAGGGAAGCAATAGAGAAGATCATCAAATACCTTAAGAACAACAAGGTCCCTGGTGAAGATGGTATAGTTGCAGAAATGTGGAATAACATTACACTTAGATGACCAGTCCTTGCAGACCATCGCCCAGATCATTCAGAACATTTGGAGAACTGAGGTCTTGTTGAGGCCAGAGGCAGAGGTCGGAGGCCAGAGGCAGAGGTCGGAGGCCAGAGGGATGAACCTCAGCGGTGATCCATCCACTATACAAGAAAGGAAGTAGGACCGAACTCAACAACTGCAGAGGCATCTCCTTGTTTGCTTATAATCTACAAGATATTCTTGATGATACTACAACATCTTCTCTAAAGCCCTACAAACTATAGTCACCAAAACACCTAGACTCCCAACTAGGTGAATACCAGGGTGGTTACCGTGCGAGTGGGTCCTGCACAGAACAGATTCGAAACCTCAAGACAATTCTCTCATATAGGAGCCGAGAGGGATACCCCTGGTTAGCCATTATTGTAGACTTCCAAAAGACATACGACTCAGTAGATCGACAGACCCTCTTCTCTACCTTGTGATTGATTGTACTCAATCCATCCCTCTAGCAAAACCTATGTTCTCCCAATGTCCTGAATGATCTGAGTGCCTGTCTGCAAGGACTGGTCATCTATGTGCTTCCACATTTCTGCACCTATACCATCTTCACCTGGGGTCTTGTTGTTCTTAAGGTTTTTGATGATCTTCTTTATTTCTTCCCTGGACACAGTCCTAGATTAACTGGAGTCCCAGAGAACTAGACCTAGATGAGAAGACTACCAGACTGGTCTAAGATACCTTGAAGAAGACCACCTCCGAAGTCAAGTTTAGGGGTGAACTCTCCGCGAGCTTCCCCATCAAGACAGAAGTCAGGCAGAGGGATGGCCTTTCGTAAATCCTCTTCAACTGTATTCTGAAGAAAATCATCAGAGAATGGACATCCACATTGTCACCAGAAGCAGGGCTGAAACTTGGGTACAAGAAAGACTACCTCAATGTACTCTGTCTATCCTTTGCTGATGATCTCACCCTATTGGCCAACAGCACGGAGGAAGCTATTCATCAACTACAGAGCCTCTACAATGTTGCGGCAAAAACCGGCTTGAGGGTCAACATACAGAAAACTGAGTACATCACCAATATCATGCAGGTTTCTTCTACAAACCCACTAGGAAACAATAATATCTTTAAAGTTCCCGCAGTTCAGTACTTGGGAGAATGGATCTCAGCAAGCGAGAGCGAAAGCTTGACCATAGACGCCAGGTGTACCAAGTTAGAGAGGGCCTATCATTCCTGTAAGAACATCTATACCTCCAAGTACCTATCTTCTTCTTGTCCTGCATATATTCATTAATGGATGTACGCGACCGTGTGTTCCATTTCTACACGATCCCTAGCTGTGTGGATCAAACTTTCTACAGTTCGGAGTCCAGTCCATTGCTTTATGTTCCGTAACCAAGACATTTTCTATCTTCCTATTCCCTTTTATCCATCAATTTTTCCTTCAATTATTAATTGCTGTATGTGGTACTTTTGGTTCCGCATTATGTGAACCAGATACGCTATCCAAGAACATAAAACTGAAGCACTACAACTCGCTAGTAAGACCCTCTGCACTCTATGCTTCTGAGTGCCTCTTGATGAATCGAAAGGGCCCACTCAGGAAACTAGAACTTAAAGAGAGGAAGATCCTGAGGAGAATACTAGGATCCATAAGAGAGGAGGACGGTACTTACAGAATCAGGCACAATAAAGAGCACTACGAACATCAGTAGGATATAGTCACATGAATGAGGAAAAGAGGACTGACATTCTAGGGGCACATGACCTGCCTGAATCACTCCAGGCTCACCAAGAGAATCCTTAGTGACGCAGTGGAAAGACGTCCAAAGCCAAGTGGTTCACTTCTGTTAAATCAGACTTAGATGAACTTCAGATCCCATTACTGACAACCGAAAACCGAACTCAATACCGACAGGCCATCTTCTGGTACCATGACCGTTCAACGATTGTTGGTTATCATATTGGCTACCATGTTGACGATGATTGTTTTGTTGACAGCGGCCCGGAAAAGCTGAACCATAGACTTCCTATGCCTCTTTAACCAAGTTCTTTAACCACGATGTTCTCCTTCTTTCTGGGCCCCGCTTGCCTGGTATTTTTCCCTCTATAATAAGGTGTAGCATTTCATATTTTTCCGGTTGCCTTATAAAATGACCAAAATATTCTAATTTTCGCCGTTGGATAGTTTTGATTATTTCCAGATATTTTTCCATGCGATTGAGAACTCTATTGTTGTTGACTTTGTCCACCCAACTGATCTTTAGTAATCCTACAGTACAGGCACTACCGGACCGAAATGGACGGATGAAAGAAAGCAAGCTCACAGCCAGAAGATGAAGGCATACTAGACCAAGAAAGAGCAGAAGGCACTAGCTGAGAGTTAAGACGAGCCCCGGGTTTTCTGTTAAAATTTACGAAAAACCGTTTTTATGAAAAACCGAAAGTCGGTTTTCATTTTTTTTTTTTTTTCTTCAAGTGGAAAATAATTTTATTTTTCTATGGTTATTCATGAAGTATTATATTGTAGATTTATTTATACTAGAATAAAACGAGGGGTCGTCCATTAATCACATGATGTTTTTTAGCAACATGCGTCCTCTCTAGCTGACCAACGTGTCAAATTTACTCTCTTTAGCGTTTCTCTTGCTTTCTTTTTCCCAATTTCAGTCATTATTAATTTTTGCCAGCGTTCTGTCGAAATTATAGAAATCTTAGTCTTAGATATTCAACATGACTCGCTAAAAAAGGATCGAATTCAGCTAACAGTTCCAAAATCATACAATAATTTCCGTTATTCGGATCACTGAACTTTTTATTTTTCCCTCTATAGCACACAAGGGAAGAAAAATTAATGATATAAGAAATTGCATGACTCAATCAACAGGAGCGGCTTTTCTTTTCGGCGGCTTTTTCGTTTGTATCGCCGCTCTATATCTGTCTCTCTCAGACTCAATGCCACTACGCGGTGTATGCCCCTAACAGTTCGGCCCCTTCGATCCTGCTTCGGACCAACCACTACTAGGTTAGGTTAGGTTAAATAATACTACTAAAAAATTGTAGAAAAAAATAATTTAACAATACGGGGTGAAAGATATTACATGGGGAATTGTTTGTGTGGACCTAATAACATTTACTTAAAGGTATATAAAAATGAATCTTTTTAATTTCTGTACGACAAAAAAAAAAGTTGGCCAAAAATTTGTCGCCCCTAAAATCTGCCACCCTAGGTTTTTATAGGCTCGAGCTATTCAGCCTGCTGGTAATCGATAGTGATCGAAAATTTATTTAATGCACTGAAATCGATTCAACCCACCTTAACGGATAGCGAGAGAGTTTTTTCGGTCGGCGGTAATTTCTGTACAAAATTTCGATACTCAATGAAATTGATACTCAATGAGATATGCGTTAATTTTCCTGAAATATTATTTTATTAAAAAACAAATTTTATAATTTATGTTACTTTTTTATTATCATAAAATAATAAAATTATGTATTTTTTTTTTATATACCTACTCTAATTAAAATTATTTTAAATCCTATTTGAATTTTTATATAAATATTGTGTAACTTTTATATTCTTTACGTAAATATAATGAAATAAAACACAAATATTTTTTTAATATATTAAATAATTATAAATGGTGAATAAATATTTATTTTATTTCGTTTACAACCGCAATTTATTTATTTTCATACTAAAACCGGGTTTTAACCTGTTAACCGGTTTTTTACTTTAAGAAAAACCGAAAACAGGTTTTTGAAATTTCATCGGTTTTTTGGATGCCCTAATAACTACCACATAAATACGTTCGTTTTTGTTTGCCGTTGGTACGCCTACAACCGATAAGTATTCCTAATAAATTTAAACGCATATTAAAGCATATTAAATTGTCTTTCAACCGCACGGCATATTTCTTTATATCATCTCATAAATAGTTAAAGTCAATAGTTTACACTTGGCGGGTTTCTATGCACGCAAGTTTATTTAAACACCTTATTAATTTACCTATTTACACCTTATTATTGTTAAAAAAAAAGTTTTACATTTTACAATACCGCGCATCCCGGAGGGTTAATTTTAGACTATTTCTTGACAAAAACGTATATTAATAAATTTAGCCACTTTAATTTTTGTTTTAACATTTGTATGATATAGAGCCACCAGCAGATCCATCAACATGTCAAATAGTTCCCGGCCGTGAAACAACTATAGAAATAGCTTCGGATAACAAAACCCTCGGTCTATGTTTTGTAGGCGGAAAAGACACCCCAATTTCGGTAAAAACATTTGTTGTACATTAAGTTCCCATTGTATTCGTATTTTTTTTTTTTATCCAAGGGAGGAATTATGGTCGTCGAAGTCTATCCAGGAGGCGCCGCGGAAAAGGACGGGCGTCTGCAACCTGCCGATCAAATTATGGATGTAAATGGAACTGCACTAAAAGATGTAACGCATAATGCTGCTTCGCAAGCACTTAGACAGACACTGCCAAAAGTAACGGGGATCAGTGAGATAGTTGGAAATTGTTTAATGTGTTTTTGTTTCCAGATGAAATTAATTATTTATAGACCTGATAAGGCCGATTTCCAAACGATAGACGCGGAATTTGTTAAGAAACCTGGGAAAGGTTTGGGACTTAGCGTCGCTGCCAGGAAATCCGGCAAAGGAGTCTACGTCAGTGAAATTGTAAGTAAATACTGTTCGGTTCTAGTTTTTTTGGAAACACTTCAATAATGTTATGCTTCCAAAATTCAGAAATCTTATTATATAATTTTATTAAGAAGAAATGTTCAGAAACAAAATAGCATATTTTGTAACTAGGGCGAAAAGTTAAATTTTTCGCGAGAGCGAAATTGTGCGCACGAAGGAAGTGAGGTACAATGTAATATTAAAGGTGTATTCAATGGAACTTTATTGAGGTGTTTCTCAAAAAAAACTATTAAATTGTATGAGGCGTTGCGAAAACGAAGGGCGAACTCAACAAATGGTGATTTCGAGAAAAACGCATTTGATTTTTTTTTTTATCCATTGCGGATAAAGGGCGAACTCAGCAAAGACTGATGTCGATTTTGATGAACTTATGACGAACTCAACATGATACCTATACCTGCGGATTCTCGAGAGGGTTCTGATCCCATCCGTGAAAAAAAATGACCCAATGTTGAGTTCGCCCTTCGTATTCGCAACGCCTCATATGAAGGATATGCCAAATATTAAAGGTGGTATATAAAGTGTTTGGACAACACTTCTTTAATTTTAGAATAATTGTTTCAAATTAATGTTTTTGTTTTTGTATAATTCTAGTTAAATGGTGGTTGTGCTGATGTCGATGGTAAAATAATAAAAGGTGATTTGTTAATATCAGTGAACGGACAAAATATCAATGAAAGTTCCGGTGAGGAGGCCGGAGCCGCATTGAAGACAGTCACTGGCAAAGTAACGTTAAAGTTGCATAGATATAAACCGACGCAAAGATAATTTAATTGTACAAAAAATAATTTATTTATTTATTTAGATGTGGTGATAAAGTAATTAAGTGAAGTGGATTTTAATTGAAAAAAGGTACCTCGAAATAAAATGTATAATCACCGTCATATAATAGCTAGTTAAGTCACAAGAAAAAAAAAGTATATTATTAATGAGCACGAGAGCAATTCGCCAGAAAAAATTAATTAGTGTAATTTACTAATTTCTAAGTATTTAAAACTAATTTTCTTTCATTTTTTTTTTTCTATTCCATTCCAACATCTTTTTATTCTAGTCACCTTGACATACTTTTAGAACTTTATTTATTGTATTAATCTTCAATTAAGCCTTCCTTTCAATTAAACTACAAAAGTAACTATTTAGTAACTTAGTATACCTGCTTACATTGTGATAAATCTTTTAGCTAATTACAAGTTGCTTCTGAGCAATTTCTAGATTATTTTAAACTAAAATAATCTCGGGCCTGAAAAATAAATAATATCCAAATTCGCTAGATTATTACAAAGGAAATGAAATCTGATAGAAGGTTATAAGGATAAAATTATATGAAATTATAAATTCATATTTTGTTTAAAATATGAAACCGAAATTAAAAATGATTTATTTAAAAAAATATTCAATTTTTCTTTATTGGGTTGATTGCATGATGTACTTTGTTAGTAATTTTTGTTTTCGTTTTCTTGGGCATTTTAGATTTCTTAGACCTCATTCAATGTGTATATTGATCAGACTGTATGAAATTGTACATAATAATAATATACTGTCTCGCAAAAAGTTCACTACTAAAAAAGGATTACTATTAGAAAAAAAAAAAAATTTTGTAAATAGCGTTATTATATATAATGTTGCATGCCAGAACTTTTAATAAATTCACTTTATCTCTTATCTTATTTTATTTCAGTTATCCTTTTATTTACTATTTTTACATGTCTAACATTGATTGTCTATAAAACTTAACACAACACCTACAAAGCTCAACATCCTCCAAATATATGCCCCATACTTCAGACGCATCCGATGAAGAAATTGAGGAATTCTATTCGGACATCCCAAAGGAAACAGCTAGAATACCAGAAAGAGAGATCACAATAATAATCGGTGACTTCGACGCCAAAGTTGGTCTCATTCAAACAACGGAAGACAACTTTGAAAACATACTAGGAAAATGGGGCCTTGGAGACAGAAATGAGAGAGGGGAGCCTATTGTCATTCTGCGCTGACAAGAATATGACCATCATGAACACAGTGTCCACACATCACCCACGGCGACTATATACGTACAGGTCACCCGGTGATAGGTATAGAAATCAAATAGATTACCTGCTGATACCACAAAGATGGCGCTGGAAGCGCTGACTACGGATCCGATCATCAGCTACTTATAGGAGAAATAAAATTAAAACTGAAAACTCCAACCTCCCCCCCCCCTCTATGTCTAAAAATAGGTGGGACTTACACAATAACACCGAATATAGAACCAGACTCTCCGAAAAACTCCAAACACTAAACAGCGGAAACACCAAACAAATGGACGAGAACCAACTTTGGAAGAGGATGAAAGAAATTGAGCACTCTTCCTTTGTTCGAGACATTCATATTTAATGTCCTTCTTTACTTATTTATATTTCTGTGTATCTGAATGTTTCAGGTCTTTTCTCTTACAGAAGCCTTAATATTTCGTCATCCAAACTTTTCGATAGGAATTTAAAATCAGCTATCATCGAACCTTGTAAGAAGCATCTGAAACCTGAGAGAGGAACAACTCGAAAGATTGGATGAGTAACGAAATATTAAGGCTTGTGGAAGAAATAAGACACACAGAAATATAAAGAAGTAGAGAAAGAGAAACCGCAAGATCGAAATGTTAAAAATGTCCATTGAATTCAAACACAAACAAGAAAGAAGACAAACGTGGATAACAGACAGAACATGGGAGGCTATACAGGAAACTAAAACAAATAAGGCTTGCACAACGAAGAACGACGTGAAGACTATAGTAAACTATCCAAAGATATAAGGAAAATGTGTAAAGAAGACAAAAACGGCTATATATCGACAATATACAGGGAAATCGAAGACCATCACCAAAAAATGCATCCAGAGACCTTTTTGCCAAAATCAGAGAGATAACCAGATACTTCAAATCGCGAACGATAATTGTAAAAAACGAGCAAGGAGAAGTAATAACGGAGAAGACAGAGGTTGCAAAGAGATGAAGAGAATATTGTCAAAACTTGTTCGAAGATCACCCAGGAAACAACTCACCTAAATTCCCTAACTCAGAAGATAAAGAACCAGAAATCCTTAAATCCAAGGTGGGGTGGGCTCTCAAAAAGCTAAAACCTAGAAAATCTGCAAGACTTGACGGAATAGTGGCAGAAATGATTGACGTGTCTGGGCAAGCTCAGTATTCGTGCCAATCTACCAAAAAGGAGCAAAGACCTAATGTTCAAATTACAGAACGATATCCTTAATATCACACGTCAGCAAAAGATTGTTACATATACTTCACGACAGGTTGAAAGCATACATACACTCCCAAATTTGACAAGAACAAGCAGGTTTCATGCCGGGACGAAGCACGCGAGAGCTCATCAGACAGATAATTGAAAAACTAAGGGAGTTCAACAAACCTGGATACCTCTGTTTTATTGACTACAAAAAGGCATTCGATCAAGTAAAATGGAGCAAATTATGGACGGTTATGTCCGAGATGGGAGTACCTAGACATCTTATTAGCCTCACCGCCCACCTATATCAATCTGCAGAAGCACACGTCAGAATAGAAGATTGCCTCAGTGACTCCTTCAGAGTATACAAAGGAGTTCGTCAGGGGTGCATCCTTTCACCTAGTTTATTCAATCTCTACGGAGAATGGATAGTCCGCAAAGCAACTCACAACTGGGATGGAGGAATATCTATAGGAGGCAGCAAAATATCAAATTTACGGTACGCAGATGATACAATATTGCTGGGAAGCACGGAGAGAGGACATCAAGAACATGCTACAGAAGGTGAAAGAAATCAGCGGAGAGGTAGGCATTGAAATGAATAAAACAATAACCAAAATAATGGTAATAGACCGATCCCAAGAATGACTGCAAAGCCCAGCGCATATTGATGGAATCGAGGTAGTAAAGGAGTTCGTGTATTTGGGCTCACAAATTTCAAGAACTGGCAGCTGTGAAAAGGAAATAAAGAGAAGAATAGCTATGGGAAAACCGCATTGCCAAACTTTCACGTATTTGGAAGGATCACAGCATTTCTAAAGGAACCAAGATGGCAGTCATAAAGACACTTATATTTCCTATAGTCACATACGCTGCGGAATCCTGGACAAAAATGGTTGACAGAAGACGAATTGATGCGTTTGAAATGTACACCTGGAGATGCATGCTCAGGATATCATGGACGGGAAAAACGTACTAATGAATCCATTCTACGAGAACTTAATATCGTCGATCGGCTAACCAAAACTATCCAAAAGTCCATCCTAAGATATTTCGGTCACATAATACGAAGAAAGGACGACTCACTTGAGAAATCGATAGTGCAAGCAAAGATAGAGGGTAAGAGACCACGAGGAGGATCACCATCGCGCTTTGTGGATCAAATATCCAAAGCCATAGGCGCAACTGACCACGATTGCACAAAAACTGCTGAAAACAGGGAAGAATGGAGACAACAAGAAACAAATATGATCCCTAGGTCATACCATTGCCACGATGCTCAGAGACGAGCGATACAATTGTGAAGAGCATTGATTGTGTAAAGGTCGATTCCCATAGGCGCGACACTCAGCGATGTGACGTCGTGCGACATCGGCTGTCAAATAATGATTACATTGTTTTAAATGGGCACGTCGCGTAACTGTCGCGTAGCCATAGTGAGAACGCGCCCATTTAAATCAATGTAATCATTATTTTAGAGGCGATGTCGCGTAGCTGAGTGTCGCGTATATGAGAATCAGCCTTAAAAGTTTCTCATATATTTTCCATTTTCAAACTCATATTTTTATCGCGATATTCAAATAAAAAAGCATTCAATATTATTGACATATCATATTAATGACCACAATGTTGTGAAGATCAAAATAACAATAAAATTAACACCAATGGTAAAGAAAAGACCCAAAAAAAAACTAGAATAAAATTCGACCCTATTATCTTAACAAAAAATGAGGAATACAATAGGAAATCAGGTGAAAGATCTATCAACTCTAATACGCTAGAACAGAGGTCGGCTCCGGAGCCGCATGCGGCTCTTTGAGTGTGGCTCTGGCACAAATATTCTACGGGCTTGCCCGGCCCTACGATATTAATTTGGCGAGATAAGAAGTTTTCCTATTCCGTGAGACGGTCGTACGTTGGTTGTCCAGAGGGAACGTTTTAAAACGTTTCGCATCCCTTTTACCAGAAATCAAAGCATTTCTCCTAGCGAAGGGTGTTCACTATCAAGAACTAACAGACGATAACTGGAATCAAAACTATTATTTCATGGTAGACGTTTGGTCTCATCTAAATCAGCTTTTTCACAAACTTCAAGAGAAGGGGAACATATTTTTTTCGATGTTAGAAAGGGAAAGGACTTTTCGAGCCTGATGAAGCATCGCCAAGAAAATAATTCCACTATTGACAAATACTATTTTAAAAATTTAATATGAGGTAAGCGTTTCTCTGCAGGTTTTAAGATTTAAAAAACAGAAAAGCGATCTTAGCATTCGTCAAAAACCCTCTTACTGCTACGATATATAAAATATATAAAATTTTCTCCTTTTGGCATTGACGTTGGTATCTTGAAATACAGTTGCTGGATTTGAAAAACAAGGAAATATGGAGCTTTAAATTTGAACGACTTTTGCGTTGATTTGGAAATATTAGAGAAGAAGAACTGTGAACTAAGTTCTCAACAGAAATGGTCTGTTTTGAAAGACCTGGAGAAGGAAGACATGTTCATGTTCAACGCCTGGAATAGCATTCCGGACGGTTATGATCAGCTGAAAAAACTTGCGTTTGCTGTGTTCTTTCCATTTTCAGTACAAAAAATTGTTTGCATGAATACGTATGCGAACAATTTTTTTCGAGTATGAATCTTATTAAAAGCAAACTGAGAACTCGTCTCATTGATGAGAACCTGGGAATGTTCATAAAATTAAAAACAACAACCTACAAACCGGACTTGAACAAACTTTCAAAGGAGTTACAAGAACATTCTTCGCATTAAATAGTGTTGTTAATATGGATACTTTACTATCAAATTATTTGTTACCAATGAATAAAGTGCTAATTAAGTATAAAATCAAGTTTTATTCAGTGTACCCGTAATGTAATGAATGTCTAAAATTATGAGAAAGGTTTACTACATTTACAAACAGATTTGGCTCTCAATTTTTTAATCGTTTTATTTTTTTAATCGCTTTGGCTATTAAGTTTGCCGACCACTGCGCTTTTAGAAGAATTAATAACCAAATTAAAATCAATAGCAGAAGAGTTGGCTGCAATAAATCCCAGGAAGAAACATGAGTGGTGGAATGAAACATGTGACCAGGCATCCACTACACGGGGGACGAAGAGCAGAGAGCTCTCCTCCTACTAGAAACCCATTTTCCGGGATGTGCAACCATGCACACCATGGAGACCAAGTCGGGCTGACTGGAGGAGGGTAGCGTCCATCTGTACGGAAAACCGAAACAGATGGGCTATCGGCACTTTCCAGCCATTTAAGGCCCCAGGTGTGGGCGGACAAATTCCAACAAAAAGGAGGAAGAGAACTAATGTGTATCTTCTAAAAATCTTTAGAAGTAGTTTAGCGCTCGGATACATACCGCAGCTATGGAGAAGGGCTAAGGTGGTATTCGTACCAAAGATGGGGAAGAAAGACACCATTCTTAATCGAACTCATTTAGACCCATTAGTCTAACATCTTTTATGTTAAAGAAAATGGAGAAAGTAATTGACAATTACCTTAGAATAATAGTGCTGGTAGGTGCACCATTACACAACTGTCAGCATGCATACAGAGCAGGGAAATCCACAGAAACCGCCCTGTACCAGCTGACAAATGAAATAGAAGCAGCACTAGAGGCAAATGCAGAAGCGATATGTGCCTTCTTGGATATAGAAGAAGCCTTTGACAACAACTCGCACGTGGCTGTCAAAGCGGCTCTCGAAAGAAGAAATATCGTCAGCACTATCTCAAAGTGGATGAGAGAAATGCTGAGAACCAGAACGGCGGAGGCACAAGTGGAAAGAGACACCATCAAGGACACCACTGATGTGGAACCTGGTAGTTGATGAATTACCTACTAGGCTGAACGACCTAGACATCAAATGTTGCGCATGATAGGAAGTTACCTTAGCAATCGGAGCTTGTTGTTGCAAGGCGATAGAGATATAGTGGATTAGAAGAGAGCTTGAAGTTAGTAGTGGTGCCTACAAGGGTTCCATACTAGGGCCTACCCTCTGGAACATACTATATGACGGAATACTAACTATGAAACTGCCAGTGGGGGCAAACAATAATTGGTTTCGCCGATGATATAGCATTGGTAGTTACAGCCAGAACCGAGCAAGGTCTCATGCAAACGACAAACCATGTAATCGCTCAAATCGGTGCATGAATGAAATCCAGAAAACTTGGCCTAGCAGCAGAAAAAAAAACCGAAGCGGTTCTGCTTACAGGTCTGAAAAACATAGCCCAATAAAATCGAAGACTATCGGTATTATCATTATATACCAAAACATGAAATAAAATACCTTGGTGTGATGATTGATAAAAGTCTATCGTTTACTGCACAGTTAACAGAAGCGGCGGCTAAATGAATACCATTTACTAGAAAGAGAAAACTAAACTGCCTACAGCCCATACTGTTAGATGGGAGGGCAGTAGAATACAAACAGGAGATGAGGTATCTGGGTATAACACTAGATAGCAAACTCTTATGGAATAGACACGCTGAAGCACTGGTAGGAAAAGACAAACGCGCTCTAATAATGTGCAGAAATCTGGCAGGAAAAACGTGGGGCTGTAACTCTACAATCCTGCGATGGATGTACACTATAATAGTGAGATCTGAGATCACTTACGGAGCAGTTGCGTGGGAAGTAGAATCAAGCTGGCCGCTATGAGGAAGCAGCTGGAATAGATTCAAATACTGGCGTGTGTCTGCATAACGGAGGCGATGAGGTCGTACCCGACAACAGCAATGGAACTGCTGCTGGATCTGACTCCGCTGCACCTTGTCGTGGAGAGGGCCGCCAGATCGGCGATTGTAAGGTTCAGCAAGAAAGGAATTGGCAGAGGTAAAATATTCGGTAGCAGAGACCGGAACGGCCTCGCTGCCAAAATACCCTGGCTTTAAGCACCAAAAGACGAAATGGTATGCAAATATCATTTCGAGAAAAACTACACAGCAATGTGTAGTAGTAAACCGTTTGGGCCGACGAATCCTTGGCATACCACATGCAAAATGACCAATACCACCAATACCACCATGACCAATACTGGTGCAGGAGTGTTTGGACCTTGTACCAAATACTTCGAATCCATGGGAACATTCCCAAGTATCTTCCAAGCAGAGGTACACACAATCGAAAGATGTGCTCAATTTAACCTCGACAGGAATTCTCGCTAAAAACGAATTTATATCCTGTTAAGACAGCCAAGCGGTCATCAAGGCCATTAGCTCTTACACCATCAGATCCAAACTGGTATGGAACTGTGTGGGAAAGCTAAACAATCTTGGCAGAGAAAATAAAGTAATGCTATAATGGGTACCAGGACACACTGATATAGACAGAAGCGAAGAAGCCGATCACCTAGCAAACAAGGGTTCCAGTAATCCCTTTATAGGTCCGGAATCCTTTTCAGGTATGAGTGTGAACACCATCCACAAAAGTTAGATGAAGAAATAATTGAAATCCCACCCAGATCCCGAAATTTCTAGAGGAATCAGGACTAAAGGAGGCGCTCTAAATGGGTAAGTATACCAAAGTTTAGAGGAAGGTGGGGTACAATAGATCTACGAAGGTCGCAGTACAAGTCGTCACCACCAATACCACAATCTACAGGCATTAGAAACAAGACACCAAGCTTGGATAAAGTATCAAGCCCAAAAGTCTGAAGGATCACACCTAGAACTAATTAAGCAGAGAAAGTCAACCTATAAAATCATCAGACAGATAAAACGCAAACATCTTAAAAATACCCTAGAAAAGATAGAAGAGAACATCCAGAAGATAGAGTCAAGAGATTATTACGAAACTTTTGGCAGATATCTTAAAAAGTATGAGTTCCCAACATTGATGCTGAGAGATAAGTCAGGAAAGTTGGCGTATAGTAATCAAGAGAATGCAGAATGATTTGTGCGGAGGATATTAACAAACTTTAAAATTGTGATAACCCACTGGAAACATTTCAAGTAGACACTGAAACACCTATTTTAACCACCCCAGATCTAATAGATCCTCCAACTATCAATGAGGTAGAGGTCGCAATTTAGGAACTAAAAAAATTACAAGGAGTATGGTGAAGACTATGTATTTGTAGAAATCTGGAAGAATGCTGGAAATCCTGCGGTTATAAATCTCCATCAACATCTAATTCAAATGTGGATCACATTCAAAGAATTCCAGAGCACTGGACCTCTGGAATAATCCATCCATTTTTTAAAAAAGGAGATAGAACCAACTTAGATAATTACAGAGGATTAACCCTTTTGGACTGCACATACAAAATTTTCTCCCGAATAATTTATAGTAGGATCAAAAACATTCTGGAACCACAACTTGGAGAATATCAAGGAGGATTTCGACCATACAGAAACTGCTCAGAGCAAATTTTTAGCCTGAAACTAGAAGATCGAGTATTACAAGTATAGAAACAAACAGTTATTCATCTTATTCATAGATTTTAAAAAAGCATATGATAGTGTTCCCGCACTAAAAATCCTTAGATCATATGGTTTCCATCCCAAACTGATAAGATTCATTCACCTAACTTTAACACAAATTCAAATTTCAAGTTCAGAGGAGAAATGTCAAAAGCTTTTACAATAAAAACAGGACTCGGACAAAGTGATGGATTGTCCCCTTTGTCTTTTAATGTGGCCCTCGATTACGTCATGACAATCTGGCAAAAAGAAAATCCATGTAAAATCAAAATTGGGACAAAATCATCAATGAGAGCAAACTGTCTTGGGTTTCCTGACGATTTAGCTCTCTTAGCTCTTGACATGGAAGAAGTTAGTCTCCAGAAAATTGTTTCAAAAATAGGGTTACAAATATCCTTTGAGAAAACTGAAAACATGCCCATGAAACCTCTTTGCGTAGATAAAATCTTCATTAATAATCAAGCAATTAACATAGTTCTACAATTTAAGTATCTTAGAGAAATCATTTTGCACAACTTGGGTGAGAAAGCAACATGGATAAATAGAACCAACAATAGAGCACAATTTCTAACGTGGTCAACATATAATAAGAAAAGCTTGTCAATAGACACTAAGATCCAACATTTCAAAACTGTAAGCAACTTCCGGAAGCAACTTATGCTTGTGAAACTCTGTTCCAAATAATAAATGATAGAAGATCAATTCCACAAGACGGAACGAAGAATTATCAGAACATGCATCAATAAAAAATTCCAGGTTGATGGGGTCTATCGTGAGATTCACCAATCACCAGCACAATGAAGAAGAAAAGAATCTCATATTTCTTTCATGTCTTACGACTGCTCGACAACAGGATTTTATAACAACTGGTGATGAGAAGTCTCGGAAAGAAGACAGGACAGTGGGTCAAAAAAATTCAGCAAGCTCTTGAAGCAATCGGACTAAAATTACTAAGGCAGAGAACAAACACAAAATTTACTCCCCTTAAGAATCAGAAATTTTCAGCAGAAATGACTCACAGAAGACCGGTACAGATTTCAGACGTGTTAAGAAAATTGCGTTCGGAACGAATGAAAAAGTACTCAGCTGAGCGTAAGAAAAAAGTAATCTTCAAAGAAAAAGTGTACATGGAATGACTCGTCGTCCAATGTAGCCAATTAAGTTAATAATAATGACATTCAATCATAAGAAATTTAAAAACAAGTTGGTCTACATCGGAACGCTTTCCGAAGTTGAATCGAATTAGATAGCGTGTCAATATTTACTTTTTGCAGATTAAATTCGAATCAAAAAAACATGCACTGCTATAACGTTCCTATTTTTCCAATCTCTTTATTAGCAGTTTATTTTACTAATACTAGCTTTTTTAATAAACTAAACTTATATATTTAAAATTTATTAAAAGTAAATTGCATAAGAATCTAAAATGAATAAAATATAAACCATTCTTTATTAATCACCAAAAAAACAATAGGACAAATTTAAGAAACCAATAAAGCAATTGAATAAAAATTACCACTTAAAAATTTCATAGAAAGTTGATATAAAAAATAACAGTCCTTGTCTCAAATTAATTATCACCTTCGTTGTCACCTTCCTCTTCTTCATCGAATTCGCCTTCTTCTTCAGCAGTAGCATCTTGGTATTGTTGGTATTCCGATACCAAATCATTCATATTGGATTCGGCCTCAGTGAACTCCATTTCGTCCATGCCTTCTCCAGTATACCAATGCAAGAAAGCTTTCCTTCTGAACATGGCTGTAAATTGTTCAGAAATACGCTTGAAAAGTTCTTGAATGCAAGTAGAATTTCCAATAAATGTAGAAGACATCTTCAATCCACGCGGAGGTATATCACAAACCGCGGTTTTCACATTGTTTGGAATCCATTCTACGAAATAACTGCTGTTCTTATTTTGAATATTCAACATTTGCTCATCAACTTCTTTCATTGACATTCTACCTCTGAAAATAGCAGCTACGGTTAAATAACGTCCGTGTCGGGGATCGCAAGCTGCCATCATATTTTTTGCATCAAACATCTGTAGAACCAATTCAGGTACTGTTAAGGCTCTGTACTGTTGACTTCCACGAGAAGTTAATGGAGCAAATCCAGGCATAAAGAAATGTAATCGGGGAAATGGTACCATGTTTACAGCCAGCTTACGTAAATCAGAATTCAACTGGCCGGGAAATCTTAAGCAGGTAGTTACACCGGACATTGTAGCAGATACTAAATGGTTCAAATCTCCGTATGTTGGGGTTGTTAGCTTCAAAGTTCGGAAGCAAATATCATAAAGAGCCTCGTTGTCAATGCAATATGTTTCATCGGTATTTTCAACCAACTGATGTACTGATAATGTGGCATTATAAGGTTCAACGACTGTATCTGATACTTTGGGAGAAGGTACAACAGAGAATGTGTTCATGATCCTATCTGGATATTCTTCACGGATCTTCGAAATCAGCAAAGTCCCTAATCCGGAACCGGTACCACCTCCTAGAGAGTGTGTAAGTTGGAAACCTTGCATGCAGTCGCAGCCCTCAGCTTCCTTGCGCACAACATCTAGAACGGAATCTACAAGTTCCGCTCCCTCTGTGTAATGTCCCTTCGCCCAATTATTTCCAGCACCGCTCTGTCCAAAGACGAAATTGTCCGGCCGGAATATTTGGCCGAAAGGTCCAGACCGCACGGAGTCCATTGTTCCCGGTTCCAAGTCCACGAGGACCGCTCGTGGGACGTATTTCCCACCAGTCGCTTCATTGTAATAGACGTTTATACGCTCTAATTGGAGGTCGGAATCTCCGTGATATGTTCCTGTTGGGTCAATTCCGTGTTCATCAGATATGACTTCCCAAAACTAAAAATTATATAAATATTATGCCTCAATATTTACAGTTTTGATGAAATAATAATATTTTATTAGTTACTGTGTACATTGACATACAATAGACAGACCATGGTAAAAAAAATGAACAAAAATTACATCTCAAAATTTTGAGATAACGTTAAACTGTTTAATCATTTGATACAAACAGAAAATTACATTCTACTGTATAAATTAATAAATAAAATGTGTTATCTAGAGGCGTATTTATTGAACAGGCGTATTTATTGATTGAAGTGGCAAATCTCCACTTGCATGAAGCAAGAAAAACCGAAAACATCGAAAAAGTGTTTCCCAAACGGGAATAATGCTCCTTAATGGATCAATTTGTGTATTTGTGTTTCAGGAGGAAATTTGATTAAAATATTAGAAAATCGTACAACATTGTCGGCATTCTTACGAAATCATTCAAATTATGTAAATTGTTCAGAAAACTAAATCCAAAAAGGTTTAAAACGAACTGGTAGAGCCTGGATAAGGATCTGGATAAGGCTGCAATCTGTTTCCAAGATTGTCGCAAAATTTGAACTGTTGGTGTTAGATAGCCCAACATCCGTTTCCTGAACACATGTGCTCACCAATTTTTCCACACGATCAACAAGAGAATAGAAAGAAATTTTGTAAAGAGGACTATCAATAATGAAGATGCACAACAAGAAGAAAAAGTACATCCATTTTATTATGTTCTAATAAAGTTTCGATTATGTACATTCTTTAATTAAAATTCCAAATTCGTTATTTATGTATTATACAATAGTAAGGGCAGGTGTTAAATACTAGTTAAGCAGATTAGACAGACAAGACTATACAGACAAGACCTGACAAGACTAGACAGGCATGACTAGACAGACAAGAATAGACAGACAAGACTAGACAGACATGACTTGGCAGACAAGACTAGACAGACATGACTAGACAGACAAGACTAGACAGCCTATTTGTTTGATTTAACATGCGTGCATATGAAAGTCAGCATTCCGTTGAGCTTGACACTATGCCGGCGTGTTTCTTAATCTACAGATGCCAAGACATATTATCAGTTTATATCAGATTGACCTTGTAACTAAACCGAGTGTCGTTGTCTAGTCTGGTTAATTTTCTCGCATTATTGTCGAAGGTACGCCACCACTCTTTAGTCTTTTTAATTGACCTAAGCTGCTCCTGGTTATTAGGCCAGGTAAGGCCTTTTTGGTTGTAGTCCAGAGTCTGTGTCCATTGTGCGGTATCTGGGCACGAAAAGAATCTTTTCGAAAAGATAAATAAGATGTTCTGCAGTGTCATTTTCACCACACTTGCATAACAGAGATTTCCTCCTCCAAAATCTGCGAAGATACGCCCCGAAGTTACCATGGCCAGTTTTTGCCACTTGAACCGAGTGGTGGGACAGACTGACGTTAAAGCTTTTCCAGTCCGGATGGATGGTATAAACTTGGTCTACGATCCTGTTTTAGCAGTCCACCATCTATCCTGCAGAAGTTCCTGGAAGTGTTCTCTGGAATTCGATTTAAGTGCTTGCCTAGGCAATCTGCTATAAGCGATGGGTAGATCTTCCATGTCTGCTGCAAGTTTGGCGAGTCTCGATTCCAGCGTGAGCTTTAACCCAGTGCCATCGGAGCTTGGTCCTCTTCGATACCCAAGCAGCTATTTTCTAGGTTTTCATTAATAATTCAGTGGGCGAATTCATGTGCTTCAATGCGTCAAGATCGGAGCGGCTTTCACATAAAACTGAACAAGAGCAGTTAGATTGCTCTTCCACATAACGCAAGGTGTGTTGTATAGCTATAAGCTCCGCCTGGAAGATAGAGCAGTAATACTCTAGTCTAATCTGCTTATAATGTACCTCCTCTGCGCCCTAGTAAACTACAAAGGCAGTCCCTGTACCAATGTGGGAATTTGAACCGTCTGTATACACCCGAAGTTGGAGGACATTCGTAAGTGTTAAATGGTAATTGACCAATGACAGCTTCGAAGGGTGGAGGAATGCCTGAGTGTTGGTTAGAAATCAGCTGAGTTTAGACCTAAGCCCAAGACGTCTCTTATTTATAAATCATCTACACTGGAATGCGAGCTATAAAGTGCCAACTGTTTTAGGCGGATGTCGACCGGAAGAATACCGGAAAACGCGCAGGCTGCTTGATTGGAGACTGTGCGATATGCCTTGACTGCACGGATAGTAGTGAGGCGCTGTACTCCCAATAGCTTTAATACCGCAAGACCGGTACCAAATAGGAGCTCAATACAGTAGTGCTGGTTCAAGCACACCATGATATATGTCAACTATTTCTGATCTCTCTAGTCCTTATTCCTTTTTCACAGCAAAACCCAATCGTTGATAAAATTGTTTCACCTTACCATATACAAACTTTAGGTGTTACCTGAGATGATGTTGCCATTTGATCTTTGTGTTCCCAAGAGTGAAAAAGGGACTTCTCTGTTTTAATGACCTGCCGAAGAAAAGGGCTTCAGTCTTTTTGGGATTGAATTTTAGTCGACAGTCGGCTGACCATTGTTGAAGACTTGCCAAAGCACGATCGGTGATCTTCAGTCCCGCAATGCTGTTGCTTCTGCAAAGCAGAAGAGTGTCATCGGCATAGGTTATGATTTCACATTCTTCGGGCAGATTTCTTTCAAAAATGGTGCCATAAAGAATGTTCCAAAAATCTGGTCCAGATTTCGAGCCCTGTGTACAGCCTTTTGGTGCTTTTTTCAAATTGCATTCCTGGTTCAACAATAATAGCTGAAAAATAGCTTCTGGCTAATTTGATGAGGTTATCAGGACAACCCATCTCAATTAGCCTGCTAATGACAAACCATGCATTATCAAATGCCCCACTAATACCTAGAGTGATGGCTGTGCAATATTTCTTGTTTTTCAATGCTTCCCGTAGGTACCGAACGGCTGTTGAAATAGCTTGGACAGTTCCAGTTCCCTTTCTGAAGCCGAATTGGTTTTTGTGAATCGGATTGTTTTTGTAGAAATAGTGCTCGATTCTTGTGATAATCAGAGAATCTAACACCTTTCCAACAACAGGAAATAAATTGATTGGCCAGAATTCTTTCGTAGATAAAGACGATTTATTGGGTTTGGGAATGATCTTTTATAAACTGTTCTTTCCAGCAAGATGGAAAAATGGATTTATTTATGCACTCGTTGTACAGTAATTCAAAAATTTTGGGTGCAGAATTAAAGGCAGCTAATACAATGTCTGATGATATGCCATCCCGACCATGTGCCTTCTTTGGGCTCATTCCGTGTAGTAGGCGTTCAATTTCGGAAATAGTGAACGGTGTATGTCCACAGGTCCACCTCTTCCAGTTTATGCATAATCCCTGACTCGAGCGGGTAAGTAAAAGTCTTCCTTGTTGTCTTCTAGAAAGAAAGCGTTGAGAAGTTCCCTCATTGTCTTCTGGAAAGAAACCGTTCCAAAGTTCCCTCATTGTTTCGAAAATATCTAAAGACTTCCCCCCTATCTTAAGGCTGATAATGATGCTAGTCGAATTTTTTCTTCCATGGATTTCCTGTTGAAGAATGTGTACATAATTGTCGCCACTTTAGTTTTTTTGTGTCCAAGATCAATTGTTTGTATTCACGAAAGCGTTTCATCTCTCTCTCTCTCTCTCTCTCCCTTCTCAGCGGTACCGACTTCATAATTGAAGTTTGGCAACAATTTGGGCAAAATCGTTTGTGCTCTTGGCTGTTCTTATTAGTGAATTGCTTGTTTTGATACGCAATCTTATTTGATTGCCTCTTTACCTCTCTACTCTTTTGATAGATTCTCCGTAACCTGTTATTTTCCGTTTATACGAAAAGCAGTTAATTCGGGTGTCCATCATGGAACAGAGTGTCTAAAATATTTCCTTGGAGGAAAGGTGTCGTGAGCTGCATTTAACATCGCCAGATGTAATCTTTGAGCGAATGTCGAAATTTGATCAGGAGAGGAGCAGTCGTCTAGCTGTGGTTTGATTCCTTGTAGATGTAACAAGAAAGTGTCATTGAACTCCGTCCAATTTCCATTCGCGGTGCAGAATCCCCGCTGAAGTTCAGACAGCTCAGTTACCTTTCCCATTCTCCCGCTTATGTAACGGTGATCAGATAAGTTACTCTGATCAGGAAGAACGCAATTGAGAATTTTCTTGCTTAGTGTGGAGCTGGCAAGTGTTAGATAAATTAGACTGTGTCCTTTGTGTCCAATGAATGTATGGCCAGATTGTTCTGTGATATTAATGTATCTAGACATTTACCCCTTTTGCCTCCCAATACACTACCACAAGAAAAGGAATTTACGTTGAAATCTCCAGCGACCAATAATTCTGCTGAAGAGACAAGACTAGACAGACAAGACTAAACAGACAATACTAAATAGACAAGACTGGACAGACAAGACTGGACAGACAAGACTAAACAGGCAAGACTAGACAGAAAAGACTTCTCAAACAAGACTAGACAGACAAGACTAGACAGACAAGACTAGACTAGACAGACAAGACTGGACAACATAAATCAAATTTCAATAGTTTGTGGAATCTTATACTTCAAGTGTTAATTATGACAGGTCTTCAACTATTCCGTTATATGAAACATTACAGTCTCTAAAGAGATGTTGAGATAGCGTTAAACAAAAAAGTAAATTACTATTTGTAGCTTCCCCCTTCAATCATATTTAAGTACTTTGTAATGAATTCAAATATATAATTCTTGTAATTAAAATATATGTGTATATGTATAAATGGCTTTTAAGGCCTTCTTTACGGTTTAAAAAGCGTGTTTTGGTAAATTTTGAACGAGAAATTTGATAATTTTGGTATCGTTTGACATTTGAAATGGTAGATATCAAATAAGTGCAGTTTAAAGTAAAAATGTACGAACCTTGGCTCCAATTTGGTTTCCACATTGTCCTGCTTGAATATGTACGATTTCTCTCATGTTTTAGACTTTTGAAATGTAATTTTAAGAAACAAGTACCAAAAAATGTGGTAAATGTTATTTGGTGAACTAAACAACTTTTGTTTCTAAAAACCACATTTTCTCAGGCCAACTTATTATTTTTTTGAAACGTAAATTTGACTCGCGCCACATGACAATTTCGCCAACCCATCAACAACAAATTATTTAAAATCAAACTTCTTAAAAACACCATTAAATTTAATAAGTACAATAATTAAATAAAGAATCTAATAAATTAAATATAATAATAAATAATTAATAACTTTATATTGAAACTAAATAAGTTTTATTTTAAATTAAATTTTGAAGTTGTGTCTTTAAGGTTGGCTACATTGTGGCCAACTCGATGAATAGACTCATGAGAGACATAACCTAATAATCTAATCAAATGTTTCCGTACACATGAGTGTGTTTATTTCAAAATTATGGCGAGCAAAATTCGAATATTTCTTAAATTCTCGGTCTTATTGTTGTTGGCGTTGAATGGACATTGCTCTAAATTGAACTTGGCAAGGGTCCTCTTGCCTATTTTCGACGATTTTCCCACAAACTTCACCATTTCAGCAACTGACGATTCTTGTTATAAATGGTAAGGTTATAATTTTTGCTTAATTTGTTTTTGTTTATATATGTACTTATATTTCAAATAATGCTTTTCCCCCAAACATGTGATACCATTTTAAACATAAGTTTAATACACTGTTTTATGAATATGTTACCTTATTAACCCCGTTTTTATAATTAATTTGATAAAATATACTGTAAAGAATAATTTACATTTAATTTTGAAGGATATGTATATTTGAATATATAATACTAGCTATAGCTATTGGCTTCACTCGTAAGATTTAGAGAATTAATATCTGATTTTAAGAGTACGGGTTGTTTCAACATCATGTAGGCTTTCTCTTCCGATCTAAAGAAAACCTGCATTCATCATCTTTCTCCACATCTAAGGTTTTAAGATGAAGATTTGAGTTTCCATTCTCCTGTTAGTGAAATTTATTCCTATTTAATTTCGAGCAATTTCTGGTTGATAGCTGCTAACATTGTTTTGGGTTTACTTAGCCTATTATGTTCCATCAAGGGTTATATCCATTGTTTTCTTACTTTCCATCTAAATATGGTTAGTTTCATTTTAATTTGCAAACAAATTGTCGGAATTTTATATAACATTATTTATTGCAAATGTAAGTCATTTTGGTTTTGTAATAAATGTGAGATGACTTAACTATTGGATATGTTAAAATGTGTATTAATGTGTGCATATCTATAAATATCTTTATAACTACTGACGTTAGAAGCAACAAAGTGGCAAAATGAATTTACTTTATGAGGAACATTCAAAATATTTATTTTCCCAAGACAAGATTCACTTTTCAAAATTTAGGTATCTGAATACAAAAATTCAGCTTTCATCAGCCATAACTTGAAAATTTGGGTTTAATTTTAAAACATGTTTCTTTATTTTTAAAAAAGGATTTATATACCAAGCTTTGCATCTGTAAAATTTTGGGACTTTATCATAAAAAAATACTCAAATTTTTCTAAATTCTTCAAAAAAATTACTCTTCTGAAACCTCTTGACTGAATTTTCATGTGTTTCATTTTTAAAGAAGAAACCATTATACTAGTTTTCATGTACATAATATTTTTTGTTTTGAAGATAAAAAATAAAAACTTAATAATCTGAGTCAGGCCCTATCAGAGGGGGGGACAAAAGGAGCAGTTGCCATGAGCCTCATAATTTATGGGGCCTCACTTTCCAAGATTCTAACCGAATTATAATAACTGAATTTGCTGATGCTAAAGCGCGAAAAGCATTTTTTAAGTAAATTTATTATTATTTATTTATTTATTTACCAGAAGTAAACCTATAGAGATGGCAGTACCATCTGTACATAGGACTGGTTATAAAAAGAAAAAAAATCAAAATATACAGAGAAATATTACAAATATAAAATATGGAAAAAACAAATACAAAATATAAAATTATTAAACATAACTCTTAACAAGTTCATAACACAAATATATAAATATCATATAAAATTAAAAATACACAGAAACAAATTAACAAACATAGAACAGTTACAAACAAAAAATAATCATACAATATTAGAACTATTCCATTTACTAATTTTCTTTTTTAATACCTTCATTGCACAAAAAAGGATGGTTCAAATGGTTAGGAAGTAGATTAAAATATTTTAATGCCACATTATAAGAATTTTTGGTGCTAATCGTTCTGTTAATTTTGGGTAAAATAAGCTGCCTGGATCGCGTATTTGTCAATCTTTCTGAATGAAGTCGCTTACAATCAAAATAGTAGTAAGATAAAGCACTAACGATGAAGGAATCTTTAATTTTTAAAGGTATCATTGAATCATTGGGTATATGCAATTTACTTATTAATTTATTTTGCATAGAAGCTAAAGATTTAATTTAATTTATTTTTTTACTTATTCAATAAATATTTAATACCATAACAAAAACTATAATTTTTTTCTTCCCCTAAGTTTTTACTTTTCAACGGATGTAGGAGGGGGCCTCCAAATATCGATTGCCCCGCGATTTTGTAAATTTTTTAAAAATTCAAAAAAATTGTGATGACGTATTCCGATAGTACTACGTCAGGTAAACAAGAAATACTATTAGACATTTTTGTAAAATCAACATCTATAAACTAATTTATAAAAAAAGTTTAGATGGGGATAAAAAAATATATAAAGTATAATATTTATATATATATATATATATATATATATATATATATATATATATATATATATATATATATATATTTCATGAGCTCTAGGTGGTTCCTCGCGAGTTCTGAATAAATCTCCAAAATAAATTCTTTGTCCGACCAATATTAAAGAAGACAGTATAATCTTGATAATCCGACACCTATGGGACCAGAAAACCTGGATTATTGAAAAAAATTGGATTATCGGGATTAAAAGAAAATTATAACAATTTTACATATTTTATGTACAATTGTGTTTCAGAATGAATAAAATATGTATCTATAGGTAAATGTGACATACAAAAAAATATATACAAACTTTAGTTAGTAAGTAAGACGAAGAAGTAAGTTAAACATACGTGTTTCTCCAGAGCGCCGGATTACCGAACGTGTCCGATTAAAAAAACGCCGGATTATTAATATTATACTGTATAAGCAAAAATGCGGCGCTAAGGTATTTTTAACGTTAAAGGAGCTTATGATTGGACAGACAAGACTTTTTAGCAGCGTACCTGGCGGTTATATACCAGACCAGACAAGTGCCCCCCATGGAAACACAACCGTGAAGTTGGGTACTGCTGGTCGCATGCGCAGTAAATGCGCAGATAGAGAAAACTAGGCAAACTGGAGGGGAAGACAATATTAGATTCACAACACTAGACAGAAAAGACGTGTCCATCTAATAATGTTGATCTAACATTATTAGATGGACAAGATTAAATAGACAGGAGTGGGTATATAAACAGACAAGGCTATATAGACGAGACTCAACAGAACAAACTAAATAGATAAGATTAGATAGAAATGACTGGTTAAAGAAGGCTGGTTGTACAATACTAGAACTTTTTTTGGGGACGTAGTGGCAGCACGCTACCAATAAGTGGCCCCCCTAGAACTGCAGATCGCCACCCTGGGACCGCTTTCGCATCACTTCGGGGTCGTGTCCGTATCTAGCCGTTTCCTTACGTCCCCCGTACTCTCGCTAGATTAGGGGTTCAGCGGCTGGTCTTCCTGTGTTTCATTTAATTTCTCCGCTTCTCTTTTCTTTTCCATAATACCTCGTATGTAAGTTTTCACCTGAGACCAATTTTGCTCGCTTTGCAGCATTGCAGGAACCAGTCCTTCTACATCCAGTCTAACTCCTAATGACTCTTCAAGCTGGATTTTTTCATTCTCGTTGTTTGGGCATTCGAAAATTATATGATATGCGTCATCATGCTTGTGACCACACAGCAAGCAGTTCGCCTTGTCCCTTTTCTTGAACCTCTCTAGGTATGCCACGAAACCGCACTGTCCGGAAAAGGCTTGTGTTAGTTAGGTCATAGTTAGGTCATAGCACATTTGACCATGTGCTCTTTCACACCACTCTCTCACGTTTGGTATCAATCTATGTGTACAACGCCCCACTGTGTCCGATTCCCATCTTGCCTGCCATCTGTCCATTAGTTTTTCCCGTGTCGCAGTTTTTGCTATCAGCTTTCTTGTTTTGCTTTTGTCCATTCTACACTCCCTATATATTTCTTCTCTCTCCCGGACCAAGAGGTCAATCGGCGGAATGCTAGCTAATACCAGGGCAGCTCCAACAGAAATTGTTCTATATGCGCAGATGACGCGTATCGCACATATTCTTTGAACTGCAATCAATTTTTTTTTTCATCGTCGTCCACTCCATAGCAGCAGCCCATATCTCCGCACCATATAGTAATTTTGAGTGTACGGTGCTGATAAGGAGCCTCCTTTTAATCTCCTTGGGGCCACCGATGTTGGGCATCAATCGTTACATCTATGTAGCTGTTGTCAGAGCCTTTTCAGTGGTCTTGGCTATGTGTTCAGTATACTTTAATCGGTCGTCGATTTGCACTCCCAGGTACCTTACTGATCTACTCCATGCAATTTTGTTTCCGCGTATTTCCAGATTTGGTGGTACAAATTTTCGCTTCCTTGTAATGAGCACCGCTTCGGTCTTGTTTATCGCTAATTCCAATCCGTTGTTCTTAAACCACCTGCTTGCCCTTCTCTAAGTCTCGTTCAACATTAGTTCGAGTGTGTTTGTCTTCCTTGCAGTTACTACCACAGCCGCATCATCCGCAAAACCCACAATACTTGAAGCCTCCGGTAGTTCTAGATTGAGTAGTCCATCGTACATGATATTCCATAGAAATGGACCCAAGACGGATCCCTGTGGAACACCCGCCGTTACTTCATAAAATTTAGGTCCTTTTTCGGTGTTGTATATTAGGATTCTATCAGACAAATAGCTTTTGATTATCTGTATCAAATATTTAGGTGTTTCCTTTTTTTCCAATGCTTCGATTATTTTGTCCCACCTTGCTGTATTGAAAGCGTTTTTTATGTCAAGGGTGACCACTGCGCAGAATCCTTTTTTTTCCAGGGACCACTGTTGATTTCTTTTGCGGCCTTGACAACAGTAGATATTGCGTCGATTGTCGATAGCCCCTTTCGGAAGCCATACTGTCTCGGAGACAGCGTTTGGTTTATGTTCGATTCGAGTCTTATCTTCAATAGTCTTTCGTAAAGTTTTCCTGCTGTATCCAGGAGACTAATTGGTCTACATGATGACGGCTCGTCCAGGGGTTTATTTCCCTTCCTAAGAATGTACAATACTAGACTAACAAAATAAATAAATATTGTACATATCAATAAACATTAAACATTGATATTAATTTCGATAGATAAAAAAAATATGATCATTTATGAAAAAATGCAATATTAACAAATGTAGATATAAAGTATATACCAGAAAGGAATGAAGCAGATCAGACAGACAAGATTACACAGACAAGACAGACATTCCTCCTCGGAAGTGTATTGGACAACATACTCGCCTGATTAGCGAGAGACTGGGTTTCCATTCCCCGCCGAGACATTTTCAACCAGGGCGGCACTACCCGTTCGGGCCGCCCATCCTGAAGGAAAGCGAAATACCGGTACCGGGGTGGCGCATATTAAAAGCCAAGTGAAAAGGTGGTTTATTGAGAAGTTCCCCCAAAACCACCAGAAAAAGACTAAACAGACAAGACTAAACAGACAAAACTAAACAGACAAGACTAGACGAATGATTAGACAGACAAGACTTTTTTGAAGGGCGTAGCTGGCGATTATACACCAGACCAGACAAGTGCCCCTCCTGGAAACACAACCGTGAACTCTGGTACTGCTGGTGGCATGGCCTCGGAGAGACAGGCAAGACTAGACAGACAAGATTAGACAAGGCTAGGCTAGACAGGCAACACTAGACAGACAAGAGTAGGCAGACAATACAAGACAGACAAGATTATACAGACAATACTAGACCTACAAAACATATATTTTATTAGAAACAACATAAGTTAACAATAACCATCCTTAATTGTGGTCTTAATAGTTTAAGAGTATCTGGTTTAAGTATCGTGTGGAAAATTCAAATTTGTTCAAAAGATGATTTGTTAGATAAAAGTGATCTCACTATTTTTTATTAATCGTTATTTGTTACTTCTATTGTAATTATTTTGGCTTCAGGAGCACAACAAGAGAAGATATTATAAAACTAACCCCAGTAGAATCGGAAGCGACAGGATGCTCTACTTCAGTGTCCATTTCTACAGTGACTAAAGACAAAACTAGGACAATTTCTGACATTTTGGCAGAAAATTCAAATACCAAGCAGGTTCTTCGTTCTGTAGTAATTGTTGATGCCATTGATTACTTGGCTATCACTACCACCACTAAAGAATTAATCTTGGAAGAGGCTCCAGAGTCCTTTGAAGTGCGAGCTTATGACAATCAGGGTATATTTTATGATACATTTGTTACATTTAATTTAATGTTATCGTTATATTTTAGGAAATGAGTTTACTAGTTTAGCTGGAATTGAGTTTGAATGGGTGATAAAACCTGTTGGGAAAAAAAAGGATAAACCTGTCTTAAGATTCATGACATTTAGAGATTCGCCATATGAAACTCCTGTAACTCTAGCTGGCGTAGAAGAGAAGAATAAAATGGGACATAAAGTTTTGCTAGAAGGAACCAAAACTGGAATATCAAAAGTATATATGCATTAATCATCTTATTCATGTCCCAATATTATAATTACTTATACAAGGTTCATGAGGTGTGGGAAAAGCAAGAATGACACGCAAAATCGTGAAGCGTTCCACATTTTAGCATTATGAACACTTTTTTTAATAATTATTCCCCCACACCTCAGGAACCTTGTATACTTTGTATCTTTTCTATATGTATTTATTCTCAATTTGCAAAATTTGTTTAGGTATCAGTAAAATTGCCGCAAAGTGACTACATAAATGTTAAAAGTACAGAAGTACAATTGGCTGTTATTGCTAATCTCATGATAGTTCCCCAAGAAGTTTATATAATGGTTGGAGACATTATAGAATTCCAAGTTATACATGTAAGTGCATCACAAAAATATTTTGATTGCAAAATAATAATTCTTTTATTATAGACTAGTTATGGAAAAAGTGAAACTGTTGAATTAAAATCATCTCAGTATTATTTAGATGTTGAATATATAGTTATAGCTCATTTACAACATGGAGGTAAGTAAAACAATATTTGGATATATGGCACCATAAAATTAGTATACCGAACGACAAAAATAAGTATATTGAACGACGGATATAGCATAGAAATTTATCGTGCATTTTCGGTTATAATTTTGTCGTGAATTATGCCAATTTTATGGGCAAAATGCAATCTAAAATAATATACTTTCTAAAATAAAATAAAGCAGTTTCATATAAATATTTATAAAAGAGATTTTAGAAAGCATAAAACTATTTTGTACAAATATATTAAATTAAATTATTATTTAAAAGGAACTGTAGAGGGATTAACACAAGGAACTACAAAAATATTTCTCCATGATAAGAACATGAAAACCCACGAAAATGAACCTGGTTTAAAGTTACCCTCAGCGTGTCTTCATGTTGTTAAACCTTGCTATATGGTTCTATCCCTTTTACCTTATAGAAATTGGGCTGCTCTAGTGTCAGAAGCTCATGATATTGTAGCTGAACTGTATTCTGAGTAAGATATCTAAATCTCTTAAACCACAATTGTGTATTTATTGTAATTTATTATCAGGGACGATCATAAATTAATGCTGGGCCCTGGTATGATGGTGCAAATGCAAGTTTCCGAAGCTTTCCACGTTCGACAGCGTTCCGTAAATGGTTCGCTCATAAACGGTTGGACTGAAACCGAAGGCGTTGCTGAAGTTTCAGCAGTTTTGGAGAGTTTTGATCCACCAATTACAGCAAGCAATGAAATAATCATCTACCCACGCATAGTGCTGGACCCTTCCGAAATTATATTGCCGTGGGACGAGGTATCTAAACCAAGGTAAGTTTTAACTTAACTACTATGAAAATTTGATATTAACAAATTTTTTTCTCGCATAAATCTTTACAAAACTCCGAGGACAATTTAATCTCAAAATCCACGCAATGTTCTCCTTGATATGAAACATGTAATTCTTTTCGCTTGGTCTTTGGATTCATTTTAATTATATCTCTTTTGGTATTCAAATAATACTTCAAGAAGTATTTTCCTTTTAAATTCCGTTTTTCTTTATCTGAATCATGTCTCCAGAGTTTCTTTGGTTGATTCGCTAAACACGAGCCTTTCGGTTTTCTGCATCGTTTTCGTTGTTTCGCAAAAGCATTAAAACTGACTCCAATTTTATCGCATTGGTCTCCTTCCATTGCAATCATACCAGGTGAAACCACTAAAAATTCTCTAGCACCATTTCTAGTTTCTGGATAGCGTAGTAACTGAGATCGCTTTAAATCTGCAGGCATTAAAATTCTCATTTCCTCTAATACGTGACTCACATTGGGTGGGTTAAAATTGCCAACGTGAACAGAAATAGGTTGATCACTATTGTCTTCATAAAATGTATCTTCATTTACTATATCGATTGAGGGAGCGATCATTTTCCATTTTGCGACGGATTGTCGTCTATATAACTTAACAGTAAAGCGAATTATGTAAGTGACGTGGTCCAAACGGTAGACGCCAAACCAAACTTTTGAGAAACGTAAACAGTGAGCACTATCATGATACGTCATCGGATCTAATCCTGGAGGTGTGTATTTATCTTCACAATTTTGACCTCCGCGAATTTGTGTTATAGTTTTTCCTGTTCGATATTTTCTATGTAGATTAACTGGGCCTAGACGTTTAACATTTAAAACATATTTAGGTTTTTCGGGATTGTTACTTTCATCTGTATTCGAAATTCTTTTCACAATATAGTTTAGACGTCGCATTTTGTCTTGATCACATGTGTGATTGTCGTCAGTTTTTTGGAAGTACATAATATAATTCTCGTCTTCTCGCATTAACATGTCACTATCTGGACAATCATCTTTGTTCTTTCCTTCATCACAGGAACAACAAAAACCTCTACTGAATGGAATTTCTCTATGTTCATAAGTGCATATGCCGCATGTAGGTGAGTCCATTAGGCTACAACCAGTAAAATTTTCATCGTGTTTATTGTATACTACTTCATACGGATCGGAATTTACAGTACCAACATTTAATAAATTGTAAAATTGCCTGGGCTTATGTTGTTTAATTTTTATTAATAAAGGCTTCTTCATTTCATAACCAGTGTTTCCTTTTTCTGCTGAGTGGACGGCTAAACTTTCCATTGTATATGCTGATGTTGTTGGCTCATGCGATAACTTGAATTTTATTGAGATTTCCTTAATGCATGGTTCGTCAGTCTTACGACATCTACGCTCCTTATGATTTTTCCCCACAATTTTTATTCGCACATCCTTTATATTTTTTACTAAAGAAGGCTCGCAACACGATTGGTGTTTTGCGCAAGCGAGATTATTTTGGTACTCCAATTCAAGCACGTTTTGCTCCTCTTCAGTGAGCATAGATAGTACATAAGCCACCCATATTAAAAGCGCAGAGAAAATCAGTTTCATAATTTTTAATTTGACATTTAAAATTTGACTTGAAGTAACTACCTCGATATTTATTCAGATATGACATTGATATAAAGGCAACGGGTGGCGACGGCAAATTTTTATGGACCAGCTCAAATCACACTCTAGGAATCGTCAATCAAAATGGAAGAGTGCACACTAACTCTCATGGATGTTTCGAAATCTCCGCTTCAATGCATAAAAACCACCACAACAGACAGAGTGTTAAGTGAGTATTATTTAAAAATCGGAAATACTTAAAGGTGTTTTTTTAACATTAATTTTTTAAATGAAGGTTTCATATTCTCCCTCCATCCCGTTTGGAAATCGTAGAGTATGTAATGGAAGCTGAAGTTGGCTCCGTAATTTACCTTCATATAGCTTTATATGCTGCAAAAACCGTTGATGGCGAGGACGAAGTAATGCACATCCCTTATTCAAAATGCCAAGAGTTGCCATTTAAGTTGAAAATGACGGATTCAAAATTTATGTATAATAAAGCATTAAAAACAGATCCTGTCGGAACATCTTGCGGCAATGTTGCTATCGTTAGTTCGGAGGTCGGCACAAGTAAAGTTACCGTTCATTACCATGGGGATGCTGGAAAGGTTTTACATGATAGTGTTACTATTACGTATTATAAACCTCTAAGACTGCTAAAGCCAACTGGAACAATTGTGTTGGGTGTAGGAACTACAACAAATTTGATTTTTAGCGGAGGACCTAAACAGACTGTTGGTAAGTACCGTATTTTAATGAATCTGTAATATATAGAGACTAGCTTTAGCCCGCAGATTAGGTCGCGAAACAGATTAATAATCATTTTCTATCAGTACGAATAATTTTTAAACCCAAAATATGAGAATTTCTGGAGATTTAAAAAAAAAGCGGACAGTTTAAAAATTTGCAATGATTCTCAAAAACTCTTTCAAATTTACTAATTGTGTTTGAAGCATCCTAAAGTATGCTAAATTAATTATCTTTAAATTGATGTGCTATGTGTGTTTTATTACAATATGTATTACCTCAAAAATTAAGTTTGCAATTCAAATGTTCTTTGGTTTGGCACATGTGGTCTGGCGAGACCCCTGTATATCTCCATACAAACATATGGAAATATCGCATTGTTGGAGGCGTTCATTTTTTGCGTAGAGCACGATGGAAAGTAGTGCACGATGAATTATGGCATTATTTTTTTTTTCGCTCGTAACCGCCGTAACATCGAAGCCGTAACATGGAATCCAAGATGAGGTGAAAGAACAGGACGTGCGGGACTTTTTTTCGGCCTGAAGCCGGACAGGAAAACGACAACCCTGTGGCCAGCCGCCAATGCATGTGCCAACCTCCACCAGCCCATTCACAAGCGCCAACTTCTTCATCCACACATTAGCCATGTGACGTATGCCACATCACATGGCCCATGTGTGAAGACGGCTTTAGTGCGGTCAGTTTGAGTCGTCTGTATGCCAAAGAACTAGTGATTTTTGCATGTTATTGTGTAAAACTCCAGCGGCCAAAAATACACCAATAAATGCATTCAATGCTCATTAGCTCTTTCCAAACTCTTGTTTTTTATCGGGATTTTGCAGATTCCACCTTGGAAATGTATTAAATTTTTTTATTTCACATAACGGTTCGTTTAGGCGATGATGATGAATGTAATGTTTTGTGAACAAAATGTCTTGAATACCTCAATCGGAACTGAATTTTGTTCTTTGGGTCCAGCTCCAAAACGAATAATATTGTGATGACGCAAACGACCAACAGCAACTGGTTCATTTCTATTCCATTTTGTACCATCTTTGCCAAAGAAAAAAATCATCAGTTGCAGTTTGTTGCTTTTTAGAATGTACTTCTCCCTCTACTTCTGCTTCTTCGTCACTATCTAGAATTTCGTTTGGTTCGATTATAAATCCTCTTCAATATCAGACGCATCTTCTCCAGGTACATAATCCATATCATAATCGTCGTCACCGTCTATGAATGGATCATGTTCAACATTTTCATCAATCTCTCCTTCAGGATAACGTTGAATTTCGTTAGATAAAGTCGCTGCCAATCGTGAATGAAAATCAGTATCAAAACTGTGTCTACGTAATCGCGTATTATACACAAATTCAACTTCGTTCATTCATTTTTATGAAACAAACAAAAATTTAGCAAGATGCTAAACAGGCCGAACACGTGGCTTGCGAGCTAGGTAGATCAAAGGACGATATACGAGTAAGGCTGGCCGCATACGCAAGGTTTCCGGATTCGGTTTCTTGATTCGGAATTCCGTGAGACTAGCGCAGACGTTCCTTTTTTGTATTGGGAATTTAAACTGGTAGAGACACGCTTTTGTGAAAGCACGTTTAAGATGGACGACGACGAATTAATTTCTATTGCACTTTTACTGGCGCTAAGTAAGAAAAAGATGAAACGTCAATATTAGGTACACCCACTAAACACCAAAAGAATAAAAGAGAGTCATTCTATCTGAAAAGAGCATAATTGCGAGCACACCCAGAAGAATTCTTCAAATTTTAAAAGATTCAATTAAATCCTTTGATGAACATCACAATGGCATAAAAGAGAAAATTAAAAAACAAAATACGTGCATGAGGTTATGTACATGAGCATTTTTTTTTCACAAAACATTACATTATTGTACATTTGGATACGGAAGAAAAGTTCCGAACGAAAATTTCCGTTCGTGTGCGGCGGATTATCAAAAATATATGCGAGCGCTGCGTTCAGGATGATGTCATTCGGTTTTTTCCGTTCTGAAAGACCGTTTGGTTTGTTTCCGAATTGAACGCCAGGTTTTATTCGTTCGGAAAATGTACGTATTCGGGTTTCCAAATTAGGAATCCTGATCAGGAAACCGTACGTATGCGCCCGGCCTAATGCAAAGCGTACACAAAAACAGATTTTGTCGGCCGATGGCGGACAGAACTACCCAGACGAGTAACTTGGACGCGTGTATGTGCTAACACGGCAACATTTTGTAATTTTTTTAATGTTTATCCCACAGGGTTGGTCTACTATAAACACAACTAAGTAATTTTCAATATCCAGAGTCGTTTAGGTAGTCCAATAGTCGTTTAGGTAGATAACATCAAAATTTAACTATAAATACACTCAATTTGCACTGTAGAGAAGACTTTGCCGGCAGACTGACGAGAAATCCTAACAAGTTCGGATCATCGTGATGATCGGGCGTCATCGGACGATGACAGTGGTGTTTGTGTACGCGCTCTCTTTCTTTTACAAGTGTTTCATTCAATCGCCTGAGCAAACTTCGGCCGATGACGGATTAGGTGTACGCGAGCCATAAGACAAAAGCTCGAGGGCACGCCTCCGGCTGGCGTGAGATATAGAGGAACTGGAAAAAAAAACGGTAAAATGTTCAAAATATGAACATTTTATGTCTTATAAAATATATATGGGTCCGGACAGACCACATGTGCCAAACCGAAGTATATTCAAATACATATCCTTGTAATTTCCCTTGTATGACATGTATTCTTTTATTTTTTTATTTTAAATGGAAGTTAATGAAATTTTGGGAAAAGTCAAGGAAATTTAAGTCGATAACTCAATTAGAATTATATTTAAAATACGGGTTAAAGAAGTTAAATAAATAAAGTTAATAAAATTCCATAAAATTTTTCCCATTTATACTTAAAAATTTCGGAATTTTAACAAAAAAAATCTTACATCAAACATGATATGATTTTCTAGATAAAATCCTAACCATAACATGATCTATGGATATTTCTTAATTTTTATGTTTTTGTGTAGGTACCACATCAAATAAATACTTGACAAGTTCGTTTGAAGAAATAGTATCAGCTGTGGATAAAACTGCAAGTTATAAAATGCCCTCAGATGAAGAATACACTGTAGTTCAAGTGCTTTGTCAAAAATTAGGCAAATCCTCCATTGTTTTAAGTGTTTCTAATTCACCCAACATTCCAAACTGCAAAAATCAAGAAGCATCTACAGCCGTAACAGTAATTTGTAGTAAACCGCGCTCAATCGAATTTCAACCCGAAATAAAAGTAGCGGATGCGCTATCTTGCCCAATGGACTTAAGTGCTGATAGAGTAGTTGTAGAAAGTAATCGCCCTATAGATTTACTAGTTAAAGTAAAGGATGACAAAGGAAGGGAATTCATGAACATAACAAGTTTCCAATTTAATTGGGATTTAAATCCTAAGGGACTAGGAACTGTTGAAAAGAAAAAGGGCATTTCCCAACGCTTCGCCACAGTTGGAACAGCAACTTATGCTGATAAGAACTATCAAAAAATAAGTCCTAAAGTAGTTACCGGACAGTTGACGGTAATTGGAACTTTAACTGGTTATCGCAAAGATGTTACTAACGCAAATAAAGTGAAAACCGAGTGGCCGGAATTTATGGATGAGGATGAAAAGGGAATAGAACTACCCCCGATTAAATCTTCTATTACCTTGTATTTAGTTGATGACACTATCGTTACTCCTAACGAAATTTCTATATATAACCACCCTGAAAATAGGAATTTCTTGGATGTTAAACAAGGATCTGGATATTATCAAATCGCATTGGGAAATGAGGAGATTGCAGAGGTTAAATATTTGGAACGTGAAAGGAAGCTAGAAATTAGACCAATGATGGATGGCATATTAAATATTAAACTCATAGATTTGTGTTTGATATCCAAGCCTGCTATAATTGTTGTAACTGTAGTTTCGGTTCATATTATACGCGTGGAAATGTCAGATAAAGTTGAAAAAGATAAATGTATTGATGCCATTGTTAAACTGTATGATGAATTCGATAATCTTCTAACAATTCCAAATCTTGATTTGATTGAATTGTCTCCAACCCTTGAAGCTGACATCGCGAGAATTACCAAGAAACCTGTTACAGCTGCTACACCACTTGGAGAAATTCATTATATAATCACAGGTTAGTTATTTTCGTTTTATTCTTTTTCTATTTTGCGTCTGTAATGGACTCGATACAATTTTCTCAATGTATCGGCGACTTTTTTATTTAGAAATACATAAAAGACAAGTGTTTCTAATGGACAAGTGCTGAAAAATCCCCCACGAACAAGTTTTTTATAGTATTTTTTTTATTTAAAAAAAGTTAAATCGCGCTTACTGAACTCGTCCTTTTAATATACTATAACAACATATTATAATCATTTATATATTAGGTGAAGAATTAGGAGATACTAGATTAGTATTTTCGATTGGAGACCCGGACTTCGACGGATACGTTTCTAGCGCTCCAATGGATCTACAAGTGTTTCCCCCATTAAGAATATACCCCAGAAACATAACAATTGCTGTTGGATCGATTTTTCAATACAGCAGCAGAGGAGGACCGCAACCAATACCGAATTTGGAATATAGCATTAGGAGTGAATCTACTGCACGTAAGAATCGATAAAAAAAACACGTGTTCAATTTAAAAATGATTTTGTTTTTAGAAGTTACAACGAATGGAATAATAAAAGGTATAGCTGCTGGTCAAGCCACAGTACAGGCATTGGCATTGGGAATTAATCCCACTACAGCCCAAAAAGTCATATATGCTGAGGTATATATACCATAATAACATGTATAGTATGTTATAAATGTCATTTTAGGATTCGGCAAAGCTGCAGGTTATCAAATTAACGACGATTAAAGCGAATAGTCCTTTGACACGTTTGCAAGTTGGAAGTACAATACCGATATGGGCCACAGCAGTTCCTGATCATATATCTCCTTTAGGGTTGGGAACCATTGAACCTTCTATTAAGTTTGATTGGGGAATTCAAGATTCCGATATTGTAAAATTAGAATCGCCATTTAAGTCTACAGGTAATATAGGCTCCTAGGCTCGTTGTAGCAAAAATGTTACTATGCTGTTACAGGTATTGAATATAATCCGTTGGATATGCTTACTGTACACTTAACTGGATTATCCGCTGGTCATACTGTGATTTATTTAAACGCTACCTTCTCCAAAGCAAGCTACAAAAAAGTCGTTTACGCATCGTCTATAGAAATCGAAGTATTTGAAAAATTGATTGTAATCGAACCTGATAAAATAAATGGACCAACATTGATCATGGCGCCTTTCTCTCACGTCCAACTGATAACAAATATGGATACTAGTGCCCATTTATCATACAGGTGAGTTCGTTTACATAAAGAATATTACCATTTAACAATCTTTTGACGCCCTTTATGTAAATGATAAAGTGTTTCTCAGGTTAACCCTTTTGCTGCTATGGACTGCTATAGCAGTTCTATTGATTTGACGCCCAGGTGCTATGGACTGTTATAGTAGTCCAATTGATTGGGCGGTCAGATGATATGGACTGCTATAGCATTTCAATTGATTTGACGCCCAGGTGCTATGAACTGTTATAGTAGTCTAATTGATTGGGCGGTCAGATGCTATGGACTGCTATAGCAGTCTACATACTTCATGATTTAATTGTGGCTTTTTTTAAACAAAACAGAGATTAATAAATGCACACACCCTCATTGGAACGTTGCGTTGTCCTGGGTGAAAAATTCAGGACACCCCTGCACCTAGGGTCTTGTCGCTGGAAAGATGAATATTTCACAAAATCCCAAAAAATAATTGTTAACTATGCGGATAGCCACATATTTTTTTAAATTTTTTTATATCTAGTCTTGTCTAGTCTTGTCCAATCTTGTCTAGTCTTGTTCAGTCTTGTCTAGTCTTGTCCAGTCTTGTCTCCTTGTCCAGTCTTGTCTTGTCCAGTCTTGTCTCCTTCTTGTCCAGTCTTGTCTCCTTCTTGTCCAGTCTTGTCTAGTCTTGTCCAGTCTTGTCTAGTCTCGTCTCCTTGTCTTTATCTAGTCTTGTCTCTTTCTTGTCTTATCTATGTAGTCTACTAGATTAAAATTTAGTTAATTTAATGAATTCTCTACAATGCTAACTGAATTGGACTAAATGTATTAAATTGTGCTTTCCATGGTATACTTACTAATTATAATTACTAATTATAAGTTAGTAGTCTAATTCAAGTTCAAAATGAAGTTGCAACTTGAAGTTTTCGCAATACGAAGACGCAACTTGAAATTGTCGCATCATAAAGTGGTTTCAACATGAAGTTGTCGCAACAGGAAGTGGTTTCAACATGAAGTTGTCGCAACACCAAGTGGTTTAAACATGAAGTTGTCGCAACACCAAGTGGTTTAAACATGAAGTTGTCGCAACACCAAGTGGTTTCAACATGAAGTTGTCGCAACATGACGTTGTTTCAACGTGAATTTGAAGATGAAATGTGGATTTGAGGTGAAAAAATGTCATCTTGTAGTTGAAACTATATATTATAGTCTTTGCTTCGAATAGAGATTTTGGTTATTAGTAAAATAGTAAATTTTTGCATATTATTTTGACGTTTTCGTTTTTTGACAAAAATAATAGAATTTTGCAAAGTTTGTCCACTCAAAACAACAAAAAAACAAAATTTGCTTCCAATAGAGATTTTGGTTTTTGAAAATTTGGCAATGCATATTTGCAAATTTTTGAACGTTTTCGTCCAATTTTGACACAAGACAAGAGAATTTTGCAAGGTTTGTCCATTCAAATTAACAAAAAACCGGCCAAGTGCGAATTGTGGCTCGCGCACCGAGGGTTCCGTACAAACTTGTAAGTAAGGTATCTTTTTTTGTGGAGGACGTGGCAAGCACATTCAGTTAACTTGACAAGTGGCCCTCCTGAAATCACGACCATCTTAGTACCGCTGCAAGCATAACCTCAAGATGTCGCTGTCGTACGATGGAATTCTACCCTATATTTTATTAGCATACATCCCCCATTCACTATGAGTTTTTAGGGGTTCTGGAACTTCACTATTGGTTTTTACTGCTCAATTTTGCCTGTATACCTATATACCCTGTATAAAGGTATACAGGGTATTTTTTTAAATAACTCGAATATTTTTAAACTTATAAAAAGAAAACTTTATTTTAGTATTACACTTATTCACTAACTTATATTAAGATCTAACTATTTCTAGATCTAATATAAAATAATATATTAACTATTTCTAGATCTATTTCGATACTCTTAACATTCAGTTGTTCAATTGACTGCTTTTGGGCAATTGACTATCAAAAAATATAGGGCGTACGTGATTTAAGTATATGTAGATTATAAACAAAAATTAGACGAAATATAATATATACAGGATGTTACGGGACTTGAGTATGTCGCATATCGGTTATAAACATGCAAAATTTGGACATAATATATACCCTGTATATATTATGTATATAGAGCGTACGTGATGAAATGCATAACGAATATAAACAAAGAAATTTCAGAATAAACAGCTTGGTGCCGACACATACTTTTTACCTTCGGACCTAACCGAGGAGGACCTAACTGTATGCAACCCATATGCTTCTGGTGTCTGACAATACCACGCAACACATTAGTGTATTTTCATAAGTTTCTAATAGTAAATTCGCATTTTTCTTGTAATTAAACTTCATATTTACGGTTTTCAGATTTTTCCCTTTACATGTGCTGTAAGACACCGCCAAGTTCTTGCCAAGTTTCATGATTCTAGGTCAACGGGAAGTACCCTATAGGTTTTGATTCCCTTGTGAAATCGCAAAATATGCGACATAAACGGTCATATCTTTTGATCGCGTTACAAGACTTACAAGTTTGTTTTTTCACAGCTGAAAGAGACCGCAGACCCGAGTATTTGATACAAATTTCAACTTGTTACCTCTACGCGTTCCTGAGAAAAATGGTCTTGACAGACAGACAGACAGACGGACAACAAAGTGATCATATAAGGGTTCTGTTTTCGGTACGGAACCCTAAAAAACAAAATTTGTTTCGTATAAAGATTTTTGTTTTTGAAAATTTGGCAATATTTGCCAATTATTTTGACATTTTCGCCCAATTTTGAAATAAAACAAATGAATTTTGCAGTTTGTCCACTCAAATCTACAAAAAAAAAATTGATTTGCTTAGAGATTTTGATTTTTAAAAATCTGGCAATTTTTTCAAATTATTTTGACGTTTTCGTCCAATATTCACACAAAACAAAAGAATTTTGCAGGGTTTGTCCATTCAAATTCACAAAAAAACAAATTATGTTTCTTATAAAGATTTTGGTTTTTGAAAATTTGTCAATTTTTGCAAATTATTTTGTCGATTTCGTTCAATTTTGACGTAAAACAAAATAATTTTACCAAGTGTGTAAACCCAAATCAACAAAAAAAACAGAATTTGCTACGAATAGAGATTTTGGTTTTAGCAAATTTGGCAATTTTTGCATATTATTACATAAGTTTTGCATTACATAAGTTTTCGTCCAATTTTGACACAAATCAAAAGAATTTTGTAAAGTTTCTCAACTCAAATGAACAAAAAAACAAAATTTGCTTCGAATAGAGATTTTGGTTTTTGAAAATTTGGCAATATTTGCAAATTTTTGCAAATAGTACAGTTATAAGTATACCGCGCGGGCTATAATGTAAGATTCAGAATATTGAACACACAATCACATCAGTTCAAAAAATTAATTCGCAGCCGAAAGGGTTAATTAACTTTTTATATTATAAAAATAAGTTATTTTCATGTTATCATTAGGCCGAGGCCGCACTACGGTTTTTTCCAGCGAGCGGTTAACTGCGAAACCGCTCGAGAAGCACACACTACGCTATTAAAATCAGTCGCGGGAAAAAACCGCAAGTGAGGCCGCATGTAATAGCTTACTTGATTTAAGCCGCGGCGGTTTAGCCGTAGTGCGGCCTATGCCTAAGGCCTAGGCCGCACCAAGCGGCTTCGCTTGTGGTTTTTTATAATGGTTATAGCGGTTACCGCTCGCGGGAAAAGAACGTAGTGCGGCCTCGGCCTTACCTTGAGTCACAAAATAACGATTAAAAACTGCGGCGGTTTAGCCGTAGTGCGGCCTAGGCTTTAAGCTTTATTTAAGTTAATGTTGATGTATACCACGTTTGTTACTTTTATGTAAAAGCATTTGAATATTATTTTTTTAGAACACTTGGTAATAATCCTAGCTCTCTAACAGACATCCAAAGCAATCATGGTTCTAGTAATGGTTGCCCAATATGCGTAAATCCAAGTGGATTAATTCGTAATTTTGGGGCTTTGGGTCACTCAATGATTTTAGTTTCATCTACAGATGCAAATGGTCTTAAACAAACCGTTTCTGTCCCAGTTGAGGTAAGTTATAAGCTATTTTTTTAGATTAAAGTTATCTATAATGATTCAAAATTTCAGGTAAAACCAATTCAGTACATGTTATTGTCTGTAATATCAGAATGGAAGATAAAGAAAAGTTCTCCTACATTGGTCATGCCGTTAGGGACCGAATTTGATTTGGTTGCTACATTCTATGATAACACCGGAAATCAATTTTCTTCTGCATCTATAGATCAATTGCAACTTACTATGTCTAGATTTGATTTGATAAAAATTAAACGAGGTCCTAACAATACTACCTTCCATGTTTCTTCCAAAAAACCTGGAGTAGCAGTCGTAAAAGTATGGGCAGATGGATTGGAAAAAGTAACTGATTATTTAAAAATACATGTGGAACAAGTTATCAGTCCAGTTATGGTATGTACCTATACTCGTACCGGCGAGAGAATGCATCTCGTCTCGACGAGTTTAGCATTCTTCTGCGCATAACCACTTCCCCCCCCCCCATTATTTCGAGTGCGCGGTGTCTAGTTGTCCGTATTTGAAAAACTGACGCATATTTCTTAACTCAAACTAATCTGCGCGTCCCTTGCCCCTCATACCTCGGCGCAGTACAGCTGCATTCTCTCGCCGGTCCGAGTAGTTGCATTCATTATATTAAATATTAATTTTGGGGAAGAAATGGTTAGAATTTCTGTTTTGAAAAATGTAATATGAAAGCAAGTAACAGCTGTTTACAAATGCTTTATGTAATATTTTTTGATAACTAGACACAATATTTGTTTGTTCTTGAAATTAGGATTATGCTACACTGGGCGATGTGATGTGTTTCACAACACCAGTAAGGGGAGTTCCTGAAGGGAAATGGTCTGTTTCTGATGCTGGTGCATTAACATCCTATGGAAGAGGTGTAGTTTTAGTAACGGAAGCAAAATCATCAACTTCGTCTATTACACATACATGGCATTCTGCTGCGCCTCTTCAATTGAAAATCAATCCATTAACTGACATTTTCTTGGAAAGCTCTTATGAAGTCTTAACAAATGATCCAGACAGACCTTATAAAGCGCATGTGATATTAGCAAGTGCAAATCTCAGGAAGAAGAATAATTTGGTACTTAACTAATACTCTTATTTATATGGGACACATTTTAAAGAATTTCTTGTTTTAGATAACTGGATGGGACTGTGTACCTTATTTAAACACACTTAACATTGCTTCGCCTATTATTTGTCAATTGTCATTTGATAATAAAGAGGAGGGAACTATTTGTCCACGCGATATGTTTACTATTAATTCCAAATTTAATCCCAAAGAAGGTAATTTATCGTCAACGTGTTTGATATAATACTATTAATAATTCTATAATTTTTATATAGGAAAACATTACTGCGAAATAGCAGCTTTACCAGATAACAACAAACAATATAATACAATTAAGATAGAAGGTATTACATTGACAATATCTGCTCCGGAAAATCTTTCTAAAGATGTGAAACTTAAATTCCTTCCTTCCATTTACGCTGCTAAAGAGCTTCTCTTAAGTGATCAATTTAAAGGCGAACTTTCAATAACCGGGTTACATAGCGTTTTAAAAACGGTTGAGGTATAGTTTCCCCGTTTTTTTTTTAGGCGACTGTCAGTATATTTTTTCGTATTTTTTAAGGTAACTCCGGCAGATCCAAGTATATTATACGTCAGCGATCGTAGATTACGAGAAAACAAACTTACATATCTTATCACACTTCTTGATTATAATAAGCAAATGGAAGATAACAGAGAGTTCATGAGTGTTAATATAAAAGCCAAAGCGACTAATCAGTGTATCAATGTAAGTCACGAATTACAGTATAAACTTGATAATCCGACAAAAATGGGACCGGACAACCGCCGGATTATCAGGATAAAAACAAAACAATAACAATTTTACATGTTTAATGTACAATTGTATTTCAGAAAGAATAAAATATGTATCTATATAGGTAAATGTGTACATACAAAAAAATATGTACAAACTTAGAACAGATAGTAAGACAATGGTAGAGTGTAAAGCTTGGTCAGAATCGTCAATCAAGTTTTCAGTTAAAGCAAGGTGTGTTGGTCAGACTTTTAACACTGGGTGGTCTTGTTTTTGACTATAATTTTTCTGTACGCGAGGTTTATATCCGGCAGGGGGGCAGCGTAAAAAAAAGATACATATTTCCCCATAGCGCTGGATTATTGAACGTCCGATTAAGCAACCGCCGGATTATCAAGATTATACTGCATTTATCAATTTTAATTTAAAAACAAAATATTTTTTTAGGTGCTAATCAAAGTTCAAAATTCTGGACGTTTTGTTAAATCGTGTGGTCGTGGTGGAGGTTCTCAATCGGAAATTTCGTCCCCTCTTTTAATCTACCTACACACCAACAGACAAGCGATAGCAGTATTATGCGCTGTATGTGTATTATTTATAGCTAGTTTTTATGGTAAGGATATTGATACAGTAAAGTTTTCCTTTTTAATTAAAAACTTTCTTTAAACTTTAGTTTATTCTTCATATTTACAACCAACAGTAAATGTAAATGTGTTATCGAGTCCAAGGGATGGACCGTTCCAATGCGGTTCTATGAATAAATCTTGTGGATCTGTTAATTTTGTGCAAAGTACACCAAATAGAAGTACAACTGCAAGTATTCAATGTGCTCCTACACCAAATGAAAGTGTGACAGAACAGTGTTACTGTACAAAGAGTCCAGAAATTAGGCGAAATAGAAGATATATGTAAGATGTGAAAGAAAGAAAAACTAATAAGAAATGTGTTGTTAAATTTAAATTGTGGTGTGTTCATAAACTTCTGTTTTTTTTTTGTAAATAATTCGTGAACGTACAAATATTTTTTGTATTTTTGAAATTATAATATTGAAGTGTACTTATTTAAAATATTTTTTTTAATATTATAAAAATAAAATTGTTTAATTTTCCTTTTTTTTAGTGTATTTATTGACTTTCAAATTTATATTTTTGTAATATGGGAAGGAAAATTAAAGAGTTTACTTATTTATCTACGACCACTATTGTAAATGCCCATTATTGTACAGTTCGTGGACTATGTAAATACATCATAACACACACATGTAACAATCCGCGATTAATGTTATGTAATGATTCAAAAACGCCCATGAACGTTTGGTTTACGATTCGTTGATTGGTTGAGAGCTGCACGTTGATACTATTTTTAAATATAGTACTCTGTGATTTCCAAACAATCATTAAACGTCACATCATTCACATAGAAGCTGTCATTCATTTCGTTTTTTCATGTTTAAATCTAACCAGAACTACAAATAAGTACTAAATAAAAAGGTATGTAACCATTATGAATGTATTTCTTTTCATTTCTATCTAGTTAAATAAGGTCGAAGGTGTTGTTACATCAAACATATTTTTCTTACTAAACAGAAACAAGTTAGAGTGGTCGTAGATAAAGTATAGTACATGACTCGAGTTGTAAGGCAATTACGTAATCGCGGAATTACGAACACACCGCACCGCGGGCCGTGCGCACGGCCCTATTTCCCACTGGGCACTCGGGGGCACGTGCCCAGGGCCCCCTAGTTCCTGCCAGATCACCAAACGATAACCGATATTTATTACCGAAAAACAGATTTCTTTTGGAAAAATCAAGCGATAATGAATCTGACTACAAGGACCTATCTCAAAGAACAAGGTGTAGAAGCTCACCCCAGATTTTTTTTGACAGCTCTGCGCCGTCAGCCCAACCGAATGGAAAAGAGAAATTCAATGTCTAAACGAGTTGAGACAAAGTTGCAAAGAATTTGCTGAAATCTATTAACCAAAAAGAGTTGGAAATGGGATGTCTGCATTTAACAAAATACTTAGAAATATATTGAAAATGCTAACTCACTGCAGTGGGGAACGTTCCTTCTCCAAATTGAAAAGAATAAAAATGAGTCAGTTTGTCGTTGATTCGCCATTCCGCATGTTACATGTATTGCACAGTCAATGGACCAAGGTGTTATAGAGGCCACGAAGAGACTTTAAAGGAAAGACCTTATGCTCCAATTGTTAGGAGAATATTAGTTCATGGGGTTTTGGAAATCTCTGCACTTAAAAGAAGCAATCTATGTCGTATTTTTTGTCTCCAATAGTGCGAACAAAAAGAATATGGCAAATGCATTTGATAAAATAATGGCATTAGAAGACACTAAAATTGAGAAAGAAGATGAATTGAATGATCAAGAATTATTACTATAATCATTATTTGGCTTTGAATTTGTTTTTGGCTTTTCCTTCCTTTCACTGGTGCTACAACCTCAAGCAGGACCTGGACACAAGTATAGTCTGAATTTGTTGACAGACAAAATTTCTTAGAAAGTTACCAAAATTTGGACAGATAAATAATTGCAAAAATTTCCAAAATATTTGATTTGGTTTTGAATTTGTGGACGAACAAATTTTCTTAGGAATTATCCAAAATTTGGACAGACACCAATTTAAATTCTTGCAAAATATTTTTGAAGTTGCGCTGAATAACTTGCGTGTCCTAATTATGGTGCCTTGAAGAACCAAGACAAAATTTTTAAAATTGGCGTTTCAAAATCGTGTCTTATTTGTGGTGCCTTGAGGAACTAGGACAAAATTTTTAAAATTCGCGTCTTAAAATAATGTTCTAATTATGGAGCCTTGAGGAACCAAGACAAAATTTTGAAAATTCACGTCTCAAAATCATTTTATAATTATGGTGCCTTGAGGAACCAAGACAAAATTCGTGCTTCAAGATCGTGTCTTAGTTGTGGTGCCTTGAGGAACCAAGACAAAATTTTGAATATTCGCGTTTCAAAATCGTGTCCTAATTATGGAACCTTGAGGAACCAAGATATAATTTTGAAAATTCGCGTCTCAAAATCGTGTCCCAATTATGGAGCCTCGAGGAACCAAGACATAATTTTGAAAATTTGCGTCTCAAAATCGTGACCTAATTATGGAGCCTTAAGGAACCAAATAATAATATGCTCAAAAACAGATTTTGAAGAAGTGATTAACGATTTTGCCGATCTCAAATCAACCAACATAGATTTAAGCACTAACCTATGAATTCTAAAAGAGTTACTTTTGTTGATTATATTATCTTTTCATTTAATGTGACTATAAAGAAATTAAAAAAATCTAGAACTGATCTACTTTCTTTGCCTATTATAACAAAATAGTGCTCTGTCAAAGTCATAGGGGCCCCATTATCACAATGTGCCCAGGGCCTTCCATAAGTTAAAGACGGCCTTGGTCGTGCGTAACTGTTCCGCTTGTACGTATTATGCTTCTTACAACTCTCGTTACGTAATATACTATTGATGTTGATTTTATCAATTTGTTACATTTTAGAACAGCATTCTCTGCAGAAAAGACACTCATATATCAACAGAACCAAACAAAAAGTAAAACTGAAGTAATGTAGGAACAAGACATTTTTTCAAATTACCTCTTCTGTAGGTAGCGCTTAAAATATTACTATTAAAATAAACATGTTATGCTCTACTGCTCCACACTCTCGCGGAGTAACTTTGGCGAGTACCCTGACCGAAGTTATTCGAGACGAGAAACTCGGATCCAAACTCTCGTCTTACTTCGCGAGGACCTCAGTGTCATGACTGACAGCCTATTTATTGAATCACATATGAGTAGGCATATTTGGCCAGCATTCCGTCATTAATACACTATACTGGCAAGTTTGCGTTTCTGACCAATCAGACCCTATAAGTTTTATGACTTCTACACTATAAGTTTCATGACTTCTACCCTATAAGTTTCATGATATTGATTTCTTGTTTGAGGTTGTGAAAGCCTTTTTATTTATTATTTATTTATTTATTTTTTGCACACTGGTCGAAAATCAGCCAACATTGTTTATTGTAAGTGTTATGTTAGTTATTTAAGTGTTCTGTAGGTTTTATTGTTTATGTTAGTGTTTTTGTATGTTCTTCTCTTTTTGGCCATGTAAGACCGGCGCCCAACATGCGACTTTCGATATCCAATCTCCATCGTTCGGTTAGAGGACAAGTCAATAGCAGGTGCACGGCTGTGTCATCCTCTCCACATAGATATAAAGCTGATAAATGAAAAAAAAAGAATTTTAAAAATTTTGTCTTGGTTCTTCAAGGCACCATAATTAGGACACGAAAGTTATTCAGCGCAACTTCGAAAATATTTTGCAAGAACTTAAATTGGTTTCTGTCCAAATTTTGGATAATTCCTAAGAAAATTTGTTCGTCCAAAAATTCAAAACCAAATCAAATATTTTGGAAATTTTTGCAATTATTTATCTGTCCAAATTTTGGTAACTTTCTAAGAAATTTTGTCTGTCAACAAATTCAGACTATACTTGTGTCCAGGTCCTGCTTGAGGTTGTAGCACCAGTGAAAGGAAGGAAAAGAAAAAAACAAATTCAAAGCCAAATAATGATAATAGTAATAATTCTTGATCATTCAATTCATCTTCTTTCTCAATTTTAGTGTCTTCTAATGCCATTATTTTATCAAATGCATTTTCCATATTCTTTTTGTTCGCACTATTGGAGACAAAAAATAATAGTCTTTTGCAAATCGATGAAGATAAGCTAGCAAGTTACCTTGCCCCGTAATTAATTGTACCGCGTGATGTGATAACGTAATATCAATTTAGTGTCAGGCATTGATTGAGGAGACAAATGCTTTTGTCCACAATCCTGTTTTGGCAGCTTTGCACCTCAATTGTAATTTTTTATGGATGTATGTCGACAGTGAGTTTAGTATCGTTTGCCTGGGTATTTTATTATACGTTATTGGTATCGGTTGTGTTTTTAGGTCTATAATGATTGCACGTAAATGGAGAGAAGCTGAACAATATCCACTACGCTGATGATACTTTAATATTTGCTGACAGCTTGGATGGTCTTCAACACCTTGTCTCTCGAATCGGTGAAAGTAGTGAGCGTTATGGCTTAGATATCAACATGTATAAAACAAAGTTCGTGGTCATCAGCAACGAAGACATAGACCTACCAAACAACGTTCTTAATATTAATGGAACCTCTATATTGAGAAAGTAAGTAAAAGCATATATATGGGAACCATCATTAATGATCAATGGGATTCACACGAAATTAGTGTCCGTATCGAGAAAGCCTGAGCTGCATTTTGTAAAATGTCTATTGTGTTTAAGAGCCATTACTTCTCAATGGAAACAAAATTAAGATTTCTACGTTGGTATATATTTTCCATTCTTTTCGTAGGGCTTAGACTTTGACCGAAACGATGGGTAAACGACTTGAGGTATTTGAGGTATGGCTCTATAGGAGAATGCTTAGAGTGCCATGGACATATAAAATTACAAACAATAACATTCTCCATAAAATGAAGGATGGAAAAGAAGTTCTGAAAACAGTAAACTGCAGGAAACTACAATATTTAGGTCATGTAATGAGGGATAGATGCAGGTATGAACTGCTGCAGAACATTTTTCAAGGAAAGATTCCTGGTAAAAGAGGACGAGGACGAAGAAGGGTCTGGAATCTTGGGTTGGAAACTTAAGAACATGGACTTCACACACGAGTGAAAAACTATTCAGAACATCCAAAACTGACATATCTATGATGGTTGCCAACACCCGGAACAGCTAGGCACAAGAAGAAGAAGAATGCTTGCTTTGCAAAGCTGTCAGCTCTTTCATTCCCCTCCCCTCCAACATGCGACTTAACCCAGTGCCTTCGTATTTGTAACGCACTCGGATATAACTTTGGCTTTTTTCCATGTATCTACTAGTAACTCCGTGGGCTTGGGCACTAGTTCTAGAGCTTCTAACACTGATCGACTATCACTGATTATGGACCCACTTCCAGTGGAATTTGTGTCTTCGCCTATATAATCTAGTGCCTTTCTAATGCCGACAAGTTCGGCTTAAAAGATAGAGCAGTAGCTCTCCAGCCGTTAGTTCATAAAAAATTTCCTCGTCTTCTTTGACGACAAAAGCAGCACCTACTCCACTTTCGGATTTCGAGCCGACTGTGTACATTCGGGTATTAGACAAAGTTACGTGGTATTTAAACCATCCGATGTCTGCGGAATGGATACAGTTAGGTTTTTTCGATATGGGTTCAATTAGTTTTGGGGAAGCATCCAGACCGGTAAACTCAGTAAATGTTCCTTTGGGACTTTCGTCGACATTTCCTATTTGGGAAAACAGGGCTATTTGTTTGGCTCGCAAGTCAATTGTGATCAGACCAATTATTAAGCAAACGTAGAAATATAACCAACCAGATATTGTCGAATTTATAAAAGTACAAAGATTAAAATGGGCGGGACACATGGAGAGAAAGGGTGAGGACCAAGAAAGTATATAATGCACGAATGGAGGATGCAAAGGGGAAGATGACGACCAAGACAGAGATGGATAAACAACATTGAAGAGGACGCCAAACAAATATTGAAAGTTCGTAATTGGAAAAAAACAGCAAGGCAACGAGACGACTGGAGGCAGAAAATGCGGGAGGCCCAGGTCCAAATGGGACTGTAGCGCCACGAATAATAAGAAGAAGTTGTACTCGTAGAAGTTTAATATTTTCTTAATTTTAACAGGATTTGTGCCATACATATATGTGGTATCCCATATTTTAATGTCACCGACATAACTGACATCGAGCTGACAGTAACTGACACCGAGCAATAGAAAATAGCTGCTGCTGCAGATATTTGTAACTTTAGTTGCTGCTGCAGCTAATTGTGCTTTACTCGTACTCGGGTCCCTTTGATTCGGATAAGAAAAACCGCATTTGGAGTGAAATTAGCCAAGGGAAAGCGCGTGTGCTTCCTGCGGCGGGCCAAGTAAGTTCTATACTTTCGCGACTCGCTCAAGTTCATGCTACCTCGCGAGAGTATTTAGAAAGCATAATAATTATGCATAGCACAAAGCATTGTTACTCACTTTTGCTCACTCAAAATGTATTATATGAGGAGATTTTGCAAAATTTCTTTATTGACTTGTTGTACTCAAACAAGTTCGCATACATCTGTGCCAGTGTAAAAGTATCTGTAGACTTTGTAAAAGTAGTGTTTAAGTTTATCTGTAGTTACTTTTGTTTACGTTTTTATCTTTTTTTTGTATATCTCCAGGAAGATATCGTCTTGGAACTATTACAATACTAGACAGACAAGGCAGAGAAAACTAGACAGACAAGACTAAACAGAGAAGACAAGACCTAAAACCGATAAAATCCAATAGAAATCTTAATTGGCAAACTCATATCCGAGCACTCGCGACCACGATTAATAAACTTTAAAAATCACTCACTACTTGACCTCTTGGTGCTCAATCTCTTGCAGGACCTATCTTTGTGCAGTGGACGGTTACCTGCACTTTTCTGAGACCCTGAGCAGCAGGTGTCCTTCCTGCCCTACAGGCGTCTCCTGCAGTCTGCGCCGCTCCCCCAAACATATCCACCAGCCATTGAAAGGATCATTCACTACCTTAACCACGGTTTTTTTTTTGTTTACCCGCGACTCTAACACTGTGTCTTTGTTTACGGCACTATTCTATTTGCAAAATTTTACGGAAACTTTCCCTATACATTTTATTTCACGCGGCACTAACACTCCCGACTTTACACTCGCGCACTACAAAACTTTTCGTCAACTTAACGAATTGACTTTCCGCGAGACTAACACTCCCGACTTTACTTAACACCCTGTTTTTACTGTCGTTTATTTCACTCGCGACCCGCACTATTTCACTCATTCACTCTCAAAAATTTATAATTTTAAAACTGAGAATTGCATAAAAGCAAAATATTAATAAGACATGTATTACATATTTTGACTTAGAAACTAAACAAACCTTAAAGTTACCAACCTGGTCTCCCGTTTTTTTCTTTCTTCCTTCTAGACACACGCGCCGAATGATCCGGATCGTTCGGTTTCTGCAAAACGACAAAGCAGAAGGCGCAAACTAAGTACTAATCAGACGCGATTTCTAGATCGAATATGCTTAGTTCTTAGAAATCTAGTTGACGATGGCTTTTAGACTCTGGAAAGGGATATTTTGAAATTGACGTATTGAACCAACAACCAAAATGCCCATTTCAATTTCCATTTTCCAAATCGCCCTAAACAGCCATTTAAATTCTCCGCGGACGTTCGAGAACTTCAACCACTCAAAATCCAATCCGAATCTTGAGCGCCAAAGTCCTATCGATGCACTCGCGACCGCGATTAAAAACTTTAAAAATCACTCACTACTTGACATCTTGGTGCTCAATCTCTTACAAGACCTACCTTTGTACAGTGGACGGTTGCCTGCACTTTTCTGAGACCCTGAGCAGCAGGCGTCCTTCCTGCCCTACAGGCGTCTCCTGCAGTCTGCGCCGCTCCCCCAACCATATCCACCAGCCATTGAAATGATCCATCACTACCCTAATCACGGTTTTTGCTTGTTTAATTGCGAATCTAACACTGTGTCTTTGTTTACGGCACTATTCCATTTGCAAAATTTTACGGAAACTTTCCCTATACATTATATTTCACGCGGAACTAACACTCCCGACTTTACACTCGCGTACTACAAAAGTTTTCGGCAATTAACGATTTAACTTTCCGCGAAACTAACACTTCCGACTTTACTTAACACCCTGTTTTTATTGACGTTTATTTCACTCGCGACCCGCACTATTTCACTCATTCACTCTCAAAAATTAATAATTTTAAAACTGGAATCTGCTTAAAAGCAAAATATTAATAAAAAGTGTATTACATATTTTGACATACAAACTAAACAAACCTTAAAGTTACCAACCTGGTCTTCCGTGATTTCCTTTCTTTTTTCTTCCTTCTAGACACACGCGCCGAATGATCCGGATCGTTCGGTTTCTGCAAATCGACAAAGCAGAAGGCGCAAACTAAGTACTAATCAGACGCGATTTCTAGATCGAATCTGCTTAGTCCTTAGAAATCTAGTTGACGATGGCTTTTAGACTCTGGAAAGGGATATTTTGAAATTGACGTATTGAACCAACAACCAAAATGCCCATTTCAATTTCCATTTTCCAAATCGCCCTAAACAGCCATTTAAATTCTCCGCGGACGTTCGAGAACTTCAACCACTCAAAATCCAATCCGAATCTTGAGCGCCAAAGTCCTATCGATGCACTCGCGACCGCGATTAAAAAACTTTAAAAATCACTCACTACTTGACATCTTGGTGCTCAATCTCTTACAAGACCTACCTTTGTACAGTCGACGGTTGCCTGCACTTTTCTGAGACCCTGAGCAGCAGACGTCCTTCCTGCCCTACAGGTGTCTCCTGCAGTCTGCGCGGCTCCCCCAACCATATCCACCAGCCATTGAAATGATCCATCACTACCCTAATCACGGATGTTGCTTGTTTAATTGCGAATCTAACACTGTGTCTTTGTTTACGGCACTATTCCATTTGCAAAATTTTACGGAAACTTTCCCTATACATTATATTTCACGCGGAACTAACACTCCCGACTTTACACTCGCGCACTACAAAAGTTTTCGGCAATTAACGATTTAACTTTCCGCGAAACTAACACTTCCGACTTTACTTAACACCCTGTTTTTATTGACGTTTATTTCACTCGCGACCCGCACAATTTCACTCATTCCCTCTGGAAAATTAATAATTTTAAAACTGAAAATTGCTTAAAAGCAAAATATTAATTAAACATTTATTACATATTTTGACTTACAAACTAAACAAACCTTAAAGTTACCAACCTGGTCTCGCGTTTGTTCGTTCTTCCTTCTTGACACACGCGCCGAACGATCCGGAACGTTCGGTTTCTACAAAACGACAAAGCAGAATGCGCAAACTAATCAGACGCGATTTCTAGATCGAATCTGCTTAGTCCTTAGAAATTTAGCTGACGATGCCTGTTAGACTCTGGAAGAGGATATTTTGAAATTGACGTATTCAAACATCAACCAAAATGTCCATTTCAAATTCCATTTTCCAAATCGCCCTAAACAGCCATTTAAATTTTCCGCGGACGTTCGAGAACTTCAACCTCTCAAAATCCAATCCGAATCTTGAGCGCTAAAGTCCTATAGGAGCACTCGCGACCGCGATTAAAAAACTTTAAAAAACACTCACTACTTGGCATCTTGGTGTTCAATCTCTTACAGGACCTTTGTGCAGTGGACGGTTGCCTGCACTTTTCTGAGACCCTGGGCAGCAGGCGTCCTTCCTGCCCTACAGGCATCTCCTGCAGTCTGCGCCGCTCCCCCAATCATATCCAACAGGTATTGAAAGGATCCATTACTACCCTAACTACGGTTTTGTTTGTTTACTCGCGAATCTAACACTGTGTCTTTGTTTACGGCACTATTTCATTTGCAAAATTTTACGGAAACATTCCCTAAACATTTGATTTCACGCGGAACTACCACTCCCGATTTTACACTCGCGCACTACAAAAATTTCGGCAGTTAACGATTTGATTTTCCGCGATATTAACACTCCCGACTTTACTTCCGCGACAGGCACTAATTCAGTCAATCACTCCCAACTCTGTGAACACAGAACTGTAAGCAGTATTTTTTGTCGACGTTGTGTCCTTTACATCCGCTGCTTTCCGTTTAAACAGGAGCACGAGAAGTACGTAGTTTGACTACTTGCAGTCGGTCTTAGCGCTCGGCGACACGCACGTGGCAAATACGTGTTCACACGGTTCACACCTGGAACAATTAAAGTACCTTAGCTGCCACTTCTTTTTTCTCCAGATTTTACTTTTTATTTAATATGCAATATCTAAAGACTTTTATGGTTGAAATTGGTAGGTACAGCATGAAACTAAACTATAAGCTGCCATTTAGTTTACGAAATTTATCTCACAAAAATTTGATTTCACTTCTGCCGATTACTAAATTAAATTGTTGCTAAATAAATGCGTCGAAAATTTAAATAAAATTTAAAATTAACTTTCCAAAAAAAACAGAACTAATTGATTAACACAAAACAAAATAGAACAAATAGTTTCGAAATTATACTGACCCGATCAAACATCCCGATCAGAACAATCGGTACTTAAGTAATAACGCCACCGCAGCTACAGATATGAACAAAATGGATGGTTAGATTAGGTTATAACGGAGCAGATAAATGCAGATCAAATATCGCGCGGTAGCGCGACCTCTCGATCCGAAATATGAAAAAATATTGGACAAGGGTTAGATTAGGTTATATTAGAGCAGATAAATCCAGACCATATTGCGCGGTAGCGCAACCTCTCGCTGTGGTGGCGTTTATACGTAAGTAACGAACAATCTATACCGATTGGAGTCAACTGAATATCACTACAGATATTTGTTGAGTCTACATGTGCAATATCTTATCTTATCGAGAAATAAGAGTCTATTATTACCTAAGTTAAACTTAAAAATTGTGAAGAAAACCAGTATTTATGCGGCAACTATGACACAATTCACTTTCAGTAGATCTAAAAGATTTGCGTATTAATAGAATTACTATCGAGAATAAATTAAAAAACGAGGTAAGATTTAATATTTTAAAAGACCAGTTTGCTACTCATTGCTAATTTTTTTATATAATTATTTCATTTATATTATAATCACTGTTAATCGTTAAATGTGACCCATGTGGCCAGGCCTATGTACAGGTATTTGCAAATATTTCTGTAGGAACATTCTCTTCTGTAAATTATCCGGTTGAAATAAATAAACTCGATTTATCAGTTATAAATAAACTCGAGTCGAGATTGGTCGAGCTCGGCGCAAAATCACTTGTGGCGCCTTTTATCAGGAGAGTAAAAAAGTTTCTATTTTATTTAATTTTAAGTTGCAAATTAATTGCAGTTAATTTAGCAACGTTTAGTGTTAAATTTATTTGGATAGATTGTTTAAATAATTCGCAATTGGAACAAATATTTGATATTAAATTTCAAATAATTAGACAAGAAACAAATTTTGGGAAAATAATCTTAACCCTTTCGCTGCGAATTACTTTTTTGAACTGATGCGATTGTGTGCTCAATATTCTGAACATTACATTATCAATACTTTTATAACTTTGTATTATTTGCAATATTTTGCAAATATTGTCATATTTTTGAAGACAAGTTGATTTGAGAAGACAAACTTTGATTTGTGTCAAAATTGGACGAAAACCTCAAAATAATTTGCAAATATTACCAAATTTTCAAAAACAAAAATCTTTAATCGAATCAAATTTTGTTTATTTGTTGATTTGAGTGGACAAACTTTGCGAAATACGTTGGTTTTATGTCAAAATTGGACGAAAACGTCAAAATAATTTGCAAAAATTGCCGAATTTTCAAAAACCAAAATCTCTATTCAAAGCAAATTTTGTTTTTTTGTTGATTTGAGTGGACACACTTTGTAAAATTCTATTGTTTTATGTCAAAATTGAACGAAAACGACAAAATAATGTGCAAGTCTAGGTCTTGTTACTCCAGTCTTGTCTGTCTATTGTTGTCTGTGTAGTCCTATCTGTCTAGTATTGTCTGTGTAGCCTTGCCTGTCTAGTCTTGTCTGTTTAGTCTTGTCTGTCTAGTCTTGTCTGTCCTAGTCTTATTTGTCCTAATCTTATTTGTCCTAGTCTTGTCTGTCCTAGTCTTATTTGTCCTAATCTTATTTGTCCTAGTCTTGTATGCCTAGTCTTATTTGTCCCTGTCTTGTCTGTCCCAGTTTTGTCTGTTCTAGTCTTGTATGATCCAGTCTTGTCTGTCCTTGCCTTATCTGCCCTAGTTTTGTGTGTCCTAGTCTTGTCTGTCTTAGTTTGCCTGTCATAGCCTTGTATATCCTAGTCTTGTATGTCTTATTCTTGTCTGTCCTAGTCTGGTATGTCCTAGTCTTGAATGTCCCAGTCTTGTTTGTCCCACTCTCGTATGTCCTAGTCTTGTATGTCCTAGTTTTGTATGTCCCAGTCTTGTCTGACCTTGCCTTGTCCTAGTCTTGTCCGTCTAAACTTGTCTATCTAGTCTTGTCTTGTCTGAAACAAATTCAAGTTGAAACAACTTCATGTTGCGACAACTTCACGTTGCAACAACTTCATGTTGAAACGACTTTATCGAAACAATCTAGAGTCAACTAGGAGAAGAGATATAGACAAGACTAGACAAGTCTCGACGAGACTAGACTAGACAAGACTAGACATAAAAAAAAATTAAATAAATATATGGCTATCCGCATAGTTTAAAATTATTTTTTGGGATTTTTTGAAATATTCATCTTTCCAACGATAAGACGCTAGGTGCAGGGGTGAGTGCCAAATCTTCCACCCAGGGTAACGCAACGTTCTAATGAGAGTGTATATTTTTATTAAACTCTTTATGATGTTTAAAAAAACCACAATGAATTCATGAAGTCGGTAGACTGCTATAGCAGTAGATAGCATCTGGCCACCAAATCAATTTCTACTACTATAACAGTCCATAGCACATGGGTGTCAAATCAATTGAACTGCTGTAGCAGTCCATAGCAGCGAAAGGGTTAAAGTCGAATAAACGATAATTAATTGTCTTAAATAAATTTAAAAATTAAATGATTAAATAAATTGAAAGATAAATAAAATAATTTTTTTAATCAAATCAATCGAAATCTAAAATATTCAAATTAAAAAAAAACAATTAGGGGAGAGTTGCCAAATGCGTACTGGTCACCTAAATCGTACCAGCTCTTTTATTTATAAATAATGCATTTTGATGCCTCCTGGTAGTAAAGATATGAACTTTTATTTACATATATATATATATATATATATATATATATATATATATATATATATATATATATATAAGTAGTCGATAAAGTAAAACCAAAAAGTCATACGCATGAAGTGTTGTTTTGTGAATGACAGAAGCACAAAGAAATCAGGTAAGTCTGATGTTAATTTTAAAATATTTTAATCGGCTGAATTTAATATAAATCTACAGTTTCTCAGGTAGTCTTATATATTTTATAAAACTACCTATAATATATTATTTAATCATTTTTAGATTATAAAACATACTGATAATGTTTTAAGATTGGCTTCAATTATTTGTCAGAACGTATTTTTCCTAAATCGTACCACACCGTTGTTTCCTAAATCGTACCACAGCGTGGTTTCCTAAATCGTACCAATGCTGTTATTTAAATTTTACCGCGAAAATAAACGATTTGCAATATTTCAAATTTTTTTAGCACGTACAAGAGAAAATATTGTGAATGGACAGAAGAACAAATGAAATTAGCATTAGAAGCTTACAGAAATAAAAAATACTTGGATGAAATGCTGGATTTAACGAATGTTCTCGGCGGTATAAAAATCCAAAGCAAACGAAAATAAGACACCTCCAAGGATTGATAAAAATAGTTACTTAAAATACATTAAACATGGTTGGAGCCATACAAACAATATCTGGAAATGTTGACCACATTCTTTAACTAGAATCTTCATTTTTTGGTTTAAATATAATAGATGTCCGATTCTTAGCATATCAAATTGTGGAGCAAAATAATATTCTACAAAAATTTTAATCCAACACTTGAGGTATGATTTTGGAAACCGGCGTGTACAATTTAGGATACCGGTTACCCAAATCGTACTGTTTGCATGATCTTATAAAAGTGTTCATATCACAATGTTCTATCAATAAATATTTAAAAAATCATATTAAAATGCAACTTCGATTTTTCATGCATAAATGCGAAACATAATATTGGATAAAATTCCTACTGAAGAATATGTAAACTGCCTTTGAAATTAAGTGGTACGAATTTGGAAACTCTCCCCTACTTGAATTTGAATCAACTTTGGAACGGGGAAATATTCATTTAACTTAACCAATGTGATAAATTTGTAAACTAATTTAAATTTCTTTGTAAAAACTTTTTTTTTTAATTTTTTGAAGATTTTTGAAAGATTTTGCATTTGCAAACGAAATTTTAACCGAAACCAAACATAAGGTAATAAAGTATGTTTATTAATGATGTCGGCAACTGAGTCACCTGGATGATAATAAAGTAACCTTGAAACTTTGTTAAATTTTGTTAAACTTTGTTTTTGTTTTGCTAAACTTTGTTAAAAACTTTGTTAAATTTGGAACAATCAGTTATAGTTGCAATTCTAAAAATTTTCATTGAAATTGTTAGCAATTTGTTTAGAGAAAGTAACATGTTAGGTAATTGTTTCTAACCCCATGCCAATACAAATTTGCAAAAATATCGCAAAAATACCGTTAACATTTTGTTATCTAGTAGTTACGAGTTAAACCTAGTTCTAGAGATAGTTATGCAAAAACTCATCTATCTAATGTTTTTAAAAAAACTTACATTTTCTGAGAAATTTCGCACCAAGAACACAATTTTTACGAAAACAATTAAGGTTTGTTTCATAAACGTGAAATTATAAAATTAAAATTCGCAAATTCGGTTACGCAGGTTTAAATTGGTCGAACATAAAAAAATAAACACTTTTTGTCAACTGCAACTCAAATTAATAAATTCAGAAGAAATCTCAACTGCGCCGACAAAAAAAATCAGATGCAAGAAAAATTAATTATCTGATAATCGACTCGTCCGGCCGACAGACAAATCCAAACATCGCCAAGTAACTCTACGCGATTAGTTTGCATCGTCTCAACGCGATACGAAAACAATGACAAAAAACATCGGCAAAAAAACAGAGCAATTATAGTCGAATGTGTGACTTATCTTATCACCACCGATCAATTTTAACGAAAACAAATACATTTACTTAAATTTAATAAAAAGGTTGAAAATAATTAAGGAATCCGTTTACTTATTAAATCCATTGCTTATCAAATTTAAAAGTACGCTGTGGCAAACTTTCACAAGAATTTAGCAAAATCGTGAAATATTTTCCACTTCTATTTTAAGTTTTGTACACAGCGCTAAATTACCATTAATCTGAAGTATTAATTATAACAACCTCTAGGGCATTAAACTAATTATGTGGATGAGGAAATTAGTAAACGAACTGTTGTAAGGTTATACCAAAATCGCAATAACTTTGGAACGAGAAAACATTTTCGATTTCAGTTTAAAATTTTCGAAAAGCAACTAAATTAGCATCAATTTGAGGTATTCATTGTAACAATCAGTTGGGTATTAACCTTACTAAGTAGATAAGAAATTTAATTATACAGTAATTATATAAATAAAAAGCAATTAAAAACAGGCACAAAAAGCATGGTTGGCTGATCAACAAAAGAGAACAGAAAAATCCCGTGAAGAACTACATAATGCTAGAAGACAAACAGCCAAAGAAATTAGAAGGGTTATAAGAAATTATCACAAATAATCATTAAACACCATAGATGAAGCATTCATGCAACATAAGACAAGGGATTTTTATAAAACATTTCGACAATGCCAATCAAACTATACTCCACCAACACTTATGATGAGAAATACAAATGGAAATCTGGTACATAGTAACCAAAAGAATGCAGACATTTTAGCTCAATACTTTCAAGAATTGCTTAACAGTGAGGAACCAACACAATACCTACAGTATGACCTTCATTCAAAAAATAAAACACCATTAGAAAAAGATATACCACCAGATTACAATGAAGTGCTGAAAGCCATTGATTCACTTAAAAATCACAAAGCGTCAGGGGAGAATCAAGTAACTGCAGAAATATGGAAGAATGCAAATACACAAACCATTCAGAATTTACATAAATACCTCATAGACATTTGTAATACTGTAAAAATGCCCGAAGAGTGGAACATGGCGATAATACACCCTTTACATAAAAAAGGCGATAGATCAGATCCCAACAATTATCGGGGGATATCACTGCTGGATGTCACTTACAAAATTTTATTAAAGATATTATACATGAGAATTCAAGAACAACTGGACTATGAACTTAGAGAATACCAAGGAGGCTTTCGTCCAGGGAGAAGTTGTCCAGATCAACTCATCAGTTTAAAGTGGATTATGAAGCATCATAGGGTTAGAAACAAAAAGTTAGTTATCACTTTCGTTGATTTTAAAAAGGCGTATGATAGTATCCATCGTGAGTCACTAATGAATATCCTAAAGGAATTTGGTTTACATTCAAAACTTATTCGCTTTATTGGAATTACCCTAAAGAATACTAAAGCTAAAGTCAAATTCAGAAATGAACTCTCAAAACCATTTGACATTAACACTGGACTTCGGCAGGGAGATGGACTCTCACCATTATTGTTTAATTGTGTGTAGGAAAAATCATGCAGGAATGGAATAAGATATGTCAACCTAACATCAAGATTGGCAAAAAAATAAGACTCAATTGTTTAGCATTCGCGGATGATCTTGCACTTCTGGCTAATGATATAGAAGAAACTAAATTGCAAATAGAACAACTTGATAATATAGCAAGAAAAGCTGGATTGCAAATATCATATGAAAAAACAGAAATAATGCCAACCTTCCCTGCTACATCACCAACTATTACCCTAGCAAATACTAAACAAATTAAAATTGTAAATAAGTTTAAATATATTGGTGAACTTTTAACTTGGAACTCCAATGAAAAATTATCAATAGAAAGCAGAACATTTAAGTTAAAAAGAGCAAAACGAATTACATGGGCAACGAACAAGAAACAATCTCTTTCGATAAATGCTAAACTTCATCATTACTGTTCCGTCATTAAACCTGAAACAACATACACTTGTGAAACACTATTTAAATTGAATACCAAAGCAACAACTGATACACTGCAAATAGTTGACAGAAGGATACTCCGAACAATCATTAATAAAAAACATCAGGTAGATGGACAATGGAGATTGTTGCCTAATGCAGTGGTCTATAGGGAAAGTGAATCTATAATAGATACGATGAGAAAAAGAAGAATTGCATTTTTCTGTCATCTAGCTAGATTAAATGATAACAGGATAATAAAACAACTATTTAATTACTTTTGGCAAAATAAAACTAAAAATAATTGGTTGAAAGAAGTTCAGAGTGATTTAGAAGAGTTGAATATTACAATGAAACAAATTGAAAATAGAGAAGAAAAACGGATTCTCAAGAATAAACAAATAAGATTTTCATTAAAAACTGTACAAAGGAAACAATATTTCATATCTGATGAAGAAAGGGCAGCCAGATCAGCCAGAATGAAGAGGTTTTGGGAAAGGAAGAAGATGATGCAAAAGGGTTTGATTTAAGTGCTCCAATGTGGGCGTAAACTATGTAAATAAATAAATATAAATAAAAACTCACCTCGTATTAAATCACACCATTCTAACACATCCTCACTCTGCATCTCTAATACTAACATCATTTGAGCGGACGATATCAGGCCACGTCAGCGCTGATTCCCCCACTCTAACAGGTGAGAAGAAATTTAATTTAATAAGAATTGTAAACAAAGCCGTCTGTGATTTTATTATAATTTAATTATAGTATCATTTCTAATAGCAATCACTAATATATTTATATTAATCATACTAATACCACATTAATTATTAGTTTTTTTGTTATTTGGCAGAAGTTAATTTTTAGTTAACTAAGTTTATTGTTAAATCAATATTACATTATAAGCACAGTAACCGTTAATTCTAGAGAAAAAATAAGGTTTATTTAATTTGTAAATTATAAAATATATGTTTTTTCATTGCATTTAAAATGCAGCGCAAAAATTATTAAAAATTGAAATAATAATATTGAAACTCGGGAATATTTTCGATTTCTGTTTTCAGTTTTGGAAAAACAGAAAAATCACTTTTAATTCAAACTATTAGTTATTATAATCAATTAAGTATTAAACTAAGTACGTGGATTAGAAAATTAATAAACAAACTTTTGCAGGGTTTTAGCAAAATCGAGTTAACTTTAGAACCCCTAGTAGAGAAATCGTCGCGTTTGCCCGAGCACTGAACTGCACCCGACAGGGGACCGATATAAAGGCCCGATTACATTAACCTTGTTACAGACCCGATCGGGGAAAATTCCAGTTACCCGATTGTCGGGAGCCTGATGTGGTAACTGACCAGGGTAAAATACATTATCCTATTTCGATAAGCCCTGTCAGCTGCCCGATTGGGAACAAATAAGGAACCCTGTTAATATGGACCCGATCAGGAAACTGCTCGGGCTTAAATTATTATGTCCGATTCAAAATGCCAGAACAGGGGCCCAACCGTGGTTAAATATAAGGATCCCTGTATACATGGGCCCGAGTAGGGCCTGTTAGGTTACTGTTAGGGTAAACTTTGTAAGGGTTTAAAACTGTTAAATTGTTAGGTTTACTGTCAGTAACTGTTAGGTTTTAAATTTGTTTTCCCGATAAAATATGCCAGATCAGAAGTCTTACTGTAGATAAATATATAAGGAACCTAGTTATATAAAGATATCATCATTTCTTACTTTTTTGTATAGGATCTAGACTGTTGTGGTGAAAATTAACCGCACTCCAGTGTACACAACAAGCAAAGTGTTATTTTAATGAATTTGTGTTAAAACTACCAGACTTCTATGGATAAATCTGTTGTGTTAAATATGCATCATTTAAAACATGTGCTGGATGATGTTAATTTTACAGGTTGCAGTTTAAGTGAAATAAATGCTTTTGCCTTTGAGACTTTTCTAATGAAAATTAAACATTTCATACGCTCTCCACATCGCACATTGCAACAATTTTGTTGAAGACTTCATGAACAGTCGTTGACCTCAAAAAAAAATCTTCCTATAGCATCAATAAAAACATTAAAGATAAAAATAAAATCTATATTTTAAAATTGCAATATAAGAGGACAATATTTACAACAAAACCAATAAACAATACTGCACTCTTAGATAATCAAAAAAATATTCAAATCACCCGAATATTTTTGAAAGGACGAACTAAGGTGGAAGGTAAAACTTTGGAAAAAAATCCATATTTTTAAAACCTATCGATTCATCAAGCTTAGGAATATGGGAATTGAAAAAAATAAGTCGCCTCCGTATTAACAGTTATGTCAATACCCAGTCGTTATTACGTTGTTTAATACCCGGGTACCCGTGTACCCGCATGGGTTTTTCATTCAATAAAATAATTTTAATACCCGGAGACGTTCACATTACAACTCGGGATTACCCATAGAGTATTCCACTATCCGAAAAACCCTATTTCTATAAATAAAACCGCCGGGTAGGCAAAGTATGGGATCAAAATATGGTGGATAAACGACGCCAAAAATTCATATCCGTTGAAAGGTCAAATATAAAGGATCCGGAAGAAATATTACAATGGATAATTTTTTTACTACTTTACCTTTAGCAAAGCATTTATTGTATGGAACCTAACAATTGTAGGAACATTGAAAAAAAAAATGCATTCTAGTAGATATGCTGGCATCTAAAGATCGTGAAGAATTATCTTTATTTGGATATTTGGATATTTTGGATATTTTATTTCTCTATTTGGGTTTCATGAAAAAATTACTCTTATGTTCATAAAAAAAGAAAGTTGTTACTTATATCTTACGATGCACTCAGATTTGCAGCGAAGACAATAAAAGAAACCAGAAATTGTTCAGTATTAAAATAAACCAAAAATTGGTGTGGATATAATGTTGTAGGATCATGTCATACTTGTTACCAGGATGTCTACAAAAAACGGAGAAACCGCGAAAATCGTGTAAAGAATGTAACAAACCAGTTTGTGATGAACATTCAAAAGCAATTGTAAAATGTGACGCATGTTGCCAATAATAAATTGAATATAAAAATATTTGATGTATAATTTTTAAAAAAAGTTTTATAATAAAATTAATTAAAAGTTAAATAAATCCGTTTATTTATATATAAAGTAATATTTTTTATCCCTAGAAATAAGTTTAATTATTTATTTATATATGGGTACACAGGTACCCCGTGTATTGAACAACGGGGTATTTGACTTTAAGTTCAAAAAGTTTATATATTTTTTGGCACATTTTATTATTTATGTATATGAATCGATGTCAATAGACTCAAATAACGAGGATCTGAAAGGATTTAATGATTTTTCGTTAAATAAAAAAGATATGTTAGTAAGAACATGCAAAAGGGTGACATAAGTGTTAAACTATTTCTATACGTGAAATTAATTGTAAAGTTATGAAATTGGTCCTTGAATTATGAACTAATTCAATTTCCTGAACTCGGATTTCCTGAACATTTTTACAAATCATAAAGAGTTTTATTAGTTTACGAAATGTTTACATTTTACATCCGTGCACTCGAGGAAACCGAGAAAGGAACGGCGCAATTAATTTTCAGTCGGCTTCAATCGTTAATCTCAGTTTTAAGAAACTAGCTTACGCAAGCGGTTGTGTATAATACTATTGAATAAAAAAATATTGAATAAAATTTTGTGGTGTAAAAAGTTGGAAAATTATGAAACTATGGAAGCTAAAAATAAGATAAGTTCATCAGATAATGAGGTATGTGATTATAAAATTTATTCTTCTATAGGTATATTCTTTCTATTTTAAAGACGCAGTAAAATTGGTTGAATATTGCTCCTATTCTTGTAGGTTGTTTGGCTACGCAATATTCGAAACGGGGACCGAATATTCTTGTTGAATCCAAAAAAAGGCCCCAAAACAGGAAAAACGGTTGATATTGGTTTAAACAATTGGTTATCGAAAAAAAATAGTTTGATCGAAAAAAAAAATAGATTTATTACCAAATGTACGGCTGGGCCCTACGAAGACGAAAACGCTTAATTGAACAATTATTGCGGTTTTATGCTGATGTTGATAATTTGGAGCATTGAAAAATGAAGAATGTAAAACAGAACTGGTAACTGATAACAAAATTTACAATATTTATAATTTTACAATATTCATAAATTGATATATTTAAATGATAATTGTCCATTTTTGTATCTATATATGGAAATTAACTATCATCAATTATTTTCTATAGAGCATAACATTCTGAAAAATTCTATAAATCGATTAGCAGGAGTTTAGAAAAACAACATAATCTTACATCTTACGTTTATTATTTACCAGGGGAAATTGGCACTGAAACTCAGTGCCCAGAAAGCAATTAGTGATAAAATAGTAATAAAGGATATGCTGGTTACAACAATTTATTATAATCGGTAAGAATCTCGGATAACATTATTAATATGCAATTGTGATACATTTATATTGTTTACAGATGTTTTAAAGAATAAGAGACAAAGTCCCGAAGATGTAAAAGCCCTTAAAGTTATCGAGGATGGTTTAAATAATGTAAAAGACTGGGATGGACAAAGTAAAAATAGAAATAAAGTTTAATAACTAAAAACCGGTGTGAAACTGGCAATAACTTTCAGCAATAAAAAATTTTATTTCAAAAGGCTATAACTTTCTTATTGATAGGGACTTTTCAAAATTTTCTTCACAGAACTGTTGCACAGTAAGTCACCTCATAAAATATTTCAACAAAATTTAATTTTCTTCTTACACATAGGCATAATAATCATATTAAATAAAAAAAAAGAGATCAACAAATATTCACATTTACTCACTTCTTAAACGCGGAACGTCAAAGTGTATTATTTTCCAACATAGTTTCCAGCCTCTAATAGGCCACAGCATTACCTTCATTTCTGAAGAAGGAATTTTTCCAAAATTCCTAATAATAAGCGCACAGCGATTATTCAAAAAAGTGCATTCCACGCAGTTGCCATTTAATAAAAATCCAAAGAGGTAGTAATTTTCAACATTTCTCAATTTTTCTTTCAAATATCACTAGAGAATGAATGTATCTAACAACGAAATAAAACATTTTTCGAAATATAAAAAAAAACAATTGAATAACAACCAAACTTAAAATGCAGCTGCTCCACGTAGCACCGTTTCATAGCCAGAACGTCAAATTGCAGTAAATTTTAACTTTTCTCAAATTTTCTTTCACACATCACTAGTGAATAAATGTACCTAGACATGTGTAAAAGCTTTTGCAAAAATTCGCAAAAGTAAATGTATTCCACCCCACTTTCGTTCGCCGGGCACTGTTTTATTGCAATAGGGGTAAATAGAAGTAAATTTAACATTTTCTCACATTTTCTTTCAATTCCCACTAGGGGATAAATTTATCTACTTATCTATCGAAGCATTAAAAAAAATCGTACAAATAATAAAATTTCACCAAGACTTAAAATACACCAGCTCGACGCAGCACTGTTTTATTGCTGGACCGTCAAATTGCTCTAAATTTTGACTTTTCTAACATTTTCTTTTATCTCCTACCAGGGTATGAATATATCTACTTAACTGTATAATCATTAAAAAAAAATCGCAAAAATAATTGCATTTGACGATGACTTAAAATGCACTCACTCGACGCAGCACTGTTTTATTGCTGGACCGTCAAATTGCTCTAAATTTTGACTTTTCTAACATTTTCTTTTATCTCCTACCAGGGTATGAATATATCTACTTAACTGTATAAGCATTTAAAAAAAATCGCAAAAATAATTGCATTTGACGATGACTTAAAATTTTAAGACTTAAAATGTGAGAAAAGTTAAAATTTAGAGCAATTTGACGGTCCAGCAATAAAACAGTCCTGCGTCGAGCTGGTGTATTTTAAATCTTGAAAATGTGAGAAAATGTAAAATTTACTTCTATTTACCCCTATTGCAATAAAACGGTACCCGGCAAACAAAAGTGGGGTGAAATACATTTACTTTTTTCGAATTTTTGCAAAAGCTTTTACACAGGTCTAAATAATCGCTGTGTGCTTATTATTAGGAATTTTGGAAAAATTCCTGCTTGTGAAATGAAGGTAATACTGTGGCCTAATAGATGGTGGAAATTATGTTGGAAAGTTTTGGAAAATAATACACTTTGACGTTCCGCGTTTAAGAAGTGAGTAAATGAGAATATTTGTTGATCTTTAATATGATTATTATGCCTATGTGTAAAAAGAGAATTAAATTTTGTTGGAATATTTTATGAGGTGACTTACTGTGCAACAGTTCTGTGAACAAAATTTTGAAAAATCCCTATCAATACGAAAGTTTTTGAGATAAAAATTTTACGTAAAATTTTTATTGCTGAAAGTTATTGCCAGTTTCACACCGGTTAACTAAAACCAAAATAAACCTTTGATTGTTTTTGGGTATGTTAAAGTATAAAAAAAATTTAATCATCAACGACAATCGAATAAAATAATTAACTACACTCATCTATTTCCAGATATATAAACAGTATATTTTAATTACAATATTTTTTTTGTGATTTTTGTCAACTGATTCGTTCTAAATAATGAATTTTAACTTTTGTATAAGACAAAAAATTATGTTATAGTTAAAAAACACAAACATGATACTTAACCAAGGAAACTTATAGGGCGTGGTATGATTCTGCCTCAATAGTATCTTATTCAGGGACATTCGTAAAGCCCCTGAAAAGTAGCCGACTAGAATGTAATGCTCTAGTGAAAACGTCCCTGTGCGGTAAGCCCGAACATGTGTATAGTAGGGCACGGTTTCGTTTCGCCCGATGGGATTTATAAGAGGCAACCTAGTTCATGCCCGAATCGGGTGACTAAACTAGTTCCCGACTATTTACCCGATCGGGTCCACCGTTAGAGGAGCCTTCCTCAAACCGCATTACACTTGATATCGGGCACCCAGAAGGGGCATTTCGAAGGAGCCCGATTCTAATGGTACATAATCTTACCACGCCCGACCAGGTACCCGGTTTCATTTCTACCAGGGTAGTTACAAGTTAAACCTAGTTCTTGCGATTGTTATGCAAAACCTCATCTATCTAATGTTTTTTAAAACATTTACATTTTCTGAGAAATTTCGCACCAGGAACACAATTTTTACGAAAACAATTGAGGTTTGTTTCATCAACGTGAAATTATAAAATTAAAATTCGCTAATTCGGTTACGCAGGTTTAAATTGGTCGAAGATAAAAAAATAAACACTTTCTTGTCAACTGCAACTCAAATTAATAAATTCAGAAGAAATCCCAACTGCGCCGACAAAAAAAAATCAAAGACGCAAGAAAAACTATTAATTATCAGATAGTCGACTCGTCCGGCCGACAGATAAATCCAAACATCGCCAAGTAACTAAAGTATACATAACCAAGTAAGTAAGTACAAGTAAGTACATAACCAAGCAACCGCGATTAGTTTGCATCGTCTTCACGCGATACAAAAACAATGACAAAAAACACAATTATAGTCGAATGTGTGACTCATCACCATCGTTCAATTTTGACGAAAACAAATACATTTACTTAAATTTAATAAAAAGGTTGAAAATAATTTAAGAATCCATTTATTTATTAAATCACACGTTTATCAAAATTAAAAGTACCCTGTGGCAAACTTTCACTAGGATTTAGTAAAATCGGGATAAATTTAAATCGGGAAAATATTTTCCACTTCTTTTTTAAGTTTTGTACAAACCGCCAAATTACCATTAATCTGAAGTATTAATGAAAACAACTTCTAGGGTATTAAACTAACTATGTGTATGAGGAAATAAGTAAACAAACGACTGTAAGGTTTTAGCAAAATCGCAATAACTTTAGAACGAAAAATCATTTTCGATTTCAGTTTAAAGTTTTGGAAAATCAAATAAATTGCCATTATTTGAGGTATTCATTGTAACAATCAGTTGGGTACTAACCGTACTAAGTAGATAAGAAATTTAATAATAAAGTAATTAAATACTCACTAACAAAAACTCACCTCGTATTAAATCACACCGTTCAAACACACCCTCACTCTGCATCTCTCATACTAACATCATTCGAGCGAACGAGATCAGTTCACCTCAGCGCAATATCTTCATGTAGATTCCCCCACTCTAACAGGTGAGAAGAAATTTAATTTAATCAGAATTGTAAACAAAGCCGCCTGTGATTTTATTATAATTTAATAGTATCATTTCTAATAGCAATCACTAATATATTTATATTAATCATACTAATACAACATTAATTATTAGTTTTTTTTTTGTTATTTGGTGGAAGTTAATCTTTAGAAGCTATTTATTATTTTAGAAATATTATTATTTAGTTAACTATCTCATTATTAAATCAATATTTCATTATAAGTACAGTGATACGTACGTTAATTCTAGTCAAAAAAGAAGGTTTATATAATTTGTAAATTATAAAATATATTTTGAGCACAATTTTCATTGCATTTAAAATGCTGTGCAAAAATTAGAAAATTAGTAAACAAACTCTTGCAAGGTTTTAGTAACATTGCGATAATTTTGAAACCCGTTAATATTTTCGATTTCTGTTTTCAGTTTTGGAAAAACAACAAAATTACTTTTAATTCAAACTATTAGTTATCACAATCAATTAAGTATTAAGCTAACTACGTGGATTTTAAAATAATAAACAAAGTTTTGCAAGGTTTTAGCAAAATCGCGTTAACTTTATAACGGGCATATATTTTCAATATGTGTTTTAAGTTATGGAAAGACAACTAAATTACCATTAAATTGTAGTATTGATTATAACAAACAGTTGAGTATTAAGCTAACTACGCGGATTAAGAAATTAGTAAACAAACTTTTACAATGTGTTCGTAAAATCGCGATAACTTTGAAACGGGCGAATATTTTCGATTTCTATTTTCGGTTTTGTGAAAACTACAAAATCAACTTAAATTTGAGATGTCAGTTATCACTATCCGCGGGCATTAAGCTAATTAAAATGATTAGAAAATAAATAAACAAAGTATTGCAAGGTTATAGAAAAATCGCGATAAATTCGGAAGGGGAAAATATTTTCGGTTTTTGTTTTCAGTTTCGGAAAACAAGAAGTTTTAATCGTCTTCACGCGATACAAAAACAATGACAAAAAGCATCGACAAAAAACCAGAGCAATTATAGTCGAATGTGAGACTCATCCTATCGCCACCGTTCAATTTTGACGAAAACAAATACATTTACTTAAATTTAATAGAAAGTTTGAAAATAATTTAAGAATCCATTTATTTATTAAATCAATCGTTTATCAAAATTAAGTACCTTGTTGTAAACTTTCACAAGTATTTAGCAAAATCGCCATAAATTTAAATCGGGCAAATATTTTCCACTTCTATTTTAAGTTTTGTACAAACCGCTAAAATACCATTAATCTGAAGTATTAATTATAACAACCTCTATGGTATTAAACTAACTATGTGTATGAGAAAATTAGTAAACAAACTGTTGTAAGGTTTTAGCAAAATCGCAATAACTATCGAACGAGAAAACATTTTCGATTTCAGTTTAAAGTTTTCGAAAAGCAACTAAATTGCAATTAATTTGAGGTATTCATTGTAACAATCAGTTGGGTATTAACCTTACTAAGTAGATAAGAAAAATAATAATTAAGTAATTACATAACGACAAACTCACCTCTTATTATATCATACCGTGCTACCACATCCTCACTCTGTAGCTCTAATACTAACATCATTCCAGCGAACGAGATCAGGCCACGTCAGCGCAATATCTTCAAGTAGACTCTCCCACTCTAACAGGCGAGAAGAAATTTAATTAAATAGGAATTGTAAATAAAGCCGCCTTATTGTTCAATGTACATTTATATTAATAATATTAATTGCACATACTTATTAGTTTTTTTTTTATTATTTGGCAGAAGTTAATCTTTAGAAGTTATTTATTATTTTAGAAATGTTATTATTTAGTTATCTAGTTTATTATTAAATCAATATTTCATTATAAGTACAATGACCGTTATATCTAGACATAAAAGAAAGTTTGTTTACATTTCAAAGTTTATGAATAGGATGGTTGCGACAGTTACTACGTGGTAATTCATACTTACATTGAATTGAAAAATTCACTATGTTTTTACCACGCTTATAATATGTAAAATTGTTATATAACTTATTATTCAGTTATATAAATTTCTACACGTATCACATAGGAGGAGTTATTAGGGCTTCACACGAGACGAGATAGGGCGAGAGTTTCAAAAATCTCGTCTCGCTCTCGATTGTTGTGTAAAAAATTACTCTCGTCTCAGTCTCGCTCTCTAGGAACCGTTAGTCTCGTCTCGCTCTCGTAACCGATAGTCTCGTTTCGCTCTCGTAACCGATAGTCTCGTCTCGCTCTCGTAACCGTTAGTCTCGTCTTGCTCTCGTAACCGTTTGTCTCGTCTCGCTCTCGTTAACGTTTGTCTCGTCTCGTCTAATCTCGCCAAATATTGTTCTTGCTAGAACTTATTGTTAAAATAGTCCAAAACGACGTAATCATATATTTTATTGTAAACTAATCACTGTCTTTTTACATAAATTTTCTATTTGGTTACTATTCACATCTTCTAATTTCTCTTTGTCCCATCCACATGAAAATGTAGCGATAACACACCATAAATGTCTTTTTATATAAACCTCCTATTTGTTGACGATTTAAAACTAATAATAAAAACGAACATAATTTGAAATTGTCTACGACATCTATTTCATATTACGAAATCTACTCTTTTAATTGTTATATAATGAAATGTAATTTGCCCTAGCCCGCAGTTCAAATTTATGCAAGAAAATATTACGGCTGCCCGTATTAGAATCAAAGATTGAAGAAGTATGAGAACGAGACAACATGCCCTCTCGCTCTCGCAAGAGCGAGACCACACGTTCTCGCTCTCGCGAGAGTGAGACCACATGTGGTTTCGTCTCGTTCTCGTCTCGCTTTTACGAGACGAGACGAGACGAGAAAAATATCGTTCTCCTGTGAAGCCCTAGGAGTTATATACGGAAAATATGTGTAGAAATTTATATAACTGTGAATAATAAGGTATATAACATTTTTACATATTATAAGTGTGGTAAAAACATTGTGAATTTTTCAATTCAATTTTAAAAAATCTATAATAATCGAGCACCCAAGTTTTAACCAACGCGATATTGTTGTAATAATCATGTGTTCTCCAGATATGATATTCGCAATTTTTGTGCTCGCACCCTTGTACGAGAAATTCACCCCGACCTGTATTAGCCTTAAGAGGTGAAATTTTTAATAATCGAGAACAGCAATTTTAAATGATGCAAAGTAGTTGCAACAATTATGTCCCCTCCAGATATGCTATTTATGATTTTTGTGGTCGAGCCCTTGTACGAAAAATTCACCCCGAAGTGTATTAGCCTTAAGAGGTGAAATATCTTTAATAATCGAGAATATATTATTAGATATTACATAGATATACGCGATTTTTGTACTCGCATCCTTGTACGAAAAATTCACTCCGAACTGATGTCTGCGATAAAACCATCGTATCCAGAGGTTCACAGTACTCACATAGGTTATCACTCTTAGTCATAAGAAGTCATAAAAAAATCTCGGAAGAATAAGTTCATTGTAACTGTAATAAAATGTGAGATTTTTAAAAGGCTGAAAAATACTCATGGTGAAAAAGTAAATTGGTCGCAAATATATTTGATAGGATTTGATAAAAGCGATCCATACATAAACTTAAGTAACTTAAAGAACGAGTTCAATAATACCGCTTTTGCAGTACGCGTCCATGTTTTGAAAACGACGAGCGTAGCGAAGAGTTTTCTAATGGACAAGTGCGAAAAACGCATTATTAAATTTTTAAACGAATTTTTTAAACTATTTTTTCTATTTTACCCCCTTTTATGCCATTTCTAAATAAAAAAATCTCCTATACATATTGAGAAAATTGTATTGCACTCGGCGAGCCATAACCGCACGCATATGAGTGCTGTTATGAGTCCATTACAGACGCAAAATAGAAAAAGTTATTTTACAAAACTACAACTAGCGAGGATGCACCATTTAAAGCATTGGCTTTATCACAGCAACGGGGAAGACCGAAAAATAACAAGTTAGCCCCACTATATATAAAACAAGACCACTCACAAACCTAAAATGTAAGTACCTACTTATTTTTAATTTTTTTTAGGATTTATCACAATTTTTACCACCATATTTATTTTAAATTACAAAACGAAATAAATTTTAATGTAAAAATTAGTTAACAAAGAATAAAAGTTGATTTTTTTAAACATAAATGTGTATACATTTATTATTGTCTCAAGGTAAATTTACTTTACCTGTGGACTTGTGGTTTCTAAAGAATTGAAAACGTTATTTCATTGATTTTGAAAGCGGCGTAAGTGCAATTATAGTCAGGAAAAACAGGAATTGGTGAAACCATACTAGATTATAGATAACCATATAAACTTAATAAAGTCAGAACGAAGCCTGAATATATAAATATATTCAACATTTCCGGAGCTCTATAACATTAATGAGTCATTTTAGGACTACCAAAAACAAATCTCATGTGAAATTTGTCAGTTATATTATAGCTTTTAGTCCACCTTCGTGGCACTCGACAAAAACCAAAAAAATAACATTGTTTTTAAGATCATGTCTTTCCGATACCTTAAGTGGATAGCTATCTGTAGACGCGTTTCGAGATTTATCTAAGTAATTATCTTTATCTAAAAAAGCGTTAGCTGCAGGTACAACAATACAATTTCAGAATCGTAGTATGTTAAATAGTAGAGGAAAGTAGCTAAATATGTAATAGTATCCCTAATGTGGAATACCGGCATTTCTCGGAAACAAATACCTCTAGACCCAAATAGCAGTGGTCCATTCATTTCTTTCTAACATTATACGCGCGTACAGGTTTCAATTCGTGAGCCGAGCGAATGACTGACCGAGCTTTACTGCGGTGAGACTGTTTTGATTTGGGGCTGTCAGAAAACTTTTCATGGTTCGTAAAAATTAAGTATTTTTTGTAATGTAAATGTAAATGTTTGTTTGATAGTATTAGAGGTTTTCTATTGCATTGTTTTGTTTAGTTTAAAAATATTAATATAAGTATAAATTCGTCAGAAATGCCAAATATGGACAGTTCGCAGTATCCAAATATGGACCATTCCATATTTGGACCCCAAAATATCAGCTGACTGGATAACTATTTAAATTTATTTAGCAGGATACCCTAAGTCGTCGGCCGCAAAGGGAAACGGCAAATAGCTTCACTTACCTCAGCTGAAAGAGGTTCATTAGTGACAATCGTTGTTGCAATGAACGTCACTGGTCATTTTGTGCCTCCCATCATTATTATCCCTAGGAAAAATATGAGTGAACAGCTAATAAGAGGCAGTCCCACAGGTGCTGTTGTCGTTGCACATCCATCAGGGTGGATACACATGAATATATTTACTGATCGGTTCAAATATTTCATCAAACACACAAACCCCACCGCAGAATCGAAAGTCTTGTGGATTTAGATTCTAGATGGTCACTTTACTCACACTCGAAACATCGATGAGATAGAACTTGTGAGAGAAAACAATGTAGAAATTGAGTCTATACCTCCACACACAACCGACAAGCTCCAGCCACATGACAAAACTTTTATGGGAACACTGAACTCTTATTGCAGTGAAGAATACGAACGTGGATTAGAAATAATAACAGGCCACTAAGTCCTTATGACATCGTCAAGCTATTTGGCCAGGCTTACCTAAAAGTGCAAACAGGTGAGATTACAGCGAATGGGTTTCGTGTCACAGGACTATGGCCACTGAATAAACATATTTAGCGGGGTCCACTATCTAGCTGTGCAACAGGATGCAGATAAAGATGGCTGCATAGCCAATGTTACTCCAACTAAATGGGTTCTCTCGCAGCAGTCTAAATCTGGTGTCTCTCTATGATATCAGCCCAGTGCCAGATAAAAAGAGAAAAAACATGGAACAGGGCAATAATAGCATCTGTTGCAGCAACCATCACCTCTTCACCTTAAAAAAATGACCTAATTGTCAAGGAAAAGAAAATAGATTGAGTTAGGCTAAGAACAAAAAACTGAACGACAAGAAAACGAAAGGCAAATAGCGAAAACAGAAAACCACAGCTAAGAATAATCCAGCGGATTCAGATGATGATGATGAGATATTACTGCTTGACACAGACAGTGAGCCCGATGCCTTGATAGGAAAGGAAGCTGCTGCCTCGGAAGATGCAGAATGTATGTTCTATGTTCTGTCGTATGATGTTTTCTGAAGATACTCGAGGAGAAACCTGGATCAAATGCCTCATGTGCGAACTCTAGGCACATAATGATTGCGCTGCGCTGGTGCAGAATTAGACCTGGAATATGCCCTGGATTTGCGATTTTTGCAAGTCGTTTAAGTTATATTTTGTATATGGCCAAAGTTCCTAAAGTATCTGCTAGAAATTAAGATTGATTTTGGATAGTTTTTCTATTGTTCCATATTGTTCCATATATAAAGATTTCACCTCTTATGGCTCATACAGTTCGGGGCGAATTTTTCGTTTAAAATTTCTTTTCTCGATTATAAAAGTTTTACCACTTAAAACTAATACAATTCGGGGTTAATTCTTCGTACAAGGGTGCGAGCACAAAAATCACGAATAGCATATCTGGAGAGGACATTAATATTTAAACAATTTCGATTCGGTTAAAATTTATGTGCTCTATTATTATAGATTTCACATTTAATGGCCCATAACCGTTCGGAGTGAATTTTTCGTACAAGGGTGCAAGTACAAAAATCTCGAATAGGACATCTTAAGAGTACATAATTATTGCAACGTTTTCGCTTCGGTAAAATTTTTTGTACCTTGCCATTAAAGATTTCACCTCTTGTGGCTCATTCAGTTCGGGTGAGTTTTTCGCACAAGGGGTTGAGTTAGCGAATTTGCTCCGGGGTACTTGAGAAGCACATAAAGAGCAGATAATTCTAGTGCTTATTTGATATCGATATCTCAATTTTTCAGATGGGTTGGTGCTAGCTTGACTGTAAGTTAGCACCCCCACTAGTAAAATTAGATTTTATCATTGAACGCTTTGAGCACAAAAATCGCGATTGCGGCACATAAAGAACACATAATTCTTGTCTTATGGAATTTGAAGAGGTGGGGGTTCCAGCTTTATAGACTTCCTAAAGCAGGAACAGGAGAGAATATTTTAAATTTTAATTCAATAGGGGTTGTAAACAAACTTGTCACGGGCGTAGCCAGGGGAGGGAGGTTTAGGGGTTCAACAACCCCTCCCCCCTCTAAATATGCAAAATATAACATAAATATTATATTGAAATCAGGAGAAACGAGGAGAGACGATTCTCTTCAAGAGAGGATGGTAGATGTGCAGTTTAGGAACCCTTGTGTGTCAGTTTTAAGAAGTAAATTGGCCCATTTCTGTTATTGTATTTTCTTCAACCCCAAACACCAACAAATGAAATAGTAATATGAGAAACATAACCATTAAGGAAATATTCCGACTTCGCATGGTGTAGTTAGGGAGCGTACCCATATTACGTGACCCGTTCAGGGGGGGGGGGAGGGGGGTCTTCAAAATACCACGCTTGGTCACTGGGCCGGGGGGGGGGGGGCTTAGGTTTTGGTCACGTAGTAAATCTCCTCTAAGCCGTCCAGGGAAATGTGCTTTTTCGAGCTATATTCATGTAACACTCGTTATTCCTATTCAGTCTTTATTTCTATTTTAGTTCTTTTACAACAGGGATTTATTTCTATTGCATCGGCTACGCGCCGCTGATAATACATTCTTCCAGGTATTAATTATTGAAGATTCCAATTTCATAATTTCGGTTGTTTTTAGACTTGCAACGAATAGTGTATTCGACCACACGCCGAATACCGAATATTCTGCCGGCTTTCTAGCCGAATATTGATTTTTTCAATTCAGTATAAGTATAGATTACACTTAGTAACGGTCGCAACCATGCAATTCACCTAGCGTTTAAGGCCCGTTCAAAGACGCAGCGGCGTCGGTATGCTAGGGCCTTTCAAAGTCGTATCGGCGGCGGCAAGTTATTGCCTTTCAAAGAGACAAGCGGCATGGTAGGGCACTTTGAAAAATGCCGGCGAAGTGTTATGGCGTTTTTTAAAATGTAACCCTCTTATTGGCCGCCTTGCTTCCTCTTATGGTGGGGTGAGCGCGTGGAGGTGAGAAAAGAGATCAGAAGGAATTTAGAAATATAGCGTTTCTAAACATTTGTAAAAATCTAATAATAAATATTATTATAGTGTTGTTCGTGTCGATACAATAATGTCGTTGTATGATCGGCTATACAATGCATTTATTAAATGTCACAAGGATTCCTTGTCAATGCAGACAATACAAAAAAAGACAAATGAATTTTGGGTGCCTTTAAGGAATGAGCACAAAAAGAATCCAAAAGAGCTGGAACGTCTCACAATGTTAAAAATCGAGGAACTTTGTCAGCTTGGGACTAAGAAAAGCGCTCGTCTCCTTAATTTCTTCGTGAAGGTGAGTTGAAAGTGAGTTGTGAAGGTGAGTGAGAGAAATGGTTTTATATTATTTGCATATATTTTAAGTATGGTCTTATTTGCATGTTTTTAAAGTATGGTTTCTGCTTTCGCATGTATGAACATTGGTAATGAAAATTGAACTATTTTTTGTATTTGGTGAATGTAGCTACCTGCACGACAACCTCCAGCCACACATGAAGCTCATCTCAAAGTGCTTCCCAACACCGAAGGTATCAGTGATAATAATAATAAATCTTCTGTATCTACAACAGCTCCGACACCAAAACAGGACGCTTTGAAATCTGAAATTTCAGTACTTGAAGCCGAATTAAATGCTACCGTAAAAAAGCGAGATGCTGGACTTGGAAAAGACGGAATTGAGAAGAAAATAAAAAAATTAAGGCATGACACTGATGTGAAGAATAAGGAGTTAAAGAACATGCGAAAATTTAGAGCAAAACAAAAAGCTGAAATTTTGAGACTGAAATCCGCTCATCCCAACGTGCAATCCTCGTTTATAAGGACACAGCCAGGACGCCCTTCACTTGAAGAAAATCAGTCAGGCCTTCTTCAAGTAATTTGCGATATAGCAACGCATGGAAGTTCAGCTGCTGATCGACGCAGATCAGAAGTATTGAGAACTTGTAAGACTCTTGATGAATTGCATGCACGGCTTGTTGAAGATGGATATTTGATCTCACGAACCTCTACATACCGTAGGCTGATGCCAAAGTATTCTGAATCCTTAGAGGGCAAGCGCCATGTCACAACTGTACCTGTGAGACTGTGTCGAGCCCAAACAGATAGACACCGAGATCACGTCGATCAACATTTCTGTAAGGCTACTGTTAACGGCCTTGAGGAACTTTCATCTTTACTTGGACCTGAACAGGTAGTGTTTATTTCTCAAGATGATAAAGCAAAAGTACCAATTGGAAAAACGGATGCAAAAGTACAGGCTCCTGTTTTAATGCATCTGAATTATAAAGTGCGCCTCGATGACCACGATTTTGCTGTTGGAGAACGCCATCAACTGATTTCTTCGGTATATGCTGGTATCATAATCAAAGAGAACTGCATTGGTAGGAAAGAAGCTGTTACATACTCTGGTCCAACCTATATCGCAATCCGCAGTGGAAAACATAGCAGTTCGACAGCAACAACTCACGCCAAAGACCTCATCAAACTGCTAACATTAGATGATTTTAAAAATCTGACCTTAGGAAAAGATGGAAAATTCAAGCCTGTGATGATTTTATCCGTGGATGGAGGACCGGATGAAAATCCACGTTACAAAAAGGTGATATCTAACTGCATATCCCACTTTAAAAAGTTTGATTTGGATGGGCTGTTCGTGTTAACGAATGTACCCGGTCGATCGGCTTACAACCGAGTTGAGCGAAGAATGGCACCCTTGAGCCGTGAACTAGCCACGGTGGTCCTTCCATATGAACACTACGGATCCCATCTCGATTCTCAAGGAAAAACCATCGATAACGAGCTAGAATTGAAAAACTTTCAGCATGCAGGTAAAATTGATACCATTTACCATTTATATATAAATATAATATATATATATATATATATATATATATATATATATATATATATATATATATGTATCTATCAGGTATCTAACAGGTATCTATCCGCGAAAACCTCAAATACAATATATATATATATATATATATATATATATATATATATATATATATATATATATATATATATGTTATATTTGAGGTTTTCGCGGATAGATACCTGTGTTGTATTGTTTTCTCGGGGATTCCGCGTTGATGTTGAGGGTTGGTTCTGAAAAGAACCGGATTCTCGACGTTTCGGCGAACTAACATTCGCCATTCTCAAGAGATATATGCGTCCGTGCGGGTCAACGTTTAGACGCATACTTATGGCAGTATGCGTCTAAACGTTGACCCGCACGGACGCATATATCTCTTGAGAATGGCGAATGTTAGTTCGCCGAAACGTCGAGAATCCGGTTCTTTTCAGAACCAACCCTCAACATCAACGCGGAATCCCCGAGAAAACAATACAACACATATATATATATATATATATATATATATATATATATATATATATATATATATATATATATATATATATTCTAAATTATTATCAGGCGAAACATTGGCTGAGATTTGGTCCCAGGTGGTTATTGACGGCCACAACGTGATAGCAGAATATGTGCCTCCTGGGGAAGTCTTTCCGGAAACCGCAGAAGTTTGTGACACTTATGCAAATCACGTTCGTGAAAGTCAATATTTTCTTCAAATAACGAAGTGCGCCGATGATTCCTGTTGCGCTCTACGCCGCAGTGCACTTAGAAATATTCTATACCAAGGATTTTTGCCGGCACCTTTTCCAATGTCCCAAAACCCTTTCCGTATACCAAACCCAGATGAAGTCGGAAAGGAAAACTTTCCATCATTGTTTGTGCGACAGTGTATAACACTACGTCCGGATCTCTCACAGGGTAGAGAAATACCCTACGATTCATATTGTCCATCTATTAAAAATGACATCACCGGAAGGACGTGCTCAATTTGTGGAATTTATTTTGCCTCAAAAACTTCCATGAACAACCATCGCAAAAACGTGCATGGTCGTGCAGTGGACGTGTCTCGCGTGAGACCTCTACGGATTCTCTCCAGGAGACCACAGGAGGTCTTGTGTGTCGTGGAGGAAAGCGTGGAGTGGATAGACGTCGAGGCCGTTGATGAGGAGAATGTAATCACGTCTGGGGAAACTCCTGATGCTACCGCCCCCGTGATCTACGATGTATCCGAGTGGATTGATGCTGGGAACGTGTTCGTTGAAGATGAAAAATAAATGTGAATAAAAGAAAAAAAGACTTTTGTTTTTGTATAATTCTGTTGTTTTGTTGTTTTTGTATAATTCCTGTTGCAATATGTTTCTACATGGGATGTGGCGCGTACTCTTGTTGTCACGCTGCAAGCGCCGAAGTAAAAAAGACAAAAATAAATCTATTTTTTTAGCTTTTGTTTGTAAAAATATATTTAAAACCATATTTATGAATTACTACGTGAAAACTAAGGGGGGGGGGCTGGCATATACTACGGGTGGTCACCGACGGGGGGGGTGGGGGGGGGGCGGGGTACGAGGGTAAAAAAATGTAAAAAATGGGTCACGTAGTATGGGTACGGTCCCTTACGATCCTGAAAATTGCTGACATCGCCAAGAAACACTTCACCACCTGCCTTCAAGATGCGATAACAATACTTGGAATACTTGGAATTGTAATCTAATTTTTATATAAAGTAGTTTTAGTTTCATATATAATCTTGTAAAAACAATATTAAGCAGTATTCACTCAGTCTTCACTATATTCTTGTACCATAAGTAATTAAATCTTTTTCTATTGTCATTTATTGTTATTGCATCTATTGTTGATGCAACCGAAACTAGCGAACGAGATCAGTTCATTTAGCGTAATGTCGCCAACGTAGATTCCCCCCTTTAACAATATGAATATTTTCAATTTAATTCAATAGGAGATGTAAACAAATTTATGTGATTTTATTACTATTTAATTACAGTACCATTTCCAATAGCAATACCACATATTACTAATACCACAATTATTATAAAGTTTTTTTTTTTATCATTATAAAACAAGTTAATTTGGTACTAACGTACTAACGCCACCGCAGCTACAGATTTGAACAAAATTGATGGTTAGATTAGGTTATAACGGAGCAGACAATCCAGACCACATATCGCGCGGTACCACGATCTCTCGATCCGAAATTAGAAAAAATATTGGATAAGGGTTAATTTGGTTATATTTGAGCAGATAAATCCAGACGACATATCGCGCGGTAGCGCGACCTCTCGCTGCGGTGGCATTAATACGTAGTATTACTATTTATTTATTCAATTTATTATTAAATGAATATTTCATTATAAGCTCGGTGACCATTATTTCTAAGTACATTATCTCTAACTGTATGGATTAGATAATTAGTAAACAAACTTTTACAGAGTTTTCGTAAAATCTGAAATTTTCATTTTTATATTTATTCTTAGTTTTGGGCAAACAACAAAATTGCGTTTAATTTGAGATGTTAGTTATCACAATTGGCTGAGTATTAAGCTAATTATGTTGATTAGAAAATTAGTAAACAAACTATAAGATATTTTTTAGCAAAATCGCAATAACTTCGGAAAGGGGAAATGTTTTCGATTTCTGGTTTCAGTTCCGGAGAAACAATAAAATAGCCTTTAATTCGTGGTATTAGTTGTAACAATTGGTTAGGTATTAAGCTAACTATGTAGCTGTAAACATTTGCAAGATTTTTGCAAAATCACGTAAACTTTAAAACGGGAGAATATTTATTTAACTTAACCAATGCGATAATTTTGCAAATTCATTCAAATTTCTTAGACAAAACTTGCTTTTCTTTTAAGATTTTGCATTTCCAAACACATTTTTACCTAAACCTAACAGAAGCGAGTAAAATTTGTTTATTAAAGATGTAGGCAACTCAGCCACTGAGTAGGCAACTCAGCCACTTCAATGATATTGAAGTAACCTACCAACTTTACAAGTTTTAAGTTTCGCAATTTTAAAAACTTCTGTAAATTTACATAAATCATTCAAGAAATTATGGTTGCAATTCTAAAAATTTACATTGAAATTGTTAGAAAATTGTTTAGAGAAATTAACATGTCGATTGTTTCTAACCTGATGCAAATACCAATTTGCAAAACTATCGCAAAAATTAGGTGCTCCAATTGAAATGTAATTATCTGGTACGAATTAAACCTAATTCTAGCGATAGGTTTGCAAATTCATGTGATATATTTAGGAAAAACTTACATTTTCTGTGAAATTTATCTCTTGGAGATGAGTTTTTACGAAAACAAAACACGATTGAAAGTGGAACATGAAGTTGAAAATGACGTTGTTGCCATCTGTACGATTTTAGACTAACTATCTAATTTATATACAAAATAAGTTTACTAGTACTTGCGAATGTTTTAGCATTTAGTTTTAATACACAGTACGTTTGATAAATGCCCTTAATTAGTGTGTATAGCTCCTTGTTAATATGTAGAACAGTTGTTTATCTGTCTCAGTCACTCACGCAATAAATACGTTTTAAATCGTACGCTTGGCAACACTGGTCTGTGGTTGCCTTGTCGCAGAGATTTTTCACTTTTGAAATAATCTCATGTTCCTATGTTTACATATATTAAAAGTTTTTATTTTTCGTTGGAAATTTTCTCCAATAATACTTAATATAACTCAATTCGATTTACAATAAATATAAAATACACAGTTTTATTGGTTTTGGCTAAATCAGCAACAAGTTTCAATTTTCTTTACAACAATAAACAAAACAAAATTGAGTGACAATAGCCAATAAGTATTTACTTCATTATGCAAAGGGAACAAAGACTGTCTCGTGAATTGAAGAAACTATCAGAATCTCCTCCACCAGGAATCTTCGTTACACCCAAAGACAATAAACTTAACCTTCTCGAAGCACAAATTATAGGTCCGGATAACAGCCCATACCAAACTGGAATCTTCAATTTAGAAATTTTGATACCTGAAAATTACCCATTTTCACCGCCTTCAATAACATTTCTAACCAAAGTTTACCACCCTAATATTGACGATAACGGCAGGATTTGTTTGGATTTAATAAAGATGCCCCCGAAAGGAAACTGGCGCCCCACAATTGGCATCGAGAATTTGCTGATAGCAACTAGAATGCTGTTGGAAAATCCTAATCCAGATGACCCGTTAATGGCTGATATTGCTGCTGAATTTATTAACGATAAAGAAGGATTTGAAAAGAAAGCAAAAGACTTTTGTAAACTACATGCTAATTAAATGTATTTTTGGGAGGTAAACTCTTCAATGGATAACATTGGATACTGATAACGCATTAAACTTATTACAGCTCAATGTTTAATAAACAAAGAAGAAATCCAAGGAATTTAGTGAGTTATAAATTAATTTCTAATTTAATATATTAAGTTTAAACATTAAATCACAGAAAATAATATTGTTAACAAATAACGTATTTCCAATAAAACTATTTCGTATCATTTGAAGCCTCTTGACCCTCAGATTCATTCCCATTCTTCTTCTCATCTGCTTTAGTCTCACTATCATCTTCCTTTGGAACAAAATCATCCTCTTCACATTCCTCTGCCAAGCTGCTTCTTAGGGCTTCAGCGAAATCCTGAGGATACTGACTGGAGAGCTTCGTTTTAATCAATCTAATTTTCTTGAAAATGTAGTCTAAATCTTTTTTCATATCCAACAACATTTGAGTATGTTTCTTGAATTCTGGCCCTACAGTTTTCAATCGGGAAGCACTTAAAGCATTGCAGTTTGTTAACATTTCATTCGTTTTTTCAAAACGTTGCAACCTAAAATAAATATTAAGGATTAGTTGCTTAAATGTTATTTGCATAATATTAAATTAATGAAAGGCTGACAAGAAGTCTTATAGATAATTGCAATATCTATAATCTAGATCAGTCATCTTACCTTTTTTTCGACACAGTGTGTTTAATATATTAAATATCTTGCACACTAACAATATGATTAATTTAAAAGACTTTTAATTGTACTTTCGGTTAATTGATTGATGTACCCATAATACATTTTGTAAAAATATTATTTTCAAATAATCATTTTCTATGAAATAAAAAATTAAATTGTAATTACAAAGTAAAGTAAATGTTTGTTTAACAATAAATTAGAAATTACATTTAATGTGAATAAAAAGTAATTTGAAATTGAATTAAAACTCAACATTTACTGAATTTTTTTTTATAAAAATGTCTAGTCTTGCCTGTCTAGTCTGATCTGTCTAGTCTTGTATGTCTAGTCTTGTCTGTCTAGTCTTGTCTGTCTAGTCTTCTCTGTCTAGTCTTGTTTGTCTAGTCTTGTCTGTCTAGTGCTGTCTGTCTAATCTTGTCTGTCTAGTCTTGTCTGTCTAGTCTTGTCTGTCTAGTCTTGTCGGTTTAGTCTTGTCTGTCTAGTCTTGTCTCTCTATGCATTGAGGAAAGTAATGGAAGTACCACAAAAGATAAAGAAGAAGGCATTTAAAAATAGAGAATACTGCAATGGTCACGCTGGATATTGAAAATGCCTTTAACTCTGCTCCCTGGGAAAATATAATCTGCGCACTAAGAAATGCAGAGGTTAGTGGATACCTTCTAAAAATTATCCAGTCCTCTCTCTCGAATAGGTTGAAATAGGTATATTGTAATGACTGGTGGGGCACGTAGAAGAACCACTTGTGTAGTGCCGCAAGGATCCGTCGTTGGTCCAATATTATGACTTGTATTTTACGACAAAATATTAAGAACAAATGTACAAACGGGTGTAACACTGGTAGCATATGCAGACGACCTTGCCGTTGTGGTATTTGCACGGACACCACAGATCCTGGAAGAACGCGTAGGACATGCTGTTAACAAAACCAACCAGGAATTGAGGGAAATGAGTGTCAGGCTCGCCCTTAAAAAAACAGAAATGGTCCTCCTAGCCAGGTGATACAAGATGCCCAGCCTAACAACTGAAGTAGAAGGAACACTGGTTCAGACCGTAAAATCTCTTAAATATATGGGGATACACGTGGAGACACGTGCATTAGAATGAACACACATATTAAGAAGACATGCGAGAAGGCTAACATTACTCTGATGGCTCTAGCAAGAATTATGTCTAATATTGGAGGGCCAAGATCAAGAAGACGTAGAATACTTGCACATGTAGTTTCTTCTATACTTTTATATGGGGCGCCTATATGGGCGCAGACACTACGACATAAAAGATACGAGGGAATGATGGAGAGTATTAATAGGAAGTTAGCAATACGTGTAGCTTCGGCCTATAGGACCGCCTTCACCATGGTCGTATTTGCAATTGCAGGAATACCACCTATTAAGCTACGCCTCCAAGAAAGAATTTATATATATCCACGAGAGAGGGAGGCTAGCAAAACCGGAAGCAAGAGAAATTATGTTGAATGCCTGGCAACAAAAATGGACAGAGTTTGCAGGGTGGACAAAAACCTTTATTAAAGATATTTGAAAGTGGAGCAATAGGAAGTGGGGTGACTTTGACTACTATTTAACCCAAGCATTAACTGGACATGATGTGTTCAGCACATATCTGAAGAGAACAGGGAAGAGTGAGACTGATGAATGTTGGTATTGCGGAACTGAGGTGGTGGATTCTCCAGAACATACATAACCCTCTGTTCCAATGCCCGATGTGGGATCAGATAAGAAGTGTTGCCGACAATAAATGCCAAGTGCCAGTGACGAAAAAAAACGTGGCAACACTGCTCCTCCAGTCGGCTGGGATGGCTGGGACGCTATAACAGAGATGCTACAGGAGATTATGAGAGGAAAGGAGGCTGAAGAACAAAGAAGGAAATCCCTGAACGATTGATTGAGTAAAACAAAATATGAAATCGCTCTCCTCGAAGTAATGCTTGATGGCAGTTCCAGGGCGACGCGGAAAGTCTAACAGAAGATCTCTCCAGAATGGTTAACTTATTCTGTATAGTATTTTCATGCAAATAAAAACTTGTTTTATAATATTAGACTTGTCTTTCTAGTCTTGTCTGTCTAGTCTTGTCATTTTAGTCTTGTCTCTCTAGTATTGTCTCTCTAGTCTTATCTCTCTAGTCTTGTCTGTCTAGTCTCTGTCTAGTGCTGTCTGTCTAGTCTTGTTGGTTTAGTCTTGTCTGTCTAGTTTTGTCTCTCTAGCCTTATCTCTCTAGTCTTCTCTGTCTAGTTTTGTCTGTCTAATCTTGTTTATCTAGTCAATTATCATTATTATTACTGCTGCATTAGCGCAAAGTAACAAGGTCCGCATGGCGAGCATGTCTAATCTTGTCTAGACTTGCCCAGTCATCCCTATTCTAGTTTAGATTTATTCCACATTCCCTTCTATTATCGCCACTGCCTAGCTGTGACTAGGGATGAGCGATATTAATAAAATATCGATATTGAAATCGATACTAATATTGGTAGCTTAATATCGATATTTTAAAGATGTCATTATCGATTTTAATAGATCGATATTTTGATTATTAATGTTGATATTTTATCAATATATATATATAACGATATCGCTCATCCCTAGCCGCGACAACAAAAGTTTTAGAACCGCTGGTCTAGTTTATTAACTGTTTTTGTTTTGTCTAGTCTGGTCTCTCTCTCTCCTCACTAGCGCTACAGTACTTCACAGGCCCTGGTTGGGCCCTGGCCTCCCTCAGCTTCTTCCTCCACTCTCCCTTAAAGTGGACTTCCGAGAAAAGCGGCTCTGGCGTCACTAACGCAGCGTCAAAGCCGCCGCGACATAGCGATAGTATAAAGGTCGATTCCCATATGCGCAACAGTCAGCTACGCGACGTCGTGCGACATCGCCTGTGAAAAAATAATGATTACATTGTTTTAAATGGGCACATGGCGTAGCCATAGTGAGAACGTGCCCATTTAAAACAATGTAATCATTATTTGACAGGCGATGTCGCACGACGTCGCGTAGCTGAGTGTCGCGTATATGAGAATCGACTTTTATGCTCTATGGAAATGTATAAGACGCCATTCGAGCGCAGCGACATTGATGCGGTCAGCATTAGTGCGTCAGTGTCGCTGCGCTCGAATGGCGCCTTATACATTTTCATAGTGCATAATACTATTGCTATGTCGCCGCGTCAGTCTCGCTGCGTTAGTGACGGCAGAGCCGCCTTGTTCGGAAGTCTACCTTAATTCATCGCTTCTCTTCTCCACTCTCTAGTGTTTAGCAGATTTCCGGCATCCTCTTTAACTGCATCTTCCCACCGTTTTCGTGGTTGACCTACTTGTCTTCTCCCTAGCATTTTTCCATTGAGGGCTCTTTTTGGTGCAGTCCCCACTGCAGGTTTAGCGTTTTAATATACCTGGATACCGAGGGTTCTTCGAGTGCCCGGTAAATTTCCCTGTTATTTCCCTCATACCGAATTCTAAATACATTGTTTTCATATACTGGGTTTTCATACACTACGCATTATGTTTCTTTCAAAGGTGTGTCTATTCTTGCTTCGTAGCTCTGCGTAAGGATCCAAGTTTCTCGTCCATACGCGAGGATGGGTCTGATTATGGTTTTGTACACACGTACTTTTGTATTCTTGTGTATGTTTATCGATTTGAATACCGGCGTCAACGCAAAGTGTGCCTTATTTGCTTGCATTATTCTTGTTTTAATTTCTGCATCTTCTCTCCCTGTGTTGTTGAGGTTGACCCCCAGGTATCTAAAGTCGCTCGCCTGTTCTATGTTGGCCTGTGTGGCAATAGAGATTGCTCCTGTTTTGCTTGTTTGTATCATTATTTTGTCTTGGTTATGTTTACCTGCAGTCCTATTGACATGGCAGCTTCTGTTAATAGGTGATAGGTTTCTCCTGCTGCCTGCTTCGTTCGGCACATTATATTAATATCGTCTGCTAAGCGACTAGTTGCATGGATTTATTTGTAAGAAAGTTTGCTGCTCCCTCTCCCGCTTTCCTATCTACATATTCGAGGGCTAGGTTGAAAAGGATCGGTGCCAGACCGTCTCCCTCCCAGTTCCGTTATTTCGACTTGTACTTGGAACTGTGCTGTGTAGTCGCTCATCGTAATTTGTATCATTCGTATCAGTTTCCCTGGTATGCCTAGGTCCCTCACGACAATATAAAGTATTTCTGAGTTTAACGAGTCATAGGCCTATTTAAAGTCTTTGAAAATATTGTATGTATCTAGTCTTGTTTAGTACTTGTACTGTTTAGTTCTAGTACTCTCTAATTCTATCTAATCTTGTCTAATTATGCCTAGTCTTACCCAGTCTTACCTATTCTTGTTTGTTTATTCCACATTCCCTTCTAAATTAACCAATCAATTCTTTATTTATATTAATTAACGATATTGTCGTCTCTCTCTAGTTCCTGTCTAATATTGTCTAGTTTTGTCTAGTCTTTTTATCTATGTCGTCCGTGTAGTTCGTGCGGTCCGTGTTATCCGTGCGGTCCGTGTGGTCTTTGCGTTTAGCAGACCTTGCATGCCTTGTGGTCCATGTATACCATGTGGGCCATACGGACCTATATGACTATAGCACAACATGGGGCAGCACAAGCAGGTGGACACGTCACTCCACAAGATCCACCACTACACAATGCTACATCTGGAGGTAGAGGGATTGGACCTCCTCCACATCCTGGTCCACACGGTCCGTATGGTCCACAAGGCCCGCACGGACCACAAGGTCCACAAGCGCTACAGGACTCACTGATTTGGTCAACCAAACATTTTAACTTATTTAATAGTTCGTGTCTACGTTCACTTGAGCTACACATTTTACTATGGATTTAGAATTCTATTTGATTAAATATATTAAATGAACTTAAATTTTGAAAATCATGAGAGAACATATAATTTTGTAATTTCGAATAATTATTCCTAGTCTTGTCTGGCTAGTCTTGTCTGTCTAGTTTTGTCTGTCTAGTCTTGTCTGTCTAATCTTGTCTCTCTAGTCTTGTCTGTTTAATCTTGTCTCTCTAGTCTTATCTGTCTAGTCTTTTCTGTCTAATCGTGTCTGTCTAGTCGTGTATGTCTAGTCTTGTCTGTCTAGTCCTGCCTGTCTAGTCTGTCTGTCTGATGAATGGCAGTTTCCCCAAGGAGTGGAAGAGAGCGAGACTGGTGATGATTGAAAAAGAGCAAAAGGAAGAAGCCGATTCCAAATACTGAATGGGATAGCGAAGATGTATGAGAGTATGATTGGAGCTAGGATAAATGAGGATCTTGAGAGGGCAGGAACAGTATGGGTTCAGAGGCGGCCGCACTATGGTGAACGCAATGATGCGTGTGATAGAGAGAGCAAGGTTAGCCAATATAGGGGTCCATGGCGTACCCATAGCTACTGCGTGCTTGTAACCTTGGACGTGAAAAATGCTTTCAATTCGGTCCCATGGGGCGGAATCATAAAGGCTTTGGAACTGAAGGGGGTAGCTCCCTACCTTCGAAAGATGCTGGGCAGCTACTTGAATGATAGGGAGATAGTGACTGTGGCAGGTAAAATCTTCAAAATGAGTGAGGGTTTGGCTCTTGGGCCGATACTGTAGAAAATATTTTATGATGAGGTTTTGAGATTGAGGCTGTCAGACAGGGTTACACTCGTCGGGTACGCAGATGACTTAGCAGTTGTCGCTGTCGCAAGAACGGAAGAAAGACTGAAAGCGATAATGAATGAGGTGATTAGTGAGATTGACCAGTGAGTGAGACTGATGAATGTTGGTATTGCGGAACTGAGGTGGTGGATTCTCCAGAACATACACTGTTCCAATGCCCGATGTGGGATCAGATAAGAAGTGTTGCTCACAATAAATGCCAAGTGCCAGTGACGAAAGAAAACGTGGCAACACTGCTCCTCCATTCGAAGAACGGCTGGGACACTATAACAGAGATGCTACAGGAGATTATGAGAGGAAAGGAGGCTGAAGAACAAAGCTACTTGAAGATAGGGAGATAGTTACTGTGTCAGGTCAAATCTTCAAAATGAGTTAGGGTTCGGCTCTTGGGCCGATACTGTAGAACATATTTTATGATGAGGTTTTGAGATTGAGGCTGTCAGACAGGGTTACACTCGTCGGGTACGCAGATGACTTAGCAGTTGTCGCTGTCGCAAGAACGGAAGAAAGACTGAAAGGGATAATGAATGAGGCAATTAGTGGGATTGACCGGTGGATGGGGGAAAAAGGGCTTGCCCTGGATCTCCACAAAACCGAGGCGGTCCTGTTAATTGGGAGAAGAAAGCTGCGTGAACTGACAGTGTGAATGCGGACAGCTGATGTATCGGCCCGGGAGTCTGTAAGATATCTTGGAGTAGAGCTTCAGCAAAATCTCAGGGTATCCGAACAGGTAAACCAGGTGGTGAGCAAGGCTACAGTGTGTGTAATAGCCCTTGGACAGCTGATGACCAACATAGGTGGGCTATTGGCCTCCAAGAGGAGGGTTATGAATGCAGTCGTGCACTCCATTCTCGTATGGGGTGCTGGCATGGATAAATGCATTCAGGATTGAATATTACAGAGCAAGATTGATGAGAGTGCAAAGGTGTATGCTGCTGCGTGTGTGCAGTGCATACAGGACTGTTTCTGGCCATGCCGTGGCAGTCGTTGCTGGAGTCATCCCATTAGACCTTTTAGCACATGAAAGGGTGAGAGTTTGGGAAGGTAATGACCTTAAAACTGAAAGGGAAAAAACAATGGGTGTATCGTAAGAGCTGTGGGAAGAATCGGAAAAGGGAGCCTGGATCAGGCAACTGATTCCGACTATCGAAGAATGCGTCAACCGTGGACACAGGGAGGTCACCTCACCCAGGCACATATGTGGTGCATGGATGCTTTGGGTCTCATCTGGTGTGCATCGGGAAACTGGTTGAAGAGCACTGTAGGTATTTTAGAGCGATTGAGGACACAGCAGAGCATACCATCTTTGAGCGTTCAAAATGGATGAGGAACGCAGCAGAATGCAAGATGGGAGAGAATGTAAATAAGGAGAGTATGGTAAATCCAGAATGGGAAGAGTCAAGTTCATTTGCCCAGCCAGTCAGTGCTAGGAAGCTAGAACTGATTGAAACACTTATCTGGTGTCACTTACATATGTGTATTTGCAAAGGTGACACATTTTAAGTCTCGCAGCAAAGTTGTTGAGAAACATTGATCTAGATTTTTAATGTTAATTTCTAATTCTTGTGACTATTTGTACATTTTTTCTATACGATTTCAAATGAAGAATCTACTGTAATAACTATTTAATTTACATTTGTTTCTGGGCTCGGATCATAGACTCAACATCTTGTTGATCCACGATTCCTGCTAGACCTTGAATGAACACTTCTGGTGCAGTATAGTTTTGGAAGCATTCTATACTGTAGTCGCTTTCTGGTGTCCCTTTGCTCTCGTCCATCCTTCACTCTTTTTTAATTATTACAATGTTTTTAATCTTTGAATGTTGCTAGGTTATGTCACAACTTTACACTTGACTCACAGCAACATTATTTTGGTTTCGTTTTTCATTGTAAGAGGGATAATCATTATAACTTGTGCGCATACTATTTGATAGATGGCAAAGATAGATTGCATTGTGCAATTTTAAAAAGCAATAAAATATATTGTTAGATTAATATATTAATCCATTTAGTAGTATATTGATCCTTTAAATGTAGCTAGCTTAAATATGATCATAAATAAACAGATTAGATTAAGTTAGATAACTATAGTTGGTGTCTTGATAAATAAACGCGCGACTAAACAGCGCGGCGAAAATTCACAACGAAATAACAACGCTCTAGAAAAGTATCACATACTAAAATATGTGATGAAAATAATGATTAGGATGTGATATTATCCTAGTGCCATATTTTGGAAGTGTTATTATGTTGACGTGTTATTTTTATGTATTTTGTCTTAATTTTTACCGTATTTAAGGTGTGATGTTTTCGTATTGCGTTGTTGTGTCCCTGTCATGTTTTCGATGTGTTGTTTATTCTCGCTTTGTTTAGTCGTTTTTTTTTATTTTTGAGGTTGATTCATGCTAAGTTGTGTTTATGTTAAGGATAAATCAATATTTTGAATTTTGTTGTTTTCTTGTGGTATTAAGGATTTGTTAAGCTCAAAAATTTAGTTTTTGATATGTGTGAAATTAGCAACTTTTCTGACGTGAATATGTCTGTTGTTTACACTTCCCCAAGTTACTAATTTCTCTTACAATTAATTACTTGGGGATGTGTTTAGTAATAACAATCTTTACTTCAAATTTAAAATTTTTATATTTTAAACTTAAGAATAGTCCCGTACCTTGATTTATTAAATATATTTTTAAGATTGCAATTTTAAAATTTAAGGAATCCTGAAATCCAGAAAAATTTTGGTTGGCAGAAGTTTATGGAAGAAGTTTTTCGAATGACAGCGTCTTTGGTGCAGTGCAAGTTCGTATAAAGTTTATGACGGTATTTGTGGGAGCTGCATGAAATTAATATCAATTTTCCACAAAAATGTGGTTTCAATACCGACTTGTTCTAAATCAGGTATGTACAGCCTTTTTAAAACTAAAATATATATGATGTAATAAAAATGAATACTATACACGTACGCTCATTCCGACACTAAAAATTATAATCTGAGGGAATCTACTCACTGCCTGTTGCTAGATGAATGCTGTTAATTGATATAAAACTGGCTGATAACTTATTGAATATTGCCAAATCCACACAATTTTATTATTGATATAACTTTCTGTGAAAGGAGTAGAACAGCTTATTGGTTATAGCTACCTACTTATTGTTGCTTTTACGTGTTTTTTCAAAATTATGTCAATCAGTGGCGGCTCGCCCATAAGGGCTGCAGTGCTGCAGCCCTCCCGCCAAAATGAAAAGATTTTTTAAATTACTTTAAACTGTTACATTAATTAGTATACAATTATTTTACAAAAACATATTTTTCCGTTCGTAGTATATTTATTTTTTGATTTGTAGGTAATAAATACCTCGATAGGCGTTCTGTATGTGTGTATTGTGTAATTTTGTGTGGTTGTATACTTATCCGGGCTGCAGTCAGTGCAGACCGAGTCACACCGCGTAGTTAGTGTATTGACATGGTTACCTCCACCCGCGATATACGTTCTTGTAATATGTATATCGTGGGCTGCAAACATTGCAGTCCGCAATCTGTATTTTATGCATTTTATGAGTTTGTTTCTAAGAACTCGAGTTTCGGCAACGGCAAAGAACCTTAAGTGGACAAGAATTTACTAAAGTTATTAAAGAAATTAGAAATATTTTCTTACATAATTATTTTCTATCTGCAAAAAGGCCAAGATTTTCAAAAGAAGCAACAAATTTAGCAGCGAAAGAAGTTTGCGATTATATAATATTTCAAGCAAAAGAACGATTTGCTTTTTCGAAACACTTATCTGCAGCAAGATTATTTTCCCCGTATATTTTTTCATATAATACGAATCAAATTCCTGTCATCAAACTACGAGAAACAGTGAATGCATATCCAAGTTTAGATAAAGAGAGGCTTAACACATAATTACTTGTTTTATATGATCGACCAGAATTTCAAAATTTAAAAGGACACAAAAATATTTATGATCTAATGTATAACTCAGGAATTCACTAATCCTTTGTAGAAGTTTTTAATTTACTTGAAATAATAATTACCACACCTATGACAACAGCAGAGCCTGAAAGTTGTTTTCCGCTCTTAAGAGAATAAAGACCTTTTTAAGAAATACAATGGATCAAAAAAGTCTAACAGTATTAGCTATGATTTGCATAGAAAAAAACATAATCTCAAATATACAAAATTTTAATGAAAAGGTTATTGTTGGTTTTGTTAATCTAGAGCAGGGGTCTCCAAACTACGGCCCGAGGGCCACATCCGGCCCGCGGACAGATTTTGTCCGGCCCGCGGAGAGCTAGCATACTTGAAAACTCCTTTTAGAGAACATATTTTTTATAGCAAATTAAATTTAGTTTACTGAAGTATTCTAATTTTATGTTGAATAATTATTAATATGACATCTACATTGATATGGTCATGGGATAACTACTCATAACATTGTTGTAGGCTTATTGTTATTGTTTTTGTGATAAGTTGGATAAAGAAACACAGAATTGTAATGAGTAAAGACATGTATAATATGCAGAAAATTTATCTTCAGTATATAATAACTAACAAATTATTGAAATGAATCCAACTAACATTTTATACATTTTAAATAAAAATATAACTTATAACAAGCATAATAACATATGAAATACTAATGAGATTTATTTAATTGAGATTTTCCACTGACAATAGTTTGTAGTTGTGGACTAATTTTACTTGTACCAATTATTAAAAGAGATATAAGATGCTCATCAGTTAATTTAGATCTGTAAACATTTTTTGTGTACTTCATTTTGGAGAAGGTCTTCACAAATAAGTAGTACCAAAAACAGAAAACAGTCCACGAGCAAATTTATGCAAATTATAAAATTGTGTCAGTGGAAGACTCTTATAAAATTCCAACAAAGATGAGTTTTAATATTTGTTCTTAATTATATCACTGCACTGTAGATCAATCATTCCCATTTGAAGTTCCGGGGCTAGGGTTTCAATGTCAGTATCAAAAGGATTCTGAAAAATCTTAATTTGATTCGCAATGGCATCAAAGTCCGAGAAACGAGTATCAAAATTTATTTTTAAAGCACTCAAAGTTTCGATTGCAAAATCGATAGGAAACTCAGTCTCAGTGGTGTGGCTGAATATTTCACATGTTTTAAAATGTGAAAAACATTTACTTCGTAGTTGTGATTGAAACAGTATCAATTTCTTCCGGAATGATTTGATATTAGTGTATAATTCAGGAAGATGCTGGTTTTCTCCTTGCAATCTCAGATTCAGTTCGTTCACATGTTTTGTCAAATCAACATAGAATGCTAACTTCCACAGCCATGCGTTGTTTTGTAATTCAGTAAGAGGGCGATGCTTTTCATTCAAAAAAATTTCGATCACTGCTCGAAGTTCAAAAAAGCGTTGAAGGACTTTCCCACAACTAAGCCAACGTACGGCAGTATGATAAGGTAAGTCATTTTCTCCAATCTCTTCAATAAATTGTCGGAATTGTCGGTGATTCAGCCCAAAAGATCTGATAAAATTAACAGTTGATATGACTGGTTTCAGAACTTCAGACATATCCAAACATTTTCCGCACAAAGACTTTTGATGAATGATACAATGTAAGACTAATGGTTTTGAACCACCGTCATTTTCTACAGCCTTTGATACAAGAGCGACCACTCCTTTATCTTTCCCACTCATGTTTTTGCCTCCATCAGTTGTAATACATTTCAAGTTTTTCCATCGAAGGTTCTTTTGATTAATGGCCATTTCAACTCTTTTAAAAATATCTGTACCAATAGTTGTGCCATGAATACTATACATATCAAGAAGTTCTTCATGCACTTCATAGCGTTTATCTACTCCTCGAAAATAAATCACACCTGAGCAGTATCTGACACATCCGTTGACTCATCCAAGGCCAAAGAAAACCACTCAACATGTCCATTTTTGTCGAACAGTTGAGAAGATATATTTTCAGCGATGTTTTCTACCCTTCGAGCCACAGTGTTTGCTGACATACTGACAGTTTTTAATAAATTTACTTTTTCAGGGCACATTTCTTCGGCTACTGCAATTATGCATTCTTTGATCATTTCTCCATCGGTGAATGGTTTTCCACGTTTTGCAATTTCAAGAGCCACACGAAAGCTGGCACGAGTTGCAGCCTCTTGTTCAGTTTTGAGTTTTGTAAATGAAGATTGCTGCGATTTCAATCCGCGCTTCATAGCTTCGAATTTTTCTGTCCGCAAACTTCCTGTATATTTTGAGTAATTTTGAAAATGTTTTGTTTCATAATGACGTTTAATGTTATATTCCTTGAGAACGGCTATGCTTTCATTGCAAATCAAACATAGCGCCTAGTTACTGGACTCAATTACGAAATACTGAATGTTCCACTGATCTTTGAATTTTCTGCATTCACTATCAATTTTTCGCTTCTTTTCCATACTAATAAATCACACACAAAAGCAACAATTCAAATCAAAATACTGTTACAAAAAAGTCTTAAACTTAAACACGCACAAACACGTTTTAAGGAGGTACGCACTATTTTATTTCACAACAGTGTCATAGGAACTGACTTGTGGTTGCGCCACTAGACTTCTTATATATTCCAATTACTGCCATCTAGAAGTGAGTGGAAGACACCAGAACTTTCTCGAACCAACGAGATTATTCTGTACGTGCTATTAGCGCCATCTGTTAGCGATAGAAGGTACTACCTATTTCCGCTTGTGTCCACCAGATGTCGTGTCACGTTACTCCTCGTGGCTCGTACTCAACGACTAATCTAGAAATTACAGATAATGACAGGAAAATTAATAATATGCAGTGTTGCCGTTTTGCGGACTTTAGTCCGATTTGCAGCCTTTTTTAAACGTTGAGCACTTTTTCGGACATTTATTTTTTCATCAGTGGACTATTTCACTTTTTACCACCGGCAACAATGATAATATGGTTTTGGCCCTCGGTACTTACTGGAGTAATCAGTATGGCCCTAAGGCTGGAAAGTTTGGAGACCCCTGGTCTAGATCATCATCCGTTAATAGGGAATATGCATCAATTTTTTTTATTTGATTAATCCACTTTTTACTTCGTTTTAACATAGTAAAAAATATAAATACTGTTGAAAGTGGTTTAATTAATTAAAAAAAAAACATAAAATACCGATTAAATTTGAACTGTTTGAATGGTCCCATTCATCGCGCGCTTTGGATGACGTCACAGCTCTCCTTGTTCGTTGCAGTTAAGGATTTTCAGTTATTTCGCTATTTCGATAATGGAAAAAGCTTAAAAACCATTTTATAGATATTGTCTAGTACCGGAATGCAAAAACACTATTATAAGTACACCAGATAAACTGTTGGATAAAGTTCCAATCGAGGTGTATAGTCCCACCCTACCCACATCTTTTGCGCATGCGCTACAAAATATGCTTTCATGTATCTATTTTTGGTAGATTGTCCGATTGTACTTTAGAAAAACACTTTCAGTCATTGTTCTTGATCATTTATAATGTCACTATATACCAAAATCGCACTAGGTATTGGAAAATACTACAGAAACATTACATAGCAAAAAAGCACAGTGAATATCGACGCCGATCAATATCATAACGTGCACGTCACAGTCCTGGTTTCGGTTCGACCAATGGTGGTGCGTTTCGCAAATTTGAATTTCGCTCGCATATTTTGGACTTTTTGATTTTAATATTTGGAATTAAATACAAACTAAATAAGAAAATATTGGTATAGGTGTAATGTCAAGATCATAAAGTATCGGGGATAAAAAAATCAAGTAAATCTAAATCTCTTGCAAATTCCCTATTGGATTGCCTGCATCTTGTAAGGATGCAGCTTGGCTGATCTAAAAATTTTCAGGACAGTAGTATGACTAATCTCGTTGTCACGGGCCAGTTGCCCGGCTGGAGTCACCGGATTTTCTTGAGGAGTTAATAATACGTTTAGCCTGGTACCTACTTTAACAGTGGGATTTCGCTGTCTGGGCACAATCCTGACATGACCCAAATTGTTGTTTTCTGTCTCAATTTTCCTTATAGTACCTTGGCTAAAGGGTGGTAATTCGGATGCTGTTCTCGAAATAACTGAGCAACCTCAAACTGCCTTTGTCTTCTGTTACCATAACGGATCATCATTAGAATGTCGACGGAGATTTTCGGTTAAATGTAGCATTTTAGAAACTACTTTAAAGAGCGTATATGAGCGTATTAGTAACGTGGTTCCAAAGCATCAAAACACATATCAAAAACATTCAACTTTAGACCCAAACGTGTTCAACGTATAAGTGGTTTTCTTTGTTTAAACGTGGTTTTTATCACGTGAGCTTTGAAAATATTCAAGAAATAAATAGTATGTTGTATTCCTTGCGAAGAGATCGTTCAAACGAGGTGTCCCTTGACATACCTTTACATTTGCAAAAAAAAGGTGGGAGGTGACTGGGCACTTTAAGGAACAGATAAACACCATATACATAGAAATGAGGACAAGAAAAAACAAAACGTAACGTGTTTCGGGATTTTTTTCAAAAATTGCCTATATCGTAGTTATGAATTTTAGTTTCCAGTATATGTCCGTCTAAATTGAACCTTAGACGTATAATGTGCGCTCGGTATGGTGTCATTGGTTTTCGTGCGGTTTGTTGAGTCGCCTCATTTTTTCCGCAGTCGTCGGTTGGTAGTCATTTAATGTTTATGTGTTATGTTGTTAGTCATGGTGTCCTAGTTTGGTCCTTTGGGGTTTTTGGTTTCCTTTGTTGTTTCTTCTGTGTTGTCTAGTCTGGTGTGTTATGGGTTTGTTCGTTTCATTTCAGCGTGGTTGCTCTGCGGTCGCCTGCAAAAGGAGAAAACAGGGTTATTTAATGTTTAAATGAGATTTGTTGCAGTTTTTGGGTATTTCGACTTAACGTCGGTTCGGTAATTGGACTGTAACATTGTCATGTTGTCAAATGTTTTTTGCGCAGGATTTCATATGTGATCTATGATTGTCTCCCTTGCGAGGTCTTGTATGTAGTTGTTCGTTACTTATGTGCCATGATAAGTCTATTTATAGCTATCTGGCTTCGGGTCTTGCTTGTTAGTTTATCTTGTTGGTCGTATATGTATTTGGGATGTTAGGTTGGTTGGGTGACGTGTCTGTGATTGCATTTTGAGGGTGGATATAATCGGTCGCCATGCTGGGGGGACTCGCAAGCAATCATCTTTCGTGTTCAGGCAATTGTCTCGTTTTTCTATGTCTATGGATTTTCTTTATAACCGTTACATTTCGTGGCTAATCTGTGCAAGAGTTTCTAAAATCCATCCAGTGACCGGTGTTTGTGTGTTGGACAGGAGCAGGCGGAACTTTCTCTTTGTGTCTGACTGAAGATTGTAGATTTCGGTGGTGACTTGTACTGCGACCCATTTAGAGTGCCTCCTCTAGTCCTGATTGCTCTACTAATTTCAGGATCTGGGTGGTATTCAAGGACTGCAAATGCTCTGCGTTCAAAGAGCGGGCCACAAGATACATCTATCTCTTGCGGAGCAGTGCTTCGCAGTCTTTAAGCAGATGTATGGGGGTTTCTTCTGTTGAGCCGCAGAACCTACATCTGTCATCTTCCGCTAGGCCTATGGCCTTGAGGTGTTTTATCAGTCTGTAGTGGCCCGTCAGGACTCCTGTCAGAATTCTAAGCTTGTTCCTGTTTTGTTTCAGGCAAGCTTTTGTTCTTTTCTGGTTAAAAGATCAAAGCATTACTTTGGATTGTCTTAGCCCTGGAAGTTCTTTCCAGGTTTTTATCCATTGCTATCTTATTTTTTCATTTCTTTTGTGGGTGGTGTTCATACTCATGCCGCAAAAGGGTTCCTTGTATGACTGAAATTGCATGTTCTTGAATCGTAGCCGATATTTTTCTATTGGCACGTCCAATATAGGTTCGTTCACATGTTCCACAGGGTATTTCGTAAATTACATGGAGTTCTAAGGGGATGGTATCTTTAACGCTGCATAGCATGGAGGATATTTTTTGGTTTGTCTTGAAAATGGTGTCTTTTTAGGATTATGTCGATTTTGTCAGTTGATCTATGCACATATGGAAGGTATACTGTCCTGGCGGCTTTTTGTTTGAATATCCATTTGAAGAAACAGCTTCTCGTAAGTTCTTCAAGTTCTTCTTCTTATTCAGTTAGTCTTTTGGATCGGGTGGTGAGAGTGTTGACTACAGATGCTAGTTGCTTGGGATGATGGTGCGAAAAGGCGTCCAAATATCTATATGTATGAGTTGGTTTCCTGTATACTGACTCAAGTTGCCGTCTGGTTTCCTCAAGGAGAAAAAGGAGATTTTCCTCAAGGAGGAAAAAGTAATCTCATCAGCTACACTTAAACCTACACTCTGGCTAAGATATGTGGATGACACATTTGTATATGGCCACTTCAGGCCAGAACTGGATAAATTCCTCATTCACCTTAACTCCCAACACGAACAAATCAAATTCACAATGGAGATAGAATAACATCAACGACTCCCTTTCTTGGATGTTTTGGTACAGAATAAACCAGACGGCACATTGAATCACACAGTGTAGATGAAACAACACATGCAGATAGATTTCTGAAGCCGTCTTCGCACCTTATCACCCTATACAATTAGCATCTGTAGTCTACACTCACCATCGGACCCAAGCTGTATGGTATGTATGGGCGATGCCGCTCTAAGGGTAGCAGCGGGATGTAGGGATGTGCAGCGCCCCGGACAAATGTAGGGTTGCCAAAATTTAGGAGCGCCCTTTTGGCTGTAAGTGAAAGAAATATATTGTTGTGTTAAATACCCAGTTATTAGAAAATTTCACATTTCATATCGATTTTTTCGTTCAATAAAAATGTACAGTGCGTAGCGTATTTATGTTGTTTATGTCAAAAAGCTAAACATATTTGCAGTATTATTGACAAATTAAAGCAGAATTTGTAGACTACTTGAACTTCTTTGAACATGCATATACTTCTCTCGACAGAATAGGATTAGCGAGCAGAGCGCTGCTTCAACTTGTGTTTGAAGATGCATAGACTTGCTTATCACCTCTAATTATAAAATATCCGTTTTATTACGGAGTAGCCATTATTTTGCTATTACGTAGTACAATAACATATTTTTTCTTGTCGGCTCAATTTTATTGCGGGGCGACGTAACCACTAGAGTAACCATTTACTGACGTAGGTTTAGGTTTAAGTGGCAGCTAATGCTCACATAGGCCTCAGATGGGCCCGTTGTGTTACCACGGTACTTGGAGTACAACCCTCCACAGGGGATTTTGTCCCAGGGGACAGTGTCCCGTGATGACTCCCACTGCCATTCTAATATCGTTTCTTTTTAGAGAGACGATGTTGGTGCTTCTTTTCCTGTTTCGATGAGGCCATATTTGCCTGGTTACCTCGCAGGTGTCTTCATCCCTCCACCTTCGCTCCGCTATGTTCGAGGTTATTTCGGCTATGGTCTCCTTGCACGAGGCAAATGGAATACCAATATCCTGTAATACTTCGGTTGAGTGCAGGCTTGTGCCGTTCTTTGCAAGCTCATCCGCTTTTGCTTTACCTGGGATCCCGCTGTGGCTTGGTACCCACATGAGTCTCACGATTGTGTGTGCTGCGAGCTCATTCAGCTTTCTCCTACAGTCAGAGACCACTGTTGAGTTGGTGCACACGCTAGTAATTGCCCGGAGAGCAGCTTGGCTATCGGTGTAAATGTGGATCTGTTCACCAGGGTCCCCATTTACCATCAGCCACTCTGCTGCCCCTTTTATGGCGGTTACCTCCGCCTGTAGAACGCTGCAGTAGTCTGGCAGGCGTAAGCTAATTCTGAGGTTGAGGTCGTTGGAGAAAACTCCGCTGCCCACTTTGTCCTCCCTCCGTGAGCCGTCTGTAAAGACCTGCGTGTGTCCTGCTGGTACCTCTTTCTTTTCCATCCACTCCTCTTTAGAGGGTATGTGGTATGAGAAGTTGTTGCCAAAAGCAGGTGTTGCTAGACATCGGTCTATGTTTTTGGGCACCCCTTTAAATTCATTGATTATTCCGGCGTGTCCACGATAGTCCGATGTCAACATTCGCACTGACTTTAGTCTAAGTGCTGTGGTAATGGCAAGTTGCTTGCCCATTAAATCGACCGGGGCTATGTCCAGGATTGTCTCCAAGGCTTTCGTAGGCGTCGTTCTCATGGCTCCCGTTATCATGAGCGCCGCCATTCTCTGCACTTTTGTAAGCGCCATTTGATGGACTCTTTTATTAAGTGCCGGCCACCATATGAAAATGCCGTAGTAGAGTATTGGTGTAACTACGGCTCTGTATAGCCAGAAGGTAATCTTGGGGTTGAGGCCCCAAGATTTCCCCACCGCTCTCTTGCAAGAGTACAGCGCCACCGTTGCTTTCCGTACTCTTTCGTTTATGTTGAGCTTCCATGATAACTTTCGGTCTAGTATGAGACCTAAGTACTTGGCGCTTTCCTTGATCGTCAGTTCAGTGCCCTTTAGCATTGGGAGCCTGAATTCTGGGATGTTGTGTTTCCTTGTGAAAACGACTAGCTCGGTTTTCGCCGGGTTGACATCTACGCCACACTTTTTGCACCATTGCGCTAGTTTCGATAGGGCCCCTTCAACAAGTTGCGACATTGTATTGAGGTGTTTCCCTGAGGCCGCTATTGCTACGTCATCCGCATAGGCGACGACCCTGCAGCCGGATTTTCTAAGTTGGAGGAGCAGCTCATTTAGCGTGATGTTCCAAAGCAATGGTGAGAGGACGCCTCCTTGTGGGGTTCCCCTACTCACCTTCCTTCTTATGTGGGATTCTCCCATTGTGGCCTTATGTTCCTTTCACGGAGCATTTTGTCGATCAGGTGACATAGAGCGTTGTCCATAGCTAGTCCAGTTAAGCCCCTTCTATATCGAGGAAGACAACCATCGTGAACTTCTTATGCCTCATCGAGCTCTCTATCTGGTTTACCAAGGTGTGGAGTGCTGTTTCCACGGATTTCCCCTTTGTGTATGCGGGCTGAGACATTGACATCTTATTTTTATTAATTTGTGAAATACAATGCCGGCTCTCCGCTTTCGCACTGAGCCGAATGAGACATTGACAGCATTTCAGGGTGTAATGCCTCCTTCATGTGCAAGTCAATCAGTCTTTCAAGTGTCTTTAGCAGGAACGATGATAAGCTGATTGGTCTCAGGTCTTTGGGGTAGGTGTGCGAGGCCTTTCCTCCTTTTGGGATGAAGACTGCTTCGACCTCTCTCCATATTTTTGGGATGTATGAGAGGTTACTGACGTAACCACTCACTGACTGACTGACGCATCAATGCATAGATCTTAACCTATGATCGTAAAATTAGGAAGGGAAATATTTCTTTTTTAAAATATGCACGCTTTAAGGATGGATTTTTCAAATTTCGTTTAAAGTTTCTTCTAGGACGTTTATAACTAAGAAACTGAAAATTTTATCGAAAATTGGTATTAAGATTCTTAAATTCTTAAAAATAAAGAGACACGTAATCTCTAACACGTAATCTTAAAGATTAAGTGTCTTTTTATTTTCACCATTTTTTGGAAATCCGATTAAGGAGGCTGAAAATTTGGGGTTGAATATTTGTATAACCTATATTTCTGAAACTGATTACGCCACAATAGTAAAAATTGGCAGTTAAATTCTGCTTGCAAAATAAATAAATGCGTGTTTTAAAATTTTCTGAAAATCCAACTACCGAAGCTGCAAATGACATTTCTCAAAAAATTAAAATGTTAGAGATGTAAAAATTAGACTTGAAACTAGGTTTGTTGCTTTAAGTTAAATTAATGTTTGTCCTTGTATTATGATGTATTGTATTATACTACTATAAGTTATCTAAACCATATTAAAATATCATACATTCTTCGAAGCTTTAATAGCACAATTTAATGTTAAATAATCCTGCTTGGCAAGCTCTTTTGGTAATAAAATTTTACTGTTTCGGCAATTTAGGTCAAAACAGTTCATTTATACTATCCACTATTATTGAATACGAAAAGCTATGAACAATTCTTTTAAATTTTACTAATTCAAACCAAATGGTAATTTGAGTTTATTAATTCAAACAGCAAGATAAATTAAATACCTCATTATAATAGTTTAATCAAACATTTTGTTTTATATTAGAAACATAATATATAAGAAACATAATTCAGAGGGATAAACATAATTCAGAGGGATAAGGATATGCAAAGAAAATTAAAAAAATATTATGCGAACAGTTTACAGTTTCTAATACACAACGTGATGAAACATCGCATCAAAAAAACTTCCTTAACATCCTTAAATGCTATATTTTTTTGAAATTACTTAATTTATTATTTATATCTTGTTGAGTTTGAAGATTTTGATAATATTAAATAGTAGCATTTGTATCTTTTCTTCAAAGATTATAATTTCTAGGAAATTATTCTATACATATCGTCAACAAAGTTAAAATCAATTGTATAACTAATCTTTCTTTAACAAACTTTCTTAAAAACAACTACTTCACTGGCTAACACTACGACTGACATTGAATTACATTAAGAAAGTTTTTTGGGTTTTACATAACCCTGTGATTTTCCCAAAAAAAAAACAATATCCTGATCAAATACAAAAAATAATTATAGTACAGGTTTATGTAGAACCCAAAAAACTTTCTTAATATAATTCAATGGCGTGGTGTTGCCAGTGAAGTAGTTGTTTTTAAGAAAGTTTGTTAAAGAAAGATTAGTTATACAAATGATGTTAACTTTGTTGACGATATGTATACAATAATTTCCTAGAAATTATAATCTTTGAAGAAAAGTTACAAATGCTACTATTTAATATTATCAAAATCACGTTGTGTATTGGAAACTGTAAACTGTTCGCATAATATTTTTATTTTCTTCGCATATCCTTATCCCTCTGAATTATGTTTATCCCTCTGAATTATGTTTCTTATCTATTATTATGTTTCTAATATAAAACAAAATGCTTAATTAAACTATTATAATGTTATATTTAATTTATGTTGCTGTTTGAATTAATAAACTCAAATTACCATTTGGTTTGAATTAGTAAAATTTAAAAGAATTGTTAATAGCTTTTCGTATTTTATTTTTATATTATTCAATAATAGTGAATAGTATAAATGAACTGTTTTGACCTAAATTGCCGAAACATTAAAATTTTATTACCAAAAGAGCTTGCCAAGCAAGATTATTTAACATTAAATTGTACTATTAAAGCTTCGAAGAATGTATGATATTTTAATATGGTTTAGATAACTTATATAATACAATACATAATAATACATGGTGGAAGGCACTGTGTTTATCAACCGCCGCACAGTGGGCAAAACTTCCAAAAAGCTGGCCATAATGCAAGGAACATTTTTTTTCGATATTTTAAGATTAAAATGATTCTCTTAGCGTCATTTAATATCATTAGTTGAGAGCTAGTGCTCTGAACACCTTTTTCGTTCTCATTTATGGTTACATACGTCGAAACGTGTAAACGTCTCGAACAAGAATTCAAGTCTTTGAAAAGTGTATAGTTTTTATATCCAGTGACCAATTTGAACATAAAAACATGGATTTTTCTCGTTAATATAAGTGCAGTAAATCACAAGTCACAAGTTTAATAAATAACTAATTATATATATATATATATATATATATATATATATATATATATATATATATATATATATATATATATATATACACTGCCGAGCATACAATTAGGGTCACTCCGTAATTTGAAGTTATTTTAATTTTTTTTAGTTTTTTACGTGTTTTTTTCGGTTGTAACAGTTCACTAACTGATTGCTTGAATTAAACAAAAGGTTTTTCTTTTTCAAAGTTTATTGAAAATAATGAAAATGAACAATTTTAATTTGTTGTGCTAACTAATGAAAATGAACAAGTTTATTTTGATATGTTTTTGTTGAAATGAAAGAAAGTTTAAGGACAGCATAGCATTTGTTTATGTGGTGTCATCTGTCTGTTGTAAATTGTTGTCATTGTTAGTGTTTTGCAATGAACATTAATCACGTTGTTGCGGCACAAATTGTGGCGGCTTTAGAAGACGGTCACGGTAAGCGCGAAACTGCGAGAAACGTTGGTGTAAGTCTCTCAAGTGTGCAACGAGTATGGCGGCGGATCGAAGACACAGGTCTGCTTACTTGAAGACCTTGTTCAAGCCGAGGCAAAACTCCAACAGCTAGGGATGACCGCTTTCTCGCTTCTAATGCTTTGAGAAACCGAACGGTCACGGCAGTTTCCCTTCGAAATCATCTGCAAGAAGTGAGACATGTAAACATAAGTGAGTGGGCAGTTAGGAGACGACTTTATGCTGCTGGATTATCTTCTCGAACTGGACCTACTGGACCGCCGCTTTCCTGTGCACACCGGATTGCGAGGTTGAATTTTACACGAGAACACTTGACTTGGACAATAGCGGATTGGAGACGCGTATTGTTTTTAGATGAACGGCGATTCTGTCTTACGGGCCTAGATAGACATGTAAGAGTGTGGCGACGACAAGGCGAGAGATATGCTCAAGCGTGTATTGCCGAGCGACTACCATTTGGCGGAGGATCAGTTATAGCATAGGGAGGCATATCTTTTGACACTCGCACGGAGTTAGTCTTTATCGAGAATGGGACGTTGACTGCGCATAGGTATCTGACAGAGGTTCTAGAAAACCATGTTTTACCATCCATGGTTATTCTTGGAGACTACGCAACATTTATGCATGAGAACGCACGGCCCCACACTGCTCGGATAGTTACTGAGTATCTTGACGAGTGTGAAATTAGGCGATTTGTTTGGGCAGCTCGTAGTCCAGATTTAAATCCAATTGACCATATTTGATATGACATGGGAAAACATTTTCGGAGACATTTGCTGGCCCCCAGAAATTCTAGAGAGCTTTGCGACATACTGGTGCAAGAATGGGACAATCTTCCGCAGAACGTGATCCAAAATCTGATCCAGAGCATGACACGTCGTTTGCAAGCTGTTGCCACTGCCAGAGGTAGTGAGTATTCCCTATACTCACTACTGAAGTCCATCCATCACAACCAGTGTTCCCTCTAATTTTTGTTAGTGATGCGCGGTCCAAATACGAGTGTGAGCAAAAAAAAAATTAAATTTAAAATGAGTTGCGCAATTTTTTTATACTTTTATTTATTCAAACCATATTACCAAGTAGCAAAGTAATAGTTTTGAATATTTTTTTTAAACTAGGTTTTAATTATTTGCCCATTTGATAAATGCAATTTTATTCTCATTAGATCACCTAGATGTTTATATTGCTGTCTGTTACGATCTTTTCTTTTAATGGAATTCATGACGTTCGTAATCCGCACTGGACCTTTGAAAGGTACCCATAATATAAATGTAAAGCATAGCAAGATTAGAAAATTATGAATGGGTTAGTAAGAAAGTTGACGTATAGTCGAATGTTTAGAACAATCCAAGTCTACTCTTCTTCAATATTGTAATTTTAATTTCAGAATATTCATCTCATATTTTATCAATGTCAATATTGCAATTTATCATAAATATAGAATAGGATTGGTGACACCATCCTACATTATAGATAATCATACAAACTTAAAACAAACGGAACATAGCCTGAATATATAAATATATTCAGCCTTTCCGGAGTTCTATAACAATTACTTCCTTTTAGGACTACCAAAACAAATCTCATATGAAATTTGTAAGTTATTTTATAGCTTTCAGTCCATAAAGACTCAGTAATTGTTATAGAGCTCCGGAAAGGCTGAATATATTAATATATTTAGACTGTGTTCCGTTTGTTTTAAGTTTGTATAAATATAGAATATTTTTCGGAGAGATTCATTATATTCTGTTTTCAAAATTTTTAATTTTTTCCTGAATTTATTACAATCTCATTATCAAGTGCTTACCATTGTTTTTTTATCGTCATCGGGAAATCGTCTTTCCAAATGCATACAGACACGTTGGACAAAATGCATTATATATATTTGAAGTATCGATCGTAATTTTTGCACTAACTGCGAAATATCTGGAAAATTACTTTACTTTATTGATTAGTTTAAATTATATGGCATTATGTGCAGTTTCTTGAGCTAAATCTTCAAATTTTTGCTTTTCGTACTCGATCGGTGAAACATTGTGTAAACAGTTCTTAGTAAATTTTTTTATGTTCTGCATAACAGGTACATTTTGCAGCTACCCCATTTTTCTTTCCAATCATGACATTATCTCCAATACATATTATAATATTTGTATTACTCATGCGTTAAAAGTACTATCTTGGCGCACGTTTTTAGTGCGAGAAATGCCATTTTTGGTTGTATTTTGTATTATTCATGTTAATATAAATTATATCAATAATTATATTTCATTAGCACATATGGAAGTGTCAACATCACATACTTTTAAAATACCCGTAAAAATAACAACTACCAAAAGTGCAAAACGAATTTAAATTAATTGTTAATGTAAACTTTTGTACTTAAAGTGGTACCTTAATAACGAGTATGTGCTCCGATAGCAGCAATAATGGCATTACACCATCTTGGCATGCTTCGCAAAAGTCTTCGAAAGTCTTCTGGTGGAATAGCGTCCCATTCTTCAATAAGAGCCGCCGTTAGCTGCTGGATGGTCTGAGGAGGATTCGGGCGACCACGAACACGTATGTCGAGCATATCCCAAACATGCTCTATGGGATTTAAATCAGGACTTAACGCAGGCCACACCAATATTTGAATTTCCAGTTCTTGTAGAAAGTCTAAAGTGATTCGTGCAGTATGTGGTCTTGCGTTATCCAGCATTAACAACAAATTTGAACCTATTCCATATGCCAGAGGGACAACATGTTTTCCTAACACAATGTTAACATAGAGATTAGCGTTAAGATTTCCTGGAATTACAAGGTCGGTTCTACTGTCTATACTAATCCCACCCCAAACCATAACTGAAGCATCTCCAAATCTTTCGACTTCCTGAACTGTAGCAGCTGCGTCTGTAAACACATACTCGGCCATCGCAACGAGTAATAGGGAACCTTGATTCAACGCTAAGAGCGCAGACTTCAATTGTGGAAGTTGCCATGCGACATGTTCACGAAAATTCGTCCTTGCTATTCTGCCATTTCTGTGGCGCCGGCGCCGTGTCAATGAGGGTTTTCGGATGGGTCGTCTTGCCCTCAAATTTGATTCCTTCAACCTATACTTAATTGTCTGGTCTGATACAGTGACCCCATGCGTCGTCCTGGTGGGATCGAAGGCTTTCGCCATTTTCAGATTATGTAATAGCACGAACAACTTCCACTTCGTTGAGATGCATTTTCACTTAACTTAAGTGAACCTGTCAGTAGCAAACATTTCCGTCTGTATATTGATCTGAACTAGGCCTTCCTAGCTCTTTGAATCAAGTTTGTGATACATTATTTCACTTTAGTTTTGGTAGTTCTTGTTAATTATTACGGATACTCCGGAAGAATGCGATGCTGATAATTCCATATATGTCAATTAAAAGAATTAAATAGAGCGTCTATTTGCATGTGATTTCCTGTTTGAATTGTATGGAGGCAAAAATTAGTGACCCGCTAATTGTTTTGAGTAGTGTACATAGCAAAAACTATACGAGCGAGGAAAGCATTAAAACTATTTATTGTAAGACTAAAATTAATATTCTCTGTAATGTATGAATATTTTGAAAAATATTTTATTATTTTGAAAAATAATGTATGTTATTTATAGAAACGCCTGTTGATTCCAAGCAAACACTTTTCCTGAACCTACTGAACTTTCACGATCAATACTAGAAGTTTTAGTAATTTGTTTTTAATGTAACAGAAATATGTATATTTTATTTTCACTGAGCGTTAAAATTTTAATACTCTACCAATAATAAAACATAGATTATTGAAAGAGATTAGTTATACAGCTTATGTATTCCAAAATGGATGGAAAAATTCGCTAAAATAATATATTATTTTTGTTAAGACAAATTTCAATGATAAATTATTGCGAGTTGTACTATCCCTGTGCCGTGGGATTAGAATATCATCGCGGTAAATCCTGCCCGTCGTAAAACGGCGACTAAAAGGATATTTTTACATAATCGATATTGTTGGACAAACGATTGCCCTATAGAGAAAACTTATACATTTCACACATTACACACAACTCACACATTACACACCTTACATATCTTATCAAGAACTCCTTTTCTTGGTTCTAGGGATAATTATTCAAACTAAAGCAAATTTTTTATTAAATCTATTTATATTATATCATGTAAATGTGCTAGTTGTACATAATATAAGTAGTCAATATTTTTTTAATTTAATGTATTAGATTCAAATACATAACTCTCATATGGAGATATGTTTTATATACATCATTTATTGTACACTGAATTGATCATTTCACAATCAGGGTAAGTATGGATTACCACGTAGTAACGGTCGCAACCATACTATCCATCATTTGTTGTACTTCATTAAATATTTGTCTATATCAACAATTAAATGTGTTTCAGATTAAAAATTTTAAAATAAATTTAAGAATATGAACAAGGTATAACAAAGTTTGTAAAATATTGCATAATTACACAATTGTCTTATCACTTCCTACATTGAACGAATGCTAAAATTATTTACTACTATTTGTAGCTACAAAATTTGATGTATCTATATCAGGAGTGGCCAAAGCGTAGACCGCATTCGGCTGGTCGGCCGCGTAACTATTCCTAGTAGCCCGCCTGTCTAATATGTACACACCTTTGATGCTTGTCCGACATAGCGTGCGAGGCAAGCCGTGCTACAGATTTTATAGGCTTTGAATTAATACTCTTCTTATGATCACTTAAACACATACCGTATGAGTTCATACCGTATTGTGTATCAGGGGTGGATAAACTTTTGAATGTAAGTGACTGACTGCCTGACTGACTCATCAACGCACAGCTCAAACTGTTTAACGAACGTAAAATTTGGAAGGAACGTTGCTTTTATGACGTAGACATACACTCAGGAAGATTTTTTGGAAATTTCGCTTCTAAGGTGGTGAAAAGGGGAGCCAAACTTTTTACTAGGATGTCTATCTACATCTTAGTATATAAAATGTTACAGATATGAAATTTGGTATTAATATTTGTTTAGTTGTTGTAGTATTCCTGTTGTAAATTGTGATGGATTTTTTTTTCCAATTTTACAATTGGCCAGAACACGTTTTATTTCTAAAAAATGCAGGTATAAACATCCTCTTAATATGGCCTGGGAATATCCCAGTGTCCTAAACGTTTGTTTTTGGACACGTTTATTTTGTATGTCCCGTTTTTTTCAAATATTCACTTCCACAGTCTTTTTACATTTTCTAAATTTATCTCCACAATTTTTTTTATTTCTGAAACTAGACAATACCATACAAAATAAGACAAAACTAGACAGAACCAGATAGGACCATAGAAAACAAGAGAAACCAGACATGATCAAACAAGACCAGGTCCAGACACGACCAGACAAGGCGAGACAAGGCCAAATATGACCATACAAGATCAGGCAAACCAGAAAAGGCCAGACATGACCAGACAATACCAGACAAAACCAGACAATAGCAGACAAGACCAGACAAGGCCAAACAATACCAGGCAAGATCAGACAATATCAGACAAGACCAAATAAGACCAGACAAGATTAGACAAGACCAAACAGGACCCGACAAGTATGATACAAGAATCTTGAATGATACAAGACAAGAAAATCTAGCCAAGGGGACTGTAAATGCCGGGATATTCATATTTCAAAAACATGTTATAGATATGTAAATTGGTATTTAAATTTTTCTTTGAAATTGAAAAAAATATGTGTGTTATTTTACAAAAATCCAGTTAGAACAGAAGAAGAAGAATTATTTTATAAATAATGATCTTTTGTAGATCTTTTGAACAGTTGACAGGTGACATATGGGTATTAGTTTATAATTACAATTAAAAAGGCAAATTGAAAATAGAAATGTAAATAGTTTTATGATTTCATATACAGCCGTATTATTAAAGGAAGATGCCTGTTGCTGATGCTATCTTACTTGACTTCCAAGTCAAAATTTAGATAACGATCCTTTATAAGGATTCTCTATATGTCCCATAATTGTGATGGTAACAGTAAGCGAGTGTCGTTGCATATTTCAAAGCTGAAATTGCTTAACCTACGAATCTTGAAGACGATATCTACATACTTGACCAGGTTTAATAAGATTAGAAAATTTTTACAAGGACCGGATAAAATCAAGTTCAAGGGCGGATCCGGGTCACAGGCCCGAGAAAATCGAGATCAAAGTTTCGACTCTCAAAGATTGATCGAAACATTATATAGATAATTTGAGAGGTTTATTATTGTTGCACCTGCAAGTTTCATACATAGTTTTAATCTGCATTTAATTTAGAATATTTAAAAAAGGCTTGGATTTTTGGGTACAGTAAATAGATGTTTTTTTTACAAAAAATAGCTGGAAAAATACAAAATTCGGTTTATTCGTACAAAAAGCGATTACTTCATCCAAAAAAGGTTACTTCGTCCAAAATAAAATATAAACACCCAATAATCGATTTATTTTTACAAATAATAATGGTTTGGTATAATAATTGTCGGAATTGTACAAAATAAAATAAGTTCACCCAAAAAAGGTTAGGTTAGGTTAGGTTTTTTAGGTTAGGTGTTAACTGTAAAAAAAGGTTGATCCATCAAAAATTTGATTGTTCTTCACAAACAATTTTTTTTATACAAAATACAATTATTTTTTCCAATAAATGAATCAAATTTCCCAAAAAGCCATTGTCATTGGGTTAAATCATCACCAACCGTTGTGAAAGAAGAATTGATTTGTTAATCAATTTTTTACATCGGTCCAAACAGTCAAAAGTTATCAGAAATCAATATTTCAGTACAAAACAAAAGAAAACCTGAAAAACTGGAATGGTTTTGAAGAGTACAAATCATATCAAATTTCAATGTGGAAAGTGACTCTGAACATTAATAAATGGTAAGAAGCTTCCTGTTCATATATGTGGTTTATGAAGAATTACATATGTAAGCACAGTATTGGAATGGGAATTCTCTTGAAACTGTACAAAGTTCCATTGACACTTAAACAAATTCTATTGGGACAGAAGCGAAAACGTGGACGACCCATCGTGGACGATGGAAAAACTAAGCCAGCATTAGTTCGTCAATGAAGTTAAAATATAAAATATATAAAAAATTAACCAACACATTATAAATTAAACATATTATATATTCAATAAATTTATTTAAGATGTAGTTTTTAGGAATTAATATTGGCCACCGTATTGCTTCTTCTCATCAACCTCTCAACTACTGCTTCGAGTGTTTTGCCCTCTAGTTCAAATTTGATTCTAGTTCAAATTTTATATCAAGCAAATTGTTTTTGTGTAAAGATGAAACAGCTTTTTTATGTACACATAAACCTTTTTTGGGTGAATTGATTGTTTGTTTCAATCGATTATTCTAAGGAAAAGTACGAAAAGTAAGTTTGTGCGAAAAAACCAATTATTGGATGTTTACATTTTATTTTGGATGAAGTAATTTATTTTGTACGAAGTAACCGAATTTGGGATTGATGAACTTATTTTGTATTTATCCTGCTATTTATTGTAGAACTTCATCCATTTATTGTATGTTGAGTTTTGTATACTTGTAATCGAATATTGGATGAATAAATTTTAAGCGTTTAAAAAAATCATATTGGTTGAAGCTAACCGACGTTGAAGACATATTGATGCAGAAAGAAATCGTTGTGCTGTGATGAGAGCGGTGGTGCTAATCCAACTTACATGATGTTTCTTCGAACCTCGTACTCACTTGCGGAGGACATCGACTTTAAACAAGTCATCCTTGATCTAAAGTCAGACATGAGTGAAGTAAAGACCTACATGAAATTCATTAATGAAAAATTCGAAAAGGAGAGGAGAAAAAATGTCGTCATTACCGAAATGCTTCAAGAAACTAAGGAGCATCAAAACTGCATGCAAAAGGAGATTGACAATCTCAAATCGGTATTAATGGAAATTGAGCTTAAGAAGCGGAAAGGAAACTTAAATATCAGTGGTGTCCCTATTGATATTCAGAACAAGGATGATAGTGTCAACTTAATGATGAATATTAGCAAATGTATTCATGCTAACATAACCTTCCAGGACTGTGTAGACGTTAGAAAACTGGACATTTAACATTATCAAAATAAGGACATTTAGCCCTAGTTAGTTTCAAAGAAGTGTGCTTCTAGGAATGAAATCCTGAAGAAAAGAAATCCGGAAATTTAACATTGGCACAATGTGGCATTCGTGGCGCTGATAACAAAATTTATATAAACGACTTTATATAAAAGTCTTGCCACGTGGTACCTAGGATCTATTCAGGAAGGCCAGAGCCCTTAGGCACTTCAATTATATATTCATTAGGCACCCAGATGGTTGTATATACGTACGCAAAGACGAGTCTACGAACCCTATCATAATTAGAAGAGAAAATGATCTGAATATCCAGTGGAAATCAGTCAATTTAGATTATTTTTCAGAAAGTTTCGGACAAAAATCCGGAAGTACGATATTTTCCGTGTTTTTATAATCGCTAATTTCAGGCTTTTGTTTCATCAAAACAGAAAAAGGTTGTTATTTGTTTGCTCTATACAAAATTTCGCGTCTTTTGATGTATTATATGTCAATATCCACGACATGTCAAAATTCGCGATTTCGAAAGGGTATGCTGGTTTCGCGATTTTTGACACCTCTCCAATTTTTACATATCCTATATCAAAACACGCAGAATTCAACACAGATTACGCCAATATAAATCATTATGCAATTTAGTTTACAATAAGTCAGGAAATCTTAAAAAAACAACCAATTTTCAACCAAAACACCAAAACATTTTGTTACATTTGTTCATTGTTGTTACATTTACATCGAATTCTTAAAAGGGAATAAAAGCAGCAGAATCATTTTAGAATTTTCCGAAAGCTTCAAAAAACCTTAAAATTTGTAAATACTAGCTATTAATATTGTTTCAAACAATAAGACTGGGCAGACTGTTTAAAACTGTGGGCTGAATTGCTAAAAATGTGGACAAAAATATAATGCCTCGCCCTATATATCTGAAATTCTGGTTACAGTGGTTATTTTTATCGCTGATCACGAATATGTTATCAAAAATTTCAAAAACAAAATGACGAATTTAATATGGCGGATATTTCTTCGAAATACTCATCCAATTTTTACAAAATAAGGGTTTTTTTACGTCGCTCATTACGAATCTGTTATCAGAATTTCTCGAAACACGTTCTCCGAGTAACCGCTGCTAATGTTTCGTTGAAGTGTGCGATATCAACTGAAGTGTGCGTGATCCTGAATGTTTTGACATTATTAAATAACAGTTTATGCTTATTCGAGAAAAGGACTGACAATTGAGAGGGAAAACCTTTTTCTAAATACTGTGTTCACACTTCTCAATCGTATCGCTCGTCTCCGAGCATCGTGGCAACGGTATGATCTAGGGATCATATTTGTGGTACTTGTTGTAACTCTTCTAAGATTGTGGGGGCCAGTAGCATACTTTCCATGCATTGCCTGGCTGGAAACAGTCGCATGGCCGCTAGTCCATTTCTCACCAGCGGACCCGGGCACCCACTGGCGCCGATTGCTAGTCGGGTCGCATGGCGATCTCTCATCCTTAACTATCATATCTCATTGTGCTCGTGGGACTATGTAATCACAGTGAGGTCCCTCTTCCTATTGTGATGGTTTGGGATGGGGTAGAGGGTAGTTTGGTTCATTGGTAGGATCTAAGGAGTGGGATCCGATTTCCTCCCGAGACAGGGGTGGGGGGAAAATCGAAGCTCACGTGGGCAGGGGCGCATCTCTGAAGTAGACCTATCCCTGCTGGGGTCGCATGGAGTATCTACCCGCTACCCTGTGTTGACACAAAACTGTAAAAATTATGAATCGCTCAATACATCCCGGGCTAGTTTCATGTTTATTGCATAGGTAATAGTGTATGAATTCAGAATTCTAACGGATTGCATGCCGAAACCTGTGTATACGTATTTGGTACAGTGTGAATAAGCTGGAAGCAGCTTAATGCGCAAGTTTTTCAAGAAATTGTCCGCCATATTGGTCCCGCTATTTTGTTTTTTGGAATCCTGAGAAATGATACCTGATCAAGGACATGAAAAACTTCTAAATGCGCAATTTCAATCTGATAAGGTTTCGAAAAATTATCCGCCATTTTGTTTTATTAAATTTTGATAGTTCATTCGTAATTAGCGAGATTATGAACCCCTAAACGTACGAAATTTTGTAAAAAATGGAAGAGGTTTTCGAAAAATTGGCCGCCATATTAAATCCGCCATTTTGTTTTTGAACATTTTAATAACAGATTCGTAATCAGCGACGTAAACAATATCTGCAACCAAAATTTCTAATATATCTGTAGAGGCATTTCTATTTTGGTGCACCTTTTCGACAATCCAGGTCTCTGTACGACGTCGAAATTTAGAAATTTGTCTGCAACAAGCAATAACTTTAAAACCAACCACTTGATTGCATTCAAACTTATTAATATTCTGAAGCTGATTCATAAGTAATATGTTTGGAAAGTTTGAAATCTTTACGAGAATACTGAAGAAACTAAGTTGCGCAAATGTTTATATTTTATTTAAACTTGATTTTATCCGTCCCTAGTAGCAATTTTCAAATCTTACTTTCGATCTACCTTAATATTATTCTTCAATTACTCAGAAGATAATCAATATTTGGTTAACATAGCTGACCTGCATTAATTTGTCTAATATAAAAATACACGCGAGCGAAGCCGCGTGCTATAGCCTAGTAGCATATGAAAATAAGCTGGGAATAGGAACATATTAAGAAACATTTAATAATGCAGATATAATTCCCATAACTTAACCTTATATTATTTCCTATTTAACATTCTAGCCGTGCGCGTAAGTAATCATTTTTTGCGTTCATTTAATAAATTCCCTGTTTTCTTTTTCCGAGGGCCACTCGGCGTCGGCGTCGGGACGCGCCACATGTTTCGCAGATGTTTCAGCGCCATCTGCGACGCCAATCCGCACACAAAATATATTAAAAACACATTACCGTGGAATAATTATATTTCGAGACCTGTTTGCTGCTGCTGTTGCTGGTGGTGTTCCTGCTGTTGGCACACATATATACAACATACGCGTTCTCTCTCTTTATATGTGCACCGATCAATGCTCTGTTTATATATAACACATATTTATACTATGGAAAACCTAACAACCGGAATACTATATATTTCGTTCACGCAACACCTGCACAAACAACATTTCTTATCACCGGAACGCCCTATTACTTACTACCTAAATATTTCACAACCGCTTATGCTAGACCCTATATTTCATATTTGTCTAACTGTAATTGTTTCCAAAGTTTTTATTAACACTTTTAAGTTTTATTTCTATTATATTTTGTATACTAGCTCAGCTTTTAAAACATCTTTGCTCCTAAACCAAGGTGACCAGACTTGATAAAGTTGATAAAGCGAGACAAAAATTATTATTTATGTCAAATTGTGTTGAGGGCTGGATATGTTTGTTTTGAAAAGAATTGTTCTTGTTGAAAAGGAAAAGAAAAGCAGCTGGAAAAATCCGGAAAATCTTTCGAAAAAGTGGGACTGAAGTTAAAAAAAATGTTGGAAACAAACATTTTGAGTTAATATCCAAAAAGCGGACCTGAAAGCTAAAGAGAAAATAAAAAAGGTTGACTACAAAACATTGTCAAGTGAAAACATTGACCTAAAATGATCGATATTCAAGCGAACTGTTTTGAAATATAAAAAAGGTTTTATGTAATTCAATCACCGTTTCCTCTACTGATCGCTCGAGTCCGGACGCCCACCTATCAATAAGGGGGTACCAGGAAGGGATAGAACGATACCAAGACGGGATTTTAGGAAAGGATACCTTACTACCGATTTTTATCCATTTTCGGCAAGTCAGCTAAAAAAATTGGTGCAGAAATGCACCAATTTACTTTCTAAAACTGACACACAAGGGTTCTTAAACTTCATATCGACCATGCTCTCTTGAAGATAGTCGTCTCTACACGTCCCTCCTGATGTAAGTAGTAGACGAATTTTTCCCCATCCACGAGGAACCGAGGTGGGAACAACCGCTAGTAAATCCGATTACTGAAGTTTTTAAAAGAAGAACTGAAGAAGTTTTTAATGAAGCAGGGCCTGTTGCGTATTCGAAACCTATCGTCCTATCGACCATTGTGCCAGCTCGATGCAGCAGGGAAAATGCTGGAACAGTTAGTGCTACATAGGATAAAGATTGAGCTCAGTCAAGGGAAAAACCTCTCAGAGAAACAGCATGGATTCAGGGAGGGCATGTCAACAGTGGACGCTATTATGCGAATCCTGGACGTGGTGGAGAAAGTCTTAGCTATTACGAGGGCAACAAGAAAGATTAGTATGCTCATTACTTTAGATTTTAAAAATGATTTCAATACAGCAGCATGGGAAGATATTTTGAATGAGGCTAATGAGAAAGGCTTCCCACCATACCTGCTAAGGCTACTGCGTAGTTATCTACATGATCATAAGATCATAATCGAAGCAGACGGTGAAGTCGTGGAGCGAGAAGTGCACAGCGTTGTTCCACAGGGCTCAGTAATGGGTCTTACACTGTGGAACATCCTGTACGATGGAGTACTTAGACTAAAGCTACCAGAAGGTGTCGAGATAATAGGTTTTGCTGATAATATTGCTCTGGTAGTAGCAGGAAAAGACGAGGAAAGAATAATGGAACGTACAAATAGGGCGATTGCATATGTTGATAAGTGAATGGAGAAAAAGCGATTAAGGCTGGCTCCTGAAGAAACAGAAGCTGTTCTATTGACCGGAATGAGGCATGTAGGGCCGATACTATTTAAGGTCAGAGGTATAACCATAACGCCCAAGGAGGCAGTTAAATATCTTGGTGTGATTATTCATAAGAAACTATGGTTTACACCTCATATCATGCGAACAGCGACGAAAGCCCTCAAAGTAACAGCAGCACTGGATAAGATGATGCCCAAAGGGGGTGTGCCAAAAAGTAGCAAGAGAAAAATATTATGCTGAGTCGCTCACTCGGCAATGCTCTATGGTGCCCTGGTCTGGGCAAACGCAGTCGAGAAAGAGACCATTAAAATTAAGCTGGCTACAGTGCAGAGAAAACTGGCACTACGTGTGTGCAGTGCATAAAAGACAGTTTCAACGGATGCAGTGATGGTGATGGTAGACATAAAAAGCGGAACAGAGAGTAGAAGACAGAACTAGAAAAATTGATAAACAACATCTTTTCCAGGAGTGGCAGAAGCACTGAATATGCTGTACAAACGGACAGTGGACAAAATTATTAATCCCACAAGTGAGAATGTGGGTAGAACTAGAATATGGGGGGATGAACTACTATCTTACCCAAGCGTTTAGCGGGCACTGTTGCTTCAGAGAGTACCTGCATAATATCGGCAGGGCCTCTGACAATATGTGTGTCTACTGTGGACAAACGGACAGTGCGTCCCACACGGTCGTCAAATGTGAAAGATGGATTCCGGAGAGGGACGAGTGGAAAGCGAAGACAAAAACAGAACTAGGAATAAAGACACTGTTGGAGGTCATGCTAAAGTCCGAAGACAACCATACAGCAAGGAATGACTTGATAAGGAGCATTATAAGCATGAAAGCGGCAGACGAACGTGTCGGACAGACAGCCAGAAACAAACCAAACTAAGCTAACAAAATGCATGAACCCCTAAGCACATGATGTGAAATGGGGGATGTAAGGCAACAAATACATGATATAACAAAGACTACGACATCATGACGATATGTGAAAAGCGGTATCGGGATGTTCGTGAATTCCAAGGGGGGCACTTGACAACTCTAGTGCTTGCTACGTCCCCATTAAAAAAGCAGATCTAGCGAAGCCTGGAATTCATAGAGCTCCTTCAACTCCCGTTTGGCTCCAACAAAATTTTCCGGTAATCAATACATTACACTTTTTTCACACTTCACTTCACTTCACACTTTTTTCTTTGACGTATCAAATATGTATTGTACTGTACATCCAAAAGATAAATAAATAATTTGATTTGATACATCGCAAGGTCTTTCCTCTCCGCGACAAAAATCTTTTAAATGCGGCTAAAAACATTGTGATCGACACAAGCTCTATATGAACGTTTTGAATCATCGGTTTGCTATGACGACCGAGACTAGGGTCCAGGGCCTTCCTTAATTCACCACGGCGTACGTGAAAGCTTTGGCACAAGAAACACTAGAAGGCAGCAAATCGGCCATCTTTGGCAAAGGGGCTTTCGGATTCTTAGTCGAAAAATTGTTCAAAATTGTTCAAAATCGGGACTACTCCGCGAAGAGCGGGACGTCTGGTCACCTTAACCTGAACCTATATTAAAAATTTCCATTTCTATTTCATTTTCTAATTGCTTTTATTTAATTCCATAATATTTTAATTTATATGTAATTTATATTATAGCATAATATGTAATTCGTATGTAAATTGCATAATATGTAATTTGTGTAGAATTCTTTGTAAAAATATTCTGAAGCAAAACGAAACGGAACAAAATTATTTTATATTCATGACAACTGGTAAAACGCTTTTACCAATTCATACCAATGATTATATTTTTTGTGCTTGTTGTTCTATAAACAAATTTACTAAAGCATTTTCAAATAATTTACTGTACTTATTTTTGCTTTAGAAGTTCTTTTTGTCCGCATCGCAAATAAAGTAAACCACTAAAATATTGTATTATATTTTTGCATGCAACAAGTTAGCGATTGCAATACCTACATATTTCGATTATTCGGTATTGTCTCGTCTTGTCTGGTTTTATCTGGTCTTGTCTGGTCTTGTCTAGTCTTGTCTGGTCTTAGTATGTATTACGTATGTTTAGTTCGTTATCGATTATCGACAAGTAGATTACATGATAGTTGAAGATCATATTTGGACTAGCTATATGTTGACTCACTACATAGTCCAGTCATTATAGTAAGTTCACCTCGGAATTAGAGATTCCCAGCTGTAAGTCTGTAAATACTTGTATATTGACACCCTAAACGTTGTCTCAAAACCTACATATGGTAGGTTTTTATTACCATATGTAGGTTTTGAGACAACTTTTAGGGTGTCAATATACAAGTATTTACAGACTTACAGCTGGGTATCTCGAATTCCGAGATTCTTACCTAATTTAAGCTTGAATAACTGGATTAACATAGCTATATATGGAGTAACTGGAGTAAATGTTTTGAATCAGCTAAATTGGACATTGGACATATATATATATATATATATATATATATATATATATATATATATATATATATATATTAGAATAATGGACATTTATAGCTAGCTCACATGTTATTCTTCTTCTTTCGTCATATCAGCCTGTTCTCATCCACACCTGAATGTAGGCTTCTTCTATATTTTTGCAGCCCACATGTAGCTAATCCATATATCGATACTTCCAAATTAAAAGATTGTAACTGACATTTTGGCCATTTTCGTTTTTTAATGCTTTCAGAATATGTAGATCGTAATGTTTAATTTATATTAATCGAATTGCTTAATTTTTTTATATTAATAGTAGAAAAATCAAAATATTTTCTCATTGTAAATACAAACCTTATGCTTTTGAACGTAAAAAATACCGTAAAGTACTATACCATTTCACATTTGATTTCTTTTTAATTGTATAATACTTTACAACGGACATATTGCTCGTGTTCTTCATAAAAACGATTGTATAGCATGCTACGATGATAGAGCGCTGATAATATAAGGCATTGCTAAATTTGTAAGCGCACTTACAAGTTTTTTATTCGAATTTTCAGCACCTTTTGTTAGTTACAATGTTTTTATCTGGCACAACTTTTTGGCGCAAGCTAGATACAATGTTGTTAAGCTACCTACTGCAGAAAATATTCTTAGTGAAAGTAAAACTAAAAAAACCATTTTGAATGTGATTGAAAAAAAAATAAAACTGTCTAGAGAAGAAGGAAGGAAGAAGGAATCCATCTACCTGGAAGATAAATGTTCAGAAAGCGAAAATACGAGGTGGTCGAGAATACAGTAATAAAAGCGGTAAATTTGTAAAAGAGTAAAGAGTAAAAGTAAATTAAACAACTGTAGAAAATAATGTAATTCTAAGTTCAACGAAGAGCAACAATGACTCCTTACATTTAAACATTTTTGGAGTATGGATTGAGAGAAAAGAATTGCTGTTAAAGAAAATGATGAAGTGTCTCGTATAAGTTCAAGTTTGTCTTACAGTTTACCAAAGAGTGCTTTAGATAAACTTGGGGTGTGCAAAACAATGTTTCTAAATGCATTAAGCATAACCGATATGTGGGTGATGACTGCATTGAGGAAGATGGATAACTCTGCTACTGGCACAGTCTCACCTGATAAAAGAGGGACGCGCAGCAACAGAGCTTACATAATTCCAGAAATAATTAAACGAAGTGTTCGTCAACATATTGAGTTATTTCCCAAAGTACCGTCTCGCTATTTCCGGAAGCGAACAAACAAATTGTATGTCGAAGATGGTTTAACAATAGCAAAAATGTACAGATTATATAAATCTTGGGCTACAGAAAATGACAATTTAGTAATGGCTATTGAAATATAATAAAAAGATATTTTCAATAATGAGTCCAATATTGGTTTCCATACGCCATAGAAAGATGAACGTAGCATTTGCAATTTATTTGAAATTACAGAAGAAAAGACACCACAAATGGTTGAGAAACGAAACAAACATAGGAATAAGATAGTGAGGAAGGAAAAGGAAGAAGATAAGAATCGATCAAAGATCGACAATAGTTTAAATGTTTCATGCTTTGACTTACAAAAAGTTATTCAACTGCCACCGGCGCATAACTCACAATTTGACTATAAATGTAAATTATCAGTTTTCAACTTTACAATTTGCGATTTAACAAAGAAAGAAGGATTTTGTTACATATTATGGCAAGCTATTGGAAAGAGAGGTGTCAACGAAATTACAAGCTGTTTGTATCTTTATTTAACAGGGATAATCAAGAGGGGTAAAAAGAAATTTATGTTTTACTGAGATAATTGCGTTGGGCAAATTAAAAACAAAGTTTTCTTCAGCTTGTACTCATTGTCGCTAAGCGTTATGAAAATTCCATTGTGCATAGACATCTTGAACAAACGGAACACACCCGAAAATGACAGTGTACATGCTTTCATTGAAAAAAAGAAACTTCATGTGGATAAATATCACCATGTATATAAATGTAGATAAATTCACCATGCTTGTTAAATTGGCAAAAGTAGATGGAAAACCATATAACTAATATAGTTACTAATATAACTAATATAGTTGAGAGAAACTTAGAAAGAACTGAGCCAGAATGATATTTTTGATTTCAAGAAAATTAGCATCAACAGTTTTAAGAATTTCACCAAAAACACTAACGGAGCAAAAATTTCTTCAAACAATTTAACTGAAATAATTGTGGACGCAGAAAACCCTGAACTAGTTTCTTATAAATATGAATTGGACGAAGAAGACCAGAACATCATTGTCTTCGGTACTCCGAAATGGAAATGTACTTAAAAGCTATAAAAACCATTGCCACTGCCAAAAACAATAAGAGCATTTACAGTAGGTATCTGAAAAACAAATTATCGGAAACTTTTTTATTACACAGATACTTTTATTAATCTCTTTGTTGCAATAATGAAGAATAATTAGAATAGTTTGAGTTACCTATGTATTAATTATTTTTTAAATTTTATATTTTTTAATAGTTTTTTTGTTTGCGTTAATAAAATAAATTATTTTGAGAAATACGTTTTAGAATAATAATTTTATTCCCTATAATATAGAATTTAATATACCCAACGTAATTAAAAAATAACGAGCATAATTATTTTTACAATATTAAGAAAAAATATTTTTTTAAGACTCAAAATGGACTTTACAATTTTATTTTTGGGATCGCAAGCTGAGTCTGGAATCGTATCGTCCATTACAATTGTTGGTATTTAAATGCAAAATCATAGTAAGTGCACTTACAATGTTTTTAGCGAATAAAGTGGGAATAATCGAAATTGTAACAAACTTTAAAATAAAGAAAATTAAAAGAAACGACATGAAACAACATTGATATCTTCATATCAGTTCCGTAAATCATATAGGAAATAAATTTTACATATATTTTTAGTCCTGTCGAATGATATTGAGGAATGCAATACTCAGAATTTTCACTTCTCCTGTAAAGTGAGCATTTTGCAGTTACAATGTTTTAATTTGGAAGTATCGATATAGTCAACATATAGCTAGTCCATATATTATCTCCAATGTAATCTACTCGTCGATATAACGAGCTTATTTTAGCTAATTTAGCTCAACTTAGCTAGCTTGTTTGTTTCATCTATTATGTGCCATACATTACTAAGAACTATCTCTTCTATTATATTGAAGATTACTATTATATTTAAGGTATATTGCTTACTACATCTTAACTTACATATGCAGTGGAAATAAATCTATATAGCCAAAACATAATCTAGTCCAGGGATGAGCAAACCGCAATGTGGACCGAATATGGATATATCCCTTTCCTCAATTCGATGATAAAGATTGGATGTGCGATTTTGGGTTTCTTATCGATATAACTCAGCATCTCAAATTTGTGCGACCCGCCAAGCATTTGAAAAATTGTTGCAAAATATTACCTATTATTATTTTGTTGATATCCTAAATTTTTTGCCGGTCACTTGATTATTGTTAAGTTAAATAGATATCATATTAATCTATACAATAAGGAAATGACTTTTTGAAGCGGCTCATCCACTTTCCTGCAACTTGTTCAAACATGCAATGCGAATGCCTAGAGCATGTAAGTAGCGTCTCCGTTTGAACGAGGAAGAAGACTTAGAGGTGGGGAGGCGTGCTGTTCTATTTACGTATTTTTGCCTTCCTCTTCCTTTGCTTCTCATAATCAGTTCAATTGGCAAGCAGCAAACTAGCAATTTAAAGAACTCTTTTATTTATCGTGTGAGTGTAGTTTTATTATTAACAAATAGGTTTTTATCATAATACATTTTTAATAATTATTTTTTTTATCATAACACATTTTTTTTTAATTATCTCAGCTTTAAAATTTCTTATCCATAGCATGTCTGCAAATCAAACAGAAAAAACTGAAAGTTGCAGATGATGCACTCTATGGTAGGCATTTTCAGGAAAAGTGGAAATTTGATTATTTTTTACTTTTGTCAAAGACAAAGCTGTTATGCAGAGAGTCTGTATCAACAAAAAAAGAATGTAATATTAATAGTATATTACGTAACGAGAGTTGTAAGAAGCATATTACGTGCGAGCGGAGCAGTTACGCACGACCCGCGTAATTCCGCGAGTTATTTACTATACTTTATCTATAAAAATATGTCTGATGTAACAAATTTATTTCTCATTAGGTTATGTTTTTTAAATTATCATTATTTAACATTATAATAAACAGATGTATTTTCATATATAACTGTTACTCGACATTATTTAACTTGAAATGAAATAGAAATGAAAAGAAATACATTCTTAATGGTTACATACCTTATTAGTTAGTACTTATTTGGGTAAACTGGAATAAGAGTGGTCATATAGGGGACAATCATCATCAAGATATAGGCAACCCAATGTATGCAATGTCAATTTCCGTTAGTTTAAATTGTGGCACGGGGGGCGCTGAACGTATGAGCACGTAGTAGCTCTCAACCAATCAACGAATCGTAAACCAAACGTGCGTGTGTGTTATCAATCATAACATCATTAATAGCGGACTGTTACATACGTGTGTGTCATGATGTATTTACATAGTCCACGAACTGTACAATAATGGGCATTTACAATAGTGGTCGTAGATAAAAGATATTACGAAACAACGAACCACAATATGAAGATTTACAAGGACAAATGCGGAAAGATAACATTAATGACATGCACAAAAGCTTACTAAAGCAACAGACAATTTAAAAAAAATTATTACTTCTTCGGACGCGGCAGTAAAGGCTACTTTCGTGGTAAGTCAAATACTGGCAAAGAAAAATGAAACCCTTTGATGGGGATGGGGAGTTGATAAAGGAATGTCTAACTGCAGTTGCCGAAATAGCATTTATTGAAAATGCAAATATTATTTTGCAGAAGAAACAGTTGGCAGAAGAATTGAAAACTTGTCCGAAAATATAACAACAACATTATGCGAACGCATTGAAAAATTTGAGTATTGTTCTGTAGTCCTTGATGAGAGTGGACACTAGCGATTAGAGTTGATACTAGTGACACTAGCGATACGGTACAACTAGCTATATTTAAACTAGGAATTGACTCCCAATTAAATATTACCGAAGAATTGTGTTCACTGATTCCAATGAAAGGGACCATGACCGGTGAAGATCTTTAGGGTGAACTAAAGTGGAACATTTTTCAATTCCATTGCCAAAGATTATTGGCATATCAACAGATGGAGCACGAGCTATGTCCAGCATGGAGGTAGGAGACTCAGGAAGGCTATTTAAAGGCTAATAGAAAGGCTATTTTTTTAATAATTACCTATTTGTTAATAAAAATCCGACAGGCCGGGAAATATATATATATATATATATATATATATATATATATATATATATAATTTACCTACGGTCCACCCTGTATAATTATTAGACACTCTTTAAGTGAAACACTCTGTATATTGTGTATATCTGTGCTTCGTAAGCTGAAAGGACACGTGTTGTTATTCTCACAGTGTGTGGGAATTGCTTAACGCCGAGTTGCTTAAAGGACACCTGCTGTTTTTCCCATTTATCTTATCAATTGCTATTCACATTCATTCTTAATCATAATTCGTATACCCTTACATATAAAATACCCTACTCCGCCATTTTAAGTTAAGTTTGTATCTGTAGTTCATAGTGTATACTTGCTCTAACGCAAAATAAAATCTTTTTAAAAACAACAAGATTGACTTCAACAACATAATTGGCGCAATCGGTAGGATATTCCGGGAGCGATTATCGAGCGAACATCGAAATACAACCGTCTCCTTCGTCTCAACGATTAACGGAAGAATCCAGCATTGAACGAGGACCCAAGGACTCTCCAAAAATCGAGCAATCCAGGTTCCAGTTCTAGAAGTCAATCCAGTCCAAAAATTGAGAACATCAACTTGATGGATTCAACTTCAATTCCCCTTATTCGTTCACGTTCACCTATTTTAAAAAAATAAAAATTTAGAAATTGCCCTCCGATCAGAATATTTACAAATGATTCCCGAATTTAACGGAGAACAAGAATTACTCTCGCGATTTATTGAAATCTGCGAAAAGTTAGTAAATAGATTTTATAATACAAATGATGTAACTGATTTCCAAAACGAATACTTAATGGCCAGTATAATTTCTAAAATTAAAGGTAAAGGTGCTATAAACATTTCATCTAGTGTTATTAATAGTTGGTTAGATTTAAAAACCGCATTACTAAATTCTTATAGCTATAAACGTGATATGTATAGTTTGAACATTGAAATCACTAACTTAAAACAGAACGTCAGCGAGTCCCCTTTTGATTTTTAAATAGATTGCGGACACTGCTGAATTTACAAATTTCTTATCTAAGTAATCACTGCTCTAGTGGACAAGAAATATATTGTTTTTAAAAATAATTTTAAAGTACCTTTTTTAAAAATAATGCATTACGAGTTTTATTGAGAGGATTAAGAGATCCTGTGGGCTCACTAATGAGAGTTAAAAATCCACAAGATCTAAATACGGCATTAAATATGCTCACAAATGATTTCCAGCTAGAAATTGCGGAAAGTAAAGAAATATCAAAAATTCAAACTCAGCGTCCTACTTATCTAGGAAAACCCAGTAATAATAATCAGGCATTTTCGAAACCAGGTCCAAGTCCATTTAATAGTAGACAAAATAATAATTTTGGTAGAAATAATTATAACCATTACAATCGAAAGATTTACTAACTGAACTTGAAAAAATATCCACATATTATAATGAACAAATTACCCTTTGAAGAGAGAAAATATTTTAGATCTTGAATCAATTATAAAAGTAAATTGTAAAATTGAACCAACTAGAATTAAGTATTCCTAAGTATTATTAAGTATTAAGTTATTAAGAATTTTAAGTATTAAATCTATCCCTATAAATTACGAACATGAGTCTGAACTTTACTACTTAAACCCTATTCCTACAGAATATGAATGTGTATTCGTTACAATTATACCTAATGTTAAATATTTGTTAAAATCAGTAATTGAAGATAGTATATGGCCTCTGAATCAAATGTGTACCAAAGGTATTAAATACTATCAATGCCAGAGTTATCTGCTCACGAACCATGAAGCAGAATGTTAAAAAGAAATTATATTAAATGGAAGTAGTAATAGATGTCAATATACAAAATTAAAGATACTGCAAAATCATTTAGAAATTATATACTTTATTAATCAGTATCTTGCTGTCTTTCCAAAACAAGAATACAATGGCAATGTCAACATAAAATTGAGACCAAAAATCTAATTGGAATCTACTTAATTAAACATGAAAAATGTAGAATTCTTTATAGGAAAAAAGAAATTAAATTTCAAGATACTACGTTTGGAAATCCTTTGGTAATTGACAACCCACAGCTTCAACTACCCCCGAAAACCAACCTTACCAGAATCAGCATTAACCTAAAGGAGTTAAAACTATAGGACATCCCAACAATGCAACAAGTGCCTATTTTTGATGATGTCCCAAACATCTACATTCCAAGTCTATGGACCATCACCCTGTATATTGCTGGTTCCATCACCTTTGGATACTTCATCCTGAAATGGATTATCAACAGACGTTAGCCTCAACAGGGAGATATAGAAGTTAGGACCTCTACCCTTGCTGCCAACCTTCGTCTTCCTGGCGATGCCAAGATCTAGGGGAGGAGGAGTTACCTACCGTCCACCCTGTATAATTATTAGACACTCTTTAAGTGAAACACTCTGTATATTGTGTGTATCTGTGCTTCGTAAGCTGAAAGGACACGTGTTGTTATTCTCACAGTGTGGGAATTGCTTAACGCCGAGTTGCTTAAAGGACACCTGCTGTTTTTCCCATTAATCTTATCAGTTGTTATTCTCATTCCTTCTTAATCATAATTCGTATACCTTTGCATATAAAATACCCTATTCTGCCATTTTAAGTCAAGTTTGTATTTGTAGTTCATAGTGTATAGTTGCTCTAACGCAAAATAAAACCTTTTTAAAAACAACAAGATTGACTTCAACAACATAATTTTATATATATATATATATATATATATATATATATATATATATATATATATATATATATACATATATATATATATATATATATATATTGTTTAGTTTTGTTAAATCTGGAGCAATTTTGAATTTCGAATAACATTTATTCCCGGCACCGCCACCATAAAAGTATTTATATTGCTGAGGTTGAAATCAAATATTAATAAATTTTAGGAGTCTTATATAAATATTATATTAAAACAACATAGTTAGCATAATGTTTTCATCATTTGTTTTATATGTATTTAATATTAATAATTGTTATGTTATTAAATATATAGCATTTTATAAACTTGTCTAGTTTTGTCTAATCTAGACTAATTTTGTATTCTGAATATCCCGGCACGTGCACGATAAAAGTATTTATAAATATTATATTAATGAAGAAATAAATTATTTATAAATATTGTATAAAATCAATATAGTTTGCATCGTTTATATTTTATAAATATTTAATTTTAATATTATTAATTTTAATGTAATTTGCTTTCAACAGCTCAATTTTCTAAAGAATGTGTTTATGTCATAAATTATTGATTACGAGAGCGGTTTTATAGGTTTTCGTGCGTTCGGTTGTCGCCTAAAGGAAATTCATTAAAGTTTCAGAGCCAAGTGTTAACGCGTGTTCGTATTTGTATAGAATTACTGACAGAAAAAAACGCCACTTCAACCGCACGGGAATATTTCAATGCGTGCACGTGAAATGTGTTTTATTTTTTACTGGCAACAACCAAAATAATACGGATTTAGTAGATCATAATTTATTCAAAAAATCAATACAATTATTTTTATCATTTACGTGAATAGTAATTTCATTCTAATTCGTTCTAACGCCTGCTGTCTTAAAAATAGTCCAAGCCAATATGCATAGCTAATCATTACCTTCTAGCAAGGGCGAAAAATGAAGTGTTTTAGATCGAAATCTCTACAGTTAAAACGTGTCCATGTCTCGTACCGGCCAGAGAATGCATCTCGTCTCGACGAGTTTATCGCATACCCCCACTTTATTTCGAGTGCACCGTGTTTAGTTGTCCGTATTTGAAAAACTGACGCATATTTCTTAAATCCAACTACTCTGCGCGTACATCGGCGCCCCTTCCCCCTCATACCTCGGCGCAGTATAGCTGCATTCTCTCGCCGGTCCCAGTATAGTTAGTGATTTTTTTGCCAATTTTTGACTTGTTCGCTTTTGGCAATGCACCCACGATATGTACATACATATATACATACATATATATAGTGTTAGGTAAACATGCGGCAAAAATTCAAGGGTTTATTCCTTGGTCTATTCTAAGAATATTTTGTGAAAATGTTAATTTTGAAAAACCCTTTGTTTCGAAGAGACAGGGTGAAAAAAAATTGCGATTTGGCAACCACATTTTATTATCAAAAAGTATATGTTAAGTTGCTCAATCTACAATAAATGTTCGAAATAACTTCCTGCAGCCTGGATACAACCATTCAATCTTCTCGTCATTGAGTGCCGAACTCTTTCAAACACCCCAAGGTTGTTTCTAATTGAGTTACATCTAGCAATTATCCGATTTCGCAATCCTCCCAAATTCTTCACTGGAGTAGCGTAAACTAATGGCTTCAGATAGCCCCATAAGATATAATTCAGGGGGTTTAAGTCTGGAGATCGAGCAGGCTATCCTTATGACCCACTTCGACGAATCCAGCGATTTCCGTATGTTGCTGTTAACAAATCACGAGCAACCAAACTGAAATGTGGTGGTGCACCATCGTGCATAAACCACATTACAATTTTTGTCGCCAATGGTACATCCTGGAGAAACTCGGGCAGTGTTTCTTCCAAAAAGCTGCGATACATCTCGCCAGTAAAGGCGTAATCTTGCTGGTGTAATACTGATCCAATTACATACTCACTGTTGAAATCGATCTTCACATACCTCATTCGGATTTTCATCTGCCCATGGTTGTTCTGAAAATTCCTTATTGCATTTCTTAAGAAACTGGCTTCATCGGTGTAAAGAATCTGTGTCAGGGATTGAGGGATTAGAATTAATGCTTGCGAATGTCATTGACATAACGCAATACGTGGACGATAATCAGCAGGTAGTAGTGCCTGAACACGTTCAATGTGGTATGGATACAACAAATTTCCTTTAAGAATTTTCTGTCTTGCCTTCAAAGTATTGGCAATTTGTCGCTTAGAAGTACTTGGATCTTCCTCTATCATGTCCAGCACATTCTGTTCCAGCTGTACCGTGGTACCGATTTTCGTGGTTTCAGTAGAAAATGTAATTTTCAAATTTCTACAATTTTTGGCAAATTTCAACAAATTTTGCAATTTAACGATCCTCAATCATTTGTTTTTTTCAAGAAACTCGGCGGTTTTCAAAAAACAAATCGGAAATCGCCAAAATTTGTCAAAAAACTTCTTTCGTCGTATCCATTTGACGACCTGCTACAATTTTTTAGATATTTTGAGACTATTAAAAGTTAGAACACAATTTAAGCGTGCGTAGTGAGTTAGTGTTATTGGGAAACTAATGAATTACGGTTTGATTTTGTTTTAGTTTCCGCAAGGTTTCGTTGCGTTTGTTTGGCGACTGCTGCCACAATTTTTGAAATATTTGTAAAAATTTTAAAGTTTTGCAATCTTTGGAATTTTTGCTTTATATATCGCGAGAAAAAATTGGCACAATGTTTTTTGTTTCTGTGGCAAAAAAGAAAACAAATTTGGGACGATTTTCGTGGTTTCAGTGGAAAATGTAATTTTGAAATTTCTACAATTTTTGGCAAATTTCAACAAATGTTGCAATTTTACGTTCCTCATTCGTTTGTTTTCAAGAAACTCAGCGGAGATTTACAAAAAACAAATCGGAAGTCACCAAAATTTGCCAAAAAACATCTTTCGACAAATTCATTTGACGACCACTGCTACAATTTTTGAGATATTTTGGGACTAATTAGGTATTAGAACACAATCTAGCGTTATTGGCACAATCTAGCATTATTTAACACATGAATTACGGTTTGTGTTTGTTTTTGTTTCCGGAAGGTTTTGTTGTCTTTTTTTGGCGACTGCTGCTACAATTTTTGAGATATTTGTAAAAATTTTAAAGTTTTGCAATCTTTGGAATTTTTGCTTTATATATCGCGACAAATTGGCACAATATTTTTGTTTCCGTGGCAAAAAAGAAAACAAATTTGGTGCGATTTTCGCGGTTTCAGTGGAAAATGTGAATTTGAAATTTCTACAATTTTTGGCGAATTTCAACAAATTTTTCAATTTAACGTTCCTCATTCGTTTGTTTTCAAGAAACTCGGCTTGGATTTCCAAAAAACAAATCGGAAATCACCAAAATTTGCCCAAAAAACATCTTGCGACACATTCATTTGACGACCTCTGCTGCAATTTTTGAGATATTTTAAGACTAATTGGGAATTAGAACACAATCTAAGCGTGAGTTAGAGTTATTGGGGAACAATTGCATTACGATTTTGTTTTGTTTCCGGTTTCGTTGTCATTGTTTGGCGACTGCTGCTACATTTTTTGAGTTATTTTGATAAATCTGAAAGTTTTGCAATCTTTGGAATGTTTGCTTTATATTTCGCAGTTATAATTGGCTCAATGTTTTTTGTTTCTGTGGCTAAAAAGAAAACAAATTTGGGCGATTTTCGCGGTTTCAGTGGAAAATGTAAATTTAGAATTTCTACAATTTTTGGCAAATTTCAACAAATTTTGCCATTTAACCATCTTCAATCATTTGTTTTCAAGAAATTTTGGCGATTTACGATTTGTTTTTTGGAAATCACCGCCGATTTCCAAAAAACAAATCGCAAATCGCCAAAATTTTTCAAAAAACTTCTTTCGTCGTATTCATTTGACGATCACTGCTACAGTTTTTGAGATATTTTGAGACTAATTAGGAATTAGAACACAATCTAAGCGTGCGTAACGAGTTAGTGTTATTGGGGAACAACTGAATTACGGTTTTATTTTGTTTTTGTTTCTGCAAGATTTCGTTGTCCTTGTTTGGCGACTGCTGCTACAATTTTTGAGATATTTGTAAAAATTTAAAGTTTTGCACTCTTTGGAATTGTTGCTTTATATTTCGCAATTGTAATTGGCACAATGTTTTTTGTTTCTGTGCCAGAAAAAGAAAACAAAGTTGGTGTGATTTTCGCGGTCTCAGTGGAAAATGTAAATTTGGAATTTCTACAATTTTTGGCAAATTTCAACAAATTCTGCAATTTAACGATCCTCAATATTTTGTTTTCAAGAAACTCGGCGGAGATTTTCAAAAAAAAAATCGGAAATCGCCAAAATTTCTCAAAAAACTTCTTTCGACGTATTCATTTGACGACCACTGACGACCATTTGCTATAATTTTTGAGATATATTGGAATTAAAACACAATCTAAGCGTGCGTAGCGAGTTAGAGTTATTGGGGAACAAATGGATTACGTTTTGATTTTGTTTTTGTTTCCGCAAGGTTTCGTTGTCTTTGTTTAGCGACTGCTGCTACAATTTTTGATATATTTAGATAAATTTTAAAGTTTTGCAATCTTTGGAATTTTTGCTTCATATATCGCGAGGAAAAATTTCCACAATGTTTTTTTGTTTCTGTGGCAAAAAAGAAAACAATTTTGGTTCAATTTTCGCGGATTCAATGGAAAATGTAAATTTGGAATTTATACAATTTTTGGCAAATTTCAACAAATTTTGCAATTTATCGATCCTCAATCATTTGTTTTCAAGAAACTCGGCGGTGATTTTCAAAAACAAAATCGGAAATTTGTTTTTGTTTCCGCAAGGTTTCGTTATCTTTGTTTGGCGACTTCTGCTACAGTTTTTGAAATATTTGTAGTATATTTGTAGTATATATAAGTATTGCAATCTTTGGAATTTTTGATTTATATATCGCGAGAAAAAATTGGCACAATGTTTTTTGTTTCTGTGACAAAAAAGAAAAAAAATTGGGGCGATTTTCTTGGTTTCCGTGGAAAATGTGAAACTTTTACAATTTTTGGCAAATTTCAACAAATTTTGCATTTCAACGATCCTCATTCATTTGTTTTTAAGAAACTTGGCGGGAATTGCCAAAAAACAAAACGGTAATCGCCAAAATTTGCAAAAAAAATTTTTTAGTAAAATTCATTTGACGACCACTGCTACAATTTTTTATATATTTTGAGACTTGAATTAGGAATTACAACATCTAAGCGTATGTAGCGAGTTAGTGTTGTTGAGTACAAATGAATTACGGTTTAAGTTTGTTTTTGTTTCCGGAAGGTTTCGTTGTCTTTGTTTGGCGACTGCTGAAACATTTTTCTAGATATTTCGATAAATCTGAAAGTTTTGCATTTTTATTCGTAGAAGACTTCACTAACTGTTAAAGACACGTCAAACAGCCAAACGTCACTCAATATAAACAACTATGACCGATACAGGTGATGATCACTGACGAGAAAACGTATTCAAATGAAATCCAATTGTACGTTGGTAGATAAAACAGCCGTTCCAAATTATCGTCAACAATGTTTTCTACTTGATAAACTCATTCATTTTTTGTGCTTGATAAACTCATTGGCGTGCGCCATACTTTTATTTACATTAATGATTTCAACAAATATCGAATATGGTTGTCGCAAATATTGTTCACCCTGTATCTTCGAAACTAAGGAGCTTTTCAGAAATCGGCATAAGACAAAATATTCTTAGAATAGGCCACGGAATAACCCCTTGAATTTTTCACTCATCAAACTACTTGTGAATAAAAACTCGATAAACTTATTAAATAATATTTTATTAAATAATGTGTTTCAAACGTAGTTTCAAACATCAGAAACCGTTCCGCAGAAAGTTTCTTTATGTCGCAGTGACAAGCTGAAATTATTTTCATCAATAACTTTCCTTCCTCGATCCCCATTCATTAGTTCCCTTAAACCGAATTTAATTAAATCGCTTTCACACCAAAACCAATTTCTGAAAATTATTCCAAAGAATAACAAGTTTTCCTACGCGAAAGCAACGAAATAGAAAGATTCATACACAAACACACACACACACACACATCTCACCCATACATGTATACATTCAGGGCGCTTTAGATTTTCAATCTAAAGTGTAATCCAGTGAGCAGTTGTTTTTCTGCTGGGAACAAACGAAGCTCGAAGTTGTTGAAGTTGTCAGAGGCAGGAGCGCTTTGTGAGTCCGCTCTTTGAGACATCTAGCGGCTGTCAGCAACAGCGCGTGCAATTTGTTTTCCAATATGGCGACCGCTCCCTTCAAATGCAGCCCTTCTAACCATAAAGGAGACAGAGAAGGACGAATGGATTGGGGAGACTTACCGTTAGTGACGCCGTCGCCGCCGCGCTGTCTAACTTCTGATGACTTAATAAACCGACGACACATACACTACTCACTAACGTATACTAAAACTACCTTCTTGTCTCGTTTCTTCTTAAAAAATTATTGTAGATTAGAGATCTTGAACTAAGAGAAATTAGGTCACAACAATATTCAAATCATAATATTACTCTTCATATTACTCACAAGATTAGTATTTGGTATGCATAGCTGCCCTGAATTAATTCGAGTGATATAAAAATGTATGCGAGCGAAGCCGCGGGCTATAGCTAGACATAAACGACTCTCAATATCTTGATATAAGAAATCACAAATTAATTACAAACTCTGTATATCTAAACCCCAATCATAATTTCATTTGAAATTGTCTTTTCCTGTTTCATTTTTCTTTTAGTTCGGCTAATTTTCCATCCGGGCCCAAACTACATTCATGTCGCGCCTTAATTAACAACGAAAGCAACGGACTCACTCGATGCGGCAACTACCGCAATTAGTTACCCGTTCCCCGTTTACTAAACGAGATATTAATAGAACGAATACATAGGCGACACAAAAACGCATGTTAATTACTCCCGCACAAAAGAAACAAAAACTTTATTCAAAATTGTTAATTAACGCGAAAGAAGTTTATACAATTATTACCTGCATTACACACCAACCCACTAAATAATATCAAGACGAAAACTATAAACAATGTGAAATACGCTGATTATGTTCAATATTACAAACTTATTAAAGACGAAATATAGCTTGAATATATAAATATATTCAACCTGTTCGTAGCTCTATAATATTAAGTCTTGTTAAGACTATGAACAAATCTCATGTTGAAACAACTACTGCCTGGCTAATACCACACTGGATTTTGATTTATACAACAGACATTTGCATGTTACTACTAGTCCCAGTATATTTTTATGTCACTAACAAGCACTAGACAAATAAAATTGTTCTTAAAATCATTTCTTTCTATTTGAATTAAGTGCAGACGCGTTTCGAAATTTATATCTCATCGGTGCAGCTTTGCTGTTTCAATTACAAATTGGAATACACTTATAGGAACACTTGGGACACCTGAGATTTGTTCATAGTCTTAATAAGACTTAATATTATAGAGCTACGAAATGGTTGAATATATTTATATATTCAAGCTATATTTCGTCTTTAACAAGTTTGTATGATTGTATCTATAGTGAGTATGGTTTCACCAATATGTTCAATATTTTAGTAATCAGTATACTAATTAAGTAAATTCATGTTAGTAGTAAAAGGGACTGTATGGATTGTAACAAAAACTAAATGTGTATACGTAGTAAAAAGTTATTTAATGCAAAAGAAGTTTAAACATTTGTTACGTACATTACATACAAACTCATTAAATAATATTAAGATGCAATGTACGAATTATGTTCAATATTAATCAGGTTATAAGTAGATTTACTAATTAGTGTAGCAATTAAGTCAATTTGGGTTAGTAGTAAAAGGGATTGGATGGATTGTGAGAAAAACGGATATGTTTATACGTAGTGAAAGGAAAACTGCGTAGGACTGGGTGATGGTGGTAGAAGAAGAAGTGGCTCAGAAAGGGAATGAGTTTTTGTGAGGTGTAGTGTGTGTGTGTGTGTGCGGGCCGGCCTTCGAGGACGCGTTGAGAGGTGCTCGGGTGTCTGCCTGTGACAGGTGAAAAATCACCTCTTCACACACATATTGTCGCTGCGGACGTCAAAAGCAAACGCGGGAACGCGGTGACGACGTACACTGAGAATCGCACCTGCTGAACTAGGTACTTGTGATAACACGAACGACATGAAAAAACTGATAAAAAGTTTCTACGAAAAACTCGGCATAAATTGAAATCTGGAAATATAAGTTGTATATTCTAACAGGAAATGAAAAGTTTCGGATATATTTGGTTTACTAGTTTATTCCTTACAATATATATATATTTTTTATAAAGAGGATTTTTACGAATATAAAGGGTGTTCCAATAAGAGGTTTCATTTTGATATGTAAAAAATCGAGTATTTTCAAGCGAAATCATCGGATGTTTTTTTAATTGTTAAGAGGAGGGTATGCCATTAAAAATGGAAAGTATTAGTCAAATAGCCGCCACGGCTACGCTTGTAGGACCATATTCTTTTCCATCACCAATTCGCACATTTGCGGCTGTGTCCTGGATAACTTCAAGAATTCCATCTTTGAGGTCTTGAATCGATTATGGACCATTGACATAGACCTTATCTTTCACGTAGCCCCAAACGAAAAAGTGTAGAGGTGTTAAATCACAAAATTTCGGTGAACAATTGTGACCAATTTTCTCTTCGAGAAATCACACGGTCAGGAAACTTTTCACGCAAAAAGAGCGATGGTATCGTTACTTGAGTGGCACGTAGCGCCGTCTTGTTGAACATAAACGTCGCCACCATCAATATCTTCCAATTTCGGCCATACAAAATCATTAATCATCGTTCGATAGCGCAATCCATTCCCGTAACTGTTGCTCCAGCATCATTTTCGAAATAGTAAGGTCCGATGACCCTGCCAGACTAAAAACTGCACCAAACACGTTGAGGATGGAGAGGCTTTTCATCAACAATTCTTGGGTTTTTTAAGCCCCAAATGCGACAATTCTGTTTATTAACAAAGCCTCCGAGGTGAAAATGAGCCTCATCACCCAAAATGATTTTTAAATGAAATTCCGGATCAGTTTGATGCATTTCAAGGACCCAATCAGCAATGACAGGACGTTGTTAATGGTCGATAGGCGCAGTTCTTGTGTTAACTGAACTTTAAAAGTCTTAAAACCTAACTCTAAAATACTGTGTTATGTCTAATATGTATTGAGGTGGTCAAGTGGGTGTCCAGTGGAGAGGTATATAAAACAACTATATAGGCTTAACAACATATATATATATATATATATATATATATATATATATATATATATATATATATACATATATATATATATATATTAACAGGACTAAGACCTTGTGAAGTACGTCTTGACACTTCGAAGGGTGGGAGCAGAGAGAGCGAAGTCTCGTCTGCTATGTTATCTCTTAAATGACTCGACTGTTATCTCTTAAAATATAATATACTCTGGAGGAGGACAAACGAACAATAATTCAGATTGCAGTACACTACAATGTCGTTTGTGGAATGCCTAATTCCAAAGTTCGACGAGAAATAGACAAACCTGGGTTTTCCTCAACACTATGGGCTACAACCAAAGTTCCCCCTAAGGTGCGCGGGTGCGCGACCGCGCACTAATTTTTCGAAAGTTACGCAGCCGTTTTTGTATTCCGCGCACAATGGGCTTGTTCATCTTGTCAAAAAAAATTAGAGGGTCAAACTAATTTTTTAAATTAGACATTTATACGTCTAACGAACGCTCTTTTGTTTACATCAACTACGTCATCGAGCGTTTGCTGGTTTGCTTTATGTTAACACATTGTTTGCGAACGACTTAAGTCCTCGTATACTTCATTAGAGAACGGGTGTCGACAAAACATCGCCTACGTTTCGACGTGGATTGGGGAAAAATTACCCGCATACAAACACAGCACACACCACAAAACACCTATACCTACTGTGTTTGATCTTCAAAGCAAAATTTTGAGGTATTTTGAAGCTAACACATATAACAGTGCTTCTGTTACGGAAAAAAATTAATTAATTAATTTTACAAGAAGTTTTATCTAGACATTCAAAAAATGCTTACGTATACATCGGAAGGAGCAAGTGTCTAGGAAGGAAAAATGGGACCCCGGCCCTTCTCAAAAAGGAAAAGGGTTTAGAAAAAGAGATTTGGGTTTGGATAATACATGGAAACATGTATCTCTTATGCAAGATATTGATACCTTCCCTAGTACAGTTTACACTATATTCAGTAGATCAGGAATTAAAAAAGGAAAATTTGAAAATTTGGTGGCTGTCGACACCCGGGTATCGACACCATGGTATATTTTTTGATGCTGTTATGGATCGAAATTCGGTTACATTTAAACCATTAAACGAGGTGCGTTAGTTATCTTGTTATTTTGGAGGCTTTGATTAAAAATTACGAAAACCTAATTAAATTGTAATATTGTAATAAACAAGTCGTTGAATGTTATGATCAAATTTGTAAATATTGTTTGTGAATTCTAAATAATCCCCAGTATACTGTAGAACTGTTTGTTCTGTTTTGTGAAGAATATTCTAAACTTCATTTTTCATTTCACAAAAAAAAACAAGACAAAAAAAACAAGGAGCAATTATAGTATATTGTGCAACTAGTGCGGCAAGTTATCAATTGCTCACGAGAGCGAAGTTGGGGCACGAGTTGCAGATACTATTTTTTATTTCTAGTGCGAGTGGGCGTATCTACAAGTTTGGGGTGCAGGGGAAAAAATCAAAAAGGAAGAATTTGCTTTTTCAATTATATCTCCGGCGGTGTGGATTTTTCATAAGAACTCTCATCAGTCTCCGGTATCACAATAGAATGTATACTTATTCTTAAACTTTTTTTTAATTTCAATTTCCAATGAACAAAAATTCTGTCACTTTCACGTCACTTTTTTAATGTTGATCTTGATTGTGTTTTTTTTTCGTTACCTATTCGATTTTTGTTGAAATTTTGGGTGCGCCAAGCATAATTATATGCGACAAGTATACTTGTCGCACTTATATAATAGAATTAACAGACAGCCATTTGTCGCACTAAAAAACTAGCGCCAAAATAGTACTTGTATTGTAAGAATAATAAAAAATCATTTAGTAACAGAGTAGAATATGTACTACAAAATTAGGAGAAATATAGCGAGACTTGATAATATCATAGGAACTTTTCAAGCTTCTAGTGCTAACTGCGAGAAAGGATTCAGCACAATGATTCTAATTAAATCCAAACTTAGGAACTGATTAAATTCCGATCATTTAAATGATTTGATTCATATATTTGATTTGATTGATTAAAATATACTTGGCGTATATACTTAAAAAAATATATGAGCCGTTTATTTTGAAAGTGGCCTAAGTCCATTTTTCAAAAATATTGAGTTAGTTACCTTAATAGTTAGATTTTTACTTGATCTTTTGATTGTGAAGTAACTTGTTACTAATATATTTAAAATCATTAAGATTTTTGCATTAATACCAAAATTTGCTGGGTTAATGAAATGATGAAAAATTTATTTTGAAAGTGGCCTAAGTCCCATTGTGACAGTTTCAAACCGATATGGAAAATATGCAATTAAAGTTTATGTGATCTCGTAAGCTTTATATTTAATTATTAAACTAGCAGTTGAATTATCAAAGCGCAATTTATTATAAATACTTTAATTTTAAATATAAGTTTCGATTTGATAATGGATTCATATGGGTCTCCTGATATACCATTGTAATTTTCAGCAAATCGTTAATAATTTATTTATAACAAATTAAATTACAAAAAAAAACTGTGAGAATATGAATATATCAAAATATCCCTAGAGAAAACTTATGAATCTTCGAATATGAATTTCAATGTAAAAATTAAAAAACTACAAAAAAATACGAGACCACTCACAAACCTCAAATACAAGGAATTATTGTATACCACCTTTGTACACCACATTGTATACCACGTGCACACAATAATTATTTTAAATCCCTCCCGCATACACAAACTGGAGAAGACTGAATAATAATCAATAAAACAATATTAATATTAATGTAAAAATTATTTAACAACTGTTATTTATCATTTTTGATTTTATAACATAAAAGTGTATACATTTCTTTTCATATACATATTCATCTTTATTTCAAAGAAAATTTATTTTATGTATGAATGGACTTGTGCTTTCTTAAGAATTGGAAACGTGATTTCATTGATCTTGAAAGTGGCCCAAGTCCATTTAGAGCCATCAAAAACGTATTATTTCTTAAATAACATTAAATATTCTAATTGGGGTGATAAATTTGACACCCTTAGAAACACCAAAACATTATTCTACTATGTTATCTGTTACCCATATTTTTAAATTTTATCCAACGCAAACCCTTCAATATCTCGATTCGAACACAAATGGAGTTAGGTCACTTTCAAAATAAACGGCTCATATATAGATGAAGTTTACAAAGAATGGACAAGTATGAAAGACATGCACTACAGGAAAAAATGCAGCACTAAATGCTGTTATGCGTCATAAATATAATTAAATAATTTGTATTGTAATTATAGGTATTGTTATAACTATAGTATAGTTAATAAATAATATACTGAATTATTTTTTGAAATTTTCGCAATGTATTAAGCTTGATTTAAATCTATATAGAAACTTAATTAAACAACAATAAAATATCACCCCCTCCCCCTTTTTTACACTTTAAAAACTTTTAAAAGATTTTTGCACAATCAAACTTTTGTGCCGCGCACTCAGTCAAAAAATTAGAGGGAACATAGGCTACAACAGCAAATTTCTCAGTTGTTCTTGAGCGACTTGCACAAGTTCGGTTCTTCACATCACTAAATTGTCCCAACAGCTCAAACTTTTACACCAGTTTCACCATTGCTGGCCACGACGATCCAAAAATGCTTTAGTTTTGCAAACTCTGACCACGAAATTTTCACCATTTTTGTAGTGAATTAATTAATTTGTAGTGAATAATTTCAATGCGTTGAAGCGTATATCATTACAGTTTTGTTAATGGCCTAGTTTTTACTTGTCATTTGTCAAGTAGTTACACGTTGAATCATGATAAGTTAATAACTGTTAAAATTGAAACCTCTTATTGGAAGACACTTTACAAGATCTTGTATACTATAACATTCAAAAACTTTTTCTCTTGAACAGTTTCCCCCAAATGTTTACTAGAAAATAATTGTTCTTCATCATCATTTAAAATTTAATTTTTCAAAGGTTAAAGTGTAGATGCAGGTATAGTGGTATCAATTATTGAAATTTTGTATAGCTCTGCAAGGTTTGTTTCATCTCGACAAAATTTGTATTATTCTTATAATATTATTCTTCTTATCGCTCTACAGCCTAGGGCGAGCTTTGGTCTCATTAACATTCCCCTTCCACCTTTGATAATCTTAAGCGACACGTGTCCAGTTTCTTACTTGTAGAGTATTCGGATCTTCCTATACCTTTCCACCTATTCCTGAGTCTGCCTCTGCCGCTTGAAGTACTAGGTTGCGCTTTATAAATGAATCTGGGAGACGTTCGACATCCTAATCATGTGGCCCGCTCATCAAAGTCTCTATGCCTTAATAAAACTATGAATTCACCTCCTATTAGCACTTCCAGTTCGTAGTTCATGCACATTCTATATTCCTCTCTCCTTCTTCCTCTCTCACCGGTCCAAAAATTTTCATAAATAAATAATAGGAATTGGTTCACTACTAATAGATTGTGACCAAGAATCTACGAGGGTTGGGGCATAAGTCATGGCAACTATATTTTTCCTCGTAGATATGTGAACGGATCACAAACATATATGTGTCGTGTGGAAGTTCTGCAGGCATAGTGTGTATGCAGAACAATAGATGGTTCTGTGATAGCTGGTAGTAGCGCAGCGAGAGCTCTGAAATCAGTCAGTTGGTGAGTGTGAGTGTCGTGCGAGATGGAAGTAACCCGTGTTGAGCAGCGCGCTTACATCAAAATAGCCGTTCTCCGAGGGAGAAATGCGATGGAATGTCACAGTAAACTAGTAGAAGCCCTAAGGAATAATGCCCTACCATATCGTACAGTAGCACAGTGGGTAGGAAAGTTTCAGTGATGAGCAACGTTCGGGAAGAACGTTGTCGGTACTCCGACGTTGGGGATGGGAAGAATTGGAGCACCCACCGTACTCTCCTGACCTTTCGTCCTGTGACTTTGATCTTATTCCCAAGATTAAGGAATCAATACGCGGTAGGCGGTTTGCAACACGAAAGGACATTGCTAATGCTGTGCGCCAACAAAGGACCCGATTCACACATGGTGCGGCAAATGCTGAGGCTGATTGTATTCAGCACCTCCCACATCGTTGGCAGCGTGTGATGACACTAGCAGGGGACTACATTGAGGGTCTTTAGGCCCAGGTTTGTCATGTCAACTTTAGGTGTACTGGGTTATCATTCTTTTGCAAGGTGAAGTCCATATTGCCCTGTATGCTACCGTAATAAATTAGTGTGTTACGATATTTCAATGCTATTCATTGTCCACACATGTAGTTAAGACCTTGTTCTTTCGTCTGTATATCTCACATTTTCCAACCGGACTGGTATCTTCAAGAAAAAAAAATAGTTGCCATGACTTTTGCCTCAAACCTTGTATTTAAACGAAATTTATGATATCTTGATACTAATATGTCTTCCCCTTCTAATAGCTGTTGCAGTTCGTAGTCTATGCGAATTCAATATTTTTCTCTCCTTCTTCCTCTCTCACCGGTTCAAAGATTCAAAGAAAAATTCATCTTTTAATCTTTCTGACAGACTGTATGATTCAAATCCTTCAGTTAACACTGGTCTGATCAGAGTTTGATACAAATAACTTCAATTGTGAACAATGGCATCCATTTGCAGCCTGGATTCTATCAGTGATAAATTGTTGGTATTGTTGAAAGTTACTTAGAGATATTTAACATTTTGTACTTCAAACAGATGATCATTTATAATGACATTTTGAAGAGCAATTCTTGGGTTATGACGTTCTTGGGTAGCTTTAGGTATTTTGTTTTATTTGCATGTATATCCCGGCTGACAACAGTTCTTCTAGCGTTCTAGTGTCTTTTATCATGAGCAAAATGTGGCGTATGCGCTTATTTGGTATGGACTTTGTTATGATATTTCCCTCATTTTCGAGTTTCCGAGAACAGCTGACAAGGTATCTCCCTGCCGAAAACCGGATCTTATTTCAAATTCCTTAGATGTTTTGTTATGGACTTAATAAAGTCGGAACACAAACCCTGAATATATGAATATATTCATCCTTTACGGAGCTCTACAATATTACGGAGTCCTTTTAGGACTGCCAAAACAAATCTCATGTGAAACTTGCCAGTTATTTATTAACTTTCAGTCCACCTTCGTGTTACTCAACAAAAACAACAAAAATAACACTGCTTTTTAAGATCATGTCTTTTCCGTTAAATTAAGTGAATAGCCATCTGCAGACGCGTTTCGAGAGTAATCTCTCATCAGTGCAGCTTTGCTTTTTATGAATAAAAATTTGTAAAACACTTGAAACCCACGTTATTCATAAAAGCAAAGCTTTACTGATGATAGATAAATCTCGAAACGCGTTTGGATATTTACTTAAGTTAACGGAAAGACATGTTTTGGTAGTAAAAAAAACCTAAAAAGACTCAGTAATATTATAGAGCACCGGAAAGGTTGAATATATTTATATATTCAGGTTGTGTTTCGACTGTATTTAGTATATATGATTATCTATGATGGAGTATGGTTTTACCAATATTAAATTATTTTGTTTTGAATTGTTATTCTGGTCTTGGATAGGTAAGTTTATGTGGGATACCCATCAGAACAAATGCACATCCCAGCTTTTCTCTTTTAATTCTGTCAAATTCCTTTAGTTCGTTATAAATATAAATATTACATAAATAAAACATAAAGTTAACATAAAATATTAATATCGTCTTATATATCGTCTTATATATCGTAAATAATAATATCGTAAAATATTAATATGTAATATCGTCTAACATATTATAATTCATTTATTCTAGAATGCTAAGATATGTAATAGTATATTAAAGAACGAGCTCAATAAGCGCGGTTTTTCACGCGTCCATATTTAGAAAACGACAAGCGTAGCGAGGAGTTTTCCAATGGACATGTGTGAAAAACGCCTTATGAACGAGTTTTTTATACTATTGTTTCTGTTTTGGATAAAAAAATCGCCGATACATATTGAGAAAATTATTGAGAAAATTTTTGAGAAAATCGCACTCGGCGATCCATAAACAAACCCATATGAGTGCTTTTATGACTTCATTGTTGACTCAAAATAGAAAAACATGTTTATTATTCTATTGTGGTCTAAATTAGTGCATTTCGGATAGTGCAGCTTTGTTTAGGATCCAATTAGACTCCTAAAATGTAACATTTCTTTGTTGAAGGAATGCATGTAAATTATTATTTTTTTTTTTTATTTATTTACCAGAAGTAAACCTATAGAGATGGGAGTACCATCTATACATAGGACTGGTTATAAAAAAAAAATCAAAATATACAGAGAAATATTACAAATAAAAAATATGGAAATACAAAAAACAAATACAAAATATAAAATTCTTAAACATAACTCTTAACAAGTTCATAACATAAATATATAAATATCATATAAAATTAAAAATACACAGAAACAAATTAACAAAACATAGAACAGTTACAAACAAAAAATAATCATACAATAGTTGTAATCCTCTTACTAATTTTCTTTTTTAATACCTTCCTTGCACAAAAAAGAATTTTCAAATGGTTAGGAAGTAGATTAAAATATTTTATTGCCACATTATAAGAATGTTTGGTGCTAATCGTTTTGTTAATTTTGGGTAAAATAAGCTGCCTGGATCGCGTATTTGTCAATCTTTCTGAATGAAGTCGTTTACAATCAAAATAGTAGTAAGATAAAGCACTAACGATGAAGGAATCTTTAATTTTTAAAGGTATCATTGAATCATTGGGTATATGCAATTTACTTATTAATTTATTTTGCATAGAAGCTAAAGATTTAACTGAATTGTTATATACCCCACCCCATGCAATAATTCCATAGTTTATTATGCTTCCAAAGAGACTATGATATATTGTTTTCAGAATAGAAGGTGGAAGACAGTTACTTAATTTGTAGAACAAAAAATATAATATTTGATTTTTTTTACAAGTTCAAGTACATGTTTATTCCATTTCATATGACAGTCAAAAAATAACCCAAGATATTTGCAATTTTCGACCCTTTTTAATTTTAAATCATTAATAAACAAACTAAAATTTATTGGAACACTATCAGCATAACTGCCAAATGTAATAAATGTAGACTTATCAATGTTGAGTGAGAGCTGATTATCTCTTAACCAAATATTTAACGCTTTTAGCCAAGAATTCAAACAATCTCTTACCTCACCCCAGTTTCTCCCACAACCTAAAGCAGCAATGTCATTAAAGATATCATTAATATAAAGAACAAATAAAAGCGGTCCAAGTATAGTTCCTTGAGGAACACCAATTTTGACAGATTTATATTCACTCACCCAATTATTTACTCTTACACATTGTTCTCTATTTGATAAGTAATTTTGAATTAACTGATGCGATAGTCCTCTAATTCCACATCTCCAAAGTTTCTCTAGCAAAATCTTATGATTAACGGTATCAAAGGCTTTTGCAAAGACCAAGAATACTACTGTTTTTAGTTTTTTATCAATATTATTATAAATAAAATTTGAGGTAAAGGCAAGCGCATCAACAGTACCCCTTTTCTTCATGAAACCAAATTGTTTATTTGAGATTAAGTTATTTTTAGAACAGAAGCTATATAATCTGTTGTATATGATTTTTTCAAAAACTTTTGCTAAATTGGAAATAAGTAAAATAGGTCTATAGTTAGTCGTTAAGTGCTTATTACCAGACTTAAAGATCGGAATTATATCAGCTTTTTTAACGAAGTAGGCCATATGGCTCTATTGATACATTTATTAAAAATTTGTTCCACTGGAAAACAAATATCATTGACTATGAGTTTAAGAACTTTACTATTAATCCTATCAACCCCACCAGCTTTATCATTCATTGTCAGAACAATCTTTTCAATTTCAAATCTGTCTGTGGGCATTAGAAAGATACTATTGCTATTAAACTTGGCTGTTTTTTCAACATTAATTGTATTGTTACTTATTTTACTAGCTAATTTTTCACCAATATTACTAAAAAAGTCCACAAAACTCTTTGCAATAGAATCATTTTCAGTAATAATTTCCTCATTACAAATAATGAAATCAATATCCTTTGCCACGTTATTATTCTTACCTAGTATACCATTAACATATTGCCAAAGTTTTTTTCTGTCATTACCAAAATGTTTTACCCTATTACTTTCATAATTACATTTAGCTAATTTAATCAACCTTTTTTTTTTTTTTTTTTCAGAGAGGAGGGGGAATGCATTGTTGCACACCGGATATTCAAACCCGTGTAGTGTGGGGCTCTCTGATCGAGTTCTTCGTGACCAGCATACCCACTAAACCCCCTCCTCTGTCTCTACACTACACTCCACCCGGAACTGCGTGAGCATTACTTCAGGTGGGTGGTGGTGTTTGTACCAATTGTTTCCTTACTGTTATTTTTATTGTCCCTTACTCGTTTCGATATCGTCTTTCGTCTTCTGTCGTATTAGTTATGTAGTCGTGTGATAAACCATTTTTCGGTCTTTTCGTCACATATCTAGTCGTCCATGTTAGCTTCTTTGTGTTTCGTGTGATATTATAATCGCCTTCCATTCTCTCTCCATTTGTTCTTTTCCCAACATGATTTCGGTTATGTAAGCTTGTACTGCATCCCAGTTATGCTCACTTTCTAACATAACTTCCATGGCGTTCTGTTCTTCTAGTTTTGTACCGCCTAGTGTCTCCGCGAGTCGAGTTCTTTCGTTCTCTGATTCTGTACACATGAAGATAGTGTGTTGTGCGTCGTCTGGGATATGACCGCAATAAAAACACTCCGACGTGTCTCTTTTTTTAAACCGTTCGGGGTATGCGTTGAGGCATCCATGACCAGTGAGTGCCTGTGTAAGATGGTAACTCATATGTCCGTGTGACCTTTCATACCATGCTGTTACGTTAGGGATAAGTCTGTATGTCCACCTGCCACTAGTGTCGTTATCCCATCTTGTCTGCCATCGGTCCATGAGTCTCTTACGTGCTCTCTCCTTAGCGGCTGCTCTTTCGTGTTTTACTTCTTTTTTCGCCCTGTGTTGTTGCAGGTCTTCGTAGACTTCTTGTTTCTCGCGAATCAGTAAGTCTATTGGGGGTGTGCTTGCAAGTACCAGTGCCGCGGCCTCCGAAACCGTTCTGTAGGCAGAAATTACTCTTAGAGCACTTCTTCTTTGTACTCCTGTAAAATTTAATCAACCTATAAAACACCTTACAATATGTGTAGTATTGGTTCTTAAGTTCATTATTATTTTTATCTAATTTTCAAATATTGTACAATAGTTCTTTGGTTTTGCTAGAAAATTAAATTTAAATTTAATAAAATTTAAACTTGAACATTAATTTATACTAGTTTATATATCTATTTTTTTAATATTTAAAAATGAAAATACGTGGTTAGAAAAGTATCCGACCTTTAGCCGGTTAAATAAAACTGGCATACCTGGAGCGTTGGAAACCTAATCACCCTCAAAGTAGTCTCCTTGGGACTCCACACACTTCTCCCAGCGGTGCTGCCATTGTTGGAAGCATTCCGAAATAGCCTCTTTCGAAATCGACTTTAGCTCGGCTGTCGTTGCAGCCATAATGTCCTCTCTTTTCTGAAATCGCGTTTCTTTCAATGGCCTGTTGACTTTGGAGAATAGCCAGAAGTCTCAGGGGGGCATATCAGGAGAGTAAGGAGCCTGTCAAACCAGAGGAGTCTGGTTTTTCGCCAAAAAATTGTGAACCAAGTGCGAAGAATGTGCTGGAGCATGGTCGTGATTGAGTCGTCAATTTCCTGATGACCACAACTCTAGTCGCTTGGGCCGCACAGCATCACGTAGGCGACGTAGGACATCCCTCATTTCTCTTGTCGTCATTTTACTTGCATTGAATAACCGACGAGAGCACTATATACTACGTCACTCGAACACTGCTCGACAGCAACTGACGCTATCTACAGGCGGAAGGTTCAAGGTCGGCACGAAGGTTCAAGGTCGGCTCATGCAAGCGCGCTTCATTCAAATCCATCAGGTTTTCAAAATAAAAAATAAGGTCGGATACTTTTCTAACAGACATATGGCGTTGTATAGGACAAGTCCACGAATGATTTAGACGGGTGCTTGTGAAATGGAACCATAAACAGTAAAACAATATATGTTTACTGTTTCTTAGTTCACTTAGCTGGAAATAATGGAATAAGTTAAAACCCTTGAATATCAAAATGCATTTGAAAGTGACTATATTTTGACCCCTTTTTTGCACAATTTTTTGCACAAAATACATGTTTTTTTTGCTTTAAGTTAAAAACATTTAGATTCATGAACAATGTATTGGTTTCACGAAGTTGGGTGCCAATTTTTTTCGCAATTTACGTGCAGAAAACATTGTTTTGAGAGAAACGCGGATAAAAAAATCGAACGCCGCTTGACAAATATATAGGGTTTTCCATTAGTGTCATTTTTATATATACACAAGTGTCATTTTTATTTTATTATAAAAACACATTTCCTACTAAAAATCTAACTATATTTGCAGTTCAATTTCAGGTAGAAACTCTCCGTCTACTTGTGGAACTCGATATCATTTAAATGGCCACCACGGTGGTTACAAATTTCCATTCTTTGGAAGAAATGCTGCATCACTCTCTGCATTTCCCGAATAACAATCCGAATATTATCCTTTAGCTCTTTAATTAATGTAGGATTATCGGCGTAAACTCTCTCTTTAACGTAGCCCCACAGGAAATAGTCTAGCGGTGCTAAGTGAATCTTCTCCACTTGTGTGGCTTGTAGTCACGTCCTGCTGCAAATAGACATCACCTATGTCCATCTCGTCCAATATTGGGCACAAAATGTCTGTAAGCATCGTACGGTAACGCTGGGCATTTAACTTTAACAGTTTCACCTTCATTATTCTGGAAAAAATATGACCACATCACACCACTGCGCACCGGCCCAAAACCGCACCAAATTCTAACTTGTGTTGGATAAAAATCAAATTTCTTAAATATCTTCACAATTGCTGTCCGAGACGGTGCTACTTTACGAACCATCTCCGCAAAATATTGACCATATATCTAGTGAATTTTCACTATTTCTTTTCTTTGTTGAAACGTATATCGTAGCACTCGTACATGGGATAGTTTTTACTGTTCAACTGTCCAAAAATATCACTCATATTTTTACAAGTACAAAAATGGCGCGAACTTTAAAATGACACTTCTTAATGGAAAACCCTGTATTATGTCCATTGTGCGTATCGGAGGATATAACTTCTGAACGGCTGCGAATTTTATTTGCAAACTTTGCGAACATATTCTTAAAATATGGAACTACAATTTTATCGAAAAATCGATAGTATGAAACTTCTAATTGTAACTATGTAAACTAACTCTGTAAGAATATATTAAACCGAAATTTATGATATCCGCAAATTACCACATTTATTCGTGAATACTAAGGTATGTAAACATATTTATTATTCTATTTTACTCTAAATAGTGCATTACTATCACTACGAAATTTACGATATTGTAGAGATAACACAATATCCTTTCAAATAATATTTATAATCTTAATTGGTTTTGTATATTTTTATTTGTTGTAATGAATATAGAGTGCGCGTGTGCGCGTAATTTCCGGGCGCGCGTGACGCTCTGAAGCGTTCGCCGGCGCTGAGCTTTTCCGCTCGTTCGCTTCGGTTCAGTGCAAGTCTTGACGCCGCGACGCACGTAGCCCAAATTCTGACGACACCGTCACTTGGTATATACAAACACACAGAGAACACACGTTGACGTCGCGACGCCGTGTTTTCCGAACATGTGATTTTATTTTTGTGTGCAGAATTCTTTGCATAACATATTTTGAGAAGGACTTTTTCTGTTGGCAAATTATTTTGATTGTTTAGAGAATTTAAAAAAATATATTTTTGGGTTTATTACGAATGAGAAGGGTAAGGATGTTTTTAAGTGCTTTTGTTAATTGGAATGTTAATTTTTGTTGTTGTTGGATGAATAAAACAGGTTTTTTGTTGTTTTCATTTCTTTTATTTGCTTGGTTTATATTATTAATTCAATTATCACATTGTGTTTAATTTTAAACTTTTTTTAGTTTAACTTTTAGTAAAAATTAGAAATAAATAATTATATTGCACCTTAAAACATTTTAATAAAATTAAACCGATTGGTAAAATTGACCACCTTTAAACATTTCAGTCGAATGAACCCGTTGATAAAGTTTAAACAGTTATTTTTTTTATATTGAATACAATTAAGTTTTTAAATGTTTATTTTCCATTAATCATTTTCTGAAATCGATTGGTAAAATTGATGTTAATAATCAAATTTAAATATTTTTTTATATATTCAATTCAATTAAGTTTTTTATATAGATTTTCCTTTAATTATTTTCTGTCTTTTAGTAATTAGAATCAGCACATAGTTTATTATATTAGAAAATGCATGTAAAGAAAAGTCAATATTTAAAATAATTATTTTTAATGATTATAGCTACGCAAGTGGACTAGTAGTTTACAAACTCGATAATTAGTCAATTTACAAAAATAATTTAGTCTGGATATAGTTTCTTGAATACTCCAAAATGACTACCTACATTTTGGAGTATTTAAGAAACTATATCTAGACTAAATTATTTTTGTAAATTGACTAATTATCGAGTTATATACAGACAAACTATGTTGACTAATTCTTTTATATTAAATATATTAACTTGACTAATTCTTCAGTTATAAACTAATTCAATGGATTAATTCTTTAAAGACTAGGAAACTCAACACTATTAATTTTTGTTGTAGCTTGTAAAAGTCTAAACGTATTAAAACAGTTGACATATTATATAAATTTTTTTAAATGACTTAATATTAGAAAACTAAATTAATATATTTCAAACTTGTTCTGTGTGCTTGCTTTTCTATTACTGATAATTGTCTACGATTAGCAAAAACAGGAGAATCTTTCAGAAATTCAATTTTATTCAAAATTTTAAATAACACTTTGTTTTCAATATGCTCTCAAACTTATATTTTGCAATTATTGCTTCATATATGAAGATTTGAAATAAATTAAAAAAATTTTAATATAGTATTATTTTTATTACTCATGCGGGACAAGTACCTAGAGATGGTACGAATATTTGGTATCCATTCGGTATTCGGCCTATTCGGCCCAAAATTAAACATATTATTAAAAAATGTTTAAATTTTACCAACAAACATTACAATTTATTAATACTTAAAATTTATCAGAGGTAAGTTGTGATGAAAAGAATTTTTTCAGCATTTGTTGATAGCAACCGATTGCGCTTTTCCTCATAAACTATACCCACTTCTGAAAATAGCCTCTCACAGTACACACTGCTACCATGTGATGATAGATACATTCTTGCGAATTCTGTCAGTTTTTGATGCTGCTGAACGTTTGCTGACTGCCACTTGTAATGGTCTGTTATCCGTTCTAGGCGAGCCGTTTTTAGATAAAAACCAATCTCATTTGCAAAAGCACTTTCAGCTACATATTTTCTGTAGCGACTTCCTCAAAACAATTCCAGAAACTGTCGTGTATTTCAATGGTTTTGTCATTTTCATTGATACATATTTTCTTACAAAGTGGAGAAGAATCATTATCGGTACTATAAGACTCGACACAACTCATTTTCAGAACTTCTAAAACAATTTTTTGTTTTGGTCTTTGTGTTTGAACTAATCCCAGGATATTTGTCATTTTCATCAAAGTTAAACCGTGTTTCTAGCTCAGGTTGTAGTGGAGATCTCATTCTCCGTAAATTTGGTGTTCTATCTACTTCTCTTCCTTTTCCAGGGATTTCAACAATGTGACAATGTGTGGAATCACTTTGGAGATGCAAAAAATTCCCGCGAGCTAGTTATTTTTGTTATCTCTTGAAATAGTTTGAGGAGTGTGATATCTTGTTTCAGTAACAACCGCTCAGAAAGGTGTTAGATTGTATAATGACTCGTAATCAGTTATGTATAAAGAAACAGATCGCTTTTGTTCTAAAAATCTCTCCATTAAATAGTATGTAGAATTCCAACGTGTGCTTACTAATTGGTGGTTGGGCAAGTCAAGTTCTTTGGATTTGAGCTTTTCTTCTGCTATACCTGAGTGGTTAAAATGTGTAACAATTCATCTTGCAGCAGCTACCAGCTACTGTGTTATTTTCGTTGGAGATTTTAGCGATTCCTATATAGTTCGTTGTAGTGAATAAATAAAACACCTGGCACTCCTGGCAGAATCATTTTCTGCGTCTCCTACACCTTTTATCGCATTGGCTCCACTGTCGTGGACAAGTAAATGTATCGTACTATAAAAAATGTATGTTGCGTATGTTGCTAAATGTATGTTGTGCAGTTTACGCAAAAGCAGCGCCGAATATTCGGCGCTTCGGCCAAACGCGTGACCGGATATTCGGCAAAATGACTACTCGTGGCATCTCTAACAAGTACTATTTTGGCATCCGTTTTTTTTAGTGCGACAAATGGCTATTTATCAATTTACTTATTTGCGTGCGACAAGTATACTTGTTGCACGCAAATTATGCTTGGCACACGCAAATTTTCAATAAAAATCGAATAGATAACTGAAAGAAAAACACAATCAAAATCATTATTAAAAAAGTGACGTGAAATTTTTTTTTTCATTAAGAAATTGAAATTAAATAAAAGGTTTTAGAATGAGTGATTCTATGGTGATACTGGAGACTGATGAGAGTTCTTATCACGAATTCACACCGCCGGAGATATAATTGAAAAAGAAAATTCTAGATTTTTTATTCTTTTTTTATGGCCCCTGGACCCTGGACCCCACACTTGTAAGATACGTAGCTTCGCATTAGTAATAAAAAAGTTTATCTGCAACTCGTGAGGTATTGTCAATTGCCCTCGTGAGCGAATGGACTTCGTTCGAGCGCCAATTTCGCTATCGTGGGCAATTGGCAACTTGCCGCACTAGTTGCACAATATACTACTTCTAAATATTTATTTCAATCAACGAAGAGAGTTTTAGAAACGTTATGAAGACAATGTTGAGGAAGATTATTATTCTTTGGAATCTTTACTAAAAATCACAAACTAGATAGACTAGACTAACAAGACTAGAGAGGCAAGATTAGACAGATACGGTAAGATATTGGATACTATAGAGACAAGACCAGACACACAAGGTTGGGTAAACAAGACTAGATAGACAAAAGTGGATGGATGGGACTTTAAAGTTAAGATTGGAGAATATTAAGGAGATAATACTAGATTGACAGTACTAGATATGCAAAACTAGATAAGCCTAACTAAACAGATAAGGCTAGAGATATAAGACAGGACAGATAAGATTAGACTGACAGGACTAGACATAGAACACTAGACATACGTGACTAGACTGATAAGACAGTACATGCAAGACTAGACAAGCTAAACTAGAGAGACGAAACTAAAGTAGACTAAATAGATAGATCTAGATATACAAGATTAGAGAAATTAAGAAATTATGACCAGACAACACCAAACAAGATCAGACAAGATCAGAAAGACCAGAGAGAACTAGACAAATCCAGACAAGTCCAAACTTGACCAGACAAAACAAGACAAGCAAGACCAAACAAGTTCAAATAAGACCTTACAAGACCATACAAGACCAGACAAGATCAGACAAGACGAAACAAGACCAGACAAGATCAAACAAAAGCGGACAAGCCCAGACAAGTCTAGATAAGACCAGGCAAGACGAGATAAGAGCAGACAATACCGGAACAGTCCAGACATCACCAGACAAGACCAGACACGGCAAGATCAGGCAAGATTAGACCAGACAAGACCAGACATGACCAGACATGACCAGACAAGGCCAGACAATATCAGACAAGACTAGATATACATTACTAGACCAAGAAGGCTATACATTCAGAACTAGGAAAGCTAAAATTGACAAGACTAAGTAAAACTAAACGGACAGTTCTAGATCAGCGGTTTTCAAACTTGATGTAACTACGCCTCCATTAAAAATATTTAATCATTTGGCGTCTCCCCTCCGTTTCATAATAGTATATTTACTATTACTTCATTTTAGTATATTACGTGACAAGAGTTGTAAGATGCATATTACGTACGAGCGAAACAGTTACGAACTCCCCGCGAGTACGTAATTGCCTTACAACTCGAGTTATGTACTATACTTTATCTACGACCACACTAATTTGTTTATATTTAATAAGAAAAATATGTTTGATGTAATAAATTTATTTCTTATTAGGTACATTATTTAATGAACAAACCGTTGTATTTTCATATATAACTGTTACTCGACCTTATTTAACTTGATAGAAATGAAAAGAAATACATTCATAATGGTTACATACCTTTTCATCTAGTATTTTTTTTTGTAGTTTTCGTTAGATTTAAACGTGAAAAAAACGAAATGAATGACAGTGTCTATGTGAATGATGTGACGTTTAATGATTGTTTGAAAATCACGTAGTACAATATTTAAAAATAGTATCAACGTGCAGCTCTCAACCAATCAACGAATCGTAAACCAAACGTTCATGGGTGTTTTTGAATTATTAAATAACATTAATCGCAGATTGTTACATATGTGTGTGTTATGATGTATTTACATAGTCCACGAACTGTACAATAATGGGCATTTACAATAGTGGTCGTAGATAAAATAATAAAAACACAAAAATTTAATAAAAACTAATGGAAAACAATACAAAATAATAACAATATTTTATTATTGTTTTTTAAAGATATGGATGTGATTGTCTATTAGCACAAAGTTTATCACATTTTGGTATTTGTAACGATATAGCTACGATAATTTAATCATATTGCAGCTAAGGTCGATAATGCCTGTTTCGTATAAATATGTTGCGAACGGCAGCTGTACTTTCAGAGCTTTGTTTGTCAAAGTATTCTGTATAAGGATTCAACTAAAATTCAACCAGAGATACAGTCTGAAGTTTTAATATAGTATCACAACATAATTCCATCAATTTTTGTTTTTCAATACCTGTCTATCCAAATTCATCATCTTCTTCGTTGATAAATGAATTCTGTGTCCATGCAAACTTTGCAAAATCAAGATTTTTGTTTGCTTCTATGTTATCCCGGGCGCATAAATTTAAAAGTGGAAACATGTGAATCTTATTTTTTTGCAAATTTGATTTCCATAGCTCCATTTTTTTATAAATTTTTCACTTCGTCTTTTTGTATAAGCAAATGCATTTGTGGTGCTTGAATTGATTTATTAAAACACTTTTCAAAATTTTCCAAAAATGTCAACCAAACATGTAAGTTTAACAATAAAATTGCCATCCATAACATATTTCCGTCTTCATTATGATTTGGAAAATTGCTTTCCTCTTTGAGTTCAAGTACCATTTCTATTACTTTTGCACGAGATAGCCAGCACACTTCGCAATATTACAGAAGTAAGGTGTAATTAGCTCCCATATCTTCACACAGCTTTGCAAACAGCCTAAATTTTAATCGACTGTTGACAAAAAATTTTGTTTTGTTATTTTATACTTATTTACTTCAAGAAATAATAATAAATATTAAGTATAAAGTAACAAAAAAAATAATATCAAACTTCAAGATGGCCAAATACACAAATATTGCAAAAAAACTTTAGCAGACATTTGGAAAATTGCTTACTGCCACTAATATTCGCGCCTCCCCTTAAACTAGTCCGCGCCTCCTAGTTCGGAAAACGCTGTTCTACATAAACAATACTAGACAAATTATTATAAATTAATATTGTTATAGTTATTATAGTTTATATAATTTTGATAAATTTTGAATTGGTAAAATCATACGACATTATAGATAATCATATAAACTCAACCTTACCGGAGCTCTATAATACTAATGAGTCTTTTTAGGACTACCAAATACAAATTTAGTGTGAAATTTGTCAGTTATTTTATAGTTTATAGTCAGTTAGGTTTTTTAGTTAGTTAGTTATAGACTTTATAGACTTTTATTAGACTTTATAAGCTTGAATATATAAATATACTCAACCTTTCCGGAGCTGTGCTGATGGGAGATAAATCTCGAAACACGTCCACAGATGGCTGGCTATCCACTTAAGGTATCGGAAAGACATGATCTTAAAACAATGTTATTTTATGGTTTTTGTTGAGTGCCACGAAGGTGGACTGAAAGCTATAAAATAACTGACAAATTTCACACGAGATTTGATTTTGGTAGTCCTAAAAAGACTCATCCGGAAAGGTTGAGTATATTTATATATTCAAGCTTTGTTCCGACTTTATTAAGTTTATATGATTATCTATAATGTTGTATGGTTTTACCAATTCAAAATTTTTCAAAATTATTATGGACGAGATAATAAAGAAAATCAAACCGATGCGAGGATACAGAATCGGACAAAACAAAGTAAATATTATATGTTATGCAGACGATGCTGTATTGGTTGCGGAAGATGAAGATGGATTACAGAGACTACTCTATCAGTTCAATCAAACATGTAAGAAATACAATATGAAAATCTCTACCGAAAAAACCAAATCGATGATAGTAGCGAAAGAACCGCTAAGGTGTAAACTGTTGGTAGAGAACAACCCAATCGAACAAATAATGGAGATAAAGTGTTTAGAAGTGAAAATGACAAGCCATGGAAATTTAGACAAAGAAGTAGGGGAGCAAACAAGGAAAGCAGAAAGAATAGGCGGCTGCCTAAACAATACGATATGGAAAAATAAAAAATTTAGGCCGAGGCCGCACTACGGTTTTTTCCCGCGAGCGGTAACCGCTATAACCGCGAAACCCCTCTAGAAACGCACAGTACGCTATGGCAAAAAACAGTCGCGTCAAAAAACCGCAAGTGAGGCCGCTTGTATTATCTTACTTAAGTCACAAAATCAGGCGATTAAAAACCGCGGCGGTTTAGCCGCAGTGCGGCCTAGGCCTTAAGATTGAAAATGAAGACACGAATATACAAAGGGGCGGTGAGACCTATCATGACTTACGCTAAGGAAACTTCGGCAGAAACTGCAAAAACTAAACAGCGGATGCAAGTGATGGCAATACTAAGAAAAATAATAGGAAAGACAAGGTGAGACAGAATACCTAACGACAGGTTAGGTATTCTGTCAGGAATACCTAACCTGGAATGGGATAGCCACGTGTCAAAAATGGAAAATGATAGATTAGTAAAGATAGCACGAGACAGCCAACTCCAAGGGCGGAGAAGTGTTGGACGCCCCAGCAAGAGATGGAAAGACAGCTTCTGAATGTTATCGAAGTAGAACAGGCAAAAAATGCCTAAAACGAGGAAGAAGATCAAAATTTGATAGACAGGACTAAATAGGAAAAATGGACATATAAGATAGAGCTAGACAAACACGGGTATACTAACAAATCTAGGCAGACTATATTAGGAATGTCTTAGGCTCGATAAACAAGAATAGACAAATTGATAAGATTGAACACACATGACTTTTTTATGCACAAACCTGACCACCTTGGGACCGCTTGTAGCATTTCATTCAGGGTGTCAATTGTCATAACATTTTAAAAATACAAGTATTTGTTGTTTCATTCAGTTCTAAGTGGGATTTGGAGGTACGATTTCGGTTGTGTCTCTCTTTTTCCAGAGCCGTTCATAAGCTTCTTTTTCTGATATGATTTTGTTGACCATGATGTCCCAATTTTCTTGGGATTGTAGCATCTGTTAAATTGTATTTCTTGGGTTAAGGTTGGATATCGCTGCTTCCCCGCGTTCCTTGTCCCACCCCGGGCAATCATATATAGCTGTGTGGGTTACGCTGTCTGCTTGTCCGCAATATACGCAATCTATATCCGGTGCCTTCCCAATGTTGTGTAGGAACACCCATGATACGTTAGCATTTCGGTTAAGTGATAATTTACTTCTGCATGTTGTCGTCGGTAACAAGGCTCTATATTGGGAATTAGTAACCTTGTCCACTCGCCTTTTGTTCTCGTATTCTAAGTTGTCTTGCATACCCTTATGAGCATCTCATTTACATTATTTCTTGTTGTTTTGTCTTTGGCAGCATCATATAGGTATTTTCTGTGCTTGATTTGAAGTTCGATTGGCGGAATGCCTGGGATTACTAGGGCAGCATTTCTTGATACGATTAGATAAGCACTGCATTCCCGTAGGGCTAGATTTCTCCAATAGGCCGCTACTTTTTCGATGTTGTTTCTGTTTACGGCCTCTGCCCAGATTGGAGCACCGTGTAGCACTGCAGACTGTGCTGAGCCGCTTACGTTTGCTGCTGCGACATTGGGCATGAGTTTTTGAGTGCAGACGTGGTTTTCATTGCACGCTCTGTCGCCATTTTAAGGTGTTCTGTGGAGGAGACACTCTCAGCGATAATAATCCCTAGGTATTTAATGTGGGATTTAGGTTTAATTTCACTATCCGTTACTTTGAATGAAATGTGAGCCAGTTTCCTGGATCCGGTCAGAAGTATTGCTTCGGTCTTTTCCCGAATCAAAAGTGATTTTGATTCCATCCGGCAGATAATTTCTTCGATCGCCTGATTGGCCCTTCCCATGATTCCCCTGAACAGACATGACTGAATAGAACAAACTAGACATGTAACATCTAACTAGACAAAGACGGGTAGAGTAACAAATCTGGGCAGACAAGACTATACACGGGCCGGCGAGAGAATACAGCTGTACTGCGCTGAGGTATGAGGGGCAAGGGACGCGCCGAGGTACTCGCAGATTAGTTTGAGTTAAGAAATATGCGTCAGTTTTTCAAATACGGACAACTAAACATCGCGCACTCAAAATAAAGTGGGGGCATGCGCAGAACAATTCAAAACTCGTCGAGACGGCATGCATTCTCTCGCCGGCCCGAGTATAGATAAGTTACCTACCGTTCACCCTGTATAATTATTAACACTCTATAAGCGATACATTGTGTATCAGTGCTGCGTAAGCTAGATGGACACGTGTTGTTTTTCTCACAACGCGTGGGAATGCCGAGTTGCAGAAAGGACACCTGTTATTTCTCTCATTATTTTATCATTGTTATTCACATTCTTTATTAATTGTTATTAGTATCCCTTTACATATAAAATACCATACTCCACCATTTTAAGTTTAAGTTTGTATCTGTAATTCATAGTGTGTAGTTGCTGTAACGCAAATAAAACCCTTTTAAAAATATCAAGTTTTACTTCAACACATTGATATATGTGCAGCATTACACAGACATGGCTAGGCGCAGAATGAACAGTCAATATTGGAGAGTCAAGGCAAGATATATATGACCAGATTGATCGTACTAGAGAGATATAGCTACATACAAGAATCGACAGACAATACTAAACAGATAGGAATCGCCGGACAAGTCTAAATGAACACGACTAAGCTGACTAAATAGACAAGATTAGATAAACAAGACTGAACAATATTCAACAAAGAATTTATATATTCCTTGATTATCATTTAATGAATAATCTTGAAAGTTTTTGTAGGTTTGAGTTTATCGACCGCTGATACATTTTATGCTGGAGTTTAGATTCATCTATTTAAATTACAGAAATAAAATCCATAATATTTTAAAAGTATTTTGTTATAAAGTCTGCATTCAGGCAGAAGTGAATGCGCTTGACATATATACATTAAAGTAAATTGTGTTAAAGTTTCCTTTGCGTATTTTCTTTTTGTGTTTTCAAACTACCTTGTAAGAAGAACCTCGACTAACGAGTTTAATTCGTTAGTATGAGCTCGTAACTTGAATTATTCGTATGTAAAATCAATCTCCAATTTAATAATTGCTTTGTTATTGAGGCTTAAAGTTATATTATTATCTTAAGATATTGCAAACCTAAGCAATCTTAAAAAATATAAATGGTTTAAAACCGTTTTCTTTTTTTATGAAAATACCTTATATGAAGAACCTCGACTTACGAGTTTATTTCGTTGGACTAAGCTCGTAACTCGAATTACTCCTATAGTAAATCAATCTCCAATTTAATAATGTATTTGTTTTTGAGTCCTAACATTATATTATTTTCTTAAGATATTGAAACCTAAGCAATATTAAAAATTTATAAATTTAAATGGTTTAAGACCGGTGGTTAAATGTGGTTTAATAAAGGTTTAATTATAGGTACAAATACCAGCTGTTGGATTTTAACAGGCTCGTAACTCGAATATTTTGCACCCAACTCGAAGCAAAATATCGGCCAACAGACGAATCGTGTCTCGAAAATCTCAAAAGTAGGGACACTCGTAAGTCGAAGTTCTACTATATTGACTTTGGTTTTTACGTAAGAAATAAGTCACAAGCAAGTGCTTTGTTGTTTTTAATTTGTATGTGTTACAATTTATAATTTGCTGCACTTCAAATATCAAAATTTGAGTAATCTCAATAGTAAATAGTACAAGGAAATTTAAAGAGTAAATTTTATCGACAACCTTGAAAAAACTGGAAAATCAGAATAAAAAAGATGCATAAAAATATATAATTTCTATTTTTTTCTTCTATTTGGTTGGAAAATATATAATCGGTTAGAACGGGGAATCGAGGAAAATCATCGAGTATGTATATATGTATACATCGACATACCAGCAGGTAGTTACAGAGATGAATTATTTATAAATCGGGTTGGCGTGCTGGAAAATGTATGGAAGTAAAACTATAATTAGGCAATCATGTGAAACTTTCAAATCACTTTACGTGTCATTATCTGCATTAATCATTTATTTCGATTTCCATATTTTTTCTTCGATAAATATACCTCATTTCTCGGAGACACAAAACGACTAAATATTATAACAATTTTCACTTTTCATCAAATTTCAACCATACAAGACCAAACAAGACTACACAAGACCAGAGAAAACCAGACAAGACCAGATAAGACCAGACAAAACTAGACAAGTTCAGACAAGTCCAGACAAAACCAGACAAACCAGACCAGTTTTAGACCAGGCAAGAGCAGACAAGACTAAACAAGACCAGACAAAACTAGATAAGATCTGACAGGAACAGACAGGTGCAGATTGGCGCAAAACAAGACCAGGCATGAGGTTTTGATTAATAGTTAATTATTCCTCATTTTGTGCAACGAACAAGAAAATATTGTACAGCGACAGCAATTGTCAGCTTATATTTGCATCGCCAAAAATGCAAATATAAGCTGACAATTGCTGTCGCTGTACATATTTCAAGTATTAGTGAATTCAGTTCTAATTCAGTGATTCTCAACGACTGATCCGCTGCACTTTTATGTTCCGCCAAATTTTTGACGTGTGCCGTCAAATTTTAGTAGTGCAAGGAATCAAAATTATTTGGTATGTACTTTGATACAGCATGCTTGTATAGTTTTACTGCAAATCTGGATTTAACCCAAAGAAAACTATTTACTAGCAAAGTTTTCGACTAAAACGTAGTTCGATGCATGTAAGCCGTGGCAGAAATTAGAACTAACGTAAAAAAGATAGGAATAATATTTTACTGATTTCACGGTTTTAACCTAGGTTAGGTCGTAGGTTAGATTGGGTAATATTAGAACAGATAAATCCAGATTATATATCACGCGGTAGCGCAACCTCTCGATATAAGAAAAAATAATTCAAATAATTTACCTTGAAACTTGGACGCCCTCCTTACATGTACTATAATTCGAGTTATCTATTTATTCAATTTTGCCTCATAAAGTCATGTTTAATTCCTTGCATGTGGATCAATAAAACAGTGATTTATTCACTAGTGCAATAAAAGTCTCCATGGCAACGCATCAAAATAACTCACTTACGTGCTCCGTAAATACAATCCTAAATGTTCGCTGATGTTCTTTTTTGATCGCCAATCACACAACTTATTATACCTACATTTTTTTTTGTACAAATCGCATGTTTTTTGCTGGAGTAATCTTTCCGCATCATCATCTAGCAATAATCCTTCGGATGTATCCAGTTACGATTAATAAAACACAAATTAATTAAACACAATAAATACTCTAAGCAAAATTTTGACGCAAGAATCAACAATTTTATCGTTGCCATGAGAACACCACAATCATGTCCAACTTTTCTTTGAATTGTTTCTTGTTTAAACAAAAGCAACATTGAATAAAGGTTTGTATTTCACTCGCGGATAAAGTTAAGGCTTAACTCGCGAATTTAAATTCAATTTATCAATCCGCTCGTTAAACCTTAATTTTATACCCTTTCATAATAAATGACTATTAAACTCATTTTATTGTTAGTGTGCCGCCAAATTTTGATGTTGTAGAAAGTGTGCCGCAAGAGAAAAAAGATTGAGAATCACTGGTCTAACTACTTGAGATATGTAGTTCCAATAGTCCCAATATTTCCAATTTCGGTTCCCAATTAATATTACCAATGTCTACCATCATTTAAACCATCTAGACCGGTGGTGGCGAACCTATGGCACGCGTGTCAAAAAAATTTATTTGCACGCGTGCCTTCTAAACTTAAAACTAAACTTAAACTCACCTTAACTTTCCTTTTTCTAGAAGAATTTTGTTTTAACATTCTCAATCTACTTTTGTGCAACATCAAAGGTGCAAAATATAATTGTGTAAAGACGTGTTGTATTCAGGTTAATACGGTAACTGAATTTCACTATCACATTGTAAAAGTTGACCTGGCACGTCAGCATTTCAAAATGTGAAAATTAAAAAAAAATCGTTACTCGGCCGGTGAGGTTATGAAAAAAAGGTAACCTAAAAGGGTTAAAAAGGTTATGTTTGATCTAAACCAGCGCTGTCCAACTTCTCTTAGCCAGCGGGCCATTTTTTCTTTAGCAAATATTCCGCGGGCCGAAAAGAAAAGTCAGTTCATCAACTCAAAAGTTATTTTATTTATACGAACAAAATTTTGATTTTATATATTTCATATCAGAGTATGCACGCAGATATATGTACTTTTGAACATAGAAATGATTTGAAGTGCAAAATCCATTTATCCATTTTTGGATATTTTTCTTAATCCAAATGTTTGAACACTTGTAATCCAGGTGCTCCACTAGATGCAATGAATAGGTCAGCCTGAAGGTCGCATAATTCCATTTCATATTTAGATTCAACGGAGGTAATATCGATTTTGAATGGATCACTGAATATATCAATACTCATCTTTAAATTCTGAAATTGAAAATCTTCTATTAAAATCTTCAATAAGCATATCTAATTTAGGTAAAAGAATGTCAAAATTCACTTCTGTTACAAGACTTTTCTTCATTTCTTCATACATCCCTTTGCAACATTCAAAACGAACTAAATTATTTTCCTGTAAATTTTACTTCCACAATTTTAATTTATTTGTGAATCCTGTGACATGTTTATAAATACAACACACATCTTGACCTTTTCCTTGCAAGCATTTATTGAAAATATTTAAATAATTTGTAATGTCTGTTAGGAAAGCAAGTCAACAAAGAAAATTTTTATCACCTAAATTTGCTGTCAAATCTTAATCGATGCCAACTTCCGTTAAGAAAAAATGTATTTCTTAACCAGCGAATATTACTATGTAAAAGGAAATCACCATACTCAGCTTGCAGTTTTTTCAGAATCGTAGAAAAAAGTTTTAAATGTTCGATGTGTGAGACAATGATTTCCGCCACGAATTAAATTTGTTATTTTGCAAACCTTGTCCATTACGTCTTTTAGTTTTAGTGAAAGACCACATAATGCCTCCTGATGCACAATGCAATGGAACATTTGACAATTTATTCCTTCTTTTTGTGAGTCCTGCACGTCATAGCTCTGGCGCCGTCAGTTACAATAGCGGTGCGACTTGGTGGTGGTAGAGGACGCGTAAACAGATACACTTGCATAAAGCGTGGATTAGTTTTATTGAATGACCATAAAACAACCATATTTATTCATCATTAGCATATTTGTAATTCTTGTTGAAGACGGTTGAATTATAACTATTATTTAAAAAATCTCATATATTTTTTAATTTTATATTGTAAATGTATACAGATATTTATTTAAAGTTTGATGTAAAGTTTACTATAATTCGCGGGCCGTAAAAAAAAGCATCCCAATGGGCCGCCAGTTGGACAGCGCTGATCTAAACCATTGTTTCCGTGGAAAGCGTGTTAATGTGGGAAAATCTTATATTTCCTTGAGGCCATTTGAATATTTCGAGGAATAATAAGAAAATGTTGCCAATTATTTGCCACTCTTCCGGTCTTTTCCGGATTATGTAGAAAATTAAATTTGAGCTTGTCTGTTGATAATTCGAGAACAAATTGAAACAAACAGGCCCATAAATTAAAGTTTGGATCAAGAATGAATTGAAATAAGCAGAAATAATGTGATTGTTTGTAATTCTAAAGTTACATGTCATTTAGTATCTATTTCTCATTTTTCTTTGCATTTATACAACAGGAATATGCCAAGATAAACTAATTTGTTTAGTTTAACATTGACAAAACCATACATAATCATATAAACTTATTAAAGTCGGAACACAGCCTGAATATATAAATATATTCAATCTTTTCGTAGGTCTATAATATTATTAAGGCTTTTTAAGACTACAAAACAAATTTCACTAGAAAACTAGAAATTTACTAGCACCCAGTCAACTTCATGGCACTACAACAAGAACTAGAAAACTCTTGAAAATGTTATTTTTCTAGTTCTTATTTAGTGCCATGAAAGTGGACTGAGAGCTAGTAAATAACTTACAAATTTCACATTAAATTTGTTTTGTAGTCCTAAAAAGACTGAATAATATTATAGAGCTACGGTAAGGTTGAATATATTTATATATTCCGACTTAGTTTATAATTTGTTTAGTTTGTCTCGACATTTGATTGTCTCTAGTTTGTCTCGACAAACTAGTTTGACTCAACATATTCATGTTTTATAAAAATGAAATGGGAATGGAATGGAAAAAAGTGGAATAAAAATGAGAAATTAAATACGAATTGACATGTAACTTTGGAATTACAAATAAACACATTATTTTTGTTTGTCTCAATCCATTCTTGATTCTTGAATAAACGAACTCAAATTTTAATTAATGGAACTGTTTGTTTCAATTTATTCTCCACTTGACAGACTTGACTTGAACATGACTTGAACAGACAAACAGATTTCATTTTTCACACAATTTGCATGATGTCGGAAGATTGGCACAGTGCAACATTTTCTTATTCCTAGTATCTCTTCCTCTCTCTCTCTTCAGCCCGTGTTTGTCCATTACTGAACGTAGGCCTCCTTCAGGTCGTTCCATGCTCATCTTCTTTTTGCGATTTGATGGCATTCTTTCCCCGCTATTTTCTTGATGTCGTCGAGATATCTTCTTTGCGCTCTTTCTTCCAATGCTTCGTTTTGTTGTGGCTCTTGGTCTCCAGTGAGTAATTCTGCGGGTCCATTTGTCGGTGTTTTCCCTGGCTTCGTGTCCTATCCAGCTCCACTAAAGTTTTGCGCTTCGTTCAATCACGCCTTTGACTTTGGTTCGCAGTCAGATCTCCTGGTTTGTTATTCTGTATCCTAAGCTTATGCCGAGCTGAGCCCGTTCCATTGCTCGTTGGCAGGTTTTTAATCTGTTGCTCTTTGCTGTTCATGTTATCGTTTCCAGGCCATACATCGTAACGGGCAATATACACATGTCGTATACTTTTCGTTTTAGGCAGTGCGGTATGTCTGGGTTCTTGTATATGTGTCTGAGTTTTCCGAAAGCAGCCCAGCTCTGACTTATTCTTCTGGTTATTTCTGTTGCCTGATTTTCTTTTCCCAGTTTTGTTTGATGTCCTAAGTATATGTACTCAGTCACTTGTTCGATTTCCTGCTCGTCCATTTGGTGCGGTTGGGCTCCAACTTCTTAGGTCATAATCTTGGTCTTTCCCAAGTTCATTTTCAGGCCTACTGATAGTGATGCTGTATTTAGTTGGTCTAGCATGTCTTTAAGTTCTCGGATGTCTGAGCTTATTAATGTAATATCATCGGCGAAACGTAAGTGATTTAGATATTTGCCATCTATGCTTATGCCTTTCTTCTCCCAAGGTATGTTTTTAAAAACGTCTTCTAAAGCGAGTGTAAACAGCTTTAGTGATATGGTGTCTCCTTGCCTGACTCCTCCCTATCTTGATCTTCTCTGTAGTCGACTTTTAATCTAGTGTCAGTTTAAAACTGGCATTTTGGTATATTTTTCGAATTAATTGTGTATACCGTGAGTCGATACTGGCTTTTTTCATGGCAGTAAAGATTGAGTTCGATAGAATCGAACGCTTTTTCATAGTCAATAAACGATAGATGTATGGGTACATTATATTCCGTACACTTCTCAATTGATGTGCTAAGGGTCTGTATGTGATTCGTTGTGCTAAACCCTTTACGAAATCCAGCCTATTCTGGAGGTTGATAAAAATCCAGTTTGTTAGATTTGTTATGATTTTTGTTAACAATTTATAAGGGTATGATAGCAGGCTAATGGGTCTATAGTTCTTAATGTCTTTATTGTCCCCTTTCTTGTGTATCGGAATTGCTTAATAGTTTTCCTATTCACGTTTCTTCAATGCACTTATATAGTTTTACTACATTTAATAAAGTGTCCCACCTAGATTTAACATTTCTGTTGATATTTTGTCTTCTCCTGGTGCTTTCCAGTTTTTTAATAGTTTAAGGTACAATACGTAAATGTCAAAGTGACATAAACGTATTTTTTGCTCTCCCTCCTTTTTCGACCTAATACACCCAAGTCTGGTCCCAAGCCCAGGGTGTGAAAGGAGGAGGGTGGTCGGCCTGCCGCGCCGACCAGAATCGGGAAACCGAAGAAACTAGGCAAGAAACCGCATGGATACACGACTTAACCACTTACGAATTAATGCTACCGCATCCGGGGCAGCCGATGCGCCAGCTTTGGGAACCAGGGATGCTGGTGAGAAGTGGACTACTGGCCAAAGACTCAGGTTAATCACACCGAAATCAGAAATACGAATCGCCGCATGGAATGTGCGAACGGGACATCACGTTGGTCAAAAGGAAATTATCGCCAAGGAATTATTGAAATGCAAAATATCGATCTGTGCATTATCAGAACTGCGGCTCACAGCATCTGGGACAATGAAGGTTGACCCACCATCAATCGACGAGACGATGACGCTATTCTATTCTGGTGGCGACAAACGAGAAGCGGGCGTTGGCTTTATGGTTGATCGACGGGCCTCTGCCAGTGTTATCGCATTCCAACCGATATCCGAGCGTCTGGCGGTTATCACTATTGATGGAACGATTAAGACCCATATCGTATCCGTCTACGCCCCAACTGAGACCAGCCCGGACACAAACAAGGATGAATTTTATGCCCAGTTTCAACACACACTGGATACAATACCCCAAACCGAATTAATCGTACTTATGGGCGACTTTAATGCACATACGGGTGCAGACCGAACCGGTTGGGAAGAAACGATGGGAAAATTCTGATACGGGGAAATAAATGACAACGGATTACGCCTCTTATCATTTGCAGCGTCAAACAACTTGATCATCGGCAACAGCATCTTTCGTCACCCCCTCAGACATCAACTCACGGGGCGAAATCCATCCGGCAACGATTCGGCGATGTTGGACTACATTTTGGTCAACACCAGATTCCGATCGACGCTCAAAGATGTACGTGCGATGCGTGGACCCGACTGTGGATCAGACCATTATCTTGTCCGAGTGAAACTACAATTGAAATTACAAAGAGCAAAGAAAAAGGCACCACCATCAGCCAAGAGGAACTGGGCCTGTCTGCGAGACCCTGAAACCAGCTGAAAATTTCAAATCGCATTATCCAACAAATTTGCAGCACTCACGATACCAGTCGATATCAACATAGAAGAAAAACAAGTTTCTGAGTCTATTGTGGGGTGTGCAACGGAGCTGTGTCCGCCCATCCGTCGACGGACGCAGCAATGGATCTCGGACGACTGTCTCAATCTAGTCGACCAGCGGAAGCAAATGAAACACGTCGATTTCAAACAATACCGACGATTGAACAAAGAAGTTCGACAGAAAATGAAATTGGAACGGGAAGCTTACTGGAATAACATCGCGGCTGACATGGAAGAAGCAGCGTCAAGGCATGAGTACCGGACGCTGTACCAGACAATCCGACGGTTAAGTGGCAAAACAACATCAACAAATGACAATATCAAAAAATTGGATGGAACTTTCGTGACCTCTCCTCAGGAACGTCTACAGCGGTGGAGAGAATTCTTTCATCAGCTGTACAACCACAATCCGCCAGTAGGTCCAGCACCCGAACTGCCGATTATTGAGCAGCCGATAAATCAGTTTCCCGATACTGAACCAACAATCAATGAGGTGAAGACGGCAATAAAATCCCTGAAAAATGGTAAAGCGCCGGGAGGAGATCAAGTAACTGCCGAAATGATCAAAGCCGGGGGAGACGTCTTATTACATCAACTTCACGTTCTCACAGTGCATATATGGCATTCAGATTGTGTTCCATCCGTGTGGAAGAAAGCGATTGTTGTGCCTATTTTGAAGAAAGGCGACAGTCGGGAATGCAAGAATTACCGTGGTATTAGCCTCCTCTCGATCGTCGGCAAAGTATTTATGAAAATCATACAATCAAGACTACAGAAACATCGAGAGCAAACAAGCCGGGAAGAACAAGCTGGATTTCGACCACATCGAGGATGCATCGATCAGATATTTGCTCTCCGTCAGCTAATGGAAGAAAGAATTCGATGTGGCAAACGAACTGTCATCGTCTTCATCGATTTCAAATCTGCTTTTGATTGCATCGATTGGACAAGCTTGTGGGAAGCCCTGAAGATCGAACACGTGCCACTGAAAATCATTCAACTTCTTCAAGCATCGTACGACGGCTCAACCAGCAATGTTCGTATCCGAAACGACATGTCTGAGGAATTCCCGATTCGAACCGGAGTCCGGCAAGGAGACGTGGCCTCGCCGCTCCTTTTTAACATTGTGATCGACACGATTATGCGAAAAGCGTTTGATGGGCGACGCGGAGTTCGATATGATGACAAAAACTTCCTAACCGATCTGATGTTCGCCGATGACAGTGCGGTTTTCGCCAACACAGATGCCGAAGCAACAGACACCTTGTATGACATTTCCCGCATTGCCCAGTCATACGGACTGAGAATCAATGCGGATAAGACCAAAGTGCTTACAACGGATGGATCTGAAGCCGGAGTTTACCTCGATGGAACCACAATCGAGCAGGTACCACAGTTCAAATATTTGGGATCACTGGTTGTGGAGAAGAAAGTAGCTTCGACAGCCGAAGTTCACAGCCGGATAGGCCAGGCAACAGCAACGTTTGCTTCACTCAAGTGGTGCATATGGAAGCGGACGAATATTACCATCAAAACCAAAATACGCCTATAGCGGACGCTGATCCTCCCAATTCTTCTTTATGGATCGGAAACATGGACATTACTCAAACCAGACGTTAACAAGCTCGAGGCCTTCCAAATGCGATGCCTGAGACAGATTCTCTGCGTCTCACTCCTCAACCACCTCCGAAATGAGACAATCAGAGAAAGGTGCGACCAACCGACACCGATTGTTGAGGAAATTCAAAAACGCCGATTACGATGGTTCGGCCACATCTGTAGGATGGGCGACAATCGAGTACCGCACAAACTCCTATGGAAAAAACGACCTCTTGATTGGAGAACACAAAAACAAGCACCGAAGACCACATGGTTGAAACACGTAGAGAACGATTTAAAAAACCAGCGAATAACAACAGCTGAGGCAAGAACCGTTGCAACTGATCGATTAGCATGGAAGCGTATAGTGAATGGAGCACGGAATCTAGCGGCACCAACAGCAGCGTACTGGCTACGAGGTCGACCACCTCTCCATGCGCCGGCTATGGATTAAAGAAGAAGAAGAATAGTTTAAGAGCTTTATTTATTTCGGGGATATCTATTTCCGGTATGTCTGCTGAATTGACGTTCTATATTAGCTCGTTTTTTGTACTTAGTGTGCTTTGTCTGTGGGATTTGTAGAGGTATGTGTAGAAGCTTTGAATAGCTTCGAGAATTTGTTCTTTGTCGTTGACCGTTTTTTTTGACTTATTTTTAATGTTATGGATTTTCGTTTTTCCCTTTGACATTTGTGTTCTAAGTATTTTCATGTTCTTGTTATTTTCTATTGTATCTTCTATAAGTTCTGCGTTTTGCCTTCAAGTTTCTCTCCTGATTTCTTTAGTGATGGTCTTACTTAGTTGTCTGTATTCGTTCGATTTTCGATTTAGGTTACTTCTTCGTTTCATGAGTTCTATTGTACCTTCGCTTATCTTGTTCGTCTTGCAGGTAATTTATAAGCATTTCCCCCCCGATCATTCCTTTCTCCTAGAATGAAGCTCCCAATATTTGGTATATTTTCGTTTTTCCCCTTTAGGCCTAGTTTCGCGTTGAAATCTCCCATGATTACTATATATGATTACAATATTGGGTTTTATCTGATTTTCGAGCACATGTAATGTCGTCGTAGAATAATTCTACTTCTCCTCGTTGCTGGATGTACTCGTGGGAGCATAGGCTTAAATTATTTGGAGTTTGTACCTGTTGTTGAGTTTCAGAGTGATGTATCTGACTCTTTCGGATATAGCTTTTACTCTACAGAGCTTGTGTTGTATGGATTTATTTATAAATATTGCTACTCCTCCTTGGTCGCTCTGTGAATTTCGCTCGTTGTTATTCGGGTATAGCGTGTGTTTACATTTTAGGTTGGTGTATTTTTCTCCGGGCAGGCGTGTATCGCCTAGTCCTAAGATGTGCCATTTTATCTTGGATAAAGCTTACTCAGTTGTTCTAGGTGTTCGGCATTTTTCATGGTTAGTATGTTGTATGTTGCTATTAGAATTTTCGTTCCCTGTTGGATCTTTCGGGTTATCCTTGCGTATCAAATGTGTGCCTCCCCAGAATCCATGAGGCTGAATGATTCTGGTGAATCAATGGGAGATTCTGAGTTCGTGTCTCTACTCCCCTGGCGTATATTTTTTACTGGATTTAATCTGTTCATGTTTGAGTTGAAGGGTAATTGGCATTAAGACGCCACGCTTGCCGGGCGTGTTGGCGAATTTTTGGTTCTTCCGCCCCCTTCACCGTTGAGACCCTTTTGTCTTCTTCCGCTTCTTGGGCCGTTGACCGGTTTTCACCTGTACCCTAGGCCCTTAATAGGTGCTATCAGCCGAGTCAGCTAAACCCATGTTTTTTAACGAGGTGTTACTCCTCGATCACTCCTTCTTTTGCATTCGGACTTGTGACCGACATTGGCGAATTACTAGTATAGATAGTAATGATACTACTAATTCAGCCATTTGACTTCTTTATTAGATTATTACCAAATTTATTTTTTTGCAGTAACTCTAACAAATTTGATAAGAAAATGCAATTTCCCAAAACATAAAACATTAAACCTCATGTCCAAAACATTATACCTCATTATTCCAAAATCTTTCTTAAATCCAAACTTCCTCTTAGACACAATAAACCGATATTTTCCAAATTTTACATTGAGATAGCAAAAACGTGACAACGTGCAAACTGTGTGATATTAATTCCTCGCGCATATTCATGAGCTGATTTCCTTAATTTATTTTTCACAAACAGGTAAACAGAAACGTGTTTAATATTCAATAAAACGTGTCGTAGGGTTGTCTTCTAGCCCCTCGCCCTCAATTCACAATCGTTTGCTTAATGCCTATTAATGAGCCTGCTTTTCCCCACCGGAAAATTGCTTTACTTTCACGATAAAAAATTACTTTGAATATTTCCCGTGGAAATGTGTTTTGTTATATTTTTATGATAACAAGGACAAACTAGGCAGACAAATAATTGGGACTAAATATTTTAATCTTTTATGATTTAACCCTTTGAAGCACGAAGTTGCAGATAATTTTAACGATAATTATATAGAATATTGTTCTTGAAAATGTGTTGTTATTTAATTTTATTTAATGATTTTTAATAATTTAAATATCTACCAACAATACAAGAAAGAATTTTAGGCCCCACAACCTGAAACCTTAACATTGGTAACAGCGTTGGTTCTGAAACCATTCCAACATTAACAATGCTAACAGCGGTGGTTCTCAACCATCAGAACCTTAACACAATACTCTAATATGAATTATACATTACTGTAATATGAATTTATTATCTTAAACCTTAAACAAAAATGGTTGCATTATTAGGTTAAATATCCCACTATGCATATTTACGCATCAAAGGTGGAACAACTTTTAAAACCGCTGTGTTTCTAGGAGTTAAATATTATTTGTTCTTTGTTAATTGATTTTATGTAAAAATAACACGCTAATGATTTTTAGAAGACAGTAATAGTTTTATCGCATTTTTGTGTAGTTCCTTGTGTATGCGTCCTAATTTTTAATGATTGCCTTCGACGCCGCTGGGAGCCATGTGTTTCGTTCGAGAGCGTCGCATATGGCTCGTCTCCGTGGAACACTTGTGCAAACAGTAGAGAGGCCGCCGCACACGCGGATGCCACTTATCCATCCCGATCCCGGTCCCAGCAGACGGTGCATGCCCCAATGTGTCTCCGACAGTCCTCTCTCCAAATCCGACTACAACACAACACTCACAAAAAATTATCTACAACATACAAAATTGTTAGATGAACTTACTAAACTTCCAACAAACTTACAGTATTAATGTGAAGCTAGAAGATTTAACTCATTCATCACAAATACGTTTTCTGTAAATGTATGTACAGGGTCAACTAAACTAAATGTCTCTGCTATAAGCAAAGCTTTATTATAAGACACGAAAAGGCAATACGATAGAAAATATATGAAAAGAGGTTTTTTAATGGGATTGAGTGAGTTCCATTTAAGTAACGATGTCATCGAATTTAGTTTTGCCAAAAACATACAAGGAGCTAATTTTTAAAAATTTGTTTAAATAAATATTTCATAATATTATATAGGGTCTTTCAATAAGAGGTTTCATTTTGATATGTATAACAAAACGATTATTTTTAAACGAAATCATTGGATGTTTATTTAATTGTAAAGGGGAGGGTATGCCATTAATAATTAAAAACAATATTAGGCCAAATGGCCACGGCTACGTTTGCAGGACCATATTCTTTTCATGAAATTTTCACTAATTCGCACATTTGCGGCTGTATGGCCTCCATAACTTCACGAATTCCATCTTTGAGGTCTTGAATCGATTGTGAGCCATTGGCATAGACCTTATCTTTCACGTAGCCCCAAAGAAAAATGCTGGAGGTGTTAAATAAAAAACAAGAAATCACACGTTGAGGAAACTTTTCACGCAAAAGAGCTATGGTATGGTATGGTTACTTGTGTGGCACATAGCGCCGTATTGTTTACAATAAACGTCGTCCACATCAATATCTCCCAATTCCGGTCATACAATAGTATATTACGTAACGAGAGTTGTAAGAAGCGTATTCACAGTTTATTCACATTCCGCAAGTACGTAATTGCCTTACAACTCGAGTTATGTGAGTGCTCTGAACGTATGAGCACGTAGTAGCAGCTCTCAACCAATCAACGAAACGTAAACCAAACGCACGTGTGTGTTATCAATCATAACTTATCATTAATCGCGGACTGTTACATACGTATGTGTTATGATGTATTTACATAGTCCACGAACTGTACAATAATGGGGACTTACAATAGTGTTCGTAGATAAAATCATTAATCATAGTTCGATAGCGCAATCCATTCACCGTAACAGTTGCTCCAGCCTTATTTTCGAAAAAGTAAGGTCCAATGACCCTCGCCAGACCAAAAGCCTCACCAAACAGGCACACGTTGAGGATGGAGAGGCTTTTCAGCAATAATTCTTGTGTTTTCCCAGCCCAAAATGCGACAATTCTGTTTGTTAACGTAGCCTCTGAGGTGAAAAATGCGCCTTTTCACTCAAGATAATTTTTCAAAAAAATTTAGGATCTGTTTGATGCATTTTAAGGACCCAATCAGCAATGACACGACGTTGTTGATGGTCGGTAGGCGCCAGTTCTTGTGTTAACTGGACTTTAAAAGCCTTAAGACCTAAGTCTTTATGTAAAATACTTTGTAATGTCGTTTTTGGAATGTCCAATTTCAAAGATCGACGAGAAATAGACATAACTGGGTTTTGCTCAACACTATGGGCTACAACAGTTATATTCTCAGTTGTTTTTGAGCAACGTGCGCGAGTTCGGTTCTTCCTATTACTAACTTGTCCCAACAGCTCAAACTCTTCCACCAGTTTCACAATTACTGGCCGAGAAGGTGCTCCACGACGTCCTAAAAATGCTTTACTTTTGCGAACTGTGACCGCGAAATTTTCATAATTTTTTTATTGAATTTTAATAATTTCAATGCGTTTTTGAAGCGTATATCGTTCTATTTTTATTAATGGCGTAGTTATTACTTGTCATCTCTCAAGTAATTATAGGTTGATTCATGACAACTGTTAAAATAGCCGGCTATTGAAAATGAAACCTCTTATTGGAAGGCCCTATATTTAACAATTTAAAATGTTTAGCTTTTATTGTTTCTCTACATATTTTGCTAATAAAAATAAAATATAAATAAATAATAAAACTTGCTAAATACCTAAATTTTCTTGCAAAAATGGTAAGTTAATATAAATTTATGTTATGTGATATTATATTAATATAAATGTTATGGTAAGGAATACATCTATAAATATTAAAATCATTGTAATTTCCCATTTCCCCCGAATGTGTTCAGCTGTTGTGATTCCCAATTTCTGCTTGCTATGCAGCAAATAATTTTCTGCATTTATTCCTTCAGTTTGTTCGTAATCCCGCAGGATCGCATTGATCTCTCTTCATCAGAATTAATTATCAAACCGAACGTACATTTCCCTTCTGCCATCTGACCAAACAACTTTTCCCCGGGAAAAAGGGGGAATATCTTGATCCTGAAATAACAACCGCCGGAAAATTCTTAAGGGGTGGCTAGCAGACAATTCTCGATTATAAAATAACATTTATTCCGTTTTTGCGTCTAATTACCTCGGAGACTATGCCACGTGCACTTCTTTCATCTGCACTACGTGCTGATTATTTCTTTTTCTCATTTTCTGTGTGTAAATGTGTGGTTGCGCGCGTTTGTTAATGGACGAGTTGTTGGGGTGAGAGCAAGGGAGATATTATCCGTGCGGCGGATTCCGGTTCAAAGGTTTTCAGGTGGTTCAGGGATGGATTGAGGGTCCCGTGCGAGGGATGGGGGTATTGAAACACCTGGTCGGATTACATCCACCTGCGCAACCCCTCACACAGACAAACGGAAAACCGGCGATCGCTATCGAATTACGGTCATCGCACGATCACGAATTACGTCACTATTACCACCCAGAACATAACGAAATAGAGGCGGTAGTTAGTAAGACTAGGAAATCGTTAGTTCGGAAAGAGTATAAAGTGTGGAACGCAAGCCACATCAGAGACACTAAAAAGGGGATTTTATAGGTTTGTTTATTTTTTCTGCGTAGGAAGGATTTGCTGGTTTAATTGCGATAAATATTTTTGTAACAAATTGCTTCCTTTCTATATTATTTCCTCATTCTAGACTATTTCTTTTTTATCAATTAAGAAATCTGCAAGTAATAAAATCACTTCCTTCTATTTGTTTCAAAGTAATTGGAAAATGAAACTTCATTAAAAATAATTATCTCATTAAAAGGACTTCAACGCCAAATATATTTTAACAACCGCAAAAATTTCTAGTTTCCAATATCGAAACCTTGAAGTCTACACACTCAGAATTGTTATGAGAGCCAGATAAAATCAAATTGTAGGACGGATCCAGACCGCGAGCCCGAGAAAATCGAGACCAAAGTTTCTCAAAAATTGATCAAATCGTTTTATAGAAAATTTGAGAAGCTTATTCTCATTGCAGCTGAAAGTATTATACATAGTTATAATCTGCACTGCATTTAGAATAATTTAGAAAAAGATTCAGTCAATTTAGATTATTTTGGAAAAAGTTTCTGACAAAAATCTGAAAGTACGCTATTTAGCGCGTTTTTATATTCGCTAATTTCAAGCTTACGTTTCACCAAAACAGAAAAAGATTATTAGTTGTTTGTTTTATGCAAAATTTTGCGTCTTTTGATATATTATATGCCAATATCCATGACATGTCAAAATTCGCGATTTCTAAGAAAGGGTATGAAAATATCGCGATTTTCGACACCTCTCCAATTTTTATATAATGTATATCAAAACACGCAGAATTTTACATAGATCACGCTAATATAAATCATTACGCCATATAGTTTACAATAAGTTCGAAAATCTTAAAAAAACTAAGATAATTTCAATCATCTGAAAACACCGTGTTATATTTTGGGCGATATCTTAAAAAGGAATAAAAGTAGCGGAATTAGTTTTATATTTTCTGAAAGTTTAAAAAAGCCTTAAAATTTTGAAATATAATTTATTAATACTGTTTTAAACAATAAGGCTAGGTGGACTGTTTAAAATCAAAATCAGAATTTAGACAATTTGTCTACATCAATCAATAACTTTGAAACCAACCACTCGATTATGATCAAACTTATTAATATTTTTATCTACGGACACTATTGTAAATGCCCATTATTGTACAGTTCGTGGACTAGGTAAAAACATCATAATACACACGTATGTAACAATCCGCGATTAATGATAGGTTATGATTTATAACACACACGTGCGTTTGGTTTACGATTCGTTGATTGGTTGAGAGCTGGTACTATTCATAACATATATAGGCAACCTAATGTTCGCATTTTGCGGATGCAAGACACATAGGTGTAGGGCAGGGATTCCCAAAGTGCAGCCCGCGGTCAAAATGCGGCCCGCAAACCTTTTGAATGTGGCCCGCCATGTCGATTTCATGATTTATGTTTTTATTAAAATAATAAAAAATATATAAACAGTAAAATAGATAATAAAATATTGCGACTAAAATACAATAAAATATGGGTGCGATTTGTAAGCCCTTTAAATAAATTTTTCTTAACGGTAAAAAAGTGTTTCCACAGATACAGATACAGAACGACACTACGAACTAAGAAAGTCCTTCAGTGGACTGAAATTTATGTTGAAAAATATGGTTGAACAGAATAAATCCTTCGTTTTGGCTAGCTATGTTATTGCGCAAGAAATTGCCAAACATAGTAAACCATTTTTAGAAGGAGAATTTTTTTTAAAATTGTATGTTAAACAGACAGTGTGCCTAGATAAAAAGTCTTTATTCAACGATATTTGTTGCTCGAAAATGAGCACTTCTTGTAAAATAGTACACAATATTGATGAGGATGTTTTACAACAGTTAAAACAAATTTCCAAATCGTTTACTGCTTTTTCCATTGCTTTGGACGAAAGTACCGATATATGCGATTCGGCACAACTCTTACTGAAACTTACTATTTTTTTTATTTTTGAAGAGTTATTGTCAATGGGAAGCTTAATAATTCCAAACAAGGGGATGTGATATTTTTTCCGCGGTGGAACTTGGTTTTGATTCGAACAATATTAATTGGAACAATTTGGTAGGAGTAACTAGACGATCCTCTATCTAAGATGGGTCACAAATAAGGGTTAATACATCTTTTTAAAAACAAGTTGAAAGATCTCAGAAGAAATCAATTACAGCATTATCATCGTAATATTCACCAGGAAAATCTTATAGCTCAAGTTTTAAAAATGCATATTGTTATGAATGATTATTATATTGTTATGAATGATGAATATTGTTATGAATGATGTTATTAATACAGTTAATTTTATCAAAAAACATACCATCAATCACCGCCAATTTAAAACTCTCTTAGAAGAATCCGAGTCTCCATTTGGAGACGTTATATATTTTTCAAAATTTCGATGGCTTTCAAGAAGACAAACATAAAAAGGGTTTTTTGGTTTAAGAAAAGAAATTACAAAGTTTTTAACTGGAAAAAATCGTTGCCTCATTGCAAAATATTAACCGCTTATGCAACTTGACATTTCTAGTAGACGTAATTGGTGTTATGAATGACTTAAATTTGAAATTACAAGGTAATAACTTTTTGGCCCGTCAGAAATTTGAGAAATAACAAATTGGCCCGCCCAGGAAAAACTTTGGGAAGCCCTGGTGTAGGGGAAAACAAATTTGAAGGGGGTATATAAAAATTGTTTAAAGTATTAATTTTTTTTTCTTATTTCGGATCGAGAGGTCGCACTACGGCGCAATATGTGGTCTCGATTTATCTGCTCCTAATTTAACCTAATCTAACCATCCATTTTCTTAAAGTCTGTAGCTACGGTTTCGTTTTTTAAGCGCCACTGGAGGTTTTATGTCAATTTTCGTTAGTTTGAATTGTGGCACGGGGGGCGCTGAACGTATTCACATAGAAGCAGTCATTCATTTCGTTTTTTCACGTTTAAATCTAATGAAAACTACAAATAAGTACTAAATAATAATGGTAATATGTGGTATGTAACCAATAAGAATGTATTTCTTTTCATTTATATCAAGTTAAATAATGTCGAGTAACAGTTATATATGAAAATACTGTTTATTAATAATGTTAAATAATGTACCTAATAAGAAATAAATTTGTTACATCAAACATATTTTTCTTATTAAACAGAAACAAATTAGTGTGGTCGTAGATAAAGTATAGTACATAACTCGAGTTATAAGACAATTACATACTGGAATTATGCACTCCCCGCTACGCGGGTTCTGCGTAACTATTCCGTTTCGTAATATGCTTCTTACAACTCTCGTTACGTAATATGCTATTAGCATGCTATATAAGTAATAAGTGTGCAAAGTTTGAATAAAATCAATAAATATTTAAGAAAATAAATTTTGAAAATACACTTGATATTATCCGACCCTCGGTAACAATTCCCAAATCTTACTTACGGTGTGAGTAATAAGTACACTAATATTAAGATGGTCTACTTATTACTCACAAGATAATCAATATTTGGTAAACCTAACTGATATGAATTGATTTGACTGATATAAAAATCCACGCGGGCGAAGCCGCGGGCTATAGCACAGTCATACCACGCAGTCACAGTTATCTCCTTCAATTTGTTTAATTTAGTTGTGTGATTTGCTTAATATCAAAACAAAGATGCCCCTGTATATACCTATTGTGTATGTATTTGTACGACCAAGTTTTGTAGTTGTTATATTATTTTCACTATTTAAATTCACTCATTTCACTATGTCACTTACGGGTTCCGTAAACAATACCCTAAATGTTTGCTTTGCTGATGTCGGCGATACATATTAAGAATCACTAAACGCCATCTTGATCGCCAATCACTAAATTGATCGCCAATTCGATCGATTTTTTAATCGCCATCACTAAACTTATTATATATTTTTTTGCTATAATATATTTTTTTGTAAATTTAATAGTATAAACCAAAATTAATTTAACACAATATTCTAAACAAAATTTTGACATTATCCCATTATTACTTATTTCTCCCATTAAAACGATAAAATTGTTGATTCGTACGTCAAAATTTTGTTTAGAATATTGTGTTAAATTAATTTTGGTTAATACTATTAAATTTACAAAAAAATATATAATAAGTTTAGTGATGGCAATCAAAAAATCGATCGAATTGGCGATCAATTTAGTGATTGGCGATCAAGATGGCGTTTAGTGATTCTTAATATGTATCGCCGACATCAGCAAAGCAAACATTTAGGGTATTGTTTACGGAACCCGTAAGTAAGATATTTTGATGCGTTGCCATGGATACTTTTATTTCACTAGTGAAATAAACAATTTATTTCACTAGTAAATACACCGCTGTTTTATTGATCCGTATTCATGGAATTAAACACGACATTATAAATCAAAATTGAATAAAAAATGGTATTACACTCGCAGATAAAATTAATAACTCGCGAATTTAAATAACGTATTAGAACATCCGCTCGTTAAGCCTTAATTTTATCCGCTTTTATAATAAATAACTATTTTCTATTTTGCGTCTATAATGAAGTCATTCACAGCACTCGTATGGGTTCGTTAATGGCTCGCAATTTTCTTAATATGTATCGGCGATTTTATTAATTAGAAGTGGCATAAAAGGGCGCAAAATAGAAAAAACGGCCAAGTGCGTGTCGGGATACGCGCAATGTATTGTTCCGTAGTTGCCATTCTTACTCTTATGACTTAAGACTCAAACGTCTAAAAAATTCCATAACCAATAACTTAATCAGCTGATATTGATGTTGTCGAGTTTTACGTTCAACATAACCACTAATGTATTGCTGTTATACGAATGCCGCCGTATCGACTATTACTCGGTCTTGGTCGACTTTTACCCGTAAACTAATAAAGCCTACCTAGCCGTGATACTTTTAACGATTTTATAATAATTTAATTATCTATTACGATTACCATAACGATTTAATTAACTGCTTTTTTTTTTAATGAATAGCCGGATAAGTTTTCCAAAACGTGTTTAAAGGTGTAGCTAACATATTTCTCAAAATTTGCAGGACAAAATTAATGTAGTGATAATTATTCGTCGCGTTTTATTTAGTTTTTCAGAATATTTCGTGAAACTGAAAAAGGAACTTATTTACAAACAAACTTTTAGAACTTAGGGGCACAAAAAAGACAAGAACAATTCTCGAAATCCCTAGTTAATCAATCCAAATGTATGTCCCTATGTTAAAGCCTTCAGCTATGTGAAGAAAGGAAGCTTTTTAGGCCGCCCTAATGCGTTTAAAGTCGAAAATTAAAGCTCTTAAAATCCATTGAATTGAAAACTTCACTATGTTTTTGCCACACTTAATTATGTAAATATGTTATATAACTTATTATTCACAGTTATATAAATTCTACACATATCACGACTCGAGTTTCGACTGTTAAAGGTCATTTTCAAGTGATGACAAAATGATGTTGGAATGTATTTATACTACGAACTTTGGGGCCTAGGGAGGTGCTTTTTGCAATTAGGGAATTACCTGGAGGCGATTGAGCAAGATTAAAGAGTTGTGAAAAGATTAGGTCGGTTTGCTCATTAAGGAGATTAACGGATGAGTTAATAACGGCTTTGTTTAAAAAATTCTAATGACTAGGAAATTAAGTGTCGGGAGTTTGTTGCAATTATGCAAGATTTCTAGATTATATATTTCTGGGAATTTATGATTGCATTCGAGACAATGGTTTGAAAAAGAACTACTGTCTTTTTTAATGTTCTGAAAACCGTGTTGAAAATGAATATGTTTTGTTTAAGAAATTCTCGTTAAAAAGTAATGCAGGATAGTTAAACAAGAAATTAAATAGCCAAAATGAATTTAAAAACATATCGTTCGTTTGGATGAACAGGGTATTAACTCATAATGTTCTTGCCTGCAGAATTTCTTTGTTTTTTCTCAGTAATAGCAAAATTGACAAAGTCAGGAAGTTAACAAAAACGTTATCAATAAACGTTTATCAATAGTTTAAAATATACTATAAGAGAGGTTAACCAATTATTTACAGAAATTGAAATATATTGATTTGAAAAGTTCAAATCGCTCTTCAGGCTTTTTTGAGTTAATACCCTGTTCATCTGGACCGACGATATATTTATTCAATTTTGCCGTATAAAGTCATGTTAAATTCCTTGGATACGGATCAATAAACAGAGCTTTATTCACTAGTGAAATTCAAATTTTATTTCACTAGTGTAATAAAAATATCTATCAAACGCATCAAACTAACTCACTTAACCTTTGTGGGCTCCACAAATATAAATCTGAATGTTGGTTTTTATTATCCCTAGTATTCATAATTTGTTTATTCTGAATGGGAAATTAAAAAGGCTTTTATAACTTTCACATTTATTTGCTTGCCTGGCAAGTTTCGGTGACTTTGTCACCTTAATCATAGAGTACCCACAGAGTAAAAAACAAATTAAAATGAAATGCGATTAAAGTTTATAAATAAACAAATTAACAAAAGTTAATAATTTCTAGAAACAAATTTATATATAAATAAACAGTTTTCACACTTTCTTTGGATTGTTTTATAAAATGTTGCTTCGATTTATACACTTTACTAAATTTTATATCATTTAAATTTTTCCGGTGTTAAATTATTTATTATTTGAATATATATTTTACTCAGGCTATATGTGTCTTCTCTAAAATTCAACGCGTTGTATTCTTTGATAGCCAACATTTCATCAATATTGCGTTTAAATTTGTTTCTTTCGAACTCTATAATTTTGTAGTTTTCAAAATCATTACGGTGTTCATGCATGAATTATTAAAGCCGTTTTACCTTCTAGCCTTTTTAATTTCCCATTCCCAAAAAACTAAACAAATTATAACTCTAAATGTTGCCTTCGCTGAAGTTTTTCTTCTATTTTGATCGCCAATCACAAAAATTATTATCCATTTTTTTTGTATAAATCTCTTAATTTATGTGGAAGTAATCTTTCTGCAATTGCGTCACCATCTAACAATAATTCTTCGGATGTATCCATTTATGGTTAATAAAACATAATTTAAGGCAGCTGGAGAGGACTCTATTGTTGCTGAACTGTGGAAAGGTGCCGTGCGCAAGTTAACCGAGATCATCCAGGACAACAGAGAAATTACCACCCGATTGGAAATTTGCTCTGATTCATCCGCTTCAGAAAAAGGGAGATTTTACTGATCTAAACAACTACCGTGGAATTTCTCTCGTCCCGGTAACATACAAGATTCTCACGTAGGCGTTACAAACAATGGCAGAAAATCAGCTGGATAGTCAACTGGAAGAATACCAGGGGAGCTTCAGGAAGACCCGATCCTTTGTTGAACAGATCCTCAATCTTAAAACTGTACTTGCATACTCCAAGATGAGAAACCGTAAAGTGGTCGTCACCTTTGTTGATTTTAGGAAGTCCTACGATTCCATTGATAGAGAAACGCTTAACAAAGTACTCCAGGAACTAGGGCTAGACAACAAAATCCGCAGACTCATCCTAGAAACTTTGACCAACACCCATTCCAAGGTTAAATTTAGAGGCGAGATTTCAGAAAGCTTCGAAATAAACACTGGAGTGAGACAAGGAGATGGACTTTCCCCACCTCTCTTCAACTGTGTGCTTGAAAAGGCTATCAGAGAATGGCGCAAAGAACTGATCAACTTGGGTGCTCATAGTGGTATCTACCTGGGACGTAAGAACGATGGACTGGTTGTAGATTGCCTGGCCTTTGCAGTTGACATGGCACTATTAGCCGATTCTCTTGAGATGGCAACGATGCAGGTAAATTGCCTCAGAAAACAGGCTGCCAAAGTGGGTCTTCAAGTGTCGCTGGAGAAAACAGAATTCTTTACCAACACCAGAGAAGCAAACAGAGAGATGTTACTAGAACAGGGAAACATCAAGAGGACTGAGAAATTTAAGTATCTCGGCGAATGGATTGAACCCAACTTATCAGAAAGAGCATCATTGTCCAAGAGAGTCAATAAGTTAGCAAATAATTAGAACTAGCCTATCGACTGACTAACAACACCTACAACAAGAAATGCTTGTCACGCAACTTGAAACTTAAGCACTACACATCAGTCTCACGTTCAGAAGTCCTGTATGCCATGGAGTGTCTTTCCTTGAACCGAAGAGGTCTGGTAGAGAAATTGGAAATCAGAGAGGAGAATTCTCAGGAAGATCCTAGGGCCGGTAAAGGATGATGGGGAATTCCGAAGGCGGAACAACTCTGAGCTCTACGAACAAATTGAGATGCTCTCTGACTGTGCAAGGAAAATAAGGGTAGCTTTCTATGGCCACGTTCCAAGATTGCCTTCAAATCGACTAACCAACCGTCCGTTCACCTTTTGTCAAAACAAGAAGGTTCGTACCACTTGGTTGACAGAAACCGAGAAGGATATTAAGGAACTGGGAATAAAAGATTTCCAAAACAGACAGTCTATGAGACGCACCCTGAAGAAAGTCCGTGGATTTCAGGAAAATCCTCGAAGGAAATAGGAAGGTACCCCCTGGACAAAAGAGAAGAAGGAGTTACACCGGCAGAAGATGCGACAATACTGGGCAAAGATCAAAGCCCAACAGTTGAACAAGCGTGGTTCACAGTAGGTATATTCGAAACAAGAAGAAGAAGAAAACACAATTTAATTAAACACAATGCTCTAAACAAAATTTTGACGTAAGAATCAACAATTTTATTGTTGTCATGACAAAAAACATCATTTTTTGTTTCGTAAATATAATATTGTGTTTAATTAATTTTTCGTTTTATTAATCATAAATGGATACATTCGAAGAATTAGATGGTGACGCAATTCCGGAAAGATTATTCAAGCAGAAATCAAGAAATTTATACAAAAAAATGTATAACAAGTTTTGTGATTGCCGATCAAAAAAGAACATGAGCCAAGCAAACATTTAGGGTTATGTTTACGGAACCCGTAAGTGAGTTATTTTGATGCGTTGCCATGCATACTTTTATTTCACTAGTGTAATAAAAGATTTATTTCACTTGTGAATACTCTATTGTTTTATTGATCCGTATTCAAGGAATTGAGCACGACCTAATAAATCAAAATTGAATAAAAGATTGTATTACACTCGCGGATAAAATTAATAACTCCCGAATTTAAATCGCGTATTTAAACATCCGCTCGTTCGCTTAATTTTATTCGTTTGTATAATAAATAACTATTTTCTATTTTGCGTCTATAATAAAGTCATTAAAGTACTCGTTTGGGTTCGTTGATGGCTCACCAGGTTCGATACAATTTTCTCAATATGTATCGACGATTTTTTTATTTAGAAGTGGCATAAAAGGGCGCAAAATAGAAAAAAACGGCCAAGTGCGTGTCGGGCCACGCGCAATGTAGGGTTCCGTAGTTACCATTCTTACTCTTATGGCTTAAGACTCAAATGTCTAAAAAATTCCATAACCAATAACTTAATCAGCTGATATTGATGTTGTCGAGTTTGACGTTCAACATAACCACTAATGTATTGCTGTTATACGGCTGCCGCCGTATCGACTATTATTCGGTCTTGGTCGACTATTACTCGTAAACTCATATAGCCTACTTAGCTGTAATACTTTTCTTTTTAACTTCGTTATATATACTACCATTGTGAATTTTTTCACATATCCAGAAACAGCCATTTAGGTGGCAGTGGGGGTGGTGGTGACTCTAACAAAAATGATAAACACTTGACTCTAACAAAAATTAGCAATTTAAAGCGTAATATATCACAAACGGATCTCTTAATCGAAATATTGTTTTCACAAACCTGTAATATTTTTGAAAGATCTATCGAACGACATCCCACACCATGGGGTAGACGAGAAAAAAAAAAGTTCCCACTTTACGTGTAGCTACCCTAAAAAAAGAGGAGGTAGCCTTTTTTTTTATTTTATTTTACCTCTTTGTCGGCGTGACAAATCTGTATATCCATGCCAAATTACTGCTTTATATTTCTAATAGCTTCTGAGCTAAACTGCGGACAGACGGACGGACATACGGACATATCGAAACTATAGGGGTTCGTTGTTGATAACAACGGAATCCTAAAAATAGTATAAAAACTCGTTCATAAGGCGTTTTTCGCCCTTGTCCATTACTTTATATTATTTACTCGTTTTATAAACATGGACGCGTTCTAAAAAATCGCGCTTATTGAACTCGTTCTTTTATCTACGATTATAGGACTTGTTTTGATTTTATTTGCATTCTAAAAACCTTTTATTCTGATTACACTTCTCAATGATTTCACAAAATCTCTTCAAAAAAATGGACAGAATATTAAATAGGCAAAAGGAATTTAAAAACAAATTTGTATACATACATACATACATGATTTAATACGCATTTTAAACTCTTTTATCCGTATTATACTTCTCCAAATTTTACATTCATTTCAAGCAGCTTCACAATCGTTCGAAAACCGGAACGCAGTGATTGATTAATTACTGATTTCGTTCTTGAAATCGGTGAAATATCTCCACTACAGGAGGTATTTTTTAGGGCTTCACACGAGACGAGATAGGGCGAGAGTTTCAAAAATCTCGCTCTCGTTTGTTGTGTAAAAAATTACTCTCGTCTCATTCTCGCTCTCGCTCTAGGAACCGTTAGTCTCGTCTCGCTCTCGTAACCGTTAGTCTCGTCTCGCTCTCGCTCTCGTAATCGTTAGTCTCGTCTCGCTCTCGTAACCGTTTGTCTCGTCTCGCTCTCGTTACCGTTTGTTTCGTCTCGTCTAATTTTGCCAAATATCGTTCTTGCTAGAACTTATTGCTAAGATAGTCCAAAACGAAGTAATCATTCATTTTATTGTAAACTAATCACTGTCTCTTTACATTCATTTTCTATTTGGTTACTATTAATATCCTCTAATTTCGCTTTGTTCCATCCACATGAAAATGTAGCGATAACACACCATAAATGTATGTTTATATAAATCTTCTATTTTGTCGACGATTTAAAATTAATAATAAAAACGAACATAATTTGAAATTGCTCTTTTAATTATTATAAAAAATACTCTTTTAATTATTATATAATGAAATGTAACTTGCCCGATCCCGCAGTTCAAATTTATGCAAGAAAATATTACGGCTGCCCGTATTGGAATCAAACATTGAAGAAGAAGTATGACGGGATCAGAAACGCGACTCTCGTGTCTCGCGAGAACGAGACCACATGCGCTCTCGCACTCGCGAAAGTTAGACCACATACGTTCTCGCTCTCGCGAGAGTGAGACCACATGCTGTCTCGTCTCGTTCTCGTCTCGCTTTTACGAGACGAGACGAGAAAAATATCGTTCTCTTGTGAAGCCCTAGTATTATTACAGAAATTTTTTTGAAGCATGAAGATATTTCTAGCGATAGCCGTAAGATTGGAATTTTACGTTTTGTGCTCACGAATTAGCGACATATTTTCTTTCATACCATCATTTGATGGTATGATTACTTTAACTTTTTCCGGTGGTGGAAGGATTGGCCACTGTCTGATGGGGCAGTGTTACCAGTGAGCGCCGGCATGTTCTGCGTATACATGAGAAAATGCACGCGTGGAGGCTCCTTCCGTGCTCCACGATGGTATGATATTTACTTCGGGCTGATCCAAATGCCGGCTGATCTTTGTAGATTCTCTATACCAGAGATCATCACCAATTTTATTAGATGTAGATTACGGTGATGACTTGTTATACTACGACCCTTATAGATTAATTGTATCACACTCTCTTCCTCTAATCGTTGGTTCTTACCCATTTAAAGCACTTTTTCTGCTCTATTTGGAGTGCATATATCAGAAATGCGCGAGTTCGGCGGACATCATGAGATGGTAAGAAGCAGGCTAATATTTTAACACAATAGTATATTTTGCAACTAGGGCGGTAGGTTGTCAATTGGACACGAGAGCGAAATTGGGCGCCCGAACGACGTGAGTGCGCACATTCGCTCGAGAGGGCAATTGACAATACCGCCCGTGTTGCAAACAATATTTTTTATTACCCATGTGAGGGGATGTATCTTACAAGTTTAGGATTCAGGTGCTATCCAAAAAAAATACAATAAAAAATGAAGAATTTGCTTTTTCAATTGTCTCCGGTGGTGTGGTTTTGTCATAAGAACTCTTCTAAGTCTCCGGTATCACCATATAATTTACACTCCCTTTAAAACGTTTTCTTTAATTTTTATTTTGTAATGAAAAAAAAATTCTGTCACTTTCACGTCACTTTTTTAATATTGAGGTCTTGATTGTGTTTTTTTTTAAATTGTCTTTCTTTAATGTAACCTTGCGATATTGCGTGCGTTACCCAAGTTAGGGGTCGTTAATCACGTGATGATTTTCAGCAACTTTTTAAGCCCTCCCTACCCCCCGGTGATACGTGGTGAGGTTTTGTGTTAAGCTTCCCTACCCAAAATCAAGTCAATTTTTTTAGTACGAGTCGCGGGCCGCTTTCCGGTTTAAAAATCGCGCGTTCAACGAAAAAATAAATTCACAGTAATATCTCACTACAAACCCAAAAGGTGGCATTTGTCGCACTAAAAAACGTGCGCCAAGATAGTACTTTTAATGTATGAGTATTAACTAAGTATTTTTATCATTTAAATAACAATATTTTTTACCTCATCAAATAAATAAGTTCTTCGAATTCGCCACCATCATCATTTGGAAACATGTAGAAGTAATTTAAACAATTTGTATTGCGTTGCCGCTGCTCTTACTGAATTTATCACTCGTTTTACTGTTTGTATAATACGATGAAAAGGAATTACTTTTGCACATAATACTAGGTGAATAAGGCAATGATGCAAACTTTGGAAATATCGAGTCTTTCTTACATATCGTAATTAAACCATTGACTCCTTTTATTGCAGGCGTTGTTGTAATTGAGGTGAGTTTTTCTGAAGACACGTGTTTTCCTCCTATCGATATTTTTTAAACGTCGAATGAATAAATATTGTTTACAACAACAAATGTTGGGTCTTAACTCTGACTAGATTTTAAAAATGGTGAAGCGGGACAAAATTAACAGGGGGCGAGTTGTATCTTTCTTCTTCTATAATATTACTGTTTAATCAATGCAAATGTTACCCAATATCATTGTAACTCTTATAAATAATCTAAACAGTTACTATAGAACTTTTGACGTGATTTACAAAATCCTTGGGACAAATTGTTAAAAATCGGGACATCTGGCCACCTTAGACTTAACAAAATTCATAATAGTATATTAAAGAACAAGTGCAACAAGCGCGATTTTTCGGCACGCGTCCATGTTTAGAAAACGACAAGCGTAGCTAGGAGGAGCGAGGAGCGAGGAGGAGTTTTCTGTTGGACAAGTGCGAGAAACACCTCATGAACGAGTTTTTTTATACTATTTTTCTATTTTGCCATTTCTAAATAAAAAATCGGCGATACATATTGAGAAAATTGTATCGCACTCGGCGAGCCATTAACGAACCCATATGAGTGCTTTAATGACTTTAACGGCGGGCACTTCAATATTGCTTTGCTGGCATCGCCATGCCGACCACTGCTGTATAATGATGGTCTAGTTTTAAATTTCTTCAATTGACGGTCACAAAAAAAACAACGAATTTATCACCCTTAACTGCTTTTAGTCAAGATTATGACATCTCCGCTAACGAATTTCATAGGGCGTTAAGAGTTGCAGGAGGTGATTGAAGAGAGCGTACTTGTCTTCCGAGAATGCACCAGATGTGCTTATTCGAATTCAAGTCGGGACTTCTAGCTGACCATTACATAACAGGAATACCAACGTCGCGGCGACTAGGTATTCTTTCACAATTCTGGCTGTGTGACGCCGAGCGTTGTCGTGCATTAATTGGAAGTTCTCTTCCAAGTAAGGAGCTCACGGCATAACTTACTGTTCTAAGATATCGGTAATGTACCTTTGAAAGTGCTGTTGGGAAAGATATGTAGGTATGTGCGGGTCGTGAAAGATGTGCCATTATTGAACCACCACCAAACATAGTTTTTTTAGAAAAATTGCTTTAGCATATCGTCCATTTGGACGACTAAAACCTTGAATGCGATTATCACAATTCTCCAAACAAAATATGCACTCATCTCTAAATAAAATGCGTCTCTGATCGTCATTTTCCCAATTCAAGTGGTTCCTAACAAAATCCAATCTGCGTCAAGTGTGTGTCAGTAGCTGGTAATCCGGTTTTTCCAGAACGATTTTTGCAAACGATTTCAATGCTAACCTGCACATTATGTACTGCTGAAACTTCTCTTTAGATGGTTCTTGTAGTAGTAAAACGCCCTCTTAGTGCACGCATTCGAAGAAATAGTAGTTTATGATATAAGTGTGTGAAGAAGGGGTTTTGTGCACTCATTGCGATTAAACTACTCGCCTTCGGCTCATGCTCTACACTTCGCAACTCATGCACAAAAGTCTTTCACACACGTGTGTCATACATTATTTTATCCACGAAGTATGTTAAAATTCTGTTGAATCTACAAAAAAATAATTGTTTCTTACCGATATTGTAAAAATTGTAATTTTGACAGACAACATACTTCAAATCACTGACACAATAAGGTTAGAACATTCAGCGCATCCGTGGAAAAAATTGCTAACTAGTAAAAACGCACAGTGACACTATTTGGTCGTTGTCGATGTAATCTAGGTCAACCTAGCTTTTATCTAGATTAGGTTAGGGTTAATCGGGTAAATCGAGACTGATAGGCCAAGACTTCTTGTTTCAAAATATGAAAAATTAATTCAATTGTAATATTCGTCAGAAGATTTAGTTTCACTACGTCTATATTTTTTGTTTAGTGACGCAAGTTGTTGCCACAGTAACAACAAACAGAAATCGTTTAATATTGAAACTCCATTTGATTTACTTACTTACTTTACTTTTTTGGATACTTTTACACATGATTATATTAATGGCATCCTATACATACAAAAATGTATTTATTAATGTGTTCATTTTGGTGTACGAGTAGATAAACGATCTTTTAGCACGTGGTCGCCCATACCCTGGTCGCCTGTCATGTTCATTAGTTTAGTTTCTTTAAAACGCTAGAAGACTGATCATACAAGCAATTATTTGTTGACAATGTTAAATGTGCATGTAAAATGGATTAATGTTTTTTAATGAAGTTAAAGAGAAACAGACCAAGAGTAACTTCAGGTTTACATGAGACATTAATTCCATGCATTTGGTTGAAGTAGATAGTGCACTATTTATCTTTTATCAAAGTGTGTCAGTGAATAGTGTTAGATTGTGTATAGAGTAAGAGGTCTGGTAGTATCGCGTTAATAATAATAATAGATGCCCCGTTTAATATTAATAATAATCGAAGTAATGTGTACAGGTGTTATCTGGCCGTAACGTTCTGTTTACAAATGTCCCCCGGGAGTGCGGTTGCTCAGATAACTGAGGATATTCTCGTTCGACAGGCCACCTGCGTTATGTCCACGTTTTCATCGCCCGCGCCTTCTCTCTTGCCCAACACAATATTTCCTACGATATTTTCCCATCTGTTTCCATTCACTCCTCTCTTCCGCCACCATTACCATCTGTTTCATCTCCTCCGCCGCTGCCGCCGCTGATTGATTCATAAATTAATCAATCGGGAAAAAAGGAACGGGGGAATTATTGTTGTCGCGATTTTGATAATTCACAATTGGGATGTGCGTCACGTTTTTCTAGTTAAATCGGGATGGCGCGCGAGCGAGCGCCGGGACGCGGGCATCGGGCGTCCCAGCGCTCGTGTCCACCCCCGCCGCCGTCGTGATTTTTGTTTTATGACGTCACCGTGTTTAGAATACGGATGGACCATCTGGCGGTTTAAAATGTAATTATCGCGCGATCGGTTTGTTTCTGTCGTTTTGATATCATACATTTGCGGTGGTGCACTAATTTGTCTTTTTTAAAAATGAGTTTTAATCTTGTTTTCTGCTTTTGTTAAAGGGAATGGAACCCAAAATCATCAAGGAAGAAGGGAACGAGAAAGAGTCTGTTAACTTTATTGACGCTCCAATGAGGACGAGATCAAAAGGTAAAGTGCTTTGAATTTTCGTTTTTTAAATCCATGTGTTGTATCAATTCTATTCATCGTTGAACGTTTATCTGCGCTCCTATGTATTTACGACGATCCTGTGCAGTGAATAAACAAGGAACAAGGTTCAAATTCTGGTGCAAATTCTGGTATTTTAAAAGGTAAACTTTTTTCCTTGGATTATTAAATCAGGACCAAAAAGAGTCTAATTAAAATATGAATTCAAAAGTAAATATTTACTTTGGATACCATTTGTAAGCGGTAACCGTAAACAATGAACAACTAATTATTAGACCTACAGATAAAATTGGCGTGACTAGTTTTGTCTATTACGCACGACTAGGCAAGATTAAGCAAGACTAGACATGATTCAATAAAACCAGACAATATTAGATAAAACTAGACAGTATTGGGAGGCGGTGGTGGTCTAGTTGCCAAGGTGTCGGATTACTAAGCCATACGTCCCAGGTTCAAATCTTGTGGTCACAAATATGGAAATAAGCCACCGACCTCCTGTGCATGGCTCTGGCAAGGCCATCATAGTAACCTCCAAGAAACCTCCCTAAAATAGTGGCTCGCCACCCACGTTAAAAACTGTAAGGGATCCCTCCACTGGTTTCTGAGATCTAGATACCAAGCATAAGTGTAAGCACGGGAGGAGGTCACGGGTGTAGCACCAAATTAAAAAAGGCTAGATTGGACAACACAAGATAATACCAGACAAGTGAAAAACCGACAAGACAAGACGAGAGGCAGGACAAGACCAGACAGGACTAGATAAGAGAAGTCAAGATCAGACATGCCGAGACACGAACGGACTAGACTAGACAAGACCAGGCAGGACTATATGCGACCAGACAAGCTCAAAATAGACCAGGCAAGACAAAAGCAGAGCAGACCAGACTATCTAAGACAAACAAGACAAAAAAGAGAAACAAGACTATATAAGACCACACACGAGCAGACAGGAACAGACAAGACCAGGCAAGACCCCGAGAAGGCTAGACAATACTAGACAAGACGAGACAAGATCAGATAAGGGGTCGTCCATTAATCACGTGATGTTTTTTATCAACTTTTTAATAAGTTTTGCAAATTCTGTTTTCGCAGGAACGAAGACAGACTGTTCAATTATCCAAAATCTGGTTTTACCTAAACCCTTTCAGAAGAAAGGTGGCATTGAAAATGTATGCATTTTCGAACTAAGTCAATCTCTAAATCATTAGTATACATTTCTTTCAAGAAAAGGACTTTTACCGTAAGAGTCGATAATGAAAATTCACCGATTTTGGTAGAAAATGAAAACTTTCTATTAATAAGGACGAGAAATGTATTAACCCTGAAAGTATCACTTGTAGTCACTCTCATTTCTTCATCGCGCGTTTCAGCATATATTTTTTTCCTTTTCGTTGTCTTTTCCCCATGTATTTTGTTTACTGCTTCGACATGCTTAATTCCATCGCCTTTTCTTCAAAATTCTTAAAATTCTGTAGTTCAGCTACGAAAAATTTGCAAAGGGATTCGTAAAGATCGGCAACAGTGATCACATCTACGGTAAAACCCTGTATTTCAATATTCACTTTGTTTATTCTTTCGAGCAAAAAAACACACCACACAACAACCATTACCGCCCTTTCCAGTTTTTCAAAATTTAGAAGTTTTTCCGTCGCTTCGTTTCGCGTTACAGGTTTTTCGGTACAGTCATCCTTGATTGATTCCAAAGTTTTAAGAAATTGCATGACTCAATCAACAGAGGCGGTTTTTCTTTTCGGCGGCTTTTTCGTTAGTATCGCCGCTCTATATCTGTCTCTCTCAGACTCAATGCCACTACGCGGCGTATGCCCCTAACAGCTCGGCCCCGTCGATCCTGGTTCGGACCAACCACTACTACGCAAATTGTAGAAAAAAATAATTTAACAATATGTGGTGAAACATATGAGATGTTGAATTGTTTGTGTGGACCTAATAACATTTACATTAAGGGGTATAAAAATTATTCTTTTTAATTTCTGTACGACAAAAAAAATGTTGGCCCCAAATTTGCCGCCCCTAAAATCTGCCGCCCTAGGCTCCAGCCTACTCATCTTGCTGGTAAATCCAGCACTGTCTCCTAGCTTAGACATTGTTTTGAGACAAAACATACGCGGCAACGATTTACGCATGTATTCGGCGTCAAAATCACAGACTTCTACTGGATTGGCAGCGAGTCGCTCGCTGCTTTTCGGTTTAAAAATTGCGCATTCAATGAAAAAATAAATACACGTAATATCTCACTATACCCCCCTCCCCCCACGTGATGTTTCGTGTTTTTTCACAAAACCCCCTCCAACCCTATCGAGCCTCACGTGATTAATGGGCGATCCCTAAGACAAGACCAGACAGGACCAGGCAAGACCAAAACAATAGCAGACAAGACCAAACAAGACCAGACTATATAAGACAAACAAGACCAGACTATATAAGACAAACAATACAAAAAAGACAAACAAGACTGTATAAAGCAGCAGCCCATACACTATACAACTTGTTGTACAACCAAGTCTTCCAAAGTGTTGTAACTGTGGCCCTACATTGTCATACCAAGTCTTGCAACATTAGTTTTGAGGTGCACTGCACGGAAACAGTGCACTGCACAGTAAATTTGATCTGCACGGATCTTGTACTAGTTGTGCTACAATAATATTTGTGGTCACTTAAGAAATCATTTAATTCATCTAAATACCATAATGTTGGCTCGTATACATAATCAATTCCTGCACCAGTTTTTTCACTTTATTTTTTTTTTTTTTATTTGTCTTCCATAACAAGTCCTCATATTGTTTATTATTGTTTTTACATCATCTAAAGATGAATTTTCATCAATTTCCTTTAAATTAGTTGAAAGCGTTTGCCATGCTTTATAACATTTGTTTTTATCTTTATACACTGCACTTTCTACTTGCCAAATTTGAAGTAAACTTCGGTATACAGTATAATCTCGATAATCCGGCGGCTGGTTATTCACGCAAGTTCAGTAATCCGGCACTCTGGAGAAACACGTGTCTATTCTTTATGCTGCCCCGCGCCGGATATAAACCTTGCGCACAGAAGAAATAAAGTCAAAGACTATACCAGCCAACGTCTGGCCAACACACCCTGCTTTTTACTCTGAAACTTGATTGACGCTTCTGACTAAGCTAACTCCACTCTACAATTGTCTTACTATCTGTTCTAAGTTTGTACATATTTTCTTGTATGAACACGTTTACCTATATAGATACATATTTTATTCTTTCTGAAATACAATTAATAACAAAATTAAATTTGTATAATTGTTATTGTTTTCTTTTAATCCTGATAATCCGGGATTAATATGATATATATATATATATATATATATATATATATATATATATATATATATATATATATATATATATATATATATTTTGATATTTTTTGATAATCCGGCTGTTATCTGGTCCCATATGTGTCGGATTATCAAGATTATACTGAACATGTATAAAAGTTTTCCACTTTCCAGTTATATTTACCATTATTTTAATCACTTATGGTAATAATTAGTTTTGAAAACCTCTAAGAATAATGCGTTCATAAACTAGAAACATAATTTAAGTACAACGATGTGAACAAGACAAGATCAAATGTAAACTGATGTCTGTGGTGAAGTTGTACAACTGTCCAATACACTGTCAGACAGCTTGCCCAACATACGCCATTCCATTAGAGGTCAACCAACTAGTCATCATACGAAAGGACAATCTACCTCCACAAAACTGGAAAATGGGACGAATGGATGTGCATTCAGGCGATGTTGGCATCATTCGCTTTGTTACCATTAAGCTGGCCACAACTGGAAGGCAACATGCCACGATAAAAAGAACTGCACCAAAGGTCTGTCCCCTTCCAATGGCATAGTTCAGGAATGGTAGAAACTTATTCTGTAAGCTCTGTATAGCTACAATTGAAAATCGAGACTTTCAAGGCGGGAAGTATGTTAAGACCCAACAATTTTATTTTATTTTTGTCTTAAAAACATTTTTTTTGTTAATTTTGTTTCTAAAAGAAGATAATATTAAATTACATAAGATTATGCTAAACCGATCAATAGGTCCCAATATCTGGTCGTTAGGGTAGTGGATATTTCTTGAATGCATTATGCCACGCCCACAGAAAATCAAAAGTAGTTTGATTTTGTCCAACCAAACCTTCCAACCAAAATCTGGTTGTACAACCTACACATACACTGTCCAACTTTTCGTACAACCGAACCAAGTTGTACAACAAGTTGTATAGTGTATGGGCCGCATAAGACCAGACAGGACCAAACAGGGCTAGACAAGATCAAACAAGAGCAGACAGGACTAGACAAAACCAGACAAGAGCATGAAAGACCGGACAAGATCATCTAGAGTAGAATTTTTCTAGTCTGAAGGTGTAAACTAGACTAAATCTTCATTTAGACTAGATAACACAAATAGTTTACTATAACAAGAGACCAAGATGATACCTTCAAACCAAGTTTAATCTATACAATGAAAAAAGATTATTAAAAGTCTAGCCTACATCAATGTGTAGTGTGTATAGTCTAGACCAGGGGTGGCAAACCTTTTTATGACCGCGTGCCATTTTTTTTTAATTTTCACATTTTAAAATGTTGACGTGGCTAGTAACTTTTACAATGAATGAAAATAAAATTTCTGATTGGGAAAATCAGTTGGAAATTACCGTGAATATAAGTCTCATATTTTACACTTCATCTTCATTTTTTAGGAAACAATTTTTCGCACGCGCCACTAAAATTTGTCTACATGTGAGCTGTGACACGCGTGCCATAGGTTCGCTCACGCCATAGGTTCGCAGTTCGCGCACTAGACTAAATAGCTAAACTGATATGATTTGATACATTTGATCTAGGTTAGGCTCAACAAAACAAAACAATTGACATCTGATAGAAAATACTCTTTTCTAGTTTCTTCTTTTTAAACATTAATTTTACAAAGTTTTACAAAAAAAATTCTACGTGTCAGCTGTGACACGTGTGACATAGCTTCGCCACCGCTGGACTATATAGCCAAACCGATACGATTTGACATATAACAGTTCGCAGCCAAGTCAAGGCACAACACACTAGACTGACAGACTTGATAAAAAATAGATAGCTGGACAGAAAATACTTTTGTCTAGTCTTGCCTAGTTACTTCTAGCGTTGAAAAGCGGAAAAAGAGGAAAAGGCAGATGGTGGAAAAACTCGACAAGACCATGAAAGATTGGACAAGACCATCTTGAATAGAATTTTAATCTAGACTAGATTTCATTTTCATTTACAATTGGACTAGATAACATAAATAGTTTACTATAACTAGAGACCAAGATGATACCTTGAAGACCAAGTTTAATCTACATCACGTAACAAGATTATTAAAAGTCTAGCCTGCATGAAAATGTATTGTGTATGTGTATTGTCTAGACCAGTGGTTCGCAAACTATTTTCATTTGGGACCCAACATTTTCTGTAAAATTTATCGCGACCCCTGGATAGAAGTAACGTGAAGATTTATAATTCCCAAACATTTCTCCACAAAAGTTGAAACTAATCCCCAAATTAGTTTTTGGGATAATTATGTTTGAAAATATCAATGTTTTTTAATTCCCTTTAAATTGACATTTCAGCTGCTACCTATACCTCCAATATATTTTGATGTCGACGACCCAAAAAGATTCTGTATTGACCCCTCTGGGGGTCGCGACCCATGGTTAGCGCATAACTGGTCTAGACCAGGGATGACAGACCAGACTAGACCAAGCAAGACTATATAAGACCACACACGACGAGACAGGACCAAACAAGACGAGACAGGATTAGACAAGCCCAGACAGGACACAGACATGACGAGACAGGACCAAATAAGACCAGACAAAACCAGACAAGACTATGAAATATCGGACAATACCATCTAGACTAGAATTTTAATCTAGTCTAGACTTGATCTTTATTTAGACTAGATAACACAAATAGTTTACTATAACTAGAGACGAAGATGATACCTTGAAGACCAAGTTTAATCTAAACAATCAAACAAGATTATTAAAAGTCTAGCCTGCATGAAAATGTACTTTGTATGTGTATAGTCTAGACCAGTGATGCGCAAACTATTACGACCCAACATTTCCTGTAAAATTGTATCGCGACCCCTAAATAAAAGTAACATCTCCACAAAAGTTGAAATAAATCTCCAAATTAGTTTTTGAGAAAATTAAATTTAAAATTCATTGTCAATGTTTACAAATTTGATTGTCAATGCGGAGTTTTCAAAAAAGAGCAATATTTTCTAAAATAATCATTAAAATATTGGGACAAATTTGCAAAAAATTCCGAAACAGCTCTACCAACTTCTCCAAATCCCCAAATTGTTTTTTAAGAAAATTAAGTTTGAAAATGTCAATGTTTACAAATTTGATTTTCAAGGTGCAATTAACAAAAAAAACTGCATTATTTGCTGAAATAAATATTAAAATATTGGAAAAAAATTCTAAATTTTCCGGAACAGTTCTACCAACATATCGACAAAATTTGAAACAAATCCCCAAATTAGTTTTTGAGACACTTAATTTTGACAATTTCAATGTTTACAAATTCTATTTTCAAAGTGGAATTTACAAAAAACTGCAATATTTGTTGAAATAAATTTTAAAAAGTTGGGTAAATTTGCTAAATATTCCGGAATAGTTCTAACAACATCTCCACAAAATTTGAAACTAATCCCGTAATTATTTTTTGAGAAAATTAAGTATATAAATTTTAATGTTTACAAATTTGATTTACAAGGTGGAATTTACAAAAAAACTGCAATATTTTCTGAAATAAATATACAAAAATTAGGAAAATTTGCTAAATATTCCGGAACAGTTCTAACAACATCTTCACAAATTTTTAAACAAATCCCCAAATTTGTTTTTGAGAAAACTAAATTTGAAAATTTCAGCATTTACAAATTTGATTTTCAAGGTGGAATTTACAAAAAACTGCAATATTTGCTAAAATTTATATTCAAAAATTGGGAAAATTTGCTAAATATTCCGGAACAGTTGTACCAACATCTCCACAAACTTTGAAACAAATCCCGAAATTAGTTTTTGAGAAAATTAATTTTGAAAATTTCAGCATTTACAAATTTGATTTCCAAGGTGGAATTTACAAAAAACTGCAATATTTGCTGAAATAAATATTAAAATATTGGGAAAATTTGCCAAAGATTCCGCAACAGTTATATCAACATCCTCACTAAATTTGAAAGAAATCCCCTTCTTAGTCTTGAGAAAATTATGTTTGAAAATATCAATGTTTTTTAAATCTCTTTATATTGACATTTCAATATTTACTGCTACCCAATACTTATACACGGAATGCCTCAAATATTTTTTGAATGCGACTACCCAAAAAGATTCTTTGTCGACCCCTCTGGGGGTCGTGACCCATGGTTTGCGCACTACTGGTCAAGACCAGGGATGTCAAAGCTTTTTTGAATGCTTGCCTAAATTTGCACATTTTGAAATGTTGACAAGCCAAGTAATTTTTGCAATGAATGAAAATACTTGCTTAATTTTTCGTGTCCGGTAGTTTCCGGTGGTAGGAGGATCGGCCACTGTCTGGTGGGACAGTGTTACCAGGGGGCGCGCGGCATGTTCTGCATATACAGGAGAAAATGCACGCTTGGAGGCTCCTTCCGTGCCCCCCTGAATGAAAATATAATTTGTGATTGGGAAAATCAGTTGAAAGTTACGGTAAATATAGGTCTCATATTTTACACTTGATCTAGATGGACAACATTGAGTTGGGCAACTTGCAAATTATTATAAAACTAATAATAATTTAAACTTTTTTTAGAAAATTATTTCTCTCGCGCGCCACTAAAATGTTTCTACATGTGAGCTGTGACACGCGTGCCATAGGTTCGCTCACGCTAGACTAGACTATATAGCTGAACTGGTATCATTTGATAGACAGCAATAAGCAGACAAGTCGAGGTTAGGTTCAACAAAACAAAACAAAACAATTCATAGCTAGATAGAAAATACTCTTTTTCTACTGATATATGTGAAAATGGCAATTTTTCCACGGATTACCTTACATGAAAGTGACAGTTTTTCATTTAAGAGATGAAAATATTTTCACACCTAGAGATGATAATGAGCATTTTAAATTTATGATTTTCTCGAAAACAGTAAACTAACCAAATTTGCATGGACTTTCTTATTAATTGCATCAATTTCAAGGAAATATTTTATGTACAAACGTAAAACGAGCCTGAAACTATTTAAAAAACCCCAAAATAAAATTAGGACATTTGAGTTCAAAAGTATCACCTTCTACGAGAATGCAATATGTTACCATAGAAACGACCAAACCAACAATTAAATTTGTATTTACAGTTCTGACAGTTCGCTTCGAATTGGATTTATTACAGTCGAATTATGAATTCTACAACCGAAATCAGTAAAAAAAATTGCATTTACTACTCGAGATGAAAGTGTTTTTTTTTTGTTCGGTGTGATTGCTAACTCGCTGGCGCTCGTGAGCAAATTCCCACCTCACCAAAAGAATGCCAAAACGCCTTTCATCTCTTGCTGTAAAATATACTATTTCTAGTTTTGTCTAGTTTTTTTATTTTTAAACATTAATTAAAAAAATATATTTCTTCCGAGTGCTACTAAATTTTTCGCCACCGCTGGACTATATTGCCAAACCGATACGATTTGACATATAACAGTAGACAGCGAAGTCAAGGCACAAAACAATAGAGAGCGACAGACTAGATAAAGAATAGATAGCTGGACAGAAAATACTTTTGTCTAACCTTGTCTAGTTACTTCTAGTCTCGTACAATATCTATACTCCTGGTTTTATCTGAAATATCTGATGTTGTGTAGTCTCGCCAATTTAAACATTTTTTAGAAAAGTATTTCTCTCGCGTGCCACTAAATGTTTTCTACGTGAGAGCTGTGATACGCGTGCTATAGGTTCGCCACCGGTGGTCTAGACTCTAGACCAGGCCTGGGCAAATGGCGGCCCGCGTCGACATTTTATGCGGCCCGCGAAGCATTTTATAAATTAGTTTAATTTCAAAAAATATCTACGTATAATAAAAACAAAAAAATTGGTTGTGATTGTATCTTACCAAAATATTAATTCACTGAGAAAGTAATTACAAATTTATTTATACCTAGCACCCACAATTAATGAACTTAATTCGTTTTCCAACATATTCTTTTTCTTCTTTCGGTCCCTATCCGGTTCAGGTTTTGGCGATCATGATGGCTATTCTTGTCTTGTTGGTGGCGCGCGGAACAGTTTATCTGAAGATATACATATTATAATACATATTGATTACATATGATTACATATTGCAAACTATTTACATATACATGTTGAACTTCCAATTCCAATACAGGTTCTTGATGATTGCAAATCTCTTTCTTCCATTCCAATATTTCTCAAAATCTCCATCAATTTGTCATGTTTTACGCTGTCAAAAGCCTTCTGATAATCTATTAGGCAAGCAAATACATTTTTATTTACATCTCTACATCTCTGAAATAGTACTTGCACTCTGAGCAAGGCTTCTCTCGCACCCACTGCAGTAACAAACCGAAACTGATTAGGGGCTATCTGTTCTTCACATAGTCTATATATTATTCTATGTATCACCCTCAAAAACACTTTCAAGAGATGGCTCGTCAAGCTTATCTACGAGTTACAAAACATATACAAAGCTACAAAGAATCCATAAAGCATGCCTATGACATTCTAATTATGTTTACCGGGCCTGATGTTACCTTATTAACTTTATTATCTACCATCATTTCATAGACATTGCATATTTACGGGTTTTCTCTGAAAATATATCTTTTTACAAGCAGCATACATTGTCCACTATGAGAAAAGCCAACAATATTGTTGTGTCTAGGCGAGTATATATGTAACGGTCGTAATATACAAATAACTATTAAAATAGAAAAATATTTAATGCGGCCCTTGGTCAAATTGTCATACGTAATAACAGTGGCCTAACAGTCAAAAGATTTGCCCACCCCTGCTTTAGTCTGTATTAAGCTTGAAACTTGCAAGTTTTCTGCTACACCATTATAAATTTAATTGAATCATTTTCATAAGCTGTTTGCGCAAAATTGAGCACCTAATGATTTTTAAAGCGTTCTTTCTTGTCATATAAAAACATTGATTAATTACCCACTTTAATCGGTCTAAAATTGATTAATCGCAAGCTATAAAAATAAATATTTGGTGCTTGTCGAGCGTGGTTAATCCGCGTTGACGCGGATGTCTTTCGCGAGGCTGAAATGATGGTACCCGCGTTGAAAAGCGGAAAAAGGGGAAATGGCAGAGAGTGGAAATAAAAAAAAATCGGGAGCCGGGCGCTTTCTATGTATGTTGGTTGTGTGTAATGTATAATAAAATTGTATGGCCCGTATGTCGCGTCGCAGCTTTAATTGCCGCTGACGACGCGGCGGCGTTCGCAAATTTTTGCGACGACCGGCATCGTGCAATCGGCGGGTCCAAATTGATACGGGCACATCAATTATAACAACAAAATATTTAATTAAATAACGTTTTAATATTGAATATAGATACGCTTTTTGCAAAGAATAAAACTTTGAAGTTTTTTTTTAATCAATATCCACTTGTAATACATCTTTCAGTAATCTAATTCTTCAGAATCTACGCAATTTATTTATACAGCAACTTCAAGATATTAATAAAAATATGACTTCAAGCATTTTATTAAAATGCAATTACTCCTCACGTAACAATTCAGTGCCTCAATATCATTTTCAGTGCCTCAAAATGGTCTATAAGTGAGGAGCCCTTAGTTGCATTTGGAGCCCTTTTTCTACCCTTTTTTATGCCCTTTTAGGTACAGAATTATAGATGTGGTATTTATTATGAACAATTTAATAAATAACTGTAAGAGATTTAATAGAGAAAAGCATTGAGAAAACCAAAAGGAGATTATTTTCTGCGTGCGTTGTGGCAGACTGGTAAATTCAAACATCAATCATCAAACATTATCATATATCCCGAGATGAAAAATGTTTGCGATAAATCCGAGCGTTGTTCCTAACAAACAGAAAAAAATTCAATTCCACCTGAAAATGCGAGCGGAATAATACACCTTTCACGGCTCTCTTACTCCACTCCCTCCGAATTTGTGTACGTACGTGTGTGGCTGCATACGTGTGTCTGTGTACATTAGGAAACGTGTGCGGCTTGTTCCTGTTCGATATTTTCCTACAGGAATTCCCGCATCTGTTCCCTTTGTGCTTGTTATCCCTAGCCGCCGTTCGCAGCCCAATCCCTGCCTAACCGTCGCGGCCCTTAAGGCCGTAAATCGCACACAACTATTCGCGAACGTTTCGCGCGCTTCACCGCCACTTCTGCCACCGATGAAACACATTCAATCGCCGCTTGTATTTTCATATAACTCACATTAAGTCTACTTTATCAATTTACATTATATTTATCCAGATTAGACAGGTCAAGATAAATAACTAACATTTTAAAAGAAAATTTTGGTATAATATTACTTATTATAATTATACTTTCATTATTACTATATTAATATGATTATATAGACTAGATCAAACTAGAGAGACAAAACTAGACGAACAAGAAGGAAAAGACTAGTTTAAGTTGTACTACAAGTACATGGATAAGACTTTCTAGACCAGTGTTTCCCAAACTTTAGATTCAAGTGTACCCCTTTTAAATATTTTTTAACACTTTGTACCCCTTAGTAGAAAATTTCTTAGATATGTTACAGTTGAAGTATAAAATTCAGTTAGTGTATACATATTTTTAAGTAACCTCTAGATTGGTTTGAATTGATTTATTATACAAGCGGATAAAATTAAGGTTTAAGGAGATTTAAATTCGCGAGGTAAAGCTTAATTTTAATCGCTAGTGTATACAAACTTTTCTTTATTTTTTTTCCATTTCCATTTTCATGTTCCATTTTCTGTTTTTTTTTTTAAGAGAAGCATGTCGTTGACCCATTATTGTATTGTTGTCGTGGCAACGATGAAATTGTTGATTCGTGCGCAAAATTTTGTTTAGAGTATCGTGTTTAATATACTTTTTTCGGTTAGTTAAGAGCATGCGCATCCGCCAAGTTTGAAAGGCGGGAATGTGAAAGTATCGGGCAAATATTAACGTTATACGTTAAAAAGTTCGGGCAAAACATGGCGGAAATTGACATATGTGCACAAAAAAATTTCAACTATGAAAAGGTCTATTAATTTGTGTTTTATTAAACATAAATCGATACATCCTAAGAATTATTGTTAAATGGTGACGCAATTGCGGAAAGATTACTGACGCGGAAATCAAGACATTTTTTTTTGCGGCAGAATAGTTTATGAGTATTTTAGCTTGCTTCTGTCCTGGTGTGTTCTTCCAGTAGGTTTGTTTTTTCTCTTATTCCCATTTCTTAGCCCCCTGCCTTACGTGGGGCTTTGTAAACCCACAAGTTGGTTCCGGGCCAAAGAAGGGAGCCTCGGCCCCGCTTTTGGCGAATGCGTCGGCCATTTCGTTTCCATATACGCCCTGGTGACCCGGTGACCACATTAGCGTAAGTCTGTTACCTTTCACCACTTGCTTTAGTGTTTGTTTACAGTTCCAGGTTAACTTGGAATTAAAGTTGTGGACTTTTAAATTCCTTAGAGCTACTTGGCTGTCCATTAGGATGTAGATTTGCTTTAAGACGTTTCTTTAGGCAGATTTGCGCACATCTTTCAATGGCTTTAATTTCAGCCTGTAGTACCGTAGGAGCCTGGCCCAATGCCTGGACTCGCTGTGACTCCGGATGTATATGCCAATTCCTGTACCCTTAGCAGTTTATGATGCGTCGGTGTACAACATGGACGCTTTGTCTTTCAGATGTTCGATTCTTTGAACACTGCTTTAGCGGTCATTAATGACCACTTCAACGGCTGTGTCAAAGTCGTATTCTATAGACATTGTGTCCCAGCGATGCTTCAGAAATTCCTTTCCAATTTGTTCCCTTATGTGTCTCTGAATAGGCGATGTACACCTTAGCTCCAGAGCACTGAGAAGACCTTCTTTTCTACCTGTTTGTGCAGTGGGAGTAGGTCCAACAAAACTTCTATTGTTGGAGTAGATTGCATCGCTTCTGTTATACCCAAGCACGCGAGCCTTTGAAGCTTTTGTAGCAAGCTTTGGGTCTTTTTTACTTGGTTTTGTACCACCTTACGAGTGAACCGAAGGTGATAATCGGTCCTACCACTGCTGTGTAAGACCATAAGGCCGCTGTGGCTTTTGAAAGAGTTCCAAGTGAGTTTCTTATCCAAGATTACCCCTAGATATTTCACCTCCTCGGAAAATTCTAACGTCCGTCAATGCTCGGAGCTTCCAAATTCAGCTTCCTCTTTCTTGTAAAGGGGACCATTACTGTTTTGATCAGGTTGACACTAAGGCCCTCCTTCTTGCTCCAGCAGTTGATAATGTTAAGTGCACTCTGTTCATGATTGTACTACCAAACTTACCCCTTATTATGATAGTTATGATAGCAACATCGTCGGCATAACCAACCGCCTTATACCCGTTCTTTGTTAACACATCTAAGAGATCATCAACGACCAGGCACCACAGCAGAGGCAATAACACCCGCCCTTGTGGACAGCCTCTCTCTGTAGTTACCGTCCTCGTTGATCCCCCCAGTGCGGCGGTAATTTTACGATTGGTCAGCACGTCTTGAATCCACTCAATGATTGGGTCTTCAATCCCTTTGTTGGTGGCTGCATTCTTTATTGATACACGGGTTGTGTTGTCAAACGCTCCCTCTATATCTATAAAGATACCTGCTGCAATTTCTCTGCAGTCCAGTGCTGCTTTTATTGTGGTCGTTAACTCGTGTAGAGCGTCCACTGTAGATTTGCCTGGCCGATAAGCATATTGGTGCTAATGGAGAGGACTTCTTTTGAGAGGTCCGTACCGTATGTGATTGTCCACAATTTTTTCCATTGTTTTCAGGAGGAAGGAAGTGAGGCTAATTGTTCGGTAGGATTTTGCTAGGTCTTGAGGCTTGCGCCCTGCCTTAGGGATGAATATCACTTTGCTCTCTTTCCATTCCAGCGGTATGTACGCCCGTCGAAAGCTGGACTTAAATATCTCAGCAATGCACGGGGCACTCGATCCCCTTCTGCAGAATTTCCGGAAAAATGCCATCGGGTCCGGCAGACTTAAATGGCTTAAAACTTTTCACAGCCCAAGCGACTTTTTGAACAGTAAACATGATTGTGGCCAGGTTTTTGCAGATTTTGGTTGGGCGCTTCATCCGCGTTATCCCTTTACCAGTTATAGTTGATTTAGAGCCGGGAAAGTGCGTCTGCAGTAAACGCTTAAACTTTCCTCTAAATCTTTGGTATATTTTCCACCCGGTGTCTTATTAAGACCGATTTCATTTGAGTGGTCCTTTACAAAACCTTTTGCAGCCTTACCGTTGGGACCAATTGATCAATGCCCTCACAGAAGTCACGCCAGGTTTTTCTTTTGGACCTTTTCAATTCTTTATTGTAATCAATAAAGAAGTGCTAATCTGTAGGCTTCCCAGTTGCCTGTTCTTTTTGCACCGTTGAAAGCTTTCCTGGTCGTCTTTCATAGACTCAATTAGTTTTAGTTTTAATCGCTTGCGCTAGAATCTAGCTATAAACAAATGAGATCTACAAACTTAAAGCAAACGGAACACAGCTTGAATATATAAATATATGAGATCTAAATTGTAATTAGCCAACTAGTTAGTTATAGGCGTTTTGGCCAAATTTTGCCAAAATCCAAAACACTCTTGCAATCAGATATTAAACTTGAATTTATAAAGCAATCAAATCAACAATGAAACGAGAAAGAAAGGCAAAAGCTAAACCCTTAATGCCGGAGCCGCCGTTTGCCGCATTCTACTTAACGGGATATACATACATATCCTCCGCGAACGTTCTAGTGTTCCCACAAAGATTGGTGTAATTGGTGTTGTGTACGTCTCGGGTGCATTTCGGATGTCCGGGCTATAGGGCATGATCCGGGATGTTCCCCGGCGGCGAGTAATTGCAGATGGGGTTGGTGTTGGTGATGAGGAGTGATGATACGATAGAAAGAATCTTTCCTGCTGCCATATTTCCCATCCATCTTTCCCTGCTGCCATCCCTCAAGAAGTACATAATGGCGCATCCCAGCAGCTTGGTGTCTCCCCAGATAATCTTGATCAGGTTCGCGGTGGGATCTTCCGCCAAAATTCTAGCGAACTTCTTGTAGACATGTAGGACGTTGATATTGTTTAGGTAGTTGATCTCTTCCGCCCAGCTGTCGAAGCCCAAGTCGAGGATGTATATGCGATCGCTGATTTCGTGCGACATAGACGCTATGAAAAGGTTTTGGGCTATGTAGATGCCATCGAGCGTGACGCGGATCTTACCGTGCTCAAAGATGCAAAGCTTGATGTAACAAGCGTTGTAGAAGTCCACCTATTTGTCCCATTTGAGGACCTGCATGTCTTTAGACAGGACAGTACAGGACAATTACTACTTTTGGTCTTATCAAATCTAGTCTAGTCGTGTCGGGTATTAACTGGTATTTTCCTGTACTGTCCTATCTACCCTCTCTTGTCATATCTTGTCGTGTCTTGTCCTGTATTGGTATTGTTTATAACGATAAGATACTTTTTGGAACATGGTACATTATCCATTCGAGTACAATTTTAAATTTATAAATGAGGCGATTTGAAATTTAGGTGGGATATATATGTGCTATCCTGAACGAAAAGGTTAAATTAGCTTAAATAGGAAGTGTTTGTTAAATATATAGAGAGTGAGAGAAAAGAAAATATATAGAGAGTGAGAGAAAAGGAAATATATAGAGAGTAAGTCTAGTTTTAGATCAATAATCAGCAACTTGGAACCCGAAAGCTTTTGAGGCATCTCACTAAATGTTTTTTTATTGCCAACTACCAGAAGACTTGTAGTTTCCCTACAAGTGCAAACTACAACTTGACTCGTTTATTGATATTTGCCTTCCTAGACGAAGTACGAGTTTATTCGTAGTTTACTCACCTTGAACTGGATGTTAGATGATTGCAAAGCATAATTGGGTATTTGAATATTTTTTTTCGGTCATAAATCGAAAGATCGTATATAAGTTTTATAACAAAACATTTTTTGTTTTTGTTTTTCCGTTGTAATTAAAAAGTTAAAAAGGCCGAAAACACGGTGTGACGTAGCAAGGGCATCTACCTGCACTTTTTTGTCAATTCACTTCAAATTTGAATTTTTTACTTCAAATTTACTGTTGACCAAGTGCAATAACATTTCATTTAGAAATTTATTATGTTCTGATGTTTCACTAATAGCAATTTATAATTTTATCAATTTTAAATTGTTTATAATTAATTGGAAAAAAAATCTTTTTCGCATTGAACATCCAAATTATTTACAATAAAGTTTTAAAATACATAAAAGAAAATCGATATTTTTTTTTCAATAAACCAATTGGCGTTGTCGAACATATAGATATTGAAATTAATATAAATTCGAATATACTATTGGTAACACTATATTACATTATAGATAATCATATAAACTTAATAAAGTCGAAACCCAGCTTATATGATTATCTATAATGTAGTAGTATGGTGTTACCAATAGTTAATTATGATTTAAATCAAGAACCTGCTTAGTTAAGTCTCTCTCACGAAATCTCAAATTAAAAATATCATAGTCATCCACGTGCGTTTCAAGTACGTGTTTTACAAATTATTAGGGTTTTGTTGTAATATATTATAACAAGAAAGCTTATTTAATAAGATCAATACGGAAAATTGTTAACTATCAGCTATTTTAACAATATATTATGCAGAAGTCCAATCAATCTTAAAGTATGGAATCTTAGTATGGTCTCATCAACACACACTAAACTATTTATTGCCCAGAAACGAGTAATAAGAACTATTGATGGATAAGAGCTATAAAGGAATTGGCGTCAGAGAATCCTGCAAATCCCACTTCCAAACATTAAAAATTTTAACATTGCCATCACTCTTTTTACTAGAAATATCATGTTTCATACATGGGCAAAATTATCTCCTAGAACTAGCTAGAGATCAACACATTTACTTCACAAAGGGGCATTCAAATCTATACCCTCCAAAGGTAAATCTCTCGATCTGCAAAGGGGTTAAAGGGGATAGAATCAATTGGGGATAGAGATAATCAATAGGCTACCAAAAAAAAAATTAAACAAGAATGTAAATACCTGTGCTTCAAAAAACAATCAAAAGAACCTTCAATAGAGCAAGCACTACACTCATTCAATGAGTAGGATGCTGAAACCTTCTTTCAGCATTTCCCAGAATTGTTCTATTCATAAAAACAAACCTGCACTGATGAGAGATAAATCTGGAAACGCGTCTGCAGATGGCTATTCACTTAGTTAATGGAAAGACATGACTTTAAAAAACAATGTTATTTTTCTGGTTTTTGTTGAGTGCCACGAAGGTGGACTGAAAATGAGTAAATAACTGGCAAATTGCACATGAGATTTGTTTTGGTAGTCCTAAAAAGACTCAACGGATTGAATATATTTGTATATTCAGGCTATGTTCCGGCTTTATTAAGTTTAATTCGAATATAATTCACTAAGACTGTGGCGCTTGAATCGAGTGTCGATAGAACATATATTTCGCTAATTTTATATTAAATCTAATATTTTCCTACAATAATTGATGTAAAACAACGTTTATATATATATATATATATATATATATATATATATATATATATATATATATATATATATATATACATATATATATATATATATATATATATATATATATATATATATATATATATATATTTTATTGAGATAAAATTGGTGAGAAGTATCTGATTATTTTAAGTCTGACCAACTTTTGTTTGCACTTCCATTTTTTCACTACAGCATGGAAATGTGAACCTTTGATCGCGAGGCTTTTCATCTTTGCTCAATTTTTTGCCCTGTCGCCGACTTGATTTATTCGATGTAATGAATCACCGGAGGATATTTGGATGCAGCCCATGGCGCGCTGACGGGTAAACTAAACAGGACAGGACTCAGGTGCTTGGTCGGCCAATTAACAGTCTTGCGCCGCGTATACTAATATCTATAAATTGCGGGATAATCCTTAACATAAACAGCCTGTTAAAGTGATCTACGATATACCGGACACTAATACTTACAAAGTGGATGCCAACTTTTCGCGTTTATGTTCCACCAAATGCGCGGGACCCAGGTGCTTTCGATCCACAACTTTTTTTTCTTACTGCTGGAACGTTATTAGAACAGAACAAAAAAAAGAAGGGATTTGAAAATAAACATATGTTTTACATACTTTGGTTTCAGTTATTTTTAAGATTAGACATATACAGGGTGCGCCGTTGGAAATGAACGTTTTACAAACGAAAGGTACACCACTATTTTAGGGTTTAAATTTTTTTTATTGGCAGAAATTATTAGGTCAGAACGTGCAGTTTGCACTAACCTATATACGCAAAATAATATCATTAAGATGAAGTCCATTTTCACGCTGATAAATGTTGAGACGCTCTCTGAAGTTAGCTTCCACTCTCTCCAATAGTAGACGATCGATGTGAGTGATGTTTTATCGCTTGTCGCAGTTCGGCCAGTGTTAAGGCCGATTCTCATATACGCGACACTTAGCTACGCGAAGTCACGCAACATCGCCTGTCAAATAATGATTACATTGTTTTAAATGGGCACGTTCTCACTATGGCTACGCGACAGCTACCCGACGTGCCCATTTAAAACAATGTAATCATTATTTGACAGGCGATGTCGCTCGACGTCGCGTACCTGAATGTCGCGCATATGGGAATCAACGTTTATGAAGTTTGGTTTCATACACACGAGATTTTAGATACCCCCACAAGAAAAAATGGCGAGAGCGAGGGGGCCAATGCAAATCACCGAATCTGGTGATAATGCGACTAGGGAACAGTTGTATAACAGCAGCCATCAACATTTCGTAGATTGATTCGTCGTCCTCTCAGCTCAGTTCTCAAGAAGTTGTTCACCATATTTATGTAACGATCAGCTGTCACGGTCAGAGTTTTCTCGATTTCCTCAAAAAAAGTAAGACCCTGTGATACAAAACTTTCCGATGCCGTACCACACCGTAACTTTGAGGCTGTGTAGTGGTATTTCATGTAGAGTCTTTGTATGTTTCAGAGAACCGGTATCGGAAGTTTTGATGATTCACAAGACCATTAAGATGAAAATGAGCCTCGTCGCTCATTATCAAAATGGCACTAGGCTAAATTTCTAAAAGTTGGAGCATCGCTTTAGCAGAAGCTGCACGTTGGGTGCACAACTACCATTTTATAGGGGTGAAAACGTAAATCTTGGTGAAGAATTCGTTGTTTTGAAGTGTTGGATATTCGTAGTGTTGCAGAATGCCAACGAGCTGAACGCCTTGGGCTACGTTAGATAGCCTGCCTTATGCTAAACGTACACCAAAATCGATTTTGTCGGCCGATGGCGGACGGAACTACCCCGACGAGTAACTCGGACGTGTATGTGCTTACACTGCGACAGTGTTACCACCAGTGTTACTAACAGTGTTAACAACAGTGCTATTCTGTCGATTATTGTAATTTTTTTAATGTTTATCCCACAGGGTTGGTCTATTATAAACACAACTTCTTAATTTTACAATATCCATAGTCGTTTAGGTAGATAACAACAAAATTTAACACTCAATTTGCACTGTAGACGCCGGCAGTCTGGCAAGAAATCCCAACAAGTTCGGATCATCCTGATGATCGGCCGTTTTCGGGCGTCATCGGACGATAACAGTCGTGTTTGTGTACGTGCTCTCATTCTTTTACAAGTGTTTGATTCAATCGCCGGCGTCGCTCGAGAAAACTTCGGCCGATGGCGGTTTAGGTGTACGCGAGCCATTACACGTTCTCCGGAGTACGAACTGTGCTACGTGGTCTAGGTGGCATATTTTTCATTAAACTGCCTCCACCACGAAGGGCATTAAACCATGGCAAAATGGTGTTCCAGCTGGGTATGTCTCCATGGCGAGGAACGTTAAACCGTCGGCGAAAGAGACTTTGAATTTCCGTGATTGCTTCGCCGCTCCTCACGAAACTGTCATACACGAAAACGCGGTGCTCCGTCGTACACAGCGGCAAGATTGAAACTAAATTATAACCATTCACAAATTGCAAAGTCGCCGAGGAGGACGCGGACGTTGGCTCTCTTCTCCGATTCGTTTCATAGAAAATTTGAGCTTCCTGCAACTGCTAGTATGACAAATTGTTTTATTTTGCATTGAATTTTGAATAATTTAGAACAAGATGCAGTCATTTTATTTTAATTTTGGAAAAGTTTCGGGCTAAAAATTACGCTATTTGAGCATGTTCGGACCTTTTTTACTGTTTTTGCGGCCTATCAAAAGGGGGCTTACGAATGTCGATAGCAATTAATTCCGACAGGTGTCGATCGCGCACAAATAATAGACCTTTTTACGGTTAGTTAAGCGCATGCGCATCCGCCAAGTTTGATAGGCGGGAATATGAAAGTTTCGGTCAAATAATAAGCTTCTACGTCAAAAAGTTCGGGCAAACATGTGCACAAAAAAATTTCAGACCATAAGGCGATAGGATGACATACTCAAACCATAGAGGAGTATCACTGGTCAAGGGTACATAAAGGATACATAATATTCACGACCATAATTCAGACTCAAAGTCATAAAACAGACTCAAGCATTTTGCCTCAAATATAATAGGAGAGTACCAAGCAGGTTTTAGACCTTGAAGATCGAGGAAAATATTAGGAAGGATCCTAGGATCAGTACGGGAAAATGAAAAATATAGTAGGCGGTACAACAAGGATGTATGAGGCCCTTAAAGACCAACCAGTGTCGATATACGTGAAACTGCAGCGCCTCCAATGGGCAGGCCACATTATAAGAATGCCAGATGGTATAATGCCCAAAAGAATCCTGCACGGCCGAATGGAGGGGAAGAGGCCGATAGGAAGACCAAGACGAAGATGGGAGGATGTAGTATGTAGTAATCCTTAAACTAGGAAGATGGAAGGAAATGGCCCGGGAAAGAGAGGAATGGAGGAGGAACCTATTAGAGACCAAGGCTCAAATTATGCTGTAACGCCAGAAGAAGAAGAAGAAGGTATTATCCGCCACACGCCTAGCTGCTTCAAAGTCTATTCTCATCTCCCTGGTTCTTCTTTCAATATAATTCCTATATTCCTTGTTTCTGTCGACTATTGCTTCTTCGCACTCCTTGTCGAACCACTCTTCCCGCTTCTTCTTTTTCCATGGGCCTAGAGATGCCCTCGCCGTTCTGTGAGTATCCCCTGTATTCTGTTCCATTGATTTTCTGCGCTTTCTTGCGGTTCTTGGTTGTTTTCAGTCGTCAGTTTGTTTGTGATCTCATGTTCACATTGTAGTCACTTTTGGTGTTTTCAGTTTCTCTATCAAAACTATTTCTACTATGAAGGGGTCTATTAGGACGACACCGCGTAGCGGTTTAGATTAGAGCGGTATGATTAGAGTCGCAGAGAGAATAGTACGTTTCGTCCGGAGAGTGTGTTAACAGAGTGACCGTTTTGTCTCGGCAGGCATGCGACCACACTCATTTTGTTGATGGGAACTTTTTGGGGATTCTGCCCATTCTAGAAGATCTGCGTTGCAAGGATTTTCCGCCAAATATCCTTCTCGTCTTTATTCCTTCCCGTTTATTCCCTTAAATTAATTGGCGACAGGAAGATCGTTTCAACAGAGCAGGCGAGGAAGACATTTTGTAAGGTGTTTGTGAAGGTAAGTGACAAAACCACCACGATTTGTTCCATTTTAATTTGTCTTTGCTAAATATTGTCCAATCATCGCATTTTTATAATCGCCAATTTCAAGCTTACATTTCACCAAAACAAAGCAAGATTATTAGTTGTTTATTATAAACAATATTTCGAGTCTTTTGATGTATTATATGTCAATGTCCATGACATCTCAAAATTCTCAATTTCGAATAAGGGGCACCCCTCCGATTTCTACATATTGTACATCAATACACGCAGAATTTTACGTGGATTATGCTAATATAAATCATTATGCAATTTAGTTCTCAATAATTCAGGGAATATTAAAAAACTAAACAATTTTCAACCACCAAAAAACACCTCGTTATAATTACAGCGATATCTTAAGAAGCAATAGCAAAGCAAAGTAGCTGAAAAAATCCCGAAAATGTTTATGTGGAAAACTGAATCTTTCGAAAAAAATAGAAATCCAAAAAGCGAGACTGAAAGCAAAAATGCGGGACTTTAAGAACGTCCCACAACGCTGAGACAATTAGGTATTAAAAATCGGAGCGTATGGTCATCTTAGTCTAGTACAGTGGTTCCCAAAGTGTGTTCCGTGGAACCCTGGGGTTCCGCGAAAAAAACGGGGGGTTCCGCGCGACAAATTGTATTTCTTAAAAAAAAATAAGAATGGTTTTAATTTCATATATTTACATTTTTTCGGAAAGTTTACACAAAAATTAATTTAAAATCGACCACAAAATTTAATTTAAAAATTTTAAATAAGGTATAATAAGTCTACTATATAATTCACATCGTATACAAAGTTTCAATATCAAAAGAAATACCTTAATATCTAACTAAAACATAAACAAAATATATATTGATGCACCACCTGAATGATGTTGATGCTGCACCATTCGCAGATATGCGAATTCAGTTATCAAATATAACGCCTAATTTTAATAGAATCATTGAATCAAAGAAGCAGCTGTACCCTTTACATTAAAGTTTTTTCATTTATTTTAGTTTATGTTTTATATTTTTGTAAATTATTTCTAAGATGAATTGTTTTTTTTGAGTTTTGTTTAATTCGATAAAATCTGAAATACCAAAAAAATACTTGTTTCATTTAATATCAGATAGCAAATTTTGAAAATTCGTTGTTTAAAAAATATTTTGGGGTTCCACAATGATTGGCAACAAATTTTGTGGTTCCACGAACAAAATAGTTTGGGAACCACTGGTCTAGTATTCTTTACTCTTACTTATGTATATTTATTACCTCTACAGGTTTATAAATGGATTCCAAAATTTTATACATAAAACAATACATATATATAAATAAAAAAGAAACAAAAAGAAACGTATGCTAATAAAACTAAATAAATCACTAAAAACCTAAACTTGCTATTCCAATTCAGCTCTTGAGATCCTTTTCTGTAGTTCCCCCATGGATCTGTTCTGGGACCGATATTGTTTCTTATAGTGCTGAATTCCGTTGTTGGGTGGATTGTCGGCTTCCCTCTCCACATATTGCTCTTCTTCTCTCCTCAACTTTCTTCATCCAATCTATCCCTCTTCCATCCTCGTTTAAAACCTCTTCTCTACCCTCGTCCCTTTCTCTCATTTCTGAACATTCGTTCAGACAGTGTTCTATTGTCTCCTTGTTTTCTCCACACATCCTGCATACTCTATTCCTATCCTCCATCCAAAATTTATTATCTCTCTCTTCATTTCCACATCTGAATCTTGCTATTGTCACTCTCTCTTTTCTACTTTCTCTTCCTAGGTACTTTGGCAGTTCTTCCGTTATTATTTTTTCATATTTCCCATTGTACCTAGACTCCCTAATTCTTGCTCTCCTTTCTTGCCTTTGCACATCTCTATCTCTCTGGACCAATTCCTCTGTCATTACTCTACCTCTCTCTCGCATTCTTTCTATCTCCGCTCCTGCATACCCGTTTCTTTCTAGATATGCTTCCCTCTCTTTCCACACCCCCTTTCCTATTACTTTTCTTTTTTCTTTGAGGCACTCTTGCAGAATTCTGCACTCTCCTCTCTCTATCACCCTCTCCTCAAAACTTATTGCTCTCTTTCCTGCTTCTATTCTTATTCCATCTCTCTTTGTTTCCTCCATCACTATATACCCCGGGGTCTCTCTACCTAGTCCTAGCACCCATTTCAAATATTTTTCTTGCACCCTTTCCAGTCCTTCTTGCTCTCTCCACCCCCATATTTCCGCTCCATACATCATCACACTTTTCACCAGGCTGTCAAACATCATCACCCTCCTTCTATAGTCGTGTCCAAGTTTTCTCTCTCCTATTCCCCATACCACTCCTAGTATTTTATTGGCTTTCTTTACTAACTCTCTCACGTGTGCTGTTTCAGTATTTCTCTCATTAAACACGTACCCTAGGTATTTAAATTCTTTTACTTCTTCAATTTTCTCCTTCTCCCATCTCCACTCAATTACTCTTCTCCTGCCACCCCCTTTTCTAAACACCATCATCTTGGACTTCTCCACATTCACTGTCAGCTTTTTCCTCCTCATATATTTCTCCATGTTTCTTATCATTTCTTTCATCCCTTTCTCATCTCTCGCTAGCACCACCAAATCATCCGCGTAGGCTAGGGACCACACTTTTTCTTTGCCCACCACGACCCCACCCGTCTGCGCCTTGCTGAACATCTCCTCTATGTCTCCAATAAATGCTGCAAACAGGCTGGGGCTTAGTGGGCAGCCTTGTCTCACTCCCTTATGCGTATTAAAACCTTCGCTCACCCTTTCCCCAACTCTCACTCTACTTATTGTTTCTTCATAAATCTCTTCTAATTTTGCTATCAGATGTTCCTTTATCCTCTTCTTTCTCAGGCATTCCCACAGTGCCTCTCTTGCTACATTATCAAAGGCCGCCTTCAGGTCCACAAATAATGCATACATCCTGCCGCCCTTCTTTTTTATCTCATTCCCTACTATGTGATTCAAGATGTATACATTATCCATGGTCCCTCTCCCTTTCCTAAATTCCGCCTGTCCGTCTGGTATCACACCTCGCTCCTTCAATTCCTTCGTCAATCTCTCTTCTACAATCATTGCATATATCTTATATGCTGTATTGAGCATGGTGATCCCCCTGTAATTGCTTGCTGTTTCCCTTTCTCCTTTCTTATATATGGGGCATATTATCCCCTCTTTCCACTCCTGTGGGAAGCCCTCTCCCTTCCACACTCCATTCATTATCTCCTGGTCTAGTATTCTTATCTCTCTACTTAACCTAACCAATTGATGACCGCGTGCCATTTTTTTAATTTTCGAATTTTGAAATGCTGACGCCAAATAATTTTTGCAATGAATGTAAGTCTAAATGTGAGACGCCCATTTGATTTTGCACAAAACTAGATTAAATCGATGAACAAAATTGACTTGTGCAAACTTTGTCAGATAAAACTAAATGGACAATATTGAATTGCGCAAACCTCGATAGACAGAACTAAATGGAGAAAATTAAGTTTGACACAAACCTCGATCTACAAAACAAATTGGACAGAACTAAAAGTATAAAATAGAATTGGTGAAAGCGTCCTACGTTATAGATAATCATACAAATTTTAAAACAAACGGAACACAGCCTGAATATATAAATATATTCAGCCTTTCCGGAGCTCTATAACAATTATTGAGTGTTTTTAGGATTACCAAAACAAATCTCACTTGAAATTTGTAAGTTATTTTATAGCTTTCAGTCCACCTTCGTGGCACTCAACAAAAACCATAAAAATAACATTATTTTAAGATCATGTCTTCCCGATACCTTAAGTGGATGGCCATCTGTAGACGCGTTTCGAAATTTATCTCTCCTCAGCACAGCTTTGCTTCCATTTTTGTTTACAAATTATTGTTCATGGAAGCAAATCTGTGCTGAGGAGAGATTAATCTCGAAACGCGTCCACAGATGGCCATCCACTTAAGGTATCGGAAAGACATGATCTTTAGTTATAAAGCTCCTGAAAGGCTGAATATATTTATATATTCAGGCTGTGTTCCGTTTGTTTTAAGTTTGTAAAAATATAAAACTAAATGGGCATAATTGGGTTGTCCACACCTTGATCTACAAAACAAAATGGACAGAACTCAATATATAAAACTAGATGGAGAAAATTGGTTATGAAAATTAGAATACTGGAGTTGGGCAAATCTTGATAGACAATATGAAATTCGTTCATCTATTACACTGGTCAACAAAAAAAATAATATTGTTTGTTTCCTCTGATTTTTTTTTGTTTCTATCTCAAATTGACGCGTATTTTTTAAATATGGCAACAAAACAGCTTTTGTTTTTGAGTTATAGCTACTAATTTTACTTAGATTTTCGTTTGTTAATGGACTATTATTTATATGTTTTGTTGTATTTTTCGATATGGCTTCGTCAAGAAGATGTTGTGTGCTTAATCCCGATTGTTTTTACTACATTTGTGGTGAATATATATTTGCAAGATATCGAAAACCTATATCGGACTTTGTGAAAACTGCGTATCATCAATACTTTACTTACAACAATACTACATCAGCTAGGTATCAACACGATCATAAAAATCCACTTACCCGTGGAATTATCATCCCCGTGTCGGATTTTCTATAAAAAGATTAAATTTGAAAAATATTTATTTCAACAAAACAATCAATCAATCTAGCAAATTCCTGTACTTAACCATCTAAAAGCATTATATATTAATAGATTATATAATTCGATATTATTAAGTCGATTCGATATTATTATAATAAAAAAAAGTAATTATTAAACATTTTTTCTAGTATTTCTTTCGCGTGCCAATAAAAATTTTCTACGTGTCTGCTGTGACACGCGTGCCGTAGGTTTGCCACCACTGTAGAGTCTACAGCATCTAATTTTGTGTTAGTATTTACCTATCTAGTCTTCTCTATCTAGTCTAGTTAATTTTTTCTTCGCTGTTTATTTTTATTTGTTTAGTTTTTTGTTGTGTTATTTTTGTAATAAAATACTTAATAAAAAACTATTTGTTAAAAGATGGCAATTTATGTGTAAATAATTGTCGAGAAATGTTCTTGTAAGTGTGCGCTGGACATTAATAAAATCTGGTCCGAATGTCGCAATGATCTTATTGCAGAATCTTCTGCATATGCCAGCAATATCTCGGCGGCCCAGCTGACGGATCGGATTTGCAATGCCGACACACATGTGTGTCCAATGGTAATGGAGTCTGCCTCCGACGTGTTCATTATTACATTTTTAATGCGATCAATATGCCTTTATCGCTCTTCCAAGCCCAATATTTATTTTTTGTTTGTTTGTTCACAAAATCGTCCACAAACCCAATACGCCAACTTACAAAGAAAGTATATTAATTAGCAAGAAAATATGACGGAAACAGCACACTTTTCTTTCATAATTTATTACTAAAAATAGGATTCCTAGACTGTGTCTAGCAGTATTTGTTTTCGTCAATATTTTTCCGCTGATTGACCATCTGTTCTTTTCTTTTGTTACATATTTGAATTGATTCTCTCATTCCTTCCTTATTTTTTTTCCTTGTAACATTTGTGATCAATAAATATTTCTATATTTTCTCACTCGATCTTGGCGTTCATTTCTTCATGTTTTCTTTCTATAATCTTTAGCTTCATTAGCAGCAATATTATCATTCAATTATAGTCTAAGTTGTCTAACTCCAATTCTAATTTAAGATTTTTGGCATTAAAATACTTTTTCTATTTTGCGTCTATATGAAGTCATTTAAGCACTCATAGAGGTTCGTTAATCGATCGCCGAGTGCTTTACAGTTTTCTCAATATATATCTACGATTTTTTTTATTTAGAAATGGCATAAAAGGGCACCAAATGGAAAAAATAGTATTAAAAAACTTGTCCATTAGAACGTTCTAAACATGGACGCGAGCTGAAAACCGCGCTTATTGAACTCGTTCTTTAATATACTATTATAGAGGATAAGGCAGCAGCAAAAATAATATGAATAGTATAAGGCTGTGAATTACTATAACTATTTTTAAAAAAAGAGTGCTGTTTTCGAGAGGGAAAAAAAGTTTGAATCCTATTTTTAGAATATTTTTTATATATGAGTAATCAGTTGCTAATTTACTGTGAAATACTGATAAAAGTTTTAAATAATTTATTGATTGTGGAGTTACTTGTTGAAACTTCATTTCAATATGAAAGATAAATACATAAATTAGCATTTACACCGAACCAAGTTGCTAGTCATATTGCTGGCCTGTCGTGAAGCCTGATGTACACCATAAGAGGTTAATCAGACAAGAACTGTCCTTTATGAAAAGAAATTGCACTTTAACATCTTTTGCTCCTTTCACTGAAGACGAGCTTTTGGTTGCCCTAAAGGGGATGCAAAATGGAACAGCCCCAGGTATGGATGAAATACATCCTGAATTTCTCACACATAGTGGAAAGATTGCATGGAAGTGGATGTCACAGTTCTTCTTCTAACATTGTACATACTGGGAAACTTCCCCCAGAATTCAAGTCTACTAAGATTATAGCCTTCCTTAAATCAGGAAAGCCTGCTGATCGTCCTGAAAGTTACAGGCCAATTGCTTTATTAACTGTCTGTAATAAGCTATTTGAACGACTCATTTATAACAGGATCAGTCCTCAAGTTTTCAACATCCTTCCAGTTGAACAGGTGGGTTTCAGACCGCATCGAAGTTGTGATGACCAAGTTTTGGCTCTGACAACCTACATCGAGTCAGGCTTCGAAAAACGATTTAAGAGTAGAGCTGTGTTTGTAGACCTCACAGCTGCATACGATACGGTTTGGAGAGATGGAGTCGTATACAAGTTCCTTAAACTAACAAGAAGAAAGTTACTGATACATTTGTTAAACATTATGCTATCCAATAGCAAGCTTCAAGTGCTAATGAATAATAAGTTTGGCAAACTTAAAGTTGTCAATATTGGGCTCCCTCAAGGATCTGTGCTTTCACCATTGTTTTTTAATTTGTACATCGCGGATATACCAGCTACATCCTCCCGCCAGTTTGCATATGCCGATGATCTAGCACTTGCTTTTCAACATTCCTCTGTGGATGAGATAGAGGGAAATATAAATACTGATCTGAGCATTTTGGGTGCATATTTTAGAAAATGGTGTTTGACTCCAAGTTCGAGCAAAACAGAGACCTGTTTCTTCCATTTGAATAACAGGCAGTCAAAAACTACCCTAAATTTGTCACTCAATGGGACTCCTCTACTTTACAACTCTTATCCCAAGTACCTTGGAGTTACTCTGGATAGAACTTTGTCTTTCCGTAAACATCTAACTGACAGTGCTGCTAAACTGAGAACGAGGAACAACATTCTTCACAAACTCGCTGGTTCTACTTGGGGAGCTTCTGCTCCCATGCTCCACACTTCAGCTATTTGGCTGGTTTATTCTGCAGCGGACTACTGTTCAACGGTCTGGATGAACAGCTCACATATTCGGAAGATTGATGTTGTTCTGAATCAGACTATGCGAATTATTACTGGCACAGTTAAATCCACTCTTGTCTCTGGTGGTCTCTATCTCTCTCTATTAAGCCAAATCGAACCTCCAAGACTTAGAAGAATAAAGAACTTGGTCCGAGAGTTCCACAAAATAACAGAGCACCAGTCTCTTCCTATTCATGGTGATGTAATTGGAGGATTTCATCGTTTGAAGTCCAGGTCTCCACCCATTAAAACAGCTCATTTTCAGTGCCACAAAAGAATGGGAAAGTGAATGGTGCATCAAAGTTCCTCATGAGTGGCAGTCCTTATTTTATGCAAACCATCCTCCTCCTGGATTTGACCTACCAAGAAAAATTTGGGTTGCTATCAACAGGGTTCGAACTGGTCATGGTCGATGTGCATCATTGCTTCATAAGTGGGGCTTAAAATCTTCCCCTAGTTGTGATTGTGGTGACGTGGAACAGACAATTCATCACGTTGTTATGGAGTGTGAAAGAAGAGCGTTCTCCGGATCCATGGATGAGTTCATGAATGCTTCAGTTCAGGCTGTGCAGTGGTTGAACAATCTGGACATTAATTTATGAAATCACTTATCTATATATTGTCGATTGTCATAGTATATTTTTATTCTTGTTATATTTTTTGTGTGTAATACCATAAGCTAATAATAATAATAACACATAAATTGTTTTAAAGTTGCATATTTATATATATAATGAAAACAAATATCATTACCTGAAGAAGCCATAAGCTTCTTCAGGTGATGATATTTGTTCTCATTATATATAAATTTGAAACTTTAAAACAATTTATTTCTTTATCCTTGAAAATAAAAGTTCTACTTTTAATAATAAAAGTTTTATTAATATTTTTAAATTCAGATATTACCTAGCATATGTAATTGAACACATGTTGAAAAGCTTGCAAATTTAAGATTTCTCTAAGGAAAGTTGTTTCTATCCCTTGTAATAATATGAGATTTCTGATATAATTATCAGAAATTGGAAGTCTATGAAATTATTCGGGCAACAGAAGAAGAAGAAATATTTTTTGAAAAATAGGTGAACAAAAGGTTATCGGCCACTAGGTCTTTCTGCCCGGGAGTTATACAGTATTATAGTTGTATGATTTTATACTTTCATTAAATTTTATACGGAAATTATAAACGATACAAAATAAGATTTAAAAAAAATGAGGACCTAACATTTTTCAAAGAAAATTAATTATTTCTACATCGACAACTTAAAATAATAATTTAATTTGAAGGTTTGTTCGGAAACTGAAAATATTTGGATTTAATTGCATTTTGAACTAAGAAATTGGCAAATAAAATAAGCATGTATATAGGCATATATACATAATAATGCTTCTTTAGGCGCGGCTTGGGAGTAAGCAATATAAATGTATTTTATATAAACTAGTACATGCGGATGGAATAGTTGAATAAGGTGGAATAGTTGATGAGGGTGAAACGATTGAGAGTGTAAATAGAATAGTTGTAAGGGTGAAATAGTATGTAGAATCTTGCGGTGCGCGCCACCTAATTTTGTAGTTGGACAAAATGCGCGCCATCTAATTTTGTAGTTGGACAACATTTTAAATATAAATTCCTTCATTAAAAAAATCCTGTGTCAAGTCTATCGACCGCGAAGATACCAAAATATTAATTTTTATATTAAAATCAACGATCTATGCAAAACTGGTATATCTTACAATTTTCCAGCAGTACTTCTTGGAATTTATTTCCATCAGTTCCGCTTTGACTTTAATCGAGCTGCTGCCACTAATAAAATTGATAAAATATTTAGCAAAACTTATACAATGATTTCATCGTCTGATCTTTTCTCTACAAATGTATACAATTTTATTGTTCCACCTTGAGTGAAAACCTATTAAGACGATTTTTTTTTTCAATGGTTCCGTACAATTCATCCGTCCCTTCCGCCCCTTCTTTTTGTTAATTTGGCTCACGCTTCACCTTTTGACAAATCATATATAGGTACTCAATCTATACATGTTTATAAGGGAAGGACGGAGCAATTCACTCGTGTTGTCAAAACGGCTAGTGGCCAAATCAAGAAATTTCTCGATGAACGATGAACGTCTGATTTATAACGTCGATGAACGTCTGATTTATAACGTCTGTTCCTGAACAGAATTGCTCAAAAAATTGAAAATGTTTGACTTTTGTCCGAAACCCATTTTACGCGGTCGTAGTTGGTTTCAACTGACTGACGCTTGGGCTGACCTTTGTGCTGACGTCCCGCCAGCAGCGCCGGTGTGTTTTCTTGGTGAATTCTTGTACAGAAAATGCGGAAAAAAACATTGGAATCACCTTACGACGGGACTTGCAGGTGAAAGTGCGGAAATGTGTTCCCACCGATTTGTGTTCTTTTTTGCAGCGTAAATGTCGTGGTAAGAAAATTCCGATTTTGACGTACCATATATTTGAGGAATCTTGGAAAATTCCCCCTCACGGAACCGCAGCCGGCAAAGAAGCGAAATTTACAACCCTTACAGAAAATAGTTGATAATTTGCGAATTGCCGCGGTAAAAGTTGCTAAAGTTGAAAGACGGATAAAATATGATGCGCGAAAAATGGGTGACGATTCGCAGGGCTTTTCGCACCGTGCAAGCAAAACGTGCAAACTTAGTTTCAGAATGTCGGCAATTTCCGGCGGAAGGACACCCTTCAAAAATTTCTGAAAAATTTGCATACACCTCTCAGCTACGACACAAAATGCGAATTTCGTTTTTTTTGTAATAACTTTGCCAGTTGCGAACTTTTTACAACTTTTAATAGCCTATGGCACGGTCCAGTCTTTTCTCGATCTGTCACTGTAGGCAGGAAGTTGCCATTTGTACTATTGTAGATCTTGATTGCGGATTGACATCCTACCGGTTTCCTTTTATCGGCCGTGGTCACTTCGTGGTTCCTGCGAATCGGCAAAGCGGCAAATCGTACGCCAGATACCGTCGACCTCCATCGAACGGTGAAGAAATTGCAAAATTCCACCTGCTTCCGGTTCGGCAGCCGCAAACGTCCGGTTTTGCAAAAACATCTACCGCACGGCCATTTTTGGAAAAAAATCGTACAGTCTCTTCAAAGGACCAGAGAGGAAGAACCCACGCAACCGTATCCGCAAACGGGAAGGCGTTTCGTTGAACGGTCGGCTCGCAATAGAACGTCAAAAAAGTTCGTTTTTGCGATATTTTTTTTCGGGTTTTCGCAATTTTCTCCAAATTTTCAGCGAAGACACTAGAATTTGAGATGACACTTTCGTGCGGAAAAAAATCGGCTGTCCCGATAGCACCACTTTCGTCGCGATCGGTCCAAATTCGGCGGCTCGACGGCCGAGAAACAGAAATTTCGTTTTAGCGCCGCACCCCCGCCGCCCTCGGCGGCACCACAAGGTCTCCAAGATTCGTCAATTGTCTGGAGTTTTCTAAACATTTTACCGCTTTCGCCGGCAAAATTTCTTGCGAAAATCACTCAAAACATCCGTTTTCATTCTCCAAACTCGGTTTGACGTATTTTTCCCGCCCCCTCCCAGAAAGCGTACTATACTATTTCAATATATGTAAATTATAAATGTGTTTCCACGAATGTCACTTTTTGAAGTAAAACTAAATATGTATTTATTTCTTGATTATTTTACTATAGGGTCTTTCAACTGTCACGCGTCAACTATGACATTTAATTGTGGTTCGCTTTTGAAACGTTGTGTTGTAATTCAGCTATAGCTATTCGCTCCATGCACAACCGCGCTTAACGCCACCCGTGGCCAAAAAGACAACATCGTGTGGAATAATATTGTATTAAAACAACAGGCAAAAACAAAACAAAAAATAAAATATACAATATTTGACAGCAAAAAAAATATAGGTTATGTAATAGGTTTTGTAATACGTCAATTCTGTAATAAGATACTACCGAGATAATAATGTGAATGGTGTAAGACTAACAATAAGTCAGATTAACGTTGTTGATGTTGAAGAGTTTAGAATTAAAAATCAATTAACTACAATTAAATGTAAGGTTTTTCGTCAAACTAATGTTACTGAAGCTTCATATAAAGTACAATTGCAAGTAAGTTGAGATTATTTATTAAATAACTAATGTCACAATATATTATAAAGCTTTAATTATAATCTACTATTTTATTAGTTGAATGATAAACGATACGTTATTCAAAGTGCAAGACACATGCGTTTCTCAAGCATGCGGTTAATGTAAACATATTTATGCACTGATTGATTTTATTAACAAGGACACTAGTGAATCGAAGACTTCTGATGAGCAATATGTCAATATATTACAAAATACATGTCAATATAACTACACGTGAAGTTCTTAAAAGTGTCAGCTTTGGCGCTAGTTCTGTTGCGCTCGGAGCGAATAGCCCCCATTTAATTATGCAAAAGTACACGCTTCAACGACACACACAAATTGTGAGAATGTATTATCAACATTTGTGCTCTGTAAGTCAGAAACAACACGCTCTTCCTGATGTTTAAGGTAGTAATATTCGTCCAAACAAGACCACGATCTTCAATCGTTCAGACGAGATTTGAGGAACACGGTTTGTGATCCTCCCGGGCGTTCGACCGAAAAAATTGCTGCTGCCGCTGAAAAAGACCATAATCTCTCCATTTTTCGTTGTTCAAAACAACTTGGTCTTTCTGAGACCACAACTTGCCGAATTTTGTGGAAAAAGCTGGCATTTGTATTCGTATAAGATTGAATTGGTACCAGAATTAAAGCCACGAGGCCACGGCTCCCGTCGCACATTTGCAGACTGGGCTTTGGAGCATGTGGAGACGGATCCTCGTTTTGGCAAAAAAATCGTCTTTAGCAACGAAGCGGATTGTTGGCCAAATGGATACGCAAATAACGACAACTGCCGCATTTGGGGCTACACCCATCAACGGGAGATACTGAAGGTATACTCAATTTTATCCTGAGAAACCTGAGACTGTTTAGTGCGGATTGTGTGGGCGGCATCATTGGTCCGGTCCGTACATCTTCCGAAACGAAAGAGATCAGGCGATGATTGTTAACGGCAAACCGTATAGAATCGTGATAAGAAACTGTTTGTGGCTCGCAGGGGAAGATATGAGCATAGATAACATGCGGTTCCAACAAGATCGTGCCAAGTACCACACAGCGGGTGATACGCGTGAGTTATTGCAAGAGAAGTTTCCGGGCGCGTTTTTTCGAAAAGAGCTGACTCGAGTGGTCACCAAGATTGTGGTAGATATAATGCCCTTAGACTTTTTTCTTTGGGGCTACGTTAAGTCGTTTTCCTATGTTAATAAATCAACTCTTGCCCAACTTGAGAACAACATTAATCGAACCATTGCGGAAATGCAGCCCGACTTACTGAGGAAAGTCATCCAAAACATGATGGTAACGAATGCTATTTGCAAATAATAATAAAACTCCAGATTTCACATAATTTTGGGGGGGGGGGGGGGCAACGTTGACTCGCTTAGGCTGGCTCAACTGACTCCACTGAAACGAATGAAAAGAGGGTCCGCCAACGATGGCATAACAGCCTCTGCCCACCCTTCGAGTCTTCCCGTAACGGGTAACAGATGCACTTTATTCAATAAATGTACAACATGAGTTACATAAAAGTACAACATGCTATGCATTTATCATCATCATCATCAGTAGTGCTACAGCCCTACAGGGCCTCGACTTTCTCCAGCCTCGTCCGCCATCCTCTCCGGTCTCTGGCACCGACCTTCCAGTCAGCTGCACACATTTTTCTGGCATCCTCAGAAACGCCGTCTTTCTATCTCAGCATTGGTCTCCCTCTGCCTCTACTGCCGGTTGGTATGGCCTCAAAGTTTCTTCGCTATGCAATAATAGCATTTACCATAACAAAAACCAAAAAAAACAAAAAAAACCTACCGCCCTTGTTCCCACCCAGGCAACCTTTTAGCCTGCATGACTGTGTTCGCGAATCGGTATTAGGCCGCCCACGCCCCCGCCCTAACTCACCAGCGAGAGCTCCCGCCACGGCTTCCACCGTGACTTCCCCTTCCAGGGCCGATGCCAAGGCCTGTCGCTCCCTCCCCAACGCGGACACGCCACGAGAGTGCCCTCCTCGTCATCGCGCACGCCCTCTCCACAGGATGTGCACCTGTCGTCTGGGGCTTTCCAAATCCTGTGGAGATACTTTCCGAAGGACCCGTGTCCCGTAAGCTGGGCGAGGAAGTATGAACCCACCTCATCCAATATATGAATCCACCAAATTAAATCTGGAATGAGGCGACGAGTTCACCCGCCGTTTCCGCCGCGTGACCACCTTTCCTGTCAGCAGGCAAGGAGTTGCTCCTGAGCAGCTCTCCTTGCCTCCCCGCGGTTCCCACCAGATGTCCTTGCAACCCTCACCAACTCGCGCTCCATAACAGGGAAGTGTGCGGGAGGAATCCGCGATATAACCTCCACGGCGTCTCTGCTGACTGTACGGCAACTCTAATGGCCACCAGGCGCAGTGCCTGTGGCAATCGCTCTCAGTTACGGGCGTTGCCGCTCACCGCCACTGCCCACACCGGTGCCGCGTTAAGGAGCCTGCTAGTTTCACACTGGCCATTAGCCTTCTCCTACCCTCCCCAGGCCCGGTGGTCCTCGGCATGAGACGCGGCACCTGTTGTGACTCGCGTGTCTCGTTGCCTGCGGCGTGGCATACGTGTAGTCCCGATCGACCGTTCGACCAAAATTTCAACCTCTACATTGCCTCTCCCTGACCTCATGGTGGAGAGCAGGAACGCCTGTGTTTAATAGGCGGCGAGTTGAACCACCGCCGTCTCCATACACTCCCGAACGAGTTCGTCCACGCGCGTGAACCTCTGACGCAGCATATCCCAGCACCTGTCGGTGAATACAAGTGCCAGGTGGTTCGCATACGCCACAATACCCACCCCTGTAGGCAGTCACTGCCTCAGCGTCCGCAGAAGGCCGTCATTGGCGACATTCCACAAGAATTGTCCTAAAACCGATCCCTGCGGAACCCCGGCAGACAACCTCCGCTCGCGCCAGTCCTCCCCCTCGCGGTACCTAATGGTTCTGTCGCGCAGGTAATCGGAAGTAATCCTCAGCAATGTTTCCGGTACTTCCCACCCTGCTAGGACTTTGAGGACGAACCACCATTGTACCGTGTTGAAGGCATTGACGACCACAAAATGCTTCCTGGTACGATACGGTCCGCTGTTGGCCCGCTCCGCGACACTAAGGACAGCCCGAATGGCATCTTCCGTCCCAACCTCGTTCCGAAAGCCGAGCTGTTCCGGAGCAAGAGATTTCACATACCTACAAATATATTTTTTTCAATTTTAAAGTTGACGCTTGCTAATAGTATATTACGTAACAAGAGTTGTAAGAAGCATATTATGTATGAGCGGAACAGTTACGAACGACCCGCGTAGCGGGAAGTGCGTAATTCCGTGAGTTTTTTTGTCAACTTTTTTTTGTTAATTGCGCGATTCCGCGTTTATTTTAGTTAAACTAGAATAAGAGTGCTCATAGATATGGGCAACCCAATGTACGCAATGTCAATTTCCGTTAGTTTGACTTGCGGCACGGGGGGCGCTGAACGTATGAGCACGTATTAGCAGCTCTCAACCAAACAACAAACCGTAAACTAAACGCACGTGTGTGTTATCAATCATAACTTATCATTAATCGCGGACTGTTCCATACGTGTGTGTTATGATGTATTTACATAGTCCACGAACTGTAAAATAATGGGCATTTACAATAGTGGTTGTAGATAAACATTTTTTTGTTAACCTGTAATGAAAATCTCTCAATGAAGGACTGACGGGAACTGGAAGTCACTATAGGAGGACGCAAGCCGCGTGCCAGACCGCGGACAAGGTGGCTGATCAGCGTGGAGGACGTTTACGCGGGAGCAATCGGGATGGAGTCTCTGCAAGGAACCGAAGTAGCTGGGGCGACCTTCTTTGAGAAGAATGCCAAAGCTCTAAACGGGCCGTAATGCCAAGAAGAAAAAGAATTAAAAATCTAATGTATAGCATAGGCATTTAAAACTAATTATGACTTTATTAATAATGCTAAAGTTAAATAATTAAAGCTTTGATTTCAACTTGCAGTAAAATTAAAATATTTTACGTTGACAAACTGTCAAATTCACTAAGTCGTTTGAAGTCAGTCATCAAAGCAATGCCTACATACTCATTAAAATTAATATTAATTGGCATTTAAAATCATGATTTTACACTTTTATTTTAAATTCCATTATAAAAATATTCTTTAATAAAATTGTGAATAAAATTTATTAGGAGCGCGTTTTAAGATTATTTTAATATAATATTTTTTGAAGTTGACATATATAACAGTTGAAAGAATGAAGGTAGCAATTATTCAATTGTACTCGATTTAATATCCACAAATCTGAATTTGTTAACTGCACGTTAGTAATTATACTCAATAAAGTAACGAAATGATCTTATTTGCAAATTATACCTTTGAAACTAACAATCAATACCACTATAAAATGGTTATTGATTTTCTATAATTTAATTGATGCTAGCATTGCCATTTATGCAACGCATACATACAATCCATAATCAAAGGTTTTATAAGAAAAATATTTGTTACATATAATAATATCACATGCAAATTTGTGTATTCAGAATTGTTAAATACGTGTCCAATTTTGACATTTTCTTATTTATACATTATTTTTGTTGCAGTAAAATATTATTGTTACATATATGGGTTTCTCCCAAACTTTTACCTTCAAATTACATATATAAAGAACATATACATATATTACATATATAAAGAAACATAAAAATCAAGATTTGGTACTTTGTAGCGGCAACGAGGTTCCATTTTTGAGTGTGTAGTTTTCTCTTTTCGATCACGGCGACCATTTTGTAGATGATCGGATTCCTCTTGTGAATCACGTGGGGGTCACCAATTTGTGGCTGATTAGGGTAAGAAAAAATTTATCACTCACGTTTTGTGATAAGAGGAAATATATTTACAATAATTAAATAACACTAAATAACACTATAACAACGGATTCGCGAAGCTGCAACATACTATAATCTTGTTGGCATGACTGCGGCTCGGGTGAACTGGGTGAACTTGTCGACTGAACTGTTCCGGTGAACTGAACTTGCTTGACTGTCTGAACTTTTAGCTGAGTCTGGTTGACTGGGTCCACTGGCTGGACCGGTGTGAATGGGTCCACTGGCTGGACTGAGCTGGACTCGTTGGTTGGTTGCGCCTCATTGTAGAACTGAACTGGAGTCGACTTGCTGACTGTTTGCGTCTGACTGTCTGTACGGAACTTACTTCTTTGTTCGGGGGTTCAGGCATTTATGTTATGTCCAGGTATACTGGTCCCTCATCTGCGGGTTATTATTTTTCTATTTTCGGCCATTTGTCGCTTTGGTAATTACCGATTCTCGGGAAAAACATCTTGGCGTAATTTCCCCGGGCATTAAACCATTGACCCTAATAAAGGGGACGGTCGGGGAAAACTTGGGGACGATCTTGAATAAAGGGGGAAGGTCAGGTTCAGTGTGCAACGGTTAACAAAACAGATCTTTCTAAACATCTTTTTAATTTTTGAAGATATAATTATTTAGCATGAAAAAACTGACATAAAATAAAATGCACTTCAAAATAAAAGGAACGTGTTTTAAATGAATAATACTATTCCATTCATTGTCAAATGGTCTTGTAGTTTCTATTGCATAGACTCTACTAGATAGAGAAAGTGGTGATGACAATTTGGTTAAAATATCTTTTTCTTTGTGTTTCTTACTCTGAGGCAATTTTAGCTCTTTGTCTTATTTTTTCCTTCTTTCTCTGGAAGGGACGTTCAGGAAAGGGGACGGTCAGGAAACGCGAATGTTGTTGGCAAATTTAATAGGTAAAATTCATAATTTAAAAGCAGGGTTTTAGTATTATATTTCGTAAACGTATAATATGGGAAAGAAATTACCACATTGAATCTTAAATACAGAATATTAAAACGTCTAACAATGCTAGGGACGGCCGTGAAGACAATTAAAATACGCACATAAATTATGGCCTGTATTTTCACTAGAATTCGTCACCATGCAAGCACACATTCGTTTCGCTTGTTTTTTAGCTTAACTGACAAATGTGTACGTATCACAACCAAATGTTACTGCCTGGTTAGTAGTTAATTTTGTTGGTGGACGGTCAGGAACAAGAATTCGGCGACATGCTTTATAGCTATAAAATAATTCCAAATGAATATCATAAAAAATCTATGTCTATTAAAGATTTTATATATTTTTAGATATAAGCATGAGTTAGATTGTAAGTATTTGTTTCAGTTAACTTTTGACCCTTAATGACATGTCTAAAAACAGGATTTGCGACATAGGGACGGTCAGGAAGTTCAGCATGTTCAAGTTGTGATTATTCGGAAACGGGATGTAAAATCTTTACTTTAAATGAAAGAATGAAAAGATGTTGGATTATCGCGTCATTAAATTAAAATAAAATGTTTGTATATAAATGAATAAATTAATGGTTTTCCATTCAAGAATTGCAACTATAACTAATTTTTTAATATGGCTTAAGAAATATTTTTTTATAGTCCAGCGACACGAGAAGTAAAATTATAGGAGAAGTACCCATATATAGAGTTATTAATGATATTAGTTAAAGTTATTGATTTTACGATTTCCAAAATACCACTTTTTGTTGTGGACATAACTTCATAATAATCTGCATTTTTTTGTTTAGAAATAATTTTTAAAACTTCATTTTTCTTGACTGATTCTATGAGAATAGAATTAATTTGATGTTGATTTAAACTTTTTAAAGAAGCAGAAATAATTAGATTTTTTTAAATTAAAATACATGTTTTAATTAAAAACTCAATTAACTCTGAAACAATACAAAAATAGTAATAAGTCGATTTTTAATAGAAACTCGCTCGCAAAAATATTTCCTTGAAAGAAAAATATATTGTTGGGTTGTCGCATCATTAAATTATAATAAAATGTTTGTATATAAGAGTGTGTTTGTATATATGGGATCGGGATTAGCGGTAAATGGGGAACGTGCCGAACGGGATATCCTGGGATTCCGGCGAGTCGCACGCCCCCGGCAGAACGGGCGAATTGTAGCGACAAGTGCACAAATTCCCACGTGCCGTCGGGGGTGGGTGTACAGCACTTACCCGGCGGTCCCGCGCGCGCTCATCCGACACTTGTTTATCCACCCACCACCCAATTCAGATAGAAAACTGGCTAATTGTGTGTAGCTATGAATAAAAATTTATATGCAGGGAGTAACTCTTAATCAATGTACGCACAGATGGTCGAACACCGCACGTCGTAAAGCCCAGTGTGGTCAACTGGCACGGGTGCCAACAACTGGACATGGATTGGGAAACCGACGGAAACTACTAATTTCCATTTGCATGCATATTAAAGAGGGAAAGAATGAGGGGAAGATAACCTCATAAATTACGATGCCTCGAGGCTCAGAAACTCTTTCCACTTTATTTATCTTATATTAAACTTCCTTTTATATTTAACTAGCTACAGCCCGCGGCTCCGCTTCCGTGGATTTTGGAAGTTAATATATGATTTTTTGTCCAAAACCTCTGAATATGAGTAGGGGTGGTTTCAACACGAATTATTGATTATAGACGTAAATCGTTATCTCAGTTTTGTAGTTAATGTGCTTTGTATTAAGATTACTGAACTATTAGATATTCCAAAAAAATGCATACACATAAACCACAATATAATATGCAAGTGCACCAATATATTGTTACCACCACAATCATAGGACATTATAGAACAATGGTTTTTAATCTTTTAGTAATTATGGTCCCCTTAAAATCTCACGAAAAATTTCGCGGCCCACCCTCCCTTTCAAGTAACATCATAATCATTCAATTAATTTTAAATAGTGAATTTATTTAAATATTGAGGTGAATTTTGTAATTTTTTTTGGGAAAATGGCAAATCACCCGTTTCTTCATTTTTAAAGAAAAATTTAAATACTAATTTTCACATCTCTAAAATATCTAGTTTTTCCTGCAGTTGCAGCACTCTTAGCTAGATTTTTAAAAAACATTAAAACCCGTTTTTCTCTATTTTGTAATAGTAATCTAACTGCTCATTTTTGGTATTATGACATTTTCGGTTTCGGAGATATAGGTTATATATTAATTCAACGCCCAATTTTCAATCGCCTCTTCATCGGGTTTCCAAAAAATGGTGAAACACGTGTCTTTTTATTTTTAAAACCGAATCTTAATACCAAGTTGTTCTGGGTATAGACATACTACTAAAATCTTTGGCTCTGTATTAACGCCCTTAGAAATGACGTTTTCAAAATTCTTTCCTTATTGGGTGGTGACATGCTTCTATTGCATCCGATGGAATATTTTATTAGAATAATTTTATCAATCATACATAGTTTAAATCTGCATTTAATTTAGAATAGCTTACATGGGTATTCTATATAAGCTATATATAATATTTAATCATTTAGGGTACGGAATTTTGGATAATTTTAAATATCCCACCATGCATATTTACGCATCAAAGAGTTTAGTTAAGTAAATTATATACCATATTACACTAATTTGAGAGGCTCTCTGACTGTGCAATGAACAGAAGGGTAGCATTCTATGGCCACGTTGCAAGATTGTCTCCAAACTGACTAACTAACCGCCTGTTCACCTTCTGGCAAAACAAGAAGGTTCGTACCACTTGGTTGACAGAAACCGAGATGGATATTAAAGAACTGGGAGTAACAGATTTCCAAAACAGACAGTCTGTAATACGCACCTTGAAGAAAGTCCGTGGATTTCAGGAAAAACCCCAAAAGAAAGGTACCCCCTGGACGGAAGAGAGAAATGAGTTACAACGGCAGAAGATACGACAATACTGGGCAAATATCAAAGCCCAACAGTTGAACAAGCGTGGTCCAAAGTAGGCCTATTCGAAAGAAGAAGAAGAAAATTTTGCACTAATACCCCGATTTATGTTGTCCCGTTTTACGCTGATTATAACGCTCTTTTTAAAGACCAGGGCTACCGAAACGCTGAAGAGCACATGCAAGGAGAGGAGAATGAAATCACAAAAACCCCATCTCTCCAAGAAGTAAAAACAGCAATTAAAACACTGAAAAATATCAAAGCACGCGGAATCGATGGTATCAACTCAGAACTGCTATAACATGGGCGGGGGGATAAGCTAGCCACCTACATGCACGTACTAATAGCGGAGGTATGGGACGAAGAAACAATGCCGAGTGAATAGTCACAAAACATAATTTGCCCAATCTACAAGAAAGGGGACAAACTATTATAATATGTGCGAACTACAGGGGCACCTCACTGCTAAGTAGCCCATAAAAAATCTTGACCACCACCATAAGCAACAGAATGAAAGCGCTGTGCAAACAACTGATTGGGGAATATCAAGTTGGGTTTAGACCAGGCAGGTCCACAACTGACCAACTAATCACCGTAAAACGAATGCTCGAAAAAGCATGGGAGCACAATACGGATGTGTACAACTTATATGTGGACTTCAACAATGGCAACGTGTACGGCAAAAGTGCGCGTACAAGGAGAACTAACAGAAGAATTCACATACGCGCAGGGACTGAAGCAGGGAGATGGATTAGCACCGACCCTCTTCAACCTGGCGCTCGCACGGGTAGTCAGAAAAACCGGCATAGGCAGAAACAACTTACTCACTTACAAAACTGCTCAGCTAGCGGCATATGCCGACGATATCAACATCATGAGCCGAATCAAATCCGCAGCAGAAGAAGCGTACACCCTCCTGAAGGAAGCAGCCAGGGACATAGGGCTGAAAATTAACGTAACAAAGACTAAAGTGCTAACGCAGGCAAGAACAACGGCAATGGCGATAAATGGCAACTTAAACCAAGTCAGCATCTTCTGCTATCTAGGGGTGACCCTAGAAAACAGCGGAAGCGAAGGAAAATAGCCTAGAAATAAGAGCCAGAACCACGGCGGCAAACGGAGCATACTTCGCTCTCGCACATATCTTCCAATCTAAACACGTACACAGAAACACAAAAATAAGGGTGTACAAAACAATTGTCAGACCAATAATCACATATGGCTGCAAAACCTGGGTCTTGACACACACCAGTGGCCACAAAATAGATATCTTTGAGAGGAAAGTATTGCGTAGAATACTCGGCCCAATCCAAGACGAAAATGGGTATAGAATACGATACAATAATGAGCTGTATCAGGACTTGCAGGACCCGCCAGTATCCGCATTTACAAAGATACAGAGGTTACGGTGGGCAGGCCATGTCACAAGAATGGATTAGGCAGGCCTGCCAAAACGGGCCCTCCAAGGCAAAATGGTAGGGAAGAGACCGAGGGGCGGACCACGGACGATGAGAGGACGCGGTAGAAGAAGATGCCAGAGGGTTGCTAAGGATTATAAGCTGAAAGGCGGTAGCAAGGGACAAAAGCGCTTGGAGGAATAAATTGAGCCATAGGAGAGAGATAACTCTTTTATAGCGGGAATCTACGCCGATAGTTTTTTATCATGGTCTCTCGCTCTCTGCTTAGTGCTCATTCATACGCTCATGGTATAAGTTGCGTTTAAGCTAACATACGTGTATTTTTGTACATAATTTAAGGTTTTTCCATCTGCATAGTTTTGCAAAAATACAAAATGTTTTTATCCGTTTCGTTAGAAAAGCTATTTCATTTGAAATTAAACTCGAAGTGATACGTCGATTCGAAGGTGGACAGCGAGAAGTTGATATCGCAAGTTCCTTAAAACTAGCGCCTTCAACTATACAAACAATTATGCGAAAATTCAGAAAATAATAAATTTCTGCTACATCATCTAATATGTTAGCAAAAAGGGTGATGTGCCGAAACTCGGTTTTTGAAGAGATGGAAAGACGGCTCAGCATTTGGATCGATCACGAAACACAACACAGAATTCCCTTAATGAGGTTCAAGCGAATCCCATGTTAAATATTTTTTTCAAGTTTAAGCTTTGAAACTTGTTATACATGAAGATCAATACTTTATTTATGTCCTCTCAAAATTTGAAAGTGATCCTCCATTTAGTTTATCCGGAAAAAAAAATAAAAATGATGTTTTTTCGAATATTATACTCAGGTTCCTATGGCCGACAAGCTTCCGTTACGTCTTTATTTTTTTTTTTTTCGATATTAATTTCCCAACTTTAAGGAATAAAAAACTATATACAATAAACTTAGATAATATTAAAACAGGATTACATTAATGCAATGTGATGTTGCTGATGTAATTATTTAAATAATTAAAGTTAATTTTTTTTAATTTGAATCTTGTTTATCGACAGTAATTCACATGACAAATAGTTTGGCAACGGCGCGATAACAGCTGATTGTGAGAGGAAAGAAAAACATGGAAACATTTTGAACTTTTGAACGTCTGTGGGACTATTTGATAGAATACACTCCTGCTTTTTACATAGATTATCTATAATTTTTTGTCTCTTGGTAATTCGAGGTTTTCGGCCAGCATCTTGGGCTAATAAAATTCTGATCCCTCTACAACCAGTCGACTCATAACACTGATGTAGCCAGATTTTTTTTATGTCACCTTGTATGTCAAAAATAACGGAGTTATTTAATAACTTTATTTTATTAAATAAATAATAATTACCATTTTTTAAATTTGTTATGTTATTATAAATAAAAATAATTAATTTTAACAACTATTAGGATAATTGAAAATATAGAAAAATTCAAGCACTATTTTGACTCATTAGTTGCGCTCGAACCTCCTTAAGTCAAGCACTAATCATGGCAAAAGCAAAAATAATTTTTGATATACACAACCGGGAAACGCAACCGAATTTTGTGGCTAGTCGAAGATGGTTAGACCGATTCAAACAAAAGGAAGTAACATTCACAGTTTTAGAATTACTGGCGAGGCAGCTAGTGCTGCCTATAAAGCTGACGAAGAATGTTTACAAATTTTAAAGGAAATTATTACTGCAGGAAACTTTTCACTACAAGTTGTGTTCAACGCTGCTGAAACAGGTTTATTCTAGAAGAGGATGTCACCCCGTACATACATTTCGCGAGACGAAATACGTGCTCCGGGATCTAAAGTATCTAAAGATAAGACTCACCTTGCTTTTAAGAGGTAAGGCAAAAAGCGATTTTAAACTCAAGCCTTTGCTTATAGTATAGTCTTTTCATGGATAAAATTAAAAATAAAGTAACAGATCTTAACCGCGGATACAGACTGGGCAACAAAATAATTGGTATGGTGTGTTACGCCGATGAAGCAGCAATTATTGCCGAATCAGAAAACTACCTGCAAGGACAACTCTTCCAGTTCTTCCAAGTAAGACGCCAACTCAATATGAACATCTCTGTCAAAAAAACCAAATTTATGACAATCGCGAAAGATCCGCTCAGATGTAAGCTAGTGGTGGAGGACAATCCCATAAAACAGATGATTCAATTCAGATACCTAGGCATAGACATATCCAGCACCCACGAACCAGTTAAAGACCTGATGAGTCAGATTAACAAAGCATCCGCACTATCAGGATGCCTACGAGATATAGTCTGGGCAAACCCGTCCATGCGCAAAGATAGCAAAATTAGAATTTTCAAGACTTGTATCAGACCGATCATGACGTATGGTACAAAAGCCCGCGAAGACACCAACAAGGCGAAAAACATGCTAAGGGTTGCCGAAATGAAAACATTGAGAAAAATAGTGGGGAAAACAAGAAGAGACAGAGTAAGAAACACAGATATCAGAGAATAATACGAAATACAAGACATTGTGAGATGGGGAAGACAACGTAAGAGGCAATGATACAACTATGTAAGACGGACTTCCGAAAAAAGTCACAGAGTAACAGACTTCCGAATATAGTGCTAGAAAACAACCCGTTCGGATCAAGACCTCCCGGGAGATCGCCTCCGGTAATCTACCTCTGAAGAAAAGATGCAGAGGCGGCTATAGAATTTAACAGATCGACAGATCTCCAAGAAGTAGTAGAAGAAGAAGAAGAAGCCTTTGCTTATTTATCATTCCGAAACACCACGGCCATTGAAAGGAATGAACAAATCAATACTTCCCGTAATTTGGCGATCGAACAAGAAAATGAAGATTAGTTTATAAACGAATTTTGTTCATCGGTAAAACGTCATTTCCATGAAATCACATTGACCCAAAAACCCTTTTTTTGTTAGATAAAGCTCCTGGTCCAACACATTTAAATTCTCTTGATACTTGTATTCCATTGAAAGTTGTCTACCTGCCGCCAAATACAACATCGTTTATACAATCCAAGGATAAGGGCTCCAGAGTTTTCTTTGGAACCTTCAAGCATTCACTCAGAAAATACGCTCCGCCAAGCCTCCACTTCAGAGACTCACAAGGCAAATTGGCTTTAAACGACAAGGACAATTGGCACCTTTTAGCTTTAGAAAAACTTTGCGAGAAACAATTGCGAAAAATATTTCAATATTTAGTTGAACGAACTGATTCTAATGAAGAAAACGTAATACAATTTTGGAAAAATTACAACATCCTAGATGCTTTACGAAATATAAATGCTTGGAACGAAATCTCTTCAAATTGTATGAATAAAGTTTGGAAAGGTGGTTGGCCAGAAATTTGTGAAAATGTTAGCGACACTATGGAGATAAAAGAAAGCATTACTACAATCAATTCTTTGGATCATGAAGCAGGAATGACCGAAGTTGATGGAAACGACATCGTGGATTTTCTGGAATCTCATGGAAAAATCCTATCAAACGAAGAACTGAAAGTTTTGACAGATAGTATAAATAGATCAGAAGACAACTTATCTAATGAAAATGCTTTAGAGAATACTGTTTAAGAAAAACCATAAGATTTATCAACAGACTTTTTAAAGAATAGCACTGCATCTATTACGAAAATAATGGATGCCTTGTTAGTGCATGATCCAAATATAGATGGTAGTACTAAGGCAAGATGAGGAGTTTTAGACTCCATTAGTTGTTATGAAGAAATGCTGACTCGGAGGCAACAAACTAAAAAACTAACAAAATTATATAGTTTCTTCTTCTTCTTGTTGTTTCGAATAGGCGTACTTTGGACCACGCTAGTTCAACTGTTCGGCTTTGATCTTTGCCCAGTATTGTCGCATCTTCTGCCGGTGTAACTCCTTTCTCTCTTCTCTCCAGGGGGTACCTTTCCTTCGGGGTTTTTCCTGAAATCCACGGACATCCTTCAGGGTGTGTCTCACAGACTGTCTGCTTTGGAGATCTCTTATTCCCAGTTCTTTAATGTCCTTCTCGGTTTCTGTCAACCAAGTTTCTTCTTCATTATAATCATTATTATTAATAGTATTTTTTGTGTGGCAAGTATTCTTCTTCTTTATTTGTTTCACCCAACTTTGGGGTACATGAAATCAATCATTTTTTATTGTTTTGAGCTTTCCTTTTAGCCCAGGTTTTCATCCTTTGAGGTCTTTCTTCCTCTCTTCCGCAGAGATGTGTATCGTACTCTTTTGTTTGATTTTAACTTGGAACCGTTGCCCCTTATCCTTGATGATGGTTTTGGCTGTTTTGTCCTTGAGCATGATGTCTGTAATTTGGAGTTGTGCGTGGTCTTTCTCAGTATCCGTAAACCAAAGAGGTTTTGTTTTTTTTATTACGAGGGTGGTCGAAGAACTTTTTGGTAAGTCTATTTTCATTTGGATGTGCCCATAAATCAATTCTCCCAATTTTTCCCAATCCCAATTCTCTCAATTTTTTATTGTGTCCGAGAGTTTTTCGGTAAAGAGTTCCTGTGAAATGTTCCTGACATGGATTAATTTGTTGTTATGGAATTTGGGGCCTAAAATTTTGCGTAATACCTTTCTTTTCTTGACCTCCAGCCTTTCAAGCGGTCCCTGGGTGATGAGAGACAATGCATCGGCTGCATATAAGGCTTCTGGTTTAATTACCGTGTTATAATGCCTTATCTTGGTATTCCAGGAGAGAGACTTCTTGTTATAAGTTGGTAAATTGGAAGGCCAATTCAACTTTATTTCTCCTAGATTCCATTGCCTTTTTCTCTAGCGCATTCCAGCTGATCCATTCCCCGAGGTATTTGAATTCTTTGACGATGTCTAAGTATTAGTTGCCCACTTGAAGCTTTTTTGGTGGGTTTTTTATTTTCGTAATTATTTTGGTCTTTTCAACTGAGACTGAGACCCATTTTTAACGCTTGCCTCCGAACTTTGAGGATCTGTTTCTTGGCTTCTTTCCATGTCTCAGCTAGTAAGGCCATGTCTTTATTGTTTTATTGTGTATATATGTATTATTATATTTAATTTTGTTTACCCCGGTTTACATTTGATTCGCTTAACGCTATTTTTTCACGCATTAAGAGCGTAAACCGGGGTATTCGTGTAAAATGAATTAATAAATTCACTACGTTTTACCAACACTTAAATAAATGTGGTTAAAACATAGTGAATTTATCAACTTAGTGTGAGCATAGATAACCACGTAGTAACGGTCCATCTTATTCATTATATTATACTACCGTGTATATGATCTTTTGTTGATCTCTCCGCTGAATACGACACCGTAAACCATAGAATGCTGTTACATAAACTATAATTTAACTGACGAATATGGATTCACTATGTTGATAGCAACACTTCTACAAGATCATCGGTTCTTCGTTGACTTCCAAGGATACCACAGCCGTTGGAGAACTCAGAAGAATGTATTACCCCAGAGAAGTGTCTTGTCTCCCATTTTATTTAAAGTGTACACCAACGATCAACCACAACCTCAAGGGTGCAAAAGTTTCATTTACGCTGACGACCTTGCTCTCGCTGCCCAAGCAGAACAGTTTGAAGTCGTGAAGCATACACTCAGCCGTGCCCTGGAACAGCTTGATACTTAATATGAAAGGAACCAGCTCATACCAAATCCTAGTAAGACTCAAGTATGTGCCTGCCACTTCAAACATAGGCAAGCTAGTAGAAAACTTAAAATATTCTGGAATAGTTCGTTATTAGATTGTTGCTTCCATCCCAAATATATAGGTGTTACCTTGGACGGTAAACTTACATACAAGGAGCAGTGCCTTAAGTTGAAACAGAAGATCTCTTCGAGGAACTGCCTCCTACGCAAACTGTCAGGGCTAACTGGGGTACCTATCCTCAAACATTAAGAACAACAGCACTGGCCTTATGCTATTCAGCAGGAAAATATGTCAGTCCTGGATTGTACAACTCAGCTCATGCAAAGCAGGTTGATGTTGCCTTTAATGAGGCTGTTTGAGGCGAACTCCCATCAATAAAGTGAAAAATCTGGCGAGGATCGCTCCACCTGATATCAGACGTGAAGTGGCTGCAAACAATGACAGGAGTAAATCATCTACTATGATCTCACATCCACTCTTCGGATATCAACCTGCTGAAAAGCGATTAAAATCGAGGAAGAGCTTCCTTACAACTACTCAACTTTTGCCAAGAAACAGCAGCAGCAGCAGCACGAGTTGTCATGTGGAAGGAGACAATTAGCAATCTGTCTGAACGGATGGAACCTAAGGAATCTCTACCTCCTGGCCACACAGTGAACTGGCCCATCTGGAAGTCCACAGACAGCGAGTGGAAGTAACAGGATCACGGGACAACTTGCTTAAGTGGCATTTTCCAACCAAAACTGTCCTATGTGATTGTGGAGCAGTTCAAACTACACAACACCTCTTATGCTGTCCGTTGTGCCCATCCAGTAGCTAAGTTTTGGGCAGGAACTGTTTAGAATTACAAACTTTCTGTACTTGTGCCCATTCTGTTTCTGTACTTGTTCCCATTTTATGTATCTTTCATGTTTTATGTTTTGTACTTCTGACACGAATAAATAAATAAACCGTGTATATTATAATACCGTATAACGCGGTTGATAAGTTGCGCTTTGTAAGCAATCGCGTTATAGAAAATATGAAATCTATGAGTAGGTAATTTTATTATAGCACAGATAATATAAATTTACGTATAGTACTATAAAATAAATAACATGTTTGGGTTGACTTTAACTTTCTTTCAATCGCGCTATACGGAACTTACTGTACTTTGTATAATATTTTTTTGAAGAATATTTCATATTTGATTTTATTCAGCTAGACAAAACGTGTTTGATATTTTTAGAAAAGGAACTGATATTACTAAAAGTTCCATCTGCATCCACATTGAGAAGCAAAAAGAACTAAATATATTTTTTTATGAAAGTCGAGAAGTCTCGAGTGTTTTTAAGGTTTCTCCACGATTTTCTTTTCCAATCTAAAAACTCATTAAATGTTCATTGTGTGTATATTGTTTGCATAGATGAACAATTTATTTTTACAATTTATAAAATAAATCACTTATTAAACTTCAATCCAATATACCTAATATTACTTCAATTGTGTGATCATCAATCTTATTGAAAATATGCTTTATCTACTCGCACACCAAAATAAATGCATTAATAAGTAAATTACTGTATGTGAAGGATGCCATTATTATAATTGTGTTTAAAAGTATCCAAATCGTGCGGAAAAGTTCAATGTAAATCTAATAGAGTTTCATTTTTAAACGTTTTCTGTTTATTGTTACTATGGCAACAACTCCCGTCACTAAACAAATAACATAGACGTAGTGAAAATAAATTTTGTGACAAATATTAAAATTGAATTAATTTTTCTTTAAACTTCGCAACTTATGCACAAAAGCCCTTCTTCACACACTTCTATCATAAACTACAATTATCTACTCATACACCAAAATGAACACATTAATAAATACATTATTGTATGTGAAGGATGCAATTACTTATAAACTACTATTATCTACTCATACACCAAAATAAAACACATTAATAAATACATTATTGTATGTGAAGGATGCAATTATTACAATCGTGTGTAAAAGTATCCAAATCGTGCATAAACGTCCAATGTAAATCAAATGGAGTTTCATTATTAAACGATTTCTGTTTGTTGTTACTATGGCAATAACTTGCGTCACTAAACAAAAAGCTTAAACGTAGTGAAAATAAATTATCTGTTAAGATCCATAGAGAGTGGCAATAGCTTTGGTATAAGATCACAACTGAACCGGACCAAAAATTTATGCCTGTAAAAGAGAAATGGAAGATCATTGATATAAGACCCACACATTACCTGGTAGAACTGATAACTGGCCATAATTTCAATGCATTTTTACATATATTCGGAAAGAGACTGTCTCCGCTCTGTTCATGCGGAGAGGAAGGTACAGCCGCTCATTTACTCTTTGGATCATAGCACACGGAGAACTGGCTGCAACAAAAATCAGCATGACTAATGACTCGCGTACTCCTAATCCGTCATCGGTCGAAGTTTTCTCGGGCGACGACGGCCGAACTCGACCGTCATCGTCCGACGATGTATCAAACTACTATTATATAATCTATACATATTAAATTTATATCCAAATTAATGATTTGAGGCTAAATATAATTCTAAGTTTTCTTTTAGAAGAATGATATGATATGTATTGTTTAAGTGTTTTTAAAATAATTTCAGCACCCCGTTATCTGTTAAGTTTCTGATTGTTATCCCATTCTTTGGAAAACACGAAATAATTACAAGTTCCAGTAATTTTGCAACCAATTTTTAACAATTTTTAATCGGCCTCGACTCTGCTTATATAAATGTTAATATCTATAAATATAACTAGGGACAGAGATTTCGAGGGGCTCCATCATTGCATCACTTAAGATTAGGGCTTCACACAAGAGTCGCTTTTCTGATCTCGTCTTCAATCTTTGACTCTGACACGGGCAGCCGTTACATTTTGTTCATAAATTTCAACTGCTCGTTCTGGGGTCGGGCAAGTTCTGCTTGCTCGGGTTCAAATTTATGAAGAAAATGTTATGTTCATTCTGGGCTCGGGCAAAGTTCGGTTTGCTCGGAAGAAAATGTTACGGCTGCCCGGAACGAGACCAGAAACGGGACTCTCGTGTGAAGCCCCACTTAAGATGTCATCTAGTTCTGAGCTATGTTTAGAGCTTCAAGTCACTAGGCCATTGGAAAGTAAGTTGAATAAAATCGCCCGGACAAAGTTGAGAACAGACAGACAAGAAAGCTAGCTAATATAAACGTGGTAATATGATTCCATTTTTTCCCTCTCGAAAACAGCTTTAATTTTTAGAAAACTATAAATCTATATAATAATCTAAGGTCTAAATTTATTTGAAATTTAATGATTTGCGACAAGTTATAGATTGTAAGTTTTATTTTTGAAGAATGATTTGAGATTTCTATTGTCTAAGAGTTTTCAAAATAATGTCAGCACTCCGTTAAGATTCTGATTGTTACCCCATTCTTCGTAAAACACGAAATAATTACAAGTTCCAGTAATAATTCATAATAATGGCGTGTGGAAAGTAAACCAGTTGTCCATATGCCACCTGTGCGCTCGTGAGAAACTAATCATAAATAATGGTGTGCAATATATATATTTTTTATTTTACGCCAGGAATTTGTGTTTCCAGGGAAAAATAGTAATCTGGCCATCCGGGCTGTGTGTGATAGAACCCGTCAGAAACACGTGTGATCAAGGGAGAGATTCTCTGCACACATACACAACTGGATAGAGATAACGCATACATGGCAGTTATCTAGATGCGTTTCTCTGCAACGGGAAATATTGTGCGAGGCTTAAATGCAGAATACGATCGTGTTAATTAAAAAAAAATATGAATTTATCAACCGGAATATATAGTTTGTGGTTGATACGTTTTTTTTTTAGAAAAAAAATATTGGGAATAAAAATACAACAACACAATGTATGGAAATAAAATAATAGAGCTGGCGTGTATACACACATGCACATACACACCGATGTGTCGGCAATTGTTTGTGGCATCGTGATGTTTGTTTCATGTGCTGTGCGATTTTCATATTATGTTGTTCTTCATGTGTGTGATTTTGACAGATTAATTATTATATTTTTGTGTTTGCGCTGAATTCAATTATATATTATACACGTATACATTATACCTACGGTAACTTCAGTTACTCGATTTTATTGTTCCCACGCGTGAAAAAAACACGGAAAAAAAGTAGAAAAAAACAATGATAATAATGATATCGATAACAGATGTTGGCGTAATTTTTTCGCAGAGGGCAATTAGTTTTTCAGTGTCAGGCGCCGCGGCGTCCTATATACACACACACGCATTCTGCAATTGACACTTCCAAGTGAAGGGATGCGTGCTATTGGCAACTTATTCTGGGTTGATTTAAACTTCGATTTCTTTTCGTTCAGACGCATCTGAAACATACATAATATATCAAGACTATTAGAATATTATTTTGAATTATTATGTCATTTGTAAAATTATTAATATTTACCTTTTAAATTATTCATTTTCCAATTAATTATCAGTATAATCTCAATTTACAGACTAAGTATTTTAGGTTAATGAGTTCATTTACCTGGAAAACTAGAGTGAAATTACTTTTTTACGGGTACACTTACTACCACACTTATATTTCAATATCCATTTTAATTTAGTTTATATTTAAAATATCATCAACATTTAATCACAAATTACATATGCAGTCATCTGAACATCAAAATAACAGTACAAAATATGATTTTCAGTTTCTCTTAACCTAGTCTTGTATAGTTTGTCTTATCTAAACGTACAAAATGCTATTCAAACAAACTTCGGTTTTCCTTATGCTTCTTCTTTTTATCCCATTTGCTCTTATTTAGACGCAATAATTGACTCCTGAATGATAGTAAACTACTAGTTTTAATGGATCAAAGTTTTCTCTACTAAACTTTCCATTCTCCGCGATTTGAAGCTATTTCTATTGCATTTTAGGGTTTTATTGACTCTTGTCCAAAAGTCATTCAATCAACTACATTCAGGAAAACTTTGTTAAAATCAGTGCAAGATTATCTAGAAATATTTGAATATTGGGGTGAGACCATACTAATTATAGATACAATCATTCCAACTTATTAAAGCGTAATATAGCTTCAGTATATACATATATTCAACCTTTCCGTAGCTCTATAATATTATTAAGTCTTCTTAGGACTACAAAACTAATCTCATTTTGAAACAACTACATCCTTTGCTAATACCACGCAGGTAATTGAATTATAATGGGTGTCCTAAAATTTACGCAAGATTTGAATTAGCCGTTGAAGTAGCCAAAAACACAAAACTTACGTCTGCGAAACGTGGACTATTCGGAACTTAGACCAACGCAGAATAGAAGCATTTGAAATGTGGTGCTATAGAAAATGCTGCAAATGCCATGGACATCCCACCGCACAAACGACTCTATTATTCAATAACTCGGTATAACGACCAGACTATACCAGGCAATAAACCAACGGTATTTGGGATACCTGGGTCATGTGGCAAGGAGGTTCGACAATATTGAACGACTCATAGTAGAAGGCAAAGTCCAAGATAGCCGACACGATGGATAGAACGGACAAAAACCCTGGTGGGACAAGGGATGCAGGAAGTAATGAGATCTGCCCAAGATAGAGAGCGCTGGCGAGGAGTCATTGTGAGCGTAGCAAACCACATCCTGCAGAAGGGTTATAGACTGCAGAGAGAGAGAGAGAGAGAACCCCACGTTGTTATCGAAAAAAAGAAGCATCCACAACGTGTCACTGTTTGGTGCGGATTTTGGGCTGGAAGCATCATTGGACCATACTTCTTTGGAAATGAGGCTGATCAAGCAGTAACTGTTACTGGTGTTCGATATCGCAACATTCTTTCTTCCTAAATTAGAAAATATTGATGAGTACGACATGTGGTTTTAACAAGATGGTGCCACATGCCATACATCCCGTGAAACAATTGAATTGAGACATTTTCTGGTTGTATACTCTCTCGTTTCGGTGATTAGAATTGGCTTCCTAGATCATAGATTTTTTTGAAGTCACAGGTCTATGCCAACAAATCTCTAACCAGCCGTTAATTGATGGAAGAGATTCAACGCTGTATCAATGAAATTCAGCCTCATTTATGCGGAATGGTAATGGAAAATTTTGGATAAAGAGTTCGTATTTGTCATGAAAGTCGTCGAGGCCATATGCCCGATGTGTTATTTCATACGTAACCCTAGACTATATGTACATTATATTCCAATAAAGAAATTAAAATTTATTCAAGAAATACTCTGTTTTCTATTTATTTCAAATATTGCGTAAATTTTGGGACACCTTTTATAACAGATATTTGTATGTTATTTACTAGCCCCCAGTCCACTTTCGTGGCACTAAACAAGAACTAGTTAAATGACATTGATTTTAAGATCATATCTTCCTTGAATTGACACAATTCAATGTAATTATGAAGTATGAATTACCACGTAGTAACTGTCGCAACCATCCTATTCATATCTTTCTATTTAACATAAGTGAATAGCCATCTGCAGACACGTTTCGAGATCTATCGCTCATCAGTGCAGCTTTGCTCCTTTGAATTTTAAAATGGAGTACACTTACGTGGTCTGTAGAAAAGTATCCGACCTGTAGCCGGTAAAAAAAACTGGCATACCTGGAGCGTTGGAAACCTAATCACCCTCAAAGTAGTCTCTTTGGGACTCCACACACTTCTCCCAGCGGTGCAGTCATTGTTGGAAGCACTCCGAAAAAGCCTCTTTCGGAATCGACTTCGTTGCTCGGCTGTCGTTGCCATAATGTCCTCCCTTGTCTGAAATCGCGTTCCTTTCAATGGCCCCTTGACTTTGGAGAATAGCCAGAAGTCGCAGGGGGGCATATCAGGAGAGTAAGGAGCCTGTCGAACCAGAGGAGTCTGGTTCTTTGCAATAAAATTGTGAACCAAGTGCGAAGAATGTGCTGGAGCATTGTCGTGATGGAGTCGCCAATTTCCTGATGACCACAACTCTAGTCGCAATTTTTTGGATAGTCACACGACGGTTCCGCATCACATGGTCATTCCGGCATGTTGATGGCCGACCAGAGCGTGGCTCGCTTTCCGCCGCTGTACAACCGTCTTTAAATCGTTTGTACCACTCCTTAAGCTGTGTGACGCCCACAGCATCTTCACCGAAAGCCGTCTGAATCTTCCGAATGGTTTCCACCTGGTTGTCGCCCAGTTTCTGGCAACATTTGATGCAGTAGCGCTGCTCCAGTCGTTCCGTCATTTTACTTGCATTGAAAAACCGACGAGAGCACTACACACTACGTCACTTGAACACTGCTCGACAGCAAGTGACGCTAACTACAGGCGGGAAAATATTCACGCATGCGCATGAAGGTTCAAGGTCGGCTCATGCATTCGCGCTTGATTCAAATCCATCAGGTTTTCAAAATAAAAAATAAGGTCGGATGCTTTTCTAACAGACCACGTATATTATCTTGAACACCGGGTGCCGGGCTGGCTAGGTTAGGTTTTGATGTGTGTAGAAAGACCTGCACTTAGTTTTAGTTATTGATTTAAATGAAAATAGGGGTGAAACTATTCTAATTATAGATACAATCATACCAACTTATAAATGCGAAATATTGCTTGAATATATAAATATATTCAACCTTTCCATAGCTCTATATTATTATTAAGTCTTTTTAAGACTACAAAATATTATCAATGTTGCTACCAGTGCTATGCAACGCACTCCCCCCAAACTTACGCAGAAATGAGGCCCTACTACGAGAGCGTAGAAAAGTTATGGTAAAACAAGCCCAAAACTACCGATACGTGAGGATATCCCCGAATACGTGAGACGCATCCGGCTAAAGTCGAGAAACCCCCATATTCGCCTGGCCGAAAAGCTCCAAAATAGCAACTACGACTCAAAAGCCCAATGGTCACACAATTTGAATCTTAAATCAAACAACCAACTACAAACATGGTTTGAGAGTTATAACTGTAATATCCCTGAGACAGAACTAATCAGGAGAAAGTGGACAGCACTAAACCGAGCGCGCACTGGACATGGCAGATGCGCGGACTCCTTGTTCAAACGGGGGAGGACAATGTCACCTGAATGCTACTGCGGCGCGCCGAAGCAAACCATTCAATACATCCACAGTGAGTGCCCTGTACGCTCATATGTTGTCCGATTATATATCCGATAATATTGGTCCGATTTCCTGGAGGCGTCCCCTTCGGCGCTAGATTGGATCCCAAACTTTGACGTTGACATATGAAAATGTTTATATATTTAAGCAAAACATGTACCTAGCCATACGCTAAATAAATAAATTATCAATGATATTTATCTAGTTCCTTCTAGTGCCACGAAAGTGTAATGGGGGCTAGTAAATAGCATACAAATATCTGTTGTATAATTCAATATCCTCCTTGGTATTAGCAAAGGAAGTAATTGTTTCAACATTACATTTTTTTTGTAGTAATAAGACTTAATAATATTATAGAGCTACGGAAAGGTTGAGTATATTTATATATTCAAGCTATATTTCGCTTTAATAAGTTGGATAGAAATAGCTTGAAATAGTGGAGAATGGAAAATGTTTAGTAGAGAAAACCTTTGATCCATAACTAGCAGTTTACTGTCATTCAAGAGTCAATTAAGATTCTAGCCCAGGGGTCGCCTTATAGTTTTTATCCTCTTTAAGATACCCCAGCTCTATTTTTCAAAAGTTGTTCCAATTTGTTGTTGACCAATTCTTGTCCAATTATTTTCTGTTATGCAAATTATTTTGTTTTATTTAGTAATAAACACAACGTATTTCAATTGTTAGCCGCAATTTGCTGCTGAATTTATGATCCATTCAAACCGAATCTAGTTGATAATATAAAAGTTTTACTAGAATTTAGACAGTTTTTGATTGAAAATTTTCGCCGTCAATGTTTGCCAGGTTGCAGTTTAGGAACATTCTAGAAGGATTTCAAGTTAAACGCCGACAACTTTTAACATAAAACTAATAATGTTTGCAATTTATTACCCATGCAGTTAGAATTATCAGTTTTAATAGAAATTGAACAGTAAAAGCAAACAATGTAATCTCTAGACAACCAGACTTCCTCCAGTTTTAAGCATATACGCGCTTAACCATTTTTTAAAATTCGAATGATTAATGAGAAATAGAGAATGAGTGTTATGTGGCCTTACCTAATCTTCACTAATCTTGTCTGGTCTTCCCTCTTCTTGATAGGTCTTGTTTGGTCTTGCCTGATCTTGTTTCGTCTTATCTCCCATTGTCTAGTCTTATCCAGTGGTGTGCTGGAGCGGAGTGGTGCCCATTGTTCAATTTTGTATAATTTGGCGAGCCCATTGTTAAATTTTTGATAAATTCGGGAGCCCTTTGTTATTTTTAATAAAATTACCTTTTCAAAGTTTCCACTATGCCAATCCATGCATGTACAGTGCGTTTGAAAAAGAACTCCCTAGTTTCATTATGTCATATAAACTGCTCAAAGTGATACAAACTATTCTAGTTTGTGGTGTTTGATTCATCAACTTTCCAAGTTTCGCTCACCTGCTCCCTGGCACGCCTGCTCAACCTTGAGACGGCGTCAGGGCTCAGTTCGCTGAATTCAGTTCAAAGAGGATAGGCTAGGACAGCGATGGCGAACCTTTTTGAGTAATGGGTCAAATTTTGTTCATTACATTTTTCGTATTAGCTCGTGGGTCGTGATCAGTGGCATCACTTGGAAAAATGGACGGAGGTCAAAGGCTACTTTTTTGTTCATACCACCACATGGGTTTTCAAGTAAGAGGTTTTCAAATTGTTGTTCATGGAAGTAATGCTGTGCTGATGAAAGATAAATCTCGAAACGCGTCCACAGATGGCTATCCACTTAAGGTATCGGAAAGACATGATCTTAAAAACAATGTTATTTTTATGGTTTTTGTTGAGTGCCACGAGGGTGGACTGAAAGCTATAAAATAACTTGCAAATTTTATATGAGATTTGTTTCGGTAGTCCTAAAAAGACTCAATAATTGTTATAGAGCTCCGGAAATGCTGAATATATTTATATATTTAGGCTGTGTTCCGTTTGTTTTAAGTTTGTATGAATATCTATAACGTAGGAAGATTTCACCAATTCTAGTATATCAATGAATAAGTCCATAAAACTTCTTGATCTATTATACAATGAAATCTAATTAGAGAATGTGGAATATTTTGCTTAAAATGTAGAATAAAACCAATGTTTCAAACAAGAGCTATTGAAACTAATTACGTTGAAATGTAAGTGTACTGGGCTTGATATTTTTAAAGAATTTGATAATGCATTTGGACATTGGACATTGGCAATGGACATTGACTGTAGGTTTTTTTCCATTACTTCAAATGCATTATCAAATTCTTTAAGCCCAGTACACTTCCATTTCAACGTAATTAGTTTCAATAGGTCTTGTTTCAATATATTTCCTGATTTATATCGAGCAAAAACTGCTAATTGTGCAAAACCATCTACGTCATTACTAAACCCCGAATTTTTAGGCCCTTAAAAACGCTAAAATAGGCAGGCACTTAGGCCCTCAAAATCCCTAAAATATTCGGTTTTCTAGGCAACCTAAATGCAGATAGGCACTATAGAAAGAAACTAAGTAACACAATATTACTTATTAATAAAGAACTTTATTATAAAAGAACAATAAACATTGTGAAACAAAAATAAATATAAATGTAAAAGAAAAATATTGCAGACTTCTTCATATCTATTAAAACATAACGATTAAACAATAGTATATCAAAACAAAACAATTATTTATCTCTATGTATATTTTGATTCACATAACAAGCATTTGTTCGATAGAATTTTCTGATAGAGCCATCGTTCGGTGAGCACTTGCTTGTAAGCCGAAAAGTTTCGTTCCACGTCACAAGATGTGATAGCGGCATATTTATATTTAGCCATATCACCTGGAGATAAAAATCAACCCAGCTGATGAATGGTACAGGCCCAGTTGAATTGCCGCATAATATATTATTTATATCTCAAAGAACTTGAAGGTCTGGATTTTTCTCTAAAACGTTTCTTAATTTTTGTAATGCAATTTTTGCAACATTTCCCGGTGTTTTTATTAAAGATTCCTTAACATTATGTAATATTTCAAAACTTTTATACATTAGTAAGCCTTGAGTCTCTAACTTTTTGATTGCGCTTCTCGGAATTTTTAAGTGTTTTAATATAGGTTAGTTCAAAAATATTGATTTGATTATGAAAATATTTTTGCCCTTCCCCAATTGTTTGTGGGGCTTCCGGTTCAAATTCGAGTACAACCTAAAAATTTAAAGATTTAAAAATGGTTTTCATAAAGAAAGAAATTTTTTGGCTTGCTTGTTTTATTTCATTAAAATGACAAATTCATTACAAAAAGCTGCCTCCAGCCAGATTCCCCACCTTGTTAATATGGGCTCTGGTGGCAAGGGAATATTGGGCAATATTTCCTTATATCGTTGAATCCTTAGAGGAGCTTTTAAAAATATTTGTTTTGTATTTTTTATCAAGGAATTCACGTTAGGGTACTGATTTTGTATTACTTCACAAACTAAACTCAGTGCATGAGCCAGGCAAGTGAATTAGGTTGGGAAAAAATACCTTCAAAATTGTACCACATTTTTTCATGTAAGCTGAAGCACCAAAATAAAGAATTTTCACTCGCTCATGGAAAATGTGGTCAGGCCACAAAATTTCTACAAAAATGTGATTTAGACAATTTGGAAATAGCACATAAAAGAATACACACCTAAAGAAGAATTAATACATCGGGAGACGTTGCATGATTGCACTTGGCCAAAATTTTACAAGCCAACAAGTGAGGAACGCCTGGTGTACCACCACATAATTTTCCGACAATTACATTGCAACGATTACACCTTCAACGAACATCTGTTGTTTCATCCACAGTTACGTATATGTCATTTTCAGCAATATCATTTCGCATACTCAACATTTTCTTGAAACCATGAAACATTTAAATAACAGTAGAGTGTTTTAACAAATTAGAATAACAAACCTGTTTGTACACTTGAGGTAAATAATTTTTTCTCTTGTTACAATATTGAGAAAAAAATCTTTGAAACACTGAATTCTGAAACTTATTCCAGGGTATCATGAATGAAGCCATTAAATTACAAAGATCGTAAAAAAGGGATTTTTGGCTACTTCAATTTGTTCCGTAATTAATCGCTACTGTGGAGCACTATGGCAGATTTTCTAGTTTGTCCAGAAATTTAAAAAAGGATGATAGGTGACGCTAATTAAAATATATACCTATTCTGGTTATTTATGGAAAGAAAATTACAAGAAATAGGCTAAAAATAGGCGAAATAAGCTAAAATAGGCACAAAAACAAACATTTAGGAAAAATAGGCACAAAGGCGCAAAAAAAAAATGTTTTATTACACATAAAAACATTTTCTATGTGCATAAAAGCGAATTTGCCTATGATATATTAAACATTAAATCTAGGCAATTGCCTAAAAATCCGGGGTTTAGTCATTACTCTCATCTAAAGCATGTATTTAATTGATGCATAACTTAAGTCGTTATATATTTGCGAGAGAATGTCTCTTTCTAATTCTAGTATATTTAATTATATTTTTTACATTAATTTATTTTACATTTTTTAACATTTTTTTTTTACTTTAATTCTCCATCTTTAATTGTATTCCGACTTATTGGTAACTAATTTATACGCTTTTTAATCAAGTCTTTGTCTTTAAAATCTGTTCGTTTTACAAACTCTCTTTCTGAACAATATTTCTCGTGACCAACAATGCAATGGGCAACTTGAAAACGAGCATCTGTATTGTTAGTTTATATACTCGCACGGCAAAATGAACACATTAATAAGTAAATTATTGTATGTGAAGGATGGCATTATTATAATCGTAAAAGTATCCAAATCGTGCGTAAAAGTCTTGTAAATCAAATGAAGTTTCATTATTAAACGATTTCTGTTTGTTGTTACTATGGCAACAACTTGCGTCACTAAACAAAAACATAGACGTTACTAGTGAAAATAAATTTTCTGATTTATATTAAAATTGATTTAATTTTTCTTATTTTTAATCAAGAAGACCTCTCAGGCTTACCACTCAAGGCTTAAGGCTTACCACTACTTACACTTACCAAGAGAGAGACTCAAGAGTCACTCCTGAGACTCAAGGCTTACCACTGTATAAAAGTCTTGAAATATTACATAATGTTAAGGAATCTTTAATAAAAACACCGGGAAATGTTGCAAAAAAGGCTGGATTTATCTGGCTCTAACATAACTTAACCTATCCATAGAATCTATATTAAATCTAGAATAAATCTAGGTTAACCTAGATTACATCGACAATGACCAAATAGCGTTCCCGTCACTGTTCGCTTTTACTTGTTAGCAATTTTTGCCACGGAGCGGCTGAGGCATATTACAGGGTTTCAACTAAGAACATATTTAAAATATAATAATTTTAGCAGAAATTTCTTATTTATATACATATTCATACCTTTGTGGTTGACAAGTCTTAATAAGAAAATAATAAAAGTGTTGCGTTTTGAACATTTTAAAAAGTTCTAAAATCAATGCCCGGGTCACTTAAAAAGCATGTGTGGGTCAGTGTCTGATTTGGGTAGGTCAGTGTCGACATTTTTTAACCGCGGGTCATAGGTTCGCCATCCTTGGGTTAGGATAACCTAACATAACCTATCCAGATTCAGTTGAGCCGTGCAGTGCAGTGCAATGGCTACTCCACAACAAAACTTGAAGGTACTCTCTTTTGTTGTATGTGCTCGTTGATGTAGTTTTTAATTATATTTCAACATTAAATTTATACTTAAAACCGGAAGTTCTGTTCTCCAAACACACTGTACATACATTGTATAATAAAAATATAGACGAAGCTTTGTTATCGTTTTTATTTAAGAATTTATATTTTGTGTTTATACTTTCATATGAACTAACTACAAATTACCATCCTCTCTAATAAAAAAACGTAAAAGAATTAAAAATTGAGGGGGACCTCACTAGTTATAGTTATATTTAAATAAACATAATAATACGAAATATAGCCTGGATATAATTAATATTCAACCTGTTCGTTAGTTACTTAAATACATAGTAACTTACTTATATAACGTTACCGACCAGAGTACAACTCCGGTCGGAGCGATCAGCGGAGAGCGAACAACCAAGAACTTCCAAACCCTTAATCCAAGGTGTCATGCGACCCGTGCCGGAAGGACTGGTTGGTGGCCAAGGGCAACCGGCCACCGCTAACGGAGCCCCTCTGATACCTGGCGACCTCAGAGGGTATCAAGCCTTACCATGTCAAGCAGGGCTCTGACGTGGCGGACCTTTAGTTCCCTTGCTACTCGTGGGATTTATATGAATTCCAAAAGTAAAAATAATCCATGTGTGCGGGACCTAACCGACACAGAGAACAAGGAAGTCAGCCCGGATTCCCGGGAAGACGACCTTGACCTCACACTCGTAGACATGAGCAATCCAGCCATGTCTACAGAGGCAGAGGTAGATGTTCTTGTAGGGACAGAGGAGGACTTGCCGCCTCCTGTCACAAAACAAGAATGACCAGCAGGCGCACCAAAATAGCTCAAGTGAACATCCATCATGCCAAAGCAGCTTCAACTGTGATGGCTAGGATGTTCACCAAGCAGCACCTAGCGCTAGCGCTGCTTCAAGAACCCTGCACCTACGGAGGTAAGATCAGAGGCCTTAGCAACAGGGAATGTAAGTTGGTATGGGACAGCCGTGAGGTCTCCCCTAGAACTTGCATTATGGTAAGAAATGACATAAATTACTTATGTCTTTCAGATTTTTTAACGCGGGATTTAGTACCGATTCAGGCCCTCATCAAGACCGAGGGTCTCCACCGCGAAGTAGTGATCGCATCAGCATACTTCCCTGGCGATGGTAACAGCATACCACCCATTGAAGTACAAAAGCTGGTGGAACACTGTATTAGGAGAAGGCTGCCACTCATCCTGGGATGTGACGCGAACGCACACAATGAGATGTGGGGCAGCACGGACACTAATAAGAGGGGTGAGTACCTTTTAGAAAACCTCATTAAAGAGAACTTAATTGTGTACAACGTTGGGAACACACCAACATTTGTCACTAAAGTCAGAAATGAGGTACTGGATATTACGGTAGGTAGCGCTAACGTAAGTAAACTAATTAAAAAGTGGAGGGTTTCAAGTGAGCCCTCAATGTCAGATCATAGGATCATAGAGTTTGAGCTGGAAGGAGCGAATGAGGAAAAAACCCCCATTCGAAACCCCAGACAAACTGTGTGGCCTATGTTTAGTTCCCAACTAGAAGAAAACCTAGAGCAGGTGACAGTGCGGGGTAGTATCAAACACTACACCGTGCTGGAGCAGGCTGTAGGAGAAATAAATGTAGCAATCACCACGGCATTTGAATCCAGCTGCCCGGTAAAAACCGTGAAGGAGCATAAGGACGAAAAATGGTGGAACAAAAATTTGTCTACATTAAGAGCAAAAGTACGTAGGCTTTTCAACAAAGCCAAGCAATACGGAAATTGGCTAGAATACTCTGACGTGCTTACCACCTACAACAAAGAGTTCAGAAGGGCAAAAAGGGAAAACTTTAGGACCTTCTGTGAAAACATAGAATCCACGCCGGTGGCAGCTAGACTGCACAAAGCACTAGCGAAGGATAGAGTGGAAATGACAACCACTCTCAAGAAACCGGATGGGACCTTCACGGAGGATGAAGAGCAAAGAGCCCTCCTCCTACTAGAAACCCATTTTCCGGGATGTAGAGGATACAGGGAGACCGAGGGCTTGATGCAAGGGCGGCCCTTGAAAGAAGGAATATCGACAGCACTATCTCAAAGTGGATGGGAGAAATGCTGAGAACTAGAACGGCGGAGACACCACAACTCGAGGGTGCCCACAGGGAGGTGTACTATCACCGCTAATGTGGATCCTGGTAGTTGATGAACTACTGGTTAGGCTAAACGACCTAGACATCAAATGTCAAGGTTACGCCGATGACATAGTCATATTGGCTAGAGGGAAATTTGAGGGAACGCTCTGTAAAATTGTTCAGAGAGGCCTCAACGTAACTAGTAGATGGTGTCAAACAGTGGGACTGAAACTCAACCCGAGCAAAACCACGGTGATACCATTTACTAGAAGGATAAAACTTAACTGCCTACATCCCATACTCATAGATGGGAAGGCAGTAGAATACCAACAGGAGATAAGGTTTCTGGGTATCACACTAGATAGCAAACTCCTATGGAATAGACACGCTGAGGCAGTGGTAGGTAAAGCCAAACGCGCCCTAATGGTGTGGAGAAATCTGGCAGGAAAACCCCACTATCCTGCGATGGATGTACACCATGATAGTGAGACCTGCAATCACTTATGGGGCAGTTGCGTGGGGAAGTAGAATCAAGCTGGCCTCTATGAGGAAACAGCTTGAGAAGATTCAAAGACTGGCGTATGTCTGCATCACGGGGGCGATGGGGTCGTGTCCGACAGCAGCATTGGAGCTGCTGCTGGATCTGACTCCGCTGCACCTTGTGGTGGAGAGCGCCGCCAGATCGGCGATCCTAAGATTCAGCAAGGAAGGAATGGGCAGAGGTAAAATAATCGGGAGCAGAGACCGAAACAGCCTCGCTGCCAAGATCCCGTGGCTGGAAGTACCAAAAGACGAAATGGTATGCAAATACCACTTCGAGAAAAACTACACAGCAATGTGTAGTAGTAAAGCCGATTGGAGCGACGAATCCTCAGCATACCACATAGAGCAAAATGCCATCAAGTGGTATACAGATGGTTCGAAGACAAAGGAAGGCACTGGTGCAGGAGTGTTTGGACCTCGTACCAGATACTTCGAATCCATGGGAACATCCCCAAGTATCTTCCAAGCAGAGGTACGCGCAATCGAAAGATGTGCACAGTTTAACCTCGACAGGAATTACCGCAAAAAACGAATTGCTATCCTGTCAGATAGCCAAGCAGCCATCAAGGCCATTAGCTCATACACCATCAGATCCAAACTGGTATGGGACTGTGTGGGGAAGCTGAACAAGCTTGGCAGGGATAATAAAGTAACGCTATACTGGGTACCACGACACACTGGTATAGACGGAAACGAAGAAGCCGATCACCTAGCAAACAAAGGATCCAGTATCCCGTTTATAGGTCCGGAACCCTTTTGCGGTATCAGCGTGAACACCATCCGCAAAAGTTTAAATGAAGAAATAAGAGGAAAATGGATGAAAACCTGGAAAGAACTTCCAGGTCTAAGGCAATCCAAAGTGATGCTGGGATCTTTTAACCAGAAGAGAACAATAGCTTGCCTCAAACTAAGCAGGAACAAGCTCAGAATTCTGACAGGAGCCCTGACGGGACATTGCAGACTTAGGAAACATCTCAAGGCCCTAGGCCTAGAGGAGGAGGATGGATGCAGATTCTGTGGGGCTCAGCAGAGGAAACCCCCATACATCTGTTCAAAGACTGCGGAGCCTTACTCCGCAAGAGACAGATGTACCTTGGGGCTCACTGCTCAAACACAGAGGAGCTGCAGGCCTTGAATCCCACCCAGATCCTGAGATTCTTAAAGGAATCAGGATTAGAGGAGGCGCTCTAAATGGGTAAGTACACCAACACTTGGAGGAGGAGGGTGGGGTACAATAGATCTATAAAGGTCGCAGTACAAGTCGTCACCACCATATCTACAATCTACTTATATAACAGTAACTTACTTATATACACAGGTGGACAAGGTACAAGAAAATAAGAACAGAAAGGCCCATATTGGTCATATCTAGGCATCTAGCCAATGTGTGTCAGGAGCAGGGTTTTCTACCCGGGTATCCGGATCCGGGTATACCAGGGTATTTGAAATTTTTAGTACCCGGGTACTATTTCATTATCAGACCCGGGTACCCGGGTACCCACTTTGATCAAAGAATTCATCAAAATTCTGGGAAAATTATTACTAAGTTGCCACTATGATCAAAGAATTCATCAAAATTCTAGGAAAATTATTACTAAGTTGCGCCTTAAATTTACTTCAAATTTAGAATTACTTCAAATTTAGAATATAAGTTAGCCTTTGGCCTATAATTTATAATATTTATAAGTTAGGTTTGGTTATGTCGCCATGTTTTAAGTTGGTTATCCATAACTTATGTTAAGTTGCTTTATTTTAAATTTGTTTATTCTTAGTAGAAATTAAGATTATTAAGTTATATATTTCTATTTTATAAAATAACTAACAATAAAAGTAAAAGTTTTTGTCATAAAAAGTGTTTTTAGTTGTTAATCACTTTATGAAAACAATATTTCAACTGTGTCCGAGAAGAAAGTTTATTCAGTTTTAATATTTTATAACAAAATTTATTGTAGTAAAAAGTCATTTTACGTCCTAATTAGTTAATCAGAACAAGATAAAACCCGCTCCACGTCTTCGGCCGCAATAGCAGCCATAAAATCTGCCCAAAACAGTTGGATTAGATCCGAAATAAAAAATCTTCATCGGAGGAGAGATGTTATTCAACATTATCTCAAGATATTGCATTCAGAGTTGACATTTAAATTACATCCAGTAGAATTCACGATCTTTGATGACTTTGTTCGTGACAATGTAAGTAGGGTCAACCACCTAAAATATTTAAATTTAAAAAAGAAACTATCCGTTCTTGTAAAGAACAAAAAGTCCGAACCTCAAAAAGTAATGTCCAAACCGAATCTAGTGTCTAAATTCATCAACTTCTCAAAAGTTATCTTCAGTCCTATTGAACAATCTTTTCTTTCCCAAAACCCCAACTACACCCCATTCATCAATAACAAATCCGATAAATCCACAATAATTGTAGAGTCAGAAATCGCGCTAAAAAAAGTGCAAGAACCTCTTATACCCCGAGCCAAAATAGCCGATCATATAAAATCGTACGCCCGTAATTCTACCACAGACTCCGCAGTGATCAAATCGATAAAAACTAAAATTGAGTCCAATTCTTTAGTCCTTACAAAAGCCGATAAATCCAATTCCATAGTCGTCCTGGAAAGAGAACAGTACATTAATAAAATGAACTCTTTCATTTCAACAGAAAAACTAACTCCCTTGAAAAAGGATCCTACACATAAATTCCAATTTCAAATTAGAAGTCTCTTAAAAAATATTACAACTTTGTTCTCCGAATTTGAGAAATTTAAAATCATAAATCAGAATCCCACAGCTCCCAGACTCTATGGTTTCATTAAAACTCACAAACCCGATTCTCCCATTAGACCAGTTGTCTCCTATATTAACAGTGTAGCAAGAGTTTTGGCAATTAAACTGAATACTCTTTTCAAAAAATACACCAAATTTACCCCAAAATATTCTGTAAAAAATTCACTCGCCCTTTCGGAACTCCTCAAACAAATAACAACCCCAATAAACTCCAAACTCGTATCTTTTGACGTCAGTAGTATGTTTTCTAATATACCTACTAAAGAGTGTCTCGAAATCATACAAAATTTAATTGATAAAGCTAATTGTCATCATCTTATAAAATCTGAACTTTATGAAGCCCTGGAAACATGTGTTAATCAAAATTACTTCAAATTTAATAACACTTACTATCAGCAAACATCAGGTCTAGCAATGGGATCGCCATTAAGTCCCCTTTTAGCCGATCTATTCATGTCAACTATCGAAGAAAAAATCTTCAAACTAGATTTCTCCAAAAAACATATTTCATTTTGGTATAGATATGTCGATGACGTGATAGCGTGTTTTAGTGGTACAACACGTCAATTAGACCAATTTCTCAACCTAATAAACAACGTTCATCCCAAAATTAAATTCACCATCGAGGTAGAAACAGACAACAAAATAAACTTCTTAGACCTTACTCTGATTCACAAAAACAACAAAATAGAATTTGATATATACAGAAACCCACCAGTGTTAACTCTACAATCCCGTATTCATCATTTCACCCGATAAAACACAAATTAGCGGCCTATCATTCAATGATACATCGAGCCTTTTCAATCCCCCTTTCCACAGAAAAGAGAATCAAAGAATTAAGTACCATCATTTCAATCGCTACAGAGAATGGTTTCCCAACAAAACTCATCCAAAACATTATCAATAATAAACGAACCCAATTCGCAATGGCCCAAATTTATCCGAAAACCTCAAATTCAGACAAAACTTTCATCTCCCTGACATATTTTGGCAAAACAAGCGAACACATCGCAAATGTCCTTCGAAAGCAAAATCTTCAGGTAGCATTTAAACCCTCCTCTAAGTTGTTCAACATATTGTTTAATGCCAAAGATAAAATCGATCCCATTAAAAAATTCGGCGTATACGAAATTCATTGTTCCGAATGCAATAGCGTGTACATAGGGCAGACAGGACGAAGTTTTTCAACACGGTTTTCAGAACATGGCGCTTTTCGTCTGAAAAAAGACACTAGTTCTTTTTCAAACCATTGTCTCGAATTCAATCATAAATTCCCAGAAATAGATAATCTAAAAATCTTGCATAATTGCAACAAAGGCCCGAAACTAAATCTCCTAGAGTCATTAGAAATTTTCAAAAAAACCCGTAATCCCTCAGTTAATCTCCTAAACGAGCAAACTGACCTAATCTTTTCCCAACTTTTTAATCTCACCCAATCTCAAACAGATAAGTCCTTATCTTCGGACAAACACCGCCCACCCACCCCACCAAAACTATAAGGGTATATATTCAACTTTATCAATTTGTTAAGTCACTTGAAAATGACCGTCAAACGTCGAAACTCGAGTCGTGATATGTGTAGAAATTTATATAACTGTGAATAATATGTTATATAATATTTTTACATAATATAAGTGTGGTAAAAAACAAAGTTAATTTTTCAATTCAATGCAGAACAAGACTGTTTAACTGTGTGACTGATCTAATGTCTAAGTGATCTATAAGTTGCGGAGACTTGACATACTTTTATACTTATACATACTTTACTTTTTCGTAATAAAATAAAACAATATTATAAGAAAATTCTTAGAATAAGAAAAGTATATATATGAAAAAATAATACCCGATACCCTGGTATTAAAAAAAGTCGGGTACGCGAAAACGCTAGTCAGGAGTCAAGAAGTGCCATGAATAGCCCACCTTGAATAATATACCGATAAGTACCTTGAAATTGAAAAAAAAAGTTTCCCAGCACACCACTGGTCTTATCTCGTTTTGTCTCGTGTTGCTTGGTTTCATTGGATCTTGTCTGATCCAGTGTAGTCGTGTGTAGTTCTATCTAGCCTTTTCTTGTTAAGTCAAAATGCAATTAAATTTGTTTGTAATTGTCTAGTTCTGTTTAGTCTTTTCTCCTTAAGTCAAAATGCAATTATTGCATCCCTAACTTATGGCATTCCCAACGCGAACCACAACCATTATTGCCTTTGCAAAATATTGAAGCAAGTAATTCATCTGGTGCAAGTGTTGTTACCGGCGCTAGGGTTTCATTTTGCAGTACCCAACCCCATTATTGGGGTTGCAAATGATTACCTAACCAAGTTTGAATTTCGTAGTAGACACGATTAATGTGTTGATGAACTGCTGCAGTAGTTGATGGTAGAAGTGATAACTGCACAGATTTATTTAATTTTGTTGATTTAATAAACTCTGTGTATCAAAAGTAATCGATGTTGCCCTCAGATTTCAAGCATTATACACCGCCAAGAAAAGTTTTCATATAATGTTGGCAAAGCACAGTTTTTACTATTGAAATACTTGAGCCAGACGATCCAAATCAGGTAATTTTTCTAATGTTGTGATGACTATTTTTTCCTTTCAAAAAAAGAGCAGACTTTGTGTCACAGCCACTGAATGCGTGTAAGAATAAAATATGTTCTTTACAACAGGAATATTTATCAAAACTTTCAGTGGAGAATAGTTGCGTTTGAACGTTGCCTTTGCCATTTTTTTCAAGTAATTTTCCAGTTCAAGTGATTTAGTACGTCCAATTAGTTACTATAAATCTATGTCTTCCCATATGATGACTGCAGTTCTTCGCTGTTCTGATTTATCAATATCGGTTTCGACGATAAGGACATCAGCATCGTCTCTGGCTACTTTCGTAGCGATATTAGCAATCTCTCAACGAGCATGTCGATTAGATTATTTTTATTAAGTCGATTTGATAAAAACTTTTCTTCGCATTGTTTCATCAAAACAAACTTCATACGACTTTAAGGTATAAAAAAGGTTTGACATGAAATTTGTAGAGAATTTTATTCTCTTCAACTTTCATAATAAATGCAAACACGATAGAAGGCAGAGAAAACGAGATATTCTATAAAAACTGATTTTTGGGACATTTGTCCTTTTTATTATGTCCTTTCCGATTATCTAAGGACGCTTACACGTTGCTATTTGTGACTTTTGAGACAATATTTATAATGCTAAAATACAGGTATATACAAAAATTCAGCTTATTCCGTTAGATTCCGAGGTGACATGCCTATTTGACGGGACTATTGTATGATTTTTGTCTGATGTGTTGAATTTCAAACAATCAAAATGTTTTAGCAAGCAATAATTCATATAAGTTTCTACAAATATTTGCCCATATTTGACTTAATATATTACATCAATCGATTTACACACACCAAATCGATGGACAATCGCTATATTATATCGAAGATTATATCGAAAAATTATATTCGATATTAGAATTCTTGCTATTACGAACAATCCAGTATTTTCATATTAAAGACAGAAAAATATCATAATTGACAATCTAACAATCATTCAAATTGTACAAAACTAGTAATCATTCTCAATTTTTTGGACAGATACATTTCACAAAACTATTTCAATTTATCTCAATTTGTTTTTGATTTATTTAACAAATAATCAGAATTTCATTCCATTCAAATATACTTTTTTTATGAATACGTAGTCAAGTTAAAATTGCTATAATTTCGACTACACTACACTCCTCAAATCGACAAAACAAATTTTATAGTTTTGAAATCAGAATTTTAAATTAACACATTCCAATTCCAACACTTTATTATGTGTCTAGTTGTTTAATCTTATCTAGTCTAATGTAACTTTTCCTTAATATGCAACAATTTCTTTAGTATTTAGCTTAAAAATATTTACTGTTTCAGAATTTGATAAATAATCTTTTGTTTATAAATATATAATTGCGTTTCTATAAATGAGTATTATTAGAGTGTATTTTTATTAATAATACACATTAATAACGGGCATTGAAATAAATATTAAAATATGGATAAGGATATGAAAATGAAATATTCGTTTTGTGATGTGGGAATGCATAATTGATTTGTAAATCGGTTGTCGTAGATTGACTGCGATAATTTTGTAAATAGGTTCGATATAAATCTTGCAGGTAAAGGTGGCTTGCGCTGGTTCATATATTATTCAGCCGGATGTGAATAATGCACGTGGAATAGAGAACAGATGTAGGACATGCGAAATTGGTATGGTTCGTAATAAACAATTTGAGCTTGACTACGTATTCATAAAAAAAGTATATGTGAATGGAATGAAATTCTAGTTATTTGTTAAATAAATCAAAAACAAATTGAAATAGTTTTTTTTGAAATGTAGCTGTCCAAAAAAAAATGAGAATGATTGTTGATGGTTGATTCAATTACGATATTTTGTGTATTTTGTCTGTCTTTAATTTGAAAGTACTTATTACATAGTAACATTTGTATCTTTCTTCAAAGATTATAATTTCTAGGAAATCATTGTATAGATATCGTCAACAAAGTCGACATCATTAGTATAACCAATCTTTCTATAAAAACATTTCTTAAAAACAACTGCTTCACTGGTAAACGCCACGACTGACATTGAATTACATTAAGAACGTTTTTGGGTTCTGTATAACCCTGTAATTTTCCTAAAAAACTATAACCCTTAAATATAAAAAATATTTAAAAACTATAAAAATAAATACAAGGTTTTATAAAACCTAAAAACTTTCTTAACGTAATTTAATATCAGTCGTGGTGTTTGCCAGTGAAGTAGTTGTTTTTAAGAAATGTTTTTTATAGAAAGATTAGTTATACTAATGATATCAACTTTGTTGACGATATGTATACAATGATTTCCTAGAAATTATAATCTTTGAAGAAAAGATACAAATGTTACTATTTAATAGTATCAAAACCTTCAAACTCAACAATATTATATAAATAATTAAAAATACTTGTTTGTTCATAACAGCAAGAATTCTAATATGCAATTTTATTTTTTCGAATATTTGTTAAATATTTGAAAAATCCTCTTAGTTTGTGCAAAAATTATAATATTAAATATTTATTTATTAAAAAATGAACACATCAATAAGTAAATAATTGTATGTGAAAGACACCATTATTATAATCGTGTGTAAAAGTATACAAATCGTGCGTAAAAATCCAATGCAAATTAAATGGAGTTCCATTATTAAATGATTTCTGTTTGTTGTTACTCCGGTTACTATGGCAACAACTCGCGTCACTAAACAAAAAACATAGACGTAGTGAAAATAAATTGTCTGACGTATTTTAAAATTGAATTAATTTTCTTATTTTCACAGTCTGGATTTATCTTACTCATTGCGATTTAAACTTCGCAACTAATGCACACAAGCCCTTCTTCACACACTTGTATCATAAACTAATATTTTTGTTAATAAAAAATGTAGCTATCGATAAAACAATAATAAATTTAGAACTAGAATAAGTTATTGTAAAGTAATCAAATGTATCTATTCAAACAAATAATTTGAAATTGTTCATTTCATACATTCAGTCAGAACTTGATTCAGTGGAACTGGTTGATTATTAGAACATCAGAGTATTAGAGAGCCATCAATATCTTAAAGAGCATATTATATAAGGGAGGGAATCTGTTACAAAAAGATTGGAAAACTCTGGGACAAAATAATTATAAGTTTTGGTATGGAGTTCTGGTATTAGTTTTTAATTAATTTTATGTTTTATTGATTAAGTTTAAATTAATATAATTTTTCCGATAAAAACTTGAAATTATTGTAGAGTTTATTCTTGAGTTTATACATGACTTTATTTATGAGTTTATTCTCTTTTTACACTTTTTCAAAATTGATCTAATATCTAAGATAAATTTTAAATTATAAATAATAAGACTATCCAAGTCCGAAAACTTGTTATTTAAACATATATGGAAACTGGAAGATTACATTGATTCGATAAATCAAAAATTAAACGCATTTCAATTTTGTTAGTGTACTCATACTTAGTCTATCCTAGTCAATTCACTTTTTTTGTGAATGCACAAAATATTAAAAATCAGACGAACTTACATTAATTGAAGTTCGATTGTTATTATATGAGAGTCTCTCTCATGAGGTGATTACATTGTAGTACCGCTACTTCCCACTAGATCCAACCACAAGTTCAGAGTTTAAAATTTTCGGGCTCTCGCCCGCGCATGTCGTCCTTACACTACCTGGTTCTAATGACTGTTTGTAAAATTTTGCAAACATTTGCGAATCTTGCGACCAACCTGCAGTGCTTTTTATGATGCTTCCGTCTAAGCATCGCCGATGTCGCCGTATTTCTCGTGCTGTGAGCTGTTTATCGCTGATCTATACCAGCTTCTACTAAACAGCCTTTTATCCATCTGCTTATCGATTGTGAAGTCGCTCTACGATACGGTTTTTTAAAAGTTATCAACAAATAATCAACATCTCCTCTTAAATGTTTGGTTTTTACCAAATAGACTAATAAGACCCTAGCAACGCAAACATCTTTTCGGTCGTTGAAGAATGGTAGGACAAAAGATGGTTGCGGAGCTCCCACTCTCGAAATCTTTATTTGATCAGTTATTTTTATTGTAATATTATTTGTTAATGTTGCAATATTACTTACACGAATTAAAGATAATGTCTGTACTCTGTGTGCTGTAGCTAGTGCTAATAAACACACTAATTTTAACGTGAGCGATTTCAGATCTAAAGTTTCAATATTTTCAAGCCTCTCTGAACAGTTTAAAACTGTTTCAGTATTCCAAACTGAACTGTATTTGGGCCTTTGAAAAAACGACTGATAGAAGCATCATTACCTAAATCAATCGAGCTAATTAAATTGATGGCGGACCTTTCAGAATTAAGTGTGCCATATGAGGCATCTTGATTAATTCGAAAGGTTTAATATTTTAGCACAAATACACCTCTCGTTGGAATGGGTCTCTATTCATACTCCGACAATAGCACCACCAGTTTTTCAAGTCCGAATTGTACTGTTTGATCGTAGACTCCGTTAACGATGAGATTAGGATGTCCACTGTTTCTTCTGGAACTAATTTTCGCTGATATGAACGCCGGAGAGCCTCCCTGCAACCAGGGAAAGGTGCTTCGCTAGTGGATGACTCAATGACCTACAAGGAGATAACAGTAAATCTGATGAGGGAGAAAAGATTATGGCCTCTTCCATAAGCATAGATTTAAATAAAGGAAACCAAGGCTGTGTAGGCCAATGAGGAACCACTACTATTCCCTGAGCTTTATCCAGTTTTATTTTTTGTAAAACTTTAGCAATTACAGCAAATGGTGGGAAGGCATAGAAAAAATATTTTTGCCATTTTACTGTAAATGCATCTATATATGTAGCTTCTGGATCTCTTTTCCAGGAACAAAACCTTTGAGTTTTTGTATTATTTCTTGAGGTGAACAAATCAATACCTGGACCTTTCCAGTTTGCAATTATTTTTTGGATTTCGACGATCTCCTAACTCCCATTCCGTGTCTATATTCACTTTTCTTGATTCTCTATCCGCATCTGTGTTTTCCCGCGAAGGAATGTAAGATGCAAATATCCAAATCTTCCTCTCTTCACACCAGTTCCAGATGTTTCTAGCTAATTTATCAAGCTCTATAAATTGTACCCCGCCCATACGGTTGATGTACGAAATCGCTGTGGTGTTGTCAATCCAAAGTAGGATTTCACAATTTTCGCATTCTTTATCAAAGCATTTTAACGCTAAGGATGCTGCTATGATTTCCAATTGGTTAATATGGCGTTTTTTTTCTCATTCTGAGACCAGAACCCATTAGCATTTTTCTCACCACAATGGGCGCCCCAACCAGTGAGCGAAGCATCAGAGAAAATTTCAAGTTTATAAATAAATGACCTAATTGGATTATTTGTTAAGGAAATACTACCTAGCCACCAGTTTAGTTCTGTTTTCACGCTTTGAATGAATCATCATTATTTTATCAAAATCTTGGTCATTTATTATTAATGCTTTTAATTTTTCCCTCTCTAAAAGTTTAGTGTATAACATACAATATGGTGCACCCGGGCATGCTGCAATTAATACTGCAATTAAGCCAGCAAATTCTCTAATTGAGCATGAATTTTTGACTAAGTATTTTCGAATATAATTAGATAGTTTATGTTTCTTTTCCTCCGGTAGGGACAATGTCATATTGCTGGAATCTATTATAAAGCCCAAATATTTACACCTGAGTTGTGGCTCTTGTTTACTCTTCTTTTCATTTAGAATAAAACCTAGTCTACTAAGGACTTTTCTTGTACAGGCTATATTTTTCCTACATTCAGTTTGTGATCGGCCAATGCACATAATGTCATCTAAGTATGCAGTCGATAGAAAGTCCTTTTGTCTTAAAGATTAAGAACTGGTTTTAATATTTTTGTAAATACATAAGAATTAGGCATCCTTCAAGTCTAAATTACATAACCAAAACTTTGGGTAAATTAGCTTTAAGGCTACCCGCAAATCTTCAATTTTAAAATGCTGTGTTTGAATGAACTGGTTTAAACGTTTAAGATTTAATATAAATCTTTTTGAACCGTCAGGTTTTGAAACAAGGAAGTATGGTGATAAAAATTGCCCTACTACCGGTTCACATTCAACTATTGCTTCCATAAATAATAATTTGTCAAATTCTAATTCTAACAATTTTTCATCTTCCAATGAAAATTGTATTTGCTAAAGCTCAGAGATTGAGGAGGATAGGTATGAAAAGGAATTTCATATCCGCTTATGCAATTTAAAATAAATGCATAGCTGGTGATCTTTTTCCATTCCTGGAAAAATTCACTCAGACGCCCTGCTAATAATCTCACCTCGTCAACTACTTTTTCTTGTCTGCATATGTTGCCCGTGGTGTCTTGTTGGTCGGCCTGGCTAAATTGTTCCTGGTGTTGAACAGATTTGCTTGGGGATGTCTCGGCTGGTAGAATTTCGGGCTCTGATACGAAGTCCCCTGTCTCGTATTCTGGCCCCTCCAGTTTAAAGTCCGCCCTGACATTGGTTTAGGCCGTCTTTCCCCAGCAGATGAAGTAGAGGCAAGAGTTGTGGAGGCATCTTTCATCTCTTTTCCCATATTCTCAATTGATTTTGCTGTTTTAATTTTATCACACAAATTATCCCCATACAGTAATAATCCTGGTTTCGTTTTTTGTAGTAAGTCTTTCATGGACTTGGAAAGTACTGGAGAAATAAAAGCCCTTCTAGCTGAAGAGATCTGATTATGTAGTTCTGTATCAGCCAGCTTTTCTAATAATTCTAAACGATCTAACGGCTGTTCTTCATCGTTCAAGATCATTGTAATGCCTTGTCCCAAGGCAGACAAGGCTGAACCGGCTAGGTTTTGTTCAGCAACAAACCGTTCGTCTCTCTTAATACCTGTTTCGTTAAGTGTTGACATAATTTCTCCATTCAACTCGGGTGCTTCCAGGTAAATATTTCCACTACGTGGATATTTGTTAATTAAGTCTGCTTTTATCTCCTTGGATAAACCATCAGTCAACCAAGTAGACCATCTTGACACCAAACTTTGGTGTAAATTCAAAGATTTTGTACTAATTGCTCCGGGATCATCTCCCAAAACAAACTCTACCTCGTCATCTAATTTTTTCGAATTAGTTGCTTCATGATATGCAACCTCTGTTGTCCGTTCGTCTTGAATAATGCTGGTACGGGAAGTGACTGGCTCTTGGTTAATTTCTTCATTGAGAATAGCATTATTTTGTTTCTCAATGTCTATATTTTCCTTGTTTGCTTGAACATCATCTACAAATGAAAAGGAAATGTTTTCCCTGATAATGCTAGATGAAGATTCACAGCACTAGTAGTTATTGCCTCCTACGTGCAAAAGTCACTAGCCTGAACCACCCATCAAGACTCACACAAAATGAGTACAAGATGTCGTGTAAATATAAATGATATAAAATATCATTTCCTTTAGATCTTAAATACCTATAATTTTTGTTGTTTTGTTTATGGTTTCTGCTAAGCCTTCAACCATTTTCTCCAACCTCCGCGGTCTCTTGTTAGTGCTTTTCTCTTCCCTGTCTCTGCTCCGTTTTTTACTCTTACCCATAATATCTTGGATTAGATGTTTTTTGTTTAAATTAAATTTTCACAAGCAATTATTTTTAGGTTAAACACGTGGTTAAACACTCTCAAAACATGTGGTTTCGTCTAGCACAAAGAACGTTATGAAGTGTACGGACGACATGCGCGGGCGGGAGCCCGAAAATTTTAAACTCTGAACTTGTGGTTGGGTCTAATGGGAAGTAGCGGTACTACAATGTAATCTCGAAGAACGAGACCCGAAATATAATTCTTTATTTTATAACAAAAATATTCACATGTGTTCCTGCCGATTGTTAAAATCTTTTTATATACTCGCTCACCAAAATGAAACCACTAAGAAGTAAATTATTGAATGTGAAGGATGCCATTATTATAATAGTATGTAAATGTATGAAAATCGTGCGTAAAAGTCCAATGTAAATCAAATTGAGTTTTATTATAGATCTTTTAATAGTTAAAAATTTTTGTGCGCATGCGTCAATTTCCGCCATGTTTTCGGGCACTTTTTTTACTTATAACCAGTGAAAATAACAACAATCTAAACATTGCGGATGCGCATGCGCTTAACTAACCGTAAAGAGGTCTATTAAACGATTTATGTTTTTTGTTACTATGGCAACAGCTCGCATCACTAAACAAAAAACATAGACGTAGTGGAAATAAATTTTCTGATTAAAATTGATTTTTCGTTTTTATTTTGAATTAAGAAGTCTTGGCCTCTCAGTTCAGATTTTTCTGGCTCTAATATAACTTAACCTAACCATAACCTAATTTTAGACCTAACCTTAATCAAGGTTAACCTAGATTACATCGACAACGACCAATTATTGTCCCCGTCACTGTGCGTTTGTACTAGTTAGCAATTTTTTCCATGGAGGCGCTGAACGTTCTAGCCTTACTATGTCAGTGATTTGAAGTATTTTGTCTCTCAAAATTACAGTTTTTGTATATTATCGGTAAGAAACAATTATTTTTTGTAGATTCAACTATATTTTAACATGCTTCGTAGATAAGAAAGGCTTTTGTGCACTCATTGCGATTAAACTTCGCGACTCGTACACAAACGCCCTTCTTCACACACTTGTATCATAAACTACTATTATATGATTCACTTAAGAAATCAAAAAAATGGAATGTACATTTTCAAGTCATAATTAAGTTTTGTTATCAAATAAAATTTTAATTTGAAATAAAATTGTTCAAGATTATCTTATGGAAACAATTAAGTATTCTGAATTAATTATCGTAAAAGTATATTTGCGCCTGCAACCACCATAATTATTATTATTAGTAAACTCAATATTTAGTAAGTGTGTATGAATATTTTAGTTTATAGTTTATGCAAATTGAAAGGGAACAATGTACGTGCCGCCGAGCCTGTTACTAAACTTACATATTTACCCTGTATACTATATCGCTTGTTTAAGTGCGCCACTGGTATTAGCTACTGACATACTCGCACATACAAACTCTCTATCCCGCAACCGGCTTTCACTAATCGCACTTCCGCCGCGATATCAGCCCTCCACAGTGTGGACCTTGTCGCATATTCTATCATTTTTTTTTCCTCCCGAAAAAGTGATATGAACTGACATTCAAAATCTATGGGACATTCTAAAACTATCAACTACATGGAATTATCTTATAACTATGTGGATTTTCATATAAGGGATTAGTTTAGAAATTTATATGAAATTTTAAATATTTAAAGGAATCAATATGTAGAAAGTTTATTGTATTAAATATATGACATATCGATCACAAAAGTGCTTCAAATTTGAAAAGGACGGGTTTGCGTAACATTTTTCTTTAGGGAATTAATTTCAAAAGAATTAATTTGATCTAACAAAAGAATTAATTAGATCTTGAAAATGTGTCTTTTTGGAACATGTCGGAGATATAGTAAGTTATAGTATATAGTCGCGTTTAACCCTTTGACGACGAATTTTAAAAAATGAAATTTCTGTAACTTTAACGATAGAAATCAGCTATATAGCTTGTTTAAAACGTGTAATGTTGATTTTAAATTTTTCCTATGCTGCAAATTTGAAATTTGAGTGCGGGACATATATGTCCCAACAGTGTTTTCTTACGGGACATATATGTCCCAACAGTGTTTTATAGAAAATCAAACTATTATAGAAAAATAAGAGAAAAGTTTATTCTAAATGTTACAAGGTACATTTTTATACATGAAATGGTGTAAAACAGCTATCGCATAATGGGAGATCGAATGAGGTGCACATCGTTTTCGTACGATGTTCAATTTTCTTTTTGGCACAACTACAGCACCTCCTGCGTGTTTTTCCTTGGACTGGTAAATGATCCCCAACGTTGTATAGATTTCTTGCTGACGTTGATGGCCGCCCACTTGTACGTTTTCTCTTAATTTTTGCACTTTCCCTTCCCTAACCTATTAGCTCTTCAGCCAAGTCTACCAAGAATGGGAGAGACTTCTCCTTTTTGTGATATATTTCGCTGTACAAAATACATGCATTGACTACTGATCACTAATAATTTGTAAAACACCTTACGCCACCACTTGGAAGATGTTCTTTCGAAATTATAGACGGTGGTTAGGTGGTCTGACCGATATACACCACCCATAAACTTATTATAGTCAGCTATAGTTTTGGTCAAGAATACGTCACTTTGTCGCCAGTTTTTAACTTTCTATTTACTCCCACTATCTCATTTGAGTGGTAGTTGCTCAAGACAAGTACTTCTTTTATATCTTGCCAAAAAGTCGCAGTGAGTCCCGAATCTGTCGCAATGATTTTGTATTCGCCTCTGGCTAATTTCATCTTCATGTCTGGAACATTTTTCCAATTCCTGATACATGTTCCTGATGCGGCTAGTGGTAAGTCATAAAGTAGTCTCACTGAAGAAAAAAATCGGTCAAAGCAGAGGAATTTTTTTCCGTCTCTGGAATACGCTCTACAAGCTTTTTGACAACACGTTCTCCAAGAGTGCAGTCTGAATTAGATTGTGGATCTTTGCCTGAGTAAATATCGAAATTATAAACATAGCCTTAGCATCACAAACCTCCCATATTTTTATGCCCCGTTTTATGGGCTTGAGTGGGTGATATTGTTTGAGTGTAGATCGACCTTTGAATTTGGCCATCGATTCATCTATGCTCAAATGGGAGCACATAGATCGAGCCGACTGAAACCTTTGCTTCAAGCAAGAAGTAAGGTCATCCACGTAGTAAGTCTTGCAACTGTCTTCTGGCTCTGGCTCAGAATCAGTGTAATACATTTTAGATAAAAGCATGGTGAAATGATCTCGACTTATGGCTTGTTTGACGTATTCATTACCCAAGCTCTTATTTTTTGACCAGTAATCGTACAAGGAAGGTACACGATTGTAGCACATTATGAACATGCAACCAATAACTATCATTATTTCGAAATGATCTGTTGCCGGTATTTCCCGTTTATTATTTTTATTGAATATGCTTATTCTTTTATTAGTGTTTTGTGCTATGTATATAAATACACTTTTTGGAAATAACTTCAAAAATACTTCCAATTTTGATGATGAAGATTTGCTGTAACGACTGCATCGTGAGAAGGAGGCATAATCTTTTTTTGTTGAAAGTTGGCAATCTGTTCTGTCGTTCCAATGAATAGTAGTGCTTGTGCTTTTAGCATTTTGTTGTTTCTCAGAATCAGCGATATTATCTGTAGGGTCAGTGTTTTCATCACCTTCCAATTCCAAATCACTATTTGTAGAAAAATCAGTTCCGCTTTCAACTGAATCTTGCTGGCGTGGTACATTTCTTTTTGATCTCTTGGCCTCGGGAGGTTCAAAATCGCTATCAGACTCGTCATCAGTTGTGTGAAAGGTGTCCTCAATTTCAGAGGACCATGAATTTAAAATGTTTTCTAAATATTTTTCGCTTAGATATTTTTCACCCATACTGCAAATAAAAAAAATATAAAAGTTGTAACATTGCAGTTGCCACTGTTGGGACATATATGTCCCACTAACTAAATGTAAGGCAAAAACTATTATTGCATGCAGTTTTATAAAAAAAATTTAAACATATACACAAAAAAATAAATGTGCTTACCTTTTAATATACTTTCCAAAATAAACAATAATGTAGGTATTATAAGCACTATTTCACAAAGCACATGCTGTAAACTGTGACAACGAATGAAATAAAATGTTACGTTTGCTAGCCAGCAGAACGTATATTAACGAGTATAGACGAAACTAGTCGAAAATACTATAAACACGAGTGGGACAAGCGTTGGCTGTAATAGCACACAGAATAAGGCATCTATATTTTTTTTTAATTTGACTGGGACATATATGTCCCGACAGTGGTCAAAGGGTTAAGTAAATAGTCGCATTCAATAGTTGTCGAAAACTTTTTTGTCCATTGAATTCTTGAAACATCCGACTTCTTGTATTATTAAAACCGACCCCCCCGTAATACATTATTGCTTAATTATAATAGAACACGTAACAAGAAATAAGTGTTTAATCTTTTCAGTAACGCGGTTGTAGTCAAACTTCTTTAACGGTTGTCCGATAACGAATTCATTATTTTAAGACACACAGTCTATTTCTTTGATACAATAATTTTAATCATTCGGCCCCTACAAACGTAAGCAGAATGTAGACTTTACTTAACGTTATTTCCGTCCGAAAAAAGATTTGAGTTACTCTCGCATCTACAGAAGTTTTAGTTCAATTTTTCGATGTTGAGAACTGTCTAAATGTTAGAACTGTTCAAGGGTACATTATTATCGAAATCTATATAGATTAAGACCTCCCGCGCACTAGGCAGCCTAGCTGCGCAGTCAGCCAGTCATTTCGTTGTTCGAAAATTAAAAATTTAAAAGTTTGATTTTTAGGGTTTTGGTTTTAAGACCTTTTCATGGTTGAATTTTTTTTGTGCGCATGTGTCAATTTCCGCCAGGTTTTTCGGGCACTTTATGACGTTTAACCAGTGAAACAAACAAAATATGCCCGAATCTTTCATATTCCCGGCTTTTAAACATAGCGGATGCACATGAGCTTAACTAACCGTTAAAGGGTCATTTGAAAATGGGTTATTGTTGCGTTCCAAATTGCCATGATTCATTTATTAGACTAATTTTATGTAAAATAATCGATATTTTAGTTTTAGTTAGTCAATTATAATTTTATATCAAATTTTTGACATTTATTCCCCACGTAAAGTCAAAATTGTTTCTAATTTGGAAAGTTACGGTTAGGATACTTGAAAAGTTGAGATTTGTGGTTTTGTAGATTGGCGCTCTTAAATACTTGTTTATGATTAGTTCATTACTGAAACAGATGAAATAAACTTAATTCAACCCAATCAAAAAGTGAATTCAGAGCTGGTTCAGTGAAAAGCAGCGAATTGAGAGCTTCAGGACTCGTAGTACAGGGTGACAATTTTTTTATAACTCGTTTTTTGGTCCGAATTTATAACATTTCTCCAGTATTTTTCCAAAAAACTAAACTAAACTAAACTATTTGCTTAGTGCAGATCTAGCAAACTGAGCATACAAACTAATTGATTTATTAATTGATTCACATTATTAATGGAATATTTTAGTAAAAATTTTAAAATGAGATGTCATGGTTTGAACCAAATTAATAATAGAATTGAAAGTAGGAGATTATCACTACGATATCATTACGATTATCACATACGATATAATTACACGGATATCTTCTGTTACTCTTTGGCACACCCCGCTCAAGATGCGTGGTATGAGCCGTTCGTTGCGTCAAAGCAAGTAACGGGAACGGTCAAGACCGAGTTTTGTCAGGGGCTGAAGGGCAACAGATATTATGAAAGAGTAAAGAAAATAAAATTAGAATTTGTGTAATTACTACCTTAGAGTCCAAAATAAGAAAAGAGATTTGAAAAGAGATTTAAATCTCGTGAGCCGACGAGATTTTCTTGGACTCTAAGGCAGTAGTTACACAAATTTTAACTTTATTTTCTTTGCTCTTTCATAATATCTGTTGGCCTTCAGTCCCTGACAAAACTCGGTCTTGACCGTTCCCGTTGCTTGCTTTGACGCAACGAACGGCTCACACCACGCATCTTGAGCGAAATGTGCCAAAGAGTAACAGAAGATATCCGTGTAATTCCAGCTACTGACAGATTTGAAGATATCGTAGTGATAATCTCCTACTTTCAATTTCTTTTAGTAAAACTTATTCCAGGTTTTAGTAAAGTATTTCAAAATTTCGAATAGAACCACAAGCGTTAGAAGATAAAAATATTCTCCATCGTCGTCTGTACTAATGGAGTCACAACAATCGCGTCTAACAGCTCTTGCTATGATTGGGAAGAGGTCTAGCAAAATACATTTTTTAAATATTTCTAGGCTTGAAATCCCCCAAAAAAATACTTGCAATCGAAAGATAAGATATCAGAGCAGGGTTAGCAACCATAATATAATAACACCAAAGTGCGACCCAACGTTACATTTTTGTCTCTCCTGAAAAAAAGTGGTCAGTGAAGATAAGAGCCCGTTTCCCTAATACCATCACATATTCATTTATACATTTTTTTTATTTGTAAAATTAATAAAAAATTGTGCTTGAAAAATTTTAACCGGCTTTAAACACAAGAAAAAGATTTTGAGAAAATTTAGAAATAAATATAAAAGAAATGTAATAAATTAATTGATCAATTAAACTTCCTTTTTTATTTTCAATAGATGTTTAGTTTCCTCTTTACGTGTAAATGAGTGTATGTTACGCCGCTGATATGGTTCGTCCGGTGGTCGGCGAACGTAGATAAGACACGTCCCGGAGGCAGGTTAGCCCCGGCTTAGCTTGTCCGTGTGCATGCTGTGGCCCTCAGATAGAGTAACCCACCCACCCTCATGAGGGCGTCGAGCCCTTAATGCACTCAATCTATGCACGAGTAAACCACTAATTGCACCGAACACGCTTGGAGCTCCGTGCGGCAATAACGGTGACTCCCGATTCAATTCGCACAAAATAATGCGAAAATAATAAATCAAAAGTTAATTAGAAAAGAAAGTTGTACGGTGTTGGAAAGAGGGTGGAACTCTTGCGATATAGAAATCAGCGCCGGGTGACGCTAATAAATTTACCTTTCACAAACACCGAAAAACAATCAAAACTATGCACAATACAGACAAAGCAATCTATCACAAAAAACAATCGGGCGTCGGCTCCGATGACGTTTTGTTTTAATTACAAAGAGATCTGCTTAAGAAATTCCCTTCCACCCTCTTCTCACACAATAAACAAATAATATTTCTTTTTGTTTTATTTGAATATTCAGATCCAAAGGTGTCAATAGCATATCGGGGCCGGAGGTGATTGTTTGACCGGGGAACGCCTGCGATTGTGCGGCAGCCTCGTTTCGGAATTAACGAGTCAAGTGCACTCGTGCTCCCATCACCTACACCTATACACACACACACAGTAATTCCATTGTTCCCGGAAAAGTATTTCCAACTATAATAACGTCAAACGCAGACGAAATTAATCGAACACTATAATCTCTTCTTCCAGCTGTTCCGAAAGAGAGGTGCAAAACTCCGGATTCTCCGGAAGGCGCTCGTCTCACCGGTGCTGCTCCGCCATCGCCCACTCAATCATCGCCGGCCAGACAGAATGGTAACAATTCCCCGTTAGTTAATGGGTCTGATAGTCTGACACCTCCGTTGCCTGCCTCAGCAGCTCTCACCGTTAACTTGGAACACAATCAGGCTCAACAGTTCAATCAAAATAGTAGCTACGCTTCATGTATTACAAGACCCTTGGTCAAAGTGAAGAGGTTTCTGAGTACCTTGGCACAGTTCGGAAATGACATAGGGCCAGATATTGGAGAACGTGTTCGAACACTTATACTCAATTTAGTTGTAAGTACAATATTTTATTACTTTTATATACTTAACTCAAACACAATTATTATTAGATAATTCATACATAAAAATATTATACAGGTTCCGCTAAAAGTTTTTCACCAAGCGATATGGAATTAATACGCGTGCTATTTAATAAATGTTATTTCAAGGTTGCATATATTATATGCCAGTCCATATATTGACGATATTTTTAATTTGTTAGTAACAAATGTTTCCTAGTGGACAACATGGGTATTATTGGATAGGCAATTGTTTTTGTGAGTAGAAGAGTCAATTAATAATGGCTTAGATTTTTTGCGTACAATAAATAGAATACAATAAATCAGATGTTTTTTTACAAAAAATAGTTGCAAAAATACAAAATTCGGTTTAATCATACAAAAAGAGATTACTTCATCCAAAAAAAGGTTATTTCGTCCAAAATAAAAGGCTTGGATTTTTTTGCGTACAATAAATAGATGCTTTTTTACAAATAATATCTGGAAAAATATAAAATTCGGTTTATTCATACAAAAATCGATTACTTCATCCAAAAAAGGTTACTTCGTCCAAAATAAAATATAAACGCCCAATGATCGATTGAATCTTACAAATAATAATGGTTTAGTACAATAATTGATAGATTTGTACAAAATAAAATCAATTCACCCAAAAAAAGGTTTAACTGTACAAAAAAGGTTGGTCCATCCAAAATTTGATTGCACTTTACAAACAATTTTTTTTATACAAAATACAATTATATCTTTACAATAAACGAATTTTACAAACAGGAACTTCATTCCTTCAAATTTTATTTCTAACTAACGCGGCGTGTAACGAAAGAGAGCGCAAACACATCAGTTTTACGACCAGAAGCACTGTATGCCATGGAGTGTCTTTCCTTGAACCGAAGAGCTCCGGTAGAGAAATTGGAAATCAGAGAGAGGAGAATCATCAGGAAGATCCTAAGCATTCCCTGTAAAGGAAGATGGGGAATTCCGAAGACGACATAACTCTGAGCTCTACGAACATATTGAGAGGCTCTCTGACTGTGCAAGGAAGAGAAGGGTAGCTTTCTATGGCCACGTTGCAAGATTGACTCCAAACCGACTAACCAACAGTCTGTTCACATTCTGGTAAAACAAGAAGGTTCGTACCACTTGGTTGACAGAAACCGAGAAGGATATTAAAGAAGTGGGAATAACAGATCTCCAAAACAGGCAGTCTTCTGTGAGATGCATCCTGAAGGAAGTCCGTGGATTTCAGGAAAAACACTAAAGGAAGTCCGTGGATTACAGGAAAAACCCCGAAGGAAAGGTACCCCCTGGACAGAAGAGGGAAAGAAGCTACACCGGCAGAAGATGCGTCAATACTGGGCAAAGATCAAAGCCCAATAGTTGAACAAGCGTGGTCCAAAGTAGGGCTATTAGAAACAAGAAGAAGAAGATAGATGCACTATATATAAGAAGCACTATATATACTATATATAAGCAGATAGAATAATGCAATTTATTTCCGAGCTAATCCACTCATCAATAAGGTGAACAGTTTTTTCCTTTCAGTATTTTTATGCATATAATAAAAGTGTAAAGATTATTAAATACACTCGTAAATTTGCATTTTGCACTTATTAAGTAAAATAAAAAACCAATTTCGAATATGTTGAACGATTCAATCGAATATTGTAAGGAAAAATCATAGTTTGTAAAAAAAAAATCAATTATTGGATGATTACATTTTATTTTGGATTATTAACCTTTTTTTGGATGAAGTAATTTATTTTGTACGAAGTAACCGAATTTTGGATTGATTAATTTATTTTTGTATTTATCCAGCTATTTATTGTGGAACTTCATCCATTTATTGTATGTTGAGTTTTGTCTACTTCGAATATTGGATGAATAAATTTTATGCGATCAATAAATAATGTGAGGTCACTTCACAAAATTTTCAAGAAATAAATCAAATAATTGGAAAAATAAATATTGTATTCGTTCTTTGTTCTAAATTACTACAAATGAGATAAACAATATGAAAATGTTCAAATTATTCTATTATCTTCCCGACAATAGTGAATTCGGGTAATAAAACTGTTAAAAGCATCATACACGCGGAATGATAGTCAAGACTATTATAAGTTACAAAAATCAATTACTAGACTTAAAAAGGACTAATGATATTAATTCGGATGTACAGGACTAACTAAAGGGTGACAAATTAAGAGTGTCGTTTTACTTAATAATAACAAAGAAGAGTAATGACAGATCGGAAGATAATTTGATGGAAAAATATTACTTTTGAATGAAAACATTTTTTTAATTATTTTTAACAATTTATAATTTGGTATACAAGGTATTTTATAAACCAAGATAATAGAAACCAAGAAAAGCAAGATAAAAGTCAAAGATTTGACAAAAAACAATTAAACAAACGAAAAATTATTAAGTAATATATAGAAATTAAAAAACAATTACTAGACATAGAAAACGAAATGTACCTTCAAGACTAAATGCAATATAGGAACTACAAAATGTAAACAGAGACGACTTACACAGTATGTAATACAAAATAAAAAATAATGTATATTAGAATTATATTAAGTATTACTAGATAAATAATCAGATCAGAAGATAATTTATTGGAAAAATGACTTTTGTCTGAAAAAAGTTTTTTTTTAAATAATTTTTAACAATTCATAGTTATAGCTAATATTCGTTCTATTTTTGTCATTTTTTTTCAGAGTTCAAATTTAAGTATTGAAGAGTTTCATCATTCATTGCAAGATGTGACAAATTTCCCCTTACGTCCGTTTGTTTTGCCATTTCTGCGAGCGCATTTGCCTCTGCTCCAGCGAGAAATTCACGGTTTGGCTAGAAGTAGTAAACAGGTGAGTGTAAAACACAATCGGCGCTAAAACTGAAACAATAATAAAAATCCGCGCGCGACGCCGACGTGCTATAAAATGTTAACTTTTCCAATTATTCTCTGATTTCCTTCGTCGCTCCGCTGATTGCGTTATTGAGTTTCTGCCAGATTTATTTGTTTCCTTCACGATTTGCATATCGAAGTCGTACTAGTGAAAAATAAAACGCGGGTTTTATGTAAATCCGTCATCCCCCAGATGTTTATTTTTAATTTCGACTTTAAGACGAATTCCTTCTTTTCTCTACAAGATTTAGTTTACTACTTTAGGCGAAAATAAGTTCTTTCTCTTAAGTTTCTCTCGCTTTTTTTTTACAGTCTCCCTTGCAATATGTTAGAACGCACGACCATATTATTCTGGACCCTGCACACTCACCTACTGAACCCTCGGAGATATTTTTATCGAACGACACACAAATCGCTGGCATCAAACGACGAGCATCAGATAGGTAAATATAAAATTTTAATATTATTTTTAATATTACTGTTAAGCAAGTATAATTTAAAAAACTTATATTATTCTGAAAACGATAATTGGAACAGAATGTCCATTTCGAATAAATGTAATGAAAAACTTCGTCATTATAAGCACCTGAGTCCAAAACGATTTGTAAATATTTTCAATAAATACAACCAAATTGTGCACTGTATACTAATTAGTTTGCTAAATAACATTAATATACTTTAAACGCATAGATAAGTTATTTTAAAATTTATTTATTTTGTATTCTTAATCATTTTAATTATAAAATAAAATAAATAAATAAAATATTCTTATTTACTTCAAAATAGTATTATTTTGATTTTAATAGTACAATAAGAATATTTTATTTACAAATAAATTTAAAAAAAAAATAAAAAGTGCTTATTCTATTATAAATTCTTTATATTTAGATAATTTAATCCGTTAGGTTAGGTTAGGTTTGAAACTTCCATTCACTTGCTAGAGCTACTGAAGTACTTGCGCGGCTTCCTATTCTATTGTAAATTCTTCATATTTAGATAAATCAACCCGTAGGTTTTTGAAAAACTTAACTTAACTTTTAAAGTTATGTTAGGTTAGGTTAGGTTGCCACCAGAAGCCATTAAAATAGCTGTCAAAGGCTGCCCTAAATATATTCTAAATGTCATGATCAACATTATGGCGGATGGAAACTTTCCGAACATATGGAAGAGAGCTAAGCTAGTCCTACTTATTAAAGGGGGCAAGCCCATAGAGAACACATGGTCCTATTGACCAAAGGTATCGAGTACCTGCTCGATGTTGCAGGGAAACTGCTAATAATTAGTGCTATATAGGACAAAGATTAAAAACAACACTGAAACTTAAGCACTACACATCAGTTTTACGACCAGAAGCCCTATATGGCCCGGTAAAGGAAGATGGGGAATTCTGAAGGCGGCATAACTCTACAGACATATTGAGATGCCCTCTGACTGTGCAAGGAAAAGAAGAGTAGCTTTCTATGGCCACGTTGCAATATTCCCTCCAAACCGACTAACCAACCGTCTGTTCACCTTCTAGCAAAACAAGAAAGTTCATACCACATGGTTGACAGACACCAAGAAGGATATTAAAGAACTGGGAATAGCAGATCTCCAAAACAGACAGTCTGTGAGACGCACCCTGAAGGAAGTCCGTGGATTTCAGGATAAACCCCGAAGGAGAGGTACCGCCTGGACAGAAGAGAGAAAGGAGTTACACCGGCAGAAGATGCGACTATACTGATCAAATATCAAAGCCCAGCAGTTGAAAAAGCATGGTTCCAAGTAGGCCTATTCGTAACAAGAGGAAGAAGAAGTATAAAGATTGGACTCAGTAAAGGGAAAGATCTCTCAGAAAAACAGCATGGATTCAGGGAGGGCAGGTCTACAGTAAACGCTATTATGCGAATCCTGGACATGGTACTAATCCTCTAATCATCAGCTGGTACGAAGATGACAAGAAAGATTAGGGTGCTCATTACTTTAGACGTTAAAAATGCTTCAGTACAGCTGCGTGAGAATTTAATATGAATGAGGCTAGTGAAAGAGACTTCCTATCATACCTGCTGAAACTACTGCGTAGTCAACTACATAATCGATAGATCAAAACCGAAGCAGGCGGTGTAACGAGTCGTGGAACGAGAAGTGCACAACGTTGTTCCACAAGGCTCAGTAATGGGCCCTACATGGGGTCTAATGGGTTTAATGCGACCAGAAGGTATTGAAATAATAGAAATTCTGACGATATTGCTCTAGTCGTAGCAGGAAAAGACGAAGGGCGAGTAATGAAATGTGCAAATAGGGCGATTGATTGATACATGTACATGTTGATAAACGGATGGAAAAAAAGCGCCGAAGGCTAGCCCCTGAAAAAAACGGAAGCTCTGATCGGAATGAGGCATGTAAGGCCGATACTATTTGAGATCAGAGGCATAACGATATCGCCCAAGGAGGTTACATACCTTCGTAGGGTTATTGACAAGAAGTTATATTTTACACCACATATCATGCGAGGCCCGACGAAAACCCTCAAGTTAACAGCAGCACTGGAAAAGATGATGCCTAATGTCAGGGTTACCTCTCGGCGATTGTCTTTGGCATCGGTGGCAAACATATGGCACGCGTGTCACACCTGACAAGTGGGAAATTTTTATTGGCACGCTCCGTATAAGGAGGATAGCGTTCAAATGTTGTGCTTCACAAAGAAAGAGCGACAGGATTGAAGAGGATGTACATAGAACATCGCTTGTAATAACTTTTTGTGCATTTTAAATACCGCATCAACATTTGCTGCTGACTCCCACGACCGACATGAGACCGCATGAGAACTTAAACTGCATGATGGAATGGTAAAACAATATGAGAATAACAAATGTTACACATTCTCTTATTGTTAGCTTTAGAACAAAATATTCTTGCTTTGAACATTATTTTCTTGCGAAAGATCATTAACAAATATCAACTTTGATCCCAAGAAAGAGCCTTGGAGCACCACATACTTCAATACTTACTTTCTAAATTACATACTTTCCGATTTGGAACCATTTACGATAACCGTTTGTCCTCTTTGATGCTAGAAAGATTTTAACCCGTTATTGTAGACGTTTCTAACACAGATTATTCATTTTATTTTTGGTAGAAATTGCCTGTGATCAAAAGAGTTAAGTGCCTTACTTAGTAAAATCCTTCGTAAAATGAAGAAAAAACTCCTGATACAATTAGAGAACTAAATATAAAATTATCACTATCCAACAGAGCAGTATCATCATCATCATCAGCTTCGGCTGCACAACCCATTATGGGTCATGGCCTCCTCTAGATTTTTTTTTCCATTCCAATCTATTCCGGGCCTTAGCTTTCCATCCGGTCACCTTCATTTCTAATAGATTCTCCTGCATTTGGTCCAGATATCTTGTTTTTGTCCTGCCCCGAGTCCTTTTCCCTACTGGTCTTTGTCGTGTAATAAGGTTGTCGTGTAACAGAGCAGTATCAGTTGAGCTATTTTTCCAGAAGCCGTGTTGACTGTTTACCAGCATGTTTTTACTTTCCAAGAAACAGGATAACTGAGTCACAAAATGCGGATTTTAAAAAAAATGAAAATTTTCGTTGAATACAGATTAGTCTGTAGTTAGGGGATCCCGCAGTGACTCTCTATTTTTGTAAATCGGTATGGATTCTTTCAAACATCATATTCTGGCTAAAACGGTATTATATTATATTCAGGCAAATACGGTAACTGATATTCGGGCGAAGTTATCAGCATTTCATAATGTAGAAACTTGGCACGCGGCACCCCTAGTCTATGGTGTCCCGGTCTGGGCAAACGCAATCGAGAAAGAGTCCATTAAAAATAAGCTAATCACAGTGCAGAGGAAACTACTTGCATGAAGTGCATAGAAAACGGCCTCAACGGATGTAGTGCTCGTGAAGGCAGGCATATCACCCATAGAACTCTTGGTAAAAGAAAGGGCAGAACTGAAGAAAAGCGGAACAGCTGATAGAAGACAGAACTGAGGAAAATTGCCAAACAACATCTTTTCCAGGACTGGCAAAATCACTGGACATACTGTACAAACGGAGAGTAGACAAAACTATTAATCGATGGATAGAATGAATATATGGGGAGATAAACTACTACCTTACCCTAGCGTTCAGCGAGCATGGATCAGTCTTTTTGTCTACTGTGGACAAACGGACAGCGCGGCGCCAGCATACATTAATTATCGCAAGATGCGGAAGCCACATTCACCTATTTTGAATCGAGAGTTCGCGCTGCCGCGCGTATACAGTCTTGATTTATCTGCCGCTGCCCGGTGGGCAACCTAATCTAACCTGGCTTCAGGGGCGGACTAAGACCTAGGCAACCAACCTAGGCACGTGGCTAAGGTCCGTAATTTTTGGGGCCCGAAAATTAGATTTTTAATTTTTATAATTAATTTTTATTTAACAGAAAAACGTTATATTCAATTATTGCTGAAACGTATCCAAATTATGCGGAATCGTTGATTGATAAAGTCGACAACTGTGGACGAGCCTTCCCGTGTTTAGTCGACAAGTGTGGATGAACGTTCCAGTACTTAAGCATCCACGCCCGCCAGTGTCGATGTGTGTAAATATGATAGAGCCTTCACTATGCAAGTGTTTAAAAAGTAAAACGTAGCTATTTTAAATCTCGTGTCTCGTGAACTTGTGATTGAGAATTACATACTATATGCTTTAAAACCTAACTACCAAACCGCAAAGTATGTGTCATGATTGAAAAATAGACCCCGAATTACAATGTTGCCTAGGGCCCGCTTTAGCCTTAGTCCGCCACTGCCTGGATTAAACCAACGGTCCTTGCCACATTATCTTTTTTTGGATCGAGAGTTCGGTTTTTTTAGTCTTAATTCATCTGCCGCTTCGCGGTGTGAAACCTAATCTAACCTGGGTTAATCCAATGGTCCTTGCCACATTATCCTATTTTGGATCGAAAGCGGCTACGTGGCGCCCGGCGGCGGCACCGGTTAAGCTAAAAGTTCAACCCCACCTTGCGATAATTAATATCTGCTGGCGGCGCCCACGGTCTTCGAATGTGAAAGGTGGGTTTCGGAGAGGGATGACTGGACAGCGAAGACAAAAACAGGACTAGAAGTAAAGACACTGTTGGAGATCATGTTAAAGTCTGAAGACAACTGAACAGCAACAGTTGATATGATAAAAAGCAGTATCAGCGTGAAAGAGACAGACGAACGTCCATCACAGAAAGCCAGGGACTAAAACTAATCTGACAAAATGCCTGAAACCTTAAGCACATGATGTGAAATGGGGTATGTAAAGTAACAAATGCGTGTTAGAATAAAGACAACGGCATCCTGACGACATGCCAAAAGCGGTACCGGGATGTTCGTCAATTTCAAGGGGGGGCACTTGACAAATTAGTACTTGCTACGTCCCCATAAAAAAATGGTTAGGTTGGGGAGTGGGGGTATTTACGTACTCTAAAGAAATGCGCAAGCGATAACAGAGCGGCGCATGCTAAAGCCAAGTGGTAGGAGGGGTTTAGTGTATGCGAGCCTCACATGCAGGCTGGTAGAGCTTCCCCCAAACCACAATTTAAAAAAGTTAGGGTACGTTGTATATTTAACATTAGGTTTAAAACTTTCACTCACTTGCTGGAGCTGAAGTACTTACGCACGGCTTCTCAGGCCAATAATAAGATTAAAATTCTATTCCAAACTGTAACGTAGTATTAATTCTTCATATTAAGACAAATTAACTCTTTACCTCAGATTAGTTTTTTCTGAATATTATTTAAAAGAAATACAATATTGTATATTTTGCAACTAGGGCGGTAAGTTGTCAATTGGTTACGAGAGCGAATGTGCGCACTCAATTCGTTCGTGCGTCCAATTTCGCTCTCGTGGCCAATTGACAATACCACCAGTGTTGCAAATAATATTTTTTATTACTCATGCGAGGGGACGTATCTTACAAGTTTGGGATCCGGGGGCCATCAAAAAAAAATAGAATAAAAAATGAAGAATTTGCATTTTCAACTGCCTCCGGTAGTGTAAATTCGTCATCAGTCTCCGAATTCACCATAGAATTTACACTCATTTTAAAACGTTTTCTTTAATGTTTATTTTGTAATGAAACAAAATTTCTGTCACTTTCACCACGTCCCTTTTTTAATATTGAGGTCTTGATTGAGTTAATTTTATTTATTTAATTGTTTTTTTTTTAATATAATTTAGCGATATTGAATATTTACGAGCGTTACCAAAGTTATGTGGTAATACGGCAAAAAAAATACATTTTCGCACTAAAAAACGTGCGCCAAGACAGTACTTTTAACGCATCAGTAATAAAAAACTTATATATTTTTATTTGTTTATTGTTAATTTGGTTTGGTTTGTTAATATTGTTGACCCCTTTTAATAGAATTTTTACAGATTTCAATGTTCTGAATGTAATTCTTATAGAAAATAATGATATATTGATTTCATTATCACAAATTGTCTAGTTACATTTTTGCACAAAACGCATAAAGCGGACTGTTAAGGACATTTGTTACGTCATTCTGTTAGACATTTTACTCATAAAGCGAGCCATTACAGAGCATTTGTTAAAATGAAAACAGAGAAGGAAACGTAACGTATTTATACAAAGAAATTTACATAGAATTCAACAATATTTAAACGCAATGTCTCTTTTCATTACAATAATATTTAAATTTGCATCTTTTGTATGTAATTAACGTAATGTAATTAACATTAAACAAATATATATTGGATTTAATTTTGTTATTTTAATCATGTTATCAAAACGTTATAAAACGTACGTTTTTAAGCTTGAATTATGGGAATGCTTAAATTTAAATTATTTTTACAAAAAAAATCTTTAAGTAATCAAATTGCGGTTATTCCATATTTTGCTATTCACATATTTGGGGGTGTGGTGGTGGTTCAGAGAGCCTAGCACTTGGCTCTTGAGTCAGACAGCTGGGGTTCAAATCCTACACAGAACCAAAAAAGCAGCAAAAATTACAAACTAATGGCTGCAACCCATCACAGTCAATTCCCCAATCCGGCTTAGGCAACCGTGGGGTCTCAACTGCCTAACACATTCTCTGGAAATTTATCGTTCGGATTCGACGTTAAAACGCTAGGTCCCCCATATTCAAGTCTTAGTGCTGAGGTTGGATATGTGGCAGAGAAGAGGCCGGTGAAGAGAAGAGAGCAGGCTGATGATGACATATTTGTCGATTTTTTTTGTAATTATTTTAAAATTTATTTTAGATTGTATCGAAACGGAAAAACGGCAGGTCGTCACCCTACATTTGTATAATAAAAGTTTCTTATCTCCATTTATCAATCCATTATTATAGTCTATTTATATATTTTTTAATATAGTGAGTGTTATTGATATATTAAATGCCTAAAGTTATTTATTTCTTATAAATATATATATATATATATATATATATATATATATATATATATATATAAATACCATAGTATATTTTCAACCAGGAAAATATATATATACGTTTAATGAGGGTGTAGTCAAGGCTTAGGTCGGTAAAAAGATGCACAGAAAGAAATTACCATAAAAGAATTTTTAAGGAAATGTTTTACATCAAGGGAGAGGTCAATAGTATGAACAAGAAAACTGATGTTAACAATCTTAGCATTATATGATTACATACTAAAATTAGAACATCAAATTCTATCTCATTCGTAAAACGTAATCTTGTGTTTTCTTGATCATGCTGTTGGCTGCTGTTTTGATAAAAAAAAAGGCATTTCTGTAGATTTTCTCAAATTCATTGTAATGTAATCTATCTGTTGGTGGAAAGAATCAGCTTGTATATTCTTTTCTCAAACACCCGTGTGCCGGTACATGCGCATTATGAATTAGTTTCAGTTACCGGGATTGCGCACAATCCACTTAAAGATTTCAATGCAATTTATTAAAAAAACTAGTCCATTTCCGTTTTCATCACCGTGGCACCATGTTGGAGCACACGTTATCAATTTTGTTTGTTTGTTAAGTAATTAATTTTGGTAATTCAATTTTGTTTTGTAATCTGTTTTATTATAAAACATGAGGGCTTAACTCTCTTATTCTAAATCTTATTTTTGTTGTGTGAGGTGTTACATAATGCCTTTTTCAATGTGGTTGAATTTTGTCCAGTGTTTCACGAACCTACTGTTTATGGTCAACCTCACGTTAGTAAGAAGTTTACAAACCATCTTAAATAACATGTAGGTGTACTAACAAATTAATTATTTTTAGATGTCTTGAGAAAGGGAATAAACATTCCCGAAAGCTCGATTATATAACAAAGAGTTTCAACTATCTTCGCATCTTTATATATATATATATATATATATATATATATATATATATATATATATATATATATATATAAATGTTGGTAAGCAAAATGCGCCTCCCTAAAGGTTGCGCCCCTGGCAGCCGCCCGTCTGGCCAAACCTTAGCAACGACGCTGCGTCGACAACATGCTGAAAAATCGATTGTCATTGATCATTAACTTTATCATGACTTAGGCAACATAAGTAGTAATTCTTCCTTGTTTTTGTTGATCTGACAATGTTCTGAAGTTTATAATCGTGATAAACATTTTCTTTCATAATCGTTCGTACCAAAATATATTTTAATTTCAACTCACGATAGGCTTGCCGTCCAGTTCCTTGGATGGTTATCAAAATACGTAAAAACAGTGGCAACAGTATTATCAGAGATGACCCTTTTAATGAAGTTTCTTCCCTTTCGACAAGAAAATGCCTAGTTATCTGCACGTAAATTGCGTTTCAATCTTGATAATATTTTTAAGCTGAGAATAAGATGTTCGGGGTGTATAACTCTGGGTGTATAACTGAACTGCTTTTCTAGGGAACTTTTTAAATTCGCCATAAACGCCATAAACATGTCAACTTGAGATCGGTAAAACCATACTACTTAATAGATAATCGTTTAAACATAATAAAGTCGGAATACAGCCTCAATATATAAAAACAGTGTAATCTTGATAATCCGTCGGTTGGTTAATCCGACACGTTCCGTAATCCGGCGCTCTGGGGAAACAATTATCTTATCAGCGTCTTATCTTTACGGTACCCCGCGACGGATATAAACCTCGCGCACAGAAAAATTAGTCTAAAACAACACCTTCACTACATTCCAGTGTTGTTGGAAACACTGAATATTTTCACTGCTGGTGTTCCAACACCAGTGCTGTTGGAAAAAGATCTGGCCAACACACCCTGCTTTTAACTCTGAAAACTTGATTGACGATTATGGCCAAGCTAACTCCACTCTACAATTGTCTTACTATCTGTTCTAAGTTTGTACATATTTTTTTATATACACGTTTGCCTATATAGATACATATTTTATTCTTTCTGAAATACAACTGTACATAAAATATATAAAATTGTTATTGTTTGGTTTTAATCCTGATTATCCCAATTTTTTTGTTAATCCGGCAGTTGTCCGGTCCCCTTATGTATCGGATTATCAAGATTATACTGTATATTCAACCTTTTCGGAGCTCTATAATATTATTGACTCTTTTTAGGACTACCAAAACAAATCTCATGTGAAATTTGCCAGTTATTTACTTGCGCTCAGTCCACCTTCGTGGCACTCAACGAAATCCAACAAAATAATATTGTTTTTAAGATCATGTATTTCTATTAACTTAATTGAATAATCTGCAGACGCGTTTTTAGATTTATCAGTGCAGCACTCATCAGTGCAGCTTTTCTTTTATGAATAATAATTTCTAAAACACTTACTTGAAACCCACGTGGATGACTAGGGATTAGATATTTTTAATTAGACATTTCGTGAGAGACACATGAACTTAACAGGTTACTGATTTAAATAATAATTTAATATTGGTAAAACCATACTACATTATAGAACAGTGTTTCCCAAAGTTTGGTACGCGTACCTCAAGGAGTACGTTATGGGTTTGAAAAGGGTACAAAAATATTTTCAAAATTTTGTGTGTGTACCAAAGTAAATATAAAAGGGGTCGAGTCATAAGTAACTTCCGATGCAGCTAAGTAGAATCTTTGTAATCTCTTTAAGTAGAATCTTAATTTTTTAAGCAGGATTGTAACAGACGATGAAAAATAAGTTACCTATGACAATATACTCCGTAAAAGACAGTGGCTTGATAAGTATCAACCACCCCTAGCAGATCCGAAAGCAAACATCCATGGCAAAAAAATTTATTGTGTGTATGATGTAATTGTCTAGGAATATTTCACCACGAGTCGTTGAAGCCAAATTTAACGATTACTGCGGATAGATACGTTCAGCAGTTGCAAAGAGTGATAGAGAAAGAGATACTCCATGAAAAGCGTGCTGCACTCGTCAATTGCAAAAACGTCATTCTTTTACACGACAGTGCGCGATCATACAACAAGGGTGACTCAAGAATTTATTCTTGAGCTTGGACGGTCTGTTTTACCACATCCACCTTATTCCCCGGATCTTGCCCCGACAGACTACCACATTTTCTGTTCCTTACAAAACTTTTTGAATGGAAAAGCCTTCCATTCTGAAGAGCAAGTCAAACCAACTACATTTTACAAGGAAGGAATTGATAAACTGCCAGGAAAAGGTTGAAGATAAAAGTAGTGAATACATGATAAATTAATATAATTTTGTTATTCAATGAGAGTAAAATAAATGTCTGATAAAAAAAACGGAAGTTAGTTATAACTCGACCTAATAACAATTTTTTTCTACTGATATATATGAAAACGACATTTTTCCACGGCTTACCCTACATGAAAGTGACATCTTTCTAGAAATGAAAATATTTTCACATCTAGAGATGAAAATGAGCATTTTAAAATTATGATTTTCTCGCTTAAAATACTAAACTAACCAAATTTGCATGGACTATCTTATTAACTACATCAATTTCAATGGAATATTTTATGTACAAACGAAAAACGAGCCTGAAACTATTTAAAAAACCGAAATAAAATTAGGACATTTGACTCGAAAAGTATCACCTTCTATGAGAATGCAACAATATTACCATGGAAACGAACAAACCAACGATTAAATTTGTATTGACAGTTCCGATAGTTGGCTTCGAATTTGTTTTATTAATATCGAATTATGGATTCTGCAACCGAATATCAGTAGAAAAAATTGTATTTACTACTCGAGATGAAAGCGTTTTTTTGGTTCGGTGTGATTGCTAACTCGCTGGCGCTCGTGAGCAAACTCTCACCTCATCAAAAAAACTTTCATCTCTGGTTGTAAAATATACTATTAATCAATTGTGCATTATAAAGTCATGTTTAATTCCTTCAATAAGGATTTATATACCACCATAAGGATTTTGTTTCACTAGTGAATTAAAAGTATTCATGGCAACGCAGCAAAATGCCCTCTTACGGGCTCCGTAAACATAACTCAAAATGTTCTTCCGCTGATGTTCTTTCTTGATCGCCAATCACAAAACTTATTATACATTTCCTTGTAAAAATATTTTAATTTCTGCGACACGAATCTTTCCGCAATCGCGTCACCATCTAACAATAATTCTTCGGATATATCCATTTACTTATAATAAAACACAAATTAATTAAGCACAATACTCTAAACAAAATCTTGACGTACGAATTAACAATTTTATCGTTGTCACTACAACAACACAATGCTTTTTGTAAAAAAAAACAAAGAAATAGAAATGTTCTTTGAATTTAACTTATTGTTAAATCAAAAGCAAGATTGAATATAAGTTTGTATTAGACTCTGATAAAATTGAGATTTAACTCGCGAATTTAACAGAACTCGCGATACAATCCGCTTGTTAAATCTTAATTTTATCCGCTAGTATAACGTACAAAAATATTGCAGAAATATTGTTTTTTTTAAATGTGTATCAATAAACGTATATATTGCAAAATATCTGTTAATTCGTATGAATTAGTTGCGAACCTGCGACAGTTCAATCATCTTTAATAGTTAATTAAGACACTAAAAATCGAAACTAACTTTTTATAAATCCTGTTTTTAAATGATTCTGTTACTTTTTTTAAATATTTATTTTAATAACCAATAGTTTATTTTACTAACTGTTGAGAATAAATTGATTTGAAGATTGTATTTGCGTATTTAAAGACAAGCGGAAACTCTCTTAAGCTGAATTCATATTAACAACAACATTTATCCTACAATTTATAATAAAAAAGGTTTCTTATCTTTTAAACACCAATCTGGAAACTGTATATTACTTAAAAACTATTAATACAGTTTTTGTTTTGAATAGTATTTTTTTAGAACGGGGTACCAGGTGTTGAAACTTATTTGATGGGGGTACGCATTGATCGAGGTACGATTGGGGGTACGATTGACAAGTTTGGGAAACACTGTTATAGATATTCATATGAACTTAATAAAGTGCGAACACAACCTGAATATATAAATATATTCAACCTTTCCGGAGCTCTATAACATTATTGACTCCTTTTAGGACTACCAAATGAAAGATAAAACTCGAAACGCGTCTGCAGATGGCTATTCACTTAAGTTAATAGAAAGACATGATCTTAAAAAACAATGTTATTTTTCTGGTTTTCGTTGAGAGCCACGAATGTTGACTAAAAGCTAGTAAACAACTGGCAAATTTCACATGAGATTTGTTTTGGTAGTCCTAAAAAGACTCAATAATGTTATAGAGCTCCGGAAAGGTTAAATATATTTATATATTTAGGCTGTGTTCCGACTTTATTCAGTTTACATGTCAACTTGTTTGTTGTGCATGAACATTTTTCAGAGTCAAATGACAACAAAAGAAGTTAACAATAACATATATAGTAACTTATATATAGTTAATACAACTTATTAACTGAGTTCTTAACTACTAGCTCCTTAACTTTTGTAATAAAATACAGCGTTTGTAAAGTCTGGCTTATATTATAACACGGATTTGCTAATTATTTCCAAAGGTTACTTTTGGCGAATTTTGATAATACTTTATTTTACAAAGCGTATAATTTTTGAACGGAAAAGATAGCAATTTTTTTTCTTTACAAAATTTTCCAAATGTGGAAAAATTTGCAAACTCGCCTTAACCCTCCATCAGGCTCACCTCGCGGACCGATACTAGCTAAATCGGGCGCAATGTGCCGAAACGGCTCACTTTCGAAAATTGCCCATAACATTTATTTTAATCAATTTTTAGTGCAAAAATAAAAAAATCCTCACTTACGTACTGATGTATTTAACGAAATTAACCTTATATTGTTAATTTACATTAATATTTTCCCGAAGGGCTTGTGAACGATTTTAGTGAAAAAAACATTGGAAATACTATTTTCGTAAAACAAAAAAATCCGGGCGCTGTAATTTTGAGAGATCAAAGGGTTTCTTTATAGTCTCCAATGAATTGGAAAGTTAAACGACTATATGGGGTCAATTCAACACAAAATAGTATATTCTGCAACTAGTGCGGTAAGTTGTCAATTGGTCACGAGAGCGAAATTGGGCACACGAACGAAGTGAGTGCGCACATTCTCTTGAGAGGGCAATTGATAATACCGCCCGTGTTGCATATTAGTATATTTTACAACGAGAGGTGAAAGCGTATTGGCGTTTTTTTCGTAAGGTGAGAGTTTGCTCACGAGCGCCACCGAGTTAGCAATCACACCGAACCAATAAAAACGCTTTCATCTCGAGTAGTAAATGCAATTTTTTCTACTGATATTCGGTTGCAGAATACATAATTCGACTTTAATAAAACCAATTCGAAGCGAACTATCGGAACTGTCAATACGAATTTAATCGTTGGTTTGTTCGTTTCCATGGTAATATTATTGCATTCTCATGGAAGGTGATACTTTTCAAGTCGAATTTCCTAATTTTATTTCGTTTTTTTAAATAGTTTCAGGCTCGTTTTACGTTTGTACATAAAATATTCCATTGAAATTGATGTAATTAATAAGAAAGTCCACGCAAATTTGGTTAGTTTAGTGTTTTAATTGAGAAAATCATAAATTTAAAATGCTCATTTTTATCTCTAGATGTGAAAATATTTTCATCTCTAGATTGAAAAAATGTCACTTTCATGTAGGCTAAGCCGTGGAAAAATTGCCATTTTCACATATATAAGTAGAAAAAATATTTTTTATTCCTCATGCCAGGGAACGTATCTTACAAGTTTGAGATCCATGGGCCATCCAATGAAGAATTTGCTTTTTCAATTATCTCCGGGGATGTGGATGCGTCATAAGAACTCTCATCAGTCTCCGGTATCACCATCGAATTTACACTCATTTTAAAACGTTTTCTTTAATTTTTATTTTTATTTTGTAATGGAAACAAAAATTTACGTCACTTTTTTAATATTGAGGTCTTGATTGTGTTTATTTCATTGTTTTTTTTTATTGTAACATTACGCAGCGATATATGCGTGCGTTACCCAAGTTATGTGGTAATACAGCAAAAAATGACATTTATCGCACTAAAAAACATGCGCCAAGATAGTACTTTTAACGCATGAGTAATAAAAAGTTAGTTTTAAGCTTTTGGAGATTTTGAGGATTCGACAACCTTATAAGCAAGAGGGGCAACGTCAAACGTTATAGCTGTGCCGATTTGAGCTTCCGTGCCCGACAGAGGATTAAAATAGACCTCACTCAATCACATTTAAGAACCTCTTCAATTTTTTTTCTATCGTTTTTCCTTTTCATATATTAGAGCTAAGACATTGAGTTTGGCTCACCCAGTACTGTATATTGTATATTTTAATTAAATAAATCGGATTATAGATTTTAGTGAATCAAAAATAAAATCCAACCCCGGCGGTGCCACCATAATATTACATCATTGAAAATGTTATTTAACACTACTTTAACACTAACTTGTTCGAGCAGTGTCCAGTTAAAATAACCTACCCTTATAAAAAGATTATTTTTTTTATAATTATACGTAGATAATAGTCAATTTGTCACTGAATGAATGAATAATTGAAGTTCCATGGCGACACAAGTTTTTCATCACATTTTTATATAACTTGCATTTAGTTCTCCCTCAGTTCCCAACACTCCAAATGCTTCTACTTCTATGCACGTTCTTATATATTCTATTATATTGTGATCAATGATCAGAGAAAAGAGTAAATCCTCTGTATGCTTGACCGGCCAAATAGACCGACCGCGCTATGTAGTACAGATATCTACATATCAATGGTCTACTTCTAAAAGGACCAATTCCAAAATATGAAACTTTACAAGAGGAAAGACAAAAAAACTGATCTTGACTAGGTGACACTTTTCTGTTTCCAAGTATTACTTCAAATCAATATTGCCTATTTAGAATACAATAATTATTAATTTAGACTTACGTTTTTAATCCAAAGAAAGAAGTAAGTAAAACAGACTAACGACATTTTGCATTGAGATTAGAAATCTCCATAAGAAAAGCACTTCGGGACACCGGTTTAGTTTCTGGACATGCGTGACAACGAGTTGAGCACAAATATACTAAAACCTCAATTTCTCAAAAGTTAGGCTTACGACCTTTTGCAAGTAGACCATCGACCATATTTCTCAAAAAAAAAAACGAAAAATAAAAATTGAAAAATAAATTGTGTGTCCAAATTGTATAGATAAATAGGTTAATAGTATAGTATAATATAGTATAGATAAGATGTGATAACGTTGTATTGGCGAAATAGTACTAAGATTTTTTAAAAAGTCAATTAGACCGGAAGATTTATTGTTAAAATAATTCAGTTATAGAAAAAATATCGATAATTATAAAAATATAGTGTCAAGTATTGAATGTGATCGGGTAATATGGGACCCGCGTATTATCCCGGAGGTCGATCTACTATATTCAATAGTCTGCAAGCGACCGTTTTATTAAAATGAATAATGGTTTCTTTCTGGTCTCGGGACGCACGCGGCGCCTCTGGTGCCATCTGGCGGTAACAGCGTGCTTTTTACTTGGGTCCCTCCGCGCGTCCCCTCGTCGTCCCGTCACTTGCACGGCACCCACTCTCCTGCCTTTTAATTACATCGCTGACGTGAACTTTTGAACATTTTACTACAGAAACGTTTCTCTTTATACACATACATTTATATAATAATTTATGCCTGTTTGTTACATAGAAAATGTATTTTTGCTTCTAATTAACAGTATATCAGAAAATGGTCAACTCCACAACGACGGTCAAGAATATCCAGCGAAACGACCTCATAATTCTTTCCTTCTCTCCAATCAAAGTCTTCTCCTGCCTAACATTACCAGCGCCGTTCCAACTTCTCATTTCTTCGATTACGCTCAAAACAACCACTCGTACACAGCCCAGCAAGATTTCAGCCGGGGAGACGAGGAATGGAGAAACATCCACGTGATGCTCAATTGTATACTATCCATGGTTGAGAAGACAAAACGAGCTTTAACTATCCTCCAGCAAAGAAATAATCAGGACTTGACGAACGAGTGGTTAAGAAAGCAGGACGTCGGAGTTGATTTGAAGAAGGCTGCCAATGAAATTATGGTGCAAGCGGTTCGGCAGACGGAGGATAGAGTAGCTGAAGTAAAAAGGAGAGCCGAAGAAGCTGTTAATGATGTGAAGAGACAAGCTGTTGTTGAACTGCAGAAGGCGGTAGCTGCGGCAGAAACTAAAGCTAACGAATTAGTTGCAACTGAAAGGGCGAAAATGGAGAAACTTATTTCCGGTATGTATTTAAATAATTATTTATAAAGTACTTTCGAAACGCTATAATAATAATTAATAGTAGTTGTAACTTATTGTATATACAAAATGTTTTTTGTTTATGAAATCATTAAATTTTAATTTTATCTATTAATACATAATTAGTATTTTGTTTTTCGTTATTTTATCTTTTAATTTTCTATTTATTTCAAAAAAATAAACGAAAAATATTTTATTGATTAGGTAAACATAATATTTATCATTTTTTTATATTTTATTGGTAATGGGAAATAAAGTTCTAATATAATTTTAATAATTTATTTGCCTTACTAGTTTCGATGTGAAAACTAACATCTTAATCATAGGCTCTAAATTGTTTCTATTAAATTAAAAATTATTATGTTTTATGATGTTATAAAATTATTATGATGTTATAAATGAATAAATAAATTTTTAATCTTATTATTATTTATTAATAAATTTATTTATTCATTTATAATAACATCATAATAATTTTATAACATCATAAAACATAATAATTTTTAATTTAATAGAAACAATTTAGAGCCTATGATTAAGATGTTAGTTTTCACATCGAAACTAGTAAGGCAAATAAATTATTAAAATTATATAAGAACTTTATTTCCCATTACCAATAAAATATAAAAAAATGATAAACAACAGGGATAATAATAACCAACATATAATATTTATCGTCACTATTCTAAATATTTTATTTACTTTCTCATATTTAGTATTCACATGTTGTTTACTTTATTGAATATTATTTCAACGCACATTTCCATAAATTTTAAATCAACGTATTTTACAAAAAATATTTTTAATCAAAGTCATATAATATCATTAATAACTCTCATTAAATTTATTATGAATATATAATAACTAGCTATAGCCCGCGGCTTTGCTCGCGAGTTTTTTGGACAGCGATTTTTGTCCTACCCTATTTATTGCAGGCATAATGTGCCATTTTTTCAGATTATTAGCTATTTAAGCATTAACTATTACATCTACAAAAAAGGACTAAAGTGAGTAAACTTATTTCATGAGGAATATTCAGAATGTTTACTTTCCCAATTAATTCAGGTTAGCTAAGTTTACCAAGTATTGATTATCTTGCGAGTAATATGAAGACTAATATTAAGATAGATTACTTAAGTAAGATTTACAAATTTTCAAATGTTATTAAACGTCCCCGAGTCTGTAGACTTCGTCTTCGAGGTTTCGTAGGTTAAGCGGTTTTAGCTTTGAAATATGTAATGATACTCGCCTATTGTTTCCATCACAAACATAGGGTTCGTCCCAGTTTTCCACGCTATAAACTATTTCTTTATGTACTGCCTGATATCTAGTCATGTTTGTTTTTTTCTCTCTATTCAGCATTACTTCTGTTTGCGTGTAGTGTCTTGTCCACCTAGGCTTATCTGTTTAGCCTTTCCTCCTTTATATTGTCAGTTTACTGTATCTGTTTAGTTTTGCCTCTGTGTACTGTGTCTTGCGTCTGTTTAGTCTTGTCTAACTGTGTCTATTTAGTCTTGTCTGCCGAGCCTTATCTTCCTAGTGTCAGATGTTCAGATTTGTCTGTCTAGTGCAGTGGTTTGCAAACTTTGACAGCTGCTGACACCCCAAAATTCTTTTGACATTCACGGCACCCTGCATCCTCTCATCTCCCATGTATAAGTGTAGATATGTACTTATATATTAAAACAACAACATGTATATTGTATACACAAGAAAGTTTTTTTAATAACATTATTTTATTAACAAATATGTAACGAGAAATATATCAGCACTTGTAGATTAATATACAAACAATTATTGCCAATTTACTTATAATATGCTTAGCCAATTCAATGAGAAACATGCGACTGGTGTGATGTGCATATTTTTGTAATGTCAGGGCGAATTTGAAATCTCTTTCAAGTCTTTCTCTTTTTTTAGTTTTTATGTTCCCAATACCAGAAGAGTCAAGCTCGCACAAATATGAAGTTGAGAATTGTAGGAGAATTTTGAGTGCTCGTAGTCCTATATTGGGATATTCTTTTCTGATCTCAATACAGAAGCAGTTGAGGTCTAATTCTTCGTGTTTTAGTTTGAGTATTTGGGTGTTGAAAATTTCAAATATACTTCAATCCATCCTCTTCTATGAAGTTCTACATCATTTTTTTTTTCATCACTAATGACAGAAATGGTTTTCTTATTCAATCATAATTTTACACATTGTCAACTTTTATCTCGAAAGTTGTTAAATGCTGAATAATGAGTTGCCGAATTAGGTTATTTTCCATTTCCTTAGTTCTTGAAAACATTCCCATATTACCCTGGCGTACCTACTTTATCCACAACTTCAATTTGTATTTGAAATCCACTTTTTTGTCTGAAAAAGTTACAATATTTTCATTTCTTCCCTGCACTACACATCAGTCTTACGACCAGAAGCCCTGTATGCCATGGAGTGTCTTTCCTGGAACCGAAGGGGTCTAATAGGGAAATTGGAAAACAGAGAGAGGAGAATCCTAAGGAAGATCCTAGGCCCGGTAAAGGAAGATGGGGAATTCCGAAGGCGGCATAACTCTGAGCTCTACGAAAATATTGAGATGCTCTCTGACTGTGCAACGAAAAGAAGGGTAGCTTTCTATGGCCACGTTGCAAGATTGCCTCTAAACCGACTAACCAACCGTCTGTTCACCTTCTGGCAAAACAAGAAGCTTCGTACCACTTGGTTGACAGAGACCGAGAAGGATATTAAAGAACTGGGAATAACAGATCTCAAAAACAGATAGTCTGTGAGACGCACCCTGAAGGAAGTCCGTGGATTTCAGGAAAAACCTAGAAGGATAGGTACCCCCAGGACAGATGAGAGAAATGAGTTACACCGGCAGAAGATGCGACAATAATGGGCAAAGGTCAAAGCCCAACAGTTGAACAAGCGTGGTCCAAAGTAGGCCTATTCTAAAGAAGAAGAAGATATAAACTGAATAAATTAAACTCCAGTGCTTAAGTTTCAGGTCGCGTGACAGGCATATCTTATTGTAAGTGTTCTTAGTCAGCCGATAGGCTAGTTGTTACTTGCTGACTCTCTTGGATAATGATGCTCTTTCTCATAAGTTGGGTTCAATCCATTCGCCGAGATACTTAAATTTCTCAGTCCTCTTGATGTTTTCCCGTTCTAGTAACATCTCTCTGTTTGCTTCTCTGATGTTGGTGAAGAATTCTGTTTTCTCCAGCGACACTTGAAGACCCACTTTGGCAGCCTGTTTTCTGAGGCAGTTTACCTGCATTGTTGCCATCTCAAGAGAATCAGCAAAGAGTGCCATGTCATCTGCAAAGGCCAGGCAATCTACAACCAGTCCATCGTTCTTACGTCCCAGGTAGATACCACTCTGAGCACCCAAATTGTTCAGTTCCTTGCGCCATTCTCTCAAAACCTTTCCAAAGACACAGTTCAAGAGAAGTGGGGAAAGTCCATCTCCTTGTCTCACTCCAGTTTTTTTTTTTCCAAGCTTTCTGAAATCTCGCCTCTAAATTTAACCTTGGAATGGGTGTTGGTCAAAGTTTCTAGGATGAGTCTGCGGGTTTTGCTGTCTAGTGCTAGTTCCTGGAGTACGTTGTTAAGCGTTTCTCTATCAATGGATTCGTAGGCCTTCCTGACATCAACAAAGGTAACGCACCTTGCGGTTTCTCATCTTGGAGTATGCAAGTGCAGTTTTAAGATTGAGGATCTGTTCAACACAGGATCGGGTCTTCCTGAAGCCCCCCTGGTATTCTCCCAGTTGACTATCCAACTGATTTTCTGCCCTTGTTTGTAACGCCTTCGAGAGAATCTTGTATGTTACCGGGACGAGAGAAATTCCACGGTAGTTGCTTAGATCAGTAAAATCTCCCTTTTTGTGAAGCGGATGGATCAGAGCAGATTTCCAATCGGGTGGTAATTTCTCTGTTTCCCAAATGTCCTGGATGATCTCGGTTAGCTTGCGCACGGCATTGTTTCCAGCACTTTTCCACAGTTCAGCAACGAAAAAGTCCTCTCCAGCTGCCTTATTATTCTTAAGAAGTTGAATGATCTGGCCAACTTCTTCCAATGAAGGGGGAAACGAGTCCGGGTTTGGTGTGGTTTGTTTATAGTCGAAGTCTTCGCTGGGTTTGACACAGTTGAGTGAATTTTTAAAGTACTGAGCCAAAAGGTGGCAGTTGTCCATGTCGTTATAAGCCAGTTTGATTTGTGAGTCTCTGAAGTGGAAGCTTGGCGGAGCGTATTTTCTGAGTACCTGCTTAAAGGTTCCAAAGAAATCTCTGGAATTATTCTTAGCAAAGCTCTCTTCGATTTGGGTTAGTTGCTTTTGTGTGAAGGTTCGTTTGGTTCCTCGAATTATCTTGGCTGTAACCTTCTTTCTTTCTTTGTTCCAAAAAAACGGATTTTTTTTTAAATTTCATTCCAAAAAAAAAAACGGTTAATGTAAATTTTAAAAAATGACATTAACCTTTCAGTTTATATCATTATTCAGTATATATCTGCCACTTAATGACAAGACTCTCTCATTGAAGTCTTTATTTCCGGATTTTGCAACTATAGCTTCACGGTGTATAAAACAAGACACAAAGCTCTTTATGGAACTGACCATAGATGGTGCACCCTACGTACATATACCTACACGTTTCCCAAGACATGCCAACTGATGATAAATACTGATCTACAATATTAAAACATCTGCACCAGTAGTCCGTCTTTCAAATTTTTTGCACCATAAAAATTTTTCTTTCCTTTTCAAATTATTTTTTCACCGCTATCAATAAATCGCGTGTATAACTGAGCTTTTCCTACTCTCATCAACTTGCAAAGCGTACATATCAACTTCTTTCATTGTCAAAACAACATTTTGGGAAAATGTTAAGTGTTATGTGTGTGTTGAAAATGAAAGCAATGAAGTCAGCATTTGGATTTTTTTGTTTAGGAACCGATTCGTACTGATCGAATTTATGGCGTGCGTTATTGACCTAATCGATCAGAGATGCGCAAAGTTTCATTGCAACGTCCATGATAATAGTGCTATTCTGTAAACTTAAGCTTGTTTTATTCATAATTCCCAAAAGATCATTCCATATCTCCGTTAAAAGAATAGTATTCAATTTTTCCAATGCATCTAGAGCACTGTGTGCTAAAGAGTAACAGAAGATTTCCGTGTCCCTCCCTTGATTTAATTAGTAAAGCTGTCCCAAAGTGGATGTTATTAAAACTTTTCAAATTTGAGTAGGCATTGTCTATGTGACTGTTATAAATAGTTGTCAATTAGAATATTATTTAAATAACCATTTTGTAAGGCAGTAATAGCATTAGTACGTGCAGACCATCTAGTATTCGGGAGAAACTTCCGGACATTATTTACGCCCAAATGCTCTGTCATAATTTTACATCGTCTGGTCGAAGCGGAGAAAAAATTGAATAATTTTTGGATAAACTGAAAATATGCTACAGCTTTGGAAACACATTCAACAACCTGAACACCTACTAAATTTAGCGAATGTACCGCACAAACATTGCAAATTAACATTTTTCTTTTATTCTTGACCGAACACCAGAATACTCTCCAGCCACATCTGATGCATTATCATAACTAAGCCCACGATAATCTTTTATATTAATATCAAGGCTTTCAAAAAAGTTTCAAATGATATCTGCTATGTATTCTGCATTATGCTTATCCATAGAGAAAAATTGCAACAATCTCTCAATATCTACGTCAATCTCTCCGTCTTTTACGTATCTAGCTATGAAGGAGATCTGGTGTAGAATCCACGCTTATAGAGTAGTATTTTGATGATTTTATTTCGTTAATAATTGATTTTAAAACTTTCTGTCCTCATTACAAATATTTGCAAACAAATATGATGTAATTCCTTTTCCACGATTTTCGCAGTTTCGTATATGATCAGCAAGAAAAAGATCAAATTCACTAATCAGTTCTAAGCGATGAAAAGCAACACCTCTAGAAGCTAAAAATTTCACTACTGCGACAATTCTAAGTACATTCTTCCAATAATTGACTTCTAAGGCTCCTTCAGACCGGCGCGGAGCGTATGCTGCGCGAAATTTCCGCAACGAAAAATTCTCTAGCGGCGCAGCAGCGAAATGACAATGCCCACATCAAAATGCGATCTTTACGTGCATAGAGTTGTCATGATGTCCTCAGAGCAAGAAGCAATGCTATTTTAAGCATTGATTGCATAACAACCCCCACCCCGCCCCCCGAAATATGCAAAATATATACATAAATGTTATATTGAAATAAAGAGACAAGTAGAGACGACTCGCTTCAAGAGAGCATGGGTAGATGCGAAGTTTAGGAACCCTTGTGTGTCAGTTTTAGAAAGTAAATTAGTGCATTTCTGTTACTGTATTTTCTTAAACCAGAAATCGTTTAATAATTAAACTCCATTTCATTTACATTGGACTTTTACGCACGAATTGGATACTTTTACACAAGAATATAATAATGGCATCCTTCACATACAATAATGTATTTATTAATCTGTTAATTTTGGTGTGTGAGTAGATAAAACTCATTTCAGAATTAAACATGGGTTCATAAAATCAATGTGATTAAAGAGATCACCATTTGAAAACACAGCGGCAGCGATACTAACCGCGCATGCAGCGTCCTTGTCGTGCAACGCTGCAGTACCGCGACTATGACGGAAATCGCGCTTTTTGATGAGAACATGTACATAAGCCAGTCGCACCGGTTCTTCTTCTTCTTCTTCTTACTAGCCTTCATACTTACATTGTTGGATATAGGCCTCTTTCAATTTTTTCCATGCTTCTTTGTCATTTGCTGTTCTCATCCACTGTTTTCCTGCTATCGTCTTTATGTCATCTATCCAATTTGTTTGGGGTCTTCCCGTGCTCCTTTTTGTTTCCCGGGGTCTCCAGAAGGTAATCTTGTGGCTCCATTCTTCTGTATTCTTTCTGGCCACGTGTCCTGCCCATTGCCATTTGAGATCCGCTGTTCTCTCCATGACATCTATTATTTTTGTTTTTGTCCTGATATCTGTGTTGCGCATTTTGTCTCTTAGAGTGATTCCCAGCATCGCACGTTCCATTGCTTTTTGAGTCACTCTAAGTTTTGCTGCTGATTTTTTAGTAATAGTCATCGTTTCCAGGCCATAGGTGGCAACGGGGAGGATGCAGCTGTTGTAAACCTTACGTTTTAGGTAAATTGAGACGTCTTGGCTTTTTAGTATTTGGCTGAGCTTTCCAAAGGCGGCCCATTTCAGTTGGATTCTGCGTTTGATTTCGGCAGTTTGATTTTCTTTGCCAATTTTAATTGTATGCCCCAGATATGTATATTGCTCTACTTTTTCTATTATGGTGTTATCAATCGACATTTCCTGAGGGCTACTAGTTATAATTTTTGTTTTGTTTAGATTCATTTTTAAACCTATTTGCTTGGACAGGTTGTTTAGTTCTTCTACCATTGTTTTTAATTCTTCGATATTAGTGCTTATTAGAATTATGTCGTCCGCTAATCTTAAGTGACTTAAATATGTCCCGTCGATCTTCATGCCTTTCTCGTCCCAGTTTAGTTGTTTGAAAACCTTTTCTATAGCTGCGGTGAATAATTTGGGGGAGATCGGGTCCCCTTGCCGTACCCCTTTGCTGAGATTTTATTTTCCCCGTGTGTAGGTCGTCGTTTATTTTTACGTGAAAGGTGGCCTCTTTGTAAATGTCCTCCATTACAGCGGTATATCTCGAGTCTATTCTTGCGTCGTTCATTGCCGACAGGAAAGCCCAAGTCTCAACACTGTCGAACGCTTTGTGGTAGTCTATGAACGCTATATTTATTGGGATATTGTATTCTGTTGTCTTTTCGATAAGTGTTCGGATTGTTTGTAGGTGGTCTGCTGTGCCGAAACCTTTCCGAAAGCCCGCCTGCTCCACTGGTTGGTAGAAATCTAGTTTCTTTGTGAGTCGGTTTGTGATAATCCGCATCATAAGCTTATATAGGTGTGATAACATGCTTATTGGACGGTAGTTTTCTATGTTTGTGGTGTCACCTTTTTTGTGCAGGATGATGACCTCTGCGTTCTTCCATTTTTTTGGTATTTTCCCCTCGATCAAACATTTGTTTGTTAGTATCCGCAGAGCTTCCAGTAGTGTTCCGCCTCCCGCTTTTAGCATTTCTGCTGTTATCTGGTCCTCTCCTGGGGTCTTCCGGTTCTTCATTTGTTGTAACGCATATGTAATTTCAGCTGTCGTTATTTCCGACAGTTTTTCCGATCCTACATTTGTAATAGTTTTTGAGGATGTCGTTGGGTTCGGTATGGATGATGAGTATAGGCTGGCGTAGAATCTTTGGACTTCTGCGACGATGTCTGTTTTGTTGGTAATGATATTGCCATGGCGGTCTTTTAGTCTAACAATATCTTGTTTTCCATTTGAAAGCTTTGATTTGAGTACTCTCATGTTTTTGTTCGCCTCTATGGTTTCGATGATTTGTTGGGTTTAATAAGCTCTGATATCTGTGCGTATTTTCTTTTTTACTTTTTTGTTTATGGTGTTGTAATTGGGTGAGTCCCGGCAGGTTTCTCTTCTCTTCTTTATTAACTGTTTTGTTTCCACTGATAGTCTGGTTTCTTTATCGTTTTTTATCTTGCTACAGATCTTCCTTGTGGCTGATTGAATTTCCTCTGTTATGCTTATTGCAATATCATCTATAGTTATTTCTTGTAGATTTTCTGATCGTTTCATTCTCTTTATTTCGTTTTCGTATTCATTTTTGTTGAGGGTCAGGAATTCGGCTGTTGGAAATTTCTTTTTGTGTACGAACTTCTTTCTTTCAATTTTTGTATTTATGAGGATCTTTGCCCGGACCAATCTGTGGTCGCTTCCTGTACTAAATCTGTTTAATACTGAGATATCTTTGCATATGTTTTTATTGTTAGAAAGTATGAAATCTATTTCATTTTTTGTCCGGCCATCTGCGCTCTTCCAGGTCGCTCTTTTTTGATTTTGTTTTTGAAAGAAAGTGTTTAGACAAAATAGTTTTTCGGTGTTGAGGTAGTTACTTAATGTTTCTCCTCTTTCATTCCTTGTCCCCAGGCCGAAGTTTTCTACGTATTCGGTATCCTGTGACTGTCTTTTGCCTATTTTGGCATTAAAATCTCCGGTAATAACTGTGTAGTACGTTTTTTCCATGTTCTTGGCGCTGGTTATATCTTCGTATAGCTGTTCAATAGATTCGTCATCTGCGCTGCTAGTTGGTGCATAGCAGTGTATCACCTGGACTTGATATTTGTTATTTAACTCACCGGTTGCGGCAGCGAAACTTCCGCTCCGGTCTGTGAGCACCCCTATATTATTTTGGGACAGCAACTCACTGTCAACTCGGCCCATGGTTTTGCTTCTTGCGATAATTTATCATTAATTGTCTATGTTGTAAGCTGTTCTCATGCTTAAGTAATAAGTTACTTATATGCTTCCAATCTTTATATCCATTCGGAATACTCAAACCATTTACATTTCTATTTTCAATTTGCCTTTTAAATTGTAATTATAAAATATGACTCAAATGCCAGCTGTCAACTGTCAGATTTGTAAATGAGCATTATTTTTTTAGCAATTCCTTTCTACCCCTTCAACTGAAAATTTTTAGAAAATGGTAATGCACCCATTTCTTCATTTTTAAAGAAGAATTTAAATACCAATTTTCACATGTCTTACATCTCCAGTTTTTGTGATATATGCATTTGTGCCCGCATTTGCTGCTTAGCTAGATTTTCAGAAATTGAAAAACCCATTTTTCTGAATTTTGTAAGATGAATCTAACTGCCAATATTTACTATTCTGGCATATTCGGTTTCAGAGCTAGAAGTTATAAAAATATTCGACTCCCAATATGGAATACTAAATTATGCTCCTTTTATAACAACAAATTCTGAAATGTTCCGTTAATAAAGATGTAAAATCTGTTATGCATAGTTTTATAGACTATTATTATAATTATAGACTATTAAGTCTATGTATTCATAGCGGTAAAGGAGACTGTTTTTATTGTCTTAAACAAAAAATCGTATTTTATTTTTAACTTGCGTTTATTTCTTATTATTAAGACTGTATATCGCGTTATAGGACACTACAGTCGTCTTATTAACACACCCAATAGTATTTTAATCTTGGATTAATTTAAATGAAACTTGCAGATGTCCATGTTACTATTTTAAGAAATTAGTTTTTGCATAAAAAGGTACTTGCAAAAATATGCTAGATCAAATGATTGACAATGACATTTATTTGTTCGCCGACTATTCACCTGTAATAAAACAAAATAATATTTAGATAATTTGTAAACTTTTCCGATGTCATATCTGCCTTAGTAATTCGGAAATATTACTCGGAACAACTTGCTGAACAACTTACAATCTGCACTTCCCTCGCCATTACAGTTACCATTAATTTTTACGACAACGCAGAATTAAGGTCGGTCTAAATTAATCCAAGAACTTTCTTTCGGAACATCCTTAGCTAATAATTTAATTTTTAGCTAATAACTGCTTTGCTAATAATTTCAAAAATTTCGTGTTTTTAGTTTCCTTTGTGTTTGTAGATATTTTTTAGTTTCCTTGAAAGATATTGCTAAAAATGAAACATTACAGTTCAAAGTTCACGCAGAAAACGAGGGTGCGTAAAATATCCGTGAAATATTCACATCACACATTTTGTTGACTATGTAATCTTGTTCTATTGAATCTTGTAAACTGCTTGACAAATTCGCGTATTGATATATTAGCCATTTGCTAAAACATCTGGAGAAGTTTTTCATATGACAATCTTCTATTGATACAAACGTATTCTTTCACTCGCATTTTTCAACAAATATATATATATAGAAAGCATATTATTCATCGCAAGCTAAGACCACAAAATACGTAACATGTGCAGACAATACTCCATAAAACCAGACAAGATCAGAAAACAAGAAAGACCATAAAACACCAAGTAAGACTAAACAATATTAAACTAGAAAATTATTTAATAGGGTAAACGATAAAAACTGTTCACTTACGTATAGTGCCATTGGTTCGATTATTGTTTTGTAGTGTCGAATTTTTGTGTTGATTGATATTGATTTCTTGTTGTGTTATCGCTAATGCTCTTTTAACTTTTTCTATTTTCGCGTTTTGTGCTTGCTGTTGGTTAAGTTATTAAATTTAAAAAGATTGACTCTATGTATTTTCCCTTACTTTGTTTTCAGTTCTTTTGTGTTTGTTTTTGTTGCGAAAAATTCTGTTTTTTCAAAGGAAATTTGTAGTTCTACTTTTTCCGCGCATTCTTTTAATGTTTCTATCCTTTCAATCGTTTTCTTTTGGGCTCGTCGTTATTATTGCCAGGTCGTCAGCAAAGGTCAAATAGAGTATGTCGACTGCTTTGTTTCCTCTTCCCAGATGTCCACTTCAATTTATTCTTTAGTTGTTTCTCCCATTCTCTCATCGCTTTGTCCAGTATTATGTTAAACAGTAGCGGTGATAGTCCGTTCCCTTGTCTTACCCCGGTTTTTATTTCAAATGCACTTGAGATTTTGCCTACAAATTTCACTTGGAATTGTGTGCCGGTCAGTGTTTTTTCGTCTAGTTCATATTCCTCTAGCGTGTCGATGGAGTTGTATGCTTTCTTGAAGTCTACAAAGGTGCATGTAATTGGTTCTGCTCTTATTGTCTTGATTTTGAGTTTTGTTTTAAGGTTGTGAATTTGTTCTGGACACGATCTGTTTGGTCTGAACCCTGCTTGAAATTCTGCTATTTTTGGTTCCAACTGTTCTTTTGTTCTTTTTAGGAGGCATGATGATGGGATCTTGTATGTTACCGGAAGTAGTGAGATCCGTCTGTAATTATTTATTTCTGTTTTGTTGCCTTTTTGTTTAATGGGTGGATGGGTGCCGTTTTTCCAGTCGGTTGGTATGATTTTTGTTGTCCAAATATTTTGTATGATTTGTGTAATTTCTTGTAATGATTTTGATCCTAAATTATTCAATAATTCTGCTACCATTCCTTCTTCTCATGATCTTTTGTTGTTCTTTAGCTTTTGGATGTGTTTTTGGATTTCTTCCTTAGTTGGTGGTGGTGTTTCTGGGCGTTTTTCGACAGAGAATATCTGGGGAATCTTTCTGTCGGTTGAGGGCAATTCAGAAGTTGTTCGAAAAATATTGCTAGTTCTTGTCTCTGTTTGTCAATGCTAGTTGTAGATTGTAGTTTTGGTGGTGACGACTTGTACTGCGACCTTCGTAGATCTGTTGTACCCCACCCTCTTCCTCTTCCAACGTTGGTATACTTACCCATTTAGAGCGCCTCCTATAGTCCTAATTCCTTTAGGGATTTCAGGATCTGGGTGGGATTCAAGGACTGCAATTTCTGTGCATTCAAGCAGTGGGCCCCAAGATACATTTGTGCAGTGCTCCGCAGTCTTTGAGCAGATGTATGGTAGTTTCCTGTGATGAACCACAGAATCTGCATCTGTTATCTTCCACTAGGCCTTGGGTCTTGAGATATTTTCTAAGTCTGCAGTGTAACGTCAGGACTCCTGTCAGAATTCTAAGCTTGTTCCTGTTTAGTTTCAGGCAAGATTTGTTCTGGTTAACCGATTCTTTTCTGGTTAACCGATCCCAGCATTACTTTGGATTGTCTCAACCCTGGAAGTTCTTTCCAGGTTTTCATTCATTGTTCTCTTATTTCTTCATCTAAACTTTTGTGGACGGTGTTTACACTCATACCGCAAGGGTTCCGGACCCATAAAGGAATTACTGGATCCCTTGTTTGCTAGGTGATCGGCTTCTTCGTTTCCGTTTATACCAGTAAATCCTGGTAACCAGTATAGCGCTACTTTATTATTTAAAAACTCAATCTTGTTTAGCTTTCCCTCACAGTCCCATGCCAGTTTGGATCTGATAGTGTATGAGCTAATGATGCCTGCTTGGCTGTCTGAGAGGATAGCAATTCGATTTTTGTGATAATTCCTGTCGAGGTTAAATTGTGCACATCTTTCAATTGCGTGTACCTCTGCTTGAAAGATACTTGGGAATGTTCCCATGGATTCGTAGTATTTGGTACCAGGTCCAAACACTCCTGCAACAGTAGCTTCCTGTGTCTTCGAAACATCTGTATACCACTTGATAGCAGTTTGCTCTATGTGGTATGCTGAGGATTCGTCGCTCCAATCAGCTTTACTACTACACATTGCTGTGTAGTTTTTCTCTAAATGGTATTTGCATGCCATTTCGTCTTTTGGTGCTTCCTTCGGAGATTTTGTCAGCGGGGCTTTCCGGTGTCTGCTTCCGATTATTTTACCTCTGCCTATTGCTTCCTTGCTGAACGTGAAAATCGCCGGTCTGGCGGCCCTCTCCACAAAAAGGTCCAACGGAGTCAGATCCAGCAGCAGTTCCATTGCTGCTGTCGGACACGAACCCATCGCCCCCGTGATGCAGACATACGCCAGTCTTTGAATCTTCTCAAGCTGCTTCCTCATTGAGGCCAGCTTGGTTCTACTTCCTCACGCAACTGCCCCGTAAGTGATCGCAGGTCTCACTATCATGGTGTACATGCATCGCAGGATTGTGGTGTTACAACCCCACGTTTTCCCTGTCTGATGTCTGCACACCATTGGAGCGCGTTTATCTTTTCTTACCGCTACTTCAACGTGTCTATTCCATAGGAGTTTGCTATCTAGTGTTATACCCAGATACCTTATCTCCTGTTTGTATTCTACTGGCCGCCCATCTAACAGTTTGGGCTGTAGACAGTTTAGTTTTCTCTTTCTATTAAATGGTATCACGGTCGTTTTGTTCGGATTGAGTTTCAGTCCCACTGTTTGACACCATCTACTAGTTACTTTGAGGCCTTGCTGCACGATTTCACAGAGCCTTCCCTCAAACTTCTCTCCGGTTGAGTCTCAATCCCACTACACCATCTACTAGTTACTTTGAGGCCTCTCTGTACGATTTCACAGAGCGTTCCCTCAAACTTCCCTCTGGCTATGATGACTATGTCATCGGCGTAACCTTGACATTTGATGTCTAGGTGGTTCAGCCTAGCCATTAATTCATCAACTACTAGGCTTCACATCAGTGGTGATAGCACACCTTCCTGTGGGCACCCTCGAGTTGTGGAGATCTTGATGGTGTCTCTTCCCACTTGTACCTCCGCCGTTCTGGTTCTCAGCAATGCTAGTTTGCAGTTAGCTTTTCTGAAACAAAGGTTTTGTGGGATATATCCTTTGAGCCGATTAGAAAATATCTTGTAGAACTCGTGTTTGTTGTGATTTCTGAAGTTTTCCTCTATTGAGTTTAGTTAATGTATTTTCTTTTGTTTTGTCCAATGATTTTGTTTGCTAGTCGTCTTGTTTTTAGTAGTTTTTCATGTGTTTTTTCTGTTTCGTTGGAGTTGTATGGTTGGTATGCTTTTCTTTTGATTTCCAGTGCTTGTTCGCAGTCTTCAATCCACCATATGTGTTTCGGTCATTTCTTTGGCTGTGTTGATATTTTTTTCTTTGAATTCTAGCCAATTTTCCGTTTCGTTTCTCTCCCATTGTTCTACGAGTTTTGTGTCCTTGATTTTCTTCAGGTCAAATTTTGTTATAGTTTTGTGGTTCCGTGTGTTGTATCCTCTTGGTGTGAGTCATTTTGATGCGTGTGAGGTAATGGTCTGTATCTATGTTGGTTCCTCTTCGTACTTGTATGTCGTGGATCTCTCTTTGGTGGTTGTATGAGATTGCGACATGATCTATTTGGAATTCTCCTAGTTGATATATTGGTGATCTCCATATTGGTGTTTTCTGTTTCTTTGGTGCCTTCAAGGACGTCGACATGATTTTCAGGTTGAATTGTTTACAGATATCGAACAGTCTTATTCCATTTTTTGTGTTTGTTTGTATGTCGTCGTCGTCATCAGCCTTTTATGTCCCCACTCCCGGGGCACCGGTCTCTTCTCTGCCATATATCCAACCTCAGCACTAAGATTTTAATATGGGGGACCTACAGTTTAACGTCGAATCTGAACGATAAATTTCAAGAGAAGGTGTTAGGCAATTCAGACCCCACGGTTTCCAAAGCCGGATTGGGGAATAGAGTATAGTTTTTAATTTTTGCTGCTTTAGTTCTGTGTGGGATTTGAACCCCAGCTGTCTGACTCAAGAGCCAAGTGCTTAGCTATCTGAGCCACCACCACACCAAATACACGTGTGTGTATGTGTCCTGGAAAATCTCCTACTGTTTTTCTGCATTTGTGTTCTCTGCCAATTTGTGCGTTAAAGTCTTCTAGCAAGATCATCTTTCGGTGTTTTTGCCATCGTATTTTCAAGATTTTTCCAGTATTGGTTAGTTTTTTTTGGTTCTTTTTTGTTGGCTTCATCGTGGGCGCATGTACGTTGATCAGCGTGTATTTTTTGGTTTTGTATTTGAGTCTTATTGTCATCAATCTTTCGTTGATTGGGTTTACGTCTGTGACTGAGTCTATTGATTGTTTTATCAACTAGAGATGCTACTCCTAATGCTGGTGTGTTTCTGCCAACTTTATCCGTGGTTCTACTTTTCATATGCTATATATACTTATACGTGGTCTGTTAGAAAAGTATCCGACCTTTAGCCGGTAAAAAAAAACTGGCATACCTGAAGCGTTGGAAACCTAATCTCCCTCAAAGTAGTCTCCTTGGGACTCCACACACTTCTCCCAGCGGTGCCGCCATTGTTGGAAGCATTCCGAAAAAGCCTCTTTCGGAATCGACTTTAGCTCGGCTGTCGTTGCAGCCATAATGTCCTCTCTTGTCTGAAATCGCGTTCCTTTCAAAGGCCTCTTGACTTTGGGAAATAGCCAGAAGTCGCAGGGGCCCATATCAGATCAGCCTGTCGAACCAGAGGAGCCTGGTTTTTCGCCAAAAAAATGTGAACCAAGTGCGAAGAATGTGCAAGAGCATTGTCGTGATGGAATTGCCAATTTCCTGATGACCACAACTCCAGTCACTTGCGCCGCACAGCATCACGTAGGCGACGTAGGACATCCCTATAGTACTCTTTGGTGATTGTTTGACCCTGTGGTGTATACTCGTGGTGTACCATTCCGCGGGAGTCAAAGAAAGCAGTCAGCATCACTTTGACGTTGTTGCGCACTTGGCGGGCCTTCTTTGGTATTGGTGACGTGGAATGCTTCCACTGTGACACTGTGACGGATTTGGTTTCCGGGTCGTACCCGTACACCCAGGACTCGTCACCAGTGATTATGGTGTTCATAAAGTCGGGGTCACTGTTTATGGAGTCCAGCATGTCCTGTGAGACTTCAACACGAACTTGCTTTTGCTCCGCCGTCAGCAGCTTCGGCACGAATTTCGCCGCTCACGGAAATCTTCGGTCACAATGGAATGCGCCGAAAAAGTGCTGATGCCCACCTCTTCCGCAATTTCTCGGATAGTCACACGACGCTCCCGCATCACCACAATTTGTTCACTTTGGCAATGACATGGTCATTTCGGGATCTTGATGGCCGACCAGAGCGTAGCTCGTTCTCCACCGATGTGCGACCGTCTTTAAACAGGTTGTACCACCCCTTTATCTGTGTGATGCCCATTGCATCGTCGCCGAAAGCCTGGTTGTCGCCCATTTTCTGGCAAAATTCGATGCAGTAGCGCTGCTCCAGTCGTTCCGTCATTTTACTTACATTGAAAAACCGACGAGAGCACTACACACTACGTCACTCGAACACTGCTCGACAGCAACTGACGCTATCTATAGGCAAAAAAAAAATCATCAATCTCATGCGCACGAAGGTTCAAGGTCGGGTCATGCAAGCGCGCTTGATTCAAATCCATCCAGGTTTTCAAAATAAAAAATAAGGTCGGATACTTTTCTAACAGAGTAGTATATTCAAATTATCTTATACTTATCTCATACATATTTTATACTTACCTAAAATATTTATATATATATATATATATATATATATATATATATATATATATAATATATAATATATATATATATACATATATATATATATATATATATATATATATATATATATATATATATATATATATATATCTCCAAATTTTGTGGATTTGTATAGATGCTAGAAAACATGAGGAAGGTACATCAAACCACGCGGATGGCGAAAGCAGTCAATCACCAACTATCAGCACCCAACCAGCGCCATCTCAACAAAACGTAAGTTTTTCAACAATAAACCATTCCATAGTTCCAACAAAACCCCAACCCCCAAACTCGGCATTTAAAATTCCTTTTAGAAACAATTTCTATTTTAGTCGTGTTGGAACTGTGGAAGAAAGGCACACGAAACTTGCTCTGGTTGTAGTCTGGCCCGTTACTGCGGGCCTTTCTGCCAACACAAAGATTGGGAGAATCACCATCAAGTTTGTACTAAGGAGAAATTGCGCCCTTTGAGGTCGATTACACCCAGCACGACGGCAACACCTGCAGATTCAGTGAAGTTCAAAAAGTGACCCTCAAGGAGGCCCCGGAAATATAGGAAATAATTCTGTCTGTTCTAATAAAAAAAAGAAAATCCCAAAAAAATCCCAGCATGTGTGTTAACTGTTTGTTCCTTCGAATACACCAAAGAGACTAAAATATTATGTGGTAATCCAAATAATATTCGGTGTTCTTCATTGTTATTTATTTATTTATTTATAATTTTTATTGATATTTAGGCACAAATTGTATTCATGTTCGGCAATAATAACACTACATTCCATTTGTATACATACACACAGGGAGGAAGAAATACTTAATTCGTTTTTAAATTTATTTATTAGATATTATACAGAAGGGATGTGGTTTTTTCTAGCTAATTCTTCGCAATATGTTATTTAGTGTTTATTTTCAAATGAAACCTTTTTTTATTGGGGAAATGACTCGTTTGTTGTTAATTTTATTTATTTATTGTTTCTGTCACGACTTTTTAGGGGAATTTTAACTTTTCTCATCACAAATAAAGAAAAACAGTAATTCAAAGTTATTAAATTCTACACTTCTCCACCTACTGTTTCTAATTAAAATCAAAATTAAATTGAATTAGTTAAAAAGATTAGTTAAATAGATTTTTATGCGGTTAGTTAAGCGCATGCGCGTCCGCACTGTTTTAAAGGCGGTAATATGAAACTTTCGGGCACATTTTATTATTTTCATTGGTTATACGTCAAAAAAATTCGGGCACTCTTTTGACATGGCGAAAATTGACGTATGCGCACAAAAAAAAGGAATTTTCATAAAATATTTAAAAACCAAAATCACAATTTAAATTCGATATTTAAATATTTAAGAATTTATTCACTCAATAATAATAAATAATTTATTCATTTAATTAAATCTTAATCTTATACTTTCAGTTAAACTCAAAAATTGACATTCATGAAACACATTTATATTCCTTAGGCGACTATGCTTTTCTTGTAAGCAAAATATAGACTTTACATTTCGTATATAATAGAACCATATATACATATATATATATATATATATATATATATATATATATATATATATATATATAGAACTTTATTTCCGTCAGAAAAAAGTCGCTTTCAAATCGTGCCTAAAGGCCGATTCTCATATACGCGACACTCAGCTACGCGACGTCACGCGACATCGCCGGTCAAATAATGATTACATTGTTTTAAATGGGCACGTTCTCACTATGGTTACGCGACAGCTACGCGACGTGCCCATTTAAACACTGTAATCATTATTTGACAGGCGATGTCGCACGACGTCGCGCAATTGAGTGTCGCGCATATGGGAATCGACCTTAAAGTGTTTTACTTAAGTTTTTCAATGTGAGAACAAAGTGAAAAACTGACAAAATTTAGAACAAAGTTGAGAACATAATAAATTGAGAACAGACAGACAAGAAAACGAATTAATAAAAACGTTGTTATAATAGCAATGAATTTGCGTTTAAATATTTAACTTTTATAATTATAAATTCAATTTACTTTTTCTATCCTACAACTATTTGGTTCATAGATATAAGCTTAATGATTTTGAATGAATAGAACCCGGAAAAGCAAGTACATTACGTACACGCATATTTCAAAAAGGGAGTCGGTTTGAATCGTGTGCATTCGCATTTAATGGACGAGTGTGCAGGCTTTTCCATGTTAGTTTAAGTTTAGTAGGTGCATAACTTATTGCCGGCCGGTCGATCGAATCAATAAATCGCCGGGGAATTCGTATGGAAATATTTGCAACGAATCGAACCTTAAAAATACATGAATTGATATTGGACATATTAAAAACAACATGTGCATTTAAAAGAAAAAAGATAAAATAAGGAAAAAAAACTTTTTGTGCGAAATATAAAATATCTGTTTATTTTGTTACTTGCTGTGTTTTGTATGTTTATAATAAGTACGCAAATTAGCTATTTTCTAAATACTTTTCCACATGTTTGCTTAAATTACTTAAAATTTAAAAGAAAAATCACTGAAGAAAATCTAAAGTGTTGATAATGTCCTTGAAGTGTGTGAATAAAGTGTCGGTAATGCGTAGGGCTTCACACGAGAGTCTCGTTTCTGATCTCGTCTTCAATCTTTGATTCTGACACGGGCAGCCGTAACTCCCGTAACATTTTCTTCATAAATCTGAACTGCTCGTTCTGGGCTCGGGCAAGTTAGGGTTTCTCGGGTTCAAATTTATGAAGAAAATGTTACGGCTGTCCGGTACGAGATCAGAAACGAGACTCTCGCGTGAGCCCTAGTAATACGTCAACGAAGTGACATCAAAGTGTCTTTTGAAACACTAAAATTTTTTGGGAAAAGTTTTGCTGAAATGAATTTCAGTGAAGTTTTGCGAGACCGAAGTATCAGTAAAGTGTCTAAGGTTTCATTGTGAAATTGAAATATCGGGGAACTGTTGACATTCGCACAATCGAAGTGTCAGTGAAGTGTAGAACTATTTTATACTTATTTTGGTGATGTGTTTTGGTGTTGCGCTTCGACGACACTTTGACGACACTTCATACGACAATTCATTTTTACTAGGGATAATCCTTTTTATTTTGATTATTTCAGAATTGCATATAGATTATATTTTAGACTTTCATGTGAGAAGAACCAAGTGGTATAGCAAACGCGATAAGAAAAATAGCAGAGAACCAATAACTAATAATAATCTGTATTGTCACCAAAGGGGAACAAATGGCTCATTATCACAAACATAGTTGTGATACCATAAGGTCTTTCTACCAGGAGAGCCAATATTTTGGAAAATATCGTAATTTTTATTTTCAGACACAAAATTGTTTTCAATAACTTATACCTGAATATTATCAGTTAATCTGCAAGCAATTTTAGTATGTAATATCTCATTTTCTAGATAATTTAATCTACTTTAAGCATATTATTAGGTCATTTAAATCTTGGCCATATTTTCGGAGATGTAAGTATGTATTTTATGAAATTGTTACGTGTGCGTCAAAATTAACTTTCAAACGCCGGCGCCGATTGTTATGTAAGTATTAATACTACATAGACATAGACGTATAATCATAAGAGTAGTGATAGCCGAAAGCAGAGAAGAACTGTTCACACTTATCGATGACATCTACAGGGCCACGAAGCGCATAGGCCTAGAAATCAACTTTGACAAAACATGTCAATGTACATGACATCAAACGTAGATGTAGAACGAGAAATTATCCTAGGAGACAACAGAATCGAGAAAGTAACTGCATACAAATACCTAGGACAAACACTAACTATATAAACAAGGGTAATCAAGAACTCGAAATAAATGAGAGAATGCGGCAAACCTGGACGGCATATGCCAAAATAAAAGACATCTTGAATATGGACATACCTCTAAACCGAATTATACAACCAGTGTATCCTACCAGTAACTACTTACGGGTCACAAACTTGGACCTTCACGAAAGCTATACTTGACAAACTTAAAGTAAACCAGAGAGCTATTGAGAGGAGAATACTTGGGATATCATTAAGGGATAGGAATATAAATGAATGGATCAGGAGAAGAACAAAGGTACATCATGTCGTGCGACGCGCCGCCGCTCAGAAATGGGACTGGGCGGGACACGTTGTAAGAGACCAGGATAAGTGGAGTGGTAAACTAATTCGATGGAGAACATGGAGAACATAAAGAACAACAGAATGAGCATAGGAAGACCGCAAAAGATGGAGCGACGATTTGAAACGAGCGGCAGGACTGAACTGGTACCAGGTCGCACAAAATCGTGACAACTGGCAAAATTTATACCCAAAGAGTAGAAAACAGCTGAATAAAAAAAAATTGACGTATAATATATAATTTTAAAGTCTACTTCCATCTGAAGCTTATTACCATCTAGTCTATGGATTATATAAACAAAGATTTATAAAATCGTTATATTTTCAAAAATATTGGCATTTTTTTTAAATAGTTTTGTTCCCATCCTTGTATCTCAATTAGTTAGTTCAATCAACAACAATTAATTCAATCAATTAACAACAATGTTAGTCAAGCACAAAGACTTCTGGCAGATGTTCGTTCACCACATCTCCATCATCTCGCTGATGAATGTACCTATGAATACTAGTATTCATAGGTCCATGCGCAGATGTGCTTCTCCTTGATATGCAACATGACGGGCACCCTTGTCCTCCTCGCCCACGACTCCGCCGACATCTTCCTAGCAGTAAACAAAACAAAAATATTCCAAATATTCAAACAGTTGTGACATTTTGAGAACTATTTTCAGTCCGACATTGACTACATTCAAACAGTTGTGACATTTTAAGAACTATTTTCAGTCTGACGTTGACTACATTCAAACAGTATTGACATTTGTGATTATGAAGCACCACATTGTCAGTCTGACAATGAATTCATACAAAAAGTTGTGATATTTTAAGAACTATTGTCAGTTTGACATTGACTATATTCAAACACTATTGTCAGTTCGACATTGAATACAATCAAACAGTAATGACAGTTGTGACATTTTAAGAACTATTGTCAGTTTGACATTGACTATATTCAAACAGTAATGACTGTTGTGATTATGAAACACACTATTATCAGTCTGACATTGACTACAATCAAACAGTAATGACAGTTGTGACATTTTAAGAACTACTGTCAGTTTGACATTGATTACATTTAAACAGTAATGACAGTTGTGATTATGAAACACACCATTGTCAGTCTGACATTGACTACATTCAAACAATAATGACAGTTGTGACATTTTAAGAACTTTTGTCAGTTTGACATTGACTATATTCAAGCAGTAATAACAGTTGTGATTACGAAACACATTATTGTCAGTCTGATATTGACTAGATTCAAGCAGTAATGACAGTTGTAATTATGAAACACAGTATTGTCACTCTGACAATGACTACATTCAAACAGTAATGACAGTTGTGATTATGAAACACATTATTGTTAGTCAACATTGAGTATATTCAAGCAGTAATGACAGTTATGACAGTATTTTTTATGACAGTTTGAGTTATGATTAAACAAATTTGAAACACATTATGGTCAGTCTGACATCGACTACATTCAAACAATAATGACATTTGTGGCATTTTAAGAACTATTGTCAGTTTAATATTGACCATATTCAAACACTAATTCTTCTTTCTTAATGGTGCTACAGTCCTAGTAGGACCTGGACCTCCTCCCACAGCCTACACTTGTGCTTGGTGTCTTGATGTTAGATACAAGTGGGCCCTTACAGTTTTTAACGTGGTTGGCGAGCCACTATTCGAGGAGGTTTCGATGCAGATTTTAACTGCGATGACTTAACCAGAGCCATCGACAGGAGAGCGGTGGCTTATTTTTACCATGTCCAGGATTTGAACCCGCGACTTGCGGCTGCGAAGTCTGACACCTTGATTACTGGGCCACCACCGCCTAAACACTAATAATAGTTGTGATTATGAAACACATTATTGTCAGTCTGACATTGACTAGACTTAAACAGTAATGACAGTTGTGATTAAAAAACACAATATTGTCAGTCTGATAATGACTACATTCAAAGAGATGACAGTTGTGATTATGAAACACTCTAGTATCAATTTGACATTAACTAGTTCTATCAAAAGACTCGAGGCTTAAATGCTTGAACGAAGGTCGATGAGTGTTTCATGTTTGAAGAACCGCAGGCAATTACAGAGAGTCGCAGTCTGCCGACCCCTGGGCTAAACATACAAGACCAGATAGACAAAACTGGGGAACCAAGACTAGACAAATATATGTTCGTTACTTTTTCTGTCGTTGCAATCCAGATTTTGTTAAAAAATAGCATAAGACCAGACAGAGAAATCTGAATAATCAAGACAAATATTTGTAATAAAAGAAAAAAAGACAAATATTTCTAGTTATTTTTTTTATCGTTGGAATTAAGGTTTTCGCGTACCCGACTTTTTTTAATACCCGGGTATCGGGTATTATTTTTTCAAATACCCGGGTATACCCGGGTATTTGCAAATTTTGCATAAAAAGAGACAATTTCTTATAATAATGTTTTATTTTATTACGATAGAGTGAATGAAGTTAACTTAAATTATATATCAGTCTCACAGTTAAGCAGTCGTGTTCTCATTAACTAATTAGGAACTAGTTCCATTGTCCTGCCGTCGCTTTTCGGAGTTAGCTGTTTATGATGAAAAACTTCTCAGATGAATTTACTACGACTGACGGCCGGAATGGAATACCGTCTTGTGCAACCAAGCGTGCAACAATTTTGAAAATTTCAATACAATCTAAAGACTTTGCGGTCTTTTTGGAACTAGACTGCACTTAAAGCTCTGTTTTCCGATCTTTATTTTATGTAGTTTATCTTAATGTTTTAATAAAAGGAGCCTTTATAGGATAATATTTTTGGGTATATTGAACATTGTACAGATTCCTTATTCTGTATTTTTTTATAAATATTTTCGTACTCCAGAAACAGGTCTATCCATTTTGCATAAAAATTTTATGGTTATACACTAGATACAATTTTTTATTTTGTTAATTAATAATATTTAATTCAATTACTCATCGTTCACCGAACAATATTTTAATCAAACTCCAAGGAAATAAAAACAAAACTTGGCGACATAACCAAACCTATCCGCAAGTTTACTGCATTTTTTGTAAAAAACTCAACGCCTTCTTTAGAGTTATTTTAATTGTTTGTAGTGCAAATATGCAATATCTTTTTAAGCGCTACTTAGTAATAATTTTCCGATGTTTTATGAATTCTTTGATCAAAGTGGATACCCGGGTACCCGGGTCTGGCAATGAAATAGTACCCGGGTAGTAAAAATTTCATATACCCGGGTATACCCGGATCCGGTACCCGGGTAGAAAACCCTAGTTGGAATCCATATGCAGTTGAAAACTAGCACATTTATATATGAGAATATAGTAACAAGGCCAGACCTACAAAACTGAATTAAACAGGACTAGACAAATACCATATATGTCGTTACTTTTTCTGTCGTTGCAATCCATATTTTGTTGAAAAATAGCACAAGACCAGACAGACAAAAATCAAGACTAGATGTAATCAAGACCAAACAAATATTTGTCGCTACTTTTTTCTGCCGTTGGAATCCATATTTTGTTGAAAAATAGAACAAGACCAGACATACCAAATCAAGACTAATAGATATAATCAAGACTAGGCAAATATTTGTTGTTACTTTTTCTGTCGTTGGAATCCATATTTTGTTGAAAAATAGCACAAGACCAGACAGACAAAACTGAAGAATCAAGGCTATACAAATATTTGTCGTTATTTTTTCTGTCGTTGGAATCCATATTTTGTTGAAAAATTGCACAAGACCAGACAGACAAAATCAAGACTAGATTTAATCAATACTAGGCAAATATTTGTCGTTACTCTGTCGTTGAAATGCATATTTTGTTGAAAAATAGCACAAGAGCAGACAGATAAAAATCAAGACTAGATATAATCAAGACTAGAAATATATTTGTCGTTACTTATTCTGTCGTTGGAATCCAAGACCAGACAGACAAAATCAAGACTAGATATAATCAATACTAGGCAAATATTTGTCGTTACTCTGTCGTTGGAATCCATATTTTGTTGAAGAATAGCACAAGACCAGACAGACAAAAATCAAGACTAGGCAAATATGTGTCCTTACTTTTTCTGTCGTTGGAATTTATATTTTGTTGAAAAATAGCACATTTATAGATGATAAAATAGTAACAAGACCAGACAGACAAAACTGAATAATCAAGACTAGACAAATATTTGTCGTTACACTTTCTGTCATTGGAATCCAAATTTTGTTTAAACATAGCAATTTTATATATGAGAATATAGTAACAAGACCAGACAGACAAATCTGAATAACCAGGACTAGACAAATATTTGTCGTTACTTTTTCTCTTTCTCGAATTGTCGAGCCTTCGCTGAAAATTTTTAGATAATTGCGAAAACCCGGAAAAAAATCGCAGAAAACGATCTTCTTTGACGTTCTATTGCGAGCCGAGCGCTGAACGGAACGGCTACCTGTTTCCGGATCCGGTTTATTAGGTAGTTTTTGTCGTTGGAATCCTTATTCTGTTGAAAAATAACACAAGGCCAGACAGACTAAACTGAATAATCATGACTAGACAAATAATTGTCTTTATTTTTTTCTGTCGTTGGAATCTATATTTTGATGAAAAGTGGCACATTTATATATGAGAGTATAGTAACAAGACCAAATAGACAAAACTGAATAACCCGGACGGGACAAATATTTGTCGTTACTTTTTCTGTCGTTGGAATCCATATTTTGTTGAAAACTAGCAGAAGACCAGACAGACAAAATTGAATAACCAAGACTAGAGCAATATTGGTCGTTACTTTTTCTGTCGTTGTAATTCATATTTTGTTGTAAAATAGCACATTTATATATGAGAATAAAGTAACAAGGCCAGACAGACAAAACTGAATAACCAGGATTAGACAAATATTTGTCGTTACTTTTTCTGTCGTTGGAATCCACATTTTGTTGTAAAATAGCACATTTATATATGAGAATAAAGTAACCAGAACAGAATAATACCAGACAGACAAAACTAAAAACCAGGACCAGACAAAAACCAGACAAAATATTTGTCGTAACTTTTTCTGTCAGTGGAAACAGAGAAAACTTTTAGATAACCAAGACTATACAAATATTTATCGGTACTTTTTCTGTCCTTGCAATGCATATTTTGTTGAAAAATAGCACATTTATAAATGAAAATATATTTTTCCAGCATTAGACAGACAAGGATGAATAAGATTAGATATAAACAGATATAACTAGATAGTCATAACTACATGAACAAGGCTAGACCTGTATGTCCATCTTGGCCAAACTCGACAGAGAAGACCAGATTAACATGACTGGATGGAGTATAGAATAAAGAGTATAGAATGGAGAATAGAATACTAGATAGCTAAGGCTAATGAGCCCTACTAGACTAACAAGACTTAACAGACAAGAGAAGAGTAAACAGACTAGACTAATAAACCAGAGCCATACAGATAAGACTAGATAAATAGATTGACGCGAGTGCAGTTCAACAATAGCTCAGTTGTTACTGAACCTTCAATGTGAGTGTTTGTTCTATCCATTGGTTTATTATAAATTGTATTTATTAAAAATAGAATGAAATGCTGTGTTTAATTGAACCCTGGTAAAAATTAAATTTCGGCGAAGTGTTTGAACAAAGTGTCGGTATATGATAGCGATAACGAAGAAGTGTTGCCACACATTGCCAACATTTGAACAGTAAATTTTCGCTAAATCGATTTTGTTTGAAGTGTCGTCGAAGTGTCAGGGAAGTGACATTCGCGCAATTGAAATATCAGTGTTTTTTTGTGATTTTCAGTGTATTTTATTGTGAAGTGTCGTCGGAGTCGGACAAATGTTGACATTCGCGAAATCGAAGTATCTTTTAGGTGCCGTTGAGCTGTTTTATTGTGAAGTGTCGTCGATGTGTCGGGGAAGTGTTGACATTTGTGCCGTCCGACACTCTTTGTTTGTCTCTGAAACACTTCGTTGCACTACATTTACACCAGGGTATGTAACTATATACATATTATGTTTATTATTACTTATTGTTTAATTTTAACCCTTTCGCGGCGAATTACTTTTTTGGACTGATGTGATTTTGTGCTCATTATTCTGAACATTATAGCCCGTGCGGAATACTTATATAACTTTGTATTATTTGCAATAATTTGCAAAAACATATTGCCAAATTTTCAAAAACCAAAATCTCTATTCGATGCGAATTTTGTTTTTTTGTTGAAAACAAAATGAAATCAAAATTGCACGAAAATGTCAAAATAATTGGCAAATATTGCGAAATTATCAAAAACCAAAATCTATGTTCGAAGCAAAATTTGTTTTTTTTTGTTGATTTGAATGGACAAATTTGGAAAAATTCTTTTGTTTTGTCAAAATTGGACGAAAACGTCAAAATATTTTGCAAATATTATATAATTTTCAAAAACCAAAATCTTTATTCAAAGCAATTTTTTTTATTTGAGTGGACAAACTTTGCGAAATACTTTTGTTTTATGTTAAAATTGAACGAAAACGACAAAATAATTTGCAGAAAGTGACACTACAAAATCATTACATATATGGATAACAGTCCATAGCATTTGAGCGTTAAATCAATTGAACTGCTGTAGCAGTCCATAGCAGCGAAAGGGTTTTAAAGTAATTTTATTCAAAGTTCATCATGGTATTAACAACCTTTCAATTAACCCTTTAGTTTTTTTTCACTTTAGTAAGTACTTTTAATCAATTTTAAAATACGTTATTACCCATAATATTTGAGCAACAATATTTTTGTACAAAAAAAACATAAATTTATTATTAAAAATCATTTATTTATAAACAAATAAACAAAAAAATATTCAACAATAAATTTAAGAACCTAAAACTTCTTCAATCAGATTCTTATCCTTGGGCTCCTTTTGATACGAATTCTTCCAGTCGTCTTTGTTCCGTTTATACAAATCAAACATAATTTTCGACGAAATGATCTTTCCAAACTGAGAATGGGTCCAACCAGCATTTTTATGATTCAGCTCGTTCAAGATGGACAACTTGAATCCCATACCAGCAACATTAAATATCACCTCAAATGATCTCGAACCAAATTTCGTTGACGCGAAATGTTGATAACAACCCTAAAAAAAATAATCAAAGTTTATTGAAGAGTTGGAGACAATATAGGGTACATACGTATCAACGCCACCACCGCTACATTTTTCAATGCCTACATTAACTACACCTAACATTTTTATGATAAATCATAAAATAAAACATTTTATTTAAAATTAAAACATTTTTACAACTCAAAATACTTTTTAACCCCGATTAAATTAGTTTGCCCGCCACAAAGCGGACAGATAAATCAAAACAACATACGAGTGGTAGCGCGAACTCAGCGGAGGTGGCGTTAATACGTAAGAACCATAAATGGATATATAAGACTATGACATATATAAGGCTATGACATATATAAGGCTATGACATATATAAGGCTATGACATATATAAGGCTATGAGAGCAATAGTGCTCATATATAAGGCTATTATATGACAACATATATAAGGCTATGAGAGCAATAGAGGCTTAACTCATAGACATTTGATAATAGGGTAGACCACTATTGCTCCTATATACAGGGTGCGGCAGCCAAACCTGCATTTTTTAAATAAATGTAAGAAATAAACGGTTGCGCGGGGCGAGTTTGCACCATTGCTGTTGCGTTCCTCCCTTTAAAACGTTCAGTAGCCATGGAGCAGTGGTCCAAGCAGGAACGGTCGTTCACCTTAAAAGCATTTTATCAAAACTGTAGTTATGCGAACGCTGTTTCCTGACACATTTCCAGAGTAATCGTAATCGGCCTTCTGTTAACTCAATAAAGTTATGTTCAAATGTGGAATTGACTGGAATGTTTTGGGAATACCCGGTCTTTTTAGACTCGGTCCGAGTCGAGACAAGTGTTCACAGTGGTTGCGTTCCACAATTATGTGCGAGAGGGCACGACACATTCAGCAATGAAGTAAAACGAATTTAGAAAACAAAAAGTCCGAGTCGAGCCGACGATAATTTTTCGGGTCCCGGTTCGGGTCCGGGTCTAATCCGTCTTTCTTTCTTTCTCGCAATTTTAACAATAACACGATTTTTCGTGTTCACGCATATGGTAAAGCAAACGATACTGTACGAACTTACTGTTAGAGTAAATTGGGACTTAGATAAACAAGGGATTTGGTGAAAGTTAAATTCACCAAAGAGTGAAGGGGAGATGAAAGAAATAATGAAAAGCCTGAAAAGATGTGACGAAGAAAAATTTATTAGTAAATGTGAAGAAAACGGAAATGATGGTGTTTAGTAAGAGAAAGAGGAAGAATGAGGAGAAGGAATGAAAGTGGTAAGGGGGAACAATAGTGCGAGTAAGATAGTTTAAGTACTTAAACTACACATTGAAAGAGAGGACCTCGGATAAATCGCATGTGAGGGAGTTAGCCAGAAATGCAAACAAGATAATAGGGTGTATTTGGGGCCGCGATAGGAGAGAGAAAATGGAGAAACGACTTCAGGAGGTGGTTGATGATGATGAAACATTCAAAGCCGAACATTCAAAACCCGAGACTTGTAGATTCTTAGACCGGGCATAGGATAATATCCCTTGGACTCGCAGAGGTCCCTTGGTCCGGGTACTCGGACCCGAAAAACTCAGTTAATTCCACATTTGAATATAAACCCTTATTGGATATTAATCACATAATACAGTTATGGGTACAAGATTTTGAAAACATCAGTGAAACGAATGAAACAGAAGAGGTGACAGTGCGAGATTAGTGCGAACTACCGCGAATGTTGAACGCGTAAGAATCGCTGTGTGAAGAAGCCATCGGAGGTCAGCGCGTCGACATAGTGCTGCCCTAGGAATTTCAGGTATGACTGTCTGGAGGTATGACTGTCCGAAGGATAATGAAGTTAGATCTACAGGTACTTACGTATTACCGCCACCACAGCGAGAGGTCGCGCTACCGCGCGATATGTGGTCCGCATTTATCTGCTCTAATAGAACCTACTCTAACCCTTATCCAATATTTTTTTCTTATTTCGAACCGAGAGGTCGCGCTACCGCCGCGATATGTGTTCTACATTTGTCTGCTCCGTCATAACCTAAGCTAACCATCCATTTTATTCAAATCTGTAGCTATGGTGGCGTTAGTACGTAAGTACCGATCTACACTATTGTCCTTACAAAATTCAAGTGATTCAGTCTATGACATTTCGCTGCTCGACGGCGGTTTTGTGAGACATCCTCGGAAAGGATTGAAGAAAACTAGGAACTTGTCCACTTGCTCTGTATGAGCGACGAGGCTTATTTCCATCTTTCCGGATATGTGAACAAACAGAATTTTAGGTACTGGAGTGATGAAAACCCTCAAGAACTCCATCAAAAACCTCTCAGGTGGTGCGCAATGTCTTCAACGGAAATCATAGGCCCATTTTTTTTGAAAATGGAAGGGAGCAAGCTGTTACCGCGAATGATACGAAAATGTTACGAACATTCTTCATTCCTCGCGTTCGTCTACATGGACTGAATCATAACACCTTATTTCAACAAGCTGGAACCACAAGCCGCACGGCCCATGTGAGCATGAATTTCCTAAATTAAGTTTTCCCAAATCGGGTGATATCGGTTGTAATCAAACCGATCATCTGTTATGGCTGTCAGACCTTGCTCCTTACGAAACACAATGAGCTTCTACTAAAGCGGGCTGAAAGGAAGATCCTGAGAAGAATATTTGGCCTCGTAAAGGATCCAAACACGGAGCAATATCGCATAAGGACGAATGCAGAACTCCTGGACCTATACCAAAAGCCGAATATAGTCAAATCAATAAAATCCCAGCGCCTGAGATGGGCTGGACATGTCCAAAGAACACCTGACGACCGACTGATCAAGATAGTATGGCAAGGAAACCCAGCAAGAAGGAGACCGCTGGTGCGGCCGAGAATCAGATGGAAGGACAACATTTTAAAAGATTTACAGACTATGCAGGTATATGACTGGAAGGAGGCCATGATGGACCAGGACCGATGGAGGCAAATCGTTAACGCAGCCAAGACCCACCAAGGGATGTAGTGCTACCCAGAAGAAGAAGAAGGGTGATATCCCGGAACGGAGCAATTCCTTGGCCGTTCACCCGATCTCACCGCATGCGATTTTTTCTTGTGGGGTTACCTATAGAGCAAAGTTTTCCAAGAACGGCTCGTACTCTTGAAGAACTAAAGCCGAGAATCCGTCAGGAAATCGAAAGGTTCAGATGCTCCGTGATGTAATGACCAATTTTAGACATCGCCTGCAAGAATGCATCAGTCGAGATGGACGACACTTTAATGATGTTATTTTTAAGAAGTGATTAATGTTTCTTAAATGCTATTTAATGTAGATTAACATTGAATCGATAAAATTTAAAAAAAACAACCTTTTCTTTCTTACAGTTATTTCAAAAATGCAGGTTTGGCTGCCGCACCCTGTATGAATTATTACTTCATAATTACCTCTAGTTTTCTAAACATTTTCTCTCTGCTTTTGATTCCAACATATTGACTCTTCATAAAGGAATCGACGATGTGACTGCCCATGCTATTAGAAAATAGTCCTTGAATTTCCAATGAATCCAAACTCATAAGTCCACTAACAATTTTAGCGGGTCTGTTGAATTCCAACATTAATTGCAAGAGGAGTGTTCCATGCAAATTTAGTTTTTCTGTTTCTAGATTTGCTGTTTCGCCAATTTTATCAAATGGTGTGAATTTACAAAGGGCTAAAATAAACTTATCCTGTCTATCTGCTGGCTCGAAGCAATCTAATGCTTTCATCATACTCTAAAAATAAATAATAAAAATAGAATGTTTTGACTAATTTTCTCGTGGATTATTTATAAAAAGGAATACAGTATAATCTTGATAATCCGACACATATGGAACCAGACAACCGCCGGATTATCAAAATTTTCCGCATTATCGGGATTAAACAAAACAATAACAATTTTACATATTTTAAACGCGTCACCGTTTGCGACAGTTCGCCGAGTTGAAACATTCAAGTCTTCGTTAGCTTCTTCGTTATCCGTGCAACAAATTAGGCAATTTCTTCGTCAAAAAAGAAATGAAAATTCTCTTCATGGCTTGTGCCTTGAAGCCAAGCCATGTCATACTTTATCAGCGTAACACCAAAGCTCTTGTAAAAATTCCGAAGACAATTGTAGAGTAGCTACAAGAAAGTGATGATGGGAGACGTCACTGAGATCGGAGAGCACGAACGCAATAAGAAGAACGAGATCATCAGCGAAGTCATCTCGAAGATCGAAGCGGAACAGAACGAGGAGCTACAGAAGATCATGAAGATCGAAGAGCATCGAGAAATTTTGAAGGAAGAGTTTGGATAAAGAAGAAATGTTGACGGAAATTGATGGAGCTTTAAAGAAACTTGAAGTGGATCATTCAGATGCTGTAGAAGGTCAAGTTGCAACGCCTGATGGGTTGAAGAAAACTGGAGCAGATTTGAAGAAATCACAAGGAGATGAAGTGAAAATTGTAGAAAATCACTCTGTTGCCGATGAAGATAAGGCTATCGACCACCTGGAAACCGTTGAAGATTATGGCGCAGTGTTAACTGATTTACGTGTGTTTAGTGTTAACTGATAACTGATAACGGATTGAAGAAAACTGGAGCAGATTTGAAGAAATCACAAGGAGAGAAAGTGAAAATTGCAGAAAACCATTCTATTGCCGATGACCAGAAGGCTGTCGACCACCTGGACACCATTGAGGATCATGGCGCCGTGTTAAATGATGGTTTGAAGAAAACTAGAGCAGATAGTTAGCTTGGTCAAAATCTCTAATCAAGTTTTCCGAGTTTTAGGGTGTCCCTTTTGACTTTATTTCAGCTGTGCGCGAGGTTAATATCCGACGCGGGACAGCGGAAAGAAAACGCACGTGTTTCCACAGAGCATCGGATTACTGAACGTGCCGGATTATCAAGACTATACTGTATTCCAAATAAGTTTTTATACCATATTTTGTTTATACTCACTTGTATAAAATTGCCTTGCTTTGCTAAAAGTCTTTTGCAAGTCTGTCCAACAACCAAAAGAACTCCAGAATGTCCAGACTCAATAATCTCCTTGAAATGTTCATCAACTTCACCAAACATTTCCTCAAACTAACAAATGAATTAAATAATCAATACCTGATGCTAATAACTTTCTCACCTCTTCCTTTCCCTTAACGTTGCCAAAAAGCCTCTGCACAGTAAAATTAGTATTTCTAATGTTCGCCAATTTATTAATCCTACCCTTAAAACACTTCTCATAAATTTTCGTAAACATATCCTTACCAGCAACTTGTAAAGCAACTTCCAATAAAACTATGTTAGACTTGGACATGAAAACCGCAGGCAAAATATTTGCCTTAACTTCTTCAGGCACAAAGCTTTCATCCAACAATTTATTTAAATATTTCTCCAGCAACTTTCGATTAACCCGCTTTAAAACTTTCAGTAAAACTTGCAAAAATCCTGACGTTAAATCACTAGTCGGGAACTCTTTAAACTGTGGCCAAACAATCAATCTATCTCCAAAATCATTTAAAATTGATTTGTAATGATCAGGTATTTCAATTTTAACTTCAACTTCTTCCTTTTTGTTGTTTTCTTTCTCGTTTTTCGGAATGTGACCTAAACTGTGTAAAACTGATCTTGCTGTGTGATTGCCATAAGTATCCCACATATAGTCTTCGAGATTGTTAAGTAAAAATTTGCTGAGTTTTATAGCATAATCTTTAAACTTATCTTTGTTTCTGTTATCATCTATTAAAGATCTCTTTGTCGATTCATTTAAAAGGGCTTCTACAACATGGCTAGCAAACCGGTCACTACATAAAGGCCTTAAGTCTGTGGAAAAAGCTGTAAGAAATCTTTCTAGGATTTCGTCGTTTGCAAATGGGAGAAGGGTTTCTATTACTCGACATCCAACTTGGTTTGAAGAGACGTCTACTTCTTTGTTTTCTGTTTGCTCCAAGACATTATTAGCAAAAATTACTGGAAATTTAAGGGATTAGTTTAATTTTTGAATACACGTGCAAATGTTTACATTTTTCTTCCTCGGAAGGAAACCCTTTCGAATAAGTCTCCATGATTTGGACAAAGTAACTGTAGGTTTCTTCATCGACTTTCTTGCCTCTGCCATAATAACCTCTTTTACCATATTTTTTAGCATTTTTTAAGAAAGACTTCTTTCTTTTGCGATTGTTACGTTTATTTTTCACCTCGTCACTCATTTTGTGTTAAATCAACAATTGTTTGATAAAAAATACTTTTTGGCAGACCAGTTTCTAGGTTATGTTTAACAAAACATGTGTACGTACTACATAGGCAACACAGAGAATTTGTTATAAGATAGGCAATGTTACTAATCAAGCAGAAATTTGGTTGCATACATTACAAAAATCATTAGAAAAAATAGGACATTATAATGGTATATTAAAGAACGAGTTCAATAAGCGCGATTTTTCAGCACGCGTCCATATTTAGAAACTTTGTTTCTAATGGACGAGAAGCGAAAAACGCCTTATGAACGAGTTTTTTTTTTAAAAACTAAAATATGAAATATTCAACCTGTTCGTAAATCTACAAAATTAATTAATTAAAAATTAATTAAGTCCTACTAGGACTTTGACAAATGTCATGAAACAACTACTTCCCTGGCTAATACCACGCAGGATATTGGATTACACAATTTTTTTACTAGTTTTTTTTTACTATTACTTTTACTATTTTGCGCCCTTTTATGCCATTTCCAAATACAAAAATCGCCGATACATACTGAGAAAATTGTATCGCACTCGGCGAGCCATTAACGAACCCATATTAGTGCTTTAATGACTTCATTATAGACGCAAAATAGATATAAACGTTTTATTGCTTTTTCACTTGTCCTCACAATATCTAGTCTGTCTACTATTATCTGAGTCCGTCTTGTATTATCCTTCTGCTATTGTCTGTCTGGTTTTGTCTTTCCAGTATTGTTTTTCTAGTCTTGTCTGTCTAATCTTATTATTCTAGTTATATTTGCCTAGTCTTGTCTGTTTAATGTATCTGTTTACTGCATCTTAACTACATTGTCTTGTCTATCTTTTTGTCTGTCCAGTCTTATCTGTTCAGTTTTATCTGTCCAGTTTTATCCGTCCAAATTTATCCGTCCAGTCTTCTCTGATTAATCTTGTCAATATAGTCTTGTATGTGTTATCTGTCTCGTCTTTTCAGAAACTTTCTAAACGGGCAAACCATTAACACTGAAAGAATTGAAAGAAATATTGGCATCTCCCAATAACTTTTCAACTTTTCAAAACCTTTAAAAGCCACCGCCACAGCTATCTTATCATCAGCGCTCTCTTTCCCACTGGGCACTCGGGGCACGTGCCCAGGGCCCCACGATCGATAGGGGCCCGCTACCAGCCCCGGATCTAGTCCTTAACCACCTGGGTCCGGTCACTGAGACCGCAACGGTTTTACGAATCGTGTGTATCTTTTTTCAAACAATACCCACAACCTACAGCGCCTGGCTAATTGTTCATTGAATCATAGCAACAAAATGTCTAAAGTGGGTTTGTCATCAAATGTGTGTAGACGCGTAATAAAAATATTTAAAATATTCGAGCGGTCGCTGTGACCGGTCCCGGGTCTTTATGAGAGTTTTAGTAGCTTGCACATGAACGAACTTTTGCAATTTTCGCCATCCATATCTAGAGATGTTAACACACAAGACTCTTTGGTTTTACTAATAACATTACATTAGTGTCGTACATCCAATAAAATTACAGCAGTTGTATTAATTTCATCGATATATCACACTAAAACTGTTGATGAAGAGAGCACAAAACCTGAAATACACATGTAGGTACTATAACAACATAAAGGGAGGGGTTGATTCCTTCGATAAAAAATGTGCCAATTACTCAACTGGACGTCGAACTAGGCCTTGGCCTATGACGTTATTTTTTAGAATGCTCAATATAGGTGCTAATAACGCGTTTGTTTTATATAATTCCTGTAAAGACACTTCCAACATGATAATATTCGATTTTATATCTCTTTTGGCACAGCAGTTAGTAACACCACATATGCAAAGAAGACATGAAAACTTTCATTTATCAAATGAACTTCGCGCATGCATCCTCAGAGTACTAGGCATTCAAACAGAAATTCCCCAAAGAGATGCAAAACTGTCAAAGAGAAAAACCTGTTACATGTATGACCCGAAGTTGAAAAGAAAAACATTCTACTTATGCCATTTTTGCAAGAAACCAGTGTGTTTGGAATGCACAAATAAGATTTATCGTAACTGCAGCGAAAATATTTAGGGTGATATTAGCGCCTTGCAATTTTTATGTTAATCTTTTATATTTTGTTTCAATCTATAATTTTCTATTAGTTTAATCCTTCAATTAAGAGAAATTATTAGCTTTAGTCACATTTTTCAAACAAGTTCTAATATGAGCGATTTTTACTTAGATATGCTACAAAATTGCAAATAAATGTTATTTTGTTAATAAATTTTTATCTTACAAATAAAAAATATATATTTAAAGGTTTTATATGGTTTTATCACTTGTACTAATTCCAATAAATAGTTTAAGCTACTTAAAGCATATAAATATTACCGGTCTCGGGATCCCGGGTATGTACGTTCGGGTTTTTAGACCCAGGTGGTTAAGGGCTAGGGATGGGCAAGCCGGGGCCCATGCCCCGGGCGACAAATTCAGAGGGCGGCAAATTCGAACAAGGGCAGTCAAATACAATGTTTTCCCTACGCATACAAAGTAATTTGTCTCGATAACTTCTCAATAGTTTTCGAAATATTTTAATTAATTTCTCGTCTCGTCTCATCTTTTTTTTTCATTTCATTTTTTTTATTCCTTTGAACTCAAATATAAAAAAAATAAAGTCTCTCATTTCCGCCGATAGTGTAAACTAGGGGACCTATTTCTTTCCCGACCGACTGGACTATCAGCTCCGCTATCAGCCGCTCACCGGTTGGTAACTGCAGCGGGCGGTAGGCGTGCGTGCTAAAGGAATGAAGCTATATTTGGAGACTCCTTCGTCGATTTCCGTCCACGGCAGTGTTTTGTTTCAAACATTCAATTTGTGTTTACTATTTAGTTCTTATCGATCAACCGAACATAGAATACTGACACTTATAAAAGGGACAAGTATCAAATTTATCAAAGACAATACAGAATGAAATTATGGCTTGGATTTTTTGCGTACAATAAATAGATGTTTTTTTACAAAAAATAGTTGCAAAAATACAAAATTCGGTTTATTCATACAAAAAGAGATTACTTCATCCAAAAAAAGGTTACTTCGTCCAGAATAAATGGCTTGGATTTTTTGCGTACAATAAATAAATGCTTTTTTACAAATAATATCTGGAAAAATACAAAATTCGGTTTATTCATACAATAAACGATTACTTCATCCAAAAAAGGTTACTTCGTCCAAAATAAAATATAAACACCCAATGATCGATTGAATCTTACAAATAATAATGGTTTAGTACAATAATTGATAGATTTGTATAAAATAAAATCAATTCACCCAAAAAAGGTTTAACTGTACAAAAAAGGTTGATCCATCCAAAATTTAATTGTTCGTTACAAACAATTTTTTTTATACAAAATACAATTATATCTTCACATTAAACAAATTTTACAAACAAGGACTTGATTCCTTCAAATTTTATTTCTAACTAACGCGGCGTGTAACGAAAGAGAGAGCGCAAACACATCAGTCTTACGACCAGAAGCACTGTATGCCATGGAGTGTCTTTCCTTGAACCGAAAAGGTCTGGTAGAGAAATTGGAAATCAGAGAGAGGAGAATCATCAGGAAGATCCTAGACATTCCCGGTAAAGGAAGATGGGGAATTCCGAAGACTACATAACTCTGAGCTCTGCGAACATATTGAGAGGCTCTCTGACTGTGCAAGGAAAAGAAGGGTAGATTTCTATGGCCACGTTGCAAGATTGACTTGAAACCGACTAACCAACAGTCTGTTCACATTCTGGTAAAACTGGTTCGTACCACTTGGTTGACAGAAACCGAGAAGGATATTAAAGAAGTGGGAATAACAAATCTCCAAAACAGACAGTCTTCTGTGAGATGCATCCTGAAGGAAGTCCGTGGATTTCAGGAAAAACACTGAAGGAAGTCCGTGGATTTCAGAAAAAAACCCGAAGGAAAGGTACCCTCTGGAAAGAAGAGGGAAAGAAGCTAAACCGGCAGAAGATGCGACAATACGGGGCAAAGATCAAAGCCCAATAGTTGAACAAGCGTGGTCCAAAGTAGGGCTATTGGAAACAAGAAGAAGAAGAAGAAGATAGATGCACTATATATAAGAAGCACTATATATACTATATATAAGCAGATAGAATAATGCAATTTATTTCCTAGGTAATCCACTCATCAATAAGGTGAACAGTTTTTTCCTTTCAGTATTTTTATGCATATAATAAAAGTGTGAAGATTATTAAATACACTCGTAAATTTACATTTTGCACTTATTAAGTAAAATAAAAAAACCTTTTTTGGGTGAATTTCGAATATGTTAAACGATTCAATCAATTATTGTAAGGAAAAATCATTGTTTGTAAGGAAAAATCAATTATTGGATGATTACATTTTATTTTGGATGAATTAACCTTTTTTTGGATGAAGTAATTTATTTTGTACGAAGTAACCGAATTTTGGATTGATTAGTTTATTTTTGTATTTATCCAGCTATTTATTGTAGAATATTGGATGAATAAATTTTATACGTGAAATTATTGGCATAATGGCAAAAACAGTTAGAATCATTTTAAATGACATCAAAGAAGCCAAATACTACACGATAATGTTTGAAACTCCAGATGTATCATTTCATAGAAGTTGCTGGACAAACAGGAGAGTGCATTTGTCAACAGATTATAGAAACATTGACTGTTGATACTTGCTTATAATGGCGTGGCCAATCTTATTACAATGGATCCAATATGGCTGGCTATCTATAAAGGAATACAAACCAGGATTGCAGAAAGGAATGAGCTGGCCGAGTTCGTACCGTGCTTGTCTCACTCCTTAAATCTTGTAGGTATCCATTCTGCCTCATCATGCCAGGTAGCTAGTTGGACTAATTCAACAAGTATATTGCTTTTTTGTCGGCTCCACTGCTCGGTGGGATATTATGAAAAAATATATTTACCAATTTAAAAGGAAGCAGCCAGACGAGATGGCGAAAGATGTTGTGAATGCCCTGTTAAACAGTTTGCCAAAAGTAGTGGAAGCCTTGAAAGAAGTTAAGCAAACTTCTCATGCTCAGGAAGCTAAGTACGAGACAGGTCATTTTTTAATTGCTATAAGGAATTTTAAATTTATTCTGAATTTGACGATTTGGGCAAATATTCTCCGCGAAATCAATCGAGTAAATATCGAAATTAAAAAAGTAGATATAATCTTTGCGCGATCCGTAGCAGATTTGGCTCGAAAATACGAGCGAGATTTAAAAGTCGTTAAATTCTGCCAAGAACTCGTTTTTACTACGTTTTTAAAGAGCAAGTTACGAACTACGTTTTTAAAGATCAACTTCCACTTTTATTTGGTGATATAGAAAAGGCTAACAGTTTCTATCTTTTGCAACCGATCTATGGGCATGATTTGCAGAATGCCTTTCATAATATTTGTATTGTTCTGCGAATTTACTCTACGCTTCCTACTACATCCGCAAGCTGTGAGCGAAGTTCTAGCAAACTAAAACTTATTAAAAATTTGTGATCTATGAGCTAGGAACGTTTATCGAGTCTCGCAATCTTAGCGATAGAAAATCGAATTGAGAAACAGAAAGAATGCAGAACCAAATTATAAACGAAAAACCAAAAAATATTGGCAATCCTGTAAAAACAGGAATTTTAGTTAGGGATCGCGATAGAACGTATTATATTCGTCACTTGACAGAAAATAACTTTTATAGAATTAAATCTAATGGTTCTAAAGAAAAACGTGAATGGCTTAATTTTAACGAAACAAGTTCTGGTGTTTATTGCTACATTTGCAAAAAGTTTTCTAAAAAAAAACTAATTTTCTTTACAAGGATGCCACGACTGGAAAAATATATCGATCAATGTTTCCGAGCATGAAAATTCAAAGGATCATAGGTATTCTATGTCAATTTTCTCAAAACGTTCACAGATTGAAGACCGGATTGAAACCGAAATGAAAAACAGAATTGAAGAAATGGTCACAAAACAGTGGTTCAACCGTTAAATTTCTTTATACTCACGAATTTTCATTTCGTGGACATCTTGAAAGCAAAGCAAATTATTTTGGTTGTTTAGAGTATCTTGCAGAATTTTTTTCAAACACAATATGTGATGAATATATTAATATAATGGGTGACAAAGTAAGAAATACCTTTATCGAGGAAGTGAAAAGTGCGACATATTTTCTTTGATTGTTCAAATCAACCTTTTTTAGTTTTGAGATACTTCCTGATGGTCAAATCAGGGAGAGATTTTTTTCCTTTATTGACATTTATTCTCATACTTCCGGGAATTTGGAAGAAGTCATTGTTGAAAATCTCAATAGGTGGGAAAAAGACCAATAAAAAAATGGACTCGTACGAGATCGCACTAATGACGGTCTTGTGAAATCTCTTCTTAAATAAGGGAATGAATTTAATGAATGTGTTAATATTATTTGTGATACACTCACAGTAGAACTTGATAGTAGAATGAAAACCTATATGGAAATTAATACAAAATTTGGATTATTTTTTATTAATAATAATTTGTCTCATGTCGAACTAAATTTAATAATTTAATGAACTGTTATCTACATATAAAGAAGTTGTTATCATCAATATCTTCTTTATATAGTTCTTGGCATATGCCAATGAAGAAAATCTTCAGTCACCAACAGAAATGTATCAGGCGTTAATACATGGATTAAAATCGACTTTCCCCAACGTAGAAACATTAATTCGCATTTATTAAAACATACCAATAAGTAATGCGCAGGAGAACGTCCCTTACGCATTTTCGGCACTAAAGCGAATAAAAACATATCTAAGGAATTCCTTTAAACAAAAGCGTCTTGCAAATTTAGCAATTCTACATATTGAACCTTATCTTAGCTTTTTAAGATCTTAGCTATTGAATTTACGTTTCATTGATTAACTCATACAATTATCAAATTATTACTTTTTTTTATAAATGCAAATAAATTATTAATTTATACGTACCTAATTGTTATGTTCTAAGGTGGTTTTACTATAATCTCCGTAGACTAAGGCCACACAGTCACCTTGCCATACTTATTGCCATAAGTAATGTAAACGCGCCCCTGGGATGAGTAGAGACGACTCTCTTCAAGAGAGCATGGTAGATGTGGAGTTTAGGAACCCTTGTGTGACAGTTTTATAAAGTAAATTGGTGCATTTCTGTTATTGTATTTTTTTAAAAACCCCCCCGAAACTAAGTCCTGGCTACGCTCGTGCCTGTTTGAACACCAAACCTTTCTGATATGTTTCTGATGATGATGAAGAGATGCATGGCATCAATTGGGTATTTGAATCATTTTTTTTTGTCATAAATCGAAAGCTCATATATAAGTTTTATGACAAAACTCTTTTTTGTTTTCTTTTTTCGTTGTAATTAAAAAGTTATAACAAATTGAAAATATATTTTATCTACGACCACTATTATAATTGCCCAATATTGTACAGTTCGTGGATTATGTAAATACATCTTACAACACACGTATGTAACAGTCGGCGATTAATGTTATTTAATGATTCAATAACACACTAGTGCGTTTGTTTTACGATTCGTTGATTGGTTGAGAGCTGCTACTATCGTCTAGTATAGGCAACCCTATACATTCCGTTATTTGTCAAAATAAAAAATATTAAACGTTAAACTAATACATAAACACTATATTTTTTTCAATTAAATCAATTAAAATACTGTCCAGTGATAGTGAAATAGAAAATGCTACTCCGCCCGAAATTGTTGAAAAATCGAAACAAGCTGCCCATAATTTGCTACCGATAAAATCTCGGGATCGATACGAGGATTCATATAGAAAATTTATGAACTGGAGAATGAAGCATAAAGTTAAATCGTTTTCAGAAAAAAAATTGTTAAATTGTTTTCAAACAATGATCAATCTTCACTTTGGGCAATTTATTCAATGGTTCGGACAACAATTAATATAAAGCACAACATCGACATTTCAAAACATACAAAGTTAATAGATTGACTAAAGATAAAATCTATGGATTTAAAAGCAAGAAATCAAAAATTTGAACCATTCAAGAAATTAACAGTTTCCTCAATAATTCGCCGGATAGCAAATATTTATTGATAAAGGTATTTGTTACTTTTTTTTTCTTATAATGATCTCTGATGGGCAAACTACAGGGGGATAACGCTGCTAAACATTGCATACAAGGTCTTCGCTAATGTGTTGTACCGTCGCTTACTACCATACGCAGAAGAGAATATCGGTGAATACCAGTGCGGTTTCCGCACAAACAGGTCAACCACAGACCAACTGTTTGGCATTAGGCAGATCCTGGAGAAATGTAATGAGTTCAATATCACGACACACCATCTATTCGTGGACTTCAGAGCAGCATACGACAGCGTTATAAGACACAAACTGTGGGGGATAATGACAAGTTTCGGATTCCCTGAAAAACTGACAGCCCTAACCAGAGTAACACTGTCTGAAGTATCGTCTGTAGTAAGAATACGAAACAAGTTGTCTGAGACTTTTATAACAGAGGAAGGACTACGACAGGGAGACCCACTGGCAACTTTACTGTTTAACATCGTACTATAAAAGGCCGTTAGGAGTAGTGGAGTGGATACTAACGGCACTGTGTACTTTAAGTCAACACAACTATTGGCTTACGCAGACGAGATTGATATAATTTGCAGAAGCGAACAGGCGACCAAAACTACTTACTCGCTGCTGGAGAAGGAAGCAAGTAACCTAGGACTCACTGTCAACGTAAACAAAACGAAATACATGGTGGCTAACGAAACTCATCGGAAGGTAGGACCAACGCTAGAACTAGACGGAAAGCACTTTGACACAGTAGATACATTTGTGTACTTGGGCTCGCAACTGAACAGCGTAAACCGGATGGGCGAGGAGATTAGAAGGCGGATAACTCTTGGTAACAGGTGCTATTATGGGCTACTTAAACTTTTTAGGTCCAAAACAATCCACCCCAAGCATAAGTGCACACTGTACAGGTCACTGATAAGACCGGTGGTAACCTATGGTGCAGAAGCATGGAGCTTAACACAGAGCGAAGAACAGGCTTTAAGTGTATAGAATGCTACGTGCAATATTTGGAGCGACCCAAGAACGAGGAATCTGGCGCCGAAGATATAATCACGAACTATATCAGCTCTACAATCAACCTGCTATTGTGAGTTTCATCAAGGTGGCAAGATTGAGATGGCTCGGACACATGCAGAGAATGGGTGATCATAGGGTTCCGAAAAAGTTGTTCAATGGCCAACCAGAGGGAAGGAGAAGGGCCGGAAGGCCAAGAGGGAGATGGAAGGATGCGGTAACAACTGACCTACAAAAACTTCAAGTACGGGACTGGAGAACGTTGGCGAGTGATAGGTCCGCTTGGAGAAACATGCTGAAGGAGGCCCAGACCGGCAATCGGTTGTAGTGCCATTAAGAAGAAGAAGATGGGCATAACGACATATTTTTTATATAATTTTAGGTTATTCTTATCATTGGCATTAGTGGTGCTTGCAGAAAACAAAAACTACAAAATATCAAACCCTGCCATATAGAAGACACCGGAACATCATCTCTGATCGTTAAAATTCCTGATTCTAAAACAAAAACTCAAAGATCTTTTGTGGTACCGAAAGAATTTTACCAAACCTGTAAAAAATATATTAACCTACGCCCACAAAAAATGGACAAAATGAACATGTGTTGGAATAAATAAAATTGGCTCTATTCCTAAACAAATTGCTAATTATCTTCATTTGCCGGAAGCAAATCTTTATACAGGACATTGTTTCAGACGTTCATCAGCCACCATTCTTGTGGATTCCGGTGGTGATTTATTGTCACTAAAAAGGCATGGTGGCTGGCGTTCGTCTGCAGTAGCAGAAGGCTATATAGACTGCTCCATGAAAAATCAAAATGATACTGCTACAAAAATTTCTACTGCGATAAACTGTAATTTCACTTCCACAAATGCAAGTACATCATGCGACTTACATCATGCGAATATGACTTCAAGTACTCATGCAACCAATCTAATCACTAATGATGTAGATAACAATCCAACACTAATATTCAACAATTGTTAAGTTATTATAAACTAAAATAAAAAAATTAAATAAATAATTATAAATATATCTTAAGATCTTATCATTTTTATTATATTTTAGTTTATTCTTGGGAAAAGGATTTTTTTTTAATAAAACAACTGATGTCGATATTTTGCCAACGTTTAGGTCTTTTTTATTCTGACCTTCTTTAGAGCTTATATCTATTTAGTAGGTATTAATGAAATTAAACATAGAAAATATAAATTATTAGGTAAATATAAATTATTTCATTTGACACTGACACTGCGTACATTGTGTTGCCTATATCGATGAATTACTATATCAGATACATCTAACATATTTTTCTTATTAAATAGAAAAAAATAGTGTGGTCGTAGATAAAGTATAGTACATAATTCGAGTTGTAAGGCAATTACGTACTCGCGGAATTACGCGCTCCCCGCTACGCGGGTCGCGCGTAGCTGTTCCGCTCGTACGTAATATGCTTCTTACTACTCTCATCACGTAATATACTATTTTGGCCTCCTGAATTGTAAAGCTAGCTTTAACATCGTGTATACGTCCAGCGAAACTAAATTTTTACACACAATGTTGCAAAGTACGGCCACGATGCGGTAACACTTATCAAAGCAAATTAAGTATAAGACAATAAAATCTTATTTAGAAAACGCTACTTTACATCATATTTGTCACGATAATGTAAAAAATAAGTCATTTTTTAAATTTTAATGTGCGTCTGACAGGTGAAAAAATGACATATGGTGTACCTAATAAATTTGAATTAGTAAAAAGTTTGGGAGTACCAACATTATAAAATTAAATAATTTCCAATATTGTAATTAACTAAATCTATTTGTGTCTTAAATAATAATTGTCGGCCAAAAAATCTTCTACAAATTTCGTGCGGAAATGATTGCTCCAGCAAATGGGTGATATGATGATAACCAAACGAGCTGTTGCATTGTAAAATCAATGTTTCCGCACTCTAATGTAAATAACTATTTAAAATCGGTACCGAAAACCGGTCGCGTTGTGACGTAAAGTGTGTAAATTCTACCCGCGCCTGATTTTGTTGATAAAGTAGCTGTAGTAGACATGTCAAATTTGTCAAATATTAAAAGTCAAATATTAAAAGTTATCGTGCTTGTTTCGTACCATCGTGTAGGAGTATTACAAAAAGAACTCCTGAAAAAATGTTTTTAAATGTCCCACATTGTTAAACGTCGAAACCAATGGTTTTAAGCAGTGCGCCGAAAAAATCCTAAAACGACGATTTTTTAAAGAATGTTTATGTTTGAATGTTGAATGAATTTCACAAACAAATTATGGCGCGTTTGGAGTCACGTGATTATTTTCATAATTTTATCATTTTTAAATTGTTTATAATTAATTAAAAAATCTCTTTTTCGCATCGCACTTCCGAATTATTTATAATAAGGTTTTAAAATACATTAAAAAAATCGATAATTTTTTTTATTCAACAACCCAATTGATGTATTTTTTCAACACAAAAAGAACACAAAAACAAAAATATTTTTTTGTTAAAATCTAGAAAAAAACTTTAAATAAAAAACAATTAGACCAATTAAAACAAATAATAAACAAATTTTATTCCAATTTACTGTGACATAAAGGATATTGCACCAAAAATGTTTCCAACAAACATCAAGATTTGCTGTACTATATCGGCAGAGATACCAAAACCAAACACCCTAAGGATTACTCCAACTATGCCCGATACACTACCCAAAATATTACTAATTATTTCAGCGGGATCTGTTACTTCACTTTCATCTTCATCCTCTTCAAATTGACCAAAGGTGATCTAAAAAATATTAATAATCACTTTTCTTAACACTATACAGGTCAAGGTGGAAAATTTACAAATGTGCAAGTTTTCATACAATTTTTATACAATTAGGGCTAGTTTTCCGAAAGCAAAGAACAAATGGAAAATTTTCTAAATCAAAGTTTTTTCAAGGAAGTTTTTAGGAGGATTTGTTCGACCGATCGGAACTAGGTCGTTCCGATCGTTTTGGTTTCGCTCAATGCAAAATTTTTCGGATTTTTTTTTAGTTCTGCAAGACTCGGTACAAAATTCTAGCTGCACTTTTTCAAAAATCAAGAAGAATTTAAGAATTTTCCATCCAAATCCAAGTATAAATATTTTTCTAAAAACTTGTGGAAACTACAAATCTTAAAATAATTTTTTTTCTACTGATATATGTGAAAATGGCATTTTTTCCAATATTTTCACATTTTGAGACGAAAATGAGCATTTTAAATTTATGATTTTCTCGATTAAAACACTAAACTAACCAAATTTGCATGGACTTTCTTATTAATTACATCAATTTCAAAGGAACATTTTTTGTACAAACGTAAAACGAGCCTGAAACTATTTAAAAAACCGAAATAAAATTAGGACATTTGACTTGACAAGTATTCATACCTACAAGTACCCTCCTACCTACAAGTACCTTCGATGAGAATGCAACAATATTACCATGGAAACGAAGAAACCAACGATTAAATTTGTATTGACAGTTCCGATACTTCGCGTCGAATTCGTTTTATTAAATTTAATTAAAAAACCGAATATCAGTAGAAAAAATTGCCTTTACTACTCGATGTGAAAGCGTTTTGTTTTGGGTTCGGTATGATTGCTAATTCGCTGGCGCTCGTGAGCAAATTCTCACCTCACCAAAAAAACTTTCATCTTTCGTAGTAAAATATCCTATTTTGGCCTCCTGAATTGTAAAGCTAGCTTTGGCATCGTGTATACGTCCAGCGAAACTAGATTTTTACGCACAATGTTGCAAAGTACGATCTACGATGCGGCAAAGTGACCAGTAGATTTTAACCTTTCTGGGATACTTACAAAATAAATGAAGTATAAGACAATAGAATCTAATTTAGAAAACGCTACATTACACCATATTCGTCACGATAATGTAGAAAATAAGAGTGTTTTGTTAAATATTACTGTGCGCCTGATAATGTGGAAAAATGACATATTATGTAACTAATAAATTTGAATTAGTAAAAATGTCAAAGTTTGTGAGTACCAACATGAAAAAATTAAATAAATAATAATTGTCGGCCAAAATATCTTAATTCAAAAAATCAAATTTCGTTCGGAAATGATTTTACAATGCTCCAGCAAATGCAAACGAGTTGTTGCATTGTAAAATCAACATTTCCGCACTCTAATGTAAATAACTATTTCAGTTTCTCAAGGTTTGGTTCATAATCCATTTAACGGTATTTCTGAAAATTTAGTAAAAACTGCATAAGGAATCTGACTACAAGGGTCTATCTCAAAGAACAAGACGTAGAAGACGTAGAAGCTCCAAAAATCCAAAAACAAGATTTAAATTCAAAAGACGTCTTCTGTTCTTCATGATCTGATACTAATGTATGTATAAATTTTTCCGAAAATAAAGGAACATTTTCAAACTTCTTCAGTTTCCCACGGTGTAGTCCAAAGCCCCAGTAAGAGTTTCTCGAAAAATCGAGAAAAAACTCAGAGGTCTCAGGAAATCAAACCTATTTTCCAATTACGTTCCATCAAAACATTCGCGGAAAATACGGAACACTGCCAAAAGTTCAATCGGCTTTCTTCGCGGATTTTTTTTTCGCAACCAATCTGGGCCAAGGGCTGTAAGCCTTAGAACACTGCGGCCTATTGTATTTTCCACAATGTTCTGTTCATGCGAATAGATCCAGCCCCTGTGTTAGTTCTAGGAGTCTATGCCACATGTTTTTTACGGGGATTTCATTTTCTGTAATGCTTCTTCGGGGAAAGGTATAAAATGAAAAATAACTTACAGTTGACAGCCATTGACGGCTCCTATACCTTGATTATAAATTGATGTACTTTTACATCATCAGCTACCATATTTCATATAAAGAAAACGTATGTCAACGAACTGCAATGTGTTAATCAACCCTTCGTTTAGCGCGAAAATCAATATCTTAATCTAGAGAACATATATATGCGGTGTAATTGCCGCTGGCGCGCCCACCAAAGGGTTAAACATAATTTTTGTTATCTAATTTATATCCCTAGATTGAGATATTGCTAGGCCCGCTAATTAATATCTTTATCTAGAAAACATATAATTGCGTTGTAATTACCGCTGTTTCAACCACCGGAAGGTCAAACATCATTTTTGTTATTTAATTAATATCCCTAGATTAAGATATTGGTAGGAGCGTCAATCAATATCTTGATCTAGAAAAAATATGTTTGCTGTGTAATTACCGCTGATTCGCCCACCGGAGGCATAAACATCAATTTTTGTTTTCTAATTTATATAGGTACCTAGAGTAAAATATTGGTGAGACCATCAATCAATATTTTAATGTAGAAAACTTATATTTGCAGTGTAATTGCGCTGGATCGCCTATAAAAGAGATATACATCAATTTGTGTTATCTATTATTTATTATTTATATAGCTAGGTACCTAGGTTAAGATATTGGTGAGTGCACCAATCAATATCTTAATCTAGAAAACATATATTTGCGGTATGCCTAATTGCCGCTGGCGAACCCACCCAAGGCTTAACATGATTTTTGTTATCTTATTTTATATATATATATATATATATATATATATATATATATATATATATATATATATATGTATATGTATATATTAGTTCTTATGTTCACTTACTTGAGTACAGAGGATTATTGCTACAGCCACGACGATGATGATTCTAACTGCCATGTTTCTATTGTTGAAGTTGTTGTAGCTAGTGGGACTTGTATAGAGTCTATTACCAGTGACCTTAAATTGTAGTAGATTATCTATTGATATACATAAAACTTTTAAATTCAAAATTGTTACGTTGTTATTTCCAAATTGTTTGTGAATGTGTTGCAATAAGGCTATTAATGTTTGCCGAAGGGAGCGAAATCGTCTGTTCATAGACCGATTGCAAAATTAATGCACGTAAGACTCAAGCCCTTCAAAGAAATCTTAATGATATTTTAAAATATTTTTTGAATGGCGATCAAAAGATGTGTTAAATAGAAAATAGCTATTGAACAAAATGATTGTTAATACATGGCTAATTAGTTAATTCTACGTATGGAAATAATATCATAAAATACATGTATTAATGAAAAAGGCGAAAGTAGTTTCCGGACAATAATACATTTTCTTTAACCCTCTGAGACATGGCGGTATTAATAGTGTCCCACCTTTTTTATGCGTAAATGTTATGCTATTTTAAAACGGTTTCTTTTTGAAGCCGTTTCGGCGAAGGTGTAAATATCATAATGGTGGGATATTTTTTGAACCACCTCAAAATATTGCAATAACTATGTGCATAAATTTCTGTGCAATAAAGTCTTTTTATATTCAAAAATTTCGTGCCTCAAAAGGTTAAGTTAATTTCTTAGTGATGTTTGTAGTCTATTTTTTTGTATCTTCAATTTCAATTAAATACATTTTGTTTGATCTATACTTTATTTTAAACTTTCTATTATAAATCCCATCAATAATAATAATCTTTATTGTCACCTGAAGGGACAAAGGGCTATCGACCATGAGGTCTACATTTTATATGGATAAGGTCTATTTTTATCTATATTTTACATAGTCATTTTATATAATCTGTTTTACATAATGTCTCTACATTTCACACAAGGGGTAGGTGGTTGATTGAATCTCAATAGATTACAATAGATTTGCTAATATTTAACTATTTATTATAAATACATACCTTTTTTCGTAGCCTTGTATCGTGCAACACCGAAATTAATCTTGTCAGGTCGAAATTACACTCGATTTTTTTGCGACATATTCTCGTGATATTTTTTTAGGAATGCTATCCATATGCGAGTGCTGTTGTAAAATCGTGTCACGGGATCTAAAAGTGGATTTTTAAAAGTCCAATAAAATTTGCTGATAAGGTCGCCGAAGGCACCAATTTGCGAGCCAGCTCATTAAGAATTTTACCATAAAAAACTCTTCATGCATCTGCCGTATTTTTAATATGTTCTGATCCGCCGGAAAGCACGAAATCCAGGCCCTGAAAATCTCAAATATTGTAGATTTAAAAGCGCAAGAACTCCAGTCCCAAGAAGAATTTAGATTTTACATTTGAAGCACATTTTTTAACTCAATTCGCAATTTACGCAATTACTTTTTTTATTCATTTATTTCACGGTTTTTTTTTTGAATTGAACGCTCAAGTGTTGCGACGATATATTGCATATCTGGTGCAACAAACGCCGCTTACTCATTTGGCACCCTCTAGGTCACAAATCAGGTTCGTCATCTAGAAACTCGCTCGCAACTATCCGAATTAAATTTGGGAACTTTCGCAAACCCTTCACCGGTTTATACCAGGACCGGATCAAGAGATTCTTCAATTCGTGAAGATATTTCTTCGCCATTGACAAAAGCGCTGAAAAGTTTATTCTTTTAACAGTGGCTTTCGTATATTTAAATTTAGTAAAACTTTCCTCGCCAACAGTTATTCGCTTTTAGCGCAACAGCGCTAGTGCAACGGTGACACTTTTAAGAACTTCATGACCAGATACGTTATTATTTAGCATTTATTTGTATATGATACAGTTAAAGTATAAAATTCAGTTAGTGCATAGTGCCACCAGTCATTGTATACTTCTACGTACGTTTTTGATATTATTTTGAGGCGTTGACGAGATATTTGCGAAAAACAGGTAAATATAAATAATTCCCCACGTCGCCCCCATTGGACACTAAGCGTCCAAATTTAATTAATTATAACTTTATTTATGGTAATAAACGATATAACACATATTTAATTCAAATTCTGTCCATCAATGGTACAATTATTAAAAACATTTATGGTGACATTGGATGTTTCTTGAGCATTTCCGATTCGCAATTTCCACACATCACATAACCTCAAAACTATCTAGAATTTGACCTAGAGAGAATTTGATAGACGCCTAGAATTTGACACTGACAGCTCTATATTTCAGTGCGAACCTTGAAAAAATTATCTCATAACAGCACTCGGCGAGCCATAACCGCACGCATATAAGTGCTGTTATGAGTCCATTACAGACACAAAATAGAAAATACTATATTAAAGGACGATTTCGAGGAGGTGCGTCCAAGTTTAGAAAACGACTAGCATAGCGAAGAGTTTTCTAAACTTGGACGCGTGGTGAAAAATCGTGCTTACTGAACTCGTCCTTTAATATACTAATATTGCAGGGAATGAAGGTTTGCAAAACAAAATTTTATTCCAACATGGCATACTAGAATGGTATTTAGAACTACATAGTAGGTTGCTTTGCACACAGGAACATTCTTTTTATTGTACTTTATTTTGCAAATATTTTAACTAATTTTAAATAGCGAGTGTATATAGTTTCCGGTGAAACTATTCATAAATTTGTTTCTGTAGACATTTTCTGATGATTCAGTTTATGTATGCTTTTACCAGTGACCGTATACATATAGATTAACATGTATTTTGCTAAATGAAAATGTGTTTTATTATCTTACATAAACTAATAAAGGACATAAATTGAGAACGGATGCAAGGCCAAGATATAGGCTATATCTTGCTTATGTATAACTTTAGAGCGAAATAGACTGCAAAATCGTTTTCCGCACTTTGATTTCATTGGGTAACCAAAAAAAAATCGCGACAAAATTTTGCAGAAAATTTGTCCAATTTTTTTTTCATCATATCGGTCGAAAAGAATGTGCTTTTTTAGTTTTTCTCAATTTTCTCAAGAACGTCAAATAGCAACGAATTCATTTTCGGCACACAGAAAGGTCATTTTCCTATAAACACACTCAGATTATCCGCGGGAAATTCATTTCCGAGATCTCTACTCGTGCACCGAAATTTCTTAAAATTTTACTCAATAGGCGATAGTGAACGCAAAGAGCTACCGAAATATAATTTGCACATTTGCAATCAGAAGCAAAAACTCTTTCAGAAACGTTTTTAAATTTTGCTGTAACTCAAAAAATAACGATTTTAGCTAAATCGATTTTATGAATAGGATGGTTGCGACTGTCACGTAGTAACTAAATTCATACTTACATTGAATTGAAATGTAATTCATACTTACATTGAATTGAAAAATTCCACAAAATTCCACATTACATTGAATTTTTCAATGCAATGTAAAATTGATTTTGTCGCATTTCTTCGTTTCCACGGTATTGACTTCCCGTGTGGATGATATTTCTTAATCGGAAGCTTCCTAAGGAATATTATATACGTTTTCCTACTAATTTTGGGACGCTAAATCGATTGGTGAAGACTAAAAGTCTCTATGGTAAGTCGTTCAATGATTATGACAGCGTGAAATCTGCCGGAAATGCGAGATAGTATATTTTAGTGTATAGTGTATATATTGTATATTTGATTAAATGAATTATTTTTGTTTTTGCCTGCTGTTTTTATACACTATTATTGGAGACGGGATTGTCTTTTTGCCCACGGGTGGCGCTAAGCGCGGTTATGCACGGAACGAATAGGAATTCGGAATAGCAATATTCGCAATCCAATGATTTGGCTATATATTTCGTCTCCATTAACAATAGCAATGAAACATTTATTCTTTCATTGTTCATTATCGAACGTTAAAGAACGTTTCGAACGATTTAAAAAAATCTTCTCTCATCACTTGCAACAGTTATTGAAGTTGTAAACCACTTTCGCAAAGAAATATAATGTTTTGGCCGGATGTTTCGTCTCCTTTTTTTCAAATCACTTCAGGAGGTATCTTGTGAATTATACAAATAAGTTAAGTCAAACAAAAACAAAAATAAATAAACAAAGTTGTGTAATATCTGGTTTAGCTGCATTGAAAACACTCGTTTATGGAGTAGACCACAGGTTCTTAAACTGGGGCCCGCGGACCCCTGGAGGTCCGCGTAGTCATCGCTGGGGGTCTGCGAGACCGCGAGATATAATAAAATGGTTGAAAACAGTTCAAGAAGACGATGATATATTGTACACTTTCTAGCTCTTTTTACTACTATATCTATTCATGATATGTTTTTTTTTTCTGTATATTCTAATAAAAATGTCCATTTATTAAAATTACTTTTGATTACATTTTTATAACGTAGTGCAATATTTATTACTCCTATAACGTAGTGCCTATGTGTCTATATGAGATTATTGAGCCAGAAATTAAATCTGAAGAAGGACTAAAATGCCTTAAAAAAGGTTGGGATGGGGTCCGCAAAAACAAAGTTATTCAAGAGGGGGTCCGCAAATAAAAAATTGTTCAAAAGGGGGTCCTCGGACTACACAGAACCTACATAAGTCGGACTACATAAGAACTCCTGGAGTAGACACATTTTTCAATCAGATAGTCTTTAGTTTCTTTTCTAAAAGTTGTTGTTTCTTTTAGTTTGGCAGGTAATTTGTTGAATATTATTACCCCTGAATAGGATGGTTGCGACAGTTACTACGTGGTAATCCATACTTACATTGAATTGAAAAATTCACTTTGTTTTTTACCACACTTATATTATGTAAAAATGTTATATAACTTATTATTCACAGTTATATAAATTTCTACACATATCACGACTCGAGTTTCGACGTTTGACGGTCATTTTCAAGTGTTGACAACTTGAAAATGACCGTCAAACGTCGAAACTCGAGTCGTGATATGTGTAGAAATTTATATAACTGTGAATAATAAGTTATATAACATTTTTACATAATATAAGTGTGGTAAAAAACAAAGTGAATTTTTCAATTCAATGTAAATTATTACCCCTATTCGATTTGGTGCTCCGCTACATAGTCTAAGCTTATCGGGCGTTTCTTTTATGGAAATAGCCATTAATGACAAATAGATGTGTAGCTGGCAGAAAGACCTTATGGTTGATAGCCATTTGTTCCCTTTGGTGACAATAAAGATTATTATTATTAGATGTCTATTTTTGAATATGAAACATGGCACTTCCCACAGGTAGACACATGGTACTGTTCAAATTTGTAGGCTTATAAAATGTGACTTGCACGAACTTATTATTTTGATTCACACAATCGCTCGCATTTTTTTTTTTTTGGGCCAGAAGTATTCATTGTGTTTTAGTAGATGAGCCCCATACTAATATTCCGTATGCCGATATTGATGCCACTTCAGCGTATTAGACGCTCAATAGTATTTGTTCATCTAGTGTCTAGTAAATCGCGTAAACTTCTAAGCATATAAGCTTTCCCATTCAAATTATTTAGAATTGAATCTATCATAACATTCCATTTAAGATGGGGGAGCATCAAGTACGCTCCCAGGAATTTTATGTTGCAGGTTCTTTCTCTAATATTATTGTTGATCGTAAGATCTATGTTTCTAGTACACTTTTTACTATTTGAATGGAAAATAATGTATTTCAGTTTTTGCTGCAATCAGAAATAAATTATTTGTCGCAAACCACTGGTACAATTAGTCCAGGATCTGTTTTGTCCATTGACAATAGCAATGAAAAATTTATTCTTTCGTCGGTCATTTTCGAACGTTTAACTTTACTAAAACTTCTCTCGCCACTTGCAACAGTTATTGGAATTCTAAACAATATTCGCAATGAAATACAATAATATGGCCATATATTTCATCACCATGAACAATAGCTATAAGATGTATTCTTTCATAGGTCATTTTCGATCGTTTAAGTTTACTAAAACATCTCTCGCCCCCAGCTATAGGAATTGTAAACAATATTCACAATGAAATTCAATGATTTGGCCAGATATTTCATCTCCATTGATAATAGCAATGAAAAAATAATTTTTTTAATGTTAAATTTCAAACGTTAAAGTTTACTAAAACTTCCCTCATCACATGCAACGGTTATAAGAATTGTTAATAATTGTGAAAGAATGATTTGGCAATATATTGCCTTTATAAATCTGGCAGGTTTACCGGTTTAATATCGCTGGAGAAAGAGTGGTTTAAATTCTCAAATGATTCGTCGCCATTAATACGGACCTGTTTAATTAATATTATACTTCTTTTGAATTAAATTTTTTTTTTTTTTTTTTTTGTAATTTCTCAGATTTTTTTGTGTTTCGTCTGAAATACTTAACTTTAATTAATAGTTATTTATGTATCAAGGGAATTATGCTAATTATTGAGGGCATCGCGTTTTAATAATAAATTGTTTATGCGATAAGCGAACTTGGCGGTAAACTGCTAGCGATTAATTTCTGGCGGTGATTTCGGCAATAAACTTTCCTAGACTCTCTAATAATACGCTTTAATTCGACGAAAACTTATTACCTCAAAAAGTTAATTTTGCATCAACATATTTCTAGTTTTGAGAGATCTTTGTTTACTACATTAACTATTCAACTGTTTCTATAGAAAAATTGTTTATGCGATAAACTAACCCGGCGGTAAACTGCAAGTGGTTAATTGCTGGCGGTGAATGCGAGCGATAAACTTTCCTAAACTTTTTTTCTCAAAAAGTTAATTTTGCATCAACACATTTCTATTTTTGAGAGATCTTGTTTAATACGTTAACTATTTCAACTGTTTCTATAATAAATTGTTTATGCGATAAACTAACCCGGCGTTTGCGAGGCGTAATTGCTGGCGATGATTGCGAGCGATAAAATTTCCTAGACTCCCCAACAATATGCTACAATTTGGCGAAAACTTTCTTTTTCATTCAACATTCAACTGTTTCTACAATAAATTATTTATGCAATAAAGTAAGCCGGTGGTAAACTGCTGGCGGTTAACTATTACCGGTGATAGCGAGCGATAAACTTTGTATCAACATATCTCTAGTTTTGATTAAAGTGACCACATTTTCACTGAGACAAAGCGGGACAAATGGGATGAAATGAGAATTATAATTTAGTTTCGAAAGCGGACCAATTATTCAAAAAAAATATATTTTATCAACTCACACAAAAATGAACAATAATAAATACATCATTGTATTTGAAGGATACCATTATTATAATCGTGTGTAAAAGTATTCAAATCGTGCGTAAAAGTCCAATTTAAATCAAATTTAGTTTCATTATTAAACGATTTCTATTTGTTGTTTCTATGGCAATAACTTGCGTCTAACGAAATTTTCTGACTTTTATTAGAATTGAATTAACTTTTCTTATTTGGAATCAAGAGTTCTAGGCCTCTCAGTCTGGATTTATCTGGTTCTAGTATAACTTAACCTAACCATAACCTATTCTAGATTAAATCTAGGTTAACCTGGATTACATCGGCAACGACCAAATAGTGTTCCCGTCACTGTGTGTTTTCATTAGTTAGCAATTTTTTCCACGGAGGCACTAAACGTTATAACCTTATTGTGTCAGCGATGTGATGCACTCATACGCAAAAGCCCTTCTTCACACACTAGTATCATAAACTACTCGTATACTTGTCTATAAATATACAAAAATGGATTTATTATTAATTATTGGTAACTATAAAATTATTTGTAGAAAACCATAATTTGATTGAATTATGATTTTTAATTAATTTAAATTTTTTATTTTAAAAAAAATAAAAAAAAATTTCTTTCACGGTAAAAATTTTTGATCCGAGTGAATACTCGGATCATTTATTAAAATGTCGTAAAATTTCTCACATGAATTGGTCAAATTATTTTGACGCTTAATATAGATTTTAAAGTTTAATGTTCAACTGCGTTTTTTCAGTTGTCCATTTTTTTGTTACTGAAAAAACACTGGTTATTGCTGCATTTGTTCATGGAAGTGTATTCATGAAGAGTATTCTACAATTTTCAAAATATTTTGATAAGGAATATTATTCTGTTTAAAATGAAGCAATTACTCGGTCCATTTTTGGTCTGTTTTCACATCTGCCGACCAGTAACATTTAATTTTTTCATCAGTAACGTATCTTTTTACCAATGACACCACATTTATATATTCAAAGATTTTTATACGTATTCCCATAAAATCTCCTTTTTTAATGTCACCAAATGAAAATTTCAGAACAAGGTGGCATTAAATGACCGGGTTTTCTGAAAGAAGTTAGAAATTTTTATAATAACTGCTTGGAATATCTTGAAGAATGGACAGTTCATTTGGAGGCTATTCAAAAAAATCATTGGTAGATATTAAAAAAGGAGATTTTATGGGAATATGTGGAAAAACTTTATATTATATATTACAGTACATTAAAAATAAGAAATGCAGATATTTTCTAAAAAGCGGGACATTTTTAAAAATCGGCGGGACGCGGGACATGCGTTCAAAAAGCGAGACTGTCCCGAAAAAATCGGGACGTGTGGTCACCTTAGTTTTGATAGAAGTTAGAATCGAATAGTTTTGGAATAGTTCTAAGGTAAAATCCATATAGAAATAAACGAGTTTGATGAAAAATTTAGTTTTTTACTCGATTTTTTGTAATATCTTTAGGAATAACCTTCGGAAACTGAAAAAGTTATCGGAAAATTTGTTTTTCCTTCTCATATTCGGAAAAATGTATTCTTTACATTTTGGACCAAATGATGGGGAACTGAAGAAATTTTCGTTAATAATTATTTTTTGAATTTCAGAAAAACTACTGCTAGGATGCTGGGAAAGCGTTGGAAATGCTGGGAAAGCTTTCGTAACTGAAGGACTTTCCGGAAAAAATCAGTTTTCCCCAATTGACGCTTGGACGCTTGGGAATCGCGTAACCAAAACGAAATGGGGTTTGGGAAACTGTTGACGGTCGAATTTTAGATTTTGATTCGGAGAGATAGAAGGAAAATTTTGACCCTTGAAGAAACCCGCATCTGGAAAACTTGCCTTTCGGGAAACTATTTTGAACCGGAAAATTTGCATCTTTCGGAAAATTTGTTTTGCAATTTTTTCTTTTCATCATACAATTGCGATTTCCCTTGAAAAAATCTTTATTTTTCTTATTTTATATTTTCACAATTACAAGAAAACTTTTTTATTAATTCTTAGAAAAAGCACAGCGTGTTTATAGCGAAGGTTATGTTATGTCTGTCTGAATTATTTCTTAAATAACTTGGAAACTAAATACTTTACTAAAATAATATCTGGATAAGATTTATGGTCGATTAAATTATTTAGCAAATATTGAAAAGTAAGTTGAGATATCTTAAAATATAACGGAGTTATAGTCTTTAAAAGTTTTGTCTATATAGTTTTAGTGGGAAAAGTTATCTATCTATTTGGTTTTTGAAATAACTTGTAAATGAATAGAGGCAGCAACAATATTGCAACACATCCTTAAAAAGTCTTTATTTATCTATAAATCTATGTAGACTATAATATTGTATATATATATATAGCCGAGTTTTAGAGAAATCTTGGAAACTAGATTTTTTAGTTTTAGGGGCTTGAATTTATAAAATACCCAATCTATTTAGATAACGTTAGTGTCATTTTATAGACAATGTATCTAGTTCTCTAAAACTCTAGATAACTTTTTCACACGTCAGTCTGTAACCTTAAATTAGTGCGACTACCTGCAATTAGTCTACAAATTTTAACCAGCTATAATTTCAGAACTACCCAGTCAGCGTTGAATGTTGCAGCAATGTTACTTTCGCAACGTTAAACATTGCTGCAACATTCCCGCAACATTCCTATGTCCGCCTCTCTGCAACGTTCAGGAATGTTGTGGGAACGTTGCACGGAACATTGCAGGAACGTTGCGGGAATGTTGCGAACATTGCAGGAACAGTACGACCGTTGCGGGAACATTACGAACATTGCAGGAACGTTGCGGGAACATTGCGAACATTGCAGGAACGTTGCGGAAACATTACGAACGTTGCGGGGCAACATTACGAACGTTGCGGGAACATTACGAACATTGCATGAATGTTGCAGGAAGATTGCGAACATTGCATAAATGTTGCAGGAATATTGCGAATATTGCAGGAATGTTATAGGAATATATTGAATATTGAAAAATAGAAAATTATATGTTTAGTTTTATTCTCTTTTATTCTTCTCTTTTATTTATAAATTTCACTTTCACTTTTAATATTTTTTTAAAATTCATGTACTGTTATTGTTATTCTCATCGGAGAAAACTTCTGCATTTGCTTTTTTTTGCTCGACTCACTCTTGTTGGAGTTTGAATAAGTCATTTCTATCTTCTATATCTTTTTCCGACCATTTCTCTCCGCCAAGTCTCTGTAAAATTGTAGGACAATATAAAATATAAAAATATCTGGCAAAAATATAAAAATGTTCAATTTTAAAGAAATAAACTTACTGCAGAGTAATTTCGCCATCATCAATTGGCTAAAACATCGTTTCTTATTCGAACGACCTTGCTAACTAAATTTTAAGGCAACGTGTTTGTTGTACAAGTAGGTTATGTAAACGCGTTTAGGAGGGTCTCAGCATTCATACACTTCCATTTCCTAATATGGGGTTTCAGGAATTGCAATATTTGCAATAAGGGCCATTCTGGACGAGTCGATGCCGCTGCCCCTGACCCATCCCATCAAGCTCAATAATTCACATCTCTTTGACAAACCTCTCACGAAGCGTTTGCCACCTGGAGCTACATCCTTTCACTATTGTTGAAATATAGTTACACTACAGCAAAAAAATTAGTCTTGTTTTATAGATAACTTATCTACTTATCCTTAATGATAAGCCTAATTTTCGTAAGTCTGTCAGCGTTACGGGCGTATCAGCTCTCTGGTCAAATTTTCTATAGCTGTCTCGTGAACCGAGCACGATTAAGAATAAAACAAGGCGTAAACTTCAAATGCTCTTAAAAATTGAATCGGTAATCAAGCGAGCTCCAGCCGGCATGTTCATTCTTAGTCATTATTTACTGCACAAAACGTTGGCAATTTGTAAGAGTGTGTAAATTATTGTGTAACGGTGTTAAATAGATTTGATACTGGGAGCGACCATAGAATGGTGCGATCAAAAATAACCATTGATATAAAGAAAGAAAGACACAAAATGGTTAAAAAGAGTGCATCGCAGACCGGTTGACGAGTGGAAACGCGGACAAAAATGGAAACATCAACAACCTAAACGAACGAATAACAAATGCCATAATAGAAAGTCAAAGTACATGCTGCCCTAGAACAAAACAAGAAGAAAAACTCAGCCAAGAAACAATACAGCTGATGCAAAGTAGAAGAAACATGAGAAGTGAAGAGACAACCTCCATCGAAGAACTACGAGAGATAAATAAACAGATATCGAAGGCAATAAGGCGCGACATAAGAGCACATAATAAAGATAAAATTCAACAAACCATAGAAAACAACAAAAGTATGAAGGTCCTGCGTAGAAAACTGGGAAGCGGGAAGAGACAAATAACTAAAATCAGAAATAAACAAGGAAATATAACAACGAACAGAGAGGAGATCCTAAATGTCGTTGAAGAATTCTACCAACTTCTATATACAAGCCAAAAAGAACCAATCCCGGAATCTGAACCATATATCGTATCAAATAAAAAGGGCATCATAAACCAAGGGTCTGAAATACTACCAGATATTACTTTAGATGAAATAGAATTAGCCTAAGTAAAACGAAGACAAACAAAGCCCCCGGAGGTGACCACGTCACCGCAGACGCCATCAAAATCGGAGGTGTCCACTTGCTAGGAAAAATCAGAGACCTGTTCAATCTTTGCCTGTTCAACAGTACAGTACCAAATGAATGGAACAACGCTATTGTGATCTTAATGCACAAAAAAGGAGATATAATCTGACCTAGAAAACTATAGGCCGATAAGCCTTCTAAGTCATCTCTACAAACTATTTACAAGAATAATAACAAATAGACTTGAAAATAAACTGGACTTCTACCAACCAGTGGAACAGGCAGGATTTCGCACAGGATACGGAACCAATGACCTTCTACAAAGTGTTAAAACAATAGTCGAGAAAAGTATTGAATACAACAGACCACTCGTACTGGCCTTCATAGATTTCCATAAAGCATTTGACACCGTCGAGCTAGATGCAGTTATGGAAGCACTATAGGAATGCCGTGTCGACCATCGCTACACGAGAACCATTTACAACATCTACAAAAACGCCAGTATGACGGTTCAACTCCATGAAAACACCAAACCCATTCCAATTGGTAGAGGCGTGAGACAGGGGGATACGATATCGCCTAAATTGTTCACCGCGGTTTTGGAACTCGCTTTCAAAAAGCTCAACTGGGAAAGAAAAGGCTTAACCATAGATGGCAAAAATCTATCAAATCTGCGATTTGCAGATGACATAGTGCTGCTTGCTGACGATCTTAACGATATAAAAACAATGCTATTAGAACTCCAGGAAGCATGTAATACCGTAGGCCTAAGAATAAACTATTCCAAAACAAAATGTATGACAAACTTGGTCCCGAGCAGACAGATAGATGTAGGCGATAGAGATATTGATTTCGTAGACAAATACACCTATTTAGGTCACGAAATACGCATCACTAGAGACAACCAAACATGCGAATTTAAAAGAAGAATAATCCTCTCTTGGGCCGCATATGGAAAACTTCGGGACGTATTCAAAAGCGATCTGCCAGTCTGCCTGAAAAGGAAAGTGTTTGATCAATGTGTATTGCCAGTTATGACCTACGGCACTGAAACCGCAACACTCACCGTCGCCACTGCAAAAAAGCTCCAAATTGCACAACGAAAGATGGAAAGATCGATGCTTGGCGTGTCGCTACGAGACCATATCACAAACGAAGACCTACGCCGAACAACAGGTGTCACAGATGTGGTTGTGCGTATGGCGAGGCTAAAGTGGAACTGGGCTGGACACGTGGCCCGAATGTCAGATTGTAGATGGACCAAGAGACTACTGGAGTGGAGGCCAAGAGCAGATATACGAAGCAGGGGGAGGCCCCCCACAAGATGGACAGACGATATAAAAAGAACAAGAGGAGCCTGGATGCGAGGCCTATGTCCAGCAGTGGACGCAAAGGGCTGTTTGATGATGATGATGATGGTCATTATTTGTATGAACTTCATTGTGAATCCGTAATATTAAATATCAACGAAAAGTTAGAGACAATGATCATCAGCGAAAATGAAGCGGACAAAAAAGTTAGAGTGATAAAGCTAACATTTCACTTGGAGTTGGTGAATGACGATCTTGAAGGATAAAGTTTGCGTTGTATTTTGTTAAAAGCATTTTGACGACACATTTTGAAACACATTGAAGAAAGCATTTTGACGATCTTTAAGGATAAAGCTGAAGTAAAAAAGGCAGTGAAAGCATAGACAAAAATGAAGGTTTCTCGCTTAACAACTTAGCCCCAGGGCACGAAGCCTAGCTCGAATTCTTCGTTTAAGCTCATCCCATAATTGATTCCTGTTACGTAATCTTTATCAGACGGGTAGTGGTAGTCATCACGGGACACTGTCCCATTGGCAAGCACGCTGAGAGACTGGGCATAGCGAAGCGGGACTACTGCAGAGGCTGCCTGGACGTGGAGGAAGAGGAGAGTGTTCAGCATTACCTATGCCAATGCCCCTCTCTGACCGCAACACGATTGCTCTTCTTAGGCCGACCTTTCTTGGATGATCTCTCTGACCTCGCATCACTAGATGCGCAGAATTTCATGAGGTTCATCCACGGCTCGAAATGGTTTGACAATCCTCCCCTAAGGAGGGTTGTACTCCAAGTACCGTGGTAACACAACGGGCCCATCTGAGGCCTATGTGAGCATTAGCTGCCACTTAAACCTAACCTAACCTAACCTACGTAATCTTGCACAATTCTTGCGGTGTGCGGTTTCGCCTTGTCATGCATAAAGATAAATTCTTCTCCAATTTAATCGACGTAAGGTACCAAGCTAAAATCTCCTCGATGTACCTAAACCTCCTCTCCCGTGACAACGGGCGCCCCTAATCACGAAAACTGGGTCAGTTCGCGCTCCCATAGAAATTGCACCCAAAATCATGCAGGACCCATCTACAAAGCAGTCCGCTCTTCAATGCAGCATTCTGCAAATCGCTCTCTCGGTCTCCGATGCACTTTTCTTTATCAGTCGCTACCACAGAGGAATATTCTGGTCTCATCTGAAACAGAATAGAACCCTCATTGTTCCAACGTCCAATTTGAATGATCCCTTGCAAAATGCAGGCGTGCTTGACGATGAGCTGGGGTAAGTTTTTGACAAATTGCAAGTGTCTTAGGCGTTAAGTTACTTTACTGAAGTCTTCGTCTTACAGTCCACAGACTAATAGCCACTCTTTGAACTGAAGGTGACTTAAGGTGAATCAATTAAGGTGACGATTTCTTATTGATTTCAACACAGTAGTGGTCATCCCAAGTCGTTTTAAATCTCCTTCTGCCTGTACCAGGTCGTCTATGAAAGGATTCAGTCTCCCCATAACGTTGGAACACTCTACGAAAGGCGGCCCGTGTCATATCCAGTTGTTGAGCAACAGCTAGCTGGCTAAGTCCATTTTCGATTAGAACAAAAACTTGGACTACTTTTTGCGATGTAGTATGCATTAAACCAGGGGTCTCCAAACTTTCCAGCCTTAGGGCCATTCTGATTACTCCAGTAAGTTCCGAGGGCCAAAACCATATTATCATTGTTGCCGGTGGTAAAAAGTGAAATAGTCCACTGATGAAAAAAAAAGTCCGAAAAAGTACGCAACGTTTAAAAAAGGCTGCAAATCGGACTAAAGTCCGCAAAACAGCAACACTGCATATTATTAATTTTCCTGTCATTATCTGTAATTTCTATATTAGTCGTAGAGTACGAGCCATGAGGAGTAACGTGACACGACATCTGGTGGACACAAGCGGAAATTGGTAGTACCTTCTATCGCTAACAGATGGTGCTAATAGCACGTACAGAATAATCTCGTTGGTTCGAGAAAGTTCTGGTGTCTTCCACTCACTTCTAGATGGCAGTAATTGGAATATATAAGAAGGCTAGTGGCGCAACCACAAGTCAGTTCCTATGACACTGTTATGAAATAAAAGAGTGCGTACCTCTTTAAAACGTGTTTGTACGTGTTTAAGTTTAAGACATCTTTGTAACAGTATTTTGATTTGAATTGTTGCTTTTGTGTGTGATGTAGTAGTATGGAAAAGAAGCGAAAAATTGATAGTGAATGCAGAAAATTCAAAGATCAGTGGAATATTCAGTATTTCGTAATTGAGTCCAGTAACAAAGCGCTATGTTTGATTTGCAATGAAAGCATAGTCGTTCTCAAGGAATATATCATTAAACGTCATTATGAAACAAAACATTTTCAAAATTACTCAAGATATACAGGAAGTTTGCGGACAGAAAAATTCGAAGCTATGAAGCGCGGATTGAAATCGCAGCAATCTTTTACAAAACTCAAAACTGAACAAGAGGCTGCAACTCGTGCCAGCTTTCGTGTGGCTCTTGAAATTGCAAAACGTGGAAAACCATTCACCGATGGAGAAATTATCAAAGGATGCATAATTGCAGTAGCCGAAGAAATGTGCCCTGAAAAGGTAAATTTATTAAAAACTGTCAGTATGTCAGCAAACACTGTGGCTCGAAGGGTAGAAAACATCGCTGAAAATATATCCTCTCAACTGTTCGACAAAAATGGACATGTTGAGTGATTTTCTTTGGCCTTGGATGAGTCAATGGATGTGTCAGATACTGCTCAGGTGTTGATTTATATTCGAGGAGTAGATAAAAGCTATGAAGTGCATGAAGAACTTCTTGATATGTATAGTATTCATGCCACAACTACTGGTACAGATATTTTTAAAGGATTTGAAATGGCCATTAATCAAAAGAACCTTCGATGGAAAAACTTGAAATGTATTACAACTGATGGAGGCAAAAACATGAGTGGGAAAGATAAAGGAGTGGTCGCTCTTGTGTCAAAGGCTGTAGAAAATGACGGTGGTTCAAAACCATTAGTCTTACATTGTATCATTCATCAACAGTCTTTGTGCGGAAAAGGTTTGGATATATCTGAAGTTCTGAAACCAGTCATATAAACTGTTAATTTTATCAGATTTTTTGGGCTGAATCACCGACAATTCCGACAATTTATTGAAGAGATTGGAAAAAATGACTTACCTTATCATACTGCCGTACGTTGGCTTAGTTGTGGGAAAGTCCTTCAGCGCTTTTTTGAACTTCGAGCAGTGATCGAAATTTTTTTGAATGAAAAGCATCGCCCTCTTACTGAATTACAAAACAACGCATGGCTGTGGAACTTAGCATTCTATGTTGATTTGACAAAACATGTGAACGAACTGAATTTGAGATTGCAAGGAGAAAACCAGCATCTTCCTGATTTATACACTAATTTCAAATCATTCCGGAAGAAATTGGTACTGTTTCAATCACAACTACGAAGTAAATGTTTTTCACATTTTAAAACATGTGAAATATTCAGCCACACCACTGAGACTGAGTTTCCCATCGATTTTGCAATCCAAACTTTGAGTGCTTTGAAAATAAATTTTGATACTCGTTTCTCGGACTTTGATGCCATTGCGAATCAAATTAAGATTTTTCAGAATCCTTTTGATACTGACATTAAAACCCTAGCGCCGGAACTTCAAATGGAAATGATTGATCTACAGTGCAGTGATATAATTAAGAACAAATATCAAAACTCATCTTTGTTGGAATTTTATAAGAGTCTTCCACTGACACAATTTGATAATTTGCATAAATTTGCTCGTGGGCTGTTTTCTGTTTTTGGTACTACTTATTTGTGTGAGAAGACCTTCTCCAAAATGAAGTACACAAAAAATGTTTACAGATCTAAATTAACTGATGAGCATCTTAAATCTCTTTTAATAATTGGTACAAGTAAAATTAGTCCACATCTACAAACTATTGTCTCATTATCATTATCTCATTAGTATTTCATATGTCATTATGCTTGTTATAAGTTATGTTTTTATTTAAAATGTATAAAATGTTAGTTGGATTCATTTCAATAATTTGTTACTTATTATATACTGAAGTTAAATTTTCTGCATATTATACATGTCTTTACTCATTACAATTCTGTGTTTCTTTATCCAACTTATCACAAAAACAATAACAATAAACCTACAACAATGTTATGAGTAGTTAGCCCATGACCATATCAATGTAGATGCCATATTAATAATTATTCAACATAAAATTAGAATACTTCAGTAAACTAAATTTAATTTGCTATAAAAAATATGTTCTCTAAAAGGAGTTTTCAAGTATGCTAGCTCTCCGCGGGCCGGACAAAATCTGTCCGCGGGCCGGATGTGGTCCTCGGGCCGTAGTTTGGAGACCCCTGCGTTAAACTAACATTCTTGAAAACTCAATCAAATTATGAAAAACGAATATTGTGCAAATTTTAATTACATAGTTAATAATTACAATCTTTCACGAATTTGTTATTCACGTTGTAACCACCACATGAATAGGAGCGTTTTTGTTTACCGTTTGCTACGCTTATAAACGATAACCATTCTTGATAAATTTAAACTCATATTAAAGCATATAAAATTGTGTTTCAAACGGCATATTTATTTATTTCACTTAGGCCTAGGCCGCACTACGGCTAAACCGCCGCGGTTTTTGATCGCGTGATTTTATAACTCTAGTAAATTAATACAAGCGGCCGCACTTGCGGTTTTTTCCTGCGACTGATTTTAAAACCGTGTATTGTTACAAAATTACTCCCGGGTAAAAACCGCGCTAAAATTTGTAGTGCATAGAAAATAGTTGGCGCGCACGCACTTCTGTTTAACCGCGAGCGGTTTTTTTGACAGACAGCCGTGAAGAGCTGGTAAAGAGTGGCAATTGTAACGTTTTTTTAGGTTCAGATACTTGTCTGTGATTGAAAACATGTCGTCGACCGAGTCAGACTGTGTATCAAACGAACGGTATGAAAGTTTATCTGAAAAAATCATAATGGAAAGTACAAAAAAGACCAGCTTTATACGACACCACTTTACGTCAGTATAGTGATCGAAACGAGAAAAATAAACTTTGGGAAGAAGTTTATCTACACGCATTAAACAATTTTATTTTAAACAATTTATGTTTTCTTAAATCTTGATATTTATTATTAAAGAAACCTTTCCTAAATCTACGGCTAGTGAGTGAATGGATCAAATATTTGCGAAATTTGCGTTGACGGCTTCTTTTTCTATTTCTTAGTATTAGAGCAACAATACATACTGCTCGTTTGAAATCCATTTTCAACTGTGCAAATTGCGGGCGGTTTCGCGGTTTTTAATCGTAGTGTGTGTTTCTCGAGCGGTGTCGCGGTTATTGCGGTTACCGCTCGCGGGGAAAAAACCGTAGTGCGGCCTCGGCCTTATAAATAGTTTCTAAAAAAAATAGTAAAAGTCAAAAGTTTACAATGGGCCGCAAGTTTTTAATAGAAATTCAAAATAATGTAAATTATGTTTTTTTTATATAATTTTTATATAATTCAACGTGCGACTAAACAACGCAACGAAAATATCACTGCGACATAACAACGCCCTATGAAAACAACGCGCCATGAAAACAACTAAAATAAGACGATCAAAAATAGTTAACGACAAAATACTCGTCGAAAATATCTCAGCAGAATAATAACACCTCTAAAATACCATAATAGGAAAATATAACATCCTAATTATTATTATCATCAAGTATTTGCATATTATATACATATCAAGATGTGATGTTTTAGTAGCGTGTTGTTTTCGTAGTGCTTTGTTATGTCGCTGTAATATTCTTTACGCGTTGTTTAGTCGCGTGTTGAAATGTCAGGACACCGAATATTACTGTTTGTTCAAAAAAAAACTAGAATTACTAATCTACGTTTAATTTTTTTTAATTGAATTGATAAATTAAAAATAAGGATGTGGCTATTTAAACATACAGTATGTATACGCAATTGGCTATTTATACATACAGTCTGCATTCGCAATTGACTATATTGGAGTTAACTATTTGGTAATAAATACACAATTATAAGTAATTATAGTTTTATTTACTAAAATTTGTTTACAATCTTACTCAATAAACTCCAAAGTATCAAATTTAATTATATATAAATAAAATTCAAAGTCTCACTAAATCAGTGAAATATAGGTTTAAATTACATTTAAAGTAGGTAAAATATGGTATAAAGTAAAATAAATATAGATATATCATTTTTATTCTGTATTTTTTTGTTTGTAAAAAGTGGTATGCTTAGTATTTATCTTTGGACGTCCGTTGGATTTTATTTTAGATTTGGATTGTAAGTTTTTATTTGATTGATTTGAGGGGCTGGCAGGGCTCGATTGACTCGGTTTTGACCGAATTTGTTCTTAAGGTTGTTCTCGTTACATTGCATTAAGCCCACTACTCTCAAGTTCATTTTCAATATAATCATCAATCTTCTTCTTCTTCTTCTGACTCAACAGCCCAGGGTGAGCTTTGGCCTCCTTAACAATCCCCTTCCACCTTTGACGGTCTTCAGCGACACTTGTCCAGTTTCCTACTTGTAGAGTTTCTACATCTTCCTCTACCTTATCTTTCCACCTGGTTCTGGGTTCGAATATTCCAGGTCCCAATTCGTAAATCTTCTTCCGTTTTTCCTTGCAAATGTCGTATCCGTGTGTCCATATAAGTTTTCCGAGGCTTGTTGTTTTGTTTCGTAACTTGTTCTTTTTTCCAAGGTGGAGTAGTTGGCCCCACGCTTAACCCCCTTATCGGGGGACAATTTCGCCTGCTCTCGTTAGCCTTCACTTATATCCCCCGCCATACGGATTTCCACCGCATCTTGGTGGTATATGTGTGAAGTTTCCAGGGATCGCCAAGCGGGGAGGAGAGAGTCAGACTTGGGTAGGAGTGGCTATGCGACAGGTCTCTTTCGTGGAGATTGTCGTGCGGTTCGCATGCACTACCCCGGAAGATCCCCTTGTTTTTATTTTGTAAGTTTTTATTTGATTGATTTGAGGGGCTGGCAGGGTTCGATTGACTCGGTTTTAGACCGAATTTGTTCTTAAGGTTGTTCTCGTTACATTGCATTAAGCCCACTACTCTCAAGTTCATTTTCAATATAATCATCAATGGTTATATTTATAACATCTGTATCCATATTTAGTGCATTTTCAGTTGAAATATATCTTGCATGAGAACAAGTTTTTGAAAATATGTGCAAATTATTATATTTTCTTATCAAAAGAATATGATGACGTGGTGCACTAAAAGAATTCCAAAATGTATACAAACATGTGTCTACCGATGTATTATAAAATGTTGATATTTTACTATCAAGATTTTCCTCAATGCCATTGTTTTTAATTTTCATTTTGGACTTTAGTTTGAAATAATTTTAACTGCCTATAAATTTTTTTTATTCATATCTCTGTGAGGGCTTCAGAACATCCCCCAAGTATATTTCTTATTTCGATATCACAATCCATAGTTTAAAAATCTTTTTGGTTATTTTTGGCTAATTTTATATTTATTCTTGAATCGATACAGTTTATGATTTCCATAATACATATGTAAATTATTAGCAAACTATGATATTTAGTTTGTATGTATTGTTTAAGGGTCCAAAATGATCCTTCAATTCTGTTTGTTGTAGTGCCTCCCATTAATGATAAATGTTTTATACAACAATGTACCCACATTTCTTTACAACTATCCCAATTTTTAAGGAATTGTTCCTTAAGTGTTACATATTTATCTTTTGTTCCTATAAAAACTTGTACAGATTTACAAATTTCCTAAAATTATTTTTTCTGCTCTTCATATTCTTCATATGATTGGGAATACAAGCATTTCTTGAATTCATGCAATAATTTTTGCTTCTCGCCAGTTATTATCATCAACAAAATCTCATCACCCAACTCTAACAGAAGAAGAAGTAATTAAATTTCTAAATAATAAAAGGTTCACCAACATACAATAGATAAAAAAGAAAGAAAGATTCTATCTACTAGAACTCATGAGATCATATGGACTTAAAGATCAAATTTTACAACATACACGAGTAACGCAAACACAAAGCAGAATTATTGACAATATTTTCACTCGAAAAAAAAAACAAAAGGAATCTCAGTTCAAGATACAATTCTCCTTGGCGGAAACAAATCTAAAAATAAGTTAGCCTTACAAGAAGAATCTTGGGGAAGCAACTTATCTAAAGACGACTGCAATGAGAAAACAACAGAGTTCATAAAAAATCTTTAAGAACTCGAAGAAAAAACATAAGAGACTGATAATTGAAACAAGAAATTTTATAAAGATAGAACCAATAACGCCACAAATAAACAAAGAGAACTATGGCGTATCATTAACAAAGTAAAGTACAAGCAAAACCTTGAAGAATCAATCACATTAATAGATAACAACAAAATCATCTCCAATGAGGAAAATATAACAAAATTCAACGAATTTTTCAAAAATGCACCTATATAAATAACGAAAAACACCGATAAGCATTAATTATGACCATATTCCCAAATTTTATAATAACATGTTTTTGGCAGAAATGACCTACTCAGAAATTACTCTCATATTTCAGAGAATTAAAAACAACAGTGCAGGATCAGACAATCTGCCATGCAACTTCATAAAAGAAGTTCTACTAGAATAGACACCATCAATTTTAGACATTGTGAACTGTCCTCTATAAAAATTCAACACTATATCTGGTACAGACTGAATGCAGACTGTATGTATAAATAGCCAATTGCGTATACATACAGTATGTATAAATAGCCAATTGCGTATACATACAGTATGTATAAATAGCCAATTGCGTATACATACAGTATGTATAAATAGCCACATCCTAAAAATAAAGTACTAATTCCATTAGATGCCGCTAGTGTGGTTAAAAGATGTAATTAAACTAGGCAACTAATAGTTCATAGTTGGAGCAGAACGCATGCGTCGATCCATATCCTATCAAGGTACAGCGTGTGCCGCCATTTTGCTATAATGCTTTTTGTCTCAATTCGGCATCAGTCTAAAATAATTAATTTTTAGTTTGATTTAATGCTGCAAGTGGGTGTTGAAAGGAGCCACGATAAAGGTAAGCATGTTGTTAGTTTCGATTAAAATAAAGCTTAGTAAATCATGGAAAACACGCTCAGAAAATCTCGAAATGGAAAAGCATCTATGGTAATCAATTTAAAATGATTTTGTTTTCTTTAAAAGTACCTGTTTGACGTTATCGCATACTTAATCATGTTTTCTTTAGCTGCCTGCAATATTTTAGACTAGCGAGTTTTAGGATATTTTGTTTATTTATATTTTTGACATCGCGGGAACTGATATTAAGGACGCCCACTTTTGAGCGCACGACTTTCATCCTTAACAATTCTTCTAATAAGAATTCAAATCCCATCAACAGTTGAATCTATTCATTTTAATGATTTTTATATATTTGAAAATTCTTTGAGAATTTTAAATTTCTTTTTGAAATTATTATCAATAAAGTTAGTTTAAATCCCATTGTTTAATATATTTTTATTTTTAATAAATGAATTAATTTTTGCAGGCAATATGAGTGTGTTTGCATAATGTGGTTAAGAAGCGAAAGAAGTAAGGGTGCAAAAACATTCTCTTTTTATCCGAGCAAGATAAAAAGGTCAAAGAAACCATTGAGGAAGAAGCACAGTTTGTTATTGTTGAGTAAAAATGCCGAGAATCAGAAACTATCGGAGGACAGCAAAGAGAACTTCCAGTCCCAACTCGTACCGGAAATCTACGATAATGCTTTAAATGCACATTTAGAAAAACAGCAAAATATCACTAATGTTAAAGTCGAAGAAAGTAATCATATAACTACTGAGTAAGAAAGATTTTTATTTATTCTTCTTTCATATTTTAATATACAGTGATAAATATTAACATTTCTTACATACTTGAGCTATTGTTTATTTTATTTATGTTTATATCAGTTATTAAAAAACATGCAACGATTGTATTGGCAAACGTCTTTAAGAGTAATTACATTAATCAGGTTTAATAAAGGGTGACAAATTAAGAGTGTCCTGTTTTCACTTAAATAAAAACAAAAAGTAATGAATTATTTGCCATAATTTTAACTGTATTCCATGTACCTTCAAGTTTCTTTTGAAACGGAGTGGTGACCAATTGTACAAAGGATTACTTGTGTAGAGCAATTTATTAGAACAAACTCTACAAACATTCAAACTCAGAGGTGCTTTCGACAACAGTTTAGTTTTCCAGCTCTGCCTAATTAGGGGACAATTGCAAGATGAGTTGAAAAATATCATCCAACAGGTTCACTTGAGGATACTAAAATTGCAGAGGAAAAAAACTGCTGGAACAGAAGTGAATACATTGCAAGTTACAAAGAGGATTGAAGAAAATTTCAATCAATCTGTGCAACGTATATCGCAGCAAGTAGGAGTTTCACGTGAGTCGGTAAGAACAATTTTAAAGAAAGATTACTCTTCCGGCTTTACAAATGGAAAAAGGCCCAAAAACTTCTTCCAATAGACCAAAACTCACATTTTGAACTCAATCGATGGATTTTGGACAGAGTGGATAATTTTGTCCACAAAATAATTATGTGTGAGGAAGCACAACAAACAAAATTTACTGGTCTGCTGAAACCCTCAAGTTATATTCGAAGAAGAGCTATATTCTCAGAAGGTAATTAATTGTATGGTGTGGAATATGCTCACAATCAGCCGGAGTATTGGAACCATATTTCTATTAATTGTGAACTGCAAGTTATGTGGAGATCCTACAAATGTTCGTAATGGATGCCATCATTCAACTCTGGTTACCTATAAACAATATTTGGTATCAGCAACATGGTGCATGGCCTCATGAATCAAACATATCAATGGGAGTGTTACGAGAGTTTTTTTCCTGGTCATCTTATTTCCCAGTATGGGGATCAGTTGTGGCCTCCTCTCTCTCTGTATTTGTAGGCTTTGGATTATTTGTTATGGGGTCATGTTAAATCTAGAGTATATCAGAGCTGACCTGAAACCCTGGAAGACTTAAAATGACACATTCGACAAGCTATTGATGAGATTTCTCCAAAAATATGCCAGCAAGCAATGCCTTCATTGTTGCATCAATCTAAATCATGCATTGAAGCAAGCAAAAATCATCTAATGGATGTAATTTTTAAGTATTAATTATTAATTTAGGATTAAGCATTTAACTTGTTATTAAACTTTAGAAATTACTCTACAATGTTCAACAACTAATTAGGTGTCCAACATATTTAATTTTTTGATAATTGCAGTTTAAAATCAGGACACTCTTAATTTGTCACCCAATAGTTTATTAACATTTAATAAAAAAATAAGAAACCACAGGTTGTTCAGATCAATTTGCAGCAGCGGTTCTCAACCTGTGGTACATGTACCACTGGTGGTACATTAAAGAACACCACGTGGTATGCAAAATATACCAATCCTTTTTTTATTCATATTAATTATCTACTTTGTCGTCAAGCGGAAGAAAAAATAAATGAGATTTTTTTATTTTGCAAACCTCTTCCTAGGAGGAAACTACTGTGAAAGAAATATTCAGGCAAATTGTTAATATCATGTCAGAAAATAATATTCCTTGGAAAAAATGCATTGATGTGTGTACTGATGAAGCTTGAGTTTTAACAGGCAAACTTTCTGGTGTTTAACTCAAATAAAAACAGTTGGCCCTTAGTTAGTAACAAAAGAAAGCCCCGAAAAACTTTTTTGGATCAATCTATTAAGGTTGTAAATTTTATTAAGAGCCCAGCTTTAAACTCCAGAATGTTTGCAATTTTGTACCAAGACATAGGAAGTTATCATGAGACTCTATATCTATATAAACAATTATTACATTTTGAAGTTAGATGGCTGTCTAGAAGCAAGGTTTTAAATAGTCTTTTTGAACTTCGATTAAAAGTGCAAGCTTTTCTATTGACTTCAAAATTTTAATTAGGAAAGTGTTTTTTTATTACTCATGCTTATGCATATTTTTTTAGTGCGACAAATGGCTGTTTGTCAATTCAACTATTACCACATAACTTAACGCAAATATTCAATGAAAATCGTTAAGTTACATTTAAAAAACAATTGAATAAATAAAATTGCAATCAAAACCTCCATATTAAAAATGGGACGTGACTGTGAAGTGTAAATTCTATGTTGATACCGGAGACAATTGAAAAGTCAAAATCTTCATTTTTCATTCTATTTTTTTGGATGGCCCATGGATCCTGGATCCCAAACTTGTAAGATACATCCCCTCGCATGTTGCCATTAATAGTATATTGTGCATTTATAATATTTGGCTGATAATTTTGGAAGGTTGAACAAATTAAATTTAGGCTTACAAGGACCAAACTAGAGATGACCATGGAACGACTTTCTCGTCCCAGATCCCATCCCGTGGGGCCTATCCCTGTCACTCTCCCATCCCATCACTTTTTCGTCCCATCCGATCCCATTCATCCCATGTTCATCCTATGTTTTCCATAAAACAGACTTTCTTTTCGGGTTTTCGACAACGAGTAATTTTTTTTCGTCGCAAACGGATCGGATTTTTCAGACACTACATCGTTATCCCAGAAATCTCCTGAGCTGGAAATGTATTAAATAAACTTTCAATCTAATCGTTAAAAACAAAGCTGCATCATTTTCAAAAATAAAATAGGACTTTTCTTCTTCACAAACAAAAATACCAGCCGAACCGCGCAAGTGCAATTCGGTAACCGACAAACGGCCGCGCCGAGTCGTGAAAAACTTAAGGAACCGTCACAGTGTGACTCCCCGAAAAATAGCTGATTTTCGCCATTTTTTTTTTTTTTGATGGTCAGGCTAAACTAATCGGCCTGATTTTTTTTTACAAATTACAGCACTAATGGAGAATACAAAATGATTTTTTTTAAATTGATATATTTATTGTTTAACATTGTTTTTATATATTTAAAATGGCGTTGAAAAAACGAGGTCCTGTACGGTGCCCACGATTGCGGACGCAAGTTTGATCTGAAACAAAAATCTCAAAAAGATTATTAATCTGAAGGAAAGCCTCTTATGTCTCTATGGAGGCTTTTTCTTTTTTTATGAAATTTGCAAAAATGGCGGCGGTTTTACAAAAAGTACCGAATTCAGCCTATTTTTTCGACAATTATTCGTAAAAAAAAATTGGAAGATTTAAAAAAAAAACGCTTCCATAGCAACATAAAGAATGACGTGAAGAATGTTTAGCCAAAATTCCAAAGGGGTAGCTTGAAAACTGTTCCTTTGAGAGTGGGCACCGTTTTGAAAAACACCATTCCGAGAAAAACGCGTTTAAAGTTTGGAGTGAGGAATTTTCAGATAAATCGCCTACATACGATCAATCGGCGATGCCAGGTCCATACAATATTCCTTCTGCTTCCTCAAAGTCTTGATTTTCGGCAGAATGTTTTTTTCGACGAGCTGTCCTGGCTTCTTTGCTGTCCAGAGAGCTTCGGCGTTCCGCGGCTGCGATGCGCTCGTCCCTGTACTTAGCAGCGAAGTCCGCGGCTGCCGGCCCTACGGTGACCTCCATTACCTCCAGGATTTTTAGTATTGGATCATATCCCTCATTGAACGTACAAGCGTACCTTTTTCTTTCCTGTCGTGGACGGTTTGTCCTCGAGCCTTTTCTATCCAGCGGCACTGATTTTTCAGGCGTTTTATTCGTAGGTCTATCCATACTGGCTGTCGCAAGCGAACTGATGTACTTTGCCCATTAACTGCGACAGGAAATAGGAACAGGACAATAGGAATAACGGTTCTACGGTGGACGGACACGCCAGACACTCTAATCGTTTTTTCTAAGAAAGGCTGTAGCGACCGAAATAATTCGAATTTTGATTTAAAAATTGGGGAGAATGTTTATAACAGTGTATACTAACGGAAAAAAAAACGATTTTTTGAAAATTTCCCACTGTGACGGTCCCTTAACTAAAGCCTACACAAAAAAAGATATGCAGCTATAACAAAATCTAGAAATAGCTAACAAAAATCCTGTACAAATCACAGGGAGCTACTTGTGTCTACAAACAAATAAAAATAATGAGATTCTTATATGAAAGCAATTAATTCGCGAACTAGATTTACTAGATTATCAAAATCCGTCCCGCTCCGTCCCTTAGAAAATTGTCGTCCCATCCCATCCCACGCGTTGTTCATACCACTCATCCCATACCATGGGACGATGGAATCCCATGCTCATCTCTAGGCCAAACGTCAATTTTTTACTGTAAATTATAGAATAACTGAAACAGAAAAAAAACTTTAACTTATCAGTGAAATAGATTTCAGCCTTTTACCAACCCTAGAAAATTTTCTTACAGAAAACAATATGAACGATAATGAGGAATTGGCATCAGATATAAAAACTTCATTGTTCCTTATTGATAAGTAAATTTAATTTTTATTTCCAAGAAGATTTTGAAAATCAAAATTGGATCAGAAACCCTCTCCTTCAAATATTTCAAAATATTTTTCACGTGAACAAAAAGAACAATTAATAGATATTTCAAGTGATTTATATTGAAAATTTAATTAAAAAATACTGATTGAATTTTGGCTTCAACAAAGAACAAAGTTTAAAGATATATCAAACATTGCTATTAAGTTTTTAATGCCCTTCTGTACGACATTTATATGAAAAGAGGGTTTCACAAATGTTGTGAAAATCTGAAGAATAATAATATCTGAAGAATAAATAGAGAACAAAATTAAAAATGAAACCAAATTTAAGAAAAAAAATAACTGAAATAGAACCAGAAATATAAAAAATTGTATCCGCCAAACAAGCGCAAGGATCGCACAGAATATTTTATTATATAAATATATTTTTTTTGGCGCCCGTTTTTTAGTTCGACAAATGGGCGTTTGTCAATTCTATAGACCTTTTTACGGTTTTTTAAGCGCAAGCGCAGTGTTTTAAAAGCTGGAATAAGAAAGTTTCGGGCACATTTTATTATTTTAACTGGTTATACGTCAAAAAAATTCGGGCACTTTTTGGACGTACATGGCTAAAATTGACGCATGCGCACAAAAAAAACAAATATGACAATGTCTATTTGTTCAGTAAACACACAAAATTTCAAAACAGTCATTGTAGGCCAACGTTTTAGACAGTTTTTTTTTTTTAGAGGTTTAAATTGGCTGTACTTATTATCTGCTTAATTTATCACTGTTTTTTTTTTTTAATTTGTCCAGAATGTCAAAAAAATGTGTTGTTTTTGCGGAATTATTTGGAAAAAATACGGACATGTGTAAAACATAAGGAAAACGAGTAGAAACTAACTTTATTTTTCAGTTTATTACAACATTAGAAAAGAAAAATAATTTTATTATTAAGCTTTATCGCTACCACTATTTTCGGAGAACTACTTTCAGTGTTATTGTGGCTAAATAAATCGTTATAGATCAACTTATTTTCAGCTCTATGTAGGTATCCCAGCAAGGTTTGAAGATTCTGTATCTTCAAAGGTGTAATCTGGACTGAATTACTATAGGAACACGCGAGAGTTATTTTCTCGGGCAGCGGATTTTATTGCGGATTATACAGTATCTCCAGTAACCATTTATACATTTAGACATTTATAGTAGGCACATCTTTTTTAATTTCCGTTTCTCTTATGTTTTTTATTTGTATGGGGGGTTTTGCAGCTTGCAAAATCTATCTGTAGCGGACTTAATGTCAAAGCAATTTTTCTGGTTGATCTGCACTAATTTAAGGGGGTCCTATAGTTTCTCGGTTGATTTTTTACGGCTTTTTCAATAATTTTTTACGGACAAACCATCGAAATAATAAATCTCATTGTTTTTACATAATCTTTATTAACTAACATTTAAATGAGCTTACAAATTTTTTGAAGACAAAATATATAATAGAATCAAAGTTATAGTGGCCGACAGGAAGACATCAAGTGAAGGAGGTGCTTGACGGTGACCAAGATTGCGGTTGTTTTGCGTATCTGATATCAAAAAACCAAACGGCATTTTAACACTTGAAAATTAAATTTGATTTTTTACTCATTTTTTCTTTTCTCACTCGTAGAAAAAAAACCTATCGAAGCTATCATGATAATCCTAGTTCAATAGGTGGCTTATAACATATTAAATATGGACAATAATTATATTATATAAATTTGAACAAGATCGGTGCAGTAGTTTCTGAAATATCGTGGTCACCGTTTTGAAAAATAGTGTTCCGAGAAAAACGCTTTTCAAAGTTCGCACATGTGATTTATAATAAAAATTTCATCTCCGTCAATCTGCTATACCTGGACCCTACATTAGGCCCTCCTCTTCTTCTTGGAAGACACGCAGAGCTGCTCCGTCTTCCCTTTTCGCGATTCTTGCCTGTTTTACGACATCACTCGTGCGCTTTTCTGAACGGTCGATCCGAGAGCTATCATGCTGTTGAACGTATCCTTTAGCTTATGGGCCGATTTTCACTCCCATGGTTTCCAAGGTCTTCAGGATAGATTCGAAGCCTTCGTTGAAGATCATGACAGCGAGAAACGTGGCGATTTCAACGACTTTTGGCCCAGAATGGAGGTGCTTTGGAGCAAAAGTCCAGATTAACGAATTGAGCGACTCATTATTATTTTGAGTTTCCGCTCCCAGGAATCTGCTTAACAATTCTTTTCTGGATAAATCCTTATAAATTTGCTTTATAATCTTTTGAACTGCTTCAGAAGGAGGCGGTTTATCGTGCTTGAATTGCTCAGCCTCTCCGAGAAACTCAGCTCTGCGCCATTTGCAGCAATTATTTTCAAAAAAATCAGCTACGTGCGACTCGCAAGAGAAAATATACAGTACGCTTCGCAACTGCCACAGCAAAACTGAACTAATCAACGCTTCACAGCGTATTAGTCAATATTCGAAAGCGTCTGTCAACGGTCTCGGCTCCTTTCTAATTCACAAAAGGTTCAGGTAGCATTTAGATTTAGGGATATCAATATAATGGTCAGCGCCGCTCGGCTTTGCGGAGCAGCGTTGCGCGCGCTCCGTATACCTGCTCCATTCCAGGGCCGTAGCTTGTTAACCACTTCGAATATCGAAAAATCCTTTGGACACATTTTCTATGTTGCAGATGTGATTTATGAAAAAAAAATCGATTTTTTAGACCCGAGAAACTAGAGGACCCCCTTTAATGGGGATGGTTTTTCTCTGGCTTTCAGTATTAAGTTATCCCATTCTGCAGGAACCTCCACTCGTTCTGCACGTCTTTTTTTCTTTTCGATCAAAGCGATCAAAATCATTTGAGAGGTATGAATGACCTCTTACTGTAAATATATAACGAACGAATCACATAATTTTTATTTTGTCCAGGACACCTCTCGCTTATGAGATCTAGAGTTCGTGAAGTCAATTAATGGTTGTTTATCATTGATTCCCTTTTTTTGCTATAGCTTCAAGGTATGTATAAATAAAGCAACATCTCCATTGCCCATAGTATGAATGCCAAACACATAATACCACAATTGGCGCACATAAAATACAGGGTTGGTTGGAATGAGGGGCAATGAGGTACATATGCAGCTACAAACATAGAATGCATGTCTTTAATTGTTAAGCTCTCATGCAAATAAGAGAAATTTGGATTTTTACGTCTGGAGTAGTGAGATTGCCTAGGTTTAAACGACATAATGTGGATTTTTATTAAAGTAATTATTTCTGCTGGAAATTTTCATGGTCTGTTGGAATATAAACGCCTGCAGTGTCTAGGTGCTTATCCCTTAGTTACTAAACTGTTTTGTAGTCTTCTTACTTGGCCAGGTGTTACAGCATGTATTTTAAAAAAAGCGTTTTGACGTAGTTGGTACTCCTTTCCATTTAACCTAACTTTGTAGGAAAATACAGCACATCCGCTTTGCATCAGGTGTATCTCTGGAACGTCTTCTATTGATAGGTTTCATTACCATTAAACCATATAAATGGGCAACCTGTTCATTTTATTCTGCATGCCATAATTCTGTTGAAATATAGTTTTCTTTGCGTTTTCTCCAATTTTTTTTTTTACATCTAAATGCAGGTAGGATTTTTAGAAAAAAAAACCTACGCATTATATAGTATTTTCTTGATATTGACTTGCATGTATTTTTCGCCATTCGTCCCGCAATTAGCCTCCCCTTATGATTAATATGCTCTTCTCCACTTACTTTTGAAAGCCTAATCCTTTTGCCTTAGGCTCTGGTTTTGCTTTCTTTTCCGGCCATTGCACTTCATTTGTATTATCATTGCAATTAAAATTGTTCATCGTAAATGCAGCAGGTACTTTAACACAACTATATTTATAGGATAGAAAACATGGAATATAGTTTCCTCTAAAAACAACACAAGTCCAGGACATTTGTAGTTTTTGCACGAAACTTTATCGACATGTGTTGGTTTTAAAGAAACGTCTAGTTTTCTATGCTCAATATTATCGCACTTGTGCACTTTTTACAAGAAAGAATATCTCAAACAGTTCAATTCGAACTCAGTAAAGAAGGTGCCGTCACTAACTCGATTTCGTCAATTTTAAACATTTGTTGTTTTATAATAGTCTTCAATTATTACCAAATAACTTAATCAGAATGGAAATATTCATTTGAATAATAATAATGATGAATCTCGAGCGAATCAGAGCACACACTTGCCGCACTAGTTGCACAATATACTATTATTTTAAATTATAAAAATCTTTTATTGTTGAATAAAATATGAATAAGCAAAAAATAAAATTCAAATTTTTCAAATGCTGGTGGTAGTTTAGTTTATGAGATTTGCTTATGGTGGTATGCAAGAAACAAAAGGTTGAGAACCGCTGCTTTAAAACATTAGACCGTGTGGTTGCCATCAAACAGTTGCTTGTACATTCAGTGTTATTTACAATGTAGTGTAAAAAAAATGTTGTGATGGGTTTGTCACAGCCCTTATTTTGTCTGAATATGACTATTCTTTCCACGCAATTGCTCATTTAATTTGTTATAAATATTTGTTTAAATTGTTCTATAATAGTTCATTTATTGTAATACATTTAAATAAAACACTTCCTGTATTTTTTAGTGGCTTATATACAAATTTGAAAAATTCAGAGAAAATGTTGGAAACATCGAATATAGACTTGCCAAAGGAAATGGAATATTCCCGTATTGAAGGCAACGACTTGAACATAACTTGCGGCGAGTCTATTCACAATGAGGAAATGTTACATTTGGAGAAAAACCCAGAAGAAAAATATCAGTTTCAAAATTACACCGAAAAGATTTGCGACAGCATGTATTACGATTACTCTCTAAAGCAAGACTACCAAGATCTTCACATTGATCTTAGCAATGTAAATACACAAGATTTCTCCACGTTATTGGACGAAGAAATGACTAAAAATGGTGAATTGCTTAATATAAACAGTTATGATTACTCAGCCCTCTATAACCAAGCCGTTGTAGACCCTGTACTAATCACCAGTGTGGTGCCTGTTCCACAAACAGAAGAACGATTGGACAAACAACCTGAACATGTAGAGGTTGAAGACACCTGGGAAGCATTTGATCCGTACTTTTTCATCAAGCATCTTCCACCACTCACGTTTGAAATGAGATCGAAATGCCCTGCTCTACCTTTGAAAACAAGATCAAGCCCACAATTCAGTTTAGTTCTCGATCTGGATGAGACTCTAGTACATTGTAGTCTCCAAGAATTATCTGATGCTAGTTTTCACTTTCCTGTTCTCTTTCAGGATTGTTCTTACACTGTCTATGTGAGAACAAGACCATTTTTTAGAGAATTCATGGAAAGAGTCGCGTCAATGTTTGAAGTAATTTTATTCACGGCCAGTAAACGTGTCTATGCAGATAAGCTACTGAATCTTCTGGATCCAGAGAGGAAATGGATTAAATATCGATTATTTAGAGAACATTGTGTTTGTGTAAATGGAAATTACATTAAGGATCTTTCAATTTTAGGACGTGATCTCAGTAAAACTATTATTGTTGATAATTCTCCACAAGCTTTTGGATATCATGTAAGTAAAACTATTTGATTTACTTTTTTATTAGTTTATTGCTATTTCGTATTAAATTAAATTGGATGTAATAAGTAATATGCGTATATCATTTTTTTTTTAGTTAAATAACGGTATTCCGATTGAAAGTTGGTTTGTGGATCGTAGTGACTCTGAACTTATGAAGTTGTTACCATTTCTTGAAGATCTTGTACAATTGGTAAGAAATATATTTTTTAATATGTATCGCATGTTTAACACGTTAACGCCGGTGGTACAGACCGCCCGCTATACTAAAACGCAAAACCGAGTGCCGGCGTCGACGTGTTAAATATAAACTTCTATGTTTTATATTTGTATAAAGAAGTATTTATTTATTGATATAATTTCAAATCATCAAAAAATTATATCATTTTTTTTAATTTTGATAAAAATCATTTAAACAATATACAGAGTGTCTCAAAAAATGTACTCGTATTTCCAATGACGAAAAAACTGAAAGGGTTTTTTTTTGTGATTCTGAAAAGAACCGGTCATAAGTGGTGCTTGCTGGACGACACCGGAGGAGACGCCTACGTCGCGGAACGGCAATTTGATGTTGAATTACGCCCTTTCTCCTCGGATGTGTCTGGCCAGTTGGATGTCTTTCGGCATAATAGTAACTAGTTTGGAGTTGATCGCGCAGAGATTATTTTTTTTATCCGTATCCGGCGATTCAGGAGGGGGTCGTCCTCATTCACGATACGTTTCCACTCTTTCCGATTGATTGCGATGTACTTGGCTTGATGGGTATCCAGTCTTTGGTTTTTCAGATCTTCTTCCACTTGTTTCAACCATGTCTTCTTGAACGCGTTTCTTTGTATTCTCCAGTCTGGGGGTCGCTCACGCCAAAGTAGTTTGCGTGAAGTCGGGTGTTATTCATCCGGCAGACGTGGCCAAACCAACCTTGTCTTCGTTTTTGTATTTCTTCTAATCGTCTCGTTTCGGAGTCGGTCGCGGATAGAGATACGGAGTATTTGTCTCAAGCATCGCATTTGGAAGGCTTGTTTAGGTCCGGTTTGAGCAGAATCCACGTTTCGAATCCATAAAGAAAAATAGCAAGGATTAACGTTCGGTATAGGCGTATTTTCGTTTTGATGGTGATAATCAACCTAAACCAGCTCGAGGTCTTGCAAATGCGTCGCTTGAGACAAACACTCTGTCTCTATCCGCGACCGACTCCGAAACGAGACGATTAGAGAAAGCTGCGATCAGAACAGATACCGAGCGAAGAAGAAATGCAAAAACGAAGACTGCGTTGGTTTGGCCACATTTGCCGGATGAATAACACCCGGCTTTCACGCAAACTCCTTTAGCGGGAGCGACTGCCAGAATACAAAGAAACGCGCCAAAGAAGACATGGTTAAAAGAGGTGAAAGAGGATCTTAGAAATTAAAGACTGGATACCCATCAATTAGCAATCCCGTCAACAGATGGTACCTGTTCGATTTGGGCTTCATCGAGGTAAACCCTCGCTTCCGTTGTCAGCACTTTGGTTTTATTCGCATTGGCCTTTAATCCGTATGACTGGGCGATGCGGGGAATATCGTATAAAATGTCTGTTGCTTCGGCATCCGTGTCAGCGCAGACGGCGCTGTCGTCGGCGAACATCAGATCGGTTATGAAGTCGTAGCCGTAACGGATTCCGCATCGTTCATCGAATGATTTCCGCATAATAGCGTAAACCACAAAGTTAAAAAGTAGTGGCGAGGCGACGTCTCCTGTCGTACTGCAGTTCGAATCGAAAACTTCACGGATAAGTCATTTCGGATACGAACACTGCTGGTTGAGCAGTCGTACGATGACTGAAGAAGTTGAATGATTTTCAGTGGCACGTTTTCGGTCTCCAGGGCTCTCCACAAACTGGCCCAGTCGATGCAATCAAAGGTGGATTTGAAGACGATGACGGTTCATTTGCCTCATCGAATTCTTTCTTCCGTTAGCTTGTTCTTCCCGGCTCGTTAGCTCTCGATGTTTCTTTAGCTTAAAAACCTACGATCGAGAGGAGGCTAATACCATGGTAGTTCGTGCGTTCTCGACTCTCTCCTTTCTTCAGAATAGGCACAACGATCGATTTCTTCCACGCCGACGGGATACGGATCCAAATGCCATTATTCATTATGAGAACGTGAAGCTGTTGCAACAAGACGTCTTTTATCATCTCGGCCGTATCTTCTCCTGGCGCTTTACCGTTTTTCAGCGATTTTATTGCCGCCTTCACCTCGGTAATTGTCGGTTCGGTCTCGGGGAATTGATTCGTAGGCTGCTCGATAATCTGTGGTTCGGGCGCTGGACCTTGTGGTTGTACAGTTAATGGAAAAATTCTCTCCACCGCTGCAGGCGCTAGCGGGGAGAGGTCACGAAGGTTTCGTCCGATTTTTTTGTTATCGTTCGTTGATGTTGTTTTGCCGCCTAGCCGTCGCATTGTCTGGTACAACGTCCGGTACTTGTGCCTTGAAGCTGCTTCTTCCATTTCGGCTGCGATTTTATTCCAGTACGCTTCCCGTTCCGATTTATTTTTCTGTCGTACTTAGAATACTTCATTTATACACACAATACAGTTAGAATACTTCGGTCATATAATGAGAAACGGAGAGCGATATCGACTAGGACGCAGAGGACCAGACAGATCTTCGATGAAGAACCTGAGGCAATGGTTCAATTCAACTTTTCCAACGGAATTATTTAGAACAGCCGCAAATAAAATCCAGATTGCAATGATGATCGCCAACATTCGAACCGGATAGGCACCCGCAGAAGAAGAAGTCGTACTTTCTTGCTCAATCGAGGATATTGCTCGAAATAAACGTGTTTCATTTGTTTCCGCTGGTTAACGAGGTCCAGACAGTCTTCCGAAATCCACGGCTGTGTCCGTCGACGGATGGGTGGGCACAAGTTCATTGCGCACTTCACAACGGACCCCGATAATTGCTTTTCTTCCACGTCGATATCGTCCGATATTGCGAGTGATGCGAATTTGTTGGATAACGCAATTTTAAATTCTCGGCCGGTTTCCGGGTCTCGTAGACAGGCCCAGTTCCTCCTGATTGGTGGTGGCGCCGTTTTGTTTTCTCTTTCTAATCGCACTTTTAATTTCGCTCGGACAAGATAATGATCCGATTCACAGTCGGCCCACACATCGCGCGCATGTCTTTTAGAGTCGATCGGAATCTGTTAATCAATAGGTAGTCCAGCATTGCCGAGTCTTTGCCGGCTGGATTTCGCCACGTGTGTTGGCGCAGAGATTAGTTTCTTCAAATAGACCGACGAGGTAGGCGTCGCTGGCCGCCTGCAACGCCATCACGGCGGAGCTCTGGAATCGAAGGTCCGTCTTGAAGTCTTGAGCGATCTCATGGACGAGACGCTGAAAGGGAAGTTTGCAGATCAGAAGCTCCATGCTCTTCTAGTAGCGCTGGATCTCTCGCAGTGCGACCTTGCCGGGCCTGTAGCGATGCGATTTTTTACACCGCCAGTGGCCGCTCTTCCTGGCCGCTTTGGTGGCGAGCTGCTTACGGGCCTTTCCGCCAGTGGACTTGCGAGCAGTCTGTTTTGCTCGAGCCATCGTTCGAATAGTTTTGTGCGTCCTGTCTGTTCAACGCCGTGGATTGATTTATGAACATAGATAAAAGTTGAAAGGCTTCAAGTACAAAAAAATGTAATTGAGGAATCATGTTCGGAAATGTTCAAATTGATGACCATTATTGTTTAGACAAAGCTGATGACGCGCTCCAAGGGATTCCCAAACGTCACGAAACAGGTTATTTGGAATGTTACGATTATTTGGAATATCACGATCATTTGGAATATCACAACATTGTCCTTCAATTTACAATTTTATTGCATCGATTGCTTTTGGTTTGGTGCTATAAACTCTGTCCTTGAGGTATCCCTACAAAATGAGGTCTGGGGAACGCACAGGGTATTCAATGCTACTCCTTGGTCCAATCCTGTGTCTCGAAAAGCTGCATCGAGATAAGCTCGTACATCGCGATCGTAGTGGTGAGGTGCTCTGAAAGCTTGCTGAAAGTAAATCTCGTCAACATCACTAAACATCTCAGTAATGCGTGGACTCCTGCAGCAAGGTGAGGTAACTCTCACCAGTGAAGGTTTATTTGAAAATATTGTCCTATAATGCCCAATGCAGATATCCCACACCACAATGTTACTACTCGTAAGTCTAAATGGTGTTCAACTGTTACATGAGGATTTACAGGACTCCAGTAGTGCAATTATGGCGATTCTTCTTCTTCTATAGCTCTACAGCTCTGGGTGGGCCTTGGCTTGAGTTACAACATCCTTCCATCTCTCCCTGCTGTTAACCAATTGCAGCCAGTTTCTCACATCTAATATCTTTATGTCGTCGATGCAATCATCTTGCCATCTCTTACGTGGTCTACCCCGAGCTCTTCTTTCACGTGGACTCAAATTCGTCAGTATTTTCGGTCCTCGGGTGCTTTCCATGCGCATAACATGTCCAAACCATTGTAACCGTAGTGCCTTTACATGCATTACGATGTCCGCTCCTCCAATTAGTCTGTCCAGTTCATGGTTCATTCTGCATATTCATGTACCACAGTTTTCCTGTACGGGGCCAAAGATTCTGCGTAATATGCTTCTTTCGCAGACTCGTAGTCCGTTTTCGTTGATCGTAGATATGGTCCATGTTTCACACGCGTATGTTATGACGGGTCTAATGAGTGTGTTGTAGATCTTTAACTTTGATTTGACACTTAGAAGCTTCTCTCCCAGTAGCTTCTTATTCGCGTAATAAGCTCTCTTTCTTGCTACAATTCTCGCACTGATTTCTTCGCTGATTCTGTTGTCGTTAGTTATTTTCGACCCTAGGTCGATTGACTAGGTAATTATGGCGATTAATGCCATTTAATTTTAAGGAGGCCTCTTCGCTCCACACAATTTTTTGTGGTAACCCTGCATCTTCTGCACATTTTGCCAGGTACCATTCAAAGAATTGAACCTTCCGGTCATGATCGTCCTCGTTGAGAGCATGGATTAGAATTGAAATGTAGCATTTCCAGCGCTGACGCCTCATGATGCGTTGGCGCTATCTTCTGAGATGTGGGTCCCTTGAGCAGTTTGTCGAAGAGATTTCTGTGGGGATTGAAGACGTATTTCCTGTATCTGCTCTTCTTTTCCAAGGCTCGTGGATGTCCGTGGTCGTCCAGAACGTTTCTTGTTGACGTTGTGAGCGGTTCCATTTGCTTCAAATTTATCTCTGATGCGAGCAATGGTCTAGCGCAGGGGTCCGCAAAGTATGCCTCGCGAGCCACATGTGGCTCTTTTGGTGTTAGCTAATGGCTCACACATGGTTAAAAAACTTTTTGGGAACTACTTTTCGGAAGTCTTACAACCGCCGCCGCCAAGTTCATAACTCACAGTCACAGCGCGAATCATAGTTGTTTCTTTTATTCAAGTCAGTGCATAGTTCAAAATTGTGCTTTTTTGACATAATTAAAAAAATTTCTCTCAAAATATAAACGCCGATCGACATCGAGAATTCAAAACTGAATGGGTAACTGAATCGTTTGGGTTTGTACCTAATGCAGCTGGTTTTCCAACTTGTCTTATTTGCCATGAAAAAATAGCAAAGAACAAAGAGTCTAATGTCGAGATACATTTCGAAAATAATCACTTCGGTGATGTAAGAAAGAGAGCAATTGAAGATCTTTTTTTTCGCTTTTCCTGTTCTTCTTTTAACATTTGTTGGATGCAGTGTGCAAATAATGCTAACTTGGCAAACTTTGTGGTGAGTCACGAAATCGTCAAAAACGGAAATCCATTCACTGATGAATACATAAAAATTTGTTCAATAAATGTGGCTGACACACTTTTTGACAATTTTAACAATAAAGATTTTGTGAATAAAATCAAAAGCTTACCATTGTCTGACAAAACTGTAACAGACAGGACAAAAAAATGTCGCTAAATCTTCTGGAAATTTTTAAATGCATGCCAACAACAAGTTGAGGATGTTAAATTAGCATCAGCCATATCAATAGCGGTCGATGAGTGTTGTGACATACGGATACTGCGCGAGTTGTCCTCTTTGCTCTCTATATTTCATCAGATGGTCCCAAAGAAGAACTCCTGAGATTATTGCCACTCAAGGGTCAAACACGAGAAGATGTTGAAAATGCAGTGACCGAATGTCTGAATAAAACTCACATCCCACTAACTAAAATAGTGTCAATTGCAACAGACGGAGCTAAAGGTATGGTGGGTTATCGTGGGTCGGCTCTCGTGTTTTAGGGTTAAAGCTAGTCCTCCTCGGTGGTGTAGTTGACAACATACCCTTCTTTCAATGCAAAACCTGGGTTCGAATCCTGGTTGGAGAGATTAGGAGAACTAGGGCGGTTTTTCAGTAAACCGTCCGGGCTGCCCACCCTGAATGAATGCAAAATATGCGATACCAGGGTGGCGCATACTAAAAGCCAAGGTGGAATAGGGGGTTTAGTGAGAGCTTCCCCCGAACCACTTTAAAGAAAAAGGGTTAGAGCGCTTACTAACAAATCTGGAGGTCCCGAGTTCTATTCCGAGTGTCGACCGCATTTGTACCAGAGGACAATCGTGTAATTAATTAGCCCGGATTTATAAACACATCTAGGTTTTTGGGCCTATAAGAGAAAAATGTAGGCAATATACAGAAGGCCACTGTGTTTGAATGGTTAATAAGCTGCTACATTGAATCCACCAAACTTAAAATGGTAGGTAATAAAAAATAATTTTTATTACTCATCATTGTTTTTTCATCATTTTTCACACTGTTTTTTTGGCTGTATTAGCACCTAACTTGGGTAACGCACGCAAATATTCAATAAAAATCGCTAAGTTACATTAAAAAAAAGCAATCGAATGAATAAAATAAACACAATCAAAACCTCAATATTTGAAAAAGTGACGTGAAAGTGACTTAAGTGATTTTTTTTTCATTACAAAATAAAAATATCCATTTAAGAAAACAAATAAAAAAATGAGTATCAATGGTGATATCGCAGACGTGAGAGGATAGTTCTTATGACGAATCCTCAAGCGAAAACGAAGCAAACAAGCGAAAAAAAAACTCCAGCAAATGAGTTCGTGTCTCTAATGTCGCTCTCGTGAGCAATTGACAACTTACTGCCGTAGTTCAATAATATACTATTGTCATAATTTTAAAGAAAAAAATGACGTTACCTTTCCATTGCACAATTCACCAGGAAGCTCTTTGGCACAAACATTTCCAGAAGATATAGACAAAGTTATGGATTTGGTAGTCAAGGCCACCAATAATATTATTGAGAAGGCGACTAATCATCGCCGATTATGAAGAAAATTAAAAAATATGACTTTATGGAAACAAATTATATGTGGCTCTTGATCCAGTTTTAAATCATTTTAAATCAAAAATGGCTCTTATGTTTATAGAGTTTGTCGACCCCTGGTCCAGTGCGTTGGTGGCAGTTTCTCGAATTCCCTTCTGAACTGTCTTTGAACTTCCGTAGCGTTTTCGCTCTTCCAATAACATATCAGCACACGTTTCGGTCATGTTTCTTGTTACTCCTTGGAGGAGCATAGAGCCTCGACAAACATCCGCCATCGAGTCCGGTTCTTCGCCAGCTCCTTTATCTCCAACCAGTTGAGTCGCAATCTCAGCCAGAACTGTTCTTTTCCATATGTGCACTGGTTCCCTGTTTCCCACTCCCTCTATTCCTCTTCTCTTGGGGGTTCCAGTCGAAAGCGATTTTGGTGATATTTTGGTGGTCTTGGTGTATTGTATGCTCAACCCACCACCATTTTCTGGCAGTGATGTCTACAGCGATCATCTTTTGATGTGTTTCTCACAACAGTTCTTGGTTGGAGGTCATTCCAATAGACATCTATGATTCTGCACAGGAATTTATTTAACCTGCAGTTTGTCTTCAAGATATTTGGACATTTTCCAGGTTTCGCATCCATAGAAAATAACAGATTTGACTTTTGATTGGAAGAGACAGATCTTAGTAGTTTTCGGGTACTGACTGGAGTCCCATACCAGTTTTAATTATCTGAATGCTTGCTGGGCTTTCCTAATTCGCATCTGGATGTCGCATTCTGTACCAACGGCTTTAGGTATCAAGGTCTCTAGATAGGTAAACGTCGCTAGTTTGCACGTTCTCAACTGGGCAATCTTCTTCTTCTTTCGAATAGGCCTACTTTGGACCATGCTTGTTCAACTGTTGGGCTTTGACCTTTGCCCAGTATTGTCACATCTTCTGTCGGTGTAACTCTTTTCTCTCTTCTGTCCTTTCCTTCGAGGGGGTACCTTTCCTTTGAGGTTTTCCTGATATCCACGGAGTTCCTTCAGGGTGCGTCTCACAGACTGTCGGTTTTTGAGATCTGTTATTCCCAGTTCTTTAATATCCTTCTCGGTTTCTGTCAACCAAGTGGTACGAAGCTTCTTGTTTTGTCAGAAGGTGAACAGACGGTTTGTTAGTCGGTTTGGAGGCAATCTTGCAACGTGGCCATAGAAAGCTACCCTTCTTTTCCTTGCACAGTCAGAGAGCATCTCAATATGTTCGTAGAGCTCAGAGTTATGCCACCTTCGGAATTCCCCATCTTCCTTTACTGGGCCTAGGATCTTCCTGAGGATTCTCCTCTCTCTGATTTCCAATTTCTCTACTAGACCTCTTCGGTTCAAGGAGAGACATTCCATGGCATACAGGGCTTCTGGTCGTAAGACTGATGTGTAGTGCTTAAGTTTCAGGTTGTGTGACAGGCATTTCTTATTGCAAGTGCTCTTAGTCAGTCTATAGGCTAGTTCCAACTTGTTGACTCTCTTGGATAATGATGCTCTTTCTGATAAGTTGGGTTCAATCCACTCGCCGAGATACTTAAATTTCTCAGTCCTCTTGATGTTTCCCTGTTCTAGTAACATCAACAGAGAGATGCTTCTCTGATGTTGGTGAAGAATTCTGTTTTTTCCAGCGACACTTGAAGACCCTCTTTGGCAGCCTGTTTTCTGAGGCAGTTTACCTGCATTGTTGCCATCTCAAGAGAATCAGCGAACAGTGCCATGTCATCTGCAAAGGCCAGGCAATCTACAACCAGTCCATCATTCTTATGTCCCAGGTAGATACCACTCTGAGCATCCAAATTGTTCAGTTCCTTTCTCGCCTTCTCGCGCCATTCTCTCATAACCTTTTCAAGGACACAGTTAAAGAGAAGTGGGGAAAGTCCATCTCCTTGTCTCACTCCAGTTTTTATTTCAAAGCTTTCTGAAATCTCACCTCTAAATTTAACCTTGGAATGGGTGTTGGTCAATGTTTCTAGGATGAGTCTGCGGGTTTTGTTGTCTAGTCCTAGTACCTGGAGTACTTTGTTAAGCGTTTCTCTATCAATGGAATCATAGGCCTTCCTAAAATCAACAAAGGTGACGTCCACCTTGCGGTTTCTTATCTTGGAGTATGCAAGTACAGTTTTAAGATTGAATGGGCAATCATTAATCGTAAATACCATCTTCTTCTTTGTATTTATCTACATGGACTTGGTTTTAGCGATGTTGATTTTCAAACAAATCTTTTCTGCTTCCGTTGAGAGTGCCAAGAGGTTTCCTTGGACGTCCTAGTAGTTATGCCCTAGCAGGCATATATCGTCTGCATACATAGCAGGAATATACACGTCACTGTGCTGTGAGTCCAGCATACACCTTTAGAGTTAACTTAATTTTCTCCAGGACATGGTCTACAGCTATGTTGAAAAGCAATAGCACATATCCCTGCCTTACTCCAGTATTTTATGAGGAAACTGTCTCTGTCTTCATGAGATAGACAACAGTTTGCTTTGTTGTACAGCGCCTTTGTCATTGCGATTAGCTCTTGGGAGACGTTTTTGTGTTCTAGGACTCCCCATAACGCATCATGCGATATACTGTCAAAAGCCCAAGCAAAATCGACAAAGATGAATTGTGTATGGGTAATAGACCTTTTTACGGTTAGTTAAGCGCATACGCATCCGCCAAGTTTGAAAGGCTGTAATATGAAAGTTTCGGGCACATTTTTTTTAATTTTCACTGGTTATACGTCAAAAAGTTCGGGCACTTTTTGACCTATAACATAGCGGAAATTGACACATGAGCATAAAAAAAATTCAACTATAAAGTCTGTTGCATAAGTGGGGAGTTAAACTCGTTTGATTGATATCCTGCCATGCTGTTACATTAATTACAACTGCAAAATACAAGAGGCAGCATGTTACCGACAGTCAAAGTGTTAGTACACTTTTTTGAGACACCCTGTATTATGTGTTTTCTTTTATTCGGTTATGTATTATATGATTTGTTAAAATATTAAATTATTTATTACAGCAAGAAGATGTTCGTCCCCATATCCGTAACAAGTTCAAATTGTTTAGTTATCTGCCACCAGACTAATATTAAATAAATAGTAGACAATCACCTATACCTTACATTACCTATATCTAATTTTAAGTGTGGAATAAGCAAAAGTACTGACTGACATTGGTATTATTAGGGCTTCCAGCCAATTAAGTATGAATTCCGTCCCTTTGTATCCAAACCAAAAGAGTTTATTTTAAGTTCGTTTTTGCTTCCTAAGATTGAAAAAAAGAGTTTTTTTTATTAATATTTTTAATTGCTTGGAAGCCTAGATTTTAGTTTGTTCCAAATTATGTACATTGTACTTTTAGGAAATGGATTGGAGCAATATTTTGAATAAGGCAGTAAGTTTAGTGCATTTGAATGTGATAAAATTATTTCCACAAAAAAGAAAATTTAATTGAAAACAAAAAGATATTTTTTATAAACAAAATTACATTAAAAAAGATAATAGAGTGTATTTTTATTAAGATTATTTCATTTGGAAAGAAATACATTTTGTTGGTCAGTATTTTGCCAATTACAATATTTTATTATTACTAGGGATCAACTTGAATAGTAGAATCTTGCCATTCTAAAAGTAAATACGTTCTAGATCGCAATATTGAGCACAAACTATATTTTTATTTGTTATTTTTTTGTTGTTGAAATTTTATATATGTACAGTGTATTATATAAACGGAGATCTTATTTATATTGCACGTGTACTACATCTTAATGAATGTTAAATAGTTTTATATTTTATTAGGAAAAAAATGGAAATTGTTTATTATAATATATAGCAATCTTATGATTTAAGTTTTATAGTTGTTAGTTTAATGTTACTACATTGATTTAAAACACATACATATATATTTTTTAAATATCTGTACTTATTTTTTTATTATTGTCCTTATATTTTGTAGCTTCACTTGTTTCTTTTAGCTATTGCATATGTTGAAATCAAGTTTCAATGTTGTTACATATTTAATACTTACATATATTTTCATATTATCTATGAAATGATTTGTTTTTATACGCATTTTTCTTTGTTATTTCTATTTCAATTATGTTATCTGTATGGTAAATATACTTATAAATATAATATTTTTTCTCCTATTTCCCTGCTTTACCACTTGCTTTAGTACAATGTTGTAATCAAATGTACAAAAGTTAGGCGCAGGGTACTTGGAAAAACTACTATGCTTACCGCTTTTGAAGCTTATCAGTTTGGACTAAGAGCCACAGGGTGTTTGAGGAGCCGCAAATACCTCGCAGTTTGTTATCCCTTGTCTATAATATCCACAACTAATTGTCAATTATATAGGATATGAGAACAAGCTCATAGGTAAGATGGATAAGAACATCAATGAGAGTGGGGCCTGAAAATCCTATAAACACCTAAAAGACACACGAAGAGGCTACACTCCACGCACGAGCCTAATCAAAAATCATGACGGATAAACGGAAAGCGACCCGAATAAAACTAAGAACATTTGGAGAGAACATTTCCAGAAACTCTTAAGGAAGGTCGCCACTGTGACCGCCGAAAATTTGTGTGATTTTCGGGAATTTTGGAAGAAAAGTACTCAATTAAATGTTTCAGGAAATTACTAACATATTTGGCTATATTTGACCTTCATTACATAATTTTTTCATAGAAAAATCGGCCTTCGGAAACGCCAAAAAGAAGTTCCTCCACTGGCCGATTGAGTAGCTGAAACAGAAAAAAAAATTGTTTAAACTGGAAGGTATTTCCTATACCATGAACTAGGATTAGCGAAAAGTATCAAAATCCAACAAAATGGCGTAGTTATGAAAAAAAGTGCCTAAAAAAAGGTCGTTTTTTAATGCCAAATCATCAATTTTCATCCAATCAAAAATATCCTAGTTGACGGTACAGTAAATATATTCAAGAATACTCAGTCCAAATTTCAAGTCAATCGGATAATTTCTCTTTGAGTTACAGCAAATTTGAAAAATGTCATTTCGAGAAAAACCCGTTTAAAGTTGGGTCGTTCGGCCTATATTTTCTCAACCTCGCAAATTTAATCTGATGACTGATCTAATGAATTTAATCTGATGAATTCATATTCTTCCGAGTACGACAAAAATCTGAAAAAGATCAAATATATTAAAGATGTCGGAAACATTGCTTTTACATAATAATAATGTTGAAAAGTTATTAACAAATGGATTTCCGACTCGCCTAACTTTTCCACCGTTTTACTTAAAATTTTTGGGACATACGAAAAACTGGCATTTTCTTGCAAAAAAATCGTCTTTTTTGACGCCTAAATGACGCCATCCGTAAGCGTTATCGAAAATCGCCGTGCGTGGGGCCGTTCGACTATTCTTTGGCTATAAAAATCTGATGCACCGCCGCCGCAGGCGGCGTTTGAGTCGGATGACCCGGATTCGCAGAAAAAATGTGAATAACGCCGCGGACAAAAGTCGCGCAGCGACGAGAATGGTGTCGGAGGACGCGTCTCGAAGTTTTCTACCGGAATTCTTTCGTGAATATCATTTTCCCCGGGCATCTTCGCCGTGACCTCCGTAAAGTGGTAATTTTTCTAATGCAAACTTTTGGGATCCGTGAGGGGAAACGTTCGGCCTGAATCGCCAGTTCACGATGGTATCACAAACTTCAATCAATTCTGAGAGGACTGACGTGTGGCGTTTCTCGAATTTCACCCGGGAGACCGCACCACCTGGGTTTTTGAAAGGCCAAATTCGGCTTTTTTATGCCGCCGGAGGCGGCAGATCTTCCATGGTTTAACCGCGCATCTTCGATGCTTTAACTGCGAATGTCCATCCGCACGCTGCGCATAACCAGGTTTCGTCCTCCGTCGTGACGCCCCCTCCAGAGGGTTAACCCCAGCCCCCTCGCCCTACCGAAAATCGAAGTTCTTGCGGAAGCGGCCCGACGAAAGCGGAGGCGGCGGCGCAAGACGGGATTGAACATTTTTCTGGTGTAGAACCGAGAGCACCGTCAAGTGGTGCCATTTTCGCTATCCAACACCCCCAGGTTCGGACGTACCAGACCGAAACCTAAAATCACGATTTTTTTACCTTCCGGGGCATTTTGCGTCGGATCTCGAAAATTCTTCCCTCGCTCGCCGTCCTGCGCCGTCCCGTTCACCTGGTGCAAGAGCAAATGCAACTTTTTCTTTGCCGATTTTGCAATCACTTCCACGGACGCCCTACACTTATTAAAGGTAATAAAGGGCTCCATGTCCGGTTGGATTCATTCTTTTCAGAACACTTGCCCGCAGAAATTCCGGCAAGAATTTTTAAGCTGCGACGATTTTTTGCGATTCTGCGGCAATTTAAAGAGAAAAGTGCGCATAACGCCAAAATACCAGATGCGTTTTGCGATGGTATCTAGAACGTCGGACCCAATTGACGGATCGGTACGGGACCGGCGCCGTTCGACCGGGCATAGAACCTGTTAGTTTGTTTTCGAGTTTAATCCCGATTGCGTTGAAGATGGCGTCGCGTTACACCATAAAAACGTCTTTTTTTGGACGTCCAGGAAAACTGCCGCAGATTTGTCAACTTAAGCTGGAACGGTTTCGCACGATTCCCGCAGAGAATTGAACGCTTTATCTTTTAATGCAAGCAGCATCGCGCTGCGTCGTTTGGAACCGTCGCGACGCCCGCCGAAACTCGCCGTATTGTAGGAAACAAATGACGAAAGTAAAACATCTATATTTTACAGACCCCCGGCGAATGGTGTTTTGCCTTTCCGCACCCATAATTGGACGTCGCGACCTCCACTTATAACTGTTTATCTGCACAGAGAAAAACTTGAATGTCGATTTGGGAGCACAAGGATGTCGCGTTTTTGAAATTCCAAGTTGACCGGCGCGTGAGTCACGCCGAGCTGCACATTTTGGTACCGACGCTGCGACCACAGTTTCGCCGTTTCGGAGCGCAGCGACTCGAAACTGCACGCGTTCCATTAGAAACGGCGCCCGCGCATCTTTTTTTGCACGATTTTTTGACATTTACCCCCCTCATCGCGCGGCCGAAACTGACTTTTGCGGCACGAGGGGGTGCCGCCCGCCGTTAAGCGTATTTCGGTACCTCTAGCAGCTTCCTGCGTCGCTCCCTTTACACGGTGCGTCCGAAATGGCGAAAAAATCCGCAACCGCCTCTTAGGCCGGAAATTTGCGAGGTCGATGATCATCGACGAAAATTTGGGTTCGCATCGCGCAGGATAGATCCGGGGATCTAAAAAACCGATCGGCACTTCCGTTGGGCTCCGCGATCCGGAAATATCTCCATCTCCAGTGCAGGGTGCACTGTAAGAGTGCACCTACAAGTTTGCCGCCGTCTGCGTTCGACGTGCCGCGGCGGACTCGTGATTTTTCGATGCAGTTCTTTAGATTGAACCTCTGATTGAACCTATGAGTAGCAAAGGATTGTAAAGTAACGCAATTTTCCGCTTTTGATCAATAGGTTATCAATGTGGAAGGGGTTCTTACCCAAGATTTTTTTGTTGTTTTACTGATTCCTGGATTTCATTGTCAGATACAAATTTAGGAAAGGAAATAAGTATTTTTAATATAAATTCATTTTCTGTTTAATAATCTCGACATAGATACTTCATACAAATGCATTGCTGGACTATGAATTCTACACAGAGCAAAGTTTTTAACACACCAAAATAGTTGTTTTCTATAAATATAAAACGATTTTTTAAAATGATTTATATAAACAATTATAAGATTTAAAACTTTGTATCTAGACTTAGTTTGTAAGTACAAGTTTGCTATAATACATACTATTTCGTTAATGATTTGTTTCTCTTTTAAAGTACAGTTTTTCTATTCTTTTAATCAAGTTGATTAACTCTGGGAAATTTTTCACAGTATTAGCCAAAGCAGAGTTTGGTAATGGTGTGGTTAAAATAGTATAAAGATGTCCAAATATTAACGCTTCCAATTCTGTTGGTCTGAAAAACAACGATAAGTTAGAATTAAGAAATTTCACAACAAAATAACAATTATTTATAAGAAACATTTTATTTAGGATATTTTACAGGCAACGCTTGAGGAAAAACGAATTGAAGGAGTTCTTGGAATGTTTCTGGGTATATTAAATAGGTGCCACACTTCATGTAAATTAGACGTGCATAGTTATATTTGATTCCGAAAAGATAACTTTCTCAGCTTCTGCTTTTGCAGGGGAAGGCGGCACCGAACGATCCTTAAAAAAATTCTACATTTGATCTGTAATCTAATCATATTACATACAGGGTGTGTCAGAACTCCACCGACAAACTTTCAGGGCTGATTCTATCATCCAAAATAAGCATAAAACTCTTAATACATAGAGGGACAAAAAGGTTTTACCAGTAACAAAGGCAATGGGCTGGAATTTATTGATAAAATTTACAAACAAAAAAGAACTATGTACAATGTATAAAAATTAATCTTAATATCGCCCCACATGTTCAATGCACAGTCGACACCGCTGAAATCAAGAACGACGAACGCGTGCATGTTTCTAACTGTTCCACACGCTTCAGTTACACGTAGCAGTAGCTCTTCAAGTGCTCTGACTGGAGTTTCGTACACCATGGTTTTCAGATCTCCATTTCAGTCCCCATAAAAATCTAGGGGATTCAGATCTGGGGAGCGGGCCGGCCATGATATCGAACCGTTCCTGCCTATCCATTTATCAGGATCGGATTTCGGCACGGGCCTGGCGACTAAACTGTGCCGGTGCACCGCCATGCCTAAACCACATTTCATGTTTCAGTTGTACATCGACCGTGTCTAATCCATTGAGAAAGTCATTTTCCAGAAAATTTGTGTAAGCCGCCTCCGTTAAATGATCCGGCAACACAAATGGACCTATCAAATAGTTTCCAACAATCCCACACAAAAAATTAATTGAAAATCTGTGTTGATAACCTCTACCATGTATTGCGTGAGGATTTCCTTCAGCCCACAAGTGCATGTTATGGCTATCGAACATTCCTTCCCGTGTAAACGCAGCCTCATCAGTAAAAAGTATCAACTCTGGAAATCGTTCATTCTGTTGTGAGCTGTTCAAGAACCACTTACAAAACTGTACTCGTGGAGCTAAGTCGTTCTAATTCAGTCCCTGGACTTCTGACTCTGAATTCTAAACGGGTGTAAGAGCTGTTCGCGAACTCATCACACTGTGGAAGCACTGGTACCAAGTTCGTGTGCTACAGTTCGAGCACTAGTTCTCAGTTTATTGGTAACAGCGTCCAAGACATTTTCGTCTAATGCCACAGTACGAACCGTTCTATCACGTCCTGTATCTGTCATAGAACTCTCAAATTTTCCACGTTCTCGGAGAAGTAGATGAATTTGCTGCAAAAGTTGTATGATGAGGCTGCTGCGCCTATTCGGAAAACGTAGTCCATAAATCTTTGCAGCTGCTCGGCCGTTGCCGTTAGCATCACCAAAAGCATATCTGTTACTTCTTCGAAAGAATACATTTTTGGAACACTATTGGGTAGATTAGAGCACAACACAGTCACCAAACTTTTTCAAAATCCTAGCGTCATTTGTATAAATGGATTTCGAAAAGACAGTCGTAATCTGTGAACTCATGAGACAAGAAAAAGCGTAAAAAATAATACTGGGTATACCCTCTTTGAAGTGACAGGCTGTGGAAACTTGAAAATATATTTTATAAACTTCGACAAAGAACATCCAAAGAAATTTTTTCAATATTCTAGAATGAGTGTTGAACTCTACGCACTTTAGAACCTGCATTAATATACAAAAATACGAACATGAGATTGTCTCGAAATACGAACATGAGATTCTTTGTCATTCGTGAACACGAATCTATTGAAACCTAGCCTTATGAGGACAGTTTTGTCACGGGCATGTTTGTGTGTCTGCGGACGAAAGCGTCACTAGGTTGTCACGACGTAACGTGCGCAAAATTTCGCCCCCCGTGTTCAATGCACAGTCGACACCGCTGCAATAAAGAACGACGAACGTGTGCAAAAAACGGCACGTTTCTAATCGTTCGCCACGCTTCAGTTGCACATGGTAGTAGCTCCGCGGACGAAAGTGTCATGAGGTTGTCACGACGTAACGTCCCCGCATCTCCATAGATATTCATAAAACGGACAATTTCCCTTTTACAATGAGACAGAGCTGCACCACCAGTCAAAAAACCATCTCCTCACCAACCCAGAAACCCGTCGCTTCGCCCATCAAACAATTCACCAGCCCATACCTTACTTACTTAAGAAGAAGCGAACAAGACGCGAAGTCCACCAAAAACCCTTGAAGGAACTACAAGAGACACAATAGGTATCCAACCATGAAGAGATTATTAAGAAGCTGACGAGGCCCTTCAAGTGTCCGATCCCTAATTAACAAGGGCAAGGGCTATTCAACAAAGAACCTGGGTATTAAAAGGGCACGGCCGAAGAGGGCCCTCTACGATCCTAACACCCCAAACGCTTTGGTTCTCTATAGGCCACTAGAAATGTCAGAAAATGACAAACTGAAAAATAAAGATAAAATTTTAGTCCATGTTGTCATTGATCCAGTCTTGAGTAACATCCTAAGGCCTCATCAAAGAGAGGGTGTCAAATGTATGTATGACTGTGTTACTGGTGTCCAAATTGGGTCAAAACGGGTCATAGGGATGTATTATGGCAGATGAGATGGGCCTAGGCAAGTCCCTCCAGTGTATCACATTGCTCCTCCGACAAGGCCCAGAATGTCTATCGAAAAGGCCATTGTCTCTCCAAGTTCTTTGGTCAAGAATTGGAGCAACGAAATAGTTCAGTTAGTTAACCAGTGGTTGTCTGGGAGATTAAGTAGTTTGATGGTGGTCCAGAGGTGAAGAAGAGGTCCAGTTCATGCAGGGATAAGCCCGAACGGCCACGCTGTTTCTGATCGTTTCCTACAAGACGTTCCGAATGCACGCCCCCATCTCCAAGCCAATGAGATCGGGATCGTGATGTGCGACGATGGCCACCGCCTGAAAAACTGCGAAAAACAAACATCCATCTCTAATGGGATTGAACTGTAAAATGAGGGTTTTGATCAGCGGAACGCCCATCCAGAACGACTTGCCGGAATACCTCAGTTTGATGCCTTTCGTCAATAAAGGTCCATGTTTATTTAGTCCATGTTGTTGTTGATTCAGTCTTGAGTAACATCCTAAGGCCTCATCAAAGAGAGGGTGTGAAATTTATGTATGACTGTAACTGGTGTCCAAATCGAAGGGTCATATCATATGGCACATGAGATGGGCTTAGGCAAGACCCTCCAGTGTATCACATTGCTGTGGACGCTGCTCCGACAAGGTCGAGAATGTCTATCGACAAGGCCATTGTCTGTCCAAGTTCTTTGGTCAAGAATTGAAGCAACGAAATATACAAGTGGTTGGCTGGCATATTAAGTAGTTTGATGATGGATGGTGGTCCAGAGGCGAAGAAGAGGCTGACGCAGTTTATGGGATAAGGCCCAACGGCCACGCCGCTTCTGATCATTTCCTACGAGACGTTCCGAATGCACGACCTCATTCACCAAGCCAACAAGATCGGGATCATGATGTGCGACGAGGGACAAGGCCTGAAAAACTGCGAAAAACAAACATACAGGACTCTGCGGAACGCCCATCCAGAACGACTTGACGGAATACTTCTGTTTGATCCATTTCTTCAATGAAGGACTTCTGGGCAGCGCGCAAGAGTTCCGGAAGAAGTTTTTTTTTTTTTTGAGAAATACATAATTAGGGGGCAAGCTTGCGCAACGAATCTGGAACGGCAACATGCTCAAGGTTGCTTGTTGCAGCTCTCAAACATCGTCAACAAATGTCTTATCAGAAGAACCAGCAGTTTGTTGACGAATGATCTTCCCGCCAAGTTTGAAATGATGTAAGGGTGCCTTCTCCTAACGGAGGTTGGTTATCATAATGGCAATTATTATTTTTGACACTGCTGCTCTAAACAGGTCTATAGAGGAGCAATCAAACCACTCCCTCAAATTCTTGAGTCAAGAGGTCCGTCGTCTTCCCGGGCTCCTCTTTCATGATATTTTTCCCTGCATAATGAGTTGTAAATTATATTATAATTGTTATTATATTATAGTTGTAAATTATAATTTTTAATTCATAACGATCTCCTCGCATGACGTGGCCCAGATATTGAAATTTTCTGTTTTTTATTGTTTTAATGAGTTCTCGTTCTTTATTCATCTGGGTTAATACTGCTTTATTTGTTTTCCTCTTGGTCCATGCTATTCTTAACATACGTCGGTACACCCATAGTTCGAACGCTTGGAATGTATCCGTATTTTAGTTTTTGAGCGTCCATGCCTCCATTCCATATAGAAGGATTGTGAAGACGTAACATCTTACGAGTCTCATTCTGATTTCCATGTTTAGGTCTCTGTCGGTGACAAGATTTTTCATGAACGCTGTTCTTGCCATCTCTATTCGGGACCTTATCTCTTGTGTTTGATTGTTATTTTGAAATGATCATTTCTTGCCAACTGACTCCGATCCAGAAACAAATATACCGGAACTTCATCAACTGAGGGCATCACGAAGACTGTGTGTGAAGACAAGGAGGTCAAAGCCACGTTGAGCACCTTGACCAGCATCACCACCCTCAAGAAACTGTGCAATCGCCCTGATCTCATCATCGGGAAGATCAGGGAAGGCGGTGAAGGCTTCGAGAAGTTCTAGAATCTGATGCCAATCGGTGGTGATAACGATGTAAAGCCAGAGTATTCTAGGAAAGTAATGCTGCTGGACTGCCTTTTGGCCAACCTGAAAGCCAACTATAATGAGAAGATGGTTGTCGTCTCCAATTATTTAAATGTGAGGTTGCACGGGACGATGACGCTAAAGAAACGGGCGAAAGTAAGGGAGAGCTTCAACAAGCCGGAATCGCCGGAGAGGATCTACATGTTGAGATCGAAGGCGGGCGGATGTGGGCTCAATCTAATCGGCGCCAGCCGGCTGGTGAAAAGATCTTCCAAAGGCAAGCGCACAAGAAGGCATTGAGCTCGACGGTGGTGGATAACAATGAGGAGACGGTGCGTCATTTCACGGTGTCATGTTGAGTTCGAAGGCGGGCGGATGTAGGCTTAATCTGATCGGTTCCAACCGGCTGGTGAGAAGATCTTCCAAAGGCAAGCGCACAAGGAGGTGATGAGGTCAACGGTGGTGGATAACCACCGAGGAGGCGATCATTTCACGATGTCGGAATTACGCGAGCTTTGTTAGAGGATTGTTATGTATTATCAATGATAACAACTGTTATCATTGCAGGGACAAAAAAGGATTAGCAGACCCGGTTTTTAAGCAAATTTGAGACTTGTCGAAGTACATATCGATAGTTTTCCACCAAAGGTGAGGGACGGCTCTTGTTAAATCCTTTCAGGAGGAGGAAGGTAAAGATTATGAAGAGGAGGAAGATAAATATTATGAAGAGGAGGAAGATAAAGATTATGAAGAGGAGGAAGATAAAGATTATGAAGAGGAGGAAGATAAAGATTATGAAGAGGAGGAAGATAAAGATTATGAAGAGGATGAAGATAAAGATTATGAAGAGAAGTAAGATAAAGATTATGAAGAGGAGGAAGATTAAGATTATGAAGAGGAGGAAGATAAAGATTATGAAATGGAGGAAGATAAAGATTATGAAGAGGAGGAAGATAAAGATTATAAAGAGGAAGATAAAGATTATGAAGAGGAGGAAGATAAAAATTATGAAGAGGAAGAAGCTTCTGAGGTGGACTGAAGCAATTTGTTGTGGTATTTATCATTAATTTATATAAATAACTAGCTGACCCGACGAACTTCGATCGCCTCAGAATCTATGATCATTAAAAAATATCTTATTAGCTGAATTAAAGTCAAATGTTACGCGTATCGATATCTGGTAACATAATCGTTAAGGAATATAATATAATTTTGGCATTGCTAAACGTTCCATCTGCCGAAGATTTCTCCAAGCAATTGTGGTCATGAGTAATGGCCGTCTTCATGTCGACGAAACGAACGGATTGATTTCATTTCCGCATAATTTTTGAAATTTCGTCTCAACTAAGGAGGAGCCTATCAACAAAGTGCTCCCGAACATTATTGTTAATCACAAAAATTACGCGGTGCAAAAAAATTGTGAAGACGTAACATCTTACGAGTCTCCATTCCGATTTCCATGTTTAGGTCTCTGTCGGTTAAGATTTTTCATGAACGCTGTTCTCGCGATCTCTATTTGGGACCTTATCTCTTGAGTTTGATTGTGGTCTTGAAATAATCATTTCTTGGCAACTGACTCTGATCCAGAAACAAATCGAAAAGTGATGTTCACCAGCCGAAATTATATTATAATATATAGGAATATAATCGTGTCTGTCCTCTCCCTCGCATAAGGTACGACGTATAAAAAAACCAAATCCAAAACGTCAAAATCCAAAAGCAGAAAATACAAAAGTCAAAAATCCAAAACTTAAAAGCCTAAAATCCAAAAGTGCAAAAACGAAAATTGCAAACGCCAAAAGTCAAAACTGCAAAAGTTTAAAATATAAAAGCCAAAATCGGTAAGTACAAATATCCAAAAGTTCAACATATAAATGCACAAAATCGTTAAGTTCAAAATCCAAAAGCCCAACTGTTGAAGCAAGTTGAAGCAACTTGGGATATAAGACATTTTTCGTTTTGTTGCCGGGCGCGAGAATGAACAAAGCGGATGGTTTGCCGACACGTGAACATGCTACGTACAATTGATCGTGAGAGAAACATTGATTTTCGAAATTCAGGCCACCAACACTCAAGGATTGGCTTTGTGATGTGTTGATCGTCATGGCAAATGCAAGACGAATTGGAAATTGAATTCGGTTAAACTCGAATGGCATTGGGATCATCGGAATTCTCAGAATGAGAACTTCCTCACCTTTCAATTTACCTTTAAGTATCGTCGCGTGAATCACATTGCTCATAAGTTTTGTCTCCACCAAACGCGTTCCGTTACTTAGCTTTGGTTGGTTCAGATTTCGAAGCAGGATGACTATCGAGCCAACCTTCAGTTGTAAATTGTGCGGTGGCAAGCCAGGCAGATCCAATGACTTTAAAAATTCTGTTGGATAGTTGGTTGCCTCGTCTTCATTTGTAACAGAATGCGGTGGATCAACGATTTGATTTTCAATTATGATGTTTAAAGCGATTTACATCTTTGTTCTTTGCCGCTAGAATTGCTTGTTCACTCAACCAATAGTAATTTTGGTGATTAACAATAATGTTCGGGAACACTTTGTTGATGGGCTCCTTCTTAGTTAAGACGGAATTTCAAAAATTATGCGGAAACGAAATCAAACCGTTCGTTTCGTCGACGGGAAGACGGCCATTACTGATTAGCAATGCAACTCGCATGTTTGTCGTCAGCCGAAGTTTCTTAATATAGCGCCACAGAGTAGATGATTTGAGGCAAGCGTTTATTTCAACGGTAGCGTTGTATTTTGGAATTACTGGTAGTGTTTGACGTAAATCGCCAGACAGTAGAATCATTGCGTCTCCAAAACGGTTCTAAATGGTACGATTTAGTGCTTCCAATGAACATTTGTGCGCCATTGTGCATTAACTCCATATGATAATTTTACTTGCTTTAACACTTTGGCCATTGCCGATTGTTTCGAAATGTTGCATGTGGGTGTTTCAGTCGTTTGAAGGTTTAATGGTAATTTAAACGCTGAGTCAGCAGTTTTGTAAACTTCTACCAACGTGGCCGCTATAGCAGAAGAAGCAACTGCCACGGCAATTTCGGATCTCGCATGAACAGTGGCTAAAATCAATGACATGTCTTCCCAGTTCCACCGGGCGCATCCAGGAAAAATAAGCCACCATTTCCATCATCAATTGCCTTCATTAACTTATCGTACACATCCTTCTGTTTTGAGTTCAACAGTGGTACATTCATTCAAACTGATTCGTTCAATGCATCTCGGTCGTATTCACGTTCATGTTCCAATTCTCGATTGAGAGCGTCGTTCATAGCACGATTTGGCATTGGCATTCCTAACTTTACTAACAAACTGCCGCACATGAGGTAACACATGGCTTCTATCAAAAGCAAGACCTGGGTGTGTATTTCCTCATTCACCACGAGATCGGGATTCCCTGAAGTGACACGAATACGGTGTAAAATGTCTTCTGACATGTCATCCTTGTTCCACAGTTCAATTGAATTCGATCGGAAAGATGTCGAAATAAAGATAACAAATAATGTGCGTATCTGATTTGGGGCTGTAGAAAGAACTGATTCAGATATTCTAATGTCCCAATGAGTTTCGTTTTCAAGCCAATTAATTTAGCTGTTGACATGCAGCACGAAATGTTGGGCACACTGCACGATTGACAGTTCGAAGTTGCAGCATGTTGAGCAACATTTGATGCGTTGAAATAAATTCGTTGACCATTTTCTAGATGCACCTCCAAATGTAAAACACGTAGATGACGTTCATGTATGGGGAATGAAAAGCGCCAGCTACTGGCATAACTTAAGTTGTTTCGAATGTGCGAATATATGTGGCGTTCCATAAAAAAAAATGAGAAAATGAATTATTTCCATTATTATTACCTTTTCTCGTGAAATTTTCCAATATTTTAATAGTTACTATAATAGCAGGGGCAAATACAAATGCAACAACTCAAAAATCATAAACATCGGTCCAGTCGTTCTTGAGTTTTTAAAAGTCAAAATTCAAACCCGACTGTGTTTTATATATTATAAGATAAGATAAGAATTAAGATTTAAAGAATGACAAAACAGACACTGTGACAAAAGTCACTCGTGCGTGCTAATTCAAAAGTGGACTAAGATTTTCGTAAAGCAATGGTATCTCGTAAGCATCTGGTAAACTAAGCAGTTTTGACCCTATATGTATTTAGAGTTTTATGCTTATTTTGGATCATAGAATCAGCCCTGAAAGTTTGTCGATGGAGTTCTGATACACCCGGTATTTTAAAAAAGCTTATATCAATACATCTCAACATGTATTAAAACTTACTTTAAAAGCAACACGCCTTCCTGGTTTCTTAAATGCTTTTGGATTCAAATCATTTTTTCTTTGCATAACATCTTGATCAATTTTCGCACAATAGTTTACTAGGTGTGGGAACTTGCTTACAACATTTCCTAAATGTGCTGGTAAGGACACAGTGAGGATTAGGAATAGATGTGCATATACAAGAGCATCTAATTCAGTATATCTATAAAAAGGGAAATTTGAAAACATTAAGGATTACATATTAAAGGATTGTGACAACATTCAATCATAGACCTTTCTATGGTTAGTTAAGTGTAAAAGTTTGAAAGGCGGGAATATGAAAGTTTCGGGCACACATTTAGTTATACCTCTAAAAGTTCGGGCACTTTTTGACGTATAACATGGCGGAAATTGACACATGCGCACAAAAAAAATTCAACTATGAAAAGGTCTATTGTAACAATCTTAATATAAGTACTTACTGTGTACCAAAGAAATAATCATGTCCATCTAAACGGTCAGTCAATGCCTGACAACAGGTTTCTACTTCGCTATAAACTTCTTCGAGAGGTTTGTTTTGCCAAGATAACAATTTCAACCTGTTCAACTCTTCACTTCTCTTGCTCCAAGCTTGAATGTGGTTTAAAGGCCAGGGATAAATCGAACCATATCTTGGTTTAGTAACATCTCTATACGTTTCTTCGTCGCGCCAACAAATATACAACTGAAATGGTAGTGGTATATTAGAGGGCGAGTTCAGTAAGCGCGATTTTACAGCACGCGTCCATGTTTGGAAAACGACGAGCATACCGGTTTTCTAATGGACAAGTGCTGAAAAACGTCTTACGAACGAGTTTTTTTATAGTATTTTTTCTATTTTGCGCCCTTTTATGCCATTTCTAAATAAAAAATCGCCGATAGATATTGAAAAAATTGTATCGCACTCGGCGAGCCATAACCGCACGCATATGTGTGCTGTTATGAGTCCATTACAGACGCAAAATAGAAAAACAGATTTACTTTGGTTATTTTAATTTATATTAGAATAATATTACCTCGGCATTACCAAGGACATTATTGACTAAAGTCATGTATGCTCTCATATCTGATTTTGTATCCTGGGTCATATCTTGTGTTAACGAAATGCCTTTACTTCCCACAAACTGTACAATGCCTTCTAACTCAGCTACAATAAATGCCCCACATTTTATAAATGGAACCTTTCCAGTTGGAGACATAGCTTCTGCATTCGGTCTGGGATCCACAGTGTAGTCTAAATTGCACATTTTTAAGAATGTTTGCACTGCCAAACAATTTGCATTGTCTGGTAGCAGAATTTGTTCTATTTCATATGGTTGGAATAGCCTGACATCTTTAGGCCATGGTTCTTGCGCTAAAATATACATGTTATTTATTAATAAAAAAACACCAAATATAATTAAAAGTGACACCAATTTTAGTTAAAATTTATATTTGGACAAAAACATTTTGTCAATAGAATTGTTTATTGTATGAATAAAGGCCGATTCTCATATACGCGACACTCAGCTACGCGACAGTACTCGAGATCGCATGTCAAATAATGATTACATTGTTTTAAATGGGCACGTTCTCACTATGACTACGCGATAGCTACGCGACGTGCCCATTTAAAACAATGTAATCATTATTTGACAGGCGATGTCGCACGATGTAGCTGAGTGTCGCGCATATGTGAATCGACCTTAATGGTTAATTGTGATTTCGAAAAGATGATAGTGATTGTGGTAGGATGTCTTTCAAGCCATATTTGATATAAAATTCTGCACCAAGAAATTAACACACCAATTTTTAATGTTCAAATTGGCAAACGACTTGTACCACTAATTGACTTTTACAGCTTAATTAGTTAAGCTGTGCCAAGGTGGATGTTATTAATATTTTTGATTTCCAATTAATAATGTTGCGATAAAAGAAAAATAGTGCGCTTCTTCAATCAAATGCTATGGTAGACACATGTTACTCTTGGTCTGTTTACACATCTTTAACTTTGTTTAATTTGAATCAATTTTTCATGCACATTTAACAATTTACTTGCAGTTTCGTTTGACTATAAAACATATGAGATTGAGTAGCTGTCATGAAACAATTTCTACAATAACTTATTTAACACTTTGCGGACGAGTGTCCGCATATAGCCGCCCAAGCATTTTTACCGTTCCGGACGCGTTCGGCATATAGCCACCCAACCTACTTCTTATGCTAAGCGTACACCAAAACCGATTTTGTCGGCCGATGGCGGACAGAACTACCCGGACGAGTAACTCGGACGTGTTTGTACTTACACTGCAACAGTGTTACTAACAGTGTTACCAAAAGTGCTATTCTGTCGATTATTGTAATTTTTTGAATGTTTATCCCACGGGGTTGGTCTATTATAAACACAACTAATTAATTTTTCAATATCCATAGTCGTTTAGGTAGATAACAACACAATTTAACTATAAATACACTCAATTTGCACTGTAGACGCCGGCAGACTGGCGAGAAATCCCAACAAGTTCGGATCATCGTGATGATCGGCCGTTTTCGGGCGCCATCGGACGATGACAGACGTGTTTGTGTACGCGCTCTCTTTCTTTTACAAGTATTTGATTCAATCGCCGTCGTCGCCCGAGAAAACTTCGGTCGATGACGGATTAGGTGTACGCGAGCCATAAGCTGCAAGGCGTATTATGAAATGGCTCGCGACACAAAAGTTAGATAGTGACAGTACTGATGAATCTGACAAGAAGGAAGATGACGGCATTGCTTCATCCAGTGGAAGTGAAATTTGAACAATAAGGAATCCACTCGGGCAACATTAGCAGTGATAGTAGCAGTGGTGGAGAAGTAAATATTCAAGATATTCAAGTAATAACAGTCCTGATAACGAATGGAGGAATGTGACAAATGAGGATGTCATTCCAGAAAAAATACCATTTTGATCTGGATCACGGAACAATGGTATTTTTTCTGGAGTGACATCCTCATTTGTCACATTCCTCCATTCGTTATCAGGACTGTTATTACTTGAATATCTTGAATATTTACTTCTCAATCACAGCTACTATCACTGCTAATGTTGAAATGCCTGAGTGGATTCCTTATTGTAGAAATTTCACTTCCACTGGATGAAGCAATGCCGTCATCTTCTTTCTTGTCAGATTCAAAGTAGTATTCACATTCACTTCATTTTCATTCATTCATTTTCAAGTAACTTGACAAATTGATGAGGTTGAACCCCTATAGTTTTGGTGGGGAGAGGCGGTATCTGTCCGTAGATGAGGACTTATCTGCTTGAGATTGGATGAGATTAAAAAGTTAAGGAAAAGATTAGGTCTGTTTGCTCGTTTAGAGTAACTGAGGGATTACGAATTTTTTTGAAAATTTCTAAAGACTCTAGTCTAGAGATTTAGGAGATAAAATCAAGGACAGGCATGGAAGGCAAAATATCATAAGAGCAGCACAAGAATTTTACACAAACTTGTACGAATCAAAAGTACAGAGCGCTATATCGGAACAAGATAGACGGAAGAAAATCATTATCACGAAAACTCCGAGAACATGCCAGAAACTACACAGGCCGAAATTAGAGCTGGGCTACAACACAAAAAACGGGAAAGCGCCCGGCGACGACGGGTTTATAGGGGTGATGCTGAAAGGGGGAGACACGTTAACCACACAACTGCTATTGTGGTTTAACAAATGCCTGCAAGAAGAGAACATTCCTGAAGGTTGGACAAACGCGTTAGTGGTACTGATTCACAAAAAGGGAGAAACAGAAATCCTGGAGAACTACAGACAGCTTACTGTCCCAAACTTACAAACTGTTCACAAAAATAATATCCACGCGCATTACCCCGAAACTGGACTACTACCAACCCAACAAACAGGCAGGATTTCGCAAGGGATTCAGTACAACTGAGCACCTAGAAATAATGAGAGTACTCATTGAGAAGACCACAGAATACAAAATGCCGAATATGCCTAGCGTTCATAGATTTCCGAAAAGCCTTTGACACAGTAGAAATCTGGGCACTCCAGCAAGCCCTAAAAAATTCAAACTGCACGATCCATTCGAAAAAGTGAGAATCAAGTGTACTTGGAAAATGAACTAAAAACAACTAAAATGAACAAACTTGATTACAGTAACCAACGTATTAACATAACGGGTGAGAAACTCAGTCGACTAATGTTTTCCGACGATATAGCACTGATAGGCAGAAACAAGGAAGAACTCATCACACTCATGGACGATATCTACAAACCCACAAAACGCATAGGATTGAAAATTAGCTTTGGAAAAACCAAATACATTACGTCAGATAGAGAAGATGAAGAACAAACTTCACGTCGAACTAGCGGCGGAACGCGCGATTCACTCGCGACGTCACGATAGCATGTTTCATGTCTTTCAATACAGAAGAGTTTATTAGTGCTGTTCAGGTTAGTATATTAACCAAAACTTAAACTTAGGTAAGGATGCTAACCTAACCTAACCTGACCATCAAAACCATTAGTGTGACCATTGAGTGTGACCATAGTCTGGTCACACTCGCGCAAACGTCTAGCGGCCAATGTGAACACGAACTCGCTACATCTACCGCGCCCGTACCCGCCGCAGCACCCGCGCGTTCCTACGCGAACAAGCACTAACAATAGACCACAAATAGGCAAAATAGGCAAATCAAGAACTAGAAGCAAACGAGAGGATCCGACAAACCTGGGCGGCTTACAGCTAGATAAAAGATATACTAGCTTTGGACATTCCCCTCGAGTTAAAAAGCGTCCTATGCAATCAGTGCATACTAACGGTGACCACTTATGGATCGCAAACCTGGGCAATTACCGAAACAATAATGGAAAAGTTAAGGGTCAATAAAAGAGCAATCGAAAGACGCATACTAGGAATATCACTGAGAGACAAGAAAAGAAACGAATGGATCAGAGACAAGACAAAAGTAAGGGATGTAACAAATGAAATAATACAGGAGAAATGGAATTGGGCCGGCCATGTCGCAAGAAATGAAGACAAATGGAGTGGAAGAATCATAAGATGGAGACCATGTAACAACAGAAGAAGCGTAGATGAAACGAACACGACCTGAAACGAACGGGAAGCATTAACTGGTACCAAGTGGCCCAGAACAGGACTACATGGAAGAGCAACAGGGAGGCTTACACCTAACGAGCAAACAGTTAAATAAAAATAATGTCATAGACCTTAATTTATCTGAAGAAGGGTATTCTTTTCATACTACTGCTGAACCACACAACCTTGGGTTCATAAACAACCACATATCCTGAATTGTTCAGCAAGGGTGACTAGTTAGAAGATCATTTTCGTCAAAGGCATTCACTAGGAGAATTCTTTTCTGCCACTCCAAAGACAATTCTCAGCAGGTTCTCAATGCTAACTTGCACATAATGTGCAGGTTAGCATTGAAACTAAACACCAATATCTTCTGAAAGGAAATCTAAGAGCCAGATTATCCACTTGTGGCCCATAGTTGACTTCAGACCTCTGCAGACACAGTTTGGATTTTGTTAGAAATCACTTGAATTGGGAAAATGAAGATTGAAGTTGCATTTTGTTCACAGACAATTCCAGATTTTGTTTGGAGAGTTGTGATAGGCACATTCAAGTTTTTAGATGTATAAATGAAGGATCAATGCAATTTTGCCCCCAGACAGCATTTTTTGGTATTGGCTCAATAATGGTGTGGTATACCTTTCACAGACCTAGACATCTTCCCCAACAACACCTTAGACAGTCAGAAATACATTATGGATATCTTAGCACTGTATGATGTGCTATATACCCCACACATACGAGACAACTTTTAATTAATGCATGATAATGCTTGACAAGAATAGTAGAATACCTAGATGACATTGGTATATCAGTTAAGCAATGGTGAGCCAGTAGTAAAAATTTGAATCCTATTGAATACCTTTGAGACATTCTCAGAAGACAAGTATGACCCCTTGAACCACCCTCTGCAACTCAAAAAGACCTAGGGATCCGACATTCATTAAGGAAATGTAGGATAATCTTGAACAAGAGCAAATAAGTGTATTAATTTCAAGCATGGACTGTTGTTATCAAACTGTTGTAACAACTTGCGACTGAACCTGTAAATTTACAATTTTTCGAATGTTTAAAGCCTTAACTTATTGATTAAACACATTTCATTTACGTGCAATGCTTTAAACAATATTGTGATAGTTAGTTGTGGTGCATTAATTTCTTGGAGCTGTGTATTTTATTGTAATTTCAAAATGCATATTAAATATTATTATTATTATAATCCTTTTGTGTACCCTTTCAGGTGTGGAGATTATATGGGCCCTTACAGTTTTTAAAGTGGGTGGCGAGTCACTAGCCACAAGAGGAGGGTGGCTTATTTTTATTTGCATCCCAGGATTTGAACCCAGGACCTATTGCTTAGTAATCTGATGTCTTGTCTACTACACCACCACTGTCTCATTAAATATCATATAAATTTAATCTTGGTTAGTTAAAACAAAAATTAAAAAAAACAGTTTCAAAATAGAGATGACATAATACCATAAGTAGGTGATTTGTGTAATAAAAAGAATTTCTCATACCTTTCAATTCTAATTGAATTTTGTCCACTAAAGACATGATTATAATTTAATTTTTTTCCAATATTTTTATACCAGTTAATAAAAAATATGTTTTAATAAAAATAATAGGTTAGACAGAAACGTCAAGATGAAATGTCTATCGATTAGACAACCCCAACAACATTAAAAAAATATCCTTTAAACTTTTTAAATGCGCGTTGTTTAGTCGCACATTGTTTTAGGCGAACACCAAATACCCGTTCACTTTAATCAACGAGATTTGGTACAATAATTGATGCCATTTTTTTCAAGAAATTTAACAAATCTACAGAGTACAGGGTCTCTCATTTTATTTTTCGGTTCTATGACTTAACAACAACGCGCTACAAAAACATCACATCTTAAAATAACGTTCAAAAATAATAGACCACAAAATATTCGTTGAAAATATCACAGCAACATATTAACACTTCGAAAATATTACACTAGAAAAATGTCACATCCTAATCATTATTATCACTTATTTTAGGATATTGTGTTTTTGTAACGTGTTGTTTTCGTAGTGCGGTGTTATGTCGCTGTGATATTTTGAGTGAGTTCCAGCAATGCTTTGTTTTATCAGACACCCAAAGATTACAAACCCAATGTTTTTTTTGTAATAAATAAACTTGTTACTCGTTTACAGGTTACAGGTTGTTTACAGGTTTTTTAAGTTTTTTAACTTGGTGAAAGTGCTTTAAAAAGCAAAATTGAAGGTAGGAGGTGCTTTTGTTACTTTTTTGTTGTCGTTTTGCAAAACAAACCATTGTTGTCACTGGTACCGACTTTATTGCAAAACGCAACATTATTATTTTTGCGACTAGTGCCGACGATTTTGCAAAACCAACATTTTTGTTGCCACTGATGCCAACACTTTTTCAATACGAAACATTTTCGTTATTACTAGTGAGCACAGTTTTGCAAAACGAAAGATTCATTTTTTTTCACTGGTGGCGACAATTTTGCAAATTGAAACATTTTTGTTGCCACTAGTGCCGATAATTAAAAAAAATAAACATATTTTTTGCCACTGGTTCAGACAGTCTTGCAAAATGAAACTTTTTGGTTGACACTGGCGCCGGCAGTTTTATAAAACGAAACTTTTTTATTGACACTGGATCCAACAGTTTTGCAAAACGAAACATTTTGTTTGTCAACTGGTGCTGATAGTTTTGCAAAATATAACATTTTTGTTGCCACTGGTGCCGACCATTTTGCTAAACAAAACATTTTGGTTGACACTGCTGCCGACAATTTTTTAAAACGAAACATTTTGGTTGCCACTGGTGCCGACAATTTTGTAAAACGAAAGATTTTGGCTGCAACTGGTAAAACGACACATTTTGGATTTATTATTATTTTTGAGACTGGTGTCGACGATTTTGAAAACGAACATTTTTGTTGCTACAGGTGCCGACAGTTTTCCAAAACGAAACATTTTCGTTGCCACTGTTTTGCAAAAGGAATTTTTTTTTTCAATGGTTGCCACAATTTTGCAAATTGAAATATTGCCGATAATTTTAGAAAACTAAACATATTGGTTGCCACTGATGCAGACAGTCTTGCAAAATTAAATTTGTTGGTTGACGCTGGTGCCGACAGTTTTATAAAACGAAACATTTTTATTGCCACTGGTACCAACAGTTTTGCAAAACGAAGCGTAACACTGACAACCCGTTTGCGAACAAAACTGCCAAACTTGGCAGTTTTGTGGTAGTGGCAGTTCTTAAATTTGCAGACAAATGTAACACTGACAGTTTGGCAGTTTTGCAAAATGTAACACTTTTATTGACACTGGTGCCGACCATTTTCCTAAACAAAATATTTTGGTTGCCACTGCTGCCGACATTTTTTTTAAAACGATACATTTTGGTTGGCACTGGTGCCGAGAATTTTGTTAAACGAAAAATTTTGGTTGCCACTGGTGCCGACAATTTTTTAAAACGACACATTTTGGATTTATTATTATTTTTGCGGCTGGTGTCGACGATTTTGGAAACCAACATTTTTGTTGCCACAAGTGCCGATAGTTTTTCAAAACGAACCATTTTCGTTGCCACTGGTGCCGACAGTTTTGGAAAACGAAACATTTTTTTGCCCCTGGTTGCAACATTTTTGCGATACATTTTTGTTGTCACTAGTGCCGATAATTTTAGAAAACTAAACATATTGGTTGCCACTGGTGCAGACAGTCCAGCAAATTGTAACTTTTTGGTTGACACTGGTGCCGACAGTTTTATAAAACGTAACATTTTTATTGCCACTGGTACCAACGGTTTTGCAAAACGAAACATTTTGTTTGTCACTGGTGCTGACAGTATTGCAAAATGTAACACTTTTGTTGACACTGGTCCGACCATTTTGCTAAACGAAACATGTTGGTTGCCACGGTTGCCGACATTTTTTAAAAATGATACATTGATACATTTTTTTAAAACTAAACATTTTGGTTGCCACTGGTGCCGACAATTTTGTAAAACGAAAGATTTTGGTTGCCACTGCTGCCGTCCATTTTGTAAAACGAAAGATTTTGGGTGTTACAAAGCGACACATTTTTATAACCACTGGTGCCAAAAATTTTGCTAATCAAAACATTTTGGTTGCCACTGGTTCCGACAATTTTGCAAAATGACACAATTTGTATGCCACTGATGCTAACAGTTTTGCGTACGAAACATTTTTGTTACCACTGGTCTCGACAATTTTGCAAAGCGAAACATTTTAGTTGCCACCGGTGCCGATCATTTTTATAAATGAAACATTTTGGTTGCCTCTGGTGCCCACAATTTATTAAAAAGAAACATTTGGTCGCGACTGGTTCCGATAATTTTCTAAAACAGAACGTTTTGGTTGTCACTGCTGCCGTCAGTTTTTCAAAACGATACATGGCCACTGGTTCCAAAAATTTTGCAAAACAACACATTTAGGTGCCACTGGTGCCGACAATTTTGCAAAACGTAACATTTTGGTTGCCACTGGTGCCGACAGTTTATCACAATGGAACATTTTTGCAGCCACTGGTTCTGACAATTATGTAATGCGAAACATTTTACTTGCTACTGGTGTCAATAGTTTTGCAAATCGAAACATTTTGGTTGCCACTTGTGCCGACAATTTTGTAAAACGAAACATTTTGATTGTCACTGGTGCCGACAGTTTTTCAAAACGAAACATTTTTACGATCACTGGTGCCGAGAATTTTTATAATCGAAACAATTAGGTTGCAGTGGTTCCGGAAATGTTTGCAAAACGACACATTTTGGGTGCCACTGGTGCCGACAGTTTTGCAATCCGAAAAATATTTGTTCCCACTGGTGCCGACAATTTTGCAAACTGAAATATTTTGGTTGCCACGGGTGCCGACAGTTTTCCTAAACGAAACATATCTGTTGCCACTGGCGCCGACGATTTGTTAAAATGAAACATTTTTGTTGGCACCAGTGGCAACAAAAATGTTTCATTTTAACAATTTTGACAATTTTAATTTTTAATTTTAATTTTAAACAACGAAAAATTTTAGGAGACAAAGCTGCCGACAGATTTGCAAACCGAATCATGTTTGTTACTACTGACACTGACTGTTATTTAAACTGGTGGAACTGCTGCCACTACCGTACATCATTTAAAAACGTCATTTCCGTTTGAAAAAACCTTGTCTGTCTAGTCTTGTCTGTCTGGTCTTGTCTGTCTGGTGTTATCTGGCTGGTCTTGTCTGTCTGGTGTTGTCTGTCTGGTCTTGTCTGTTTGGTCTTGTCAGTATGGTGTTGTCTGACTAGTGTTGTCGGTCTGGACTTGTTTGTCTGGTCTTGTGTGTCTGGTCTTGTTTGTCTGGTCTTATCTGACTGTTCTTGTCTGTCTGGTGTTGTCTGTCTGGTGTTGTCTGTCTGGTGTTGTCTGTCTGGTGTTGTCTGTCTGGTGTTGTCTGTCTGGTGTTGTCTGTCTGGTGTTGTCTGTCTGGTCTTGTTTGTCTGGTCTTGTCTGTCTGGTCTTGTCTGTCTGGTCTTGTCTGTCTGGTCTTGTCTGTCTGGTCTTGTCTGTCTGGTCTTGTCTGTCTGGTCTTGTCTGTCTGGTCTTGTCTGTCTGGTCTTGTCTGTCTGGTCTTGTCTGTCTGGTCTTGTCTGTCTGGTCTTGTCTGTCTGGTCTTGTCTGTCTGGTCTTGTCTGTCTGGTCTTGTCTGTCTGGTCTTGTCTGTCTGGTCTTGTCTGTCTGGTCTTGTCTGTCTGGTCTTGTCTGTCTGGTCTTGTCTGTCTGGTCTTGTCTGTCTGGTCTTATCTGTCTGGTCTTGTCTGTCTGGTCTTGTCTGTCTGGTCTTGTCTGTCTGGTCTTGTCTGTCTGGTCTTGTCTGTCTGGTCTTGTCTGTCTGGTCTTGTCTGTCTGGTCTTGTCTGTCTAGTCTTGTCTGTCTAGTCTTGTCTGTCTAGTCTTGTCTGTCTAGTCTTGTCTGTCTAGTCTTGTCTGTCTAGTCTTGTCTGTCTAGTCTTGTCTGTCTAGTCTTGTCTGTCTAGTCTTGTCTGTCTAGTCTTGTCTGTCTAGTCTTGTCTGTCTAGTCTTGTCTGTCTAGTCTTGTCTGTCTAGTCTTGTCTGTCTAGTCTTGTCTATCTAGTCTTGTCTGTCTAGTCTTGTCTGTCTAGTCTTGTCTGTCTAGTCTTGTCTGTCTAGTCTTGTCTGTCTAGTCTTGTCTGTCTAGTCTTGTCTGTCTAGTCTTGTCTGTCTAGTCTTGTCTGTCTAGTCTTGTCTGTCTAGTCTTGTCTGTCTAGTCTTGTCTGTCTAGTCTTGTCTGTCTAGTCTTGTCTGTCTAGTCTTGTCTGTCTAGTCTTGTCTGTCTAGTCTTGTCTGTCTAGTCTTGTCTGTCTAGTCTTGTCTGTCTAGTCTTGTCTGTCTAGTCTTGTCTGTCTAGTCTTGTCTGTCTAGTCTTGTCTGTCTAGTCTTGTCTGTCTAGTCTTGTCTGTCTAGTCTTGTCTGTCTAGTCTTGTCTGTCTAGTCTTGTCTGTCTAGTCTTGTCTGTCTAGTCTTGTCTGTCTAGTCTTGTCTGTCTAGTCTTGTCTGTCTAGTCTTGTCTGTCTAGTCTTGTCTGTCTAGTCTTGTCTGTCTAGTCTTGTCTGTCTAGTCTTGTCTGTCTAGTCTTGTCTGTCTAGTCTTGTCTGTCTAGTCTTGTCTGTCTAGTCTTGTCTGTCTAGTCTTGTCTGTCTAGTCTTGTCTGTCTAGTCTTGTCTGTCTAGTCTTGTCTGTCTAGTCTTGTCTGTCTAGTCTTGTCTGTCTAGTCTTGTCTGTCTAGTCTTGTCTGTCTAGTCTTGTCTGTCTAGTCTTGTCTGTCTAGTCTTGTCTGTCTAGTCTTGTCTGTCTAGTCTTGTCTGTCTAGTCTTGTCTGTCTAGTCTTGTCTGTCTAGTCTTGTCTGTCTAGTCTTGTCTGTCTAGTCTTGTCTGTTACGAGTTGATCCGTGTTACTCTCATGTCGCGCCCAAAGATGTTAGTAAAGTTACATTCAATAAATGTAAATCCTTCCTCTGTCTGGTATTGCCAATGTAGATTCTATATAGAATTGTCTGTCTTAACCAGTGGTCCTTATAAGTACAATACCTAACTTATACTCCAAAAAGCGATAAATGAATTATGAAGGATCTATGTAGAATTCATAAGATATAAGAAACATCAAACTCACCATGATTATGCAATATTTCATTTCCAATTACCCGACAATATTTACAAATCCCGCATTCTGGACCCTTCCTCATAACATCCGCTTGCAACACATACTTTTTCATATCCACCTTCTTCTTCTTCGCGCTACCATCACTTTTCTTCCCTTTCTTCTGTTCTTCCGTTTCCTGAGGCTCTTGTTCTACTTCCAGTGCTACCGATGTCTGTTCGTTACTCTCAGATTCCATAATAACGCGTATATCTATTTTAGACTTATTCTCATTATAAGAATCGTTCAGCATCAAATTCTCGATTTTATAATTATCCTCGGCATTTGTATCTCTGGTTTTGGTCAAGTGGTAGAACAAGCGATCGTCTGATGGCACCACATGCGCAGTCACGTTGATAACATTTCCAGTATTTTGCGAGCTGCTGGTCTCTCCGACTTCTGCAAATAGTATATTGGGCTGAGATACAAATGGATCTTCAAATGCTGTTGTAATGTATTTGGTTTGTGATGGACGTTCTTGTGGCAAATCTGTACGGAAAAACAAATAATTTTAGGGATTAGTGGATGAAGGTGTTGTGTCGCAATGAGCTAAAATTGTTACTTGACATGTTCTTTCCTCAGGAAAGCAACAATAATAATTCTTCATCGTCTACGACAGCTTCTCTGTAAGATTTATGGTAAACATACTATGCACAAAGAAGTGGCTAACATGTTCTTTTACACTAAAATTTACAATAAGAAAAATGTTACTTAACACTAAAAAACAAACTTACAAAGTTAATCCAAATGAGTATGGGAATCAGGCAGGGCGACAGCCTTATCCCGATTTTAACACAATCATGGATCAGATTATCAGTAAGGTCAAGGAAATTACAGCTGGATACCGAATACGCAATAACACAATCAAATGTGTCTGCTACGCAGACGATGCCACCCTATTCGCGGACAGTGAGAACGGGCTGCAAAAACTAGTTCACGAATTCAACAAAGTAGCGACGAAGTACAACATGAAAATCTCTACCAAGAAACACAGAGCATGACAATAAGCAAAGAACCCACGAGATGCAAGATTGTAATCAACGATGAAATTATTGAACAAGTGATGTCATTCAATTTCCTAGGAATTCGGCTATCCAGTAGGGAAAACCTGCAACAAGACATCAAACACAAAGCTGCAAACCAAACAAAGCTGCAAAGATATCAAGATGCTTGCGCCACGCTATATGGAAGAACAACATGCTATCAATACCCAGCAAAACTCGGATCTACAAGGCTTGCATACGTCCCATCTTGACGTATGCAGCAGAAACACGAGCGGACACGTCAATTACCAAACACGCTATCAGAAATACAGAGCTGCGAACGCTGAGCCATCAGTGGACATACACTTCGGGATCGAAAATGAAACACCAAAATCAGGAAGGAATGTGAGGTGGAAGACCTCAAAAAGAAGAAGAATCTGAAACGAGCATGTCGCGAGAATGGATGAGCACAGAATTGCGAAAATCGCCAGAGACGGCAAACCAACAGACAGAAGAACAATGGGCCTCCCAAAAGGTGGAAAGACAGTTGGACTTCTATGTTGCAGCAGTAGCGTCAGGATAACACAGGCGATGCTGCCTAAAATAAGAAGAAGAAGAACTTAACACCTTCATCCACTTGGTTTAGCTAAAAAAGGTTAAAATGTGAGTTGCTTCAATTGCACTTTATAATGAATATAAACTGCAAATCTATAATTATTATAGATTTAAGGAACATTTGAAATTTTGATTTATTTGAAAGATGTCAAAATAAAAAATAAGATCATTACAAAGAAAGGAAAATATGCAGTTTCAGTTTTGCAAATGTGTAAAAACGAATTATTTTTTGAGCACATTTGTTATTTAAAATAAAATGTTTAAATATACCGGGATTTAATATTTCAGAGGTAGCATCGCCGTAAATACTTGTCACACTTAATTTCGAATCTGTCACATTTCCCTCGTCGGATTCCTCCTCAATGGTTTCAATTTTGACGTTACTCATTTTACTTAAGAAATTTTAAAATATTTGGGTTTTCAAAAAGGTACAAACTGCCACCGCGCGCCACTATTTCAAACGTTTACCGCTGTCAGTGACGTCATAACAAAAGAGGACCTAGCTGCGACCTCTGTCAACTTCCTTTTCTACACAACAAAATGTCCAAGAGAGGTACGTTTTCGATTTCTGTGCGGAATCTTTAAATATTTCAACAATCAGTGCTCTAAATTGTTTAAATACGTTTTATAATCGTCGATTATAGTGTTTTTAATTGTTTCCTAATATTATTTTTACCGATGATCGTGAAATATTTGAGAAAAATCGAACTTAGCATATTTGAGGTTAAGTATAAAACAATAATGTTTGTTTTTGATTTTAGGTCGTGGTGGTTCCGCGGGGGCTAAATTCAGGATTTCCCTGGGTTTACCCGTTGGTGCAGTTATCAACTGTGCTGATAATACAGGTAAATTTTTACAATATTCCTTTTATTTGCTATTGTTTCAAAACATGTGTCTAATGTTTAAACCTATGTTGCTTCAAACTAAAATAAAACATCCCAGGATGTTTTATTTATTTTTTTAACTCACTACTCCTAGTGCATTGAATGTGTTTTACACTTTTCAACAGTCAGTTTTGTTTCAACATTGCTAATAGGTGTAGTCGTATCATTTTTAAGCTTACTCCTACAATAGCTGGTCGTGAATATTTAAAATACTGATCCATTTAAAAAATATAAACTAACATCAGCAATGCTTCGACTTTGTGTTGTTAAAGTTTTTCTCATTGGAAAAGTTTACACACAATTGGTTAGTAATCTGTGCATTTTAACCCTTCACAACAGTAGGGAATCCTCTTATTTCTTCATTTCCTGGTAATGTTTAAAATTAAATTGCTACAAAACAAAAACTGGTTTATTCCATTGAATTTGTTTTACAATTTTCTATAGTTGGTTTCTGTTCCAATTTTTTTTTTTTTTTTTGTCGTTTTGCTGCAACGGCTTTCTGCACTGTGACCAACTTGATCTATTGTGCTTGATGCTTGACCCTACTACAATTACTCTCCCAGGAATTCAACTTCGTGAACGAAGTCTAAGATATTCCTGAGAGGCCTGCTACTCAGCTCCAAGGGGTCAATCTTGCGACCCCGAAGTGGACAAGCCTTATGTGTGCTAGCACTACACATGTGGACATTATGTGTTCAGTGGTTTCTTCATCTGATTCACATAATCTACAGGCAACTTCCTCTGCCCTTCCCATTTTGTGTAGGTGATATCTCACCGGACAATGTCCCGTGAGTATGCCTACCAAAGATCTGATTTCTCTTCTAGAGAAGCTTAGCATCTGCTGCAATATTGTGGCAGAATAGTTTATGAGCATTTTAGCTTGCCTCTGTCCTGGCGTGTTCTTCCAGTGGGTTTTCTTTTGCTCTTCTTCCCATTTCTTAGCCCCCTGCCTTAAGTGGACCTTTGTAAGCCCACAAGTTGGCTCAGGGCCCAAGAAGGGAGCCTCGGCCCCGCTTTTGGCGAGTGCGTCGGCCATTTCATTCCAATATATGCCCTGGTGACCACATTAGCGTGAGTGTGTTACCTTTCACCAGGGTTTGTTTAGGTCCAGGTTAACTTGGAATTAAAGTTATGGGCTTTTAAATTCCTTAGAGCTACCTGGCTGTCTGTTAGGATGTAGATTGCACTCCTTTAAGACGTTTCTTTAGGTAGATTTTTTGGGCATCTTTCAATGGCTATAATTTTAGCCTGTAGTACCGTGGGAGCCTGGTCCAATGCCGTGGACTCCCTGTGACTCTGGCTGTATATGCCAATTCCTGTACCCTTAGCAGTTTTTGATGCGTCGGTGTACCATATAGACGCTTTGTCTTTCAGGTTTTCGATTCTTTGAACACTGCTTTGGCGGTCATTGATGACCACTTCAACGGGTGTGTCAAAGTCGTATTCTGTAGACATTGTGTCCCAGGGAAGCTTCAGAAATTTCTCTCTGATTTGTTCCCTTATTTTCATGTGTCTCTGAATAGGCAATGTACATCTTAGTCTCAGAACACTTCTTTTTCTACCTGTTTGTGCAGTGGGAATAGGTCCAACAGAACTTCCATTGCTGTGGTTGGAGTAGATTGCATCATCGCTCCTGTTATATCCAAGCACACAAGCCGTTGAAGCTTTTGTATGTTTTGGGTCTTTATTTCCCTTTTGTACCACCATACGAGTGAACCGTAGATGATAATCAGTCTTACCACTGCTGTGTAAGACCATAGGACCATTTTGGGTTTTACTCCCCATGTTTTCCCAAAAAGCTTACAGCAGATCCAAAAGGCCGAATTGCTAATAGATATTTTCACAATATTTATTTTTCCTCCCCCAATGTGGATCGGGGCTATCTTTCAGCCCTATAAACACTGCGGAATTTACCACATATTTTTCCACATTTTTGATAATTCATCCATTGGATGGTTGTTCTTTTACAGAGAGACTGTATGATGAGAAGTATGACACAGTTGTTTTCCCCCTTTGCAATGATGATTCAAAGTAATCTTTGCATGGTTTGCATGAAAGGTTTTTGGTAGATTACTTTCCCTTCTAGTCACCACCCCTTTATTGATATGGTACCATTACTGCCCCTTATCATAGATATGGTACCGGTACAAGGTTGTTGAAAGTTGAAACTCCCTTTTATATTGTCTATGCAATGGTCCCACAGATTACATAATCCCCTAACGTTGCTAACTTTGAAAATGTTTTTGTTTCGTCTGTCCAAGTTTATCTCTTTTTAAAGTTGGTACATTCGTAGTCACATTTATTTTATTCGAATAAATGCAGTCGGACATCACTCTGGTTGAACTCGGTACCTCAGAATCGTAACCCAACACTCTTACCTCTAGGATACAATGCCGACTTTAAGCTTATTACTACAATAGCTGGTCATGGATATATAAAGTTCAGATCCCTTCCAGAAATATAAACTAACATAATAACATGCTTTGGGTTTGTACTGCTAAAGTTTCTCCCACCGGAAAATAAGTTTACTAACAATCATTTAGTAATCTGTGCATTTGCACACTTCAAAACAATCGGGAAGTGACTGTTAGGAAACATTTTTTGGTGCTAACAAAGGGGTCCCCAAACTTTTTATTCCGTCGACCCCTTAATATTTGCTTTCATGTGTGTTAAGGTGTGTTAACTTATTTTTAAGGTGCTCGCTAGTAGTCGCAAAATGACAGTTATGAAAAAAATATTTTTCTTCGACCCATATCGATAAGTATTTAAGAAATATTTTTATTATTACTGTCATTTTGTGACTACTACCGAGCACATTAAAAATATGTTAACACCATTTTATTATAATACTTGATATTAGTGGGATGGATGTGGCTGAAGAGAAGCAGCAATATTAAAGCCAGTACCAAACCATTCGGGAACATGCATATTCTCCAAGTCTTCGAAACGTGTTTTAAAGTCTTCTCTTATTTTATTTTTTCCTAGATTAATTAAATTGATCCTCTTTGATATTAATCGACTCTTTTGACCCACCCTCTTGTTTTAATCGACCCCTGGGGAACTTTTATCGGCCACTTTGTCGAACACTGATCTAGCATGTCTATGTCGTTTTACATTTGAAGTTTTGCCTTGATTTTGGACCTTGGCTTGGCCTTGATTAAGGAAAGTGAAGTTTTTACTTCACCTTCTTCATATGGCACACAGCTCAAAGTTTTTACTAGATTTTCAGAAATATCATTATATGGATTATGGACCAAACCTTGTGAAAATAAAAAAAATGTTGGAACAGATTTCCCTCCATTTTTTGGAAAAATTGATTGATTGAACTATGGGAAACGATGAAATTGTCGGAAAAAAGTAGTCCCTAGCAGTATTTTGAACCAGAAATATTCCAACTTTCTCCGATTTTCCATTTAAAATTCTTTTATATTTTTCACTATAATTTTGATTCCAAGTCTCTACATTACGGCCAAGATATTCGATGTTGTGAGCAGTCTTGATACTTACTATACAGATGGCGGATTATATAGAAGAACATCGCCAAAAGCCCCCCTTTTTTTGAAGACTTAATAAAAGTTTTTTTATAATATTTATTATAGTGAAAAATACAAAATTATAGTGAAAAATATAAAAGAATTTTAAATGGAAAATCGGAGAAAGTTGGAATATTTCTGGTTCAAAATACTGCTAGGGACTACTTTTTTCCAAGACTAAGAACAGACTGCTCTGGTGAGGATCTAAATCTATAATCCGACCAACCGTTCTCAAATAGTAATATCCTTTCTAGTTCCGCGATTCGCCGTCCATAACGACTGGGAAAAACAGAAATTTTTCGGAAAATTAGCTGTCGTTTTACAACAAGGGAATTATGATTTTTTTCCGACAATTTCATCGTTTCCCATAGTTCAATCAATCAATTTTTCCAAAAAATCGAGGGAAAACTGTTCCAACAATTTTTTTATTTTGACAAGGTTTGGTCCATAATCCATATAATGATATTTCTGAAAATCTAGTAAAAACTTTGGGCTGTGTGCCATATAAAGAAGGTGAAGTAAAAACTTCACTTTCCTTAATCAAGGCCAAGCCAAGGTCCAAGATCAAGGCAAAACTTCAAATTTTCCAATAACCTATTCCAATGTTCCTCATGGTTTGATCCAAACTGTAAATATAGATTTTTCCAAAAATCAAATGTCTTCAGTTCCTCATGGTCTGAATCAAAGCCCTAATAACAGTTTTCTCGAAGATCAAAATTTTTGACAAACAAAGATAGTTTTCCTGGGAAAAATAAAAAACTTTCCTAAATGAAAATTTCTCAAAATCCCACGAATCCAAACCGATTTTCCATTCCCTTTTCTTCTAACGATTCGAGCAGGGAACTGAAAACTGTTGAAATTCCTTCAGTCAGCTTTTCTCTGGGAAAGGCTTTAAATTAAAAAAATGTACTAATACGTCAACGGCTCCTATACTTTGATCATAAATTGACGTGTCACTATGTCTTCGACTTTAAAGTACAAAATTTGAAACAACGTATGTTTACGTCAATGAACTGCAATGTGTTAACAAAATATGTTGTATCTGCTAGCAATGGTTTCAAAAATATCATTGAAATAATTGTGATAAAAATTAATATTATTTGAACATTTTCAAGAGTTACCAATAGTAGATTGTGAGTAAAATCGTATACATACCTAAGGGTAAACTCATTCCAGTTTTCCAATTGTTTCTTATGGAGATGTGAAGCATCAAGTAGGGTAAACCAGAAGTACTCAGGTGTAATAGAGTACACTCATCCATTAATCTACATGTTAGATATGTTACTGTTTAAATCCAGAACTGATCTTCTTTATATGCTACAGCCCAAATTTGGCCCTGGCCTCCTGTATTTTTGTTCTCCATTTTTCCCTGTCCTTTGCTGTTCTTCTCCATGCCCTTACTCTGAGTAATTGGTATGTATCTTCCCAGATCTCTTCCTCCCACTGTTTTCTTGGCCTCCCTACCGCCTGCCTTGCATTTTTGCGTTCAGTGCTCTTAGTGGTAGACGATTGTCGTCAATACTATTATTACTCTAAAAAACTTTGTCGCTTCCTGTTTCATGTCGTCAATCTTACATTTTTTTTTCTTCTCATCAAGCAATGTGGGTCCAGGGGTATTAGCCCTTAAAACACTGTGGCCTGTTGATTTTCGCCACTTTATTCCATTCGCGCAAATAGGTTAGGTCAGGTTTTAGGCCTGTATTAGGACTAGGAGTGTGCTTTGTTCTTCACGGGTATCTTTTTTGATATTGAGCTTTTGTCTCTTACATGCAATTGCTTTGCAATGGAAGATTATGCAGGAGTTGGTTCTTGTGTGGCTTATTCATTTTTATAATTATATATTCGATAAATATCAAAATAGGTCTGATTTAAACCATCATATGAAAAAATTAGACTATTCGAATAGGTTGATTACTTTTGCGCCACCCTACCTTGTCCCTTTGTTGTCTAATAAATTTTCAAAATTTCAATAGCATTATTGTGTAGTTAATTCAGTATAAATTTTGAAGCTATTGATTTACATTATTACTAAACAATTGAAATCTTTGTTTTTACAAAATGTGAGGTAAAAAATGCACCTAAAAACCAAGCAAAGTTCAAATGCACTTGTAAGTAGTTGGAAAAGATGTAAAGGCTCATTTACACTGGTAGAGTAGCTAGGCAAGTATTGGGTAGAGTATAGTAACTGCCCATAAAAAGCCACAACAAAGTTAAGTAGAGTAGCTACTAACTGGTAGAGTACTTTACCACGGTGGGAAAGTAACTCAACTCTACTAACCCCCATGTTGGAAGAGAGTAAAGTGGGTTTTGTTTTGTTGCACAAAACCCACTTACATAGGTAGAGTGCAGAGGAGAGAAGAGTATATATTACGCTGCGCAATAGACCTTTTCATAGTTGAAATTTTTTTGTGAGCATGTGTCAATTTCCGCTATGTTGTACGTAAAAAAGTGCCCGAACTTTTTAAAGTATTACTACATATGTGCCCGAAAATTTAATTTTCTCGCCTTTAAAACTTGGCGGATGCGCATGCGCTTAACTTACCGTAAAAAGGTATTAATCAACTTAAAAATCATCGCATCTCATCATTGTATTTGTTCCTTGAATTTTGTCATTCCCATGTTCCACAGCTCTTCAAATTTGTCTCGTATCACTCTAAGACATCTTTTATACTCCAACTCATCCTCTATAGCCAATTCTTTCTGTAGAAGTGATGTTCCACCAAGAGAATCCCTTGTTTTTGGCCATTCTTTCATTCACGGATTTCTATCCCTGTCCAATAGCTCCTATCAATAACCCACTCTTCAATAGCTTCGGCGAATTCCCCGATGAGAGCGTTCTATTCTCTATCAAAGCAATTTTGTAAAAACGTCTTTTGTTTCAATGATCATTTTCACAAAACTCACCGCACAGCGTACTCTACTGATGACTATCCTCTGTGTAAACGCGACCGAACTGAAAATGTGTAGAGTAGGGAGACGAAGTGCGCTCTACCCGCTGCTCTACGCTACCCGTGTAAAAGGGACCCGAGATATTAAGTGTCTACCTAATATAAAATTAAAAACAAAATCTATTTTCTAAAAATGTTACATTTGGCTTGGTTTTCACTTTATCTCCTCAATTAGAAGAGTATTTTAATACAATATTTTTTAATTAAAAATTAAGGGGACCTCACTATTTGTAGTTACATTTAAATAAACTTAAAAATATAATTTAAATTTTTAATAATAATACGAAAAATAGCTTGAATGTAATTAATATTCAACCTGTTCGTTAATCTACAAAATTATGTCTTACTAGGACTTAGACAAATGTCATATTGAAACAACAATTTGTCTAGTCCTAGTAAGACTTAATTTTGTAGATTACCGAACAGGTTGAATATTAATTACATTCAAGCTATTTTTCGTATTATTATTAAAAATTTAAATTATATTTTTATGTTTATATACTTCCCTGGCTAATACCACGCAGGATATTAAATTACACAATAGAAATTTTGATGCTATAACTTAGTACTACTAGTTAAATAACATTTAAGATCAATTCTTTCTACATAAATTAAGTGACTAGCATTCTGCAGACTCGTTTCGAGATTTATCTCTTATCAGTGCAGCTTTGCTTTTATTTAATTAAAAATTCAATATGACATTTGTCTAAATCCTAGTTTTAATTCTGTAGATTAACGAACAATATTAATTATATTCAAGCTATTTTTCGAATTATTATGTATATATAATATTTTTTAACTATTACTATGTAATTTTTTAGGGGCTAAGAATTTGTATGTAATCGCTGTGCAAGGTATCGGCGGTCGTTTGAACCGTCTTCCAGCTGCAGGTTCTGGTGACATGATTGTGGCAACAGTGAAGAAAGGTAAACCAGAACTCCGTAAGAAGGTAATGCCTGCGGTAGTTATCAGGCAGCGTAAGCCGTTCCGTAGGAAGGATGGTGTTTTCATCTACTTTGAAGACAATGCGGGCGTCATTGTCAATAACAAGGGCGAAATGAAGGGATCTGCTATCACCGGACCAGTTGCTAAGGAATGTGCAGATTTGTGGCCCAGGATAGCCTCAAATGCTAGCAGTATTGCTTGATTTGTATAATGGTTATTTAAATAAAAATATTCGAAAAATATTAAGAATTATGAATGTGTTCTTAAATATTTTGTGTTTTATTTTAACCCAAAATTTTGTAAAATCTTGAATTTGAATTTTCTTCTCTAATTATAAATTCTCTAATTTATATTTTGGTTGAGAAAATTTTTATTAAAAAATATTGATAATAATTCTCAAACTTGATTGACCAAAACTTCAATTACTATGTGGATTATTCAAAGAAGTCAATTTATTATTATTCGTATCAGAAGCATCATACATAAAACAAATAGAGTATAAATATAAAAACTGAACAAAATTAAAAAAAAAAGGAAACTAGACAAGACATGTTGCCCAATAACGGCCAACGTCAATTGCGTTTGGTTCAGCTGACATTAAGTCTTTGTGGCTGCATTGGCTTGGCACATAGGACAGTTGTATGTGGGTTCGTCTGTGAGTCGCACAGAACAGAAGTAACTAGGTATCTCCATTTGTTGAGGGTGGCTCTGGATCATGCAGTTCCAGATCGAAGTTTGTTCAGTGATTTCCAGACCTTCCAGCTTTCGTCGCATGCAGCAGCTAGTTTTTCCGATGGGGCCATCCAATGTTGGTCTGTTTTGTCTTTCCACAATCTACCCTAGATTTGGTGGTATATTTTTGGAAGTCTATGATGGATGTTAGGAAGCTTTTCCTTGACTTTAGCCTCTGATGTAAAGGATGTAGGCCATAGAGGGGGTCTCGTTTGGACACAAATCTTTCCCTATAGGCTGCTGCTTCCCTTTGGACTGCAGGTGGAGCGGTACCAGCCAGGTGGTAGACTCTATCTAAGGGGAGTGGGTTTCAGGCATTACGTGATCAGTCTGCAAGACTTATTCAGAGCTAAAGCTCTTGTTTTGACAACACTTGGTTTGGCACCCCAAGAACTGCTTGTTATTTCCCGTAGAATGTTTCTACTTTCAGTTTAGTATTCCTGCAGTGCTGTTTGTAGGTAAGGGCCCTGTCCAGCGTAACTCCAAGGTATTTTGGTTTGAGCAATATTCCAGCAGCACTCCGTTCCATGTTACCTGTATCTTTCTGGAAGCATGTTTGTTGCGAAGGTGGAAAGCACATACTTGGGTCTTTGTTGGGTTTGGCCTGGTTTTTACTGTAATAATGGTTCAGCTCTTCCAGTGCCTCAGTTAGACCCTGTTCGATATCTCCAAAACTGCCCCCCTGCGCAGCAATTGCTCTATCGTCCGCGTAGATATAGCTGTTAATACCAATCGGGAGCGGTTGATCGTTGGTATTTATATTAAAAATAATGGGGGCCAGTACACTGACCTGTGGTAGGACGCTCTTTTGACTTCGCCACCTACTTTGCTTTCCCTGGAATTCTACCTAGAACATGCGGTTTTGGAGCAGGGTTCTTATTATATTTGTAAGCTGGAAGTCTTTAGTTATCTCGTAGACATTTCGCATTAAGATCCGAAGGTTAATAGTGTTGTATGCTGCCGTTAGGTTTATAAATACAGCTCCTGTAATTTTGCGCTTTTGGTACCCATCCTCGATGAACTGCAATAGATTGAGTGTCTGCGTCGTACAGCATTTTCCGGGACGGAAACCAGCCTGCTGCGGGATAAATAGGGGTTCTATATCTTTCGTTAACCGGTTTTGTACAGTCGTCTGGAATATTTTGTAGATATGGCTCAGAAGGGAGATTGACCGGTAGCTCTTTGGATCGCCGGGTTCCTTAGCCGTTTAAGCATTGCTATTACCTTGGCTTTTCGCCATATACCTGGAATCTTGGCGGATTCTAGACACTTGAACATTGCGGCAGCCACAGCCTGGGTCCAAAGTGTTTTGTTTGTTCAGTAACAAGATCATCTAGGCCCGCCGCCTTACGCGGTTTACATTTGTTGATGGCTACATTCAGTTCCTTAATCGTGAATGGCACGGCGAGGGTTGTTGTTTCCTCCTCCGGGTTCCTAAGGATCTTTGTTTCAGCCTTTGGGAGTCGCTGTTCAGTCTTGCCGTTTTCTAGGAGCTTTTTTGGTTTGCCGAAACGTTGGAAAATTGTGTGGCGCGAGTTGGATCACTGCTAAGGCGCTGTAGTAGTGTCCAGGCATAAAGAAGTACATAAAATATTTAAACAGAACTTATTTATTAACAATAAAATGATATACAACAAATGGAATTATAAAAATACAATATGCATTTCACCTATAAGATAAAACCTTTTCACCTATGTTGTACCAAATTTAAATGGCTCATAATAAATGTATAAAAAGTGTGCCACAACAATAAAAATGGCAATTACAATTTGGCTTCGGCAGCCTTGAGTAGTGGTCCTAATTTTTGGGCCAACATCACATTGCCAGACACCTTCAATTTGCCCTTCATGAAAGCAGATTGTGGATTCAGTTTTCCAGTGGCCAAGCTGACAAAGTCATCATCGGAAATGGTAAGTGTTGTGTTTGGTTTTCCACTTTCTGGCTTTCCTGGGTATATTTTACCACTCTTTAAATCCATAGCTATAAAAACATTAATTACAAATAGTATAATTTACAAAACATGCTTTACACAAACTGATTCTTATCCAAGACAACTAAATGTATGCAGTTAAATTGATAGCGAAAAAAAATATCGAATTGAAACAACAGAAAACACAATGCATGCAATTTAATTGAAACAACAAAAAACTTTTAAAATGCTATTCAAGGGTCTAAGATTAAATACATTTACATAATGGCGTCAGTAACTTCTAAAATGGAATTTCAACATTGCATACTGAAGGTTAAAATGAAAATATAGTTTAGAGAAACACCTAAACCTTTAAAGTCTATTGGGACATATATAACCCACTTATAGTTACAATGAGATAAACTGTTATAAACAGCCTGAATAGAACCAATATACCAGGTGTCTTAGACCACCCGTACCAGCTTTTTATTTCGACAACGCTTGGTTGAATGTGACTGGGACAAAAAAATTTATTACCAAAGTGAACCCAAGGAACCAAGTGATGAATTTATTTTTTACCGGAATAATCCGGAAGTACCCGGAACCGGAAGTAACTTTAAAATTTCAAATGGCAACATAGGTAGAGTATGGTATTAATTGATACGTCTTTTTAAACGATCAACTTTTATTAAAATGTTTTTTTAATATTTTGCATATTTACAAAAATTAAAAAAAATAAAACAAGATGAAAGAGCACCAGATATTCTTGCAGCAATTGCTCTGGACCCGAACATCTCGGCTAGAAGAATTTGAAGAGGAGGGGGTGGAGATGAGAAACTTGAAGAGCGGGATTTTCAAGATAGGTTGAATTTTTGTGAATGGTTGTCTCATAAAAATTATAATTTCCATCACAAAATTTTTTGGACAGATGAGGCGACATTCAAAAGCAATGGAGTTGTTAATTTACATAATGGTCACTACTGGTGTAATGAAAACCCTCATTGGTTAAGAGAAGTTGATAATTAACACATGTGGACAAGTTTCTGGTGTAAAGAGATATGGTATATATGGAGATATGTTATTTTTAAAACTCTCCAAGCAGTGGACAAGCAGCAACTTATTCCAGCATCGATTTCAATTCTTCTAGTCAAGATGTTCGGGTCCAGAGCAATTGCTGCAAGAATATCTGGTGCTCTTTCATCTTGTACACGTTTTCTGATACGTTTTTAAACTCTCCTGGATTATTTACGATCTGTCTAACGACAATAAGTAAATGTGGTGTAACATCGTCAACTCTTGTAAGTATTTACCCAGTGGTAATACCTCTTCATCCTATGGTACTCATATTAACATATCAAGCGGGAGTTTACGTTTCAATCTACGATTTCCATGTCCAGTGAGAAGTCGGTTTGCAAGAGTGTTCAGGTGTACTTTGAGTTTATCAGAGTATGTGCTGGAATGTTCTTCAATCACTTGTTTAATTTTAAGGTCATGGTTAATGATACTATTTGTTACAAACCATGGTTCATTTACAATCATTATTAAGGTTTTTGATTGAAATCTTTCTAGTATCTGGATATTTGAGTTGCATGCTAAACCCCATAGCTGACTCCCATAGCTCCATACTGGTTTCAGCAGAAGTTAACAGAGTTATATAGTAGAAGCTTGTTTTCCAATGAGAGTTTTGATTTTGGACCAAGTAGCCAATACATTTTCCTTAGTTTTAGATTAAGTTGCTTTTTTTTTGTCCATATGTGCTTTCGCCATGTGAGTTTTTGATCTATGTGCATACCTAGATATTTCACGGAGTCTAATTGAGGTATCTACCGGCCATTCAATTTTACTGGTGGACAGGTTTCCTTTCTAAGGGAAAAGGTGACGTGGACCGATTTTAACTCACTTGCTTGGATTTTCCACCTTTTTAGCCAGTTTTCTAGTGCATTAAGATGCAGTTCGATTCGTTTTGCTGTCACGACTGGATCTGAATGGGATGCCATTATCGCTGTGTCATCTGCATATGTTGCTGTTAGAGTGTGGGCTGTGGTGGGCAGATCTGCGGTGTATAGAAGGTAGAGTACTGGGCCTAGTACACTTCCCTGTGGTACACCGGCTAGATCTAATTTTAGATCGCTTATCTCGTCCTTGTATTTGACTGCAAAATATCGATCACTTAAGTATGATTTAAGTATTTCATACAAGTGATGTGGAAGTTGCTGTCTGATCTTCTATAACAGTCCAGTATGCCACACCTTGTCACACTCTTGTGCAATATCTAGAAATACTGCTGAGCAGCATCTCTTCACTTCAAAGTCCTCACTAATCTTTCTAACGATTCTATGGATTTGCTCTACCATTCCATGTTGTTGCCTGAATCTGAATTGATGTTGTGGGATTAGATTTTTGTCCAGTAGAATTGGAGTTAGTCGTTTTAGTAAAAGTTTCTCGAATATTTTTGAGAAAGTGGGCAACAGACTTATAGGCCTGTAAGAGGTAACTACATTTGGGTCTTTTCCTGGTTTTGTTATTAGAATTATTTGGGATAGTTTCTACTGCGCAGGAAAGTAACTCAAGCGTAGCGCTGCATTGAACAATATAGTGAGGAATCGTATTATTTCTTCTGGTAGCTCGCGCACTATCCTTCCAGAGATCAGATCGTATGCAGGTGATTTTTTTATAAATATTTTTCATTAAGGAAAACACTTCTTTTTTGTGATTTTTTTTATTGGAAAGTTCATTTGATATGGACCTTCTAGAGATGCGTTTATGTCATTATCTTGTGTGGGAGGTACTGTGGGATTTGGTTGAAAAACTTTCTCTAGATGTTCAGCAAAGACTTTTGCTTTTTCTTTATTATCTCTGGCCCATTTACCGTTTTCTTGTCTAATTGGTGGGATATGATGTATTAGGCGTTTAATTTTTCTCATTGCTTTCCATAGTGAGTAGTCGGTTATTTCAGTTGGTGTTAGACTCTCAAAATGTTCTTGTATAGTACGATTTCTTTCTTCATCTAGTAGTTTCTTAAGATCCCTAACAGCTTTATTAAATTTTGATTTGTCTTGAGGAAATCTTGTCTTTTGCCACTCTTTTCATGGCCGGCGTTTTACTTGAATTTTTATTTCACTGTTTCTAGAGCAGCATGGAGTTATTTCAGATGTTTCTTCTGTTGGTGTAGCTTCCCAAGCAGATTCTTGTATTATTTGGTTAAAGTTTCCAATCTCATTTTCTACCTCTAGTTTTGACTTAAGTGAAACGTTGTGGTTGATTTTCTCATTAAGAATGCTTCTAAATATATTCCAGTTTGTTTTTTTACTATGTAATGATAATGGTTTTTGTATTTTTATGATTTGGGAGTTAAGGGTTACAATTATAGGAGAGTGGTCTGAGGAGAAGCCACTGCATGATTTAATTGATAAATACTATTGATTTATGCCTTTTACTACACAAAAATCTAGTAGGTCTGGTTTTTTTTTGGGTCAGATGGCCAATATGTAGGTTCTCCTGTTGATAGTGGAACCAAGTTGTCCTTTTGCATGGCTAGGAATAGCTGGCAGCCCTTGGGTGAGGGAGTATTAGATCTAGATCCCCACCAAGGATGTTTGGCGTTAAAATCGCCTGCTGCTATGAACCGGTTTCCTAGGGATTTAAAGAAGTCTGTGTATTGTTCTTGTTTCACTGCGTGTTTTGGCGGACTATAAATTGCTGAGATTACCAGTGGACCTAACCAGTCTTCGATGGTGATTGTAGTAGCTTGTAGGTAGTCTTTTTCGGTTTTTTCATTTTCATAATGTTGAATTCAAGTTTTTATTATGACAGTGGTACCTCCGTGTGCCTTTCCATCTGGATGATTCGTACTATATATTGTGTATCTAGGTAATTTTAGATAGCTTTTATCTGTAAAATGTGTTTCGGACACTAGCATTATATCCACATTTTCATTTGTTAAGAAGGCTTTCAGTTCTTGTGCCCTTTGTGTGACGCCATTTGCGTTCCAGACTACTATTTTGAAATTGTTGGTCATTATGGCATTTTTGTTTTGTTTTCTGATACTTCGTTTACTTTTGTAAATATGCAAAATATTAAAAAAAACATTTTAATAAAAGTTATTTCTTTTAAAAAGGCCTATCAATTAATACCATACTCGACCTATGTTGCCATTTGAAATATTAAAGTTACTTCCGGTTCCGGGTACTTCCGGATTATTCCGGTAAAAAATAAATTCATCAGTGGAGTCCTTGGGTTCACTTTGATAATAATTTTTTTTGTCCCAGTCACATTCGACCAAGCGTTGTCGAAATAAAAGGCTGGTACGGGTGGTCTGAGACACCCTGTATACCCTGGCAAGATACTAATACTAAATTTGCTAATTTAAGTATAAATTTTAAAAGTCATTATCTAATTTGTTGTAAATAAACTCAACTTGAAGTGGTTAAATATTAGATTGATAATACTATGAACATATTTCCATGTGTACAAAACAAAATTATTGTAATGTATGTTTTGAGCAAGATTTAGTTTCTAGAAACACTGAAATAAAGAAATACTTGGAAAAACTTGAATTGAAAACTGGAATTTTATATATTTTGTGCACTCATTGTGATTAAAGCACTCACATTCGCCTTGTGCTTTAAACTGTGCCACTCATGCAAAAAAGCCCTTCTTCACACACTTGTATTATAAACTACTATTAAAAGATTGAATATTCAATGGGTTTAAATTTAGATTATCAATGGCACAATATATTACTTATTCAATGTTAAAACAAACTATTACTTCTAACAATGAATAAATTTCAGATCAAGGAATAAGCACATTTATACTTTTTCTAGAAAATATTACATACAACTTTTGAACTAAACTAATATATAGATAAATATATAAATAAAAAAATAGTTTTCACTTACTCCATTCTTTAACTGGTTTTCCATCCTTAGTTATGATATAAAGGAAAACGCCATTAACACTTTTGGCTTTGGATGGATCTTCCTTAATTTTCTGAAGGATGAATTCAAAGATAGCATCACTTTTTAGGGCCATATTATTAGAAATTTCTTTTGCCGGTTCAGACGCAACTATAGATTTTAAATCCACGTAAGCACCTGTGAAAAAAAATACATTATTGAGAAACGTGATTATAATACATAAACAATTAATTAATTAACTTATTTTAAACGGAATTTAAGAACTACGTTCTGCAAAAGTTATATTTATGCAATTATTGTAGATATATTTATATTTATTTGTTTGCTATCTAAATTGTAATAACGTTTATAAACACAATATATTATTAATTTCAAACGTTTCATTGATATTTTAAAATACTTATTACCAATTTAACTATAGGTGTGTTATCCACGATAGTTAAAGGCGAACTGTTTCGACTCTGCTCACAAGGGGGCCAATGACTAGGCATTACGTCGTTTTACCGGACAGAGATAGACGACAGCAACGCGTCGATAAAGTACTCAAAAACTTTCTACAACTGATTGTGAGTCCAAAAATCAAGGACGATATAAAATGTAAATTGTTTATAACATTTTTTAATTTTCATGTTCGATTTACTATATTTTTTTTGAAAAATTTTACCGAACTTATATTTATATTACGACAGGCTGACCTCGATGTAAGCAGGTTTCTTTAGCGCGCATTTTGAACAGTACAGTTCATTAATTTGATAACAAACTGTTCTGAACATTACGATACAAAATATATGATTATCCTTTGTTTTTACAACTAATGTTTGTAAAAATATTATATGTATAACTTTACAAATAATTTGTGAAGTTATTATTTTTGAAGAAAATACAATAACAGAAATGCGCCAATTTACTTTCTAAAACTGATCATTATTTGACAGGCGCTGTCGTGTGACGTCGCGTAGCTGAGTGTTGCGTCGTATATGAGAATCGGCCTTTAAACTCTCATTCAAAATTGGATAAACATATTTTTATGAAACCCATCAGAATGCAAAAAGAAAATACTGACATACGAAAAATCGCAAATGATAAAATAATTTCGTATCGTTGATTTTTTTCAAGATCTTGCTAGTGCACCTTTAGGAGAAATACTAATAGTACTTTTGATTAATTTGGTCTCATTCAAAAAAATAGTTCATATTCCGTATTTTATTAGAGTTTGAACATTTCCTTGATGTGAATTTTAGAATTTCTCACATGCAAATCCGTGAAATTTATCAACATTATGCCACAATCCAAAACATTATTATCACTAACACAATCTTTAATTATTTAATCTAATCAGTGGATTACTGAAGCCTTGGATTATTCCAAATTTTAACAGAGTAGTTTCAAGTTCGATGTTTTTTAAAATGTCAACCAAAACAGAAATGATCAAATCAGCTAAATGTAGCATAAGTCTTTTTGGCAGAAACCAATACGATAAAATTCCATCCATATAAGTGAGTGAAGATAACATGTAAATAGAATGTTAAATGAACGCTGGTCAAAAAGGGTATTGAACTGGAACCCGGTGGAAAGGCGAAAGAGAGGATGGCCCAGAAGAAACTGGAGAAATGAAGTTGAAGAAGCTATGGTCAGTAGATATCTAGAAGAAGATGATTGGGCAGATAGAAGAAGATGGAAGCTAGGATGCGAGAAACGGCCAAGGCTGTAATGAAGCTCGCCATATATAAAAAAAGATAAGACGTATTTTATCTTTCTGAGAAAATTAACGATCAATTAAAAATAAACGAGTATGTAATGTTTACACGTCGTTAAAGTAAAACTTCTTTGCCGGTTGTGGCACGTTTTACTAAAAAGATCAAATAAATATATTGGACGCAATATATTGGAGAAGTGCTGGGAGCATAGTATCGGGGAGCACCAACTCTTCATATTCAAACAAACAAGCATTTATTTAAAATATTAAATGGGTGAGGAATCCGGTTGAGGAGCGCGAGACAAGCCGCCGACTTTCCTAATCACCGTGGACTCGCGCTCGGACAAACGGCGAATTTACCCAGGAGAGAATGTCCGCACTGGGGGACTGGTGCGGAAATCTGTTTTTGCATAGAAGTATCCAGATGCTCAGTGACAGTGTTTCGGATTGGAAACAAACGCGAAAATCTTCACTTCGGCTGGAGCTGCCGCTTTTGCCGACACCATGTGTCTACCTTGTAGTCCGTGCCCGTCGCGACGGGTAAATTTACCTTTTTCAAGCCGGCGCGGCGAGCGACGATGTGAGTTTGCCCACGTATATCAAATGCCATGTTACCGATCCAATTCCGAACATCGCAATCCAGAATTTCGCGCAATACTCTGAAGTAAAACGGTCGAACAGTGGTTCACGGTCGAACGTTCCCTGCGACAGTGCCGTTGTAATCCACGCCCAAATCCAAACCGTACTGTTTCGGCGGGTTAGATCTGGTGTCTACTGGATGTGCCGGTCGGTTGACTAGAAATGCCGATCGACAACCTGTTAAGTCTTTCTCGCGGCGGTATCTCGTATGTACTGCGGGAGGCTTTCCGAGTTTATTCGTGTACGGTGAACGCGCCTGGAAGCGGTGTGTTCAGCCCCGATGCGTAGAGGAGTGATAGATAAAGAGAGGGAGATCAAATAATATTTATATAGAGAGTAAGACATCGACATAGCCTCTCCTACCCAATTCCGACTCTCACCTCCAAGCAGCCTTTATATGAAGATAACGGTGGAGAACCCCGGGTAACCTGAACAACCTCTCTGGAGATCGGGTAACCAACCCCCGGTGGAAAGAAAGGTCAGGGCTGACGAGAGCGGGAGAAATGGCCCTCCGAAAAGGGGGTTGGGCGTGAGGCTAACAACCCCATCCCGTAAAACACCAATTGTCACGAAACCTCAAGATATGCCTCGGAAAGCAGGACAGATAACACGAAGACGGACAAGGCAAAGGAAAATGGACATGCACCTCGGAACCTGGAATATTAGAAGCCTATAGCAAACAGGAGCGCTAAATGAACTGATGGAAGTATTTGATAGATACAAACTAGACCTAATAACCCTACAAGAGATAAGATGGCCAGGAACAGGAAGACTAGCTAATAAAAGCGGAGACCTGTACTACTGCGGAGACACAAACAAAAGACACGAATTCGGAGTGGGATTCTTAGTTAGAAACCAGATTAAAGAAAACGTCATCGCCTTCAAACCAATTAACAAGAGGATGTGCTACATCCGAATTAAAATGCGTTTTAATAACTTATCCATATTCTCTGTTCACGCCCCAACAGAAGAGAAGAGGACCATGAAAAGGATGATTTCTACACAACCCTAGAAAGGCACGTCGACACAACACCAGAGAATGACATCAAACTCGTGATCGGGGACTTAAACGCCAAAATAGGCAAAGAAGACGCTTAACAGCCAACGATAGGAAAATACAGCATACATGAAGAGTCTAACAACAATGGAACTAGAACCATAGATTTCTCAGCGTCAAAAGACTTAGTAGTCAGAAGTACAACGTTTCCACACAAGAACATTCACCTAGCAACTTGGAAATCTCCAGATGGGCGCACACTAAACCAAATAGACCATGTCCTAATAAGCGTCAGATTCTACTCAAGCATAGTGGATATCAGAACCATGAGAGGAGCAACAGTAGGCTCAGACCACTTTATGGTCAAAATAAAATTAAGAACTAGAATAAATAAAGCACGTGCCCAAAAGGGAGAAAAAACAAGAAAATATAATCTAGAGAACCTAAAGAACAAAGATGAACGCAAGAGATATGTGGAAACACTGGAGAAGAAGATTTAAGAAAATATAAACGAAGAAGAAGAAGGGAAAACCTTAAAAAAAGCATAAGAGAAGCAGCGGAGGAGACCATAGGAATAGAACCCAAAGGACAGCGCAATCGATGGTGGAACGAGACGTGCAGGAGGGCAATAGACGAGAGAAATAAAGCAAGACAACGAGTACTGCAAAGGCCAACAAAAACTAAGGAACAAGAATACGCTATCTTGAGAGCGAGAGCAAAGGCAGTATGCAGAAGAGAAAAAAGAGAAGACCTAAATGAACAACTGGACAAATTAGAAGAACTAAGAGAACAGAACGAAACAAGAAAGTTCTTTAAAGCCGTGAACAGCACCAAAAACGAATTCCACCCAAGAATAGAAATGTGCAAGAATAAGGACGGGGAATTATTACGATGGAAAGAATATTTCACAGAACTACTAAACAAAGAACAAGGAACCAACTACGAAGGACCAAAAAACGAGCGTATGCACAGTGCAACCACGAGTATTGGACCCAGAATTACAAGAAATTAAAGATGCCATACAACAACTAAAAAATAACAAAGCCCCGGGTATAGACGGAATACCAACGGAACTACTCAAACAAGGAGGAGAACTACTAGAAACTAAAATACATGCGCTAATAAAAACTATCTGGAAAACAGAAAAAATACCTGACGAGTGGAAGATAGCCATAATCTGCCCAATATACAAGAAAGGCGACCGACAAGACTGCAACAACTATAGAGGCCGCTCACTACTATGTGTCGCATACAAGGTCCTAACATCCATAATACGCCAAAGACTGGAGATATACGCAGAAGATCTAATAGGGGAGTATCAAGCAGGATTTAGAAGAGGGAGATCCACGACCGATCAAATTTTTACAACACGACAAATTATGGAAAAGGCGTGGGAATTTGACATACCTATCCATCAACTATTCGTAGACTTTCGAGAAGCCTACGACAGTATAAGTAGGGAAGCACTATATAACATTCTGAAAGAATTTGAAGTACCACAGAAGCTAATCAAGATGATAGAAGTAACCATGGAAGAGACGCTCAATCAGGTCAGAATACAAAACCAGCTCACAGAAAAATTCCCAACAGACAAAGGACTAAGACAAGGAGATGGCCTGGCCCCGATCCTATTTAACCTAGCACTCGAGAAAGTGATCAGAGGCACAGGAATAAAAACTGACAGCACCATTATATACAAGTCATGCCAAGTTATAGGATATGCAGACGATCTGAATATAGTGGGAAGGAATGTACTGGCAGTGAAAGAAACATTTATGCAGCTGATAGAAGAGGCAAGACCGATAGGACTGCTGGTGAATGAAGACAAAACCAAATACATGGGCATAAAATCAAGGACGCGACTGGGACAGGACATAACCATGGATAATATGAATATTGAAGTGGTACGAGAATTTAAATATCTGTCCTCAACACTGAACAAACAGAACTTAATACCACAAACAATTCAACAGAGACTGATAGCCGGGAATAAAGCGTACTACGCAGTTCAAAGTGTAATGAAATCGCAAATAGTGGAGATAAAAACCAAAGTGAAAGTGTACAAAAGCATCATTAGACCAATAGTGACCTACGGGTGCCAATCGTGGACAATGACGACCAAACATGAGGACATATTATTAAAATTCGAGCGAAAAATATTGAGAAGAATATTTGGACCGACCCAGGAAGAAGACGGGTGGAGGATAAAGTATAATCACGAACTGGTACAACTGTATAAAGAAATAGACCTAGTAACATATATAAAAATACAACGGCTGCAATGGGCAGGACATGTAAAACGCATGGGAGAAGAAAGAATACCACAGAAGATCCACAAAGGAAACATGGAAGGGGAGACAAGGCAGACCACGACTAAGATGGCATGACAACATACAAAAAGACGCAAGAGAACTAATAGGCATAAGGAACTGGAAAAGAGCAGCAGCGGACAGAAAAGGATGGAAAAGAATGCTAAACGAAGAAAGGAGGAGGCTAAAGCCCACAGAGAGCTGTAAGGCCACGGATGGATGGAAGACACCGACAAGTTTAGCAGTGTGACAAGGAGATCGCCTCTTAATAATACTATGCAATGAGGTCATAGAAAAAGTAGTGAGGACGATGTGAAACAGCGAATAGACATTTAACGGTTAGTTAAGCGCATGCGCATCCGCCAGGTTTAAAAGGCGGGAATATGAAAGTTTCGGGCACATATTTAGTAATACCTCAAAAAGTTTTTGACGTATAACATGGAGGAAATTGACACATGCGCACAAAAAAAAATTCAACTATGAAAAGGTATATTAGGAACAATATTCAGCAAATCTTAAGTAATGTCGTCCATACGTTCACGGACGACTACAGATGTAGTAGCTAGAAACACTCAGGCATACGAACCTCTAGAAGAAACTGCGGGGAAAATCGGTCTAAAAGTTTATCGACAAGACCAAATATATGGTATAACTCGGACCAACGCGCAACGGTAGAAATAGGCGGAAGACAGTTTGAAGTGGTGGAATTCTTCAAGTATCTGGGATCTACAATAAACAGTAAAAACGAAATTTCCGAAGAAATCACAACCCGCATACAACTAGGGAAACGTTGCTTTTATAGTCTACACCTTTTTTTAAGGGGGGGGGGAATACCTTTACGTACAACCCCTAGGACAAAATATCCTAGGGAATGTGGGACTCACCCGGCTTGGTGTTACTCCCACTCTCGGCATCAGCCTGGTGAGCGCTTTAACCGCGTTTTCGGCTTTGATTACAGCATAATCCACGTGCGGCCCGAAGCTGATTCTTTCATCGCATATTATGCCTAAGTATTTTAGGCTCCTTCTCCAACTGAACTTCTTTCCGCAGCATTTCTAAGGCCACAGGCCCATATCTCTTCATTCCCACAAGCATAATCGCTTCCGTTTTCTCCATAGCTATTTCCAGTCCCTTGGTTTGTATATACGTGGCTACTCGGTTAAGTGCCTCGTTGGTTATTAACACTAGTTTACCTTCCTGTTTCGCCGTAGCCACTACCGCAATGTCGTCCGCATAAGCAATTATCGTTACCTCTGGAGGCATTTTTAATTTAATAGTTTCACCTTAAAATATATTCCATAGTAGGGGCCCCAAGACAGATCCCTGCAGGCGCCTACTGTTACCTTAATTGTGACCCCAGGGTCTATTTCGATACTCCTGTTCTCGAGGTAGCTTTGTAGTAAACGTATTAAGCTGGGTGTTACTCGTCTCTCTCGAGCGCATCTAGTATATCCGTCCATGGTACAGTGTTGAATGCATTTTTGACATCTATAGTCACCAATGCGCATAGCTTTCTTGTTTTTAGTTTCTTTTTGGTTTCTCCTTCTGCAATTTCGAGCACCCTTCTGGCTGCATCGATGGTGGACTGCTTCTTATCTCTTATGGAATTCTTTTAACTATTACTTGCTCAAGAAGCTTAGCTGCCGAATCGATCACGCAAAGCGGCCTATACGATTACGGTTCTAGCCTTTCCTTATTAGGTTTCTTGATTAATATAACTTTAACTTTTTTCCATACTTCCGGGATCGTTCCAGTTTTCAGTATGTAGTTCATAACATGTGTAACCAAATGCCTGTATATTAAAACCCCTGTATATTCACTTGCCATAATTTTGATTATTTCTGACGGGATTCCGTCTCCTCCAGGTGCTTTCTGAATCTTCATTTTTTTGAGTTGCGCAGAATTTCTTCGATATTGAAGAGCATATATTCTTCTGCATTTGGCTTCATGCACTTCTTTTCTTCATGTTGCGGAAACAGTCCTCTGACGATTCTCATTTTGTTTTCTGCGCTAATTGCCATCGGGAGAAGCTTTAGTCTTTTAATGACAATGTGGTACCCTAGACCCCTCAACGTTCTCCACCTCCTCACATGCTGCTTTACATAGGCCTTCCAGCTGCTTTCTTTAGATTTTCTAATCAAGTTACGTTTTTTGAGCTTTTTTTTTTCGTCATTGTACTTGTTCTGCTCTTGGATTGTCTCATTTGGAAGTTGTTTCCTCCTCGTTTTTAAGCATTTCTGTCTTTGATCTTTGATTTCATCTGTCCATCAAAATACTCCTACGCGTCTTGTGTTGTTACTCTTCATTTTGGACATTACCTTGACACACGCTGCCGATATAAGTTTTATCAGGTCGTCAGCTGTTTCCACTTTGCATTTCTTCAAGCCCTGGTTATCTTCAGCAAGGAATTTTGGTTTATCAAGCTTGGCCAGCCTCCATTTGGGAGCTGGGTTCACTCTATTTATTACTCGTTTTCCGCCGAGCGCGTAATAGATTTAGCGATGGTCGCTGAGTGTTTCGTCCGGTAGTACTCTCCACTCTTTAACCTGACTGTTTAGGTCTTCGGTGACAAATGTGACATCTATTAGGGAGCTTTTATTTCCACTTCTATAAGTGCGTTCTTCGCCTACATTGGCTATCTCAAGATTATTTGCCACGGCCCATTCAGCGAGTAGGCGCCCTCTTTTATCTGGAACCCCACGCATTTGCCTGTGTGTTGAAATCTCCGGACACTAATTTCTCCTTGTTCGTTTGGCTTATGCTCTGCTGCAGTTCCTGTAGGTATTCTTCGAACTCTTCGTATGTACAATTTGGGCTTATATAGCAGCTATTTACTCTGCCCCATTCCAGGTCCACCCATACGAACCCTTTGCATTGAACTTCCAGTTGTCGGTTGACCGTTATTGCCCCTTCGCAGTTTTGATCAGTATGCCACTTCTGGTTGTTATTATTGGCTATCCGTTTATTGGGTTCACTTACTAGCACTATATCGGTTTCCATTTTGGTAGCTGTCGCGTCTAAAAGGTTGTGGTTGCAGCACTTTTATTGGCATTTATTTGGACAATTTTTATACCGAAGTTTTCATACACGGTGGCCCTCTTCCTTGCACGTTGTAAAGTAGGCCGCCTGCTTGCAATATTTTGCTTTATGGCCACTTCTGGCGCAATTCGCACAAATTACTCCTGTCGGGGCCGCTGCATTCCTGCCCAAATTCTAAACATTTAAAGCATCTTTGTACTTTCGTCTAGCGTTTGATGCTACAATTTTTCCATCCAATTTTCAGCTGCCCTACTTTTAGTAGATCTTTTGCTGTTCCAGCATCTAGGGTCACTAGGGCTGTTTGCCGTTCCCCATAGGTTGGCCATATATGCTCCACTGATAGTCTTTGGCCAGGTCTTTTCTTGCCTACTGATTTCATGGCTTCAATGATTTCGTCTCTCGTTGTTACGCCATCAATCCCTGAGATAAGTAGTGTAGCGTCGTCTTTCCTCTTAACCACTCTTGCTTTCCGTCCTTCTATATGTGCTATTTCTGATCTTAATTAATCTATCTATAGATTATCTATAGTCTACACCTAATACTTAGCATCTGTCGCCCAGAATTAAGTTACGAATATACAAGACATTAATTAACTCAATGGTAACATATGGCAGCGAGACTTGGACCCTTACAAATACACACGAACTTGAACCGCTTCGATCGGAAAGTACGACTAGCGAAAGTCATTTTCAAGTGGATCCACTTGAAAATCAACTTCACCAGTCGCGAATCGAGTCGTGTTAAGTGTTAAATTTATATAACTATGAATAACAAGTAATAATATTTTTACACATGAAGCGTGGTTAAAACATGTGAATTTTTAATGTAAATTAACTCACATACAGTTTAAATTTTGTATGATAATTTAAAGTAATGATAATGCAACAAATATAATTTTATCAATTCATATTACACTTTATTCTATAGTCATTGGGTTTTTTCCAATAATATATGATAAGTATTTTTTCTATTTTGCGTCTATAATGAAGTCATTAAAGCACTCATATGTTTTCGTTAATGGCCCGCTGAGTGCGATATAATTTTCTCAATATTTATCGGCGATTTTTTATTTAGAAATGACATAAAAGGGCGCAAAACAGAAAAAATAGTATAAAAACTCGTTCATAAGGCAGCGTTTTTCGCACTTCAAATCAAATCAAAAAGTATTTATTGATTAGGAGGTACATGTATTACATATATCTATAAGATACGTCAAGAGAAAAAAAAACAAGAAATATATATGGGTACGAAAAATGGCCCAAAGCAAAAAAAATTGTTTAAAAAAAAGAAACCCAAAAAAGAAAAAAACAAATAAAAAATTAGTTGAAATCAAAACACACATAATTTGAAAATATTGGTTAATTAATTATTACTAGTCATATCAATTTTCACTTTTAATACTTATTCCCGTTATATAAATCGCGCTTATTGAACTCGTTCTTTAATATACTATTATATTATCATCAAGTATGCTATTAAAAATAATTAACGAATCATTTAGTTATTTTCATCCAAAAATGCCATTAAATAAACAAAAAATAGTCTAGCCAATTAAAAAACTTCTAATAAATAATATGGATATAATCAACAATAATAAACAAATATGTGTTTTTAGAATTACATTTAATACATACCTTTGGTCACTTCAAATATTTTATTTTGGACAGTAAGAAAGACAAGATCAAGCGATTTTTTAACAAATTATATATACAAGGTGTATGCATAATATAATTCTTAGATAAAATTAGTAAAGCTATTCAGACTTGGAGATGGAAATTATAGTATACAGACCTTTCTGATAAGTCTTATTCTAAATAGCGACTCAGGAAAATAAAAAAAAGATTAGATAAGTTTTTAAAATAATAAAAGGTCAAAAGTTCTAGCATTCAGTGTGATAATAAATTAAGGTTACATTATCAATTAAAAATTACTGCACTTACCAGAAATAACAACTGTTTTGGTCTCAACAACTGTTGTTTCAAAGAGAATTCGATTTCCATCTCTCCACATATCAACTTTTAATGTTTGGCCTGGTAAGACTGGTTTAACAAATCGACACTAAACAAATAACGGTTTTACATGAGTTACAACAAAAACAAACTAAAACATAAATAACTTGTTTGTTTACCTTTACTGCTTTAAACAATTTCGTGTCGTTAGCAGCAAATGCAGCCATAACCAAACGAACGGAGATGCCTAGAGTGCAAAGCCCATGCAAAATTGGTACTTCAAATCCAGCAATTGCAGCCATATTTGGATCAATATGCAGAGGATTGTTATCACCTTAAATTTTAAAATATTATTTACAACACATAATTTCAAAATGATTCTATGACAAAATGTTCCCAATATAAGGTTTCTGAATAAAATATCCCTGAGCAAAATGTTCCCAAGAAAACAATCTTATCAAAAGGTTGCTGAACAAAATTTCCCTGAGCAAATGTTCCCCAACAAAAACCTCTCAGATCAGTAGGGATTTTGGTGATTCGTCGTTGCACTTGTTCCAGTAGTACAATGTCTTTAACAAAATAGAGATTCCAGGAGATAACCGCGAACTCCAGCACCGTGTACAATGTACGTTTTGTACAGGCGAAGTTTAGTGCCCACAAAGTGTTCTTTAAAAGCCCTTTGATTGTGATAGATCAGGGAATTTGTCCTTTTTACTATTTTGGCGATATAGCATTCCCACTTGAGGTCTTTATAACCCCCATATTATTTTTTTGATTTAAGGTAGTGGATGGATTTCCTGTTAAGATATAGTTAGAATAGGGGTTTTAAGGTCCAATGTGTTAGCAACATTCAAGACGTGAGCGGCATGTTAGTCCACTTCTTGAGTAAAGAAAGAACTTCCTGTAGTATCCCAACACTTTCCAGTGGGTTGCAGTATAATTTCGTATAGTTTGCAAGATATAAATGTTTGACTTCTTTTTGTCTGACGACAATAACGTAAACGAGGATTGGCAGGGATCTAATGATAGAACCTTGGGGCACTTCACTCTTGACTGCTCTCACATATGAAAATGATATCCCATCATCTTTGAAACCTGCATTTCAAGAGCAAATCAGCTATCCCGTGCAGCAAAGGACCCCTCAAACCAAAGTCTGAAAGGGACTTTGGTTTGAGGGGTCTTTCTTATTTTCCTTCGAAAACCAAACCAATTCGTTTTGTTTTCGAAGTTTGGTGATACGCGATCTGACAGCCGAATAATTACGTTGACACAGAGCCACAAATGGTTAAGCAAGCCACAATCTTGGATGGTACGCAGATCATGCTAACGGAGACCGGTATCTGCTTTAACACATTCACTGCCGCGCCGGAATTTATAACTTTCCTGTATCGCTTTCCTGTATCGATTTAAACCACTATACAAAATCGATAGTTATAATGATTTGGTATTTATTTGCTTTCTCTAGGGGCCCCATAGAACTATTTTAGGTGACTTTCACGAAATGGGTCACCGGTGACCCAGTGGAGTGCTGGTCTGTAATATGCAAAAAAAGTATGCAAGAACCGCTGGGTAACTGGTGTCACGGCGGCAGTGAATGTGTTAACAAATTTAAGTCCAGTGGACGACTTGGCCAGGACGAAAGGAATGGACCCAGAAGACTGCAAGTAGAACACTATGCTAATTAATTGGAATTATGTTGTTCTGAAGAAGGAGGTCTGTTAACTCTTTAACAATGATCTCCTCCATGCACTTTGACAGAGTGGATGTCGGACTAATGGGTTGGTAGTTTTGTGGTTGATATCTGTCGCCTTTTTAAAATGCGCGTAACTATGGCATGTGTCCACGTATGCGGTTGAAAGAGTTTGTGATATCGATGCAGCCAGTGGGGTGCTTATGGTCCTGGAGCAATTCTTCAGGAAGATCGGTGGTATGCCTTGGATACCAGGTGACGCGTTGTTCATTATAGAAACAATTGCGATCTGGACCTTTTCCTCTGTAAAGTCAATTGTGTCTATGGGGCACTTATGGTCCCGGAGCAATTCTTCAGGAAGATCAAGGTCACGCATTGTTCTTTATTGAGACAATTGCGCCCTGGACCTTATCAATTGTGTCTATGGGGCACTTATGGTCCTGGAGCAATTCTTCAGAAAGATCGGCGGTATTCCGTCGATACCAGGGGAAGCGTTGTTCTTTATAGAGACAATTCGACTTGGACCTTTTGCTCTGTAAAGTCAATTGAGTTTATGGGGCATTTATGGTCCCGGAGAAATTCTTCAGGAAGATCATGGAAGATCAAGGTGACGCATTGTTCTTTATAGAGACAATTGCGGCCTGGACCTTTTCCTCTATAAAGTCAATTGTGTCTATGGGGTACTTATGGTCTCGGAGCAATACTTCAGGAAGATCGGCGGTATGCCGTCGATACCAGCTGACGCGTTGTTCTTTATAGAGACAATTGAGCCCTGGACCTTTTCCTCTGTAAAGTCAATAAACCTTTTAACGGTTACTTAGGCGCATGCGCATACGTCAAGTTTGAAAGGCGGCAATATAAAAGTTTCGGGCACATATTTAGTTATACGTCAAAAAGTTCGGGTACTTTCAGACGTATAACATGTCGGAAATTGACACATGCAAACAAAAAAATTTCAACTATGAAAAGGTCTATTATGTTTATGGGGCGCCATGGTCCCGGAGCAATTCTTCAGGAAAATCGGCGGTGTGCCGTCGTACCAGGTGACGCGTTGTTCTTTTGGTCAATTGTGTCTAAGGAATTAAGGTTTGGAGTTTACCGAAAGGTAGGTTGGACTACTTCCAGTTCCTCTGTAAATACATTAGGGACCTGTTAATGCAGGAGTAAAAGGGGCCATTCCCTGGATGGATGGATAGATTCCCTGGAGGAAGGATCATTCTCATACCTTCTTCTAGCCTTTGTTATTAGTCCTCTGTCTTTGTTGTTCTTAATTTTGTACTTGTCGTAGTTTGCAGGGGTCCTGTTCCGTGCGTATGCATCCCACAATGTACGCTTTCTTTATTTGATATTAAAGATATAAGCTAGAGACACACTGGTCCCACGTACGCAACGTATGCGAAGCAGCGTGGGAGAATTTATGAGCACACTTGTCCCACTGAACCCAGCGCTTGTGACCAACCACACCGACTGGGACTACTTCAACCATCTTTTGGAAAGAACCATAAACTTGTAGTGGGCCAATGTGGGCCTATCGGAGGATATTAAAAGTCAATTAGGTAGACAGAGTGACGAACATAGAAATCCTACAAAGACTAAATAAAACTCAGGAACTAGGTAATATCATCAAAAGTCGGAAACTCGAATATTTTGGACACGTTATGCGGCATCCGGAAAAATGTAGTCTACTGCATCTTATCATATATAGGGAAAGATAATGAAAAAAAGGGGTATAGGACGAAGGACAACATCATGGTTGCATGAAACAGCCCAGCTTTTTCATGCAGCAGTCGACAAAGTTCAAATCATGAACTTATTAACCAACAGCATTGTCAACGATCGAAGCGGTCACGACACTTAAAGAAGAAGAATAAACTTGAATGTACCACTCAAAACAATCGAACAGTTGGAAAATGAAGTGCATCAATTCAATACGGCTATCCATGACACAGCTTGGAAAAGTACGCCTGCCATAAAGCGAAAACTCAAGGGTGTCAACTTCCCTAAAGAAATAAAAAAGCTGATCACCTTAAAACGCAAACTTAGAAGACGCTGGTATCAAACACGAGCACCCTAAGACAAAACCAACCTAAATAGAATAACGAAACAATTGACAAGAGAGATTAAGATACATAAAAACTTCCTCTCGGGACCGAAAAACCGCTGACAATACCACAGAGCTTTCTCTATGGAAGGCAACAAAGTATATCTAACCTAACCTCTGACAATATCACAGAGCATTCTCTCTGGAAGGCAACAAAGTACTTGAAGCGACCGATCACTCGAATACCTCCGATAACCAAACCAAAAGGCAAGTGGGCTCGCAGCAGCAGTGATAAAGCAGACACATTTGCAGAGCATTGTGAAAGCAGATTCCTCCCCAAACCGGGATCGGATGAACTCCCAATAATTCCAACTAACAACTACGAAGATACAATCCCGCTAGTAACATCCAAAGAGGTAGCCAAAGAGATTCACACGAATCTAAAACCAAATAAAGCACCAGGATTCGACCTAATTACCAGTACAATCCTCAAAAAAATACAGAGAAGAGCATTGGTCAAGTTCACTAATTTATTCAATGCAGCAATTCGTCTAAAACATATATCAACCGCATGAAGGCCTCGGAAGTAATTGTGCTACCAAAACCTAGCAAAAATCACAATAATGTTTTTCCCATTCCCAATAACTAAACAAACAAATCACAATAATGTGGAGTCGTATCGGCCAATCGCATTACTGCCGATCATGTTCAAACTCTTTGAGAAGCTGATCATGGAATGTCTCCAGCTAATAATAATCAAATATGAGCTGGTGCCGGCCCACCAGTTTGGATTTCGAACCAACCACTCAACAATTGACCAAGTTCACAGGATTACCAACGTCATCGAAAAAAGACAAAAACGAATGCCCTACTGTGTTCCTCGACGTCGCACCATCGTTTGATCGGGTATGGCATGAAGGCCTACTGTACAAACTTAAATCCATCCTGCCTGACCCGTACTACAAACAACTAAAATCATACCTATCCGAAAGAAAATTTCTCCGATCTTCGGAACATCAGTGCTGGTGTCCCTCAGGGAATTGTACTGGCCCCGGTACTATATCTATTTTCTACAAAGGATACACCCAATACTGATAACACAAGTTATATTGTGGGTATTTTGATACCCAAAATGTCGACTACCAATACTAAGAAGAAATGCAAACAATATTCACAGGAGTATTTTAAATTTGGTTTTGTGCCATCGTTTGCGAATGAAACTATTTCTGTGTTTATTATGTGAAAAAACTTTCCGCATGAAGACGGCGAAAATGAAAGCCCACTTGGAAAGATTCATTTCGATAAGAAAAACAAAGATTTGGGACCAGGTGGTCATAAATAATATGACCAACGTGATTCCTAAATGGCGAATGAAACTTAATGAAGCAAAGTCTACATACATCAACTTTACCAAAAAAAGATTGAAAACAGACCCCTCATTATTAATGGCATGACTATCCAGCCAGCCAACACAGCAAAATACTTGGGCATGACGCTTGATGCAGAACTCCGATGGAAGGAGCACATCAAGAAAAAACAAAAGGAACTAAAAGGAAAAAACAATTGAAAACACGAAAAATGTATTGGCTCCGAGGACGTCGCTCCGAACTAATAATGCACAACAATCCAACACTATACAAACAGGTGTTGCGCCCAATCTGGACATATGGTAATTATGGGGATGTGACAAAAAACAAAACATCCACATAATCCAACGTTATTAAAAAAAAATGTTACTAATGTGCGCAACAGCGACTTATACCGTGAATTCGGTGTAGAAACAGTCGATGCTATCATTACAAGATGATCTCGCACAAAACACGACTCTAGCAACACATCAACGAGGAAGCATCCAAGCTCCTATCAGTCCTATCGTCCAATCAGACGACTTAAACGGACCAAATCACATGAGCTGTGTAGAATAGACCCGCCAAACAACTAAGGGATCCAGTGGGAGCAACTCCCAAAATAATTCTACATTAATAATTTATTTGTTATAGCAAAATAGATCGTTAGTCTATAAGAACTAGTTTTTGTAAATATTGTAAAAAAAACTTGTCCGACGTTGCAACGTAAATTTTGGATCAGACGTTGTTGTAATCTCTCAGAAGGTGCACTAGTGCGTTTGTAAGTCATGTTTTCTGATTCTGAGAGCGAGTTTGAGGATGTTTTATTGAATTTCCTATTTTGGCCAAGGCACTACCGCTATAACCGCGAAACCGTTCGAGAAACACACAGTACACAAATCAGTCGCGGGAAAAAACAGCAAGTGAGACCACTTGTATTAGCTTACTCGAGTCACATAATCACGCAATTAAAAACCGCGGCGGTTTAGCCGTAGTGCAGCCTAGGCCTAAATGAATATTTCAGCGCCATAAAAACGAAAGTTAAAAAAGGGAAGATATTGGCTTCATGAGATAAACAAAGAGAAAAAGTTGGAGAATACCATACATTCATGCAAAAACTGGAATCTGACGAAGAACGATTTTTTATGTACTTCTGCATGTCGTAAATATAGTTTGAGGAGATTCGTAGTATTATTATTATGACAACAAAGTGTGTGCACCAAAAATCTATTTGTTTATGACGTGCTACGCGTGATTTCTAGAAACACATTGGTCACGCGCGTGGGATAGCGTACGAAAGTCCCCTCCACCTTCCCACGCCGATCTGAACATCGCAGGTCGGCTTTGCGTGGGACGCGTGTGATTGCGTTGTAAACGATACGTGAGTCTCTATTTCATACTTTTTCATATAAATTCAAGAGAACGGTGTGTCTCTAGCTAAAGTGATGGAATACAAAATTCGATGGAACAATGTTTGGCGACATATTGCTCAGGAAAATTTTATTTAGGATATTTTGTTCAGGAACCCTACGTTGGGTTTTGTCGTGATACCTTCAAAATTTAAGTGTTTTTACTCACCATTCAATCTATATAATGCAGCTTGATCTACACATGTTTTGTATGACAAGGACCTATCAGTAGCTCTTGTAGGTTTGGCAACACAAGGAATTATTTTCTCTGAGTTGCGTGGACCACCCCAACCACCAGCTCCAACCGCAAAACAAATTATTTGATTTTTAAATAATAGTTTTCCATCATTATTGTAACTAAGAACTAGAAAAAAAAATATGTATTCGTAACAAAAAAAATACAGTTAACTTTTTGATTACCTTCATACACTAATGCAGATCCTGAACCTTTATCCAAAGTATCAACTAATTTTACTTCATTATGAATGTCACCAAACGTTGAGAAATCTTCAAAGAATTCTATATATTGTTCTCCATGCAAGATATTTTCAAAACTAATTGATTTTCCTGGGATTAAATTATTAGTAGAACCATCTGTCAAAACAGCTTTCAGAGCCGGTGCAATAAAAAATGTTGGTAAAGGTGAAAATTCTTCATGATTTTCATATAGATATCGAAGATCTTCTGGCGTTTTAACGGAAGCCCCAACTATAAGAAAAAAGATTATTATAAGTAGGGATTGCAATTCGGCGTCATTTTCAATCTGGCCGGATCCGGCCGAATTTCCACCGAGCCGGCCGGATCCGTACGGATCCGGTGATCCGCCGGATCGATGGAATTAAATCTAACATAATAAACTTTACTTAATCTACTGATATCGCAACAATTGGGTATTTGAGCATGCTAACAAGTCTTATTCTTATATTTATGACAGACATCATAATGAATCTGTCTAATGAAATATAATATCTATTTAGTTTAATCAACTTATTATAAATACCGTATTTGCCGGTAAATAAAGCGCACCCTAAAATTCAATTTAGTGCGATTATAACGCGGACCTATGTTTTAGAGCTCAACCTCATCTTCATTGATCTGTCAGTCTTATTTTTGTAAATAGAAACAAAACGGTTTCAGGTTTTCAAAATTTGGTCTTTTTGGAGAAATTCAAGGTAATTGGATTTTCAAAATTCCTCCAAATAGTCTCACAGTAGAGAAAATAGCGAGTCTATGAATGTTAATTTTGTCAAATCTTAACCTCGTCTTCATTAATCCGTTGCTGCCTTATTTTTCAAAATATTTTAAAATACGGTTTCAGATTCCCAAAATTTTGACATTTTGGAGAAATTTCTGGTTTTTAGGTTTCCAAAATTACTCCAAATAGTTAGAGTAAAGAAACTAGTGAGAGTCTACAAATGTTAATTTTGTAAAATCTCAACCTCATCTTTATTGATCTGTGGCTGTTATTTTTCAAAATATTAACAAAATGGTTTTAGGTTGAAAGGCAAAATTAGGACTTCATGAAGCAATTTGTGGTTCTTAGATTTCCAAAATTCCTTCAAATAGTTGCGCAGTCAGGAAAATGTGAGTCTACAAATGTTAATTTTGTAAAAATTCAAGCCTTCATTGATATGTCGTTGCCTTATTTTTAAAAATATTAACAAATTGCTTTTAGATTTTCAAAATTTGAACTTTTTGGAGAAATTTGTGGTTTTTATATTTCCAAAATTCCTCTAAATAGTTACACAGTAAAGAAACTAGTGAGTCTACAAATATTAATTTTGTAAAATCGCAACCTCATCTTCATTGATCTGTGGCTGCCTTATTTTGCAAAATATTTGCTAAACGGTTTCAGATGTTCAAAATCTTTCTGGAGAAATTTGTGGTTTTTAGATTTCCAAAATTCATCAAATAGTCGCGTAGTGAGGAAAGTAGTGAGAATCTACAAATGTTAATTTTGTAAAATTTCAACCTCATCTTCATTGATCTGGCGCAGCCTCTTTTTCCAAATTATTAACAAAACATTTTCAGATTTTCAAAATTTTGACTTTGAAGAAATTTGTGGTTTTTAGATTTCCAAAATTCCTCCAAATAGCCACACAGTAAAGAAACTAGTGAGACTCTACAATTGTTAATTGACAATGACAAAATTTTTTTTGAAAAAATTATACACCGGCAAATACGGTAATTATTTTAAGTATTTTAAGTTATTTATCACAAAATCAAATTTGGTTTTGAAAAAACCATGTGGCGCCATGCGCACCACGCATTTAGAGTACCTACTCATGCAACAGCGCGATTATTTTGCCAAAAATTAGCATCACCGGATCTGGTGACCGGATCCTGTATATTGGTACGGATCCGGTATATTCGTACCGGATCCGATATATTGGTACCGGATTTGAAAATTTGAAAATACCGGATCCGGTACGCGTTTAGTGATGCCGGATCCGCCGGATTACCGGATCCGGTTTTCCGGATTGCAATCCCTAATTATAAGACCTATAATATATAGAAGCTAACTGTTAAATAACAGAAGCTCCAACTAAAAGAAAAGATTATTATAAGAGCTATGTTACCTCCTAATGCATATAAAATAAGATCTTTATCATTATATTTATAAATATCTTCCTCATCTTTGGAACTAGTTTGATCTCCTTTTCCAGTTTTTAATCCATCCAATGAAGTTATAAGAGCACCGGTAGCTTCTTGAATAGTATCCAAATGTTTCGCGTTTTTCATATTGGTGATAGCGTCCCAAGAATCCCGTACTTTTTCAACAGAAACTTCATCAGGAATGGTACTTCTAAGTAATTTTCCGTTCGATCTAATGATATGACATTTGCCCGCCCATCCAGCAGCAGCTTCAATTACAGAGCCTGTCTCAGTGCAATTTTCATGACACAACCATGCCTAATATAAAACACTATAATTGAAAAAAATATATATATAAACATTGGTTGGGTTTTCTTACGACAACTGGAGCAATTAATTCAGGTTTAAGTTCGGCGAAAAGATCAGGTGGTAATATATCTTCCGTTAGACGGCTTGCAGCTGTTGGAACAATGACATTGCAGTGGATATTATTACGTGCACCTTCTATAGATATTGTGTTTGATAAACCTACTAATCCCATTTTTGCTGCGGAATAATTGGCTTGTCCAAAATTGCCTTAAAAATGTTATATATTTTGTAGCAAATGAATATTTCGTGTGTATATATATTTATACCGTATAAGCCGGAATTAGATGCTGTCATAATTATACGACCATAGTTTTGCTTTTTAAAGATTGGAAAAGCAGCTTGAGTGGTCTTAAATGAACCTTTTAAATGGACTGCATGGACTAGATCTAGAAAAAAATGTGTTTTGCGTTAAAAAATATTAATATATAACGGGTGTGTCGGAACTCCACCGACAAACTTTCAGGGCTGATTCTATGATCCACAATAAGCATAAAACTCAGCAAGTAGCACAAGCAATGGGGTGGAATGCAATAGCGTCGGTCAATCGGGCAAATGCCCAGGGCCCACGGACTAGGGGGGCCCCACAGTTGCTGCAGATAGATTCTGAGACGACTGACGTGTGGCGTTTCGCGAATTTCACATGGGGGACCGCACCACGTGGGTTTTAAAAAGGCTCAAATTTGACATTTTTATGCCGCCGGAGGTAGATCTTGGGTGTTTTAATCGCGCGTCTTCGATGACTTAACTGTGAATGTCCGTCCGCACGTTGCGCATCCCCAAGTTTCGTCCTCCGTCCGGCCGCGCCCCTCCGGGGATCCAAAACCCACCCTAAAATCGTGGTTTTTGCGGAAACGGCCCGACGGAAGCGGCGGCGGTGCAAAACGGATATGTACATTTTTCCGGTGTAGAACCGAGATCCCCGTCCAGCGGTGCCGTTTTCGCGACTCAACTCCCCCAGGTTCGGACGCACCAGACCGAAAACTAAAATCACAATATTTTACTTTTGAGGCGCATTTTTGGTCGGATCTCTATTTTTTTTTCCGTAGCCGCCACCGCGCTACGTTTCTAGAGCCGTCTCGCCGTCCTGCGACGTCCCGTTCACTCGATGCAAGAGCAAATAATTTTTTTTTGCCGATTTTGCAATCACTTCCTCGGACTTTCTCATTCAGTCATCTTTCACTTTCAATCACTTTCTCTTCAGAACACTCGCGCGCAACCATTCCGGCAAGAATTTTTAAGCTGCGACGACTTTTTGCGAATCTGCGGCAGTTTGAAGAGAAAAATGCGCAAAAAGTGAGAAAAACCAGAGGCGTTTTGCGGGGGTACATAGAACTTCGGAACCAATTGACGGATCGGAACCGGACCGGTGCCGTTCGATCGGCCATAGAACCTTTTAGTTTGTTTGGGAGTTTAATCCCGATTGCGCCGAAGATGGCGCCGCGATGCCATAAAAACGAGTTTTTGGACATCCAAGAAAACTCCCACGGAACCGCCAACCGCGCGATTCCCGCAGGGAATTGAACGTTTCATCTTTTTGCGTCGTCAACCGTCGCGACGCCCGCCAAAACTCGCCGTATTTTAATTACTGGGGGCCTCACCTCAATATATATATGCCCGGGGCCTCCAAATCCAAACGACGGCGCTGGTGGAATATATTGATACAATTTACAAACATAAAAAAGAACTATGTGCCATTTACAAAAATTGTTCCAAATTTCAGCCCCATGTTCAATGCACAGCCGACACCAAAAATGCGTCCAAAAACGGCGGGCTTCTCAAGTACTCTGACTGGAGTTTTGTACACCATGGTTTTCAGGTGACCCCATAAAAAATGCAAGGGTTTCAGATTTTGGGAGCGGGCCGGAAATGGTATCGGACTGTTCCTACCTAACCATGTATCAGGATACCTCGCATCGAGACATGCGCGTGCCTGGCGACTAAAATGTGCTTGTTCACTGTTATGCATAAACCACATTTCGTGTCTCAGTTGTACATCGACCGGGTCTAATCGATTCTTCTTCTTCTTTACGTGCCATGTCCTCCGATGACGTCGGTGATATCATAATGATTTTTATTTTATCAGCAGCGGCACGAAACAGACTACTAGAACTGACACCATACCACTCTCTCAGGTTTTTCAGCCAGGACGTGCGTCTTCTTCCTGGACCTCTTCTACCTTAGATTTTGTCTTTCATGATAATCTGCAAGATATTCCAGCTTGCGTTTTTTGATGGTAAACAAACTTGACTTCAAGTTGCTTCTGAACACGGGCAAGCACCTCGGTGTTTCGCACTCTGTCCACCCATGATATTCGCAGCAGGCGGCGGTAGCACCACATCTCGAACCCTTCCAGTCGGTCACACATTGCCTTTGTTAAAGTCCATCCTTCCATTCCATAGTACAAAATTGGAAATACATAGCACCGTAGTAATCAAATACGCAGAGGTATTGACAAGTCTCGGGATGTAAGAACCTTCTTCATATTGCTAAATGCTGCTCTAGCTTGCTCGATGCAGGGACCTTAGTTCCTGCTTGTTATTCCACTCACTGCTCAACAAGCATCCCAGATATCTGAAGCTGGAAACTTGCTGAATCTGTTGGTTGCCTGTACTCAGGTTTGCTAGAAGCTCTCCATTTTTGCTAATAACCATAGCTTTGATATTGCTAATACTTAACTTGAGCCCTCTTTATTCGCTTTTAGCTGCAACCCTATCCAGCAGCGCCTGCAAATCATCAGCACTTCCTGCCAGCAGAACTGTATCGTCCGCATATCGCAAGTTAATTATTACTTCTCCGTTGACAACAATTCCTTCCCGTGCTTCGGCGAAGATTTGTTCAGAGTATATGTTAAAGAGCAGTGGAGAAAGTGGTCATGTCCTCAACTTTGACAGCAGCGACTTGGATGTAATACAGATTTTTTATAATGCGGACGTCTATGTCATCTAAGTTCATATTCTGAAGGATGCTGACAAGTTTCCCGTGGTCAACACAGTCAAGCGCTTTCTGGTAATCGAGAAAACACGCGTATACATCGGTGGACATGTCACGGCATCTCTGTAATAAGACCTGTATGCCAAATAGGGCTCTCTGGTCCCCAACCCGCTACGAAATCCAAATTGAGTATCAGAGAGGTGTTCCTCGCATTTACGGTATAATCGACGATGTATTATTTTAAGGAATATCTTCAGCGTATGGCTCATTATGGTTATCATACGGTAGTCTCCGCATGTTTCTGGCCACGTCTTCTTAGGTAGTGTGACGAATACAAATACAGACTCCTTTGGTATCTTCCCAGAAACATAGATGGCGATAAAGAGGCTGACCAATTTATCTGTGGAATGGTCGTTGAAAAGCTTGAGTACTTCTGAATAGACATCGTCTGGTCCAGCAGACTTTTGGCTGCCTTGACTGCGCGAACCAGCTCCGCGTGTGTTATTTCTGGGCCCTCACAGGGATTGTCGCAAATGTTCACCTGCTGACGGTCGCTAGCGAGTTCTTCGACATACTTCTTCCACTCTTCCAACTTTTCGTTAAGATAATGTTAAGATAATGTTGCCATCACTATTTAGCAGAAGTGCCGCGGACCGAATACGTTTTTTAGTTCCAGCATCTTTGATTCTCTTGTGTAGATTGAAGGTGTCACGTTTCGCATGTAGACTCTCGATTTCATCACAATTTTTCAGAAAACCAACTACTCTTTGACCCCTTATTTCTCTTATAATTCGTCTATTAAGGTCTAAATATTTGGGTTTATCATTCTTTAGATTCCGACGTAATTCTATCAGATCTAAGATCTTGTTTGTCATCCAAGGTTTTGTCTTGTCAAGTACTGTTCTGCTGATACGGTAAATGTTCTGATTTCGTTCCATGCTTCCTCCGTGTCTGGCATGTTCTCGAGGTTCAGTGACTACATAGCTGCGTTGATCTTTAAACCGACGTTGTCTCGGATTTCAGGAGTATTAAGCAGCCTCATGTCTAACTGCGACACTGCTGATTTGGGTGTTCGTCTCTTGAGCTTAAAGTGTAGTGTAGCTACTAGGGGGTTGTGGTCGGAGTTAATGTCAGGTCCTGGGTACGTTTTGACTGCGCGTATGCTGTTTTTGAACCGATTCTTGATCATGATGTAGTCGATCTGATTTCTCCTAAACCTACAAAACTATACTCATAAAGCAATATCATTACAATTCAGTGCCTGGACTTTGTGAATTCTAAAAGGGTGCAAGAGCTGTTCGCGAAGAACTCGCCACACTGTTAAAGCACTGGGTCCAAGTTCGTATGTTACAGTCCGAACCCTAGTTCTCGGATAATTGGCAACAGCATCCAAGATTTTCCTCTAACGCCACAGTATTAACCGTTCTATCACGTCCTGTATGTATATTCTATCTGTCATAGAAGTCTCAATTTTTCACGTTCTTGAAGTCGTCAATGAATTGACGCAAAAGTTGTATGATGAGGCTGCTGCCTATTCGGAAAACGTTCTCCGTAAATCCTTGCATCTGCTCGGCTGTTGCCGCTGGCAGCACCATAAATTGTATAAATTGTTGGTTGATCCCCAAAACCCATTCCACTGGCTACGCCCATGTCTACTACTTCTTCGAAAGAATACAATTTTGAAACACTATTGGGTAGATTAATGAGCACAACACACAATTTTCAATAAACTGAAAGTGAACGTTTAGTGATTTTCGTAAAGCAATCGTAAATTGATCATTGTTTTGGGTTTTGTCGCAATTTTCAAGTATTTTTTGTTACACTTTACTATACTTTTTCGAGTCCGAAAAGTTTTTCTTCCAGTACCGGGCTACGTCTATGGCATTTTCATTTGCAATCCACATCTCATCGAAGGAGTACGTTGCAGGGCATAATGTGCATCTCAGCACGTGGCCCATGTTTTGTATCTCCCCACATTCGCAGAGGCATTGTTGGCCTCTCTCAATTCTCTACTTTAGTTTGTTTGTTTTTACGGGTGCCACGCCGGTTCGTATTCTGTTTAGCGTTCTCCATGTCTTCCAGTTCAAATTTCACCCTGCACAGGGGCTTTCGTTACGTGTTAAGTTGGCAGGACCAACTAGGAAAAAAAAACGCTTTTTATCCGCAACGATTGTAATAAAAAAAAATTCCCGCACTTCCCATTTACCGGAAAAATGGGGTCCCGGTAACTTAACAGAAAGTTAGCGGGACCCACTCTAAAAAAAATTATTTAGAGGAAATAAATGCACCGGAATTATCCGCTTTTTTCCGCAAACCAATGCCACCGGAAAAAAAAATCCGCAATGAAGTGCGGTCCTGGGATCCTGCGGTCCACGGATCCCGGGAAAATCCGGAATTTTTACCATTTTTTTTCAAATTCCCCCATTTTTTTTTTCGCGGAATTTGTTTGTGAATAAAAAACGAATAATAGCGGTACATTTTTAACTTAAAATAATTATTTTTAGGGTCCGCTTTTCTACGGTAGAAAAGTCCATTTTCCGGCTTCATGTTTTGCGTCGCCATCTTTCTCTCTATCCAATACATTTTTATGGCTTCTGATGTGTATGTAATTTATGAAAGAGATGTTTCATCATCGGATGATTTTCTATCCGAGGAGAAAAATAACGATGGAATGATTTTTTCTCGACTCCTTGATTCTTGAACAAAGCTGAGCAAATGTAAATTATATTTACCGTAGGTAAAAGGAAGGCAACCAATAAGAACATTTCATATTTGAAAAGACCTAACATGCCGCTTGCGTCTTTGAAAGGACCTAGTATGCCGCCCGCATCTTTGAAAGGCCCTAGCATTTCGCCCGATGCGTCTTTGAACAGGCCAAGACGAACCTTCTTCATATTGCTAAATGCTGCTCTAGTCTGCTCGATGCGGGACCTTATTTCCTGCCTGTTATCCCACTCACTGCTCAACAAGCATCCCAGATATCTGAAGCTCGAGACTAGCTGAATCTGTTGGTTGCCTGTACTCAGGTTTGCTAGAAGCTCTCCATTTTTGATAATAACCATAGCTTTGGTCTTGCTAATATTCAACTTGCGCCCTTTCACTTCGCTTTTAGCAGCAACCCTATCCAGTAGCGCCTGCAAATCATCACCACTTCCTGCCAGCAGAACTGTATGGACCGCATAACGCAAGTTATTTATTACTTCTCAAAAATAGAGGACAAAAACAGAAACTTTCACAATTTTTCTCGCGATAAAAAGTGGATAATTCCGGTGCATTAATTTTCTCAAAATAATTATTTTTAGAGTGGGTCCCGCTAACCTTCTGTTAAGTTAGCGGGACCACATTTTCCCAGGAAATGGGAAATGCGGAAAATTTTTATCTTTTTGCAATCGTTTGCGGATAAAAGCGGATTATTATGTACCGTCGCGGATTTTTTTTCCTCGTTGGTCCTGCCAACTTAACAGAGGTGCTTTCGTTGATAGAGAAGTTGTCGGACGGTTCCACGGCGGCACATTGATTTTTTTTCCCTTGATTTGGGCCTTTTCCGTTGTTCTTGGCCATAAAGGACATGGCGATCATCGAAGGTTTGCTTAAATTTTTCTACGTGCTCTAAACCCATTCTTCTTTCACTTCGTTCTGCGAAGCCCGCTGCTTTGAAAAATTGTTTCATTGGTGTTGGTTTCATGCAACCAGTAATAATCCTGCAAGTTTGGTTTAAGGCGATGTCGACCTGTTTTGCATCTGCACCAGACTGGGCAGGCATATTCTTCCTCATTTTTGGTACAAATTAATCGCTTCACATTATGTTTTGTCCTTTATGTTTTGTCCAAGACCCTAGGCCTAGAGAAACTTGACAGATGCAGATTCTGTGGTTCGGCAGAGGAAACTCCCATACATCTGCTCAAAGACTGCAGAGCACTGCTCCACAAGAGACAGATGTATGTTGGGGCCCACTGCTTGAACGCACAGGAGTTGCAGTCCTTGAATCCCATCTAGATCCTGAAATTCCTAAAGGAATCGGGACTAGAGGAGTCGCTCTAAATAGGTTTAAAGGAAGGTTCAACGTTTAGAGGAAGAGGGTGGGGTATAATAGATCTACGAAGGTCGCAGTACAAGTCGTCACCACCAATACTACAATCTATGTTTTGTGTATTATTGTCGGTTTTTCTTTAACGGAATTGTTTTAACCTAAACCTAACTTACCTAACCAAACTAATCGTTTTTGACCCCATATGTGTTAAGAGTTTTATGCTTATTTTGGACCATAAGAGAGTTTGTAGGTGGAGTTCTGACACATACTGTATATTTTCCCTTCATTCATAATCATTATACACGTTGTGTGAGAACTCCAGGTTAGATTAAAAATTACCCCAATCCTGATTGGAAATTCTAGAGAAACTTTTGTCTCGGAGAATGCCGGCATTGTTAATCAATACATCGATGCGGCCAAAATTATCCAAAGCTGTTTTAATTACTTTTTCTCCATCTACAACCGAGTTGTAATCAGCTACTGCTGTTCCACCTGTAAGTTAAAAAAAGTTTTGTTTAAAAGACAATGTTGAAAAATAGTTCATAAACAGAAATTTTTAATTTTATCATTAGCTACCTAGAATGTATTTACATAATGGAGATATGCGAATCCATTAAATAAGACTTATACAATATATGTAAATAAATTATGATATTATTGAAATGAACTTTATACCTTAATTATCTTACACTATTTTCATATTGGAAATTTAGCCTCATTAACCCATATTTGTGTATATCTACTTTTGTACAATTAACTTCATATTTATTAGTCTTATCTCCTTTTCTTTAACTTATGTTTATTAATGTATATACTGGAATACGTCACACAGTATGATTTAGCTGGACTATTTGAATTTGAAACCAGAATAATGGGGAGGAACTAACTAAACAGAATAGTATATTTTGTAACTAGGGCGGTAAGTTGTCAATTTGACGCGAGAGCGAAATTGGGCGCACGAACGAAGTGAGCGGGTGCAGGGAAATTTATCGGAAAGCTTTACATGTGGACAAGGGCTGAAACAAGGTGACGGACTGGAGCACGTAATAAGAAAAAATTTAATAGGGAGGACAATGCTAATAAACAAATCCGTACAACTCGCCGTATACGCGGATGATATTGACATAATGGGACACACAAAACGAGCCACGGAGGAAGCTTATACAGCAATCAAATCAGCATCCCAAACAATCGGCCTCCAAATCAACATCCATAAAACAAAGACGCTAGTGCAAAGTAGAACGGTTACACCAAGAATACAAACACAGCTCACAAAGACAACTTGGGACAAGTGTACGACTTCAAGTATCTAGGTGCAAACATCAATAGCAAAGGCCTGGAAGGCGAGGAAATTAAAGCCAGAGTGATGATGGCAAATAAAGCATATTTCTCATTGGCGAATGTACTCAAGTCCAATGTGATACACATAGGCACAAAAAATAAAGTGTACAAAACAATCATCCGACCAATACTCACGTACGACTGAGAAGTGTGGATCCTCACCGTTAAGAACGAACAAAAAATCGACGCGTTCGAGAGGAAAATATTAAGAGGGATCCTACGACCAGTACGGGAAAATGAAGAATATAGGAAGCGATACAACAAGGAATTATATCAGGCCCTTAAAGACCAACCAGTGTCGATATATGTGAAATTGCAGCGGCTCCAGTGGGCAGGCACATTATAAGAACGCCAAATGGTACAATGCCCAAAAGAATCCTGAACGGCCGAATTGAGGGGAAGAGGTAGATAGGAAGACCAAGAAAAAGATGGGAGGATGAAGTACACCAGGACGCCAGACGAATCCTTAAACTAGGAAGATGGAAGGAAGTGGCCCGGGAAAGAGAGGAATGGAGGAGGAAGCTAGGGGAGGCCAAGGCTCAAATTTGGCTGTAGCACCAGAAGAAGAAGAAGAAGAATGAAGTGAGTGCGCACATTCGCTAGAGAGGGCAATTGACAATACCCCTGTTTCAAACAATATTTTTTATTACTCATGCATGGGGATGTATCTTACAAGTTAGGGATCCAGGGGCCATCTAAAAAAAATGGAATAAAAATGAAGATTGTGCTTCTTCAATTGTCTCCGGTGGTGTGGATTCGTCATATTTTTTGTCACATTAAGCGCTGGGATGAGAGTTATGTAGGAAGGAGAGTGCTTGGCAAGGGGGGAGGCAAATCTGTAGGTGGAAGGCAAAAGGTAAAGTGCCTCTTTTGCCTTCCACTTCTAGAGTGCCTGCTTGGCCTAGAAGAAGATGGTTGGACTGCTTGCAGGATGATCTCCGGGAGAAGCAGTTAACAGAAAACACCATTTAGGACCGAGGAAAATGGAAACGACTTGTCAGAAACGTCGACCCCGCATGAATGGGAAAAGACGAAGAAGAAGAAGAGGTGTGGATTCGTCATAAGAACTCCCCTCAGTCTCCGGTATCACCATAGAATTTACATTCATTTTAAAACGTTTTCTCTAATTTTTATTATTATTTTGTAATGAAAAAAATCTCTGACCTTTCACGTCACTTTTTTAATATTGAGGTCTTGATTGTGTTTATTTTATTTTTTTAATGTAACCTAGCGATATTGAACATTTGCGTGCGTTACCCAAGTTATGTGGAAATACAAAGAAAACTGGCATTTCTCGTATTAAAAAACGTGCGCCAAGAAGTACTTTTCGCGCATGTGTAATAAAAAAATAATAATTGGTTTCAAGCATACTTTTCTGTTATCAATAAATAAAATGAGGGTAATATATCCAAATGTATGTATGTAATTCATCATTATGTTTTGATTCAATATAGTGTGCCACCATAAGAGTAGGATACTTTCTCCTCAGTGGCAATGTTGATTTGGAGGCCGATTGAATATTATCCATAACGCAAACTAGGCACGTGCCTAGGTGCGCGAGATTACGCACTTACGCGAGCTCGGAAGTTTATAAACGAGAAAATACTTTTCCCCATACTTACATTAAATAAAAAATCGTACTTGGTATAGAGCTTCCGAGGAGCGAGGCGGGCCTATTTGATAGCTCCTACATCGCCCGAACCCGTAATAAAAAGTTGGTCAAAGAAAATTGCCTAGGGCGCTGTCGACATTTAATCGGCCTCAGTTTCTCCTACAGTGGAAAGTGGAGCAAATAAAAATTCTACATATAGTAGAAAAACTTCTCAATGAAGTTAAGTCATGCAGATGAAAGTGGTTTATTCTGGAGGAAGTTTAGGAAGATAACGCTCCTGGACATCCTAGAGGAGAGGAACTTTACTTGAAAGACCAACAATTTCAAGTCCTCTACATGCCTCAAAATACGACACCACTAATGCAGCCCATGGATCAAAATGTTATTCAGCAAATACAAATAAATTACAAAAAATCTCTACTTTCAGATATAATCAAACAAACTGATTGGATCAATAAATTTTTGAAAAAAACAAACATTAAAGACGTCGTTTAATCTCGAGCACAGCTGGAATAAAGTCAAAAGCGACACCATTGAGTGTTCTTGGAAAAGGTCTGGCCAACAAACCCTGCTTTTAACTCTGAAAACCTGATCAACTATTCTTAGCAAGCTACCTGCATTATACACTTGTCTTCAAATTTTTTACAAGAGCTTTCCAGCAAATGTGAAATGGATGTTACCCTGACAAACGATGACATAAAGGATTGGCTTCAAGACTCAAGCGAAGAAAATTTGCAATCCCTTTGTGACGAAGAAATTCTCAGGCATATTTGTACCACGGATGACGACGAAACTAACGATGACTTTAATGTTTCAACTCAGCGAACTGTAACCAACGGTGACGCATTAAACGCACTCAATGTTTGTACGAAATGGGCAGAAGAAAACGCCATAGCAAGTGCTGATGTGTTCTAAAAAAGTTGCAAGTGTGTTTTAGATAAAATGTTTAAGTCAAAGAAACAAAAAATAATAAATGATTATTTTGTATAATGTGTTTTTAGTTATTTATATTTAATGCATACTATGTGTTCTTAGAATATACATATTTTTTTATATGTACACGTTTACATATAGTACATATTTTATTCTTTTTGAATTACAATTGTACATAAAATATGTAAAATTGTTATTTTTTCGTTTAACTCCCAATAATCTGGAATTTTCTGCTTGTCCTAATCTTCTGCTAATCCGGCAGTTGTCTGGTCCCATATCAGATTAACAAGATTATACTGTATATGTATACAATATAATATATTTTGAATTATCAGTGTGCTTTCATAACTACATTAAAATTTTCATTTGACCCACTTTGCCTCAATGAAAATGTGGTCACTTTATCTAGCAGTGTCAACAGCCAAAAGTGTAATTAAAATAAATAAGTGTAAGTCAGAACACAGCCTGAATATATAAATATATTCAACCTTTCCAAAGCTCTATTACACAATTGAGTATTTTTAGGACCAAAACTACCAAAAACAACCTACCAAAAACAAATACTAAATTTACTACCAAAACAAATCTCATCACTCATGTGAAATTTGCCCTAAGGCCTTGGTAGCCCTAAAAAGACTCAATTGTGTTATAGAGCTCCGGCAAGGTTGAATATATTTATATATTCAGGCTGTGTTCCGACTTTATTAAGTTTATATACATATTGTTTTATAATATCTGTTTAATGTTTCCAGACAGATTGTAAATTAAATGGGGTAAAAAATAATAAAATTCAATTTATGTTTCGAATACAATTACTTTGATCAAGAAAGAATTCACACTGACTCAATATGTATCGTATTAATCAAAAAATCATTTTTAACATACCGTTTCTTCTAATTTCTGCAACTACATCATCGGCAGCTTTTGAGGAGCTACCATCTCCATGTCGTCCACCCCCAAGATCATTTACAACAACTTTCGCACCCCGTGAACCAAATAAAAGGGCATAGGCTCTACCTAATCCGGCACCTGCTCCAGTTACCACCACAACTCTACCAACAAACCTCAAATCTCCCATTTTTAAGAATTGATGTTTTTAAAAGTAAGGTAAAGACGCTGCTGCTTCATGCGACGTGCGAATGAACTCTGGACTCACTAAACAACGTGAAAGTGTATGTCATTCTACGATAATAATAACAAATAGTTTAAATTTTACTTGGAGTGGGGTTTCGTGTAGTCAGCTGTGTTGAATACACGTTTTTGATTGGTTTAAAATTGATGCCACAAAATAGATATTTGTGTCTGACATAAGCCCCGTATTACGATAAAATGCGATATTATTTAATATATTTATATTTATTCTAATGCATTTATTTATAGGTGTTTTTCCCTTGAAATACACAATTATCGCTAACAAAATTCTTACTAGGTTTTATTAACTAAAAACTATGGAATATCGATATAAAATCGACAATATATCGACAAAAACATTTAATTTTGTAGAAACATACATATAATCGTTTTTTTTTTTTAATAGAGGGAAAAATATTGGGCAGAGATAAGTATCTAATCTGATATTGGGCCAAGTCTGAGTTTTGTGCATGTAAGCCGTAGCAGAAATTAAAACTAAAGTAAAAAGACAATGTTTTACCAATATCACAGTTTTAATCTACGTCAGGTTAAAGGTTAGATTGGGTAATATTGGAACAGATAAATATCGCGCGATCTCTCGATGCAAAATAAGAAGAAATAATTCAAATAATTTACCTTGCGACTTGCACGCCCTCCCTACATGCACAACAATCCGATTTTACCCAATAAATGTATTGTGCTCTGTTGTAAAAACCATTTTTATTTTGAAACTGTCAGGTATAATTTTTTTTTGACGTTTCTTTTGAATTTTGAAAATTGAGTGTCATGCCAACGATGCTGCCAACTACAAAATTCAATTAAGTTACCAACGTAACAAAATAATTCTCAATCATTCATAATCTTTTATCATATAGGTACTTACAAGTAATACCGAGTGACTATAAATGATTGAAGCAAAATAATACATTGGTAACAAACTTAGACAAAAGCAGGCGCGTTTTTAAGCTATTTTTGGCGGGGCCCGCTCTCAGAGAAGAGAAACGTGCATAGAAGAAGCATCACCTTATAGAGTTCTGTAGGAAAAATTTTTGGCACACATTGTGACGTCACGCTGCTCTAGCTCCGTAAACTCCAAAACCATATGGCGTTGATTTATTGCCACGCATTGTAAAGTAACAAATTTAACAAAAGGCATTTATATTAGCGGGGTGAGAACTCATTTGTGATACAGCCTGGAACTAGGTTAGCACCTAGGTTAGAACATAGGTTAGAACCTTAATGTTAAGTTGCTCATTACCTTGCCTCCTTACGGGAAAACTACGTTCAAACGTTCAACACAACGTTTAAATGCTCCCATAAAGATGGTTCTTTTATAGATGTCTCTCATATTTGCGTCTGACTCCGTAGTGGAGTGACCTAGCCAGTAAAGCTATTAAAAATACAGCAAATAATACAAAATTCACTGAAAATTAATTTTTCTTTTAAGTAAACAAAAGTAAGCAATACAGCATAGACAACATTTTTCTTTTAAGTAAACAAAAGTAAGCAATACAGCATAGACAAAATCAACAAAGGTTTAAAAAGATGTGCGAACACCTCGCCTAACGAACACCTTTAGCCGATTTAATTTTTTTTATAATTTCCTCTAAATTTAAATTATTGAGATTGAGTATCTCTTTCTGTTGAAAGTAATACCAAATCGGAAATACTAACTTGAGTCATTGTGTTCCTTAGGTGTGTTTTTAGTCTAAGTAATACACTAAAAAATCTCTCAGCACTTGCTACACCTAATATGGTCAGCGTTACAAATAATCGAAAAACTAATTCAACATTGGGGAAAATATCATACATTTTCTGTTCAACTAAATATTCTAGATAACCCAGTACACCTATCACAACAAGGGTTATCACGTGATAAATGAGGCATTGAGCGCAAAAGCGGACTAACCCCAAAAAATATAAAACTGAGTTATTTGGCATGCAAAATAATTGGATTATAAAGCATTTTTTTTTCTTCAAAACGGTTTTGCATTTGTTCATGTTATATAACTTCTGATTCTATGCAAGATGTCTATTATTGCAAACAGAACTAGTTACCCCAATATTTATTGAAAAACATGATTTCGATGTGGGTTAGTTCACTTTTGAATTGACTTGTTTTAAATTTTTATGGGATAGTCCGTTAACACGTTGACTGCCGTCTCGGTCAATATGACCGAAAAAAAAATCCCTTCAGGCCGGCGCGGTCTATATGACCGAGAAATTTTTTTTCACCTCCACGCTGACTCGGTCAATATGACCGAGTCAGTTATTTAAGCCCCACAAGCCAGGCGCTCGGCATCTAATGGTTCTGACCGTGCAGAGTGACCGGGCCGGCCTAGAAGAAGCGCTGCGCAGCGCCAGTTTCTGGCGTACAAGTTTAACGACAAATAAATAGCAAAAAAATTGAAATTCATGTAAAAATCAGTATATTCTTTTATAATTGAAAACAAATCTGTAAATCCATTAAAAATTCAACGCACTTAGTCTAATTTAAACAAATTAATATAAATTCTTGCTAAAATAACATTCATTCTGAGTAATAAACTAATCATATAAGATTTTACTCCGCAGCATAGCGATGTTTTTTATTGAAAGAGTCAATGCACATAAAGGGCTCCCCTTCACATCCTTTACAGTAGGTTCGAATCCTTTTCAGATTCCTTGCTACACGCTAGCCCAGATTTTTCTTTGCGGTTTCGTAACATATTTGACATGTTTTGCGTTTTTGGACTTCTCTTTGACCCATTTCATGACATGGGCGACGACTTCGACTTGACGTGTCGACTTCTACCTCTTCTGCTGCTGGACGCGCATTGCATAAGCCATAGGCAACGGATTTACGAAACTCCAAGATGCCTGTGTCCGAACTTTTAACTTCTTTGTACATCAACCACGCATTTACCATAGCAGTATTCAATAAGATCTCAAACGCGAGCTTCCGATACCATTTGATACTTTTTCTGATATACGGTATGCCGTCATTTGATCGGACTGATCAACTAGCGATTTTCCCTCATTATAAACCAGTATCGTTTCTGGTTTTGTGCTTGCTTGGCCCCGACGATTTCGTATTTCAACTTCAGAATCTGAGTGTTTTGTCGACAGCATCAAGACGTACCTCTTGTCTCGCCAGGAAAGTACTGTTATCCCTTTACGATTTTCTCTTGCAATGCATTCTCCGCGCTTAAGTTTTTTCTGGACCACTTGGCGTGGGTTTCCTTGACGGTTTTTCCTCAAGGTGCCAACTAGATGTGTTTGCCGATTTAGCAACTGCTCGGCTAATGAATGACTAGTGTACCAATTGTCCGTGACCATGGTTCTTCCGAAGTCCAACAATGGATTACTTAGTTTCATCACGACTCTGGATGGGGTTGTTTGCTGCATATCGAGATTCTTGCCGGCATAAATTTCCATGTTATAGGTATAACCTCCATTACAATAGAGCTTAAATATTTTGATGCCATATTTATGACGTTTTCCTTTTAGATATTGGCGCATCACGATGCGGCCACGGAATGGTATTAGTGACTCGTCTATGCATATCGTTTCTCCAGGTTCGAGTGCTGCTTGAAAATTGTGCACTACCTTATTGACTAAACTCTGGATTTTGTGGAGTCTGTTATTTTGAGGATTGTTCTCGTTATCCGCGAAGTGCACCATTCTCAACAGTAACTCGAACCTGTTCCTTGACATTGCTGCAGAAGCAAATTCGTTTCTGAACATCGGTTCCCTGCTCCAATAACTTGCTAGCTTTGGTAAACGGGCTATACCCATATAAATAATTAATCCAAAAAAACGCTTAATTTCGTAAATATCTGTCGGAAACCACTCGTGTAATCTTGCGTGTGGTGTAACATCGTTATTATTTACAATCGTTTGCGTAGCATATAGATTCGTTTGCCCGACAGTATCATCAACAAGCGCAGAATAGAACGCTAGAGGTCCCTCATCAGTAAGAAGCTCGGACAGATTTTTATTGACTCCTGACTCTCTAGTGAAAAGAACAAGAACTGGCTGCCTACCTTGCGGCTTTTTCCATTCAGGGCCGTCGTTTGTTCTGGGCGCAGTTCTAGTAGTTCTATCATCTTCAGAATCAGAAGATCTTTCGGATTCTTCGCTACATCTTTCACTACCCGGTTCTTGTGTTTCCGCATTCTCATCTCCAGTCTCACTGTCCTCTAAAGAATCGACATTCTCGTTCTGTGTAATCTCAAATTCTTCAGCATCACTTTGCTGCTCTTCATCTTCAATAGCGTCAACTATTTGAAAATACAGAATGCAGGATAAAACAGTCATTTATAATTATTTTGGAAATACCTTCGGACTCAGATGAATTATTCAAAATGTCGTACAATTCCTTATCTGTCAGTGGACGCTTGTTGTCCATATTTTGATTTTGCGACACGATTGTGCACGCTTTACAAGTAAACAAAACGTGTAAATAAAATAAACGCTCAGCTGTCTCTGCGCATGTACCGAGAGTACCGAACAGCTGACCGAGTCGGCGTTGCGCGGTAACATTATTTATAACTTTTACACAGCGCCGGCTCGGTCAATATAACCGAGACAAATTTTCGCGATTTTCTTCGCGGCGATGGAAATTTTTTGAAAATTTCTTGTGCAGGCCGTCATTATTTGTCGATATCTACATCTGCGCATAATGGCCCATTGATTGAAAATTTTGTCTTCATATGAAACATTTGCGATGGCTCAGATGTAAAAGAGATTTAAAAACACCCTGGCAGTCAACGTGTTAACAAATTCATTTGAATGCTAGAGTACGACTTATTAAAACCAAAACTTATTACAAAACTTTATTACACATCTTCTTCACTACAAAAATCAAGTACAGGTACCTCATTTACATCATTGTTGGTGGTTGCGTGATAAATAGGTGGAATATATTCCAACAAACTAAGGTCTTTCTTTTTTTAACAGATTTATGCAGCGCCCTTTGGGATAAAGTACATCTATTTTTGAGATCAGTTTGCCTTTTACCGATATCAACTCTATTAAACAGCACGTCAATATTGTTTGAATATTTGAAATAGATTTTAAACAGCTCTTCTTTCACAAAAGGCAACCATTGAATCTTTAACCACTCGCACTAATCTTTAACCACTCAACAAATCGAAAATCTGCTGAGGACCAATCAAAAGTGGTGATTGGTCCGCAGCATTTTCGATTTGTTATATTCTTCTCAAGCAAATCTAGTGTTTAGCCTTTTGGAATACTGATTTTACGGATATGTTCGAGATTTATTAACAACTTTGATCATTGTAAATAAAAATGATGACTGTAAGTCATAATTTCCTAGCTTATAAAACTCGTTAAATATTTGAATTTGCCGCTCTTCATTTATCTTCGAATAACACTTGTTACTCCAACGGTATGCACCTGTTTTTAGTTGTTTTTAGGTACAAAATTACCCTTCGAATTAACATATTCTTCACCATGTGCATGATTTTATTTTCTCTGATTCCGCGTCCAAGCCTGTTCGTTCCTAACAAGTTTTTTTTTGCTTTGCTTTTATACCACTACTTTCATCTATTTCCAATAAATCAGGATCAGCTATACTTGCAGAAGACCGGCTATTCTCATCAGATGGCATGTATTCCGAGTTTGATTCTCGAAAATTATCTGGCTCCTCACCAGATTGAATTATAATACAAAAATATTAACCTGCATTTCCTCTCCCACGGTTTTTGATTGTGTTGTCCTAGCTTATACACAATATTTGTGTATAATACAAAAATAGCGGCTTAATAAACCTACAAAACTTCTACTTATTTTCACAATGGCAAACACATTAACTTATCTTTTTAACTTTATTCTTTTTAACTATTTTTTATTTATCACATATTTGTATCTGGACTGAGCAAAAACGGACTAACCAACTTTAGTCCACTATTGCACACAAACAATATAAAAAACATTCCATGCAACAACTCTTTTTATTGTGCCATCTAATTAGGAAAATGTGGGTTAATTCGCTTTTGCTCGATTCAGACAGTAAAATAAAGTACATTAATGCCAAAAACGCAAAATCAGAAAAATTGTGGCTTAGTCCGCTTTTGCGCTCAATGCCTCAATATATGTCCTGAAATTGTATCATTTCATCTATCAAAATATGGGAAAGAAATTTAAATGTATGTACAACTATAATGTACAACTTTTTTCCAAATCTGATTTTGCACTGCTTTTCATGAAGATTGGATTTAGAAAACCAAATAATTCTGTAACATCTTCCTGACCCTTAATTCTGTAATTGTACATTTCGTTTACCATTGCATCTAGAGTTATATTTATAACATTAGTTTTTAAATCGATTATAGGATCTATAACAGGATCGTCTCCGGTGCCCTCATCGTGAAACTCTTCGAATTTTTTTTCTTTTAAGATGCAGGTGTTCTTCGTCCATATCACATTGAAGCCATTTCGACTTGGATATTTCAAAATTTGGTTGAAATAAGCGTCAGTTCTTAGTGTAGTTAGAATACGACTTGAAATAAATCAATATCTTTTGTCTGCAATATTTTTGATGTAACATAGATAGTTTGCAGAATATAATTCAAAAAAATTAATATCATCAAAAATCAAATGTGAAACTATTTAAAAGTCCTGAGGCCGTAGCCACTTAATCGTGGTCGTGCCTTATCTCTACAATTGTTTCTAAACACGAAAGAACTGATTTAAAATTTTGTAATAAAGCACTTGTTGCCTTTGCTCTTGCAGACCACCTTCTCTAGGACAGAGGTGTGTGTTGTTTTTCCTTTTTGAAAATACTTCATCTTCTTCATTTTGTTCATGTTCCGTTTCCACACCTGAAAAGATTCTAGCATCTTTACGAGGTGTCTCTAGCATAGCCCATCGGCGTTGGGGTTAGTCAGCAAAAAATGGGTGGACATTTAAAAAAAAACCAGAATTTGTGTTGAGGCGTTTTTTTTTCCCGACTCATAGCTTTAACCAATAGGCTATGAACACCTTGTTGTGTATTCAATATTATTGTTGTCCGTTTTTAAATTATGACGATTAAATGCATCTAAGAATAACGAAAAGTATCCGCAGGAGCATGGTGGTTGTCCAAATTCGAATATTCTAGAAATACTTCTTTTACTGACACATTATTATTATTTATTCGTTTAGCCCTCTAAGGAGCGCGTAGAACCATTACTTAGCACTGGTCTTGTTCCTTTTATCTTCCCAAAACTTCCTCATCCTTTCGCTCTGGGCCTGTCTTCTTTCTTGCGTCCATGCGTTTTTTAGTTTCAAACTCTTAGCTGTTGGATTCTTTGATGTGAAGTTATGTGAATTTATTTCCTGCCTGTATTTAGTGCGCGTAGTTGCCAATGGGTCTATATTAACTACTGAGAGGTCATGTCTGGTGTCTACCAGACAGCGTACTTTGGACTGTCGGGTTCCATTGATGATGTGGAAGATTTTCTTGGTCAATCGAGAGTCATCCATTCGTACTATATGACCATAGAATTTCAGACGTCTTTTCCGTGCAAGTGAGGAGAATCGTTCTGTCAGGGAATACAGTTCTTGTGAGCTTTTACGCATCCATATACCATCTTGAACCTTGGGTCCAAATATTTTTCTCAGTATCTGACGTTCTACTTTCTGAATATAATTGATGTAGATGGTTAATGATGAAGTCTCAATTGGATAGAGTGCTTCTGGAAGGATGACTGTATGGTAGTGACGGAGTTTTGCTTTGGTAGAAAGTGATTTCTTGTTGTACATATTCCAGGTGATTGCATAGGCTTTACGTAACTTGTTTCCAATTATTTCACCTAGGTACTTGAAGTGCTTAACTTGTATGATGTTGCCATATTTGGTTGCAAGATGTGTCATATTTGAGCTCTTGGAGTCTATGTATTGCGTTTTCTCGTAAGAGATTTGAAGGCCGGTCCTGATGGCGATTTCATGAAGTTTTTCGATGGCGTGTTTGGCTTCTTCAGAAGTCCGGGTGATTATTGCAAGGTCGTCAGCAAAAGCGAGGCACTTTATGTTGATTCGTTTGTCCTTTGTTCCCATATATACCCCAGGTACTTCTTTCTCCCATATTTTTATTATCTTATCTAGTACCAGGTTGAAGAGGAGTGGGGACAATCCATCACCCTGTCTTACTCCAGTACTGATTTCAAAAGGCTCGGAGATTTCACCCATGAATTTAACTTTAGATGTTGTGCCCGACAAAGTCTGTTCGATTAATATGGCTGTTTTTCTATCAACACCGTATTCGTGGAGTATATTAAACAGAGTTATGCGGTCAATCGAGTCATAGGTCTTGAAGGTTCTTGAAGTCTACGAAAGTGACAACTGTGCGGTTGGGCTGGCGATGTTGCAGTATCATCTTCAGGTTCCAGATTTGTTCCGCGCATGATCGGTGCCGTCGGAAACCTGCCTGATATTCACCGATTAGATGTTCTGTCTGTTCTTCCAGTTTTGTGAGGAGGACACCTGAGAGAACTTTGTAGGCGATTGATAGAAGGGAAATGCCTCGGTAATTGTTTGGATCAGTCTTGTCGCCCTTTTTGTGTAGTGGGTGGATCAAAGCATTTTTCCAGTCCGCTGGTATGATGCCGCTCTTCCATGTATTTCCAATGATAGCTTGCAGTCTGTCAATCAAGAGTCCTTCTTGTCTCTCCGATCTTGAGCATTTCAGCGGTTAAGCCGTCTTCCCCTGGTGCTTTGTTGTTTTTTAGGTGCAAAATGATGTTTCGTATTTCCTCATGTGTTGGTGGAGCAGAGTCGTGGTTTGGGGCTGCTATGTGGCATTGGAGTCTTTCTTCAGGGGGTTCACAGTTGTGTAGCTTCTCGAAGTACTGTTTCAGAATTTCGCAGTTCGCTTTTGTGTTGGTTTCAAGGGTTCCATCAGGCCGACGGAAGCAGAGGCTCGGTGGCTTGTAGTTCATCAGTTCTTCCGTAAATGTTCTGTAGAAATTCCGCGTGTTATTTTTTTTGAACTCATTGTCGATTTCCTCTAATTTTTTAAAATGGTATGTCCGTTTAATGCGTCTGATTGTTTTGGATGTTTCCCTCTGCATTTTTAAGAAATTCTGCCAATTCTCTTATGTCTTGTTGCTATGCCAAGTCTTCCAAGCAAGCATACGGGATTCAAGGGCCCTGTCGCATTCCAATGTCCACCATCTGTGTTTTCGTTTTCGTGGCGGTTGACCGAGTTTCCTTGCTGATTGCTGGATTGTCTGAAGAAGTTCGTCCCATGTTTGTGTGTCGGTCTGTAGTGATTGTGCGAAGTCATCCGCGTGTTCTCTTAGGTATTTTGGATCTATACGCGGGAATTTAGATTTTTGACACTTCCTTCTGTTAGGTAAGAAGCAGGTTTTAATTTGTGAAAGATAATGGTCGGACTCCACGTAACCCTTGCGTACCCTCACGTTCATGATTTCTGGGGAGGATTTTCTGGTTATCGCTACGTGATCGATTTGGTATTCCCCGATGTGGTTGATTGGTGATTTCCAGGTTGTCATCTTGCGTGGTGGTTTCTTAAAGTGTGTGGACATTAGTTGGAGGTTAGCCATTTCACATATGTTGATTAGGTGATGTCCATTGGCATTTGTCTTTTTGTGTGCCGAGAAGTTCCTAGTGATGTGTCTGTGCTCCCTTTCTCTGCCGATTTGTGCATTGAAATCTCCGAGGAGGATCTTAATATGGTGAGGAGGATCGTGATATAAGTTGAGGGATCTTGTTGAGTGCCCATTCTAGCTGTGACCAGAACTTCTCCACTTTGTTCTTATCAGGGTCATTGTTAACCGGAGCATGTGCGTTAATCAGTGTGTAGGCCTTGTTAGCGCATTTAATTGTGAGTAGGGAGATCCGTTCCGAAGGTGATGAGAAATCTAGCACAGAGTTCTGGATACTGTTATGTACTAGAAATGCGGTTCCCAATATATGTAGATTACTATTTCTTAGCTCTATTAGAAGACTGCAGGCTTTCCTTTGTAGATACGAAATCCACCAGAGTCAAAGTGATCACAATCACGAAATCGTGTTTCTTGTACTGCAAGTATGAGGATACTTAATTTATCGCAGGTGTCCGTTAGCGTCTTTAGTTTTCCTGTTTTGGTCAGCGTCTGTACGTTGAGAGTACCAATGAAGTGCTTACTCTTGGGTTTGAGGAGTTTTGGGAAGCTCCGACTCTTCCCTGCATGATGTCCTGGTCCCCCCGAATGACCAGATTTGCCTTCGCTCGTCATAGCTAGGGCCTGAGGTAGTTGCATTGTAGCTTGTGTTCCCATCATGCCAAGTTCGTGGTTGATTTTAGCTGGTGGGCTTGAGCCCAGGGCGAGTGAGTCGCTGATAATATATTCCATTCACTCTCATCGTACAGGTAGTAAGTCCGTACGGCAGCAGATGTTTTGCTGTGGTTGGCATTATTATTATCTCCTTTTTTCCCATTTTTTCGGGGGAGCAAAATGAAAAAATCTGACACATGCCAGAATTTCATGGCCAACTTATATATATATTTTTACTGTCACATTATTATTTAGAATATCTAAATGTACATATCGAATCTATAAAACCACTTGGGCTGTTTTCGAAATGCCAGTGGTACTATTAACAATGACTATCAACAATGTAGTCCCAGTAGAAGCTGCCAAAAGTCGAATTTATTCTTCCATTATTGAAGTACTCAAATACTTTATTTTCGTCTCAGTTTTTAAATGATACTGCAATTGTGAACAGTATCGTGAGAGAAATTTAATAAACCTTAGGTATACTCCTCAGTCGGCACGATTCAAGTCACTAGAATGACCTCGTAAGGGTAAAGTTAGTGATGTAATTGTCCACAGGAGATCAAATTGCAACGCGAGAATTTCTTTCCGTCTTTTCTGCTCTTCTTCTTGCTCTACTTCGGGAATATTCTTGAATTCTGGTGGATAGATGTCCCCAATAATTCCACAAAAACACGTTATCCTTTCCAAATAACAAACATGTATGTATAAGCTACATCCATTTGACGTGAACATGAGAGCCACCATCTGCTACGTTATTCACCTAAGCTATTCTGAAAGTTGAAGTATTTCTCTGAAAAACTGCGATTTTTGGTTTTAGGGTAGGCAATACATGGTGGTTGGCAAGCCCCTACACGTACTAAATCTAGTTTTTTACTTTCGGAAAGTGTTTCACTTTTAAATAAGGCGTAGTTCGAGGGAAATTTCGTTTTAAAAGTTTCCTCCTCGGCTTCCTCCGTATTATTGGTTCTTTCCTCACTAATGTTTTCTGTTTTTGTAGTAAACTTATCTAAAAATTCTCAAAAAACTCAGAGCTAGGTGTAGAATTCAACAATGGTGTAGGTGACAGAAAAACAGGAAAACGGTCTCAAAACGGAGATCCGAGAGAGGTCATCTCGGACCTCGACTCTGACCCTGTGTCTCTTGAGTCGGAGTCTGAAGTAGAAGGTGAATGTGAAACGACAAAAAAATCTGACATTTTAACATTTTTTTGCAGCTTTTTCTCTTAATTTTTTATTAGACCGCACGTTTTTCAGCGCCCGATTTGTGTTTATACTTTGATTTATCCTTAAAAGCAAAAATACATTACAATTGGATAGATAAAATGATAAAGAAAATTGTTTTTACCATTAAAAATCTAAATAAATAACCAAATTTCATTTAATGCCCACTGCACTCAGATAACATATATAATATAATACATAATATGAACAAGGAATATAAACTCGTTGTTATAAATAGCTATCACCCTTGGTTAAAAATAATTTTTTTTTTACTTTTCTAATGGACAAACTTGTGTTTTGTAAAGTATTGACACAGGGGCCCGCTCGCATTGGGGCCCGTCGGAGCTACGCACCGATTGCACCTACGTTAAATACGCTTCTGGACAAAAGGCATGGCTAAATTGGTTGCAAACTGCAACAAAAACCCAAAAACTAGGCAGGACCGACGTTAGAAAAAACGGTCACTAAATCTATAGGAACGATTCGTAAACAGCACGAGGACACAAAATTACAAGAAATAGAATCTGACTTCAGGAAACACAGTTCACGAAATTACTACAGAACATTCAAACAAAAATTAACAAAGTATTCTCCTCCATCACACCAATTCAAAAATGAAGTCGGGGAAATCGCTCTCAACGACGCTGAAAACTGAGAAAAACTTGGGAAATACTTTTCCAAATTATTAAATTGTGAAACCACAAGACAAACTCAAATTTTACCAAACACTACGAAATCCAGACTCACAAGAACCAAGTATACAGGAAATTAAAGAGATAATTGACTCTTTGAAAAATGACATAGCATCAGGAGACGACTAAATCACTGCAGAACTATGGAAAAATGTAGGAACAACCGAGTATATAGGAAATTAAATAGATAATTCACTCTTTGAAAAATGACAAAGCACCAGGAGACGACTAAATCACTGCAGAACTATAGAAAAATGCAAGAGAAAATCTCATCACAAAACTGAAAGAAAATATGGATGAAATCTGGCGAACTGAAAAAATCCCTGCAGAATGGAAAATGGCAATCATACATCCACTGTACAAAAAAGGGAGACCCAACAATTATCGTGAAATTTCACTACTTTCAGTAGCCTATAAATTTCTGTGCCGAGCTCTCTTAAATCGTGCAGAAACTCAACTAGATCCAGAAATCGGCGAATACCAGGGAGGATTTAGAAAAGGACGATCATCTTCTTAATGGTGCTACAGTCCTAGTAGGACCTAGACCTCCTCCCACAGCCTACACTTGTGCTTGGTGTATTGATGTTAGACACAAGTGTAGGGAGCCCTTACAGTTTTTAACGTGGTTGGCGAGCCACTATTCGGGGAGGTTTCGAGGCAGATTTTTACTACGATGACTTTGCCAGAGCTATCTACAGGAGAGCGGTGGCTTATTTTTACCATGTCCAGGATTTTAGCCCGCGACTTGCGGCTCCGAAGTCTGAAACCTTGACTACTGGGCCACTACCGCCTCAACGGACAAAGGACGATCATGCGTAGAGCAAATTATAAATCTATACAACAGTATGAAATATTTCCACAGTTCATCAAACAAGAATTATTATATCACATTCGTCGACTTTAAGAAAGCATACGATAGTATAGATAGTAAATCACTTTTTCAAATATTAGGAGAATTTGGACTTGATCAGAACACAACAAACATTATCAAAGGAACATTCTCGGAGACTAAATCCAAGGTGAAATTTATGGGAGAACTGAGTACAGAATTTCAAATAGACACAGGAGTACGACAAGGCGACGGACTATCCCCGTTGCTCTTCAATTGTGCGCTTGAGAAAGTTGTACGGGAATGGAGAAAAGGTGATGCATCAAAACACCGACTGGGTTTCAAAACTGAAAGGGTTAAAATTAGACTGCTTAACTTTTGCTGATGATATGGCACTAATTGCCCAAAATATCTCTGACGCGCAAAAACAACTTGAACTATTACTAACTATACAAGAACAAGCACCGTAAATTGGACTACAAATTTCGTTTGAAAAAACAAAATTTCTCTGTCACAAGCGTTCTCAAATACTTGAACTGTGGTACTTGATCGATTTGGGTTTCACCTAGGTACACCCTCGCTTCCGATCCGTCCGTTGTGAGCACTTTGGTTTTAAGCGGCCCATACACTATACAACTCGTTGTACAACCAAGTCTTCCAACGTGTTGTAACTGTAGGCTATACACTGCCATACCAAGTCTTCCAACATTAGTTTTGAGGTGAAATTTGATCTGCACGGATCTTGTGCTACAATATTATTTCTTTTTTATTTACGTACTTTATTTTTGTGTATATATTTCATTTAATATATTTTTATGTAATTCAGAATGGAAGAAGATGAAGAAATACTTTTATGTGGTAAGACAATAAGTTTGTGTGCTGTCGAAAAAAAAAAGAAAAAGTGCACAGAAAAAGTGGGCCAAGCAATGGTTACTTATTGTTTATATCTTGTTGAATTTGAAGATTTTGATAATATTAAATAGTAGCATTTGTATCTTTTCTTCAAAGATTATAATTTCTAGGAATTTATTGTATCAATATCGTTAACAAAGTTAACATAATTTGTATAACTAATCTTTCTTTAACAAACTTTCTTAAAAACAACTACTTCACTGGCAAACACCACGACTGACATTGAATTACATAAAGAAAGTTTTTTGGGTCCTGTAGAAGAAGAAAGTTTTTTGGGTTCTGTAGAACCCAAAAAACTTGCTTAATGTAATTCAATGTCAGTCGTGGTGTTTGCCAGTGAAGTATTTGTTTTTAAGAAAGTTTGTTAAAGAAAGATTAGTTATACAAATTATGTTAACTTTGTTGACGATATGTATACAATAATATCCTAGAAATTTTAATCTTTGAAGAATTGATACAAATGCTACTATTTAATGGTTACTTTATCGATCTAAGTATTCTCATGTGAATTTGTTGAGTGAACTAAAAGTAACAGCTCCGGATGATAATACAATTTTTTTGAGGATGGATGATAAAACATATCAGGAGCTTTTAGGACTGGTTACGCCACTGATAGAAAAAGAATTTAGTAAAATGAGGGATGATATAATAACCCCACACCAAAAGCTTTCAACAACTTTAAGATTTTTAACAACTGGTCAATCATATGAAAATTTAAAATTTTTCACGAGGATTGCTCCCCTAACTATTGGTAACTTTATTGTACCAACCTGTAATGCCATAATCCATGTGTTAAAAAATAAGCAAATCATTAAAACTCAAACCAGTAAAGAGGAATGGAAAAATGTATCTATTAGTTGCTTTGAAAGAAGATGGAATTTCCCATACCGTGTTGGTGCAATAGACGGCAAACACATTCAAATCACGAAGCCAGCTAAATTAGGTTCATAGTACTTTAAATTGTAAAAAAAACTTACAGTATTATCTTATTCACTATCGCAAATGCCAACTATGAGTACATATCTGTAGAGGTTGAAGCAAATGGAAGAGTATCAGACGGAGGAATTCAATCAAACAGCAAATTCTTTGAAAACAAAGAAATTTCATTACCAGATCCAGAAGATTTTCCTGTAGGTAATTATGGAAAAATGCCTTACGTTATAGTAGGAGATGATGCATTTGCCCTATCTGAAAATCTAATAAAACCCTTCAGAGGCCAGGTGACAGATGAACAAAGAATTTGAAACAAAAGAAGAGTGATGATACCCGTGTTAACGATTATGATGGGAGGACATTTAAAGTAAACGCTTTGAAGAATTGAATTAATCAATGAGTAGATAGGCTATAAGAGTTCTAGCGCAAAATCCAATAAGGATTTACATAGTAGTCTGAATTCACATTTCTTCCGGTCACGTGTCTGGTTCTAGCGCATGCGCAAACCGACAATACCTGTTTATTAGCTGATTATACCTGATTACTACCTGTTTAAACATGTCATAGAAAATACTGCATGAACAGGTATCGTTGGTGTGAGCATGCTCTAGAACTAGACACGTGATCGGAAGAAATGTGAATTCAGACCCCTATGTAAATCCTTAGAGATTTTGCGCTAGAACTCTTACATCAATGTCCTGTCAGTTGGACTTGAGTCTTCCAAATCTGTCTTGTTGGTCTTGTCTGTCTTGTCTGTCTTGTCTGTCTTGTCTGTCTTGTCTGTCTTGTCTGTCTTGTCTGTCTTGTCTGTCTTGTATTGTCTGTCTTGTCTGTCTTGTCTTGTCTGTCTTGTCTGTCTTGTCTGTCTTGTCTGTCTTGTCTGTCTTGTCTGTCTTGTCTGTCTTGTCTGTCTTGTCTGTCTTGTCTGTCTTGTCTGTCTTGTCTGTCTTGTCTGTCTTGTCTGTCTTGTCAGTCTTGTCTGTCTTGTCTTGTCTGTCTTGTCTGTCTTGTCTGTCTTGTCTGTCTTGTCTGTCTTGTCTGTCTTGTCTGTCTTGTCTGTCTTGTCTGTCTTGTCTGTCTTGTCTGTCTTGTCTGTCTTGTCTGTCTTGTCTGTCTTGTCTGTCTTGTCTGTCTTGTCTGTCTTGTCTGTCTTGTCTGTCTTGTCTGTCTTGTCTGTCTTGTCTGTCTTGTCTGTCTTGTCTGTCTTGTCTGTCTTGTCTGTCTTGTCTGTCTTGTCTGTCTTGTCTGTCTTGTCTGTCTTGTCTGTCTTGTCTGTCTTGTCTGTCTTGTCTGTCTTGTCTGTCTTGTCTGTCTTGTCTGTCTTGTCTGTCTTGTCTGTCTTGTCTGTCTTGTCTGTCTTGTCTGTCTTGTCTGTCTTGTCTGTCTTGTCTGTCTTGTCTGTCTTGTCTGTCTTGTCTGTCTTGTCTGTCTTGTCTGTCTTGTCTGTCTTGTCTGTCTTGTCTGTCTTGTCTGTCTTGTCTGTCTTGTCTGTCTTGTCTGTCTTGTCTGTCTTGTCTGTCTTGTCTGTCTTGTCTGTCTTGTCTGTCTTGTCTGTCTTGTCTGTCTTGTCTGTCTTGTCTGTCTTGTCTGTCTTGTCTGTCTTGTCTGTCTTGTCTGTCTTGTCTGTCTTGTCTGTCTTGTCTGTCTTGTCTGTCTTGTCTGTCTTGTCTGTCTTGTCTGTCTTGTCTGTCTTGTCTGTCTTGTCTGTCTTGTCTGTCTTGTCTGTCTTGTCTGTCTTGTCTGTCTTGTCTGTCTTGTCTGTCTTGTCTGTCTTGTCTGTCTTGTCTGTCTTGTCTGTCTTGTCTGTCTTGTCTGTCTTGTCTGTCTTGTCTGTCTTGTCTGTCTTGTCTGTCTTGTCTGTCTTGTCTGTCTTGTCTGTCTTGTCTGTCTTGTCTGTCTTGTCTGTCTTGTCTGTCTTGTCTGTCTTGTCTGTCTTGTCTGTCTTGTCTGTCTTGTCTGTCTTGTCTGTCTTGTCTGTCTTGTCTGTCTTGTCTGTCTTGTCTGTCTTGTCTGTCTTGTCTGTCTTGTCTGTCTTGTCTGTCTTGTCTGTCTTGTCTGTCTTGTCTGTCTTGTCTGTCTTGTCTGTCTTGTCTGTCTTGTCTGTCTTGTCTGTCTTGTCTGTCTTGTCTGTCTTGTCTGTCTTGTCTGTCTTGTCTGTCTTGTCTGTCTTGTCTGTCTTGTCTGTCTTGTCTGTCTTGTCTGTCTTGTCTGTCTTGTCTGTCTTGTCTGTCTTGTCTGTCTTGTCTGTCTTGTCTGTCTTGTCTGTCTTGTCTGTCTTGTCTGTCTTGTCTGTCTTGTCTGTCTTGTCTGTCTTGTCTGTCTTGTCTGTCTTGTCTGTCTTGTCTGTCTTGTCTGTCTTGTCTGTCTTGTCTGTCTTGTCTGTCTTGTCTGTCTTGTCTGTCTTGTCTGTCTTGTCTGTCTTGTCTGTCTTGTCTGTCTTGTCTGTCTTGTCTGTCTTGTCTGTCTTGTCTGTCTTGTCTGTCTTGTCTGTCTTGTCTGTCTTGTCTGTCTTGTCTGTCTTGTCTGTCTTGTCTGTCTTGTCTGTCTTGTCTGTCTTGTCTGTCTTGTCTGTCTTGTCTGTCTTGTCTGTCTTGTCTGTCTTGTCTGTCTTGTCTGTCTTGTCTGTCTTGTCTGTCTTGTCTGTCTTGTCTGTCTTGTCTGTCTTGTCTGTCTTGTCTGTCTTGTCTGTCTTGTCTGTCTTGTCTGTCTTGTCTGTCTTGTCTGTCTTGTCTGTCTTGTCTGTCTTGTCTGTCTTGTCTGTCTTGTCTGTCTTGTCTGTCTTGTCTGTCTTGTCTGTCTTGTCTGTCTTGTCTGTCTTGTCTGTCTTGTCTGTCTTGTCTGTCTTGTCTGTCTTGTCTGTCTTGTCTGTCTTGTCTGTTTTGACTGTCATGTCTAATCGGTTCAGTCTCGGTTCTAATTCTCAATATTAGCTTTAGTTGATATGGATGTCTATGACCGTTTAACCAAATCTAGTTGGTTTTACTTGTCTCACTTTTTTTCTTTTGTTTATTCCAACAGTCTGTCTAATACAAATAATCTTGAACTGTCATGTCTGTCCAATCCGTCTTGTCGGTGTTATTATTATTATTATTATTTATTATTATCTCATGCGACAGAAGACGGAAACCGATGAGACAGTCGTGTTTTACTATGATGGATAGTGGACCAGTTTCCGAGTTATGGTCTGTAAGTTGCTATCTAGGCTGTTTTTGAAGATCAGTGAGGGCGCGTCCTGGTCCAGTTGATTCCAGATATACACTACTTTGTTGTTAAGAAAGTTTCTATGACACAGATTGGAACATCTTTTTTTGGAAAGTTTCCTACTGTGCCCCCTGAGATGATTTTGGTTACTGATGTGAACAAAATTGAATGGAACGTTGAAGTGGCCACCCATAATTTTATGAACCAGGACCAAGATCTCCTCTCTGGCGGCGTTCTCGCATGGATAGTGACCCAGTTTGATGCAACGAACCTTATAGGGAAAATCTCTCACTCTCAGGAGGGATTCTGGTGATACGTCGTTGTACTTGTTTAAGTTGTAAAATGTCTTTAGCTAAATAGGGATTCCAGCAGCCAACCGCTAACTCCATCACCGGCCTTATGAAGGCTTTGTATAGGCAAAGTATAGTACCCGCAGAGTGGTCTTTAAAAGCCCTTTAGATAAGTTAAATCAAGGAATTTACCCTTTTTACTAGTTTGGCGATGTTGCACTCCCTTTTGAGGTCCTGGATCATTGTAACACCCAGGTCTTTTTGATGCTTTGCAGCAATTAGTGGGCTCCCGATGAAAAAAGATTTTGCCTAATTATATATGATCATATATGATTATATATGATTATATATGATTTTATACGAAATTAAATATAATTATATATAATTATACATGATTATATATGGAATTATATATAATCATACATGATTATATATGGGATTATATATAATTATATATGAACCTATGTATAATTAGATCTGATCAGACCTAGTTGATTTAAGTCTATATATAATAATATATAATTATAAATAATTATATATAATTATATATAAGTCTATATATGATCAGATCTGATTATATATAGGTCTATATATAATTGTATCTGATCAGACCTGACTGATATATGCCTGCGTATAAATATATATAAGTCTACATATGATCAGATCTGATTATATATAGTCTATATATAATTATATCTGATCAGACCTGTCTTATATATGGATATGTATAATTATATATGTTTATATATGACCAGATCTGATTATATATAGGTGTATATATAATTAGATAGAATCGATGAGTCTGAGCTGTAAAGTTTTTTTTTTGCATGAGTTGTAGACTGAGAATCATTACTATTATTTCCATTATCTGACATGTTCGATTATTTTTAATTTCGTAAAAAAGAAAAAATATATATACTATAAAATTTATATGCAGCGGTTTAGGTGACTATGATACTTTGATACTAAACCATACTAAACCAGAGACAAATATCTAAACATATGGTGTATCACGTGATACGCCCAGGTTTGCCAGATGAGATCGGCCAAATTACCGAAAATAGGGTGAAAACAAAAGAAAAAAACAAACATTTAATGAAAAGTTTTATTTCTGAACTACACCATAGATCGAATCGAACACACTATATTAAAAATCGTATTTATTATTGCTAATGCACGCTCATAGTAAATGGGTGTTCTCTTTGATTTGGAGCTGTAATTCGCGACATATGTCACTTTGAAATTTCAACAAATGCATAATTCAGCCTTAATCCACGCTTTATCCACTTTTTATCCATGTCCACTCTTAATTTGTTCGGCTGTTTGGCAAACAACAAAATTTGAATTTGCTTATTGAGTTGAATTTGTGATTCAATTAATAAATTAGAGAAATAAATGAGTTCCGAAAAAAATACCGAACAATATTTTTGTCGTACCGAACACCGAACACGGGGCTGAAATACCGAACGGTTCGGTAAAATACCGAACACCTGGCAACCTTGGCTATGCCCTACGCCCTACTACGCCACAAATAACTTTTCATCTTTGAACGTGTTTCCGCAGCCGCATAGACAACGTGTACAACATAAATATTAGTTACATATATAATAATATAATCTATTATAATGTTTGTTATAAATTGCGAGAGGGACCATTCATATTGTCAAGTTGACGATAATGAAGTGATTTTTTATAAGGATTATCCCCCAGAAGAAGGAGATCATGTAATGTTTTTCTTTAATAATAAACAAGAGAATGGACAAGTAGTTATGATGTCTGGTAAGTGATAATAAAATTTATGTGTGCCATTTTCCAAAACATTTTTTTTGTAATTATAATTTATCAGTAAAAAAATAATTTTTGAATTTATTTAAGTTATTTAAGCTGTTATATGCTATTTTACTGAAATTAGCAAACATGTGGCATTATTTTGATTTTTATTTAAACAAAGATTATCAGACATAAAATACATTACATTTTTTTTATAATTATTGAAAAATAATAAGATCTTCACTATCATATATAAACAATAAATTCTTTCAATTGCCTAATTTAAAATATTATTTTTCTAGATGATGACAAAAAAATTAAACAAATGTTAGACATGTTTAAGAAAGATTCAAAAAAAGAAAACTTCCAACATCAACTTCCAAACAAAAGGATGAATCAGCTGCTTTATCTAGCAAAAGATCAAGAAAATTGAATACAAAGTATGCATCATCATCTTTTGAAAATTTGAATTTGATGAAAGGGTCAAAAGGACGTAAACATATAATAAACAGGTAATATCCATTAATATTTTTAAAAAGTTTATTAAAATATTTTAAGGTATTTTGATATGCTTGATTGATTATATTGATGTTATATAAATTATTATTATTAATGATACAGAAGATAGCCGATATTCGATATTTTTTTTTACATATAAATGATCAAAAAAAAAAAAATAATTGGAAAAATTGCACATATATTAGTTTATTAAATTTCCTACATGTGCACTTTTCCAATCATTTTTTTTTTGTAATTATTTTATTTGTTAAAAAAAAATCCAAAAATGGTTATTGCTTAATTTTAAATGGTTAATTTCAGCCAATTTATGTATAAATGCCATTTTGAACAGCCGATATGTTTTGAGCTCAATTTTATTTTGGTTCTATTTTAAAATCTGTAGATAAAAAAAAATTTGATTTTAATTTTTCTTCACCTCGATTTTTATTGAATGGAGTGACAGATTCAAATGCGCAACAAACGCGAAAATATTATATGTGGACGAATATTATTGGTAACATAATTAAAAAAGTTATACTAGAAAAACCTACATTTTTTTTCAGTGTTAATTTTTTTAATAATCTCTAAACTACTCGTTAGATTTACTTTAAAATCTAATCAGATTAAAATCTCAATAAACCTTTTTGAATGCCACAAACTTGTCTTCAATCGGTCAATATTCTAAAGATATCACACGACAAAAAAAGTTTACGCACACAAACACAGAGATGGACGTCCATCTGATTTTTTGGCTTTGGGTTCTGAGACCCCAAAACGCCGAGATCTGATGAAAATTTGATTTTCAAAAATGGGACTTAAACCAATAGATTCCCGAATTTTTGAAAATTTCCATATCGGGAAGTCAAAAAAGTTAGAATATATAATTTATTTACTTTTTCTAATCGAATAATTTTACAGGGCTCAGAAGACGAAAATCAAAATAGGGACGATAAAACCAATCAGCCATTTATGCAGCACTGAGAAAAATTGAATCATTACAACATTCAAGTGGTATGACATTTCTAAAACATTCAATTTAAGGTAATTCTGTCGATACCACAAGTCAAATATGTGCTCTATTTGGCTTCCATAGTATGTAATTATATTTCGCAACGCCAAGTAAAAAAAAAAGTGATAGAAATATGCTCACTGTAACTCTGTTTCACTCAAAATATGAGATCATATTTAGAATATCAACAAGTTACAGGCTTCTCATGTATATTTTCGAAAATGTCTCATTGTAAGTCAAAATTATTAAATCATACAAAAAAAAATTTAATTGGAAAGGCAAAAGAGTTTCTGTGAGCTCATAAAAAAAATTCTGTGAGCTCATATGAAAGGTAGAAACTTACGACGCGCCGGCTGTCGCAGGACCCAATTGATTCCGGCCAAGCTCCACGAGCTCACTTAGGTAAATGAAAAAAGGTAGCTCCTGTAGGTAAAAAAAAGGTAGCCCTTGTAAAGGCTTTAAACGAGACGGCCAAGAATGAGATTACTTATATAATTATAGTTTCACTATCCAAATAAAGTGCTTAAGGCATTTGGATTTCCCAAAGTACATTTGGATTTCTCAAACTTTTTGAATTTATTTGATGATATTGTGATTTCTTTTCTAGATTATGCCTTAAAATTGGCAAACGAAAAAAAATGGACCTCCAGAAACGGGAAACCTCAAACCCGAGAGGATTTGAAAAAAGCGATGTCACAAAAAATCGGAGAGTTAAAAAGAACTCATGATTTAAATAATAAGAAACAAACACTGCCTAGACAACAGTGAAGGTAGATTCTCATATGCGCGACACTCGGCTACCTGAAGTCGCGCGACGTCGCCTATCAAATAATAATTACATACATTGTTTTAAATGGGCACGTTCTCACTTGCGGCACGCGACAGCTTACTGCATGCCCATTTAAAACAATATAATCATTATTTGACAGACGACGTCGCGCGACTTTGCGTAGCCGAGTGTCGCGCACATGAGTATCGACTAGGGTTTTTCGGGTCCGAGTACCCGGACCCGGACTCGACGAGTCCAAGGGTAAATATCCGGTACCCGATCTAAGACTCGACGAGTCTCGGGTCTTGAATGTTTGGCATTGTCTAGTACACCTCGTCGTAAAGAAGATCGTCGATTTAGCATTACACTTGATGAATGGACGAGTATGAAAATTCGAAGATATCTAAATATCAATTTGCATGGAATTGACTCTGAAGTGTATAATCTGTGTTTATTGAGAATTTTTAACTCATGTACTGCTATACAATTAGTCTAAAGAGTAGAAAAACACCTAAACACATTTAATATAAAATTAAAAAAATATATAGTTGGTTCAACCGACGGCGGTGCAAGTGTAATGATGAAATTTGGACGAGAATCTTCTATTCTTTGTAATTTCTGTTTGAATCACACTATACACTTATCTGTTTGTGATGTAGTATATAACAAGAAAAATATGACCGGTTTGCAAGATGAAGATGACCATGGTCTAGATGGTATTGATGACGATCAAGATGAAAATTATTATTCTGACGAGAGCGTCTATGGTGTCGAAGAATACGAACAAGTTGAATTAACTTTAGACAATTTAGAAGGCAATTCATCCATTTGCATTTTGCTCTTAGCCTCTTGTGGAGTTTTGTTTTATTTATCTATTTACCAGAACATTCTCCTAATCCCTTGTTTATCTAAGTCCCATTTAACTTAATCGGCAATTTCGTACAGTATCGCTTTACCATATGCGTGAACATGAAAAATCCTTTCGTGTTTTAGTTTAAATTGCGACACAGACTAGACCCGGACCCGGAACCGGACCCGAAAAATCGGACTCGCCGAGTCTAAAAAGACCGGGTATTCCCAAATCCTAGTATCGACCTTTACAATTTCGTTTTTTTTAATAATTAAAACATGTTAGTACAATTTTATGTAGAATAGGAGCAAGAGAATATATTTAACACAGAAAACAAAAACGTATTTATTTAAACACCCAATTAAACAACTTATTACAACGAATTGATACAACGACTGACATATTACGACTTCACTCTACTAAGGCAGCAACCAAACCGAAGTTAGATGACGTATTAATAAGTATCGTGCATGAAGAAAAGACCATGATAAAGTGTGGCAAATAAAACACGAGAGTCAAAGTTTTAAATGGAAATAACATGGGGAAAATTCTTTTTGGAATTTTATAGGGCGCTGATAAATAATACGATCATAATAAACTGTATATACTCTTGTTGGAAATTTAACGCTCTACAAAAAGGTCTTTAATGATTTTTCGCTAACTCCACTGGTTCGAAAGTTATTCGAGGTCAAAATTAAAGTTATAGTAAAAATAGACTTCGAATAACTTTTGAACCAGTGGACGAAAAAATCATAGACCTTTTTTGTAGATCGTTAAATTTCCTTCAAAATATGTATGGTTTATTATGATTGTATTATTTGTCAACGCCCTATAAAATTCCAAAGAAAGAAAAGATATATGATCATATATATATATTTATATATGATCATATATATTTACATATGATCGTATATAAATATACATAATTAGATATGCTCAGATCTGGCCAATTTTCAGATCTAATTATATATAACCATATATAGATAAGTATATATGATCATATATAACTATATATGATCATATATAATTATATATAGTCAGATCTGGCCAATTTTTGTATATAATTATATATGGATCATATATAATTATATATAATCATACCAAATTTTTTTTCATCGGGCTACCAATTAGGGTGTAGATAGTGTCGGGGTTATTGGGTCCAATGTACGGTGCACTTAACCACATTCAGAGACATGAGCCACATGTTAATCCACCTCTCGATTGAAGTAAGATTTTCCTGAATTGTTACAGCACATTCCAGCATGTTTAAAAAAAAAACTTGATATTGACTGACATGTCGCTGATGTAGACCAGGAATAGCAAGGGGCCGATGACGGAACCCTGCGGTACTTCGCTCTTAACTGCTCTGATATCTGACAACGATCCACCAACTCCGACTTGAAATCTGCGTTCGTAGAGAAAGCCAGTTAGTTATCCAGCGCAGCAAGGAACCCGCAATCCAGCTTGTGCAGCAGACGTCTGAGAGGGACTCTGTTAAAATGCCTTCTCGAAGTCCAAGTAGATAGTGTCGACAGGACGACCTTGGTCGTGAAGATGAGTACAATCATTGAGACAGGAGAGAAGGTGTCAATTGGCCGTTTGGGTAGGAGATCATATCATGCAAATTTATTGAAATGATGTTGTTTTGGAGAAGGAAGTTAGTTAGCTCTATTATAATGATCTTTTCCATGCATGTTATCAGTGTTGTCTGTCCTGTCTATCCAATCTGTCCCGTTTGTAGTGTCTGTCCTGCCTTTATCTCTTTTGTTTGCCTTGATCTGTCTTGTCTGTCTTGATCTGTCGTGTCTGTCCTGTCTTTTATTACTAGTTGCTTCAGTCTATTTGTCAACCTCAACCTCTATATACGTTTAACTAAATCTAATTGAACCCGCCATTTCGAAAAGGGCACGAATCACACTTTTTTGAAATATCACTTTTTGACGCCATTTTATTCATTGAAGCGTTTTACATATTCCATGCGAAAAGAGCACATGTGTATACACCACAATTCATCTTAAAAAGCAATGAAAATGGGCACGAGTCCTGGTTTTATGCCCCTTAAGTGAAACGAAACGCATCTGTCAGATATGACATAACATCACTTTATTAGTTACTGAAATGGAGCATCGTGAGCTTGCCGAAAATGCTTTTAGACATAGAAAAAGAGTCTCTGGTGGCAGGAATAGTGAAAACTGTAAACATAATAAAATAAAAAAGCCGAAATTCATGAAAATGATGATTAACTAACTAAAATTTTGGGACTAATGCCTTTTTCGAAATGATCCCTTGATCAAAAAGTCCAAAAATTTTAATTCAAAATATCTTGATGAAAATTGTTTCTTTTTTAATAAATAAATATTCCAAAAAGCGTGTATGTTTTTTATTTAACAACCCCTATATTGAGTTTCTTCAGCATCAATGTATATTTTTACAAAAAACATATTTTTGTTGATTCTGAAGTTTTAATTCATTGACTTATGCCCTTTTAGAAATGACAGGTTCAATTGGTTTAACTTGTCTTATTTTCTCTGGTTTCTTCCGCCAGTCTGTCTGATACAAATAATGTTGAACTGTCATGAATTTAACATGTCTTGATTTATCTTGTTTGCCTTGATCTGCCTTGTCTGTTTTGATCTGGCTTGATCTATCTTGTTAGCCTTGATCTGCCTTGCCTATTTTGTCTGTCTTGATCTGACTTGTCTGTCCTGTCCTGTCTGTTCTGTCTGTCTTGTCTGTCCTGTCTGTCCTGCCTGTCCTGTCTGTCTTGTCTGTTCTGTCTGTCATTTTTAGTGGGTTCAGTTTATTTGTCAACCTTAGCTTTGCTGACTTGGTTGTCTATGTACGTTTAACTAAGTCAAATTGGTTAAACTTATGTTACTTATTTTCTCTGGTTTCTCCCACCAGTCTGTCTACTAAAAATAAATTTGAACTGTATTAATTAATAAAATTGTTTTAGTTAAGTGTCGGTGTAATTTGTTGTTTGAACAATGTACACTGCAACCAGTTGTACGTGGTGTGAGAATTGAGAGATTGAAAGTAAATGATTTAAGTAGGCGTACGATGCGATTTGTTGAAATGAAATAAAAGAAAGTGACAAGTCTGAGAAGTGTTCGTAGTCATTTGGTGCATCAGGTAGATATGTATTATAATTTATCGAGAATTCTTTCGAAATTCGCGGGTAGGTCTCCGTGAGAATCCCGCGTATGCGCCCTGTAATATCAGCATCCCACTTCGCCGTCTGCGAAACACGTGCACACTGTAAAATGCATTTCCAACAAATTTGCTCAATGTTTCCGCATCTTCCATTCTGAGAGGTGGACAGTAGGGTAATTAATTCCGTAGCGTTCGTATTCGGCCATACTACCGAAAAGCCAATTAACATTTTTTCAAAATTTACATTAAGGCAAACATTGTGGTAAGCTATTTTATTAATAAATAACGCTTTTACGTTCTAAAACATTTTCATTAATTGGGTGCGGTTTTTTTTCATCCAGATTTATCCATTCTACGCCACGTGTTATTTTATTTCATTCAATATTTTTTAAAACAGATTTAATCAGAAACTGACATATCTTATGTAGGCAATCGCAAAAATGCAATTATAAAATAGCACAGCAAGCTGGAATTTACAGCAAGATGTAATGGACAACTGTCTGAGCATTGGCGTCGCACGATGGGGTTATTAGAGTTCCAATTGGAACCTAAATTTAAAAAGGAACAATTGGATTTTTTTTTGTGGTAATCTGACTTGCAAAAAATCGCAAATGTTAATTTTTTACGTGTTATAGATTGTTATGTTTAGGTTATATCATAATATTTATACACAAGCCGTTATCTATTTTATCGCATGACATTAAAAACATTTAATAAATTTTTTTAATATTTAATGTCAATATTTTAAACGTGAAATTCTTATAAATAGAATTAACGTTTAAGAGTTTTATTTAAAATCATTTTAAGATTATTTTTTTAAATTCAAGATTCTTTTTTAAAATCCTAAATTCAGATTTTGTAAGTTTCAGATTTTAAAACTTTAAATATATGTATTAGAATAATAGATTAATACAGATCTTACTAGCGTCCTTTTAAAAGGTCGCAAATAATGCTCTGCAAAAATTAATTCCATAAAGTCTGTGTTGATAATATGAAATGATGATATAATATTTAATAAGTACATATCAAACATTATGTATTATTAAGAACATTATTTAAGTTTGTGTGCAAATATTTTTTCAATAATTACAATCTGCATGGGCATAGGCGTCGCATGATGGGGTTTATTAGATTTCCAATTGGAGCCCAAAAGAAACAATTGGATTTTTTTGTGTGGTAATCTGACTTGAATCAAACATCGCAGCATCCATAGACGCGTTTCTGCCTTTTGGCTTCATCAACAAAGATTTATCATATAATCTCAAATTGAATTAACCCTCACAGTGTGAAATTTTCTAAAATCGATGTTTTTTTTTCATTGTACGGATAGTAACACTGTTATAATAAACATTCTCTCGAATTTTTAAATCGTAATTCGAATTATTTCGGTCGCTACAGCCTTTCTTAGAAAAAGGGCGCTTACTCCAAACTTTAAACGCGTTTTTCTGGAAATGGTGTTTTTCAAAACGGTCTCCACTCTCAAACAGTTTTCAAGCTAACCCTTTGAAATTTGGACTGCACATTCTTCATGTCATTCTTTATGTTCCTATGGAAGCTTTTTTTTTAAATCTACCAATTTTTTTTACGAATAGTCGAAAAAATTCGACTGAATTCGATACCTTTTTGTCAATCCGCCGCCATTTTTTTTAAATTTCATAAAAAAAGGAACATAGAGACTTTCCTACAGATTAATAATCTTGATATTTTTGTATCAGAACAAAATTACGTTCGATATCTTGGAGACAATGCAGGAGCTTTTTATTTTCAACGCCACATTAAATTTAATAAAAAATGTTAAACAATAAATAAATCAATTCAAATTTGCAATGCTCAATTGGGAAGAGAGAAAAAGTACAGAAACATAGTGGGCAATTATCCGGCACATAAGCGAACCAACCGCAACGGAGAACGATTGGTGGATCTGTGTAGCACTTTTGGGTTGATCATGAAGTCTACAGCCTTCAAACACTTGCCAAGGAAGCAGAAGACTTGGATTTCACCTAATACCCACCTGGGTAAATTCCAGATAGATCATGTGGCCATTTCACGCAAATCTCAAAAGGAAATACGCCAATCTGGACTCAGAGCACTACCTCTCAAAGATCAAAATAAGACTCCAGCCTAGAACACACTAGATTACACAGAACCTCCAAAATGGTAAGATTTGACGTCGAGCGACTCAAGAACAGTCAAGAACTAAGTCAGAGACTGAACAACACAGACCTAAACAACTGGGACCAACTGAAGGAGACTCTTGTCAAGGCGGCCAATGAACTCGCCCCTCTCGCTAGAAGAAGGAAGCATCCGTGGTGGACTGAAGACTGTGACAATGCAATAGCCCAAAGACAGATAGCCTGGCTGAAGTGGAATTCTAAAAAGACCCAGGAAAATTGGCATAAATTTTTGAAAGAAACGTTACAGCCAAGATAATTCGAGGAACCAAACGAACCTTCACACAAAACCAACTAACCCAAATCGAAGAGAGCTTTGCTAAGAATAATTCCAGAGATTTTTTGGAACCTTTAAGCAGGTACTCAGAAAATACCAAGCCGCCACTTCAGAGACTCACAAGGCAAACTGGCTTATAACGACAAGGATAACTGCCACCTTTTGGCTCAGTACTTTAAAAATCTACTCAACTGTGACCCACCCAGCGAAGACTTCGACTATAAACAAACCACACCAAACCCGGACTCGCTTCCCCCTTCATTGGAAGAAGTTGGCCAGATCATTCAACTTCTTAAGAATAATAAGGCAGCTGGAGAGGACTCTATCGTTGCTGAACTGTGGAAAGGTGCTGGAAACAATGCCGTGCGATAGCTAACCGAGATCATCCAGGACATCTGGGAAACAGAGAAATTACCACCCGATTGGAAATCTGCTCTGATCCATCCGCTTCACAAAAAGGGAGATTTTACGGATCTAAACAACTACCGTGGAATTTCTCTCGTCCCGGTAACATACAAGATTCTCTCGAAGGCGTTACAAACAAGGGCAGAAAATCAGTTGGATAGTCAACTGGGAGAATACCAGGGAGGCTTCAGAAAGACTCGATCCTGTGTTGAACAGATCCTCAACCTTGAAACTGTACTTGCATACTCGAAGATGAGAAACCGCAAGGTGGTCGTCACATTTGTTGATTTTAGGAAGGCCTACGATTCCATCGATAGAGAAACGCTTAACAAAGTACTCCAGGAACTAGCACTAGACAACAAAACCCGCAGACTAAACCTAGAAACTTTGACCAACACCCATTCCAAGGTTAAATTTAGAGGCGAGATTTCAGAAAGCTTCGAAATAAAAACTGGAGTGAGACAAGGAGATGGACTTTCCCCACTTCTCTTCAACTGTGTCCTTGAAAAGGTTATGAGAGAATGGTGCAAGGAACTGAACAATTTGGGTGCTCAGAGTGGTATCTACCTGGGACGTAAGAACGATGGACTGGTTGTAGATTGCTTGGCCTTTGCAGATGACATGGCACTGTTTGCTGATTCTCTTGAGATGGCAACAAAGCAGGTAAACTGCCTCTGAAAACAGGCTGCCAAAGTGGGTCTTCAAGTATCGCTGGAGAAAACCGAATTCTTCACCAATATTAGAGAAGCAAACAGAGAGATGTTACTTGAACAGGGAAACATCAAGAGGACTGAGAAATGTAAGTATCTCGCCGAATGGATTGAACCCAACTTATCAGAAAGAGCATCATTATCCAAGAGAGTCAGCAAGTTAGAACTAGCCTGTCGGCTGACTAAGAACACTTATAATAAGAAATGCCTGTCACGCAAAGAAAACTAACCTGAAACTTAAGCACTACACATTAGTCTTACGACCAGAAGCCCTATATGCCATGGAGTGTCTTTCCTTGAACCGAAGGGGTCTAATTGAGAAATTGGAAATCAGAGAGAGGAGAATCCTCAGGAAGATCCTAGGCCCGGTAAAGGAAGATGGGGAATTCCGAAGACGGCATAACTCTGAGCTCTACGAACTGATTCCATATTGAGATGCTCTCTGACTGTGCAAGGGTAGCAAGAAGGGTAGCTTTCTATGGCCACGTTGCAAGATTGCCTCTAAACCGACTAATCAACCGTCTGTTCACCTTCTGGCAAAACAAGAAGCTTCGTACCACTTGGTTGACAGAGACCGAGAAGGATATTAAAGAACTGGGAATAACAGATCTTAAAAACAGACAGTCTGTGAGACGCACCCTGAAGGAAGTCCGTGGATTTCAGGAAAAACCTCGAAGGAAAGGTACCCCCTGGACAGAAGAGGGAAAGGAGTTACACTGGCAGAAGATGCGACAATACTGGGTAAAGGTCAAAGCCCAACAGTTGAACAAGCGTGGTCCAAAGTAGGCCTATTCGAAAGAAGAAGAAGAAGAAATCAATTCAAAAAAATCATTTTGTATTCTCGATTAGTACTTTAATTTGTAAAAAAATCAGACCGATTAGTTTGTCCTAAACATAAAAAAATCGCGAAAATCTTATTTTTCGAGGTGTTACACTGTGAGGGTTCATTATTATTAATATTTATCAGTTTATAGTATTTTTTAAGCAACCCACATGATCTCTCCTGGGACGAAAGTCCAGCAAACCAAATGGTACTTGTAATTATTTATTTATTTACATTGACATTAGCCCCACAGGGGATCACATTAAGCAAGTTATGACCTGTTGCTGATATTTTTCTTGTTCTTCCAGAATTGTTTCATCATCGATATGTTTTGCTCGACGTTCATCTGTCCATTTTCCTCTTGATATTTTGAGTTTTCATTCTGATATAATTTCCCAGCAGTAGACCTTCTTCTTCTTATCAGCCTGTTCTCGTCCACCTCCGCCTCTTTTATATTTTTCCATTCCTGCATGACCATATCAGCCCTCATCCAGTTTTTCCCTGCAATCTTTTGGATGTCATCACGCCATCTTTTTTGAGGTCAGCACTTCTTTTGCACTCTCTTGGCCACCAAGCTGTTAATTTGTATGTCCATCTTTCTGTGCTCTCTCTTGCAATATGGCCAGCCCATCTCCATTTTTGCTGCGCCACTTTTTCGCTGTTCTTCTGCGCCACTCTTTATCTGTTAATTGCGTTCTTCTTCTGATTTCCTCATTTGGAACTTTATTTCGTAGACTAATCCCTACGTTCTTTGGACAGTTATTGTTCCCAGTATAAGCAGACCGTATGTCTGAAAATTTTTCGATGTCTGTCGGTGAAATGTTGGCGTTTTTTGGATCAATTTGGACCTGTTTTACCCAGACTGTCGTCGTTTTCATTTTCTGTAGGTACTTCAAAACTCTCCTTGTTAGTCAGTTGTCACTTGCAAGTAGTCCAGTCATTATAGTAAGTTCACCTCGGAATTAGAGATACCCAGCTGTAAGTCTGTAAATACTTGTATATTGACACCCTAAAAGTTGTCTCAAAACCTACATATGGTAGGGTATTGTAGGTTTTGAGACAACTTTTAGGGTGTCAATATACAAGTATTTACAGACTTACAGCTGGGTATCTCGAATTCCGAGATTCTTACCAAATTTAAGCTTAAATGACTGGACTAAAGGGGAACTTTCGATATCTGGATCACGGATTTTCTTCAAACTTCGTACAATTTTAGTAGTTCATTAGGACGACATAATGTGCAAGTAGTAAGGCGTACTACTTCTGCATTTTCGAGAAAGTTGCAATTTTCTCTATTCGAAGTTTTCCGTGTCAAATATATACAATTTGCGTTGCGTCGTATATGGAGTATTTTTCCGTGACAGTGTGTGATTGTAGACGTATCCTTCGTCTGTTAGTTTTGGGCCAAGGATTTTGCGGATAATTTTTCTCTCAGCCTTCTTGATATTCTCTGTCTCCTTTGTAATTAAGGTTTAATGTCTCGCTGGCCTAGAGTATTTCAGGCTTGATAACAGTCGTGTAGTGTCGGATTGTTTTTGTTAATATTTATGCATTTTTTATTGTAGATGCTCGAAATTTTCCCATATGCTTTCCGCATTTTGAGTTCCCGTGCTTTTTGTGCTAATTTTTCTGTTCTTGTAGATTCAATAATTTCGCCTAAGTGTTTGAAGTCAATAACCTTGTTTATTGTGCCGTATTTTTCTTCTTTTTTCGGATAGACCTACTTTGGACCACGCTTGTTCAACTGTTGGGCTTTGATTTTTGCCCAGTATTGTCGCATCTTTTCCCGGTGTAACTCCTTTCTCTCTTCTGTCCAGGGGGTACCTTTCCTTCGGGGTCTTTTCCTGAAATCCACGGACTTCCTTCAGGGTGCGTCTCACAGACTGTCTGTTTTGGAGATCTGTTATTCCCAGTTCTTTAATATCCTTCTCGGTCTCTGTCAACCAAGTGGTACGAACCTTCTTGTTTTGCCAGAAGATGAACAGACGGTTGGTTAGTTTGGTTAGTCGGTTCAATCTTGCAACATGGCCAAAGAAAGCTACCCTTCTTTTCCTTGCACAGTCAGAGAGCATCTCAATATGTTCGTAGAGCTCAGAGTTATGCCGCCTTCGGAATTCCCTATCTTCCTTTACCGGGCCTAGGATCTTCCTGAGGATTCTCCTATCTCTGATTTCCACCAGACTTTTCTCTACCAGACTTCTTCGGTTCAAGAAAAGACACTCCATGGAATATAGGGCTTCTGGTCGTAAGACTGATGTGTAGTTTCAGGTTTCAGTGTGCGTGACAGGCATTTCTTATTGTGTTCTTAGTCAGTCGATAGGCTAGTTCTAACTTGTTGATTCTCTTGGATAATGATGCTCTTTCTGATAAGTTGGGTTCAATCCATTCGCCGAGATTCTTAAATTTCTCAGTCCTCTTGATGTTTACCTGTTCTAGAAACATCTCTCTGTTTGTTTCTCTGATGTTAGTGAAGAATTCTGTTTTCTCCAGCGACACTTGAAGACCCACTTTTTCAGCCTGTTTTCTGAGGCAATTTACCTGCGTTGTTGCCATCTCAAGAGAATCAGCAAACAGTGCAATGTCATCTGTAAAGACCAGGCAATCTACAACCAGTCCATCGTTATTACGTCCGAGGTAGATATCACTCTGAGCACCCAAATTGATTGGCACACAGTTCCTTGCGCCATTCTCTCATTACCTTTTCAAGGACACAGTTGAAGAGAAGTGGGGAAAGTCCATCTCCTTGTCTCACTTCAGTTTTTATTTCGAAGCTTTCTGAAATCTCGCGTCTAAATTTAACCTTGGAATGGGTGTTGGTCAAAGTTTCTAGGATGGGTCTGCGGGTTTTGTTGTCTAGCCCTAGTTCCTGGGGTACTTTGTTTCTCGTTTCTCTATCAATGGAATCGTATACCTTCCTAAAATCAACAAAGGTGACGACCACCTAGCGGTTTCTCATCTTGGAGTTTGCAAGTACAGTTTTAAGATTGAGGAGGATTTGTTCAACACAGGATCGGGTTTTCCTGAAGCCCCCCCCCCCTGGTATTCTCCGCGTTGACTATCCAGCTGATTTTCTGCCCTTGTTTGTAATGCCTTCGAGAGAATCTTGTATGTTACCGGGACGAGAGAAATTCCACGGTAGTTTAGATCAGTAAAATCTCCCTTTTTGTGAAGCGAATGGATCAGATCAGATTTCGAATCGGGTGGTAGTTTCTCTGTTTCCCAGATGTCCTGCATGATCTCGGCATGATCTGCATGATCTCGGAGTCCTCAATGAAAGTCCTCCTTCTAGAGTCCTCCTTCTGTTTTATTTTCCATTTTCCTTTTGTTATTTCGAGTTTTCCAAATCTGATATAATCTCTGATATAATTTCCTAGCTGTAGACCTTATATATTTGTGTTAATATTTAAGCATTTTTTATTGTAGATGCTCGCAATTTTCCCATATGCTTTCCGCATTTTGAGTTCCCGTGATTTTTGTGCTAATCTTCTTTCTTGTAGGTTCAATAATTTCGCCTAAAAGTTACTAAACCTTGTTTATTGTGCCGTATTTTGTAATTAAATTTTCTGTTTTGATGTGTTTTGTGGCCATGAATTCCATTTTCGAAAAGCCAATGGTTAATTTTGTGAAAAGTCCAGCTTTCTCGGCACATTCTTTTAGGACTTCAATCTCATGGATTGCTCTTTGTTCATTTTCGGAAAGGATCGCGAGATCATCAGATATGTGAAGGCTAGATATGTGACATTGATGTTATCCTGTTGTTTTCCTAGTCTTATGGGTCTCCAAATTTTTCGATTTTCCAGTTCTTGTTCCCATGCTTTGATAACTTTGTCTAAAACGATGTTGAAGAGTAAGGCTCGCTACACACGTACCGTGTGGATGTATCCGGCGCCGGCCCGGCACCGGGTTGAACACCTTACACACATGCCGGATGGATTTGTCCGGAACCGGCCCGATGGCCCACGAGGTCGAGCTACGAGCAGTGTATTTATTTGACTTCAGTACAAAATGGATCGCGAAAGAATTATTTGTATGTGGTTACTTTATCGGCGGTTACTTCGCAAGAAAAAAAAAACAAAGAAAACATTGGGTGCATCCACTCGACAAGTGAAGACGGTCGACTGCCGCACCGGCATGTGTGCAAGCTTCAATACAGTTCCATAGCCCACCACAGCCGAGCCGGTACCCGGCAGCCGGAAGGCCAGTGGGGGCCGGCCGGTGACAACCCGACAATATGAGTCAGCCCGGCGCCGGATGGACTCACGCGGCACGTCTGAACTCTTCCATGCTAGACTATGCAACACCACCCCCTCCACCCGGTGCCGGGCCTGCGCCGGATACATCCACACGGTACGTGTGTAGCGAGCCTAACGGGGAGAGACTATCGCCCTGACGGACACCAGTCTTTATGGGGAAAGGTATTGAAATTTATCCGTTGAATTTGACTTTGGAAGTAGAGATGAGCATGGGACGACTTTCTTGTTCTAGATACCATCCTGTGCGACGGGTCCCTGTTACTGTCCCATCCCATCACGTTTTCGTCCTACTATCTCATCTCACAAACCTAAAATTTTCGTCCCAAGAAATCCCATCCCATTCATTCTATCCCATCCTAGTCGTGCAGCCGGTTCCATTCATCCCATTTTTCCCATACAGCAGACTTTCTTTTCGGTTCAGACTCCCTTAACGATAATTCGTTCGAATTTAATTTTTCAGTAATTTCTTTATCTGACAATGAGTAATTCTTTTTCGTTGCAAGCGGATCGTAAGACTTTTCAAAAAACTACATCGTAATCACAGAAATCTCCTGGGCTGGACATACTATGGAAAATGCGTATTGGTATGATTTACCACATTATGAAAACTCGCCCCACTCCGTCCCATACAAAATTCTCGTCGCATACCAACCCACGCGACGTTCATCCCATCCCATGGGACGATGGGATGGGTCGATGGGATCCCATGCTCATCTCTATTTGGAAGTTGTGTTTCTTCGTGTTTGTTGGACGAGCCGTTGTGTTTTCGGATCCAGATTGTTTCCTTCGAGTATATTAAACAGGGATTGTCGGTCGATGGAGTCATAAGCTTTCCTGAAGTCGACAAATCTGCAGATGGTTGGGAGATATCGTCTAGCTCGAATTTTTAGTATAGATTTCAGGTTGAAAATTTGCTCGGTGCATGATCTGTGTGAAACCTGCTTGATATTCCCCAATTAGGGGTTCGAGTTGTTCTTGTGTGCGTTTAAGAGGCAAGCGGATAGGATTTTGTAGGGAACGGAAAGGAGGGGGATTCCTCTGTAGTTATTGACATCAGATTTGTCTCCTTTTTTGTGGAGTGGGTGGATGAGTGCGCCTTTCCAATCGTATGGGAGTTCTTCACTTCGCCAAAATTCCTGAATGATCTATGTGCTTTCCTGTTATGATTGTAGTCCAAAATTTTTAGTAGTTTTGCGGTTATTCCATCTTCTCCTGATGCCTTTCCATTCTTCAGTTTTGTAATGCGGTGTCGGATTTCTTCTTGTGTTGGTGGATCAGCGTCGGGTTTTGTGTTTCTTGAGGATGTGTGTGGGAATCGTTTGGATTCGCAATTAAGGAGCTCTCCGAAAAGTGGTTTGACACTTCTTCGCAGTTTTCTTGGTTGGTGAGTAAGTTTTTCATCTTTTTTCTTGACGGTAAAATTCTGTGGTGAGTAACCTTTAATTTTATTTGCAAAAGTTCTATAGAAATTTCTGCTGTTGTAGTTTCTAAAGTTATACTCAATTGATGTGAGCTGTTCGGTTATGTATTGGCGTTTGGTTTTCCTGATGGTTCTGTTTGCGAATGTCGAGAAAGTGTTGTAGTGTTTCCGGCGATTTATTGCAGTTGTATTTTTGAAAGGAGAGTCGGCGATTGATGATAGCTTGGTCGCAGTTGGAATCCCACCATGGGTGTTTTGTCTTTTTCTTAAGGATTTTGGATTAATTCCTTGGCTTTCATGATTATTTTGTTGCGGAAGCCGGTCCAGTTGTTTGTCGGTTATATTTCCCATTCTTCCGTGATCTTTTTTTTCTTGAATTTCCGATGAGTCAAACTTTTGGATGTACGGTTTTTTGGGTGCATTCTCTTTGGAGATAATTTTACTTTACTCAGAGGTAGTGGTCTGAGTCGATGTTCGTACCTCTTCGGACTTGAATGTCATGGATGACTCTGTAGTGGGCGTAGGAGATGGCAACGTGATCAATCTGGTATTCACCAAGTACTTGAAATTATATTTATTTATTTTATAAGTCATGAGTAGGGCCCGCATTTATATGTAAATACATACTTTTTGTTCAAATTATTTTGTTTTCCACACAAATTATGATATTTGGAACGAGAAAATGTAATCTTTATTTCCAAATATGATAATTTTTGGAGAAAACAAAATAAAGACCGAAAATAATTTGAATTAAAAATATGTATTTACATATAAATCTTTTTAAAATCTTTTTTTATAAATTTAATTTTTAATTCTTTTCCTTGGATTTATTGTTTAATGCTAATCTTTAGATTTTCAAACTTTAAATAAATGTAATAGTATATTAGATCAAACCAAATCTTACTAGCGTCCTTTTAAAAGATCACAAATAATGCTCTGCAAAAATTAATTTCCCAAAGTGTGTGCTAATAATATTATAATATAATATTTAATAAGTACATATCAAACATCATTTATTATTAAGAACATTATTACATAAGTACATAAGTTTTTTTTTTCGGTCAAGGTTTACTCAGCCTTTGAAAATGAGGAGCTGGGGTTAAACCTGACGTAATAATAGGCGGCGTAGGAGCGTAGGGACAGCCACCATATCTCCAACATAAGCCGAGGCTGCCAAATAGCTACCCTTGCTTAGCTATCCGCCCTTAAGGCATGTAAATGCTAGGAGGAAAGGGACTATTATTATTATTTAAGTTTGTATGCAAATATGTATTCAATCTGCATTGGCCTAGGTGTGCATGATGGGGGTTATTAGATTTCCAATTGGAACCTGATATTTAAAAGAAACATCTGGATTTTTTTTAAAAATAAAAAAAAAATCACAAATAATATTGTAACTGTTCTAGAGTGTTATGTTTATGTTATATCGTAATATATATAAACAAGCGTTATCTTTTTATCGTATGATGAAAGTTTTAAAGTCTGAACTTAACAACAATAATCAACTCTAGTTATTTAATACATTTTTTAAATATTTATTAATATCATTTTAAACGTTTAATTCTTATAAATATACTCTGTGACATAAAAAGTGCAACACCAAGAAGGTGTAGGAATTTTTGGACCAAACTTGGCAAAAATGTTTTACTAGTAAAAAATTTCAAAGAAATTAAACAAAAGATAAATTAATAATGTGTTGGAGCTCCCCTATTAGTTTCACACTCCCCCACCGTTCTGGGCATCGATTCCACCAGGTTGTCGATTTTTTTCTTGAGTTATTGCATCCCAGGCAATCTGTAGTTCATGCCGGAGCTTCTAGTGTCTGTGGAGGATGGGCTAATTGATTGAGTCTTCTACCCATCATGTCCCACATATTTTCGATGGGTGAAAGGTCGGGAGATCTGGGTGCCAACGGCATGATATTGACGTTCCAAAAGCGCTCCAAAGAATGCCTTGCAATGTGGGGACGGGCATTATCCTGTTGGAAAATCGGGTGCTCCAGCTCCTGGAGGAATGGAACTATATGGGGTTCTGCCACTTCATTAACATATCGGTGGGCATTCATATTGCCTCGGATGAATACCAACTGAGACCAGCTTCCATAACAATAGTAACAATACCATTAATCGTAGATTGCGGTCATGCTTCCTCCCAGTTTTCTGGTAAGGTTGCATGTCCGATCCGCCAGACCTTATGATATACGTCGTCGGAACAAGTCACCAAAACCTCTTTGTTCATATATTTAAAGTTTGAAAATCTGAAGATTAGAATTTAAAAAACAAATCTTAAAATTATTGTAAACTTAATATACTCTTTAATTATAAATTTATAAATGCGCTAAAAATTGTTGAATTTTAATATGCAACATAAATAAGATAACTTCTACAAACGCCGATATAAAAGAATAATAAAATGATTGTAATTATTGCCAATGTACTTGCATAAAATTTTAAATAATGTGCGTAATAATAAATAATGCTTGATTTGTGCTTATTAAATATTATTTCATATTATTAACACAGACTATACAGATTGAATTTTGGCACAGTTTTATTTACGACCTTTTAAAAGGACTGTAGTAAGATCTGGGTTAATTTAATATTGTATTATCATTAAAGTTTAAAAATCTGCGTTTTCATTAATATTTAGTTCTACAAGCGCTGACTTAAATGAATAACTAAATGGTTGTAATTATTGTCAATGTATATGCATACAATATTAAGGCCGAGGCCGCACTACGGTTTTTTCCCGCGAGCGCTAACCGCTATAACCACGAAACCGCTCGAGAAACGTACACACAGTACGCTATGGAAAAAATCAGTCGCGGATAAAAACCGCAAGTGAGGGCGATTAGAAAACGCGATTAAAAACCGCGGCGGTTTAGTCGTAGTGCGGCCTAGGCCTTAATAATGTTCTTAATAAATAGTAATTAAACATTATATCATTTCATATTATTAACCCAGACAGACTTTACGGAATTAATTTTAGCAGAGAAGGATCTATGTTAATTCAATATTTTATTACATGTATTTAGTCCAAGGTATTCGTTGGATTCTTCTGTACAGTCACATTTCAAATGCCTCAAGTTTTTTGGAGGAGGCCTCCGTAAGCGCCACGATTGGACCCATAAAAAAGGATCAACAACACGTAGCATCGCAGTAGTCGAATTTTCGTTGACAGCTGGTCGAATTTTCGATGACAGCTGTAAGTCGTGGCTTGTAAAGACTTTCTTCATCTTGATAAATTTCGTTCTGGCTTTTTCAATACGCGTTCTGATCTCCACAGAATTCATCTTCTGGCTTTGACAAACGAAGATAGGAAGCTGGTGATCCACGACACGGACAACAAGGAGCCTCGCCACGGAAGGCAAATCCACCAGAACGCCATCTTCGACATCACCTGGCTGACCGACAGCTTCAAGCTGCTGACCGTGTCCTGTGACCACACGGCGCGCCTCATTGACCTCAACGACGGCGACGCCGACCAGTTGGAAGAAGCGGGTGTATTCAAATGTGTCGACAGCAAATTCCTTGACGGGGTTGACGTTCCAAGACGAAGACACGCTGATTTCCTGCGGTTCCGGCGACGGTTTAATCAAAGTTTTGGATTTGAGGAAGACCTACACCACGGCGAAAAGAGAACATGTTCCTAGGAACATCATTCTGTATTTTGGCAACACCACAAGGAACGGTTTCAGCAACTTGATTGTCGATTGTCTGGTTTAAAGCTCTACGCGAACTGTTTGGATAACACCATCTACTGCTACAACATTAGCACCTGCGACCAAAACCTCTTTGTTCTCCCTCCACGCCACACAGGTCACTTCTGCAGTGTGCCCAACGAGTCTGTAAAGAGCTTCCGGATTATCAACGTTCCAAATATAAGCGTTTTGATCCGCGCTTCCGCTTAGTAGATACTTTCCATCCTGACTAAAGGCGGATTATAGAAGGATAAGTTTTGATGACCTTTGTACTCCATCACCATCACCGATGGAGTACCATCACCATCACCGATGGAGTTCAAAGGTCATCAAAGAGTTTTGATGACCTTTGTACTCCATCGGTGATGGTGATGGTACTCCATCGGTGATGGTGATGGAGTACAAAGGTCATCAAAACTTATCCTTCTATAATCCGCCTTTAGTCAGGATGGAAAGTATCTACTAAGCGGAAGCGCGGATCAAAACGCTTATATTTGGAACGTTGATAATCCGGAAGCTCTTTACAGACTCGTTGGGCACACTGCAGAAGTGACCTGTGTGGCGTGGAGGGAGAACAAAGAGGTTTTTGGTCGCAGGTGCTAATGTTGTAGCAGTAGATGGTGTTGCCCAAACAGTTCGCGTAGAGCTTTAAACCAGACAATCGACAATCAAGTTGCTGAAACCGTTTCTTGTGGTGTTGCCAGAATACAGAATGATGTTCCTAGGAACATGTTCTCTTTTCTCCGTGGTGTAGGTCTTCCTCAAATCCAAAACTTTGATTAAACCGTCGCCGGAACCGCAGGAAATCAGCGTGTTTTCGTCTTGGAACGTCAACCCCGTCACGGAATTTGCTGTCGACACATTTGAATACACCCGCTTCTTCCAACTGGTCGGCGTCGCCGTCGTTGAGGTCAATGAGGCGCGCCGTGTGGTCACAGGACACGGTCAGCAGCTTGAAGCTGTCGGTCAGCCAGGTGATGTCGAAGATGGCGTTCTGGTGGATTTGCCCTCCGTGGCGAGGCTCCTTGTTGTCCGTGTCGTGGATCACCAGCTTCCTATATTCGTTTGTCAAAGCCAGAAGATGAATTCTGTTGAGATCAGAACGCGTATTGAAAAAGCTAGAACGAAATTTATCAAGATTAAGAGAAAGTCTTTACAAGCCACGACTTACAGCTGTCATCGAAAATTCGACCAGCTGTCAACGAAAATTCGACTACTGCGATGCTACGTGTTTTCGACCCTTTTTTATGGGTCCAATCGTAGACGCTTACGGAGGCCTCCTCCAAAAAACTTGAGGCATTTGAAATGTGGCTGTACCGAAGAATCCAATGAATACCTTGGACTAAATATATGTAATAAAATATTGAATTAACACAGATCTTACTAGCGTCCTGTTAAAAGGCCGCAAATAATACTCTGCTAAAATTAATTCCGTAAAGTCTGTCTGGGTTAATCATATGAAATGATATAATGTTTAATTACTAGTTATTAAGAACATTATTAAGGCCTAGGCCGCACTACGACTAAACCGCCGCGGTTTTTAATCGCGTGATTTTGTGACTCAAGCAAGCTAATACAAGCGGCCTCACTTGCGGCTTTTTCCCGCGACTGATTTTTTCCATAGCGTACTGTGTGTTTCTCGAGCGGTTTCGTGGTTATAGCGGTTAGCGCTCGCGGGAAAAAAACGTAGTGCGGCCTCGGCATTAATATTGTATGCAAATACATTGACAATAATTACAACCATTTAGTTATTCATCTAAGTCAGCGTTTGTAGAACTAAATATTAATAAAAACGCAGATTTTTTAAACTTTAATAATAATAGAATATTAAATTAACCCAGATCTTACTACAGTCCTTTTAAAAGGTCTTAAATGAAACTGTGCAAAAATTCAATCTGTATAGTCTGTGTTAATAATATGAAATGATGAAATAATATTTAATAAGCACAAATCAAGCATTATTTATTATTACGCACATTATTTAAGATTTTATGCAAGTACATTGGCAATAATTACAATCATTTTATTATTCTTTTATATCGGCGTTTGTAGAAGTTATCTTATTTATGTTGCATATTAAAATTCAACAAATTTTAGCGCATTTATAAATTTATAATTAAAGAGTGTATCAAGTTTAAAATCATTTTAAGATTTGTTTTTTAAATTCTAATCTTCAGATTTTCAAACTTTAAATATATGTAATGGAATATTAGATTAACCCAGATCAGACTAGCGTCCATGTAAAAGGTCGAAAATAATGCTCTGCAAAAATTAATTCCGTAAAGTCTGTATTATTAATATGAAATGATGATATAATGTTTAATAAATACATGTCAAGCATTATTTATTATTAAGAACATTATTTAAGATACGTTTTCAATAATTACATTCATTTTGTTATTCATTTAAGGTCTGATTACACCAACGCGGCTGTGCATTGCGTTTCAATCATTGCGTTTCGTTGCCGTACATGCGAGAGCGGAAAAATATATAAAATAAGCGTCAACTGTTTTCAATTTCGTCAATTTTTAATAATTTTTATTTCAAAAAGAAATCTAAGATGTTTCAAACGAATATGTTGCTCTCTATTTGCGTCTTTGTATTATGTTATTGTTCCAATTGTATCTATAATGTATTTTATCATGAACTATTTTCTCCATCACAGTTTCTTTTTTGACGCAGGTGCTTAATAACGTATGTTCATAATTTACAACATCGTAAATAAATAAATTATTATATTTTGAAATATCGAATTGCTCTTCAGTCTAACAGTTCAATTTATTATTCATTTTCTGGTTTTTAATTGATTAAATATTTTTGGTAAAATAATTACGTAAAATAATTATAAGTTGACGATGTAATGCATTATAAACGAAAAATGAAACAATAATACAAAGAATCACAAGGAGATACAACATATTCAATCGTAAACTTAACTCTCCGAGATGCAAATTTGAATGAAATTATGTAAATTTCTATCAACATATTGAATTTTACGTAGTACATTCACACATGTTAATAGTATGTTAAAGGACGAGTTCTTTAAGCGCGATTTTCAGCACGCGTCCAAGTTTCATCTTGTTCTAATGGACTGTCTAATGGATGAGTGCTGAAAAATTGTATCGCACTCGGCGAGCCATAACCGCACGCATATGAGTGCTGTTATGAGTCCATTACAGACGCAAAATAGAGAATTGTAATTTCAAAGCTCGTTTTCGAGATTATTACTTATTTATTATTATTACTTATTTTTTTGTGTAATATTTACATATTTTAATTTGAATAAATATAGCTAAATACATATATTATAAATGCACTTTATACCGTTTGGAGTTGTTAGTCTCCCATCGGGCGTCTTCTCTGGTGATGGATAGGGGAATGCTCCCCAGATATGGGGGTACTGAGGAAATAAAATACTCAGGGCGGACCAAAACCAACAATCAAAATCCAAGTGCTTCTGCAGTGGAGACCACCGGCAACTTGGTCAACGACTGTTCACCCAGAGGGTGCGGCTGAAAACGTGCTTCAGGAACTAACAATCTCTAGTTCTAGAAAAACCAGTGGAAACATTGGACAAACTACTTGATGACAAGCAAACATGGGTCGTGCAAGTAAAGTAAATAGCATCCCAGGTGGTAACCATTCCACCCGTCAACAAGAGGCGGCAACCGGGATATCGGATTCTGGTGATGCCGGGCTTACACGAACACAGAGAAGTCGGAGTTCTCTGACAAACGTCCCCGCAAAACTAATACATACATCGGCACCTCCAACATCAATACGCTAATCCAACCACGACAGCTACCCAACCTAACATTAGAATTAGACAAATAAAAGATCCAGATCCTCGCACTTCAGGAGACACGTTTCACAGAAGAAGACACAGTGTAGACATTGGTAATTATCGTATATTCAAGAGCAAAATTGAAAAACGAGTCGCCAAAGGTGCCCATATCCTAGGAATGGTCTTTATAGCAAACAAAAAATGTTTAGGAACAGTAAAAGAAGTTACACCGGTCAACAACAGGCTAATGACCATGTGTATTTAGTGCGCCAACAAAAAATGCACGTTAGTCAATGTACATGCACCTACGAATGGGGACAACAAAAAAGATGCAAGGAGAACAGACATATTTTGGCAAACATTAGAGAAAATAATGAATAAAATCCCAAAGGAAGACACTACAATCCTACTAGGAGATATCAACACAAAAATTGAGAGAGAAAGGAGTTGGAAAATTTCCCGCACACAAATTCACCAATAAAAATGCCACAAGTCTCTTCGAACTCTGCCAGCAGAACAACCTCAAAATAATGTCCACCTTCACCTTCCCCAGAAAAACACCAAAAAACAAAAGACTTTGAGGTCTCCAATCCTCGGTGAATTCCAAATCGATCATATCACAATCACACAGCCGACCCGGCACAAATGGCAATCATGGAGAGATCCATGATGTACAAGTCCGCAGAGGGCCGCACATAGACTCGGAGCACTATCTAACAAGAATTAAAATAAAATTCACTCCAAATAGAATGCATAAAAAAACACACATGCAGAAATTCGACATAAAAAAATCAAGGAAACCGACATAAAACAAGAATGGGATAAAGAACAGGCAAACAACTGGGCAGACTTCCACAGGAAAATCATACAGAAGGCAAAAAAAAACTGATTCCACTTAAGAAGAACACAAAATACCCATGGTGGGAAAGCACTTGAAAAACAAGAACGGGCATTCCAAACCTACAACAGTAAAAAGTCACCAGGAGCACAACAGAAATTTAATGAAACAAAAAGAGAGGTCACAAAAATTTTACAGACAAACCAAGAGAAAATTTATGAAAGAACAGTTCAAGGCCATAGAGGAAAACTTTAGGAACTACAACATAAGAGACTTCTTCATTACATTCGCAGGAAAAATCAAAGGCTACACACCACAAAACTTATGTTTTAGAAGAGAAACAGGAGAGTTAGCACTCACCAATCATGAAAACTGCACAGAACTAGCAAGATATTTCTGATCTATTAAACTGCCAAGAACCCACCTCAAGATTTCCCAGAGAAAAAATAGCAGAAAGACACCTGGATTCACCACCACCCACACTAAAAGAAATCAATAGACACAATCAAAGGCTCAAGAACAACAGAACATCCGGAGAAGATGGAATCATCGCGAAACTTCTGAATAATCTAGGACCAAACTCACTACGAGAATTCACAGAAATCATCGCTAGGGTGATCGAACTGTCTTCACCAACCGCCAGACAATTGCACAAGAGATGGTCGGTCATAAGCTTCAACCAATCTTTACATCATATCATATCTTTATGTCATCAAAGTGAAACCATCGGCCATGCAATACGTTGCTTCGCCGTGCATCGAAGAACTAAGCATACCGAGATTTGTAACTCCCAAGTTTAAAAAAAGACGAAGGAGGAGGAAGCCTAAGAAGAAAGAGAAGCCGCTGTCGACGAGGATGCAGGAGATAGGTCTGCCTAAAATACGGCCCTACCTCTCCATAAACGAATACGCGTTCACCGTGAACCCAATAACTTTGACTTATCCGCCAACCAAGCGGATCAAGTTGCTAGCGATGCCGAAAGACTACAGCTCGAAACCGAAGCCTAAATCGAAGAGGAAATCGGAAGATAGTGATAGCTTTTAATCAATAATTTTATTTGTTTAATAAGTTTTAATAAATAAAATACTGCGCCATCTAAGAAATTTGGCAAACAGAAAAATTACCAGAAGACTGTAAATGCGCACATACACCCACTACATAAAAAGGGGGACAGAGCTGAGGTGAACAACTACAGAGGTATCTCCCTATTACAAGTCGCCTACAAGGTGATGTCCACGTGCCTCCTCCAAAGAGTAGAGTAACAACTAGAACACAAAATAAGGGAAGACCAGGCTTCAGATCAGGTCGCTCCTGCGCAGAACAGATCTTCACACTGAAAACAGTACTCAAGCACAAAGCCACCAGAAACACCAGTTATATGCACCTTTGTGGACTTCAAAAAGGCATATACTCCATAGACAGGCAATCACTTTTCGAAATCCTGGAAGACCAAGGACTGGACTCGAAAACACTAGGACTCATTAAACAAACTCTATTAAACACAGCATCAAAAGTGAAGTTCATGGGAGAAATTTCCGAACCATCTCTGATAAAATCAGGTGTCAGACAAGGAGATGGCCTGTCTCCACTACTCTTCAATGTGGCTCTAGAAAGTGTGGTGAAAGAATGGGAAAAAAAGCTAAAAGCTCAAAAGCACTGGAAACCCACACAATTTGGAAGGACCAAAGACAAAGTAGAAATCTCATGTCTAGCTTTTGGCGACGATATAGCAATACTCGCGGAGAATGGAGCGATAGCAATCAAACAGATAGAAGTCCTCAAAGAATGCGCAGAAAAAGTTGGACTACAAATCTCCTTCATTCATTGGAACAAAAATTCAATTGAAAAAATTGTGCAAAATCATTTGCATAATAATCAACACACAAAAATTGAATACGAAATACAGTGAAATCAAAAGTGTCATCATCAATCATTATTAATCAGCCTTTTGCATCCACTGCTGGATCTAGGCCTCCCCCACTGTCCTCTATTTCGAGCGCACTGCATCCAGTTTGTGGTTATTTTTTTGATATCGTGCGTCCATCGCGTGGGAGGTTTTCCCCTGTTTCTCTTGTCAGATCTTGGTCTCCACTCGAGCAGCCTTTTTGTCCATCGCCTATCTGCGATGCGGGCCATATGTCCAGCCCAGCTCCACTTGAGTTTAGCCACCTGGTAGATAACATACTTGACTCCGGTTCTCGCCCGTAAGTCCTCATTTCTAACGTGGTCACGAAGTGACACACCGAGCATCGATCTTTCCATCTTGCGTTGTGTTATTCTAAGCTTCTTAGCAGATGTGATGTCAGAGTTAAAGTTTCGGCGCTGTAGGTCAAAACCGGTAGAATGCACTGTTTAAAAACCCTTCGTTTTAAACAAATCGGGAGATTACTTTTAAACACATCTCGAAGTCTGCCATATGCAGTCCTAGAGAGCGTAATTCTTCTTTTTAATTCGCATGTTGCACCATTACAAATACCTTGGAGAAATTTTAGAACCTACATACAGGAGAAAATAGAGCAAAAAATAGAGCAAAAAAAACTAGACAACAGAAAATGATGAGCGAGGGCTTTCTTCAAAACACGAGACATCTACAACAAACAATGTCTGTCACTACACACAAAAGTTAAACACTACAACAATGTAGAAGCACTGATGCTTACACTCCACACAAAAGGAGATCTCGAAAATCTTCTAAAAGAAGAAATGAAAATCGTGAGAAAAAATTTAGGCCCAAAACAAACAGAAGAAGGATACACACTACACTCCAGGAAAGCAACAGAAACAATATCCAACCTCGCTTCAGACATCAGGAAAAGGAGACTCGAATTTTGTGGACACCTCTACAGACTAGAGATGAGCATGGGACGAGTTTCTCGTCCCAGATCGCATCCCGTGGGACGTATCCCTGTCACTGTCCCATCCCATCACATTTTCGTCTCACTGTCCCATCCCACAAACGTAAAATTTTCGTGCCATCCCGTCCCATTCAACCCATTTTTCCCATACAGCAGGCTTTCTTTTCGTTTTTTCGACAATGAGTAATTCTTTTTCGTCGCAAACGGATCGGAAGATTTTTCAGGACTACATCGTTATCCCAGAAATCTCGTCAATTCACTCGTCAATTTCCGCCATGTTATACGTCAAAATTGCCCGAACTTTTGACGTAAAACCTTAATATTTGCCCGAAACTTTCATATTCCCGCCTTTCAAACTTGACAGCTGCGCATGCGCTCAACTAGCCGTAAAAAGGTCTATTAATTATGCACGAACTAGATTTATTAGATTATCAAAATCCGTCCCACTCCGTCCCATACAAAATTGTCGTCCCATCCTATCCCATCCCACGCGCCTTTCATCCCACTCATCCCATACCATGGGACGATGGGATCCCATGCTCATCTCTACCACAGATTACCCGAAACCAGGATCGCCAAGCGAGTCCTCACATACATACAGGGAGTCAAGACTACAACTCCATTGATAGTCCAAGTAAGAAAATTTTTGAAAGATCTGGAAGAAGCACAAATAAACATTACAGAAATAGAAAATAGGGAGGCATACAGACAATAAGACATATGAGACATAAAGACATATAAAGGTTAACAAATAGGACGTGATGTCAGAGAATGAGAAGCCTAAGAAGACCGGGACAAAGTGGACGAAAGAAAGGAAGAGGATCCACAGAGAAAAAATGAGGAAAGTGTGGGAAAATAGAAGTTTGCTTTGCGTGATCCCTTAGGGTCCAAACGCTAATAATAATAATTATAGATTATTATAGACACTTTATTATAGATACACTTTTTAAAGAGCTGTATTCTTTATTTTACTTAATTGAAAAAAATAATATCAAGCAATTTCTACGAAGAGCCCCATTGAAGTATGAATGAAAAAGGAGAAACATTAATTAAATGACAAGAAAATTTAAAGGAATTCAAAAGAAATGAAAATTTTTGTTAAAAAATAGATCTAACAAATTTGGTTCTCGGTATTTTTTCGTAAATCCTATTATACACAACAATCAGATATAAATGAACGCGGCAACCATAAGAACAGCGAGAAAATCTTGCACGTTGCGACCGAAAAACGCAGCATCCTGCGTTTCCGCACGAGAAGCCCTGTATTGGTGTGCGCACTTACATATGCAGCTATAGAATCACTGCAGCGGTTGAAACGCAACGTCAGCGCCTGGCGTTTTCAGAAATACATATTAGTAATACATCTATATACGTACATAATATATCTAATAATAAATTTAATATTGGCGTTTGTAGAAGTAAATATTAATAATACATCTATATACATAATATATATTTATATATATATATATATATATATATATATATATATATATTGCATATTAGAATTCAACAATTTTTAACGCATATATAATAGTATATTACGTAACGAGAGTTGTAAGAAGCAAATTACGTACAAGCGGAACAATTACGCATGTCACGCGTAGTCACATAGAATACATAATTGCCTTACAACTGGAGTTATGTACTATACTTTATCTACGACCACACTAATTTGTTTCTGTTTAATAGGAAAAATATGTTTGATATAACAAATTTATTTCTTATTAGGATTCATTATTTAACATTATAATAAACAAACAGTTCTATTTTCATGTATAACTGTTACTCGACATTATTTAACTTGATAGAAATGAAAAGAAATACATTCTTAATGGTAACATACCTTAGTATTTAGTACTTATTTGGGTTAAACTGGTATAAGAGTGCTCATAGATATAGGCAACGCAATGTACGAAATGTCAATTTCCGTTAGTTTGAATTGTGTCACGGAGGGCGCTAAACGTATGAGCACGTAGTAGCAGCTCTCAACCAATCAACGAATCGTAAACCAAACGCACGTGGGTGTTATCAATAATAACATCATTAATCGTGGACTGTTACATACGGGTGCGTTATGATGTATTTACATAGTCCACGAACTGTACAATAATGGGCATTTACAATAGTGGTCGTAGATAAATTTATTTATTGAAGAGTCTATATCAAGTTGTTAATTTGAACGTATATCAAGATTCACAAAACGCACTTTTTAAAGTTTCATTAGAGAAATATAAAGTTTCATTAGAGAATAGTACTGCAATTTGCCATTTTATGCCATTTCTAAATAAAAAAATCGCCGATATTCATTGAGAAAATTGTATCGCACTCGGCGAGCCATAACCGCACGCACGCATATGACTGCTGGTATGAGTTCATTACAGACGCAAAATAGAAAATAGTATAAAATGCAATTCTATTAGGAAAAGATTACATTCACATTGCTGCAAAAATGGTCTAAATTATAGTTTTTAATTTTGATATTAAATTTTCAAGAAGAAAAAGATACACAATTGGATTGATATTTTGGTTTCCTTGAATGAAAAAAGCCAATATTTTTAAGTTTCAGTAGCATTTATATATTTTTTTCGATTTTTTTAGATATTAACGCTATAATGGTACAAAGTGAGAAAACAATTTCGGAGTCCGAGGAGACTCCAATGATGAAACACGTGAATTTAGCTAAAGGCGTTGAAGAAGGTAAATACAAATTGATTGGATGGGCAGCAGATACTTCTGGCCGTCGTTTAATCGACGAAATCTGCCAGATTGCCGCATTTACACCGGAAAGTCGATTTTCTCAATACATAATGCCCTTCAGTGATATTCGCTTACTTTACAGGTTTGTATGCTACTATTACCCTAATTATAAATTAATCGCAAAATTGAAAAAAAAAATTGATTACAGTTATTAATAGCATATGCAATTAAAATTAACTTATATAAGTTGGCAAGCATAACTTTTACATAATTAATTTATATAATTTTTAAAATATAGTAAATAATATTTTGGATAAATATTATAAATTTAATAATTTATTAGACGTCGTCACAGTATCCGTGTAATGAACATGGGCAAATACAGGATGTTGAAAGATTTGCGCACCAATAAGTTTGTAAAGACCAAGAGCGAAATATCTGCGCTTACGGATTTCGTGCAATGGTTGGAAGAAAACCGCGGTGAGGCCCAGGATGGCATTATTCTCATTTATCACGAGTTCCACAAATCCACACCGGCTATGTTGTTAGAATCACTTCGCAGGAACAATCTTTCTGAAAGATTCGCGAAAGTTGTTAAGGGATTCGCCAATACCTTCAGTCTCTCACAAGCCAAATGTGCTAACACTACCAAGTCTTTCAGTCTTCGAGTTATGTCTAAGGTAATATAATTAAAATTTTAAATTAAAACAAAGTTTGATAAAATTTTATCATTATAGGTCTTGTTGAATAAAGAGGAAGATCTGAGTTCTGCAGTAACTCGTGCTGAAACTTGTTATAATATTGTGATGCATCTTGGACAAAGTGAGAGGGATGATTTAGACTCTAAGGGCAGTGGTGATGCCAAAGTTAGTACTGAATTATTAATTAAAATGGTAGCACCATTCACTAACCCCGTGACTGCAGAAGAAGATGAGATTAAAGAATTTAAGGTAGTAACAAAAAAATATTAGGCTTTGACCTTTTCAATGATATTTTATTTGTAGGTACTATTGGATCGTCAAAACACATTTAAACCAGTTTTTGGTGCATTGTTGAAGGCTACACCAACCGAACGTCAACATGCTAGTCATTTACGCCGCTTGTTAGCAGAAAATAACATCGATTATGATAAAGTGAAAGCAGCATTTGAGAAAAGTGCCAAAGAAGGCTTAGAAGCTGTACTTAAGAAAGAGGCAATTAAAACCTATTTAAGCTTGTTATAATTTTGTTTTAATATATGTATTTTTTGTTTAAATATAGATTGCCAATGCTAAAGAAGAAGAATTAACAGAATTATTAGAAATATTAGATTGTTTCTTCGATCCTGAAAAGAAGGCAGTTCAACCTAAACCGAGATTCTATCAGAACAATAACAGAAGATATAGGACTAGGAGTGAGAACAAAGATAAAAATGCTAATAATAAAAATACAAAAGACACTAAAGTTGAAAGTAAGGTAGGCAGTGGCGACGAGGCTTCAAAAACTGAAGTAAAACCTGATGCTCAAATTGAAGCAAAACCTGATGCTAAAATTGAAACAAACGCCGAACCTGTTGCAGCCATCGCGTAAATAGTTTTTCAACTATAGTGCCTTGCATTTAATTCTAAAGATTTTCTATTGGCTTTCGTTACAATTGTTGAGTTTATTTTATTTGAATTTTAGTTCGTTTCTTTTTTAAATATATATTCAAAATGAGAGTCTTTATATTTACATAATATTATAAATTAATTTCTAATATATTTTTGTTGTTGATGCTTGGATTAATTAATGAGCTCACCCTTATTACTATTTCTTTCTGATAGAATATCTTTTATTTTGATTTTTTTTATTATCATTAAAAAGTCATGTGGATCGTGATAATGTATTTTTTTAAGTTGTGATTCTATATAATAGGTAATTGTTTGTAACTTGATTATATTTGTAATTATTGTTACAAAACCTGTTATTTATTGTAATGTTTAATATTTAATAAATAAATAAATTTCTAAATAAATGTATTTTTTTGTTGTGGATAATTTAAAGGAACCGTTTTTCTAATCAAATGATTCTCTGATTTTTTTTCGCAGAATTTTAAGACGATTTTTGCAATTCATTCGAAGGAAATTGAAGGAAGTTCTGAATACGATTTCGACACTGAATTCATAAATTCACTATGTTGTAATAGTCCTCTGCGATTTTTATTTTGTTCAAATATCCAAAATAACGTAGACAAGATATCGTCAATTTTTCTATTTTTTCAATTGGTTTTGAGTCATTTCCTTTAACTTCTTGCAAGGTTTATCCACAGAATAATTCTCATTTTCTTTTGATACCAAATTAAAAAAAAAAGTTTCTCAAGTAATCAATTAAAAAGCTAAGAGTTCTTCAAGAGTCCTTCCAATGGATCGTTGGCTAGGGCGTTTCGATTTTTTTAAATGTAAACTTTATAGGATTATACAAATTAAATATTTAAATGATTAATATTAGTTACTACTTGAACTAGCGTATATTGAAACAGACAATAGATATAGAGAGCAGATACGTGTTGACGCTTTGAAGGCGGAGAGCACAGAGAGCGAATTCTCGTTTGCGAATTTATGTCGAGTCACTACAGAGAGTAGTCGAGTATTATGAGCCCACCTTTAATTAATGCCAGGTGTCTATAGGACCTTAGAATTTGTAAATTAATTCAGTGGTACTAGGTACTAAATAAGTCAGACTTGTAGTGTAATTGTAGGTACTAATAAGTAATTGTACGTACCGTTTCTTAAATTAAGTTTTTTTTATTCAATCTGAAATACTTTGACTACCTATATGTCTGTAACTTAAGATGTCTGAGAATACAATCAACTTAAGATAATTAAGAAAATGAGTAATATGTAAGATTTAAATTATATGTGGATAATATGTAAGATATAGATGAGACATAGACGAAATACGAAGATATTGAGTAGTAGTAGAGAGTAGTCAAGACTAGGGTCGACTACCTACGTAGTGATACACGTAATCATGTGGTCATACACGTAATCATGTAGTGATACACGTAGTCATGTAAATGTGATACACAGTGCAGAGTGTGCTGTGTATCATTCAGACAAAACCAAATAAAACCAAGCAAGACCAGCCAGGACCAGGCAGAACCAGGCAGGACGAGACAAGACTGGACAAAACCAAACAAGACCAGACAAGACCTAACAATATCAGATGCGACCAAACAGGATCAGACCAAACAAGACCAGATAAGACCTTATATATATATATATATATACATATATATATATATATATATATATATATATATATATATATATATATATATATATATATCAGTTAAAATAAAATTGATTTGATTGATTGATTGACCAGACAGGACCAAACAAGACCACACAGCACCATACAGGACCAGACAAGATCAGAAAAGACCATACAAGGCCAGGCAAGACGAGACAGGACTAGAAAAAGCTAGATAAGTCCATGGTTGGACTGGGCCGGAAGGCCGGGGTGGTTCCCCACAAACCCGGGGCCCGGTACGGGATATTGATTATTGTAAGTTCTGGATATGAAGGAATGATAATATAATTTACTGTTATTTTTGACAGTTTTTATCGTCTATCATTATTTAAAGTAATAACCATTTTTGATAGTTATTATCTATTTTGACAGTTATTACAATGTTATTTGACAATTATAAACTATTTTACCATTATTACCACTTTTGACAGATTAAAATGATAAATATAGCTTTATGGTTAATAATTAATTACTGATTAGATAAATACACATAATTATCCAAAGATACAAAGAGTGTAAAGGAATGATGATAACCATCATTTGTGTTAGGTTTTGGGAATATAAGTTTGACAGACTTAACCATCGTAACAAAGTTCTGGATATAGGGGAGACTGGGGTAGTTTTGAACATGGGGCACCTTCGAACATTTTGAATTTCCCTGAAATAATTAATATTTCTATTATTTTGTCAACTCTGGTAGTAAATGACAAGCCAGCTGGTAGTTGAGCAGTCATCTTTTGTAACATGAGAATGTCTGTTCCACAGTGAACTTTTGTGTATGTGTTGTTGAGAAGTTTGTTTTTGTTTCTACAGTTGCAAGGATTTTATAATAACATATTATCATCAAACCACTGTTTATTTATTGCACATAATAACCAAGTAAGTACACTATTCATCTATAGTTGTAAAACTTGAATATTCATTATATATTTTTTGTTATTTATGAGTTTATGCCAGGGGTCCTCACTAGAATTTCTTAGAGACCCTAATTGTTTTTATCAGATTTTCCTGAGGGCCGCAAGTAAAAAATGTAATTAATAACAAACGTCATTTAGGTTTGTCACAGCTTTATTAAATCAGAAACATCTTGCTTTTCATTTGGATTTTCATCAAACAGAGTTTTAACTGAAAGAAAGCTGGAATACTCATGGAACACTCGAAAAAAGAATACTCATCATTTTCGTTACAATTTTATTGTAGTCTCCTTGCACTTGAGTCAGTGTTTCATTCACAATGCCCATTCCCAACGTTTTTAAATTTACGTTTTTATTTATTCCCCTAACAGCCGAGGGCCGCAAAAAATCGTTCCGGGAGCCGCATGCGGCCCGCGGGCCGCGTAGTGAGGATCGCTGGTTTATGCGGTGTTGTTATGTGGGGCACTTTTGAACAAAGTCTAGTGGATTACATTTGAACAATGTCCAATAGCCTCTTATTTTGAGATACACTTATTTTTTGTTCAAATACTGTTTTTGGATACCTTGGAGAAAGAACTTTCCAAACAACTGATGAAACAGACTGCCACAGATGTAGAGCAAATAAAAAAAACGTTCCCCAATCTTCGACTTCTAAGAAAACGTCTCCATCCAACAAGGAAACTGTTGATGATAGGATAGTAGTTGGAAATTTTGTTATTGTTATGTACGAAGGAGAGCTATACCCTGGAAAAATTACCAAACAATTAGATGCTGATTTGGTACTTGTCAGTGCTATGATAAGAAAAGGCAGGCAATGGGTATGGCCAACCAAGATAGACGAGGTGTCCTATTCTACAACTGAAATAGTTAGCAAAATAGAGGAGCCAGGACCGATCAGTGCTGGACGTCGTGACATATTCAGTGTGTCAGAATTGGATAAAATGGTTGGGTACTATTGATTCATTTTTGTATAGACTTTTGTTAGCAGTAGCAAAACTGACAATTTTATATTTAGCTACCTACTTGATTTTTTAATTTTTAATTGTGTTCAAATAAATTTATTTCAAACTTTTTAATGCCAATAATTTGTGTTTTAATAATAATTATTTTATTTAAGTGTAATAAGAACCACTTGAACTAGTTTTGGGACTATTTTCTCCAATATATTTGAGGTTGACTATGGGTGTTCAAAAGTGCCCCATGCCTGTTGAAAGGTGCCCCAGGCACTTATGAACAAAAGGGGAGGCTTGCGTTAAGGCCAGTTTATGGGAAACATAATCAGTATTTTCATGGGCAGACAATTTTAAGAGGTGGCTTAAATTATAACTTACGAGGGCAGTGCATTTTGCTGTATTAAATATATAAGGCGGAATAACAAGTATATAAAAACTAAAAACTGTTCAAAGATGCCCCAGTCTCCCCTAAAGGAATAGTTATATAATTTTCTCGGACCCGGACGACTCGGCACTTCCAAATCGGCACCGGGCAACTCGGCACCGGATAAGTCGGCACCGGACAACTCGGCACTGGGAAAATTCGGCACCAGATAAGTCGGCACCGGACAAATCGGCACCGAGACATTTCGGCACTCATATTTTTAATTTTCTTTTAACCTCTTATCCTTTTAACCTCTAATAAAGTTATTTATGTTTTATTATTAGTTTTTAATTTAACGCTGTTTTCATGTCAATGTTCATATCAAATAAATAGTTTACAATTTCCTTCATCTTTGAAGGGGCGTGCGTTACATTCTTTAATTATAAAAAAAATCTTTTGTTTTTGATATTATGTTATAATAGAAAATTTATATATTCATACTCTGATGACTGGTGCCGATTTGCCCGGTGCCGACTTATCCGGTGCCGAGTTTTCCCGGTGCCAAGTTGTCCGGTGCAATTTTCTGTCATTTTTGACAGTTATTATCAGCTATTATCATTTTTATAGTAATTGGCATTTTTAACAGTTATTACATTTTTTGACAAATATGAACTACTTTGCCGTTATTATCACTTTAGACAGATTACAAAAATAAGTTTAGCTTTAATGGTTAATAATAACTGATTAGATAAATACACATAATTATCCAAAGATGCAAAGAATGTAAAGGAATGATGATATTATCATTTGTGATAGGTTTTGGGAATATAAATTTGACAGACTTAACCATCCGAAGTTCTGGATATACAGAAATAACAATGCGTTCATGGGCACATTCTGACTACCGACATGGCTGATGACCCACATGGCACACAAAATTAATTAAGTCATTAAAAGATATAATAATGCCTTAATTAACGAACTCGTATTGTATGGCTACGTTTTGTACATAATTGTAAGAACCAATTTTAAGCATAAATGTTTACATAACTTGAATTACAGTTGCAAAGTTATTTGTTGTTTCTGTTTCTAGAAAATAAGTTTCAGGGGGCGCAAAATTCAAATCTTGGCAGGAGTGCTCATTACTTTAGCAACGGGCGCCGGTGCTGGTTAGGATGGTAATAGAATTTGGAAAAGCCTCGCTTCCTAAAGGTTAAATACAGCTTATTAGTGAACAGAGTTAGCCAGTTGTTATCAGAACGAAATAAATGCATAGAAATTTCGTAATTGATATGCAATAAATATGAAATTTATTTTATTTTTGGGTAAATATTTGTGTAAATATTTATATCACAAACAAATTTATATATTTAGAAGTCTTTTGGTGATATCATTTTAAAATGATATTTTTTTTAATTAATTAAACTCATAATAGGATACTAATAATAGGATACTCATAATAGGATACTCATAATTTCAAAAGTATTTTTAAAATACAACGGGAATGACGACGTAGTTTTAAAAAAAAGCTTCTAACAAATCTTATTAAAAATAAATATCCCAAAATGAAATCTAAAAGAATCTCAAAGTTTTGTATCTGGCCCATTAGCTCAGTTGGTTAGAGCGTCGTGCTAATAACGCGAAGGTCGCGGGTTCGATCCCCTCATGGGCCAAACATTTTTGTACTAATTGTAAGTGGTTAGTGTTAAAAATATGGCATAGAGTAGCGATTCCAAGTTTACACCTTTTTTTTTTGGAGGAAACATTTATGAAAAAAATTCGAGGATCGGTAAAATTTGTAAAAAGATTTCGTGGATCGTTGGTTTCGTTGGTTTTCAATATTTGATTCAAATGTAATAATGTTCTAAACCAGTGGTTCTCAAACTTTTTTTTTGCTGTGGCACCCTTATCGAGCTAAAAAAAATCTCGCGGCACCCTTGTCGGGCTACAAAAATTTTGCGCCATAGCTACCCTAAAAACGGTTTGAAAACTTAGTTGTCTTTTATGGGATAAATAAAATTGTTTGGGAAGATTTTTTTATTAAGGTAAGTTCGGCCAAGTGCGTGCACGGGGTAAGTGCGAGTTTGAGTTCCAGGACATGAAAGTGGTACACAGTGTTTGAGGACCATCAGAAGAGTTAGGAAGGTATTTTTTATCCTAAATTATTTCTTTAATCAGTTGTGTTTATTATGAAAATTTTGATTTACTATACCATAATTGTTTTAAAATTAGTGAGTTTAAACCACTTTTATGTATAAAACTCTTTCTACTTTAATTTGAGAGGTAGGCTCGCACTTGCCCCGACATTTTCTGTCTGTGGGGTAAATGCGTGTTTGAGCTGGGGTAAGTGCGCCTTCCGTCACGCACTTGCCCCAAAAATTCTGATGTGAGTACTCATGCAACGAGTTCTTAAGTGTTTCTTTACATTCAAGGACGCAGAGGGAAGAAAAGCCCGAATCAAGGTCGAGGGACTTATATTCCTATGAATAAGGAAATTCAACTTGCGGATGGACTAAAAACAATGGAGAGTTGGGGGTATGGGGGGTATAGCGAGATTTTAGAAAGCTTCGAAATAAAAACTGGAGTGAGACAAGGAGATGCACTTTCCCCACTTCTCTTCAACTGAGTCCTTGAAAAAGTTATGAGAGAATGGCGCAAGGAACTGATCAATTTGGGTGCTCAGAGTGGTATCTACCTGGGATGTAAGAACGATGACCTAGTTGTAGATTGCCTGATCTTTGCAGATGACATGGCACTGTTTGCTGATTCTCTTGAGATGGCAACAATGCAGGTAAATTGCCTCAGAAAATAGTTTACGAAAGTGGGTCTTCAAGTGTCGCTGGAGAAAACAGAATTCTTCACCAACATTAGAGACGCAAACAGAGAGATGTTACTAGAGCAGGGAAACATCAAGAGGACTGAGAAATTTAAGTATCTCGGCGTATGGATTGAACCATTCTTATCAGAAAGTGCATCATTATCCACGAGAGTCAGCAAGTTAGAACTAGCCTATCGACTTACAACAAGATACTTACAACTATACTTACAACAAGAAATGCCTGTCACGCTACCTGAAACTTTAGCACTACACATCAGTCTTACGACCAGAAGCCCTGTATGCCATGGAGTGTCTTTCCTTGAACCACAGAGGTCAGAGAGAGGAGAATCCTCAGGAAGATCCTAGGCCCGGTAAAGGAGGATGGGGAATTCCGAAGGCGTCATAACTCTGAGCTCTACCTACATATGGAGATGCCCTCTGACTGTGCAAGGAAAAGAAGGGTAGCTTTCTATGGCCACGTTGCAAGATTGCCTCCAAACCGACTAACCAACCGTCTGTTCACCTTCTGGCAAAACAAGAAGGTTCGTACCACTTGGTTGACAGAAACCGAGAAGGATATTAAAGAACTGAGAATAACAAATCTCCAAAACAGACAGTCTGTGAGACGCGTCCTGAAGGAAGTCCGTGGATTTCAGGAAAAAACCCGAAGGAAAGGTACCCCCTGGACAGAAGAGGGAAAGGAGTTACACCGGCAGAAGATGCAACAATACTGGGCAAAGATCAAAGCCCAACAATTGAACAAGCGTGCTCCAAAGTAAGCCCATTCGAAACAAGAAGAAGAAAAAAAAGAAACAAGTCTATCTTTTTGAATTTCCTTGGTTGGCCAATCAATAGTGCAGAGCCTACGGCCAGCTACTGTCCTCTCCCAAGTTCATTTTAAGCCTATCCGTGCATCAAATTTTAAATTTTTTGGTGGATTTATTTCAGGATGAAATGCTGATTCTACGCACGTACCCCACCCGTATAAACATAATAGTATAAGGGGGAAGTGAGCCAAACTCGTACTTACCCCGGGGGTAAGCCGGGGGAAGGAAGTTTTGCCGGGGGAAGTGCGCGCTCTGTACATATCTAACAAAAAAATTAATTATCGTTATTCCATTTATACTTTCAGATTATTGTTTCTCGATCCAAGAAGAACAATGTTTAAAGTCTACATTAAAAATTTTAAATCCAAATAATTGATAATAAGGGCTACTGCTTCATTCGAAAATGTACTAATGAAAAAGGCGCGCGCACTTGGCCGAACTTACCTTATTTCCTTTAAGTTCGGATGTTTGGTTAATTTCACCCTCAAATGACTTGATACAAAGAGGTTGCTCCTGTACCTGTTTGTCGTCGGAAAGGTATCCCAATTCAAGTAGCCAATCGACATCAATTGTTGGATAAAAGGCTCTTTTGTAAATATAACTACTAGTGCTATATAACTACTAGTCTTTAAGTTCAAATAGTCTGGTTAAAAAAAGAGGTGGAAGTGATCCATACCCAGATCTTCGGCGGTAAGTTTTAAAAGACTTTCTTGAAATGGTTCTAAACATAGTTAATTAATCACAGCACCATCCAATACGACTTTTAAATCTTGCGACATTCTTCTAGTTGCCAGAGAATTTCGATGGATGACACAGTGGCCGCTGGTGGCATTGGCTACCACTTGCTTCATTCTAGAAACGGCTCCCTTTACTTTTCCAACCATTGCAACCGCTCCAGCGCTGCAAATATCAACACACTTGCTCCAATTCAAATCATTTTTCTGTATATATTTGTCGATAAATTTGAAAATTTCCTCGCCAATAAGTAAGTTTCAAGCAATTTACTCATCAAAAGTTCTTCTTCTATTTGCATTTCGAATAGATACCTTACAAACACAAGAAAAACAGCAAGTCTGCTGGGATATTTCGTCTCCTCCGACGATGCTGGTTGTCATTTCAGAAGCTCCAGTAAGTTCATCACCTTTCCGTTTTAAAGACCCAGACACGTTTACCTCCTCAAGTATTTTTAGGGTTCCGTACCGAAAACGGAACCCTTATAGGATCACTTTGTTGTCCGCCTGTATGTCTGTCCGTCCGTCCGTCTGTCTGTCTGTCTGTCCGTCCGTCTGTCTGTCAAGACCATTTTTCTCAGGAACGCGTAGAGGTAACAAGTTGAAATTAGTATCAAATACTCGGGTCTGCGGTCTCTTTCAGCTGTTAAAAAATGAAACTTGTAAGTCTACGCGATCAAAAGATATGACCGTTTATGTCGCATATTTTGCGATTTCACAAGCCAGTTTCAATCAAGAACCTATAGGGTACTTCCCGTTGACCTAGAATCATGAAATTTGGCAAGAAGCGGTGTCTTACAGCACATGTAAAGGGAAAAATCTAAAAACCGTAAATATGTAGTTTAATTACAAGAAAAATGCGAATTTACTATTAGAAACTTATGAAAATTCACTAATGTGTTACGTGGTATTGGCAGGCACCAGGAGCATATGGGTTGCATACAGTTACGTCCTCCACAAAAAAAAGATAACTTACTTACAAGTTTGTACAACACAACTCGCACTTGGCCGTTTTTTTTTCATTTCTTGATTATTGCTGCGGCACCCCAGGCACACACCAGGGTGCCGCGGTACCCAGTTTGATAACCACTGTTCTAAACAAATCACATCTTCTAAAAGCAAAACTGCTATATTTTCCTTTGTCTTTATTTAAAATAAGAAGAAGTCACTTTATCATAATTGTGTATGCTAGCACAATTATGATAAAATCCTTTGATATGGAAACCTTTACGAATCATTGCTTTGATTCATTTAATTAAAATAACTTGGTGATGGTTTATATAACTTTTACATTCCAATACAAACATTTTGAACAGATTATTTCAAACTGCTTATTTCTTAATAAAAAATATAAACAAACCACATTTTTATTAAGATAATAAAAATATATTATTAAGATAAAATATATTATTAAGATAATAAAATAAAAGAAAGGAGAAATATTTATCTCCGTGTTGACTGTAAATAATCACGTGGAGCGCTAAACCATTTTGACTTAATCTTCGAGGACGCTCTACGCTTTTATTTATAGTCAAGAAAAAGTTTAATTTTCTGCTTTTTAGTACTGTGTGCGTGAAATTTTGCAACCGATTTTATACATTGAATGATCAGCTGACCTCGCTTCTACTTACACCGCATTCCCTGGTTGATAATCGACAAAAATCTCCTTATAAATAAAAACAAATGCTTATTAACGAAATACTTCTTTTACCTTTTCTTACCTATTTCTAATCATTCTGTACTTCCATTAAATTTGCCACTAATATTACTTTTAGATAGCAGTGATCACAGGATGCTCAGATGCAAACTACTCATAAACACAAAAATGGAAAGAAAAAGAAAGATGGAACTAACGACGAAGAGAGGAAATAGAGAAAAGATTGCAGTAAGAAAGAAAACATACAAACAAAAGCTGAACGAATTTTTTTTCCAATAATCTAGGAAAAACGGAAGAGTCATTAGATGATAGACATAGGAGAATAACAAAAATTATAAAAGAAACAGCAGAACAGATAATAGGCCCCCCAGAGAGAACGCCGGACAAACTGTCGATAGAAACAAAACACCTCCTAGAGAAAAGGAGAAAACTGATAAACGAGGGTAAAAGAGACACTATTGAATACACATAAACCAACAAAACAGCAAGAAAAATGGCGAAACAGGATATACTGAAACATCAAACGAAACAAGTGCAATCCCTATTATAACAGAACAAGGGACTAAATATATTTAAAAGATATAACACACCTAAGAAAGAGACAAAAAAAATAAAAGATGCGACAAACAACATAGTAGAAGACAGACAACATATATTAAAAGTTGTGGAATCTTTCTATAGAGATCTGTACGAATCCAAAATAACAAACACAATGACAAGAGACGACAAAATTCTAATAGTAAATGTCAACTCAGAAGAAATGCCCGAGAGAGATATGGAAGAACTAGAGAAAGGGCTATCCCAGATGAAAAATGGCAAAGCGGCAGGAAAAGACAACATCTTGCCTGAAATGGTTAAGGAAAGTGATATCAAGACGAGACAAGAACTAGTGAAACTATTCAATGAGTGCTTAACAGAAGAACATATACCCAAAAATTGGGAGAATGCTGTAGTTGTTATGATCGACAAGAAAAGTAACCCGACTGATCTCGAAAACTACCGGCCGATAAGCTTACTATCACAGATAAATAAATTATTCACCAGAATAATAACAAACAGATTAGAGCGAAAACTCGAGGCTTACCAACCAAAGGAACAGACTGGGATCGGAAGCCATTATAGTACGAGAGAACATCTACACACAGTAAGGCAGGTGAACGAGAAAGCTACAGAATATAACATAAGCCTATGGATAGCTTTTGTCGATTTCCGAAAAGCCTTCGACTCAATAGAAATCTGGGCAATAATAAAATCATTGAGAAATGCTAGAGTGGATCAACGTTATATAAACCTTTTTGAAAACATCTATTGGACTGCGACAATGTCGATAAGACTTCACGAATCATCTAACAAAATAAACGCCAAAAGAGGAGTTCGGTAAGGACACGTAATATCTCCAAAACTATTCACCTTAGAACTCGAGGATGTTTTTAAAAAGATACAATGGGGAAACAAAGGATTGAACATACATGGTGAACGCTTGCACAATCTAAGATTTGCCGACGATATTGCGTTAAATTGGTATCGAGTTGCGCAAAACCCAAGCCAATGATCAAATTTGAAAGAGGCCTATACCCAAAGAATAGAAAACGGCTAAAAAAATACTTTTAGAAATTTGAACAACCGATTAATTTAAACAATTTTTAAACTAATGCACTTAGAAGGATTGTTGTAGAATTAGTCGAATTATATCAACTTCTTAGGAACCATTAATCTAGAAATTATACCTAACACATCGTTTATTTAACGCCGAGCAGATAGTCTATATAGATAATGTGGAAATGCCGAGTTTATGAAACTGCACAGACAGTCCGCATAGATTACGTCACTTTAACAAAACCGAAGATGTAATAAATATGGAAGTTGTTTTTATGTGAGATTGATCATTATAGATAGTGACATTAAGTATCTTTGCAGGACGTTGCCAAAAGGCTAAAACAGGACAAATAACTTTATTCAATGACAGGCTCCACACTCAACGCTTGAATGATCTTGCAAGACCCATTAATCTAGAAAATATCAACAAATAGACGATGCATTCGTCTTGTATGTCTAGTATTAGTTACCCTGTCTAGTTCTGTCAGTTTAGTCTTGTCTGTCTACTTTTGACTAGTTTTGTCCGTCTAGCCTTGCATATGTGGAGCACTAGATGCCTCGATCTGAGGCCAGAAAAACCGAATCGACCCTGTAGTTAGAGATCACACTTTACTGCTTAGACTTTTCAATGTTTAATAATTACATATATTAATAATCAAATAATATAATAATAAGTAAAATAGTACATTATGCTTTTCGAGATTAAAAAAATTTATAATTGTTTATCTTAAATTTAGACCACGTTATCGACTTTGTACGATAAATCTATTTATATCTTCCATTCGTTAAAATAGATAACCTACCATTTTATAATCAGTTATATTCTTATTTTGTTTGCAGCAATTTAAAAATAAAAAAAAATTCTTTCGAAAACGATTCGGAATAAAAAAACTTTAAAATTACATTTTTTATTATTTCTTGTGTTGTCTGTCTTGTCTTGTATTAAGTTGTTTCAAAAGTTTTGTCCGTTTTAATGTCATGTTTTTGAAGCTCCATATCTCAAAAAATATTTATTCTACTGTGTCGTGGTATATACTGATCGATAGAGAATTTTGTACTCTATACCTTGAGGCTGTTCATTTTTTCCAAATTTTAATATTTTGCCTCTTTTTAGCTTATTACTATATTATGTCGTCAAACGATTTTCGGCCAATTTTTCTCTACGAATTCAAATTGAACCAAAGCGCTGACGAAACAGCCCGAAAAATTAACCAGGCATTTGGTAATGATAGTGTTAATGAACACACTGTCCCATGTTGGTTTGCGAAATTTCGTTCCGGATATTTTAGCCTCGAATATGAGCCCCGAAGTGCACGACCTACAGTAATCCAGGGAGAGGATTTGAGGACCCTGGTGGAGACTAACCCATAAGAAACGGGGCGTGGGATGGCGGAAGAACTGGGCGTCAGCTCTCATGCGGTCCTTGATTGTTTAAAACGTATTGGAAAGGTAAAAAAGCTCGAAAACTGGGTGCCCCACGATTTGAACGATCGACAGAAATTGTCACGTTTTGTATTCTTCTTTGCTTTTGTGCAAACAAAACGATCCATTTTTGGTTCCGATTGCCAATGTGAAGAAAAGTGAATCCTCTAAGACAACAGTTCCAAAGCACACCCATGCACTTCCCAAAGGCGAAAACCCACAAAAAAACCCGGCCAAGTGCGAGTTGTGACTCGCGCACCGAGGGTTCTTCAAACTTGTAAGTAAGGTATCTTTTTTTGTGGAGGACGTAGTAAACACATTCAGTTAACTTGACAAGTGGCCCTCCTGAAATCACGATCATCTTAGTACCGCTGCAAGCATAACCTCAAGATGTCGCGGTCGTACGATGGAATTAAACCTATCCTTTATTTTATTACCATACATCCCCCATTCACTATGAGTGTTTAGGGGTTCTGGAACTTCACTATTTGTTTTTACTGCTCAATTTTGTCTGTATATCTATATACTCTGTATAAAGGTATACAGGGTATATTTTTTAAATAACGCGAATATTTTTAAACTTATAAAGAGAAAACTTTATTTTAGTATTATTCCTATTCACTAACTTATATTAAGATCTAACTATTTCTAATATAAACTAATATATTCACTATTTCTAGATCTATTTCGATACTCTTTGATAACATTCAGTTCTTCAATTGACTGCTTTTGGGCAATTGACTACCAAAAAATATAGGGCGTACGTGATTTAAGTATATGTAGATTATAAAGAAAATTTAGACTTAATATTTACCCTGTATATATTATGTATATAGAGCGTACGTGATGAAATGCATAACGAATATAAACAAAGAAAATTCAGAATAAACAGCTTGGTGCCGACACATACTTTTTAACCTTCGGACCTAACCGAGGAGGACCTAACTGTATGCAACCCATGTGCTTCTGCTGCCTGCTACATATTTACGGTTTTTAGATTTTTCCCTTTACATGTGCTGTAAGACACCGCTTCTTGCCATTTCATGATTCTAGGTCAACGGTAAGTACCCTATAGGTTTTGATTCCCTTGTGAAACCGCAAAATATGCGACATAAACGGTCATATCTTTTGATCGCGTTGACTTACAAGTTTGATTTTTTGACAGCTGAAACAGACCGCAGACCCGAGTAGTTGATACAAATTTCAACTTGTTACCTGTACGCGTTCCTGAGAAAAATGGTCTTGACAGACAGACAGACAGACAGACGGACAACAAAGTGATCTTATAAGGGTTCCGTTTTCGGTACGGAACCCTAAAAAGACCATGTTTACAGTATGGTGGTCAGCGGTTGGTGTTATTTACTATAACTTTCTGGAACCGGGCCAAACCATCACAGCAGAGTCCTATTGTGAGGAAATCGACAAAATGTAACGAAAATTTTCTGACTCGACGAAATGTACCGAAAATGTTCTGACTCAAAGGGGCCTACATACGATCAACATGGTTGGTCAAATGGAGTGCTGAAGTGTTTGTTGAACGTCTGTAGGCAGGTTGGATGGTTGATGCTCCATACAACCTAACAACCAACATGGTTGGTCAAATGCAGTGTTGAAGTGTTTGTTGAACGTCTGTAGGCAGACGTTCAACAAACACTTCAACACTGCATTTGACCAACCATGTTGGTCAACCATGTTGATCGTCTGTAGGCCCCTTCACAGCTTCACACACCAAACTCCCCAGACCTCTCGCCAACCGACTATCTTTTCAAGCACTTCGATAACTTTCTAACCGATAGAACCTTTGCGAATCAGGACCAGGCAAAAACAGCCTTCGTCGACTTCATCGAATCCCGAGTACCCAATTTTTATGCCGACGGAATTAATCGACTTGTGTTACGGTGGCAAAAGTGCCCTGATTCAAATGGCGCTTATTTCGATTAAATTGAATAAGTATTCACTGAGATATTACAGTTTAAAGTAGACTCAAAAAAACGGGCAAAACTTTTGAAACAACCTAATAATATATTTACATATAATAAATAACAATATATAATGTTTATACAAAAATTATATATAAAATATAGCTTTATAAACCGCTAGTATATTATATCGTATCTACATGCGCATTAACATTTGAAGATTGAGGTGGTTCGGTAGAGGCAGGGAACATATCACAAGGTATATCACGACTTTCATAAAAACCTTGATCCGCTTGGTACAAAATATTCATTATGTGATTTTGCACAGAACTTATTGTTTTTGCGGAATATTTGTCCATTTTCTTCGCAACAAAATTAGCAAACAGATGATTTTCGCTCTCTTCTTGCATTTTGGCAACCGAAGTTAATATTTTATAGGCCGTCTCTAGTTTTACGTCCTTTCCTTGACGTTTCCTTTTCAGAGTCCTTCTATGAGCTTCACTTTGCACTTCTTCCAAGAGCGAATCTGTATCGGTCACTAACTCTTCATCTACTGGAACCTGAAAATTTTTTTTATTTAATTGATGCTTTAATATCAAATCATTTCAAATTCTCATGCTGATTATTGTTAACTAAAAATTTCAGGTTTGATGTAAAATATGACCTTTAGATTAAAATGAAATGAACTTTGGATTAGAATAGATTTTTTTTTTTTAGATAAAAGTTCGACTTCAATGTTTATTTTTAAGGAAAACCAATTTTTAAAACGTTTTGATTCAAATTAAATAGGTTGTGGTGACAAATACCATTAGACATTTTATCGCCTTTTCTATTGAAATGATGTACTGAAAAATAGGAAAGCAAAGTTAGTCTTATCTTGTCTGGTCTTGTCTGATCGTGTCTCGTCTTGTATCATCTTGCCTGGTCTTGTCTGATCTTGTCTGGTGTTGTCGGGTCTTGTCTGGTCTAGGCTGGTCTTGTCTGGTCTTGTCTGATCTTGCCTAGTTTTTTCTGATCTAATATGGGCTTGTCTGGTCTTTTCTGGTGTTGTGTGGTCTTGTCTGGTCTAGTCTGGCCTTGTCTGGTATTGTGTGGAGTTGTCTGATCTTGTCCGGACTTGCCTAGTTTTGTCTGGTCTTATATGGCCTTGTCTGCTATTGTCTGGAGTTGTTTGATCTTGTCTGGTCATGCATAGTTTTGTCTGGTTTTGTCTGGTCTTATACCGTAAAGAATACATTCCCGGATGGTCCCAAAACACTGACGAGTTGTACCAAGTTTTTCTTGAAACTGGTGACAAGGAAGTAGCAGACACTGCTTCAAAGCATGGACACGACGAGGCGGGAAAAGTGGACGGAGACTGTAGAAAGCCTAAAGTTCCAGATATCGAGCAGACAAGCGTGGGCCCTACTAAGGAAATTAGGAAGCGGAGACCCCATACAAAGACAAAATACAACTGTCCGAACTCCGTTGATTCACAGATAGTAGCGACAGGAATTCTTTTGGATATCACACTAATGTACGAACTGTCGTGTATTTACATTTATGCCTATAAAGCAGTGGCGGATTTAGAAATTTGCGGCCTATAGGCTAATTTATATTGCAGCCTAATATATTTTTAAAAAATATCAAATGTGAGCTCAGCGACCAAAAAACGTGTTTTTCGAAATTTCAAGGTCACGATATTTACAAGTACTTTAAAATTAAGCTTTTAATGAAAAACGTGCATATCTAGCAAAAATAATTAAAATAAATAACAAAAATAAGAAAATAATACAAACGTTTTTTAAACTAAAATAAATTGCAATAAAAACTTCATTTCAACAAAATATAAAACTTAAATAATATAACATATTTTATAAATATTCAACTGAATAAAAAATCATTTTTCTTTGGCTTACATTACATTTTTTTCTGAATTTATTGTTTACAAAAATTTTAATTATATCATCAAATGAAATCGAATTTGCAATATCAGATTCAATTGATAAAACTGCTAAATCGCTTAATCTGCTATCGGACACCGTTGAGCGTAAATATGTTTTAAACGTGAGAACGAACGTTCCGATGAAAAAATTGTTGACAGCCATTGATTTGCACATTCTTAAAATAATATCAATATTAGGAAAAATATCAAGCAGATTATCCAATTGCACATAGTGTTGATATTTATATGTTTTTCATCATCCAATGCCAAATACTCTTTGATGTGCAAAATCTTTTCAAATAGATCATCTTAAACATCTTGTGAATAAACTCGAGTTTAGTTTTAGATTAATCGATCGACAATTGTAAAAAATACGTTTATTTTAAAACTATCCTGAGCGCCAAACAGGCCTTCATTGTCGTTGGTTTCATCAAAATGTCGCTTTCTTTTTTTGGTTCGCTTTTCGCTTGCAGTGTAGTTTTGAGTACCAACAAGCTCCTTAGCCTCTTCTTCATACGTTGGAAAGTTCTCGCAGGAAGATGAAATAATTGAAATTAAAGATTTGTATAAATCGATAACCAATCCAATGTCTGCATCTTCCTGTTTTTTACTCACTACGTTGATACGATTTAAAATACTACCCCAAAAAACAGTCATGAACGCAGTTTCAAATTTTGTCAATTTCTTTGCTGCTTCTTTGTAACCGTTTTCTCAGAACTGTCGTTTGAAATTGATTTTAGAATGTCATGAATTTCTTTCCAAGACATTAATAAACTTTTGCAGGCATCATCTCTGCATGACCATCTCGTAGTCGAGATCCTCTTTGGTGTAATGAGTACATTGCTGTTTGCAGTTTTTCTCAACGCATCGTTGATGCCGAAACAAGTCATACAAATTGCATGCAAAAATGAAAAAAGTTGTTGGATTCATTACAGCAACTAGCCGCCGCAGTTCCAACTAAATTAAGAGAATGGGCTGCGCATGCTGTAAATTCCGCCAATTTGTTGGCATTTTTAATTCTGGCTTGGAGACCAGTATAAGCCAGACATGTTTGCAGCATTATCGTGCGGCTGATCTCTACAACTTACTAAATTAATGTTTAAAGATGCCAGGGTGTTAGTTAGTGCTGTGTACATTTCTTCAGATTTGTATCCAATATTTGGAACACGTTAGAAATACCTCTGTTGGTATTCCACATTCCATAACATATCTCAGAACAATTGATAACTGATCTACACGGCGATGTCTGGTGTAGAAACAACAATTATAGAAAAATATTTTGCCCCTTTTATTTTGGCAGATATTACTTCTGAACCATCTGATATTACTTCTGAAGCAGATATTACTTCTGATGAACTATTTCTTCGTACCTTCCCAGCCAGCGTTGAATGTTGCAGCAATGTTCCGAAGGCTGCACAACATTCCGAATGTTGCAGCAACATTCATGAAGATTCCAGCGGCAACGTTGCAATGTAAATGTTGCCGCAACATTCCTGAACATTCCAGAGGCAACATTGCAATGTGAATGTTGCAGCAACATTCCTGCAATATTCCAGTTGCAATATTACAATGTGAATGTTGTAGCAACATTCCTACAACATTCCAGTAAGGCTGCGCCAATTATTTTTTTCATTATTAATATTATCATTTATTTTTACTGTGATTATTTTTACTCGTCTCACTTTTTTTATTCTTATACTCAAAAATGTATTATATTTTTAGTTATTTTTCCGACCGCCGCGTGTATTTTCCGCCGATCGGAATTTGCATACACAAAGCGTGTATATACTCAATGAAACGTTGCTGTATTTATCTACGCTCTCTCTTCTTTCTGTACTCCTCTCTTCCACTTTTATGTAGTGTATTAAGGCGGGATTACGATGAACTTAACGTGACGAGATGAGACGTGATGAAAACCTAAAACCCATTGTTTTATATGCGGCCCATTAAGATCGAGGTAAAGTATCCGAACTTAACGTAATGTAAAATCTACCAATGTCAAAAGTTTCACGTCGTGTCGCCTTATCTTTCAGCCAATCAACGCTCTCGATTCTTGCGCGCATGCACTCGAATTCAAGAGTGGCATTTTCCATTGTGTTGTTATATTCACTTTGTTTACAGTCCGAAAAGTTTATAAATTAAAAGTTAAAAAATGTCGATTAATGACGTTTTGTCAGTTGAGTGTGTGCGGGCGTACCCCCAAATATATGATAAGGGACATGCAGGTTTTCAAAAAAAGACTGCATGGAAGAATGTGGCCGAAACAATGAATGGTAGGTTATGTTGCATCTTTTTATTCGAAATTTACAGTTCATACTTTTCTATATCCTTTCTATCTTTATTTCAGCAACAGTGAAAGGATGTAGCTCCAGGTGGCAAACGCTTCGTGAGAGGTTTGTCAAAGAGTGGATTGTTGAGCTTGATGGGATGGGTCAGTGGCAGCAGCATCGACTCGTCCAGAATGGCCCTTATTGCAAATATTACAATTCCTGAAACCCCATATTAGGAAAAGGAAGTGTATGAACGCTGAGTCCCTCTTAAACGCGTTTACATAACCTACTTGTACAACAAACACGTTGCCTTAAAATTTAGTTGGCAAGGTCATTCGAATAAGAAACGATGTTTTAGCCAATTGATGATGGCCAAATTACTCTGCAGTAAATTTATTTCTTTAAAAGTGAACATTTTTATATTTTTGCCAGATATTTTTACTTATATTTTATATTGTCCTACAATTTTACAGAGACTTGTTGGAGAGAATTCAGACTCCAACAAGAGTGAGTCGAGCCAAAAAAGCAAATGCGGAAGTTTCCTCCGATGAGAATAACAATAACAGTACATGAATTTAAAAAAAAAATTAAAAGTGAAATATGTAAATAAAAGAGAAGAATAAAAGAGAATAAAACTAAAAATATAATTTTCTATTTTTTAATATTCAATATATTCCTATAACATTCCTGCAATATTCTCAATATTCCTGCAACATTCATGCAATGTTCGCAATCTTCCTGCAACATTCATGCAATGTTCGTAATGTTCCCGCAACGTTCGTAATGTTCCCGCAACGTTCCTGCAATGTTCGCATTGTTCCCGCAACGTTCCTGCAATTTTCGTAATGTTCCCGCAACGTTCGTAATGTTCCCGCAGCGTTCCTGCAATGTTCGAAATGTTCCCGAAACGTTCGTAATGTTCCCGCAACGTTCCTGCAATGTTCGTAATGTTCCCGCAACGTTCGTAATGTTCCCGTAACGTTCGTAATGTTCCCGCAACGTTCCTGCAATGTTCGTAATGTTCCCGCAACGTTCCCACAACATTTTTGAACGTTGCAGAGAGGCGGACATAGGAATGTTGTAGGAATGTTGCAGGAATGTTGCAGCAATGTTTAATGTTGCGAAAGTAACATTGCTGCAACATTCCTGCAACATTCAACGCTGGCTAGGTTGTGGACGAAAGATAATTAGTTCTACCGCTACCCGGTCTTCCATATTTTCTTAGCTGTTCCTTTAAGAATGGATCAGATTATGCTAAGAGTTCTATAGCCATTAAAAAGTTACCATTCTGACATGATCCTACAACTTCATTAGAACCTCGAGAATCGGCCTTAATTCTTATATACGCGACACTTAGCTACGCGACATCGCTTGTCAAATAATGATTACATTGTTTTAAATGAGCACGTTCTCACTATAGCTACGCGACAGCTACGCGACATGTCCATATAAAACAATGTAACAATTATTTGACAGACGATGTCGCACGACGTCGCGTAGCTGAGTGTCGCGCATATGGGAATCTCCCTTTAAGGGAAGATCACGACTTAATAACTTTTTGACGATTGCGACAACGCGTTGTAGAACTTGCGTCCAATATTTTTTTGTTTGATCAATTTCTGCATTTAATAATTAATAAAATTTTTACTTGAAATCCTTGCCCTCAGAGCAACCACAGATTTTTTGTGATTTATTGATCGTTCGTGTTTTTCGCATTCGTTGTTCTACGCATTGTTTTAAGTTTTTCCAATCACTAAATCCTTTATATGTGCAAAAAGATGAACCCAATTTAGATAACAAACAAGGCCCACAATAAACACTTTCATTTGATTCAGAGTATCTGAAAACCTCCATTATTTTAACCTCCATTATATTAACCACACAAATTATGATATTTAGAAATAAAGATTACATTTTCTAGTTCCAAATATCATAATTTGTGTGGTAAACAAAATAAAGACCCAAAGAAAATTGAATTAAACACTTGTATTTACTTATTAATCCCGGCCCTAGTGATGACTTTGCCAGACCCTTGCACAGGAGAACAGTGGCTTATTTTTCTATATTTGTGTCCCCGGATTGGAACCGGGGACTTATGGCTTGGTAATTTGACATCTAACTACTAGCCTACCACCGCTTAAAGTTCCACCGCCTAGGTTCTCTTTAAGCGAATCCGAGGTCTTTTTGGTGACTATAATAGTTTTCTAGATATTTAAAAAATAAACTTGGAAAAACTGGAAAAATAGTGAAATTTTGACTTTTGCATAACTAACGAAAAAAAATTTCCACCAAAATTCACCCAAATCGAAAGGAATCGGTTGGAATCGATGAGGAAAAAACCTGACTTGAAACTTCTCCATTCTGAAGCACCCGTTTAAAAATTGTTGAACTCAAAAAGCGTGTTTGGTCTTTGTAGATTCGTTTTGATTTCTCAAAATCAGAATCTGCGTTTTGAGAATAACCATTTCGCGCAACAAAATCTATCAACTCATCATTAACTACCCACTTTACAGGATCTACGATATCCAATATAAAAACTTGATACAGAGACAATATTTCCGATAAAATTGGTTTATCTTTTTCTTCTCATTCAACGTGAGTAACTGTAGCATTTGATTTTCACACAAAGCAGAAAACACTAGTTGACACTAGTTTTCTTTTGATTTTGGTTTTGGTTTCTTTTGATGTACTGGGTACGGCAAGATCTTCAGGCTCTTCAATAATTTTTATAAAAGAATTTCTTGAGGCAAGATTCTTGGTGAAGAAAAAGTCAATTTTTGTTTTTTTCCAACGAGTTTTAAAAATTCTGTTTTGAAAATTTTGTATCTTTTAAAATTTTCCGCTTACAAAAAGTTGCCGCCTACGAAAATTTGCCGCTACAGCCTAGCTAGCCTATTTAGAAATCCGCCACTGCAATAAAGGCTTATTATCATTATTATTATTATAGTAGCGACATCCAGAGCACCCAAGGACAAAGAACACACACTTAAGGCGAAAGGTGAACTTAAAATTTTAAATGCTCAAGCCACAGAAACAGAACACCCTTATACATGCGAAGAAGTTTCGAACGCTCTTAAAAATGCCAAGCCAGGAAAGGCTCCAGAATTTGACAATATCCACCCTGAATTCTTAATAAACTGTGGCAAGTACGCAAAAGTCTGGATGGCCCATCTCTTCAAAGACATCATACAAACCGTCAACATCCCAAAAGAGTTTAAACGATCGAAGATAATCGCTATATTAAAACCAGGCAAACCAGCTGACAGCCCCAAGAGTTATAAACCAATAGCTCTACTGTATGAGACCTAAGCTACTAGAACGGCTTATTTATAACAGAATTAGCGCAAGAATACTTGAAGTGATTCCGACCGAACAGGCAGGCTTTCAGCCAAAACGAAGCTGCGCAGATAGGATCTTCTGCGCAGCTCCGTTTTGGCCGAAAGCCTGCTTTTTCGGTCGGAATCGCTTCAAGTATTCTTGCGCTAATTCACTCACTACCTACATCGAGGCAGGATTTCAGAGAAAACTTAAAACCTCAGCTGCATTTATCGACCTATCGGCGGCCACACCTTGTGGAGAGGTGTATAGAAGTATATATAAGCTCCTGCGCGTAATTCCCTGCAAACTAATAGCCCGACTGATAGATGACATTCTAAACGACCGAGTGCTTCAGGTGGCTATGGGATCAGACATCAGCTCCCCAAGGAAACTAAAGAACGGGCTACCACAGGGTTCGGTCCTTGCTCCGCTCCTCTTTAGCCTGTATATTGCCGACATGCCAGAAACAAGATCAAGAAAGTTTGGCTACACTGATGACTGGGTACTTGCGACAAGGTGCAAAGGTGTCTATTGGACAGTCAGAGTCAACGACAGACCTGGAAGTAGTAGGAAAATATTTTCGCAAATGGAGGCTCCAACCCAATGCCACCAAAACAGAGGATACCTGTTTTCACCTAAATAACAAACTCTCCAGAAGAGAACTTAACATACAATTTGGAAACACCTTACTTACCCACAACAAAACACCAAAATATCTAGACATAACTCTTGATAGAACACTATCTTTTAGAGAGAATCTATCGAGAACTGCCGAAAAATTAAAAACAAGGAACAACAGAATTCAAAAACTCTGCGGCACAACTTGGGGAGCATCGGCTTCTACTCTGCGCTCCCTTGTCTTTTCAACTGCTGAATACTGCGTTCCAGTTTGGTTAAACGTGTAAATAAAATAGACGCGCAGCTACATAACACCATGAGAATGATTGCTGGTGTCATCAAACCAACTCCCACGCAACGACTTCCAATCCTAAGCCACATCCCATTTTTCCGAAAGCCGATTGGAGCGACGAATCCTCAGCATACCACATAGAGCAAAATGCCATGAAGTGGTATACAGATGGTTCGAAGACAAAGGAAGGCACTGGTGCAGGAGTGTTTGGACCTCGTACCAGATACTTCGAATCCATGGGAACATCCCCAAGTATCTTCCAAGCAGAGGTACACGCAATCGAAAGATGTGCACAGTTTAACCTCGACAGGAATTACCGCAAAAAACGAATTGCTATCCTGTCAGACAGCCAAGCAGCCATCAAGGCCATTAGCTCATACACCATCAGATCCAAACTGGTATGGGACTGTGTGGAGAAGCTGAACAAGCTTGGCAGGGATAATAAAGTAACGCTATACTGGGTACAAGGACATACTGGTATAGACGGAAACGAAGAAGCTGATCACCTAGCAAACAAGGGATCCAGTAGCCCCTTTATAGGTCCGGAACCCTTTTACGGTATGAGTGTGAACACCATGCACAAAAGTTTAGATGAAGAAACAAGAGGAAAATGGATGAAAACCTGGAAAGAACTTCCAGGGCTAAGGCAATCCAAAGTGATGCTGGGATCTTTTAACCAGAAGAGAACAAAAGCTTGCCCGAAACTAAGCAGGAACAAGCTCAGAATTCTGACAGGAGCCCTGACGGGATACTGCAGACTTAGGAAACATCTCAAGGCCCTAGACCTAGAGGAGGATGACGGATGCAGATTATGTGGCTCAGCAGAGGAAACCCCATACATCTGTTCAAAGACTGCGGAGCATTACTCCGCAAGAGACAGATGTACCTTGGGGCTCACTGCTTGAACACAGACGAGCTGCAGGCCTTGAATCCCACCCAGATCCTGAAATTCCTAAAGGAATCAGGATTAGAGGAGGCGCTCTAAATGGGTAAGTACACCAACACTTGGAGGAGGAGGGTGGGATACAATAGATCTATAAAGGTCGCAGTACAAGTCGTCACCACCATATCTACAACCTACAAGCCACATCCCACGAACAAATGCTCTTATCTACGAGTACAAAAAGATCGTGGACAACAAAAACTTACCCATCCATCAGGACATCGAAGATGCCAACCATGACTTCGGTCTACATGACCACCAAAAAGAACGGCAAGGTTGGCTGTAAAAGATAAGTGCAACCTCACCAACGCATGGACTCAAGAGTGGACTGCACAACAAAACAACAACATACCGTGCACGAACCAAAAGCCACCTGGTTTCGACTTACCACGTAAAACATAGTACACATTTAACAGAATCAGAACTCAACATGGCAGATGTGCATACTCTCTACACAAATGGGACAAGCAACCATCTCCTCTCTGTGACTGCGGAGAAATCCAAACCATCAGACATATCACAGAAGAATGTACGTTACGATTATATAATAGTAGACCTGAGGACTACCTGATAACTACCCCAGAGTCGATAGATTACATAAATAGTTTAATGTTCGTTTGTAATCTTTTAAAGGTTTACTTCATAATGTGTCAGATAGCCATACGATAAATAAATAAATTGTCTTGTCTTGTCTGGCTTTGTCTGGTGTTATGTGGTCTTCTCTGGTCTAGTCTGGACTTGTCTGATCTGTTTTATTCAACAAGTCACTACCTATTACTACAAGCATTGTTTCGTGTAGAAGCCAAAAAAGTAGGTTTTAAGGCGGGCCAAAATTTTGCAAAAGCATTGAATAATAGAATTTCGCTGGAAACTTCGTGACCATTACCTTATCTAGTACAAACATATATGGTTAAAACCAAAAACAGCTAAAATTTGATTTTAATTATCTTACGCTCTACGCGGCAGAAAAATGGTCTTTCTAGTAATATAAGCGGCAGCAAAAGTTCTTTAGCTGTAGCTGCTGAACGAATATAATTCCTGCATTATGACCAATATGCATGTCTAATTTTAACCAAAAATGGAAACCATATGAAGTCAACAATGAACTAATATATTAATTTAAGGTTTGTTCCAACAACAAAATGGTCCGAAGCATGTCCATCATCTGAAATAACTACCGGTTCCAATGTGGTGCATGCGAAGTGGAGATGAGCATGGGATTCCATCGAGCCATCCCATCGTACAATGGGATGGGATGAGTACTATGAAAGTCGCGTGGGATGGGATGGTACGACAATTTTGTTTGGGATGGGATGGGATGACAATTTTGTATGGGATGGAATAGGACGACAATATTTTTTCGGACGGAGTGGGACGAGTTTTGATAATCTAGTAAATATAGTTCGTGCATAATTAATTACTTATCAAATATCAAATATTCCATAAAATGACCAGCCCTGGAGATTTCTGTAATAACGATGTTGTTCCTGCCAAGTCTTACTGTCCGTTTGCGACGAAAAAGAATTACTCATTGTTAGTCCAGTCATTATAGTAAGTTCACCTCGGAATTAGAGATACCCAGCTGTAAGTCTGTAAATACTTGTATATGGACACCCTAAAAGTTGTCTCAAAACCTACATATGGTAGGGTGTACGCAACTCTTAAATTTCAAGGTCAAGGGTCACAAAAAAACGTTTTTTTGCGCTTTTTTTTTGTAAATATCTCATTTCCTATGGGTTTTTTGCTACTTGTATTTATTATCAATATTGTAGAATACAAAATTCTCTACAAAATTTTTTTTTATACGGTGCACCGTTTTCGAGATAGAGGGCGAAGAGCGCGCGGTCACAGCATCACTTCAGGTCAACCGGTGCCTCCGGTCGAAAACGCGCCATATATAGTTGATGAACTATCGATAAATCAATGATTATAAATATTTGTCAATTTTTATTAACTATTATATTATATTTAATCATTTTTTTCCTAACCTATCCACCTTTTATTCAGTATTAATTTATTTAACAACACTTACCTGACCATGTAATTGCAGAATTGTTAATGAAAATATAGGAATTATATTTGAATTTTAACCTAATTAATATTAATAACTTCTTACATGAGCTTCAGCTGCTGCAGCTTCTACAATTCTTAGCCTTTCTGCTTCAGGATCTATTTTTTTACTTTCGGACCAAGCTTTTGATAGAATATTAGCTTGTGCATCACGGAAAGAAATGATTGTGAAAGCTCCAACTTTCTTCGTAATTACGATATCGGTTAAGTACTTCTGTTGTAGTCTTGTAATGATAGTTTTATCATCTGGCACATACCCTGTCAAGACATATTTAAGCTCTTTTAGTGTGAATTGAGAATTATTATTATTTTCGATGTAATTGAAAATCTCTAACATAGCTTCTGTAACTTGATTATCTTGACGAGGTTTCTCAAGAGGCGATGATGATGATGATTTATTTGAAAAGTTTGTAAAGCAAGCAGCATGGTACTTCGCTTCAGCAGCGATCAAATCATATTGTAAAATTATACGACTTTTCACCAATTCTCCGAAATCATCCCCACGTTCTTCTGCTTTTTTGATAACAGTATCTTTGAACTTAAGAGTACTCACATTTTTTATCTTCCGCCTGTATTTTTCTCTTTTCTTTTTCTCTGCAGCCTCATCAGCAAATTCGCCACAAAATAAACATTGATTCTTAAAATCGAACACTTCACCTCGTTTTTTACGGAGTACTAATGGAGAAGTTATAGTTTCTCCTTCTTGTTTCCGTTTTGCTGCTTGGATACAGTTTTTACTAATGTAAACACTTCGGCACTTTTCATGCACTTTAACAGAGGTTACTGATTTGAAATAATCAATTTTTCCGTCGTTTCGTTCGACACTTGCAGTTCGTAGAGATTTCATACCTCGCACTACTTCAATAAGCGATTCACCTCCCGAATCTGACTTACTACATAGAAAACACAAATCAGCCATAGTTCTTGAAATTGTACGTCCGTAGTTACCCAGATACGATTCAAACTGAAATAAAGAGAAGACGGTAACTATACAATACAATTGAACATATGTCCCTACTGGCTATAAATAGAAAGGTTTTTTTCGTAGTGTATAATAGGGGCCCGTATAATTCCCAGGTATAATTTTTGACGTAGTGGAAGGATTTTAAAATTAACAGATTTTAAAAAAGGTGCACTTAATTATTTTCTATTTAAAATGTCATTAGTGTAAATGGGAATATAATTATATTATGATTTAAGTTTTTCCCTTAATTTGAATAGATATAGATTTAATGCATGAAGAAAATGATAAAATATAATATAATAGTTAATAAAAATTGACAAATATTTATAATCATTGATTTATCGATAGTTCATCAACTATATATGGTGCGTTTTCGACCGGAGGCACCGGTTGACCTGAAGTGATGCTGTAACCGCGCGCTCTCCGCCCTCTATCTCGAAAACGGTTCACCGTATAAAAAAAATTTTTAAACAAAATTTGTAGAGAATTTTGTTTTCTACAATATTGATAATAAATACAAATAGCAAAAAAACCATAGGAAATGAGATCTCATTTTCCTTTTCTCTTTTGTGACCCTTTGACCTTGAAATTTAATAGTTGCGTATACCCTACCATATGTAGGTTTTGAGACAACGTTTAGGGTATCAATATACAAGTATTTACAGACTTACAGCTGGGTATCTCGAATTCCGAGATTCTTACGTAATTTAAGCTTAAATGACTGGACTGTGTCAGATAAAAAAATTAGGGACAAATTAAATTCAAACGAATTATCGTTGAGAAAGTCTGAACCGAAAAGAAAGTCTGCTGTATGGGATGAATGGGACGAGTGGCGCGACCGGGATGGGATGGTACGAATGTGGTGGGATGAATGGGATCGGATGGGACGAAAATCTTAAGTTTGTGGGATGGGACAGAGGGACGAAATTGTGATGGGATGGGAGAGTTATGGGTGGGTTCCGTCTCCCAGGATGGGATTTGGAATGAGAAACTCGTTCTATGATCATCTCTAATGCGTAGGACAATTTTGTTTCTATTGTATTGTGTTCTATTGTAATGTAAAGAACACAAAGAGAAGGCCGAACTGACTCGTAGCTACTGGAACATAAACCGCAAGGTAAAACGCAGTGCCAGAAAAGACAAACGTAGGTGGGCGGAAGATCTCGCAGCGAAAGCCGAAGTTGCAGCAAGAAATAACAACACAAGAGATTTATCTCATAACAAAAAAACTCGCTAATAAAAACGTCAAAAGAAAACACCCAATAAAAAATAAAGCGGGACAATTGCTGACAAACAAAGAAGATCAACTTATAAGATGACAAGAATACTTCCAAGAAATACTCGGACAGCCGAACCCGGAAGAAAGTGTAGTCGAGGAAGGCATACATCCCCCATATCCTTCAAGACCATCAAATAAATCTCCCGGTCCGGAAAGTGAATCCTAACCCACCTAGTGAAGAAGAAGTCAGAACTACATTAAACAACCTTAAGAACAACAAGGCCCGGATAATCTTCCGGCAGAAATACTTAAAGCAGACCTAAAGGTGGTAACAAAACTGCTCCACCCACTAATAGTAGATGCATGCGAGTCGGAAAATGTGCCACATGAATGGAAGGAAGGAGCCATAGTTGTTCTCCCCAAAAAAGGTGATCTTACAGACTGCAGCAATTGGAGAGGGATTACAATTTTAAACACTATCAACAATACAATTTCTCACATTTTACTGGATCGACTATCCATCTCCATAGAGCACAGTCTGCGTCAGGAACAAGCGGGTTTTCGCCCGCTGTATATAGATCCTGTGTCGATCAAATTAACACAATGCGAATCATCATATAGTAGTGCATGGAATGTAGGTCTTCATTATACGCGGTCTTCGTCGACTTCCGTAGGGCCTTTGATAGCATCTATCATAATGCAGTCTGGAAAGCGCTGGAAGAAAAGAGGGTACCGGAAAATATAATAAACCTAGTAAAGGAACTATACCGGGAAGCATCCTGCTATGTAAACACCAAACTGCTAAGAGCAGCGACATTACCATCAGCTCGGGAGTCAGACAGGGCTGCGTACTATCGCCCTTACTATTTAACATTCTGCTAGACTCAATAATGGACAAAGTAGTGTCAAGAAGTGAGGGCATTAGGTGGACGTTAAACTCGTTCCTGGAAGATCTGGACTACGCAGACGATATGTGTTTCTTGGCGCACACCCACGCTGACATGCAGAGCAAACTCGACCGTCTCTCTGCAGAAGCATCCAAAGCAGGTTTAAAAATCAACATTGGCAAAACCAAATGGCTTGGAGCCGCCACGAAGAATACCCGCGCCTTCCGCATTTATGACGAGGGCTAATGAGGGCGGCACCACCACCGATGTCTCATACCGAATAAAAAGGGCCAATGAGGCATTTGGTATGCTCAGGCCGGTCTGGACCTCCAGACTATTCCACACGAACAAAACTAAGAATATTCAACTCAAATGTGAAATCCAAACATGGAAAATATCCATAACAATAGTAAATAAGCTTCAGATATTCATAAACAAATGCCTACGAAGTATACTGCGCATTTTTTGGCCAGATACAATACAAAATGTAGACTTATGGCACCTGACAAACCAACAAGAGATACAAAAAGAAATAAAACACCGCAAGTGGAAATGGTTGGGCCATGTATTGAGGAGAGACGAAGGAAACATCATTAGGCAAGCCTTACAATGGAACCCGCAGGGTTCTCGCAGAAGGGGACGTCCAGCTAACACGTGGAGGAGGACCATAGACGCAGAATTAAAGGTCGCAGGAAAAACATGGAACGAGGTGAAACGCCTCGATCAGAATAGAGTCAGATGGAAGGTCTTTGTAGAGGCCCTATGCTTCTTGGTCCCCCTTGTCCTAGAGGACAACAAGAAGTGTTCTATTGTGTGTATGTTGTGTTTCTGTTGTGTTTGTGACTATTCTTGGAATAAACCTATAAGAACTATGTACTTTGACTTGATAATTTTTCTTAATTTGAATAGTACAAAATCGCTATTTCTTCATCCATTTTCTAAACATTCAACGGCACAGAAAAGCGATTAAGGCCGAGGCCGCACTACGGTTATTTTCGTCAGACTGATTTTCCATCAGACTGATTTAAATAGGGTAGCATGAGCTCAAGCGGTTTCGTGGTTATCGCGGCTAACCGCTCGCTGTAAAAAACCGTAGTGCGGCGGTGGGCGTAGAGCGTAGAGGCCGCACTACGGCTAAACCGCCGCGGTTTTTAATCGCGTGATTTTGTGAGTCAAGTAAGTTAATACAAGCGGCCTCACTTGCGGTTTTTTCCCGCGACTGATTTTAAAACCGCGAATTGTTACAAAATGGCTGGCGGGTAAAAACAGCGTTAAAATTTGTACTCCATAGAACTTAGTTTGCGCGCACGTACCTACTATAGCGTTAACCGCGATCGGTTTTTTGGCCAGACCGCCGTGAACCGAATTTCCAATATTGTGCATGCGTAGTAGAGATGAGCATGGGATCCCATCGACCCATCCCATCCCATCGTCCCATAGGAAGAGATGTGTGGTGCTATGAACGTCACTTGTATGGCACTACTTTGCGTCAGTATAGTGATAGAAACGAGAAAAATAAACTTTGGGAGGAAGTTTATCTACACGTATTAAACAAATGGTTTTCGAACTAAAAAACCTGTAAGTACCTCAAAGTAACAGACCGGCGCACAGTGGGATAAAATCCCAAAAAAACTGGCCATAAATAGAAGGTATCATTCTATCCACACCAAATTTGGTATGGACGGGTTTTTTGGGTCGCTTCAAACTGGGACGGATTACGAATTTACGGCGACAAAAATAGAATTTTACAATGTCTCACAATTAAGCAAAACCACTTAAAAAGTATTGTTAGATAACCCATAGATAATACTATAAACAAAAAAATTCGAAAAACCATTTCCATTGGTTGTGGGAACGTGTTAAACATCGCTCCTGTCCCTTAGGTACAAAAAGGAATTAGTTGCGCTGGATTTTTAACAAAGTAACTACAGTTGCATGCAAAAGTGTCCGGCCAAAGATAATTTTATAATGAAGTAACGTTTAAAGAATGCAAAATGAAAACACAAATATATCATCGTAAAGTTCTTTTATTATGCAATCAAAACGTGTAAGTGAAAAAATATATAAAACTATTCATAATTATTTATAACAAAAATAACAATTTTCGCTTTTTCATAACTATCCGGCCAAGCAGATACCATTCACATATCATTCAAATATACAAAGCAAAAAAACAGGTTATAAATGTAAGATTTTCATCAATACTTGGTAGCCATACCCTTTGAAGCTATCACGGCAGCACATCGGTGAGGCATCGATTCAATAAGTTTGATGATTCTATCTTATTTTTCCTGAACTTTTCTTCTCTTCTTCTCTTCTTGAACTTTTTCCCACAAAGCAGCATTATTGGCACAATTTTCAGTTCCTACTCTTAGTTTCAACTCTTGTCATAGATGTTCTATGGGATTCAAGTCCGGAGATTGACTCGGCCACTCTAAAACTCGAATATTTTTCTTGCTAAAAACCTGCTGAAGGAGCTGTGATCTATGCTTTGGATCATTATCTTGCTGAAAAATCCATCCTCGTGGCATGTTCTGACGAGCATAAGGCAGCATTTCTTCTAATATAATATCTCTATACATAGCAGAGTTCATAATGCCTTCAATTTTAAAGATTGGACCGACGCCTTTCCAAGAGAATGCACCCCATAGCATAATGCTACCTCCACCGTGTTTCACGTTTGGTGTTTGATATCGTGAATCATTTCTAGTACTTTTTGGTCGTCGAACGTACCTTCTCCCATCATTTCCAAACAAATTAATTTTAGTTTCGTCTGAAAACAGCACTTTATTCCAATTTTCAACAGTCCAGTTCTGGTATTTTTTTGTGAATTCGAATCTGGCCTTCTTATTTTTTTTACTGATGAGCGGATTTTTTAACTCCAAAACGTCCAAAAAGTCCTACTTCTGTCAGTTTACGTGAAACAGTACTTTGGCTAATGTCAGCCAAATTTTCATCGCGTAATTTACGTGCGATGATTGCAGCATTCTTTTTTACGTCTGCGACATCCTTTCTTTTAATCACTTTATCGACACGATTAGTTGTTTTCCGAGGTCTCCCAGGACAGTATTTATCTTTTAAAGTACCGGTAGTCTTGAATTTGTTTATTATATCGTTAACAGTCGATTTTCCAAGAGTCAAAATTTTAACTATTTCACGTAAAACTTTTCCTTCATTGTGCAAATTGATAATCACTTTACGCATGTCTAAAGACGTGCGTTTCGGCATCTTGACTTAGTGTTACTGATCGTACAATACAAAAGGAACGGAGCTCTTAATGTTTACATACCATCGCGACTCCTAACGTAAACAAAGTGAAGCGAATTATATCTTCTTGGAATTTGGCCGGACATTTATGAAAAAGCGAAAATTGTTATTTTTGTTATAAATAATTATGAATAGTTAAATATAATTTTTCAATTACACGTTTTGATTGCATAATAAAAGAACTTTACGATGATATATTTGTTTCCATTTTGCATCCTTTAAACGTTACTTCATCACAAAATATTTGGCCGGACACTTTTGCAAGCAACTGAAAAATTATAAACTTTTTAAATATGGAGAATATAGCTTCAAGTATGTATTTACATGTAATAATATCAAATTTGTAGAAAGTTTTAATCAATACAATTAAAAGAAAAGTTTTGTTAACGACTATCGTAAATTTAATTTTTTTTGTTATAAATTGCAATAAATTGATTTTAAAAAAAAGTTCCGCATAGTTCCGTTAAATTAAATATTTTGTAAAACAAAACAAACATTGATAATTCTAGGAAAGCAAAAATCCAGTCCACATCGTTCCACTTTACTGAGAATTACACCTTTTTTCCAGGTAGTCGTGATGACCACCATTTGCAAGAGAGAACGTTGAATAGAAATGAACTATTTTTTGTATTAAGAGATGAAAGTTTTCTTCGTTAAAGTGTAATGAACGATTAGTACAATACGTGTTGGATAAGTTTTGTGTCAACGACGGTTGTGAATTTGTAAAAAAATATTTTTTCAACTTAAATTTGCATTTTTAATTAATCGTGTACATCTAATCAGAATGTCATCATAAGGTAATATGTGAGACAAAAAATTGAAATGAACTGTAAATTCGTATTCCGTCCCAGTGTGCGCTGGTTACGAATTTGAGTTCCATTTATCCAAAAACAAAATGGCGGATCCAATATGGCGAACATTTTCTTTAGAAATTGTTTTTAATTTAGAAATTTCTTTAGAAAATGTTTCCATATTGCGAAAATTTGACAGGAACGAGAACGAGATTTTTGGGGCACTGATTACGAATCTAAGTTTCATTTTTCCAAAAACAAAATGGCGGATCCAATATGGCGAACATTTTCCTGAGAAAATGTTTTCATATCTTGACAATTTGATAGGAACTGGTTTTAGGATATAAAATATATTTTAGGATATAATAATTACGGGAAATATTTTTTTGAGCTTTTCTATATTTGGAAGGTTTTGATGGAGTGCTATACGTGATATCATGTCAAACCTGTGCCGCAGCCGATTTTCCCTCTGATCTCAAGCTCATTCGCGTTGCATATGCCTCTGTCCTTCTGCGTTTTGTTCCCTCGCTCGCTTCGGAGAAGGCTATGGAAGGCCGACCCCGCCTAGCCGCAGAGGTCGATTGTTGAGAAGGTTCCGATAGCGATTCGTCAGTGAAGATGATTAACTTGTCCAGCCAGTCCTTAAATTTATTTAGGAATTTAGCTTCTATGCGAGAAACTTTCTGCCACTTCACGTGCATTTCTCTCACATTTAGGCGTAAAATAGTTTTGTTTCTTTCAGTCAACTCAAAATTGTATTTTAATTTATTACTCATTTCTCTTTCCACGGTAATATATATTTCACTTGTTTTGTCACCAAAACGACCTTTCAATAAGTAAAAAAGATCCCTCCTCGAGATAATACCTTTGACACTTGAATCTGAAATAAAAATAAAGTTAATATATTAAAATAAAAAAACCGACTTGTTCAAAGTTGTTTTCAAAAATTGTTTCAAAAACAAAAATTGCACTAAAAAAAAATTCGTGCCCAAAAAAATTTCATCCCCTATTTTCACCCTTAGGGGTGGAACTTATTTTTTTCATTTTTAAATGGGACCAATCCTGAAGTAGGGTGTACCAAAAAAAAATCGAAATCTGTTCATAAATAACGAACTAACAAATATTAAAAAAAAAATTAACGGAACCTTTATAGGATCGGACAACAAAGTGATCTGTTTGTCTGTCTGTCAAGACCATTTTTCTCAGGAACGCCTAGAAGTAACAAGTTGAAATTTGTATCAAATACTCGGGTCTGCGGTCTCTTTCAGCTGTGAGAAAAATCAAACTTGTAAGTCAACGCGATTAAAAGATATGACCGTTTATGTCGCATATTTTGCGATTTCACAAGGGAATCAAAACCTATAGGGTACTTTCCGTTGACCTAGAATCATGAAATTTGGCAAGAAGCGGTGTCTTACAGCACATGTAAAGGGAAAAATCTGAAAACCGTAAATATGTAGTTTAATTACAAAAAAAATGCGAATTTACTATTAGAAACTTATGAAAATACACTAATGTGTTCCGTGGTATTGTCAGGCACCAGAAGCATATGGGTTGCATACAGTTAGGTCCTCCTCGGATACCTTACTTACAAGTTTGTACGGAACCCTCGGTGCGCGAGTCACAACTCGCACTTGGCCGCTTTTTTTAAGTCGGTTAAAAATAATTATATTTATAATTAAAAATAATTATATCGGTTATTTAGCCGGTGCATTATAAAATATAAATGTGAGAATTTCTCAATTTCATAAATGATTTGATAAAAAATTATACTGAAGACAAAGTAGCAGCTAGTAGCAGCCAATTCTTGATTTTCTCAAACAATAAATGTCTAATAAAGCAAACCTGAGCAAATTTAGAGCACTCATTTGCCCTAATTTTTTTGTATCTTCTCATAACCTTGAATCCTCGAGTTCAAAGCAAATTATTCTTAAATACTTGCTACACAATAACAATCTATTTACAGCCAATGATGTATTTAAATTCTACATACCTTTCTGTGCTTCAGCCATTTTGCAAAATTAAATACGAAAGTTTTTTCACCGTTTAATACACAATTAAAGTTTCACGTATTTACACTAACTGTTGCGCGCACGATTCTACACACTCAACTGCTTCGTTCGATATGAAAGTTTGGGTTGGTTTTCAATACCTGGTTCTTTTAGTTCCCGGAATCCGATGATCCCAAGGTTTCTCTAATGAGATGCATTCTTGGAAACGGATTAAAAAATAATTATTTTTCAAGTTTTTGGGATTATATTCCACTGCGCTCCTCTGGTGAAATACATTTGCGAAAGGTTATCCATGAAATTAATGTGTGCACGCACAATTTGCAAATTTTTAAATAAGCTGTCTACTGCTGTAGTAATTCAAAAATTTCTCAGAATATTGTCTTTTTATTAATATTATTTTTAAAATTTATTATAAAAGACACTTTTCTGAAATCTACGGCTAGTGAGTGGATGGACCCAATATTCTTCGTATTAGAGCAACAATACATACTGCTCTCTTGAAATCAATTTTCGACTGTGAAAATTGATACAAAGAAGACGCAAATTTCGCAAATATTAGGGCCAGGGTTGGCAGGATATATATCAGCGATAAATATCCTGATATATATCTTAATAAATATCATGATATTTATGCTATAAATCCTGATATATATATATATATATATATATATATATATATATATGTTGTATTTGAGGTTTTCGCGGATAGATACCTGTGTTGTATTGTTTTCTCGGGGATTCCGCGTTGATGCTGAGGGTTGGCTCTGAAAAGAACCGGATTCTCGACGTTTCGGCGAACTAACATTCGCCATTCTCAAGAGATATATGCGTCCGTACGGGTCAACCGTTAGACGCATACTGAGAGCTCGTTCGTGCGATGCGACTGCTTATAGCTGTCTGGCTTCGGGTCATGCGCGTTGTGTGCGGTGCTTCGGTTCGGTTGTTTGTTTGTCTTGTTGGTCGTACATGAGTCTGGGGTGTCTGGGATTGCATTTTGAGGGTGGATATGATCGGTCGCCATGCTGGGGGCAGTCTCAAGGAATCGTCTCTCGTGTTCATGCAGTAGTCTCGTTTTTCTATCTCTATGGCTTCTCTGTATACTCGTGACATTTCGTGGCTAATCTGTGCAACAGTCCTTGAATTTCTAAAGTCCATCCAGTGACCGGTGTTTGTGTGTTGGACAAGTGCCGATGAAACTTTGTCTCTGTGTCTGGTTGAAACTACATGTTCTTGAATCCTAGCAGATATTTTTCTATTGGTACGTCCAATGTAGGTTTGTTCACATGTTCCGCAAGGTATTTCGTAAATTCCATGGGATTCTAACGGGATGGTGTCTTTAACGCTGCGTAGCATGGAGGATATTTTCTGGTTAGGTTTGAAAATGCTGTCGATGTTGTGTCTTTTAAGTATTCTGGCGATTTTGTCAGTTGATCCATGAACATATGGTAGGTATGCTGTGCTAACGGGTTTCTGGCGCTCTTCAGTTCTTTGGCTACTGTTCTCTGTACGACGGAAAGCTCTGGATATTAAGCTGTTTGGATATCCATTTGAAGAAAGAGCTTCTCGTAAGTTCCTCAATTCTTTCGGTAAGTTAAGCTGGTCGGCTAGTCTTTTGGATCGGGTGGTAAGAGTGTTGACTACAGATGCTAGTTGTTTGGGATGATGGTGCGAAGAAGCGTTCAGATATCTGTCTGTGTGGGTTGGTTTCCGGTACACAGTGTGGCTCAATGTGCCGTCAGGTTTCTTCTGTACCAAAACATCCAAGAAAGGCAGTTGTTGATGCTTTTCTATCTCCATTGTGAATTTAATTTGGTCGTGTTGGGAGTTAAGATGGGTAAGGAATTTGTCCAGCTCTGGTCTGCCGTGGGGCCAGATTACAAATGTGCCGTCAACATATCTTAACCAGAGTGTAGGTTTAAGTGTGGCTGATGAGATTGCCTTTTCCTCAAAATCTGTAAGAAATATGTTGGCTATTACTGGGGATAGAGGTGAACCCATTGGTGCTCCTAGGACTTGTTTGTATATTTGGCCATCGTACCTAAAGTATGTATTCATTAAACAATGTTCTGCCAGATCTGATACATACTTTTCTGGTTTTAATTTTGATCTTATGATGTTTAAGGCCTCAGGGACCGGTACTTTTGTGAATAAAGATACAATGTCAAAGCTCACAAGGAGGTGAGAAATATTTTGCTGCTTGTTTTATCAAAAAAAAATTTTACAATGCCAAAAACAAAAAATCCAATTTGGTTTCATTTTGAGTTAATTAACAAGCCCAGTAATTCTGGGAACTGGGCTAGATGTAAAAGGTGTTTTAAGGAACTACAAGGAATTCCCAGCAGAATGGAAAAGCATATCGCATCTTGTAGAATTGAAAACCAACCCTTAACTTCTAAATTAAAGGGATTGGTTACACAATCAGAAGAAGCTATAATCGAAGGTAAGTTTCCAGCTTAGTGCAAGATGGGAAATTGGATATCATGACATTAATATTTTAAGAAATAGAGAAAATAAATTTACATAAAAGTTAATGATCATTACAAAGATTTTTTAACTTTTGTTGTAAGTTTTTCCTATTTCCTACCTAACATAAAATATATATCGTTTTATTTTTAATTTTTTCTTTGTATTTGTTGTCTTTTGTTATTTTATATTGTATATTAAACTGATTATTAAGTAAACATTGTGTAAAACATAAAACTAAAACTGAAATATGTTTTATATTCTAGAAACAGAAACTGAAACTAGATAAACCTTTAATGAACTACCACCTAAGAGGTTAAGATGTGCTCTAAAAGTGGTTGAGGATGCTGAAGTGATTAAAACTTCTTAAGCATATGCAAGAATGATTGACCAACAAATCGGAAAGTACTTTTATGCAACTATTACTCATGTGGAAAACGAAGAGTTTAAAAAATTGTGTGGTGTTCTCAAACCAGGATACAAACCACCAACCAGAAGTCAAATCGGGGTCCTATTTTGGATCGAGTATACATGGCCGTAATACAAGAATGCAACCAAACCGTGGAAGGAAGTACAGTTTCAATGACGTCGGATGAATGGAGTAATAATCGAAACGAACCTCTCGTATGCTGTTCTATCATTACACAAATGGAGAATCGATCTTAGTCGATACAGTAGATACTTCTAGCAAGTTGCATAATTCTGAATACTTAAAAGAAGTAGCTTTAGAGGGAATTTCACGGGCTGAAACACAGTTTGGCGTTAAGGTATGTAGTTTTGTGAAAGATAATGCAGCAAGTGTTACAAAAATGAGAAAAGAACTTGTTGAAGGCTTGCCAGAATTGAATATGGTTGCTCTGCTCATCAGCTAAACTTGTTAGCTAAAGACTTAGATATCCCCACTGTTACAGAATATATATTGAAAGTCATAAAATACTTTAGGAACACACACATACCTGCGGGACTTTATAAAGAAACCGAAGGGACAAAGCTTATTATGCCTCAGGAAGTTGGGTGGAATACCATGAACGACGCGATTTATGAGAAACAGGGGTAGGCTTAATCAGTTGTGTCAAGACCATCGAGAAGAATTTGATCTGGACATACAAAATATCGTTAATGACCAACAGATAGTCACAAATGCCAAATACTTGACATCTAGACTACATCCCATATCGATCGCGGTTAATAGAATGCAAAGAGATAATACAACAATATCTGTTGCTGTAGAGATACGGAATCATTTGCAAAAAGATTTGGAAGACCAACCGTTGTTTGTTAAAAAAGTTAAAAAACACTGTATTACAAGAAAGGACATTGCTCTTGGACCTGCACACTACTTTAGATCATCGCTTCATGACCACTGAGATCATGATCTCATTTAGCAAATATTTGAGATCATCGCTTTTTGGGAAAGCGGTTAAGTACTAACCAAAAGGATCAAGCATTTGAATATTTATTCAAAATTAATCCTGAGTTTGTTCCGTTTACGATGAAAGTTATGGTAGAAGAAAAACCATTTCCCAAGTATCTATTTGGCGCTCATTTCAAAGCACACATCCGATGCTCTGGTGGAAATCAGTAACTGTTCATTAATCGGAGTGGCCCGATAAATGCACGTTTGTAAATTTGTGTGACCAATTATTTACAGCAGTTGCTAGTACTTGTTTTCCTTGGAAAGACAATTTTCAACCTACGGATTGTTCCACTCAAAACTGCGAAACAAGCTTGGGAATGAAAAAGCTGAAAAACTAGTATTTTTGTTTAAATGCTTGCGCAAGGCAGACGAAGGCGAATCTAAGAAATGTGATCTTGACTGGGTTTGGCAGGAGGGACAGCAACATTTAGAGGAATTCTCACTCTACAAAAGATGAGAATGAAGATTCCGATTCGGACCAAGATATTCCATTAGCCAGGTTTATATAAGGATATAAACCTGGTTAATGGAATATCAAGGAATATAATAAGATAAGGATCCTAGCTAGTAAACTTACTAGTTTCCAGCTAGCCTTCTTTTCTTATTTTATAGTTTTATTTTTGTTAGGGTTTCTGAATATCCGCACTTTTTAAAAATCGCGGTTTCGGTTTCGGGTTCGGTTTTTAAGAACTTTTGGTAGTAGTCTCTAATATTTAGACGAGATCTTAGTTTTGTACTAAAGTTGCCCCTAAGGGAAAATGATCTTTCGGAGTAGGTGGATGTATCTTTAATTTAGGGATGCATCGATACGCACTTCTCCCGATACGATACCGATATTTATAAAAAAGTATCGGCGATATCGATACCGATACCGATGCGTACAGTGCAGGCTCTAAAAGGTGTTTAAAGCTGTGGATTTAGGATAGAAAATTTATAAGCAGACGACATCACTTATTTATATAATATTTTTTTAGAATCTTGACTAACGAAATTTAGAAAAATGTAATTTAACAAAATGTCAATTATGTTTTTAAAATTGTGGGTTAATAAAAAAATTAGAGTGAGTGAGTGACCAATTGGAGTGAGTGAGCTAAACATTGGATGGGCACTAAATTGTATATTTGCTGAATCTCTCTGATAGCGACACCCATATTTGCAGCGTTGTCGGTAACAATGGCTCGAACTCTGTTTTGTATATTCCAATACTGAAAACCCTTCTTTGGATTACATGATATGTTGAATCCTGAATGCTGAAGACCCTCGAATCGAAATAATTCGAGACAAGAAAGCTTGTACTCGAGACAATAAGTTAGCATCTATCCCATGAGCTGTTACACTAATAAAATCATTAGATTGCTTGTAGTTCCTTAAAATACCTTTTACATCTAGCCCAGTTCCCAGAATTACTGGGTATGTTAATTAACTCAAAATAAAATCATTGAAGAGTCACATGTCCATATGCCGGTGGTTATCACAATGTGCAATAACTCTTTTAACAAACCTACTACTTGAGTTCACAATCGCTCATATATTTCTGGCATAACTTTTACCGTAATATAGAAACGTGATACCATTTTATAATTCGGGCATAGCTTCTTTAATAACCGTGTTGACTAAATACTTGCCTACCTTTGATAGCCTACCTTGTTGACTAAATCGAATGGCTCCTTATCGACGCATATTTACTCAGCAATGGTGTGAGTTATTTGTTTTACCCTACTATCGTCATCTGTATAAAATGTGTTTTTATCGATCATCTCTCTTAGAGTTGCTTGTCTCTTACGTAGTAGGCCAATGTCATCACTCCTTGTTGTCTTCGGCACTGAAACAGTGTCCAACTCACTCTGATGGTGTCTTTTAATGTGGATCAACAAGTTCGATGTGTTACAATTTTTTGAATTGGTGAATTAGTGAAAAAAATGCTTATCAAAAGTCATTGCCACTAGCGGAATGAAATTATAAGACCCAAGCGTAGATAAATGGTGCCGCATATACATGAACGAACCTAATGGGCCATTTACACGTTGGCTGGTTATAGCGCGGAATCTATTTGTGTATCGGCAAACTAATATCGGCGATTCCGATATATCGAAAAACTATCGGTATCGATATCGGTATATATCGGTATAAATCGGTATATATCGGTATCGATATCGGTATTGGATGCATCCCTACTTTAATTGTAGAGAGTACTTGAAACAAAATATTTAATATTTTTATTCTCTCAGAAGTTCTTTTATATTCTAATTAGGATAGACATTTGTTTGCATATAAGTATTTTTATTTAATTTTTCTTGAATAGCTTTTTGTCTTGCAAGGAATGATTTGGATTGGTCACTTCTTCTAATTCTTCTGAATTTGCCGAACATTCATCTTCGACTTCAAAGTTATTGTTGTCTGGATAAAGTCGTTCAAAAAGATTTTCCGCCAATATTAAAAGAGACTTTATTGGTTCAATAGAAAACCACCTTGTCTTGATGTCCATTGCTAATTCAATTTCCTTTTCAAAAAGAGCTTTTACGTTTCGTTGTAGGAAACTGATTTTATCGGAGAAAAAACGAAAATAATTTTTCTTACCATTTGTAAACTTTAATATAATTTTAATTTCAGCATTTCTTCTTCGGCGTAATATTCATTATCCACATCTTCTTCGACGTAATATTCATTATCCACATCTTCTTATAATAAATCTTCATCTTCACTGCTGCAGCTGTTTTCTACTTGAGATGATTTCTTGTAAAAAGTCTCACACACAGCGAGATGAATTGTATGCTTAATGCAAATTTTTGGTTCAGGAGGGCAATCTGTACCATTTTTTTAATTACCCGGGCATCGTTATGTGTAGTATCTTACTCAATATTAATCCCACGGCAATAAATCCCAGACCCAATCAAACTTTGAGGATTTTGCGACCAGAAATTGAAAACCGCGTTGAAATCGCTCAATAACTAACGCCGCGAGGGTCCGTCAAAGTTAGATCTACCGAAGATTGGTTGCCAAGATTTGTTTTTTCAAAATTTCGATGTTTTGTTAGAGCAAAACGGGGTCGGAATGCGAGACTGAAAACCGCGTTGCGAAATCTTTGACAGCGGCGTCGCGACGCGAACTTCAATTTCCTAATGCGGCTGCTGGTTTTTCAGCCGTAGTTTTCGTAATTTTGAAGCTAGCGAAACAAGTATGTTTTGTTGAAGGGAAAGCGTTAAACCCGCGTTGCAAAATCTTTGATAACGGCTTCGCGACGTCGCCGCATAGTCTTGTTAATTTACGTCGCATTTCGGGAACTCGCGGTGATTTTTCCGCTGTAGTCTTCGCAATTTTGCAGATGGCGAAACAAATTTGATGTTTTGGTGAAGGGACAGCTTGTGGTAAACCGCGACTAAAAACCGCATTCCGAAATTTTTGACAACGGCGTCGCGACGTCACCGCGAACTTCTGCATGCTAATCCAAGTCACCCACAATATCATTTCCGAAACTGATACTAAATGAATCTAAATGTTTTTCAACACTTATTACGATATTACTTGCAGAACAAGTTCCTTCAATTCGCAGAAAGCCTAAATTGCAATAAATATTGTTTTCTCCATGAATATTAATGTTTAAGTATCTTCGGCGTCTCAAACTAGTCCACTAATCTAGCGTAGTACTATTTTTTGTCCATTTGCTATTAATTATTGAAACTCTAAAATCATTGCTTTCCTTCTTTCTTCGTATTTCTCTTTATTCCTCGTATTCCTATTTAGATACTTGTCTCCGGTTTCCTTTTGAATTAAGGTCATAACACCTGAAGAACATTTTGGCAAGATTTCGTTGGGAAACCGGCCAGCTATTGCTTTCCGAATACATGCAGATTTCGAAATTGCTCACATATCCCATCGATGGTTTCCATTTTTGCAACAACAGTTTGCAGTGTTTGAAAGAGCACTAATTCAATGTACTTTATTTTAATTTATCTTTAAATAAAACCGAAAAACCGCGTTTTTTTTATGACGGTTATGCGGTTTCGGTTTTTGCACAGAAAACCGCGGTTATGCAGTTCGGATATATCCGAACCAGAAAAAACCTTAATTTTTGTATAAAAAATATTAGGATTTTAGTTGTAGTTTTCTTTTTGTTGTTGAGTTCTGAGTTGTAATTTTTTTTCTGTTGTTAAACCACGGCTTAAAGCAAACATGAGTAGTATAAATGTTTTCATATTCTTAAACTCGAATTTTTATTTACCTACACTTCACATTCCTATATATTATATATGTATTGGAGATAGGAGCAGTGGCGGATTTAGGTCAGTTGAGGCAAGGGGCGCACACAAAATGTTGGGCCTCCCAACAAAACGAGAGAGACAATGAAAATAAAAATACGTGTTTTTATTATTATTATTATGTAATATTAAAAACCATTGTATTATTATTATTATTCGTTGAGGCCATCTAGGACGACGTTAAGTCTTGATACACTTGGCAGTTTGTGTCGCTTTCTTCCGAGCCTAGAATTCCCCTCATTCGCTGTGAATGGGCCAGCTTGCGATCCGCTGTCCAGGTGGTACCTTGTCTTCCTTTCGGTTCATCTCGGTTTATCCCATTCGTCAATATCTTTTTTCGGAAGAGATTTCTATTTAATGCGTCGTTTGGTTTTAGATGCAGTCTTCTTTGGTATTTATAAACCAGGGCATTGTGGTTTTGTGTTTGAAGTTAAAAAAGTGAAAAATATGTTTTGTAGGCCTATTTGCGTCTATTCGTTTGAGATGACCATAATACCGTGCCCGCCTCTAACGGATAGTTACTGTACTTTTCTCTAATTCACTGTAGACTTCTTTGTTGGTTTTTTTTATGATGGATGCGATTCTTGCAATTCGATCCCATATCACCTCTAACGATTTTGCGCTCTTTCTTCTCTAGTTCTTTCAGGAGTCAACAGTTTCATAATGACTGAGTTTGGTATTTTTGGACAGGCATTTTTTTGTTTTAGATGGAGCGCGACGTTTGATAGGTTATTTCGAGTTTGCGTACTCGTTCCTTAAGTGCTTCTTTGTCCAGTCCACTTTTCATGACGATCTCTCCAAGGTACTTAAATGTTTCCAATCGGTTGATCCTCCCGTATTTGTTCTGGGGTTTTGCTGGGGCATCTTTGATTTTGTTCATTACACATTACACAAATAAAAATTCCAAATGTGAAAATATTTAAATAAATTTTTTTCTTGCCTTTCGTTTTGTAAACTTGTTAACTATCTCATCATAATCAGTGGTGACAGTGAATTCTTAGATAATTTTTAACTCTTTTTAAACAAGAAAATGACCGTTCCCACGATGAGTTTGAAATTGGCATGGTTAACAATTTTTTTTAAATAATTTCCACATTTAGGATAGGTGCTTTCATATCTAATGCCTATTTGTATAATTATCAAATGTTTGCTTGTTTTCTTCATGTAAAAATATTAAAAACTGTTCCAAACTCATCTTTAAAATTAATTGAATCAATGTCATCTGTGTACATTTGTATTAAATTATTAACGCATTTTTTTTTCTTCTACACCTACACACAAGTTAAACACGAAAAAAGCTCTAAAATTACCTATAACATTTTTATAGATTTGTGTGCCTGTTCAGTTCTGCTATTAAATGATCGCATATAACGTAGAGTACATTATGTAAAAGAAAATCCTTTCGATTTTCTGCACATCTTTTCTTACATTATTGTATACATCAGTTACATTCTGTACATCATGTTCAAATGATTTATCTGTAAGTACTTTAACTTCCGATACTATTTTGAAAAAATTATCCGATTTTTTCATTAATAAAAATTTCTACACTTTTTAATAATGAAGCACTTTTAACAATTGTGCAATCAATAGTTTGTAAAGATTAACTTGTTGCATTGATTATTTGCAAAATTTTATTCCATAGGATTGTCATAACAGCAGTTTCATAATCGTTTCATAAGCAGGTTCATAATTTTTTTAAGTAATGATTTTGCTTCAATAACAAATTTTCTTTTGTGGAGTTGCATATTTCATCTAATGCCTCTTTAATATTTTTGCTGCCACATTTTAACGCTAAAACTACATCACCCCAGGCAGATCATCTTGTATCTGACACTTTGTTTAATGTATAAGATCTTTTATCTAATTTACTGCATAACATGTCGCATCGAATCGGTGATGCAGAGAAAAAAACTAACAAATTTTGCAGGAATAAAAAATATCTGAACGCATTACTACAATTATCTGCAGCAATATTAACTAAATTAAGACTAGAGCACGGAATAAACGTTGCTGATGGAGCATGTTGTCTTATTCTTGTTTGCAGACCATTGTAGTTGCCCGACATATTTGCCGTACGATTGTCCACGACAATATTTTATATCTACTGGCAAATTTTGCAAGGTAGGCAAAACTGTCTCTTCTAGATATTCCGCATCATGTCCTTCTATTGGGAAGAACTTTAAAAAAGTTTCCTTAATATCCCCACTTGTCTGATAAATAGCGCACTACGAAGCTAAGTTGATCCACATGTACAACATCGGGTTTAGAATCTAATATGATACTATTATATTTTGCGAACTTTATTTCCTCCACAATGTGTGACATAAGAGAATCGGCAATTATTTTCAAAAGTTCATCACACGTCTGATCCGATAAGTAACTTACATGTCCGCTACCTTGATTACCATACTTTTGTAAGTGCAACTTTAAAAAATCGTCATATTCGCTCAAATACTCTAAACTAGTCAAATAATTGCCTTTCCTCGAAGATGTTGCACTCTCTTTATGGCCTCTAAAAGCAATGCCCAACTTTGTGAAGAATTTTATTGAGGATACAATTCTTCGCAGAACCTCTATCCAACAATTTTCTTTTGGTAATGTAATTTGCAGTGGGTTGGTGGGTAAGGGGTGACGGCAAAACACTCAAATAAGACCGGCCCAAATGTCAACCTCACCTGCACGCGGTACCCGCTGCTAGATAACTAACGAGGCTCTGGCGACCGAGTCATGGCGGTATAACCATTCCATCGAGAATAAAGGAAATGTAATTCACAACTAGGTACCTATGTGCTTAGTACCTGGGTACCTAGGTACCTGTGTACCTAGGTACCTATAAGGTATAAGGTATCATAACTAACAGACTAACTCAAAAAATGGACGCCTACCAACCAGTAGAACAAGCGGGATTCCGTAAAGGATTCAGCACAGCAGATCATCTGCTTACCGTAAAAACACTAATTGAAAAAGCCAACGAATACAATCTAGATCTCTATTTAGCCTTTATAGACTACGAAAAGGCTTTCGATAGCGTAGAATTGTGGGCTATCGAAAATGCACCAAACAACTGCAGAATAGATACCAGGTATAAAAACCTCATACACAACATCTACGGACAAGCTACCATGACAATCACACTAGAAGGCACCACAAAACCAATACCGATCAGGAGAGGCGTCCGACAGGGAGACATTATCTCGCCAAAACTATTTACTTTAGCTATGGAAGATGTGTTTAAACAGCTGAACTGGACAAATATGGGGATAAACATAAACGGGAAAAACTTGAACAATCTGAGGTATGCAGACGACGTAATACTTATTACCACCGAATTCGAGGAACTCCAAACTATGGTAAACCAATTGGCAGAAGCCTCAGAGAAAGTAGGCTTGAAAATGAATCTTGGCAAAACACAGACAATGACGAACACCACTGATACAAGAAGAGTAAATCTAAACAACGTCGAACTTAAAATGGTTGAGGAATATATTAACCTTGGTCAAACAGTAAGAGCAAGCAAAGAAAACCAAACGGCCGAAATTAGCCGCAGAATTAGACTAGCATGGGCAGGCTTCGCAAAACTAGGGTGGGTACTATCAAACTCCAAAATACCCCAATATCTAAAAACAAGAGTATTTGACCAGTGCATACTCCCTATCATGACGTATGGATCCCAAACTTGGACACTAACTAGAGAAAACGTAGACAGGATAGCAAAGACACAAAGAGCCATGGAGAGGAAAATGCTCGGAATCAAGCTTAGGGACAAAAGACCAAACGTGTGGATTAGGAAAACAACTAAAGTGGCAGATGTCACAGAACATGCAGCCAGACTAAAATGGAGCTTCGCAGGACATAAGGCCAGACTGCAAGACCAAAGGTGGAATGTCGCCATCCAGAATTGGAGACATTACTAGGGAAAAGAGGAAGAGGTCGGCCCCAGATGAGGTGGGCTGACGACCTCAAAAAAACGGGAGGGCTACACTGGAAAAGGGCAGCGCAAAACAGAGAAGGTTGGAAGAATCTAGGGGAGGCCTATGTCCAAAGATGGTCGAATTAAGGGCTAAAAAGAAAAAAAAAGAAAAAAGAATGTAATTTGAAGATTTTCAACATCGATGTGATTTAATGAAGAAGAGCGCTTGTATAATGTACACATTGAAGCAACGTGCTCTTTTGACGCTCGGATATCCGCTTGATGTTCGAAAAAAGATATTTCAATATGTTTCCAATTTTGGAATCCTGTAATTATCCTAGTCTGACCCTGTAACAATAAATTGATTTGGATGTTCCGGAAAAAATTAGGCACTTGCTTTCTTCTTTTTCACCATTTTAAATTTTTCTGTAAGAATAATCTTTACACAAGCTTCTTTACACAAGTGTAGTTATATCGCGTATATTTTTTGGTTTATTAGAAATTAGAAATTCAACCAGTCCATTAGATAAAACATTAGGCCAGACGGCAATATCTTTCAATGTAACTTCGAATGGTATATTTTCCGTTTGCGTTTCAATATTTACTAATGGACTATCTCTTATATTTTTTTCTCCTAGTTTTTCACCTGGTTGACTGGTTCTTCATTTTGGTCATCATTGTTGCTTTCTATACATTGGTTTTCAACTTCAACTAACTCTTTTCGTTGACTGATGGAAGCTCCTTGTTCTTCTTTTTCATTGTTGCTCGTATTACGATGGCCTGAGTGATCAGAGCCAGTTATAAAGTTGTACAATGCTCCTTTCTGTTGGTTGCCAGCTTGCTCGCATCTCTTTTCAATCTGTCTTTTTTTAGCTTCTGAAAGATGTCGTCTCATTTTCCAACTACCAATGAAAAGAAAATATAAAATTTAGGCCGCCTTTTTTAGATCAGTTATTAATTCAACGAACATGTATTTAATTAAAATTGCACTTATGAAGCCCAACTTGTCATTAGAAAAAGGTGTAAAGTTAGTTTTTTGCGGAGCCCCTTAGAGGTGGTGGGCCCCGGGCGCGCGCCTGCTACGCCCGCCCTTAAATCCGCCTCTGGATAGGAGCACTAAAACTTGTTATCGCCACAGCAACTTTACATGTTGGTAACTAGTAACTAGTTACTAGTAACTAGTTACTACTTGGTAACTAGTTACTATGTTATCCATTTTTCCTGGTGCGAGTAAGCTTCGTGCATTCCATGTTCCTATTTTCATGTTGTTTGGTGATATTGTCATATGTTTGTTCTTAACTGTTCTCCCCGGAGATCCGAGTGAAGAACTTTTTACTCCGGTATTAATATTATTAGTTCTGAACATTTCCATTAGGGATTAGCGAAAGTAGATGGTCGGGAAGTGGAACATGCAAAACAAACAATGGCACATTTTACTATGCGGGAAACAACGACTCTAAACACTTATATGGGGTCGGAATGATGGTAGGCAAGAAAATAGCAGGATCAGTGGTCAGTTTCACTCTATACTCAGACAGAGTCACGATGCTCCAACTAGAAACAACGACTGAAAGTATGTACATCATACAAACATATGCACCAACGGCAGATAAGAAAGATGAGGAAATAGAAGAATATTATACGCAATTAGAAAAGATCACTAGAAACATCAAAAGTTCTGATATAATGATCATAATGGGTGATTTTAATGCAAAAGTTGGCAATGAAAAAGTTGTAGGATGTACTGGCGGTTTCGGTCTGTGAGAAAGAAATGATAGAGGTGACCGTTTGATAGAATTCTGCCAAGATAAAGACCTTACGATAGCAAACACACTCTTCAAACTACCAATGAGAAGACTGTACACGTGGAAATCTCCAGCGGATAAACCCGAAAAAATTGTAAGAAACCAGATAGACTACATCCTCATGAGCAACCGTTATAAGAACGCAATCAAGTCTACAAAAACATATCCGAGTGCTGACATTAATTCCGACCATATTCCGATAGTAGCTAAAATCAACATAAAGATGAAAAAGATAACAAAACATCAAAACAACAATATAGACACAAAACTTCTCAAGGACCCGAAAATTCATCATAGGGTTAAAGGGATGGCAAACGAGTACATGCGAACCACCAATACAACAAGGGAAAACAGTATACAGGATAAGTGAAGATATATCCAAACAGGATTGGAAACAATAACTAAAGATCAGCTAGTAAATAGGAGTGGCAAAAAGAAAAAGCCATGGATAACGACAAACATCTTGGAAAGCATGGAGAAACGAAGGAAAAACAAAAACAACGTTGAAGAATATAAGAGAATACACAAACTAATACAAAAATATATTAAAAGAGATGGGGAACAATACCTGACCGAACAATGTACAGAAATAGAGGCAATGGAAAAGAGATTTGACTGGTTCCACATGCATAAGAAGATAAAAGAAATGACTGGATGTAAGAAATATAATAATACTGGTAATGTACTCAAAGATACAAATGGACATATAATAGTTGATATAACGGCTAAATTAAAGAGATGGAAGGAATATGTGATGGAACTATTTGATGACGTAAGATCTCCCAAGCCTACCATAGAAGTGGACAACACAAACCTAAAAATACTTAGAACAGAACTAGAACATGCCCTAAACTCCATAAAGTCTGGAAAATCTGTAGGTCCCGATGAGATACCGATAGAACTTATCAAACTCTTTGATGAAGAAGCAATAGATATCCTCTTAGACCTTTTCAACTTCATCTACGATAAAGGAGAAATCCCTAAACAATGGCTAACGTCGACCTACTTATTATACCTATACTTATTCCCAAGAAAACGAACGCAAAAGAATGCTCAGAATACAGAACAATCGCGCTCAGTGCCACACACTGAAATTGTTTCTCAAAATAATTCATAAGAGAATCTATAAGAAACTCGAGGAAGATATAAGCAGCACACAGTTTGGATTTCGTGCGGGACTCGGAACAAGAGAAGCGCTTATCGGGATCAACGTTCTATTCTAACGTTGCTTGGATATGAACCAAGATGTGCTGGCATGTTACATTGACTTTGAAAAAGCATTTGACAAAGTAAGACACGACAAACTACAACAGATATTAATTAGTAAAAACATCGACTTGAGAGACGTAAGAATAATTAACAACTTATACTGGAGTCAAAATGCAAACATAAAGGTAGAAAATCAACTAACGGAGGAAATAGAGATTCGCAGAGGAGTAAGACAAGGATGTATTTTATCGCCAATGTTATTTAAAAACCTGTACAGTGAAGCTATTTTTACGGAAACCATGGAAGAAGAAATGACGGGAATTATTATAAATGGAGAAGCGATCAATAATATAAGATATGCTGACGACACAGTCCTATTAGCCAGCAATATAACAGACATGCAACAACTAGTCAATAAATTAAATGATCGTTGCAACGAATATGGACTGAAAATTAACTACAATAAAACCAAAATAATGCTAGTCACAAAATCTTTACAAAACCAGTTAAATCTAAGAATTGGAAACACCATAATAGAAAATGTACAGACATATAAATACCTACATATAAATACAGTACAGACATATAAATACCTAGGTATGGATGGAACAAACGGGAGACATAACAAGAGAAATTAGATCGAGAATTGAGATAGCAAGATCTTCCTTTACGAAAATGAGGAAGTTATTCATAAACCGAGATATTAACATAGAGCTTAAAATAAGGATGCTGCGATGCTTCGTTTTTCTCCACGTTGCTTTAAGGGTTGGAAGCATGGACGCTGAAAAAATGGCACATGGACAAACTGAAAGCTTTCGAAATGTGGTGTTACCGAAGAATGTGGAGGATCTCGTGGACTGATAGGGTTACCAACATCGAAGTCCTAAACAAAATGCAAAAGGAATGCGAAATCATTCACACCATAAAAACGAGAAAACTACAATACTTAGGACATATAATGCGAGGCCCCAAGTACGAACCTCTGCAACTGATAATACAAGGGAAGATAAACGGGAAAAGGAACATCGGCAGGCGACGAACGTCTTGGCTCAGAAACTTAAGAGAATGGTTTGGCTGTACCAACATCCAACTGTTTAGAGCTGCCGTCAACAAAGTGTGCATTGCCATGATGATAGCAAATCTCCGATAGGAGGAGCACTAGAAGAAGAAGAAGAACATTTTATTAAATTTACCATAAAGTAATTTTGAATTTTAATAATATAGGTAATAGAAAACACAGGAACTAATTTAAAAAATTAAAAATATAAATAAATATCCAAATTTTGATATATATATATATATATATATATATATATATATATATATATATATATAGGATATATATAGATATATATATATATATATATATATATATATATATATATATATATATATATATATATCGGATAATTGGATATTTATATAAATATCATGATATTTGCCAACCCTGATTAGGGCCATCCACTCACTAGCCGTAGATTTAAGAAAGGTTTCTTTCATAACAAATATCAAGATTTAAGACAACATCCTGAGAAACTTTTTAATTATTATCGCATGTCAGTTAGACAGCTTCGAAAAAAATTGCAAATTGTGCGTTCACACATTACTTTCAGGAGTAAAACATTTCGTTTAGTTTTCTCGTTTCTGTCACTATACTGACGCAAAGTAGTCTCATACAAAGTTGGTCGTTTCCGTACTTCCACTATGATTTTTTGGGATAAACTTTCATATTGTTCCTTTGAAACAGAGTCTGACAGAGGTCGACGACATGGTTACAATCACCTCGCGGTTAACACAGTAGTGCGTGCGCGCCAATTAAGTTCTATGGAGTACACAATTTAGTGCGGTTTTTACCCATTTTGTAACAATTCGCAGTTTTAAAATCGGTCGGGGGAAAAAACCGCAATTGAGTCCGCCTGTATTAGCTTAGGTCGAGGCCGCACTACGTTTTTTTCCCGCGAGCGGGAATCGCTATAACCGCGAAACTTCTTGAGAAACACACAGTACGCTATGGCAAAATCAGTCGCGGGAAAAAACCGCAAGTGAGGCCGCTTGTGTTAGCTTACTTGAGTAAGGCTTCGGCTAGGGTTTTCTACCCGGGTACCCGGATCCGGGTGATCACAGAATTCATAAAAATTCTCGGAAAATTATTACTAAGTAGCGTCTTAGAAATTATATTAGCAAATTTGCACTACAAACAATATTATCCTATAAAGGCTCAACAAATGTTTTGTTAAAACATTTAGCTAAAGTACATAAAATAAAGGTCGAAAAACAGAACTCTACGTGCGAGAAAGAAGTGCCATCGACATCGTCTTCTCAATCTGAATCTGACCGTGAAACATTTTTTTTTCAAAAATTTCCACAATTTGTACAAAATTTGTATAAAAATTTCCGAAATTATTACACGTTTGGTTCTACAAGACGGTATTTCCATTCCGGCCGTCACTCGTAGTAAATTCATCCGAGAAGCTTTTCATCATAAACAGCTAACTCTACCGAAAAGCGAAGGCAGGACAATAGAAGTGGTTCTAGAGTATTTTGAACAACAAGAATCAAGTGTGGTTAACAAGTTGCAAACGATACCAAACTCTGATAGTAGATTCAGTCTAACTCTTGATGAATGGACGAGCTTAAAAAACGTCGTTACTTAAACAAAAACTTGCATTCTGATGACAGAACAGTATTCAACCTAGGGCTGGTATTTATATCTGGAAAATGCGGACATATGGTTCTTAGACATCTGTACAAATTCGGTTTAAAACTTGAACGTCACATTGTGGCTAGTAGTACGGTTGGTGCAGCGGTTTTGCAAAAGTTTGGCAGAGAAAGCCCAACAGAGATGATACGCTGTGCACTTAGCTGTGATAGATGTTATATACAACAGGAAAACTAATACAGAAGATGAAGTCAAAACTTACGAGGATATTGAAGAAAAATGTGATTAGGATATTTTTTCTAGTGACAGTGACGATAACTTAACGTAATGAGTACCTGATAATTGTAGAAAGATTTCTAAAATTAATAAACAGCTTCAAACGGGGCCCCTATGGCCGCGTTGCAAGATTGCCTCCAAACCGACTAACCAACCGTTTGTTCACCTTCTAGCAAAACTAGAAGGTTCGTATCACTTGGTTGATAGAAACCCAGAAGGATATTAAAAAACTGGGTATAACAGATTTCCAAAACACACTGTCTCTGAGACGCACCCTGAAGGAAGTTCGTGGATTTCAGGAAAAACCCCAAAGGAAAGGTACCCCCTGGACAGAAGAGAGAAAAGAATTACACCGGCAGAAGATGCGACAATACTGGGCAAAGATCAAAGCCCAACAGTTGAGCAAGTGTGGTCCAAAGTAGGCCCAAAGTAGAAGAAGAAGAAACAACATCAAACATGCACTCGCTGATATAAATTATTGCTGGAATGAGGTAAAGGAACAAGGTTTAGAAAATTTACTGCAAACATTGAACCCTCTTAAATTAGCGGAGCACTAAGTCAGAAATATGCTAACATTCTTACCTGCGATACCATTTTGTCAGTTCCTCTGGATACTATCCAAAAAATCGGTACAACTTTATCTGACGAACTTTACGCAGCCCTCGATCAACGAGTCAAAGAAAGAAGAGATGTGTGTTTATTTTCTCTTGTCAAATATTTACATAATCCGGAAAGTCTTTCCTCGTGTATCAAATCTAATAAGTTTAATTTGAATTATGTGGTTTATGTGTCAGAGCAGAAAGTTTTAGTTATATTTCTGTTATTTTATAACAGAATTTATTGTAGTAAAAAGCTATTTTAGTTCCCAAGTAGTTAATGAGAAGAAGACTGTTTAACTGTGTGACTGATTGTACTATAAGTTAAGGAGACTTATTAACATTCTTCACTCTTTCGTAGTAAAATAAAACTTTATTATAAGAATATTGCCCCTTTTTCTGCAAAAATTGCAAATACCCGGGTACCCGGGTATACCCGAGTATATGAAAAAATAATACCCGATACCCGGGTATTAAAAAAAGTCGGGTACGCGAAAACCCTAGCCTCGGCCTTACTTGAGTCACAAAATCACGCGATTAAAAACCGCAGCGGTTTAGCCGTAGTGCGGCTTAGGCCTTACATACAAAGATACTTAGTCAATATTTGAACAATATTAGTACATGTTTTATATTACGGCTAGTCAAGTTTACTACTGCCTGATATTCTTGATGAACAAAATGCAAATTTATTATTAGTAACATTGTTATTGGTAAATAAAATTGATTCAAAATGTAAATTCCTGAATTATACATGTCCAGTAATAGTATCTTGCGGTTATTATTAATATTATTATGAATAGGATGGTTGCGACAGTTACAACGTGGTAATTCATACTAACATTGAATTGAAAAAATTTTCAATACAATTAAAATTATTTCTATTTAAAAATATTACGTACAATTTAATTATTACAACTGGATCGAAACGTTATTGAAACTAGACGTCGCAAATCATATAATTCTTAATAAAAAATAAAACCGATCGTTGATAACATATCAAGGTTAAGCTTACCCGATTTAATATTTCTCGCGATTTATCTTTATCCCACAGAAACTTCAGCTTATTGAAAGCAAACCATTGACTTTGATACATCTCATCTTCAGCTACAAAATTATTGAATAAAAAAATATCTAAATCTATTATAAGGATGTTTTTGATCTATATTTTTGAAATATGAAATTATTATTAAATAGTAACATTTGTATTCGTTTCTTCAAAGATTATAATTTGAAGAAAAGATACAAATGTTACTATTTAATATTATCAAAATATTCAAACTCAACAAGATATAAATAATTAAATTATTACTCTTTGCGGTTTCAAGACTTCTTTTAATTTTAGCCTTCTCTCTCCTCATAGCTGAGAGTAAAACTGTCATCTTCTTTCTGCACTCTTTAGCCGTAATATGCAACTCGGCAGATATTTCCTCCCACGCGTCGTGTTTTGTTATCTTATTAAAGTGTCTAGGGTGTTTCGTATTCCACAATACCTCTTTGTTCCTATACAGTTCAATGAAATATAAGATACGTTCGTCTGTCCACATTTTAAATGTTCTTCGAGGAATTTGTGAAACGTTGAACACATGAAGGATACGCGCGTATGGCTTCAGCACTTGTGCAACGTCGCCGCGTTTCATACCTTTGTTATTTACCGAAATCTGGGGAAATGCGCGCGTCGTTGAAACAGCCTTGGAACGCGCTGACGATACGCGTTCGAGTTCGATGTACTACAATGTAATGTTGCAGCGCAATTCCAATATAGTTAATATATTGAAATCTTTTTTGAATTATGTACATATATTGAGATATTTAAGAGCTTGCGTTTGAATCAATGCTACAATATTGACAAACGCTTATCAATTCAGGTGCGATTTTTTTAACACAAATTAAATTTAAAGTTAAATTTTATTATGCGACAATAATTAATAAATTGTTACAAATTTGATATTAAAAATGTTTTTAGTTCATACGTTTAGGAAATAATTTCTCAAATTGACGCGGGGCAATTGGTAGCGGGTAGTTTATAAACGACGTGTAAATTACAATCTCCCGAGCGGTCGAGCCGGGTCGTTTCGAGTACTTTAGATTTATTGCCATAATGCCTCAAATGTTGAGAGACTAAGATAGCGATTCTTCTATTGAGCTCTGAAATTCACCTGAAATTCAAAATAAAATAATTCAGGCTATGTAGGGCTTCACACGAGACGAGATAGGGCGAGAGTTTCAAAAATCTCGTCTCGCTGTCGTTTGTTGTGTAAAAAATTACTCTCATCTCAGTCTCGCTCTCGCTCTCGTAACCGTTAGTCTCGTCTCGCTCTCGTAACCGTTAGTCTCGTCTCGCTCTCGCTCTCGTAGCCGTTTGTCTCGTCTCGCTCTCGTTACCGTTTGCCTCGTCTCGTCTAATCTCGCCAAATATCGTTCTTGCTAGAACTTATTGTTCAGATAGTCCAAAACTAGGTAATCATTAATTTTATTTTAAACTAATCACTGTCTCTTTACATAAATTTTCTATTTGGTTACTATTTAATATCTTCTAATTTCGCTTTGTTCCATCCACATGAAATTTTATATAAACTTTCTATTTTGTTGGCGATTTAAAATTAATAATAAAAACGAACATAATTTGAAATTTCATATTACGGAACGACCAGATACGCTCTTGCTCTCGCGAGAATGAGACCACATGCGGTCTCGTCTCGTTCTCGTCTCGCTTTTACGAGACGAGAAAAATATCGTTCTCGTGCGAAGCCCTAAGGCTATGGTTCAAGTACGAAGTTAAAGATACCATTGTTAAAGATATTAGGGAATATACACGTGAATTGGTTTACTTTAATAGAAGAAGGGACGAGAGATACATTTTTTTTAAATTTAATTTCTTATTGTAATCTATCATTTTGAAGATATTCAGCAATATGTTTGATCTTATTATTGGTTTTGTACGAAGGCTGTCCACTGACTGCCCCGTTTATTCTTTCGGCCTCTTAGGAATCTTTCTCTTTAGTCGTCTACCGACTACGCGACACGAAAAATACTAGCAGTAAATCTGATGAACACCCAAACAGTTCATCAGATTTACTGCTAGTATTTTTGGATAATTTGTAATAAGCTCTTTATACACTTTGTTATTTCCGAAATTTCTTCTGTAACTGTTTTGATGCATACGTCGTGATTGAGTCTCTTATTTGAGACGTACCAAGGAGCGGTCGTTATCATTCTTAATATTTTTATTGGAATCTTTGAATTATTTGAATATTTGATTTTGCTGCTCAAAATCCCACAGTTGTAGGCCGTAAGTCCATATAGGCTTTATTTTGCATTTGTATAACAGAAATTTGTTTTGGAGTGAGAGTTAAGACTTATTTAGTAACCAGTACATTGAGCCTATCCTTTGGTCCATAGCCAGTCGCTTGGTGAATATGTGCTTTTCTAAGTTTGTCGTCTATCCAGATATATTCCAAGATATTTGGCGTAATCCTCTTGCGAGAGGGGTATTCCGTTTAAAGTGACGAGGGGACATGTTCCTTTCCTATTAGTGAAAGTTACCTGAACAGATTTAGTTTCATTGATTCACCAGTCTATGAGCCATTTGGATACACAACTGAGACTAGATTGAAGTTTCTGTGCTGCAACGTCTGGTGAAGTGTCCATCGAGAGAATTGCTGTACCATCAGCAAACGTTTCAGTGACTACTCCCTCGATCGTTTTGAGGCAAGCTGTGAACAGCAGGTACAGCGTTGAACCCATTACACTACCTTGGGGTGCCCCAGCTTGGATTGGATATGTTTTATTATTGGCTTTGTCCTCGCGACATGCCCAGACCAGTTCCATTTTAGTTTTGTTATTTTCTCAATTGCATCACTAACCCCAGATCGCTGTCTTAATATTTCGTTTCGTACTCTTTATCTTAATGTGATTCCGAGTATGGAACGTTTAATGCTTCGTTGCGCTTCCCTGATCTTATGGACAGACTTTTGTGTGAGCGTTAGTCTCAGATCCATATGTTACAACTGGTAGGATGCATTGGTCAAACACCTTGCGTTTTAGGCAGTTGGGGATGTCGGATTTAAAAATCTTTTTAAGTTTACCAATCTCGTTTGTCTGGTTGACCTGTATTTCCTCTGATTTTTTTGTGAGTTTTTCATTTAGAATAAATTAGCCAAATTCTTTACGCATCTTTGGAAACTAAATTTGTAGAAATCGGTTGACAATTGCCCGAGTAGTGAATTAAAATGTAAGTCCTGTGAGTGTGAGTGAGTGTGATGTGAGTCCTCCAGCGGATCGATGGCTGGTTCGGTGGGATTTCTTAATTGAAAGCTTCCTAGTAATATGATATATGTTTTCCGATTAATTTTTGGACACAGAATCGATTGTACGCAAACTACAAGTCTCTGTGACAAACCGTTCAAAAATTATGATACAATACTGTTCAAAAACCGTTCAAAAGTTATATACAATCGTTATGAGGTTGGTCATAAATTCCGTTTTGTTGATGATTATTTTAAGGCCGAATTTATGTGATTGTTCTACCAGCTTATTAAGCATTTTTCCATCTTATCTAGGCTATCTAAAATTAGCACAATGTCGTCTACAAACCGGTTGAGAATTGAGGTTGTCGCATTGATGTTTATTCCCGTATCTTCCAGAGCTATGGTTTTGAACATGAACTTCATGAGTGTAGTGAATAGTTTAGGTGAGATGGTCTCACCTTGTCGAGCACCAAGAGTTACATGGGTGATTGTAATTATAAAAAGTGAATGTCTAGATCTCAACTACGATTAACTCATTTTTTCTTAAGTGGACTTATATTGGTTAACACAGAGTAGTTGACATTTTTAAAATGCTACACGTTATTTTGGCCAATCAAAATTTTTTTGTGAATGCCTGTCTCAATTTTTTTAGAAAACAAATCAAAAAGTGCCAGGACGGTTCGGATCGCGAACCCTTATATACCAAAAAAAGACGCGGGTATCCGTTTAGAATCGAACGCGTGTAGTTCCGGATCGATGTGCCCAGAAACGACCAAACTGCAGGGGTCAGACCGACTGCACCTTCCGGCGAACGGGAGCTGATACGTTTCAAACTGTGGCACGCGACTTCGTGGTCGCGCGACATCGACACGGCGCCGGAACCAAAAAATGTGCGCCATTTAGTTTTGTTATTTTCTCAATTGCATCACTAACCCCAGATCGCTGTCTTAATATTTCGTTTCGTACTCTTTATCTTAATGTGATTCCGAGTATGGAACGTTCAATGCTTCATTGCGCTATCCTGATCTTATGGACAGACTTTTGTGTGCGCGTTAGTCTCAGATCCGCGACATCGACACGGCGCCGGAACAAAAAATGTGCGCCTCCACGGGTCCACGCGGTGGTTATCTTGAAATGTGAAAAAGGCGACATCCTGCTGCTTTAAATTGAATTTATGTCTGTGTCCAATTGTTAGTGCGGAAAGGCAAAAGATCGTTCTACAATCCACTGCAAAATCCAGAACATTCAGCAGAGGGTTTCCAAAATTTGGACGTTTTAATTTCATAATTTGTTTTTTGCCGTACAGTGAGGTTCGGCGCGCGTCGCGGCGGCTGAAAAAGACGCAACGCGATGCCGCTTGCACTAAACAATCTTCTTCTTGGTTTCATCGGTAGTAGTTTGGTCCTTGTTTCGTTGACCTTCAGTCCGATTTTACTGGCCTGTGTTTCCAGTTTGCTAAATACTTCATTGATTTCCCGTTCTGTTCTGGCCATTAGATTAGTATCGTATGCGTAGGTAATTATTTGATGTGACTTGTGTATTATTGTGCTGTTGAGGTTATCACTGGCGTTTCTTATTACCTTCTCTAATGCAATATTGAAAAGCATCGGTGCAAGTCCATCTCCTTGCTGCACTCCTTTAGTGGTTGAGAGTCTGTCTGTAATTTGGTCTTGTATTCTTACTACAGCCTTTGAGTCTATCATTGTTGTTCTGGTTAATCTCACTAACTTGATTGGTTTGGCCAAAAGCTTCCATTATATAATGTAGCCTGTTCCTGTCTATACTGTCGTAGGCTTCCTTGAAGTAAATGAATAGCTCATATATTGGTACATTATACTCCCATGATTTTTCTAGTATTTGTCGGATGGTGAAGATCTGGTCAATAGTTGATCGTTGTTCTCTGAAACCTACCTGATGCTCTCCTATGATTTCCTTTCCATATTCTGCTATTCTTTGGCGTAGTATACTTGTGAATATTTTATATGTTATACAGAGCAGCGATATTCCTCTGTAGTTGTTACAGCTAAGTTTGTCACCTTTTTTGTAAACGGGACATATGATCGCCGTGTTCCATTTTTCTGGGATTCTTTCTTCTTTCCATATCTCGGTGATCAGTTTGTGTATTTGTTTGGCTAGTGTTTCCCCTCCGTTTCTTATTAATTCTGCCGGGATATTATCTATCCCATGCGCCTTGTCATTGTTGAGCTCTCGTATAGTTTTAACTACTTCTTCGTAATTGGGGTCTGTTATTAGAGTTGTGTCGTTAGTCTTTCTTCCTTTTCGTAGTTGTCATTTTCTCTCTCTACTTGATTCAATAGGTTCGCAAAATGTTGACGCCATATTTCCATAACTTCTTTTGTTTCTACTATGCATTTTCCTTCTTTGTTTTTACAAATAAATGGCCTTGGGTGAAAATCCTGTCTGGTGTTTCTTAATATATTATATGTCCTCTTCACTTCATTCCTTCTTTTTGATTCTTCCAGTTCTTGTATTTGGGAATCCAGCAGTGCTCTCTTCTTTCTTCTCATCAATTTCTTGGTGTTCCTTCCTAGTTCCTCGTATTCTTCTCTTCTATTTCTTGTTGGCCTTTGGATAAGTTTACTTCTGGATTCATTTCTCTTCTCTACTGCTTTTCTGCATTCCTCATCCCACCATGGTACCTTTGACTTTTTCGTTCTATAACCAACTTCTGTTTCGGCTGTTTTTGTGATATCTTCTCTTATTGTTTCCCATCTTTGTTCTACTGTTATATTGGTTTCAGCCGTCTCTAGATCTGTCATGCATTCCTTGATTCTTTGATGGAATCTCTCTTTCACTTTCTCGTCTTTTAATTTATCTGTGTCGAAACGTCTTGTTCTTTTCGTGGGTATAGATTTTGCCTTGTCGATTTTTTCTCTCAGTGTTGCCTTGACTAGCATATGATCGGACTCTGATATTGCTCCTCTCATTGTTCGACAGTCTATTATATTTGAGCTATGTCTGGCTGGCACTAGAATGTGGTCGATTTGGTTGATGGTTCGCCCATCTGGCATATCCATGTTCCTTTTGCAGTGGAAAACTCGATAAGTCTCTCGCCATTGTCGGAGGTTCGTTTATGGAGACTATGTTGTCCTATGATTGGAGTGTATGTTGTTTCCTTGCCTATTTTAGAGTTTAGATCTCCCATTATTATTTTGGTATCGTTTCCGGGTGTTCCATCCAATTCACTTTCTAGTTTGGTGTAGAATTCTTCTTTCGTTAGTTCATCCTTTTCTTCGGTTGGTGCGTGTACCGAGAACACTGATAGGTTAAAGAATTTCATTTTGACTCTGATGTAGCATATTCTTTCGTTAATTGGTTTGTATTCTATAATTTTGTACATTAACAGCTTCCCTATTATGAATCCTGTTCCAAATTCATGCCTGTCATTGTTTGTTCCACCGTAGTATATGTGGTGTTCTTTCCTAATAAGTCTTCCAGTTCCAGGCCATCTCATGTCTTGTACAGCAGTCATGTCCACCTTGTATTTTTCTATTTGTGAGTTAATTTGTCTAGGGCCCCTGGTTGGTATAAGGTTCTTATGTTCCAAGTTCCAATAATCATGTCCTTTTGTCGCCGTTTTCGTCTTTTTAATATCCTTCCTGGTTCTGTCCGAGGCTTCGGTAGGGTTTTCGTAACGGTACGGTTTTTACGGGGTGGGGTTGTTAGCCCATGCTCAACCCTCTTCCTTTATCCGGGTTTGGGACCGACAACAGCGTCTACTGAGCTACTCGATTCACCCAGTGACTACTATTCACTACGAGAATCGCGTGAAATCGATTTTGTGCGAGTTTTGCTGGACGTTCAAAATAGTCGCGACGCCATTTTAAACGCAATCGGGATTAAACTCCCCAACAAACTAAAAGATACCATGCCGAATCGAATATGTGGTGGTGATCCGACTGGTGGCCTCGGAGTTAGAAATATTAACAAATTGTGTTTGAAAAAATCGCGTTTTAGAGACTTTTCGGGAAGAAATTAACATGGAGCGGGAACAGGACTTTGTAGAATCCGAATTCTTTCACCGGCCGTTGCGGGCAAACCTCTCGCGTCGAATGAACCGAATTTGAGACGTGGACCCCATCAAATAAGAGAACCGCGTCCAAAAATGTAACCGAAGAAACGAAATTTTCTTTCCACCGCATCGGACAAACCGACGGTTGCATACTTGTCCGCCAAATATCAACGTTGGACCAAAAAATGGCCGAAAATGGTCCGTTCAGTCCTACACCAGAAAATGATATTTTCCCGTTTCGCCGTACAAGAGGAAAGGGGTTTTCGCGGAAAAAGTGACAAAATATTAAAACGCACCTACTACTACTACTACTATTCGTGTCCGGATAACATTATGTCCTTCCAAAACTTTGCGGCTCTGATGGCCTTGTCATTTGCTAAAATTAGGTCGTTCCCTGTGCAGCTCTGTCCCATGTTGGTGCACGTCAGCAGATGTGGAGGATTCTGGATTTTTCTACAGGAACACTAAGGGTTTGCATCCTCTGGTAGCATTCCCCATTTTTGCAGGTTTTCTTTGCACCTCGAGACTCCTGTGCGAAGTCTGTTGAGCGTTCTCCAGATTCGGTATGGGAGAAAATGTCCGGGTGCTAGCACATCTTTTTGTTGGGTGATTGGGTATTGGGCCTTAGCGCGCCATTTCCGGAGCCTTTTGGCTTCCTGAGACACTTGCAAAGGTGCTGTTCTGGCCGAAAAGCTTTAGCGGAATCGGAGTCTGGGTCTAGCTGGTTGGTGGCCATATAGCGGGTGCCTTGGGTCGGTTTCTTGTCGCCCGCTTTCTGCCTCAGCGGCTACCTCTCTCCTGATGTGAGGCGGTGCTAGCGGTGCTCCCTGTCAGGCTACAGAAGCATATGGGTTGCATACAGTAAAATATAATACTATAATATAATAATACTAGCAAAATATGCTAGCGGTGCTGGCGGTGCTCCCAGCGAGAGAGTATACCTGATGAAGTGGCGTAGGCTTCAGGCAACCTGTTCATAGGCGGACTGCTTGATTCAAAGGGACGTCGATTTGCCTTGCGTGACTGGATGCACACCATACTGGAGCGGCGTATTCGGCTGCAGAGATGCTTAATGCAAGGGCTGAGGTTCTCAATATTGCTGGCTCTACTCCCCATGACCTACCAGTCTGTTTCCAGAGAAGGTTGTTTCTTGTTGATACCTTTTTTTCTGGTGTTGAGTCAGTGGAGCTAGTGGAGTCGAGGTATTTTGGAGATGGGCAGTATTCTAACTGTTGGCCACACCACACTATATTCATCTGTCTCCTTGCCTCACTGCTGCAAAGGTGGAAGGCGCACGGCTCTTTGAATATGAAATCTGCGTTGGGTGGTTTGTACACAGATGTTACAGAGAATCTGGGAGTTCCAATTGTCAGTACTTCGATGTCATTATTTTCAGTTGGCAAAAATTGCGCTACCGTAGCGATCGTGTGGTCTCTCGAGTATCAATTGCATGTCCCCTATCTTTGTGTGCCGCCTAAATTAAACTCACATACTCACATACCCGCCTTTCAATGCGGGAGACCCGGGTTCGAATCCTGGTCGGGGAGACAACAACTAGGGCGGTTTTCATTAACTGTCCGGGCTGCCCACCCTCAATGAATGCAAAATATGCGATACCGAGGTGGCCCATACTAAAAGCCAAGGTGGATTAGGGAGTTTTGTGAGAGCTTCCCCCGAACCACTTTTGAACAAAAAAGATCATCTCTCTGCATAGGTCACTAAGCAAAGTCTCCTTTTGGCTCGTTATTCCCTCGATGTTAATCGAGATCGTTACCAGGTGTGGCTCTGATAAGAGCCATTGGTAATCATTTTTGTTTTTCGCTGATCCGGTGTTGGAAGGATTGGCCGTTTAGACAGTCATGTTCAACGTTTCCAGGGGACGCCCGATTGCTTTTATTACAATCTTCGTGGAGGCTCCTTCCATGTCCCCCAATGCACCTACTGCAGAACTTTGCAAAACTAATAAAAAAAAGACCGGCCAAGTGCGAGTTGTGACTCGCGCACCGAGGGTTCCGTACAAACTTGTAAGTAAGGTATTTTTTTTTGTGAAGGACGTAGCAAGCACATTCAGTTAACTTGACAAGTGGCCCTCCTGAAATCACGACCATCTTAGTACCGCTGCAAGCATAACCTCAAGATGTCGCTGTCGTACGATGGAATTGTACCCTATATTTTATTACCATACATCCCCCAATCACTATGAGTGTTTAGGGGTTCTGGAACTTCACTATTTATTTTTACTGCTCAATTTTGCCTGTATACCTATATACTCTGTATAAAGGTATACAGGGTATTTTTTTTTAAATAACGCGAATATTTTTAAACTTATAAAAAGAAAACTTTATTTTTGTGTTACACTTATTCACTAACTTATATTAAGATCTAACTATTTCTAGATCTAATATAAACTAATATATTAACTATTTCTAGATCAATTTCGATAGTCTTAACATTCAGTTATTCAATTGACTGCTTTTGGGCAATTGACTACCAAAAAATACAGGGCGTACGTGATTTAAGTATATGTAGATTATAAAGAAAAATTAGACGAAATATAATATATACAGGATGTTACGAGACTTGAGTATGTCGCATGTCGGTTATAAACAAGCAAAATTTAGACATAATATATACCCTGTATATATTATGTATAGAGAGCGTACGTGATGAAATGCATAACGAATATAAACAAAGAAAATTCAGAATAAACAGCTTGGTGCCGACACATACTTTTTAACCTTCGGACCTAACCGAGGAGGACCTAACTGTATGCTTCTGTAGCCTGATAATACCACGCACCACATTAGTGTATTTTCATAAGTTTCTAATAGTAAATTCGCATTTTTCTTGCATTTAAACTACATATTTACGGTTTTAGGTTTAATTTTTCCCTGTACATGTGCTGTAAGATACCGCTTCTTGTCAAATTTCATGATTCTAGGTCAACGGGAAGTACCCTATAGGTTTTCATTCCCTTGTGAAATCGCAAAATATGCGACATTAACGGTCATATCTTTTGATCGCGTTGACTTACAAGTTTGATTTTTTCACAGCTGAAAGAGACCGCAGACGCGAGTATTTGATACAAATTTCAACTTGTTACCTCTACGCGTTCCTGAGAAACATGGTCTTGACAGACAGACAGACGGACGGACGGACAGAAGGACATACAGGCAGACAGACAGACAGACGGACAGACGGACAGACAGACGGACAACAAAGTGATCCTATAAGGGTTCCGTTTTCGGTACGGAACCCTAAAAACAAGTTTTTTGCTCCATCTACTGAAAAAAAAATCCAGAGAAAGACTACATTTTTACGAGAAATTTTATTTTCAATAAAATCTTATTCTTTTGAATTCAGTGACGGCTCGTTTATCGTTTAGTAAATTAAAAATTAAATGTGACTTAAATTATATGTGACTTATTATAATTGACTTATTATAAATGACTGCTGTCTTATTATAAGTGACGCAGTTATGATTTTTGTGGATGGCTTAAAATTGAAAACCATAGCGCACGCCGCTGTCACGAAGACTAAAAAATCGGAAAAAATGGGCAAGGATGTAGAAATGCAGAAAGCAATACAACGAGCGCCGTCTGTAGTCCACTAGTCACAATTTTACAACAAAATGTAATAGAAATTTCCACAGAGAATTGAATATATGTGAAACTTTCACGTAACATATTTAGTATAGATCAGATGGAGACTCTTACACTATTTTATTATCGCAACTATTTTATTAAATTTTAACTTAAAAATACAACACTAATAATATTTGTTATTATATATTTTCAGTTATACTATTTACAGTTATATATACTTTAAAATATAATTTTTGAGGAAAATCACATTTCTATATTTCGTTTCATATTATTTATTTTATTTACTCGCACACCACAATGAAACATTAATAAGTAAATTATTGCCATTATTATAATCGTGTGTAAAAGTATACAAATCGTGCGTAAAAGTCGAATGTAAATCAAATGGAGTTTCATTATTAAACGATTTCTGTTTGTTGTTACTTTGGCAACAACTTTCGTTACGAAACAAAAAACATTAACGTGTTTCGATTAATATTATTTACTCGCACACTAAAATGAACACATTAATAAGTAAATTATTGCCATTATTATAATCGTGTGTAAAAGTATCCAAATCGTGCGTAAAAGTCTAATGTAAATCAAATGGAGTTTCATTATTAAACGATTTCTGTTGGTTGTTACTATCAGTCTGGATTTATCTGGTTTTCATTTCAAACTTAACCTAACCATAACATAATCTAAATTAAGTTTAGGTTAACCTAGATTACACGTGTGTGAAATGTTTTTTGTGCACTCATTGCGATTAACGCACTTGCCTTTAGCTTTAAACTTCGCAACTCATGTACAGAGCCTTTCTTCACACACTTGCATCATAAACTACTAGTATTGATATTTTGAGATTAAAGAATACTTTTTATATGTTAATTTAATTTAATTATATTGTGAATCAAATTAAACATTAAGCAAATATTATTATTTCAACGGAATTATTTAGTTAAAATAAATACATTAATTAATAATAACTTTGAATAGTGTAACATTGCAGAAACAAACTATTGGTGCAATTGTTTTAGCGGTAACTGAAAAATAATGCGGCATTAATAATGTAAATTGCGAATTAATTACATCATTTTCGTCGAGTCGTAGTGAATTGGTTGATATTTATTGTACATTTCATATTTTTTTATTACAAAGTTAAATTTCTTTCAGTTATTAAACTGCATTTAACTGGCTAATTGGAAATTAAACCAAATTCCGAAACATGCAGCAGAGACGTTTTTCGAGTTTAAAACTGGAAACGATGGAAAATAATTAGCAAATCAGAGCTTAAACAAATTTTAATACATAATTACGCCTAATTAAAAACAGTTTATCCTGGATGTAACAAACAAGAAAAAAACTGTTAAGTTTTCTGATGGAAATACAATTTGTGGCAATGATTAGTTTATAAGAGATGTTTAGTTTCGAGTCTGCGGCTTACCTTGTAGCACACATTATCGGACCATGTTATTTATCCTATGCATATATGTATATACAATGCATCATGTTGCTAAGATCCACTGTTAGATCCCTTAACCGGAAACAGCTGCTCGCACTATCATGTTCTACACAATATGGCGTCTATGCTTCGAACAGGTGGTCATTAAAAACGGTGGACAGTTTAAGTAGGGAGTTTTTAGGAGTAAAAATATATATTTTGCATATAAGGGTAATAACCCAGTAAAGCAAGAACATGTTGTGATATCGCCATAATTTAAGGTTTCATTACAACAAAACGACATTCTTACAGACACTTGTGGAACGAGAGCAAAATTAATGAAAATTTAAATCTTTTTTTTTTACAATCACAAATGCTTGCGTGGCAGACTCACAGTTTTCCTAAAACTGGAGTATTCATGGAATGTTAACACAATACGAACATGTTACAATTAAAAGATCAATAATAAATGAAGATAAGTAAATGGAAAGAATTTTTAATTTAGGTGTTTGTTGGATTAAACATCGCGATTCAATGCCACACAGGATACAAATACAAATCGAGCAATACATTTTCCGAAATTGTTATATTAATTTATGACAAAAGGGAAAGTTTCCTGATAGGATTTTACGATTCGAAACACAAATTAAATAGTTTAAACGCACACCTGTACAAGAAAACGAAATTTTAATTAATTATGTAGCCTTGCTACAACTTTTTGGGCTTTCCTGACCTTGTCTCATGTAGTCTGATCTTGATTGAACTGGTTTAGATTGGGATTAGGTTCTTCCCTGTTCTTCAGCGCTTTTGTAACCAATAGAACCAATAGAAAACAAGTTTAGTTTTGTCTGTTTTTGTTTGGTCTTGTCTGTTTTTCTAGTTCTGTTTGATCTGATTTTATCTAATTATCTAATCCAAATTTGAAATTTGAGACAGAAATCGATAGTATGCATTAAAATACTTACTAATTCCGAACATAAATTAAAATTATTATTATTATTATTTATTATTTCGTGCGACAGAAGACGGAAACCGATAAGACTGTCTTGTTCCTAGTCGGGTTTTACTATGATGGGTAGTGGACCAGTTCCCGATTTATGATCTGTAGGTTGCTATCCATGGCGCGTAGGGCGCGTCGACAGTGTCATGGTCCAGTTGATTCCACATACACACCACTCTGTTGTTAAGAAAGTTTCTACGACACAGCTTGGAACATCTTTCTTTGGAAGGTTTCCTGCGGTGCCCACTGAGATGATTTTGGTCACTGATGTGAACAAAATTGAGTGGAACGTTGAGCGCTCTAGCAGAGATAATACACCCAGTTTGATGCAACAAACCTTATAGGAAAAATCTCTTTGTTCGGGAGGGATTCTGGTGATATGTCGTTGTACTTGTTCAAGTTGTAAAATGTCTTTAGCAAAATAGGGATTCCAGCAGCTAACCGCGAACTCCAGCTCCAGGTCTTATGAAGCCTTTCTATAGTCGAAGAATAGTACCCGCAGAGTGGTCTTTAAAAGCCCCTTGGATAAGGTAAATCAAGGAATTTGCCCTTTTTACTAGTTTGGCGATGTGGCGTCTAAGAGAGACTTTGTGGCATTCCCATTTGAGGTCCTGGGTCATTGTAACACCCAGGTCTTTTGGATGCTTTACAGCAATGAGTGAGCTACCATTTAGGGAGTAGATAGTATTGGAGTTATTGGGTCCATTGTGCAGTGCGGTGCACTTAGCCACATTCAGAGACAAGAACTATGACACATGGCCCGGTGGAATTCGTGCTGGGAGGAAAAACGATACGCCCGCAGAAGTACGTAAAATACCTGGGAATAGTTTTCGACGAAAAGTTAACCTTCGGGAGGCCCGTAGAGGAGGCAAGTGCTAAAGCACACAGCCGAGTGAACAACCTCCTGGGGATACTCCCGAGAACCGGAGGGGCGTCAGAAAATAAGAGAAGAGTGTTGGCATCCGTTGTGAATAACATCGTACTGTATGATGCTCCGGTGTGGGTCAGCTGCACCAAGGACCAGAGGCATAGGTAAGTCCTGAAAGGGGCTCAAAGAAAGATCGCCATAAGCGGTGCGGGTACTGGCAAGGCTGATATTCTGGCAGAAGAGAGAGCCAGCACGGAGCGCACGCACGCACGGCAAGGAGGCGAATGGAGCAAGGGCGATGAAAGAAGAAGAAAGGCGGATAACTATACAAAAGTGGCAAGAGTCGTGGGAAAAGGATAGGACTAAATGGACCTACAGGCTGATACCAGACATTAAGCTCAGGCTGGAAAGGAATCATGGGCAGCTGAGCTACCACCTGACAATGGTGCTGACGGGTCATGGCTGCTTCCAGAGCTACCGGAAAACAATAGGCAAGACGACCGCGGAGAACTGCCCGTACTGCAACATGGAACCGGAGACGGCCGAGCATACGTTGTTCACCTGCAACAAGTGGGCAGGACAGAGGGCGAAGTTTGATGTGTTAAGGGGCGGATCACTGGATCCCCGGGGGCTAACCGAGTTGATGCTGGAAAGCGAGGACAGGTGGAATGACGTCGGCGGCATCATCAAGGAGATAATGCAACAGAAGGAGAAAGACGAGAGGGAATGGCAAAAGGAAATAAACGGAGTAAATATGTAAAATAGGAGTCCACAACTTGAAGAGTTGTATAGGACGGGAACTTAGAGGGGCGGTGGTTTTAGGGGGAGGTGGTTTTAGGGGTTTGGTTTGTTTGTTTTGGGGGGGGGGGGGGGGGGGGAAGTGATGTTGGTTTTAGTGTGTATACTATCTCTAGATGAGAATGGAGTCCTACACTACCCAGTTAGAGGGTGCCAATAAAAGGTTTCCCCTTCCTCCGAAAAAAAACTCTCGATTGATCATCAGATCTTCCTGAAGTGTTACAGCACTTTCCAGCGGGTAGCAGTATTTTCCCACTTTCCAGCGGGTAGCGGATAGCAGTAATTTCGTGTCGTCAGCAAAAACACAAATATTTGACTTGATGTTGACTGACATGTCGCTGATGTAGACCAGGAATAGCAGGGGGTGGATGACGGAACCCTGCGGCACTTCGCTCTTAACTGCTCTGATATCTGACAACGATCCATCAACTCTGACTTGAAATCTGCGTTCAAAGAGAAAGCCAGTTATCCAACGAAGCAAGGAACCCCTCACTCCATAATGCTCCAGCTTGTGCAGCAGACGCCTAAGAGGCACTTTGTCGAATGCTTTCTCGAAGTCCAAGTAGATAGTGCCGACAGGACGACCTTGGTCATGAAGATGAGTCCAATCATTGAGGCAGTAGAGAAAATTGGTGTCAATTGACCGTTTGGGTAGGAAACCATGCTGATTGATTGGAATGATGTTGTTTTGGAGAAGGAAGTTAGTTAGCTCTATTATAATGATCTTCTACATGCACTTTGACAGAGTCAATGTCAGGTTGGTATGTGTCTCCTTTTTTAAAGATAGGCGTAACTACGGCATGAGACCCCATCTTCGCTACATATCCATTTGTGAGGGCTCGAGATATCGATGCAGACAGTGAGGCGCTTATTATCTCAGAGCATTTCTTCAGGAAGATATACGGTATGCCGTTGATACCGGGTGATGCGTTGTTCTTTAGTGAGGCAGTCGCATCTTGAATCTTTTCTTCTGTGCAATCAATGGTGTCCATGGAGGATTTCGAGTATTCGATGGAAAGGCCGGCGGGACTTCGTCTGGTTCCTTGGTAAATACACCGTCAAACTGCTGTGCAAACATTTCAGACACCAAGTGTTGGTTGTAGACAATTTCATCCGTAGCTCCGTCTTTTAGTGAAAAGTCTGACAGTTTGGACGTTAAACGTTGAACGTTAGCCAGTACCAAGTCTTTCTCATGTCTTCTTCTGCTCTATGTTATTAGTCTTTTCATTTTATTATTCTCAATTTTGTACTTGCCATAATTAGTAGCAGTTCTATATCGAGTGAATGCATCCCATGATGAGCGCCCTTTTTATGATCTTAAATATATAGTTGTGTAGTATATTTAACCATCGTTTGGTTAATGGCCACCAAGCCACCAAGACTTGGCCACCAAGCGGATTAATTTTGACGTCCTTTAATGGAGTACAAGATTCGATGGAAAGATTAATAATCTCACATAGTATATCGATGTTGATGTTGCTCATACCAGCAACATGACCACTGAGTACGTTCTCTCAACTACTCATCATGACCACTGAGTACGTTTTTCTCCATTGCTCTTTAACATATACTCTGAGCAAATCTTCGCCGAAGCATTGGACGAAGCACGGGAAGGAATTGTTGTCAACGGAGAAGAAATAAATAACTTGCGTTATGCAGACGATATAGTTCTGCTGGCAGGAAGTGCGATGAAGTTGCGGCTAAAAGCGAAGAAAGAGAGCTCTAGTTAAATATCAGCAAGACCAAAGCTATGGTTATTAGCAAAAATGGAGAGCTTCTAGCAAACCTGAGTACAGGCAACCAACAGATCCAGAAAGTCTCGAGCTTACAAGCGATAACAAGCAGGAAATAAGGTCCCGCATCGAGCAGGCTAGAGCAGCATTTAGCAATATGAAGAAGGTTCTTACATTCCGAGACTTGTCGATACCTCAGCGTATTCGATTACTACGGTGCTATCTATGTATTTCCAATTTTGTGCTATGGAATCGAAGGATGGACTTTAACAAAGGCAATGTATGAACGACTGGAAGGGTTCGAGATGTGGTACTACCGCCGCCTGCTGCGAATATTATGGGTAGACAGAGTCCGAAACACTGACGTGCTTGCCCGTCTCCAGAAGCAACTAGAAGTCAACATGCGTTTTTTGATAGTAAACATATCAAAAAACGCAAGCTGAAATATTTTGGACACGTTATGAGAGGGGAAAAGTATCTTGCAGAATATCATGTACGGAAAAATCCAAGGTAGAAGAGGTCCAGGAAGAAGACGCACGTCCTGGCTGAAAAACCTGAGAGAGTGGTATGGTGTCAGTTCTACTAGCCTGTTTCGTGCCGCTGGTGATAAAATAAAAGTCATTATGATGATCGCCGTCGTCCTCGGAGGACATGGCACGTAAAGAAGAAGAAGATACCAGCAAGGCCCTCAGAGACAGATCGTTTAATTTATGTGTAGTCTTCCTGCCAAAAATGCCTTTCCATATTTTGTGAGTTGGCTTTTCCTTTAGTTTGAGCTGGGCGGTAGTTAGCAGAAATTAGCACAATTACAAGAAATACATTTTCTATAAAATTTAACTTACAAGAGATTTTTCGAGTTGTTGGTACGTGGAACACAATATCTCTTTGTATTTTTCTAACAAAAATTCTTTCTAAATGTGTGTTCTTGTTCTGTGTGACTAGTATCGCATAATCTTACTTGATCTTGATCAAGAACAGATCAAGGTCGTTATCTGGTAATTTTTCTGGTCTTATCAGATATTCTCTTGATCTGGCTCTATCTCGATTGTTTTCTCTGTTCTGTCTTACTTTTCTATGAATCTGTACGGTCTTGTATGGTCTTGTCTGGTCTTGTCTGATCTTGTCAGGTCTTGTCTGGTCTTGTCTGGTCTTTTCTGGTCTTTTCTGGTCTTGTCTATACTATTCTGTTCTTGTCTGTTCTTATCTGCTCCTGTTTGTTCTTGTCTGCTTTTGTCTGCTCTTGTCTGCTATGGTCTGGTCTTGTCTGCTCTTGTCTGTTCTTATCTGTTATGGTTGCGATGGCTGAGAACCACCCCTCTTACCAATGCTATGAATGGAGGTTGGGTACTTTCCCGAAGGAGCACCACAGCCACCAATGTTTGTTCGTTGAATTCGAGAAGATTGAGCGTCTGCTCGCGGCCTTGAGCTGTCGACAATCTTCCAGTAAGGGGGTGAAATGGTTTTTATATACCGACTCACTAGTTGCGTTGTCATAACTGATATTCTTTATTGTGGTGGACAGGGAGTCAAGATAGAAGAAGATTGTTTGGTTTTACGGGGTCTTTATTAGGTTAGACACAATTCATATTTTATATTTGGTGGCTCACTACGGACTGTCTATCGGACTGACTGATTGGCGAACTGACTGGCTTTCTTGTATTTATATAAAAAAATGTCTAATTTATACTGAGGTCAAACAGCTAAAGTCAGGATTGAAACCGAACTGACGGAGGACATACAGATTTGAAAGGGTGTGAGGAAAGGATGTGTTCTTTCCCCTATATTGTTCAACATATACTCCGAAGTTATATTCAATCCTGATTCAAGCGGTCGCAAATTGAATCGGATTCAATTGATAATGACTAAGAACGCAGATTTCTATTACATTTGTTTCGAATGCACGAAAAATCTGCGGGACGTTTTGAGAAACGAAGAGGAATGCGTCGAAATCGTTCAGAAGTTGAAGCTTTGCGTCTCTGAAGTGGATTGGTTGGCAAATAAAAAACTTTATGTGTGTGACAAATGCATAAAAAGTTGATCAAAGCCAACGAATTCAAAACACAATGCATCCAAGCAGCAGAAGCTTCGAAACACTACCTTAAAGAAATCGCGAAAGAAAAGGAAAAGAAGCAACAACTTGCTAAGAAAGATGACCCGATCGTCCTCCAGTATCTCAACCTCCTCAAAAACGAGAAATCCAACAACAAACCTTCAATAAAAGTAGTGTCGGAGCAGCAAAAATATTGCCAGCAATCACAAAAATCATTTTAACAAACCAACCAAATTCTTTTCAAAATGTTTTTCTGAACCTCCTTCCAGCTTCCTCCTTTCTGCCTCAAGTTATAATAACTCCACAAACACAGAAAAAAGATCCAGAGAAAATAGTTAATATAGAGAACAATGATATTTCGAAAATGTTAACGGATTCGAAGATGGAAGTTAGTGTTGAAGTTGATCCTTTAGATTTTAATATAGAAAGTGAGAAGTTGGAGATGAAACCTATACGCAGGGCCGGCGCTATATTTTGCGGGGACCTGTGCAAAATAATGAAACGGGTCCTTGCGCAAAATAATGAAACGGGGCTTCTCTTATATGAAAGATATCTTTCACGACAAGAAATTCTGGGGCTATATATTGTGAGTGGATTAAATTTAGCTAGACTTGTAATATCAGTTTTAGTTAGGACTAGTAGTCTATGTCCGGCGTAGTCAAAGTAGGAACTCAATTAAGCGGTAAATGTGTCCGTCGCAGCAGACGCGGCGATGACGGCTGCGCGCGCCAATAGATACTGATCCCATACCTACAGTCAAAATATCAAACTCAACTCTCTGAATGCGCGGGACCTCGTCTAGCGCGGGGCCCTGTGCCGTCGCACAGTTCGCCCACCCTTCGCGCCGGCGCTATACAGGCCCTATACAGATAACTACAAATAACTTTAGGCCAATCTTGCCATTTAAATGAGAATTACAATTATACAAATGAAGAGAAAATGGAGTTTTTTAATTCAGGCCATTTTTTGTTGCCAGACATGGAGAAATCTAAATGTAGATTTTTCTGTGAGAAATGTGTAGTTCAGTTCACTCAAAAACCTTGAATAATCACGTCAAGCAAGTCCATAGCTCTTTAAATACGCCTATAAATGTGATATTTGCAGCACAGAATTTTCAGGAAAAGACGTTTACAAACTCCACCTCACCCAGCACACTAACGAACAATCTGAACTCCTAACAAACTTCTAACTCTAACACTCTATGAGACTTCACTATCACTCTATAACTATCACTCTAACAGACTTTACAACAAACAACCCAAAAATTAATGACTTAATAGCTCCTGTTGAAAACAAATCTGAACCACCCCTTGAAGAAGAAGTCAAATGTAATGTAATAAATGTGATGAGTTTTTGCGTCGAACCAAGGATTGATCAGGCATCATGCAAAGCAACACAAATCAGCCATACGGAAAAAATATTTTGTCAAAGGCATGAAGAATGCCGAGTGTGATATTTGTAACAGAATATTTTCCACCCAGTCGTATATGAATCTCCATAGGAAACTGCACTATAGAAAAGGCGAATGAGGGAGGAAGATTTTCAAACCTGAAATTGAACCTCTGCAGAATGATGTTATGGATCTGATGGAGAAGTTTCATTATAACTATTCGGATGGGGACGAACTTGATGAAGATGATGAAAATATGGGAATTTACTTGAGTATGGAGAATGTCAGTTCATTTTTAGCGACTTGCATGCATGAACCGACGGACGTTGATATGCGATATAAACAGGACGATAATGGTCCCCGAGTATTTTCAAGAGAAAACACTATTCTGCTCCCATCGACTGTAAATTGAATAAGTTTTTCAAAGTTTTATAAACCAAGGAAAGAATTTCATTAGGAATGTAAGAGAAATAAGGAAAAATAATATTTAATGATATTTCTAGAAACAATTTGATAAGGAATGAATAGTGGAAGGTGAACAATAATGGCTTTCATTATTTCTTAGAGATTTAATAAAAAAGGAAAATATGAAATAGAGTTTGTCACGGATTTTTAATTCAATAATTTAAGAGAGTAAGACATATCAAATAAAGTTCTTCTTAATTTAATATTCAGAGAGGCGATTGCCGAGGAATCTGCGGGAATTATAGTAAACGGCAGAGCAATTAACAACATCAGATACGCGGACGACACGGTCGAGCTGGCGGACAACATTGAAGACCTCACACGCATGATGACCGACACATCAGCAAAAAGATTAGGGACTGGAACTGAACACGGCAAAGACAAAGGCCATGCTGATTTCAAAAACCAGATCAGCAGATCCAAGATCAGATCCATCAGAAACAGCAGATCCAACTGTACGTCGACGGGGAACACATAGAACAGGTCAAATACAAATACCTTGGAACCTGGATAAATGACGCGTGGACAAACCGCCAAGAGGTCTCAGCACGCACCGAACAGGCACCGAACAGGCATTAATTAAAATGAAAAAGATGCTGACCTCTCCGGGGTCTGAGCATAGAACTGAGGCTAAGAATGACCCGCTGCTACGTCTTCCCGATTCTGCCATACGGGATGGAAGGTTGGACCTTGACCCAGGAAACCACAAAAAGGAAAATGGCCTTCGAAATGTGGGTCTACCGTCGTATGCTGCGAACACCGTGCGTGCACAAAGTAACGAACATAAAGAAACCTAAAGAAGCGAAAGTTACAAGACTTAGGCCGCATCTCCAGAAACGAAAAATATGGATTGCAACAGTTCACAATCAAAGGGAAGATCCAAGGCAAGCGAAGTGCTGGTCGATGCCGCGTATCTCTGCGCAACTTGAGAGATTGGTTTGGAGTCATCGGCGGAACTGTTCCGTTCCGCGATGTCAAAAATAAAAATTGCCATAATAATCAGCAACCTCCAACGGAGAAGCTGAACCAAGAAGAAGATATAAGAAGGTCGGGAAGGGTGACTATCTTGTCATTGTATTTTGAATGTTATTTGGATGTGATTAGAGTTAATGGCGTTTTTCAAACAAGGCCGGGAAAGGGCTTGGGAAGCTGCGAAAGTATCTAAACAATGTTAATTTGTTTAGTTGCTTTATAAAATATTACCAATTGCTGATAACATAATGGATAGAAGAAGATAATATAATATCTACACAATAATAGTAGATTTTGTAACTAGGGTGAAAGGTTGTCAATATTACTCTCGAAAGCGAAAATGTGCGCACGAACGAAATGTGCGCATTCGCTCGAGAGTGAAATTGACCCTTTCGCCCGTGTTACAAGCAATATCACACATGCTGGGGGAGGTATCTTACAAGTTTGGGATCCAGGTGCTATCTAAAAAAAAAATGAATTCAAAATGAAGAATTTACATTTTCAATTGTCTCCGGTGGTGTGGATTTGTCATAAGTACTCTTCTCGGTCTTCTCCGGTATCACCATAGAATTTAAACTCATTTTAAAACGTTTTCTTTAATTTTTATTTTGTTATGAAAGAAATTTTGACACTTCACATCACTTTTACCGAGTCACATCATTTTTAATACCGAGGTCTTGATAGTATTCATTTTATTTTTATTTACTTGTTTATTTTAATGTAACTTAGCGATATTAATTTGCGTGCGTTATTCAAGTTATATGAAATACAACTAATATTGACAATTTGTCGCACTAAAAAACGTGCACCAATATAGTACTATTGTGCATGAGTGATAAAAATATCATAACATATCTATTCTTCTCTATACTCCTCTGTTCTTGTCTGTTCTTGTCTCCTCTTATCTGTTTTTGTCAGGTGTTGTCTGTTCTTGTCCTTTCTTGTCTAGTCTTCATTCATTCTTGTCCAATATAATCACTCTGATTATTTTAAGAATTTTAAGAAGAAGTTTTTTATCACTCTCATTATTTTAAGAAATTCAAAGATTTCAAAGTACGTCCAAGAATATTCTGCTCATAGTACCAATTAATATATTTCAAAGAGTTTGCTCCGTGAAAGATCAGCACTGTAAAATTCTACAAGTTGAGTTATTTTTTTATTGTCCGAACTTATTGATTTATGCAGCATAGTATAATAATGAATGTAAAAATATTCCAGAATACTTGGCGCATACTAATTGTAATCTTATTTTTGCAATTGTAATCGCATTTTGCATACGCATTCCGGGCATGCACGACGAGATGGTAAAGTTCTTGTTGTCAAGGTTAGTGAAAAGTATCAACGATATTTGTATTGTGTGTGTTTTTATTGTGGAGGAAGTGAATTGAATGATTGGGTTGAATTTGTTTTGATGTAATTAAACGAACGCAACAGGCTGTACAAATGATAAACGACTAATAATTGGATTACAAAAATAAATGATATTTGTAATTGAATACTTTTAAAAATAGCTTTTTGACATGTTTGAGTTTTTAGTGTCCACAAGTTTAATTATATTACTTTAATTATATTACTTAAAACTTTTTAAATTACTTCAATTATATTACTTGCTGTTGCAATTGGACTTGATAATAAGATATTAGTATAATCATTAAGTAAATAGTGTTAAAAATTCGCGGTTTCCTGTGTGGAGGTTTTAAGGTTGGCAGACCTGCTTTTTCAGATATATATATATATATATATATATATATATATATATATATATATATATATATATATATATATATATATATATATATATATATCCAGTGTGATTGATTCTCTAAATAACATTTATAACCCTTTATTGCTTTAAATAGAAACAATTTAAACTTTACCAAAGTCTTTTTGTATAAAATTAATAAAAATTAGGAGTGCAAAATGGATTTGCACTCCTATTTTTTTTGCTTTTCCACGTTTCATTAGACAAAAATATAAATTGAAATAATTTAAAACAATGTTTTTAAATTCCACCCAGATGAATTGTAACAAACAGAAGAAACAAGCATACCTCAAGTGGCATACAACGACAGGAGATTATGAGGATAGAAAACAGTACATCAGATTGAATAAAGAGACAAAAAGGAAAGTCCAAAATAGGAAAGTGTGAACAAATCAATCGATATATGGGCGGCACGAGAATATCAGAGGCATGGAAAATCTCAGAAAAGATACTAAAAATAGTAACAACATCACACTAATGCAAATGAACAAATGGGGAAACTATTACCAGTCATTACTGAAATAAGACAGGCCTCAGTTTATGACAACACCAATACCGGAGGAGGAAAATATTATAGATAATATAGAGGAAATTAATGTCACGGAACTAAAAAAGACCCTAAAACACATGAAGAATGGGAAAGCTGCTGGACCGGGAGGTGTTCCTATAGAGTTCGTGAAGCATTGACCGCACATACTGGTAAGTATATAACAAATGCCTCTTGGAAAAGGACGACATTCCAAATGATTGGAAAATAGGATATCTCAGCTCCCTACATAAAAGAGGCAATAAAAAGATATGCTCTAACTAGAAAGGCATAACGGTAACCAGTTCTGTAGGAAGACTACTTCTACTTCTTGGAGATCAGTGGATCTGTTAATTCTGGAGCCGCCTCTGCATCTTTTCCTGAAAAAGATTGCCAACTATCTCTCCACTTTAAGGTGGTCTCCCGGGAGGTCTTGAGCCGGGTGGGTTGTTTTCTAGGACTATTTTCGGAAGTCTGTTCTCGTCCATCCGTCTTAAATGGTTGTACTACTGCCTCTTTCGTTGTTCTCGTCCATCCGTTTTACCTGGTTGTACCACTGCCTCTTAAGTTTTCTTCAGTATCACAATGTCTTGTATTTCGCATTGTTCTCTGATAACTGTGTTTCTTACTCTGTCTGTTCTTGTTTTCCCCACGATTGTTTTCAGTGTTTTCATTTCGACCACCCTTAGCATGTTTTTCGTCTTGTTGGTGTCTTCGCGGTCTTCTGTACCGTACGTCATGATTGGTCTGATACAAGTCTTGTAGATTCTAATTTTGCTATCTTTGCGCATGTACGTGTGTGCCCAGACTATATCTCGTAGGCACCCTGATAGTGCGGATGCTTTGGTAATCTGGCTCCTCAGGTCTTTAACTGGGTCATGGTTGTTTAATATACCTAAACCTAACCTAAATAACAATAACGTAACAAAGGTTAAAGCAGGAGATCAATTCACTGAAAACATCCCAACACCGGGAAGAATTAGACAGGGTGATAGCCTTTTTGTTTCCCTTTTTGTTTAATCTTCTCATGGATACAATTATAAATAAAGTAACAATTCTTTACCTCGGATACAGACTGGGTAACAAACGAATTGGTATGGTGTGTTACGCCGATGATGCAGCAATTGAACATTGAAACTCAACTAGAAAAATGGATATTGCAACATCAATCTTATCCTTGAGATTTGGGGGGTGTTAATAACTTTAGCATATCACAGGTGGGCGATGAGCGAAGTTTGAGAAACAATGGTGTAGAATATCCAGGTTAGATCATATCCGCGCATGTAGAAGATACCATTATGGAATGACTTGATCCATTATGGACTGGTTCCAAATTAATAATCTTACAATGAACACTCTTAAAACTAAAATCATAATTTTCTAAACCAATAGATCCCTCCTAAACAATCCACAACAAATAACTATAGGAGAAGAACATTTTGCAAACAATAGCAGTTCGAACGCACATCGACTGCTGCTTAAGCTGGACAAACTCACATAAACCAACTAGAAGCAAAACTAAATAAAACTTACAAATAAAATTTATAGGTAAGATCTCAGAACCCTTTACAATCAGAACGGGCGTAAGACAAGGAGATGGATTGTTCCCAATCCTTTTCAATTGCGTTTTTGAAAAGAGCATTCGAGAGTGGAGAAATTAGCAGTTGTAAGCCCAAGAAGAAACAAATGAAGAGCGATTAGAGCTGTTAGCCCAAGAAGAAACAAATGAAGAGCGATTCAGACTTGGTCCTATGAACAAAGGGGTGTACATTGACTGTCTGGCCTTTGCAGATGACCTGGCTATTTTTGCTTACAAGATGAGTCAGCAGTCCACAAGATAAATACGATGTCAGAAATGGCTGAAAAGGTTGGACTTGGATTTCTATTAAAAAAACAAAATATATGATGAACATCTACGATGGATCTGAATGGATGATCACCAATCAGCGAAAAATTGGACGAGTCAAGAATCACAGGTATCTCGGTGAAGTCATCCAGGAGAATGGTTTAGAAGAAGCAATTTATGTCAGAATAAGGAAGTTAGAGAAGGCACACCAACTGACAAAAAAAAACTATAACAAAAAGTCTATAGACTACATGAGCCAAGTTCAGACATAATACAGTTTTAAAGCCTGGGGGCTTTTATGCGTCCGAAACCTTGACCTTGAATAGGCAAGGTCAAGCTGAGCGGCTGAAAAAACGAGAACGTAGGATATTCAGGAAAATCCTAGGTAACAGATGGGTTGATCGACAATGGCGAATGAGAGCAAATGAGGACTCCTACAGCAAGACAGAACCTATTACAGCAACCATTAAAAAGAGACTGTTAATTAAGAGATTGTTATTTTACGGTCATCTCATGAGGATGAACGGTGACCGACTAACAAAAAGAATATGGAGTTTCATCCAATCCAAGAAAACAAGGCCGAGGTTCGAAGAATGTGAAAATCTTAGGCAGATTGGTATATCAGAGAGAAACGTTCATGATAGGAACAAACTTAAAAGATTGGTGAACAACTACCAATGTTTTAAAATAGCATCAACGCCCAAAGGACGGAGAGAACCTTTGTCTTTGATCTTAGAGCATAAACAGTAAAATGAAATTGGTTGTTACCATGCAGTCCATAGAGGCTCAATTCGATGTAAAAAAAATATTTTGTAACATGGACAAAACAAAAATTAAACAAAAGGCTACCGACCTCGAAGTCCTTCTGCCAGGAACGTTCTTCTTCTTCTTCTTATTGACAACTGGCATCTCCTTTCAGGAGGTTTTGCTCATCAACGTCATTTTGATCTTAGAAGTGGCAACTCGGAATAGTTCATTGGATGTTGTGATATGCCATTCCCTTAGATTTCGCAGCCATGAGATTCTGCGCCTACCGATGGTGTGTCTTATATGTATGTTATACATCGTTAATGATAAATAAATGATATGATGATAATGTTACGTCTGCCTAATATCAATTGGAGCAATTCGAATATTTTCCCTCTTGTTATATGAGCCAGGTTCTGCACCTATCTTCTTATTTCTCTTATTATCGTTTATCTTTTATCTCTCTTATTGTCGATATGACTTCCAGCTTTTTCTTCATCACTATTATATTCAACACTCTGCCTTTCCAGGATATCTTTAACATACCTCTATAGTACCATAGCTTGAAGGACTCTAGCTTCTTTATTTCAGCTTGCTTAAATGTCCACGCCTCCACTTCGTAGGGTAGAATCGAGAAGACCTACCCTCTTAGCATTCTTGTCCGCAGATCTATTTTAGTTTGCCTATCACAAAAGAACGATCGCATTTTCAGAAATGTGTTTTTGGCCAATTCAATTCTCGATTTAATTTCAAGTGTCTGGGCTTTATTGTCTGTTATCCAGGTGCCAAGATATTTGTGATGTTTTTTCTATCCGAGTATTATCGATGTATAGTGCGTTGGGGCTTTCGATATTCAGATATTCAATTAAATATAATATTATATTTTAGATAATAATCTTAAATCAGCTATTCGATATTTTCGATCAGGATTTTTTTTTCAGGTTCATCTTGAGACCGTATTGCAGACCGGTATCGTTTACTTTATTTGTTAATCTCTGTAGGTCTTCAAGAGTCTTCTCTATAATGACTGTGTCGTCCGCATATCTCATGTTATTTATATATTGACCATTCACGATGACTCCAGCTTGTTTTTCACCGAGAGCTTTTCTGAATATCTCTTCAGAGGAAAGATTGAATAGCTGTTCGGTATTTTAGCTGACTGGAAATATAAAAACGATTTTATCGAGACACTCACCGTTTCCTCCGTTGATCGCTCGCGTCCGGACGTCCACCTATCAATAAGGGGGATACCAGGAAGCGAGAGAACGAAGCCCAGACGGAATTTCAGGGAAGGATCGCTTACCACCGATTTTCATCCGCTTGCGGCAAGTCAGCTTGAAGGTCGATACGGAGAGGCCCAGCTCACGACGACGAAATTTTCATGGGTAAAAACCACTATGGCGATTAAGAACCAAGAAGCAAAGACTATACACGTATTTCAGGCAGATCTGGTTAAATTTTTAGGAGAAAAAGGATCCACGCCTATTTCTACAACCAATCAAATACGACAAATTCAAGCCTGGAGCTACGCGAACGGCTCCGCCAGAAGTCAAAACTTTCCGGTGTTACGAGGCGCCCTATTTATTAGCAGAGCGTCTCGTTAGTAACGATGTGTGGCACGATACTTCGAACAAAAGACGAAGATGAAACAAAGGTCAGGCTGCTGTCCAGGAACGGCCAGCCGGGATGGAAAGGATCACCACTTTGAAGAAATGCTAACGCGGTACCGAAGTGGAGTACTGATCCTGGGGTGGGGGAGGTGGTTTTAGTGGGTATACTATCTCTGGAAGAGAAGGAGTCCCACACTACACAGGTAGTGGGTGCCTATAAAAGGTTTCCCCTTCCTCAAAAAAAGAGCGTCTCGTAGTCATAGTGAATGCGGAACTGACATTGTATCCCTCACGACCTAATTATTGTCATTGGAGTGGGGATACGCACCGGTGCCAGTAAGTGTGATCTGGGTACCGGAGCGCAGCGATTCGAATAATTCTAAGCGTTAAAAATTCATGTCTACAATAAAAGACCAAGTTTCCGTATTATGTGTCTATTTAATTAACATAGACCCCAATCCTAATCTACGAGCTATCTATGTCTAATGGTGAATAACCTCAGTATTAGTGATTCTACATCGATTAGCGACTTAGAGATAGAACTGAAGACCAGCACGCGTCATATATGTTCGCCGCCTGGATCTCAACACACGTAGATATTCCAGAGGACTCCGTCTCATTAGTCAAAGTCACAAAGGAACGTTCACATATCAGATCCCTAGTATTTATATTATCTAAGGTTAGCTTATATGCATACTGTGAGGTAAGTACCTGAGATCTGACAATCGTAATTAGACCCGAATAGTGCATCTAATTACCTCGTATTTATTCCTACAGTATAGGGATATATATTCAGGCATTTATTAATTACGAAATTTGCCTCGTAACACCGGTTTACCGTCCCGACAAACAAAGATACAATTCGACTTGAACAATAGCATTGGGGATAATATACATCACTACTAAACTTAATAAAGACGGAACAAAGCTTGAATATATAAATATACTCAACCTTTCCGGAACTCTATAATACTAATGAGTCTTTTTAGGACTACCAAAAACAAATCTCTTATGAAATTTGTCAGTTATTCTATAGCTTTCAGTCCACCTTCGTGGCACTCAACAAAAACCATAAAAATAACATTGATTTTTAAGATCATGTCTTTCCGATACCTTGAGTGGATAGCCATCTGTGGACGCGTTTCGAGATTTATCTCTCATCAGCACAGCTTTGCTTCCATGAACAATGTTTTGTAAATCACTCACTTGAAAACCCATGTGTTGATTAGGGTTAGATGTTTTTAATTTTGACATTTTGTGAGAGAGACATGAACTTAGCAGGTTATTGATATAAATGATAAATTTTGAATTGGTAAAACCATACAACATTATAGATAATCAGATAAACTTAATAAAGACGAATTAAAAACATCTAACCCTAATCAACAGATGGGTTTTCAAGTGAGTGATTTACAAAATATTGTTCATGGAAGCAAAGCTGTGCTGATGAGAGATAAATCTCGAAACGCGTCCACAGATGGCTATCCACTCAAGGTATCGGAAAGACATGATCTTAAAAATCAATGTTATTTTTATGGTTTTTGTTGAGTGCCACGAAGGTGGACTGAAAGCTATAGAATAACTGACAAATTTCATACGAGATTTGTTTTTGGTAGTCCTATAAAGACTCATTAGTATTATAGAGTTCCGGAAAGGTTGAGTATATTTATATATTCAAGCTTTGTTCCGTCTTTATTAAGTTTATCTGATTATCTATAATGTTGTATGGTTTTACCAATTCAAAATACATCACTACTGTACCGTTCCGAGTATCTTTATTTCATCTGAGAACATATTAGGGTATCAACTTTTATCGTAGCTGTTTGATTCCAGTAGAGCGCCTCGATTATTTGTATGTCTCGTCGGTCTATGTTTCATTGTTTCAGAAGATTTATGAAAGTATAGTACCTTATTGAAAGCCTTTTCTTAGTGTATAAAGCATACGTACATATCTTCGTTTATGTCGAAACTTCTCTGTGTTAACACATTAAAACTGAATAGTCTTTCATGTACCAAATCCGTTTCTGAATCCAAATTGGTTGTTTCCTATGTCTTTTTCTAACTTGTCATATAGTCTTTTGTGGATAATTTTAAGAAATGCTTTTAGTGTGTGGCTCATGAAACTAATAGTTCGATTATCACTGCGTTCTTTCGCACTTGGTTTTTTACTTACTTGCTTAGCAATTATCATAAGCCCATATGGGTTTTGGGTGACTCTACTATGGCCCGCCATTGCTGGCGTTCTAACGCTCGTGTTTTCCAGTTTGTAACGTCCACTGTTTTTAGGTCATCCTCAATGCAGTCTTGCCATCTTTTCCTTCATCGTACTTGGGCACGGGTCGTATAAAAGTCTACGCCCAGTGTTTTTAGGTCATCCTCAATGCAGTCTTGCCATATTTTCCATGGTCGTCCTTGGGCTCGGGTCGTATAAAGATTGTAGATTGTAGATATGGTGGTGACGACTTGTACTGCGACCTTTATAGATCTATTGTACCCCACCCTCCTCCTCCAAGTGTTGGTGTACTTACCCATTTAGAGCGCCTCCTCTAATCCTGATTCCTTTAGGAATCTCAGGATCTGGGTGGGATTCAAGGCCTGCAGCTCCTCTGTGTTCAAGCAGTGAGCCCCAAGGTACATCTGTCTCGTGCGGAGTAATGCTCCGCAGTCTTTGAACAGATGTATGGGGTTTCCTCTGCTGAGCCACAGAATCTGCATCCATCATCCTCCTCTAGGCCTAGGGCCTTGAGATGTTTCCTAAGTCTGCAGTGTCCCGTCAGGGCTCCTGTCAGAATTCTGAGCTTGTTCATGCTTAGTTTCAGGCAAGCTTTAGTTCTCTTCTGGTTAAAAGATCCCAGCATCACTTTGGATTGCCTTAGCCCTGGAAGTTCTTCCCAGGTTTTCATCCATTTTCCTCTTATTTCTTCATCTATACTATTGCGGATGGTGTTCACGCTCATACCACAAAAGGGTTCCGGACCTATAAAGGGGCTACTGGATCCCTTGTTTGCTAGGTGATCGGCTTCTTCGTTTCCGTCTATACCAGTGTGTCCTGGTACCCAGTATAGCGTTACTTTATTATCCCTGCCGAGCTTGTTCAGCTTCCCCACACAGTCCCATACCAGTTTGGATCTGATGGTGTATGAGCTAATGGCCTTGATGGCTGCTTGGCTATCTGACAGGATAGCAATTCGTTTTTTGCGGTAATTCCTGTCGAGGTTAAACTGTGCACATCTTTCGATTGCGTGTACCTCTGCTTGGAAGATACTTGGGGATGTTCCCATGGATTCGGAGTATCTGGTACGAGGTCCAAACACTCCTGCACCAGTGCCTTCCTTTGTCTTCGAACCATCTGTATACCACTTGATGGCATTTTGCTCTATGTGGTAAGTTGAGGATTCGTCGCTCCAATCGGCTTTACTACTACACATTGCTGTGTAGTTTTTCTCGAAGTGGTATTTGCATACCATTTCGTCTTTTGGTACTTCCAGCCAGGTGATCTTGGCAGCGAGGCTGTTTCGGTCTCTGCTCCCGATTATTTTGCCTCTGCCCATTCCTTCCTTGCTGAACCTTACGATCGCCGATCTGGCGGCGCTCTCCACCACAAGGTGCAGCGGAGTCAGATCCAGTAGCAGCTCCAATGCTGCTGTCGGACACGACCCCATCGCCCCCGTGATGCAGACACACGCCAGTCTTTGAATCTTCTCAAGCTGTTTCCTCATAGAGGCCAGCTTGATTCTACTTCCCCACGCAACCGCCCCATAAGTGATTGCAGGTCTCACTATCATGGTGTACATCCATCGCAGGATAGTGGGGTTACAACCCCACGTTTTTCCTGCCAGATTTCTGCACACCATTAGGGCGCGTTCGGCTTTACCTACCACTGCCTCAGCGTGTCTATTCCATAGGAGTTTGCTATCTAGTGTGATACCCAGATACCTTATCTCCTGTTGGTATTGTACTGCCTTCCCATCTATGAGTATGGGATGTAGGCAGTTTAGTTTTCTTCTTCTAGTAAATGGTATCACCGTGGTTTTGCTCGGGTTGAGTCTCAATCCCACTGTTTGACACCATCTACTAGTTACTTTGAGGCCTCTCTGAACAATTTCACAGAGAGTTCCCTCAAATTTTCCTCTGGCCATTATGACTATGTCATCGACGTAACCTTGACATTTGATGTCTAGGTCGTTTAGCCTAACCAGTAGTTCATCAACTACCAGGCTCCACATTAGCGGTGATAGTACACCTCCCTGTGGGCACCCTCGAGTTGTGGAGATCTTAATGGTGTCTTTTCCCACTTGTGTCTCCGCCGTTCTAGTTCTCAGCATTTCTCCCATCCACTTAGAGATAGTGCTGTCGATATTCCTTCTTTCGAGGGCCGCCCTGACAGCCTCGTGTGAGGTGTTGCCAAAAGCTCGGGTCGTATAAAAGTTTACGCCCAGTGTTTTTAGGTTATCCTCAATGTAGTCTTGCTAACTCTTCTTTCGTCGTCCTTGGGCTCGGGTGGTATAAAAGTTTACGCCCAGTGTTTTTAGGTCATTCTCAATGCAGTCTTGCCATCTTTTCCTTGATCTTCATTGGGCTCGGGTCGTATACAAGTTTCGGTTTAACATTCTTTTGGGTATCCGGTTCTCCGTCATTCTGACCCGCCTATCTCAGTCTAGTTGATTTGATTGCGCCGATCATTCTTATTCGACTTTGTACTCTTGAAGGTCTATTAGCGTGTTCTGTAGTGCTCCTGTTGTGAAGAGGCTCCTTAAATACCATGTTGCTAGATTTATATCATTTTCCTTTTTTCGTTGCCTGGGTCGTCGTCTTGGTATCTGTACTGTGGTCGAGTATCTTGAACTGTTTTTTTTTTCGAGCGTGGGTTGTTAGCCCTCCGCTCAACCCTCCTCTTTTGTCCGGGCTTGGGACCGGCAGGGACGGTTCCTGGACTACTCAATTCATCCAGTTACCACCCCTGGCAGAGTTACTTGGTTTTTTTGGTATCGTTATATTACCAGAAAGAAAATTTACAGCAACGTTATATTTACCTAGATATTTATAAACCAAATATATCTTAAACAAATCCGTAGGTTATGAGATTTTAATATTGTTCGGTCTCGGCTGATGATTCAGTCTTCATTTAGCATATTAATATATGCATTGGAAGTTCTTAATGCAACAACTGTACTTTGTTGGTCTTGTAACCGAACTTCGAATGCGAGGTTTGGCATAATATTAGTCTCGAACAAAATTTTAATAACATTGTCACATTCATTTATAATAACAAGATTTATATAAACACTATGAAATTTATATAAACACTATATTTCCTTTTAATAATATTGGTTTCAAATTTAGAGTTGTTATTATAAAATAATAAGTAAGAATAAAACCTTAACATACAAAGAAAGTAATTAACAAATAGATATTTTATGTAAAATGCAATTGATATTTACAATATTATTTTTATTGAATATTGGTGAAGCTATACTTATTATAAATACAATCATACAAACTTATTAAAAGCTAAATATAGCTTGAATATATTTAACCTGTTCGTAGCTCTATAATATTATGTCTTATTAAGACCATGAACAAATCTCATATTGAAACAACTACTTCCTGGCTAATACCACACAGGATATTGAATTATACAACAGACATTTACATGTTATTACTAGTCCTAGTTCATTTTCATGTCAATGAAAAGCACTAGACAAATAACATTGCATTTAAGATCATTTCGTTGTATTTATCATCTTTAAGATCATTTCTCTGTTTCGAGATTTACCTCTCATCAGTACAGCTTCGCTGTATGAATTACAATTTGGAATAAACTTACATAAACTCGGACACCTCGTACAATGACGAGGTTAGGTTATAATTTGACATTTGTGGAGAAAGACCTGAATTTAGTTACAGTGGATGATTTAAATGATAATTGAATATAGTTGAAAGTTGAAATCATACTAATTATAGATCAATTATCACCGTAACTCATTGATGTTCATGTCCTTCTTCACAAATGTCAAATTAAAATCTAATCTCTCCAGTCATGCACGAGGTGTCACGAGGTTTCAAAGCCGCACTGATGTGAGATAAATCCTTTTTTCTGGGGGATAAAACCTTTTTTCTGACGGAAATAACGTCAAGTAAAGTCTATATTCTGCTTGCATATTCTCCAAAAAGTGACATTAGTGATAACACATTTATATCATTAGGCGAAATCTATTAATCGAATTCTACAAAAATTGTCAACACGAAAAGTAAGTGGAATATAGACTTTACTTAACTTTATGTTCAACAGAAAAAAGATCTGAGTTACTCTCGTGTCGACAATGTTTCATTGTTGAGAAATGTCAAAATTTTGGAACTGTTAAAGAGCGACATCTATGTAGAAATGACTTAACCTAACCATATTTCCGTCAGACAACGTCATTTCCGTTTAGAAAAGGTCCGAGTTGTAGAAACTTCATTACTTCAATAAATATCAAAAAAGCACATTAAAATACATTTGATCTTTGCACAGAAAATAAAAACTTAAGCAAAAGTCTCTTTGTAAAATGAAACGTTTTTTTTAACAAAGTTATTGATTGGCTATAGACTGCACAGTGAAAATATTTATATAATAATTTTCAGGCAACAATATTTTAATAATTGAAATTATCGATGAATTGAGTTCGAAGCCATATAGCGTTTTGTTCATTTCACACCTAAATATATTTAAAATATATTATGAAATTTGGGCGTAACCATTGAAATGAATTTATATAACACATGGAATATCAATTAACTCGCTTTTATGATATATAGATTCCATACACGATTTTATCTAAAATAACGTTAAAGCCGTATTGAATTTCACACGGCGCGGCGGCTGGTGTTTAGATTAAAGAAAGAATAAATAGTTTATATATCAAACTGTGCCATAGAAACGCACATATTATATACGCACACAGAGCCATCGGAACATAACGTCCTACATACAGACACACACACATACCAACTCACATGCATACAAAATTCACCATGCAATAATATATTAGATAGTTGACCAGTGGAATGTATCGGACATTACAGGTTTTATAATTACGTGTGCATACCGTCTGGCCGACTATGCACGCATGCAACGTTTTAGTCGAGTTGCGTTTCATACAGAGCGGCTTCATCAGGAAGTTGAAGGCGAACGAGGTGAATAGAAAATGATCCAACAATGGACTAAAACTTTTTTGTTTGTAGTTTTCTAGTATTTTTTTTATCGTGTCATAATAAACACACAATATTATGTTACATTTTTAATGTATGAAACTAATTGAGAAACTTTTGTTAAAATTATAATTTTATACTAAATATATGTGGTGGTATTAGGGAAAAGGGTTCGTAATTTCACCGACCAATTTTTCCAGAAGAGGGGAAATGTGAGGTTGGGCCCAAATTTTGTGTCTTTATGTTACGGTTGGTATCCGTGCTCTTGATATCTTGCCTTTCGATTGTAGGTGGTTTTATGGGGATGTCAAGCTTGGAAATATTGAAAAATGCATTTTTCTAAACCACATCCCATTCAGAGATAGATACACATTTTCATAACTTTAACCCTTTTGGCCATGAATTTTAAATTTTGTAAAATTATTTTTATTTTTAATATTATTGATGGCAAGCTTATCATGAACTTAATATACCAAATTTGAACTGATTTAATCTATAGTAGGGCATCCAAACCGGTTAAAACAGAACCAGGTTACCGAACTAAATAAGTAAAAACCGAAAGTCGGTTTTTACTTATTTTATTCTATTCTTCAAGTCGAAATTTTTTTAATTTTTCTATTGTTATTCATGAAGTATTATATTGTGGATTTATTTGTGCTCAAATAAAATGTAAGAGCAGTAAAATAAGTAGTCAAAAACATCCAGTGATAGATAGTAAAAATATGGATAGACATGGTAAGTAGAGGATTGCAAATTTTAAAGTTGGCAAATGACACCGGCAGGGCCGAAAGGGTTAAGTGGCTGTAACTCAAAAATAAATTTTTCTGTTCTAAATATTCCAAAATTTATAACTCAATTTTTGGAATTTTTGGGCGGAAGAAAAAAAAATGTGTTTTTGCCATTTGTTTATCTAAAAACAGGAAATGACATTTAATCGATTTTGACCCTTGTGAAGATAAGGGTTCTTTTCCCTAATACCTTCTTCTTCTTCTTCCTTTGGCATCACAGCCCTAAATGGGCTTTGATCTCCTCTACAATCTCGCCCCATCTCGTCCTGTGCAAGGCAACTTCCTTCCAGTTATTCACCTTCATCCTTCTCAAATCCTCTTCCACTGATTGTAATCACTTTTTACGTGGTCTACCTCTTGCACGCGTCTCTTTTCGTCTCCATTCCATAATTGTTCTTGTGTTTAGAATTGTAGATATGGTGGTGACGACTTATACTGCGACCTTATAGATCTAATGTACTCCACTCTCTTCCTCTAAGCGTTAGTCTACTTACCTATTTAGAGCGCCTCCTCTATTCCTGATTCTTCTAGGAATTTCATAATCTGGATGCGATTCAAGGACTGCAACTCCTCTACGTTCAAGCAGTGAGCCCCGAGGTACATATGTCTCTTGCGGAGCAGTGCTCCACAGTCCTTAGCAAATGTATGGGGGTTTCCTCTGCTGAACCACATAATCTGTATCCGTCATCCTCCTCTAGGCTTAGGACCTTGAGGTGTTTTCTAGGTCTGCAGTGTCCCGACAGGACTCCTGTCAGAATTCTAAGCTTGTTCCTGTTTAGTTTCAGGCAAGCTTTTGTTCTTTTCTGGTTAAAAGATCCCAGCATCACTTTGAATTGTCACCCTGGAAGTAGGTTCCTTCCATGTTTGAAGTTTGAGTTTCAGGAAGTTCTTTCCAGGTTTGGTTTCATCCATTGTTCTCCTATTTATTCATCTAAACTTTTGTGGATGGTGTTCACACTCATGCCGCAAAAGAGTACAGGACCTATAAAGGGATTACTGGATCCCTTGTTTGCTAGGTGATCGGCTTCTTCGTTTCCGTCTATACCAGTGTGTCCTGGTAACCAGTATAACGTCACTTTATTTTCTCTGCCAAGCTTGTTTAGCAAGTTTAGCACACTTTCCCATACCAGTTTGGATCTGACGGTGTATGAGTTAATAGCCTTGATGGCTGCTTGGCTGTCTGACAGGATAGCAATTCGTTTTTTGCGATAATTCCTGTCGAGGTTAAATTGTGCACATCTTTCGATTGCATGTACCTCTGCTTGGAAGATACTTGGGAATGTTCCCATGGATTCGAAGTATTTGGTACGAGGTCCAAATACTCCTGCACCAGTACCTTTCTTTGTCTTCGAAACATCTGTATACCGCTTGATAGGATTTTGCTCTATGTGGTATGCAGAGAATTCGTCGTAGTAGTAAAGCCGATTGGAGGGCTTTACTACTACACATTGCTAGTGTAGTTTTTCTTGAAGTGGTATTTCCATACTATTTCGTCTTTTGGTGCTTCCAGCCAGGGAATCTTGGCACCGAGGTTGTTTCGGTCTCTGCTCCCGATTATTTTACCTCCACCTATTCCTTCTTTGCTGATCCTTAGATTAGCCGATCTGGCGGCCCTCTCCACGACAAGGTGCAGCGGAGTCAGATCCAGCAGCAGCTCCATTGCTGCTGTCGGGCACGACCCCATCGCCCCCGCGATGCAGACACACGCCAATCTTTGAATCTTCTCAAGCTGTTTCCCCATAGAGGCCAGCTTGGTTCTACTTCCCCACGCAACTGCCCCATAAGTGATCGCAGGTCTCACTATTATGGTGTACATCCATCGCAGGATTGTGGGGTTACAACCTCACGTTTTTTCTGCCAGATTTCTGCACACCATTAGATCGCGTTTGGTTTTACCTACCGCTGCCTCAGCGTGTCTATTCCATAGGAGTTTGCTTTCTAATGTGATACCCAGATGTCTTATCTCCTGTTTGTATTCTACATGGATATTCTTGCTCTCCCATCGAACAGTATGGGCTATAGGCTGTTTAGTTTTCTCTTTCTAGTAAATGGTATCACCGTTGGTTTGCTCAGGTTGAGTCTCAGTCCCACCGTTTGACACCATCTACTAGTTACTCTTAGGCCTCTCTGAGCGATTTCACAGAGCGTTCAAAGTTCCCTCTGGCCATTATGACTATGTCATCGGCGTAATCTTGACATTTGTTGTCTATGTCGTTCAGCCTAGCCAGTAATTCATCAACTACCAGGCTGCACATTAGTGGTGATAGCACACCTCACTGTGGGCACCCTCGAGTTGTGGAGATCTTAATGGTGTCTCTTTCGACTTGAGTCTCCGCCGTTCTGGCTCTCAGCATTTCTCCCATCCACTACGAAATAGTGCTGTCGATATTCCTTCTTTCGAGGACCGTTCGTGTGTTTATGTATTGATCCATTATGCGTACATGTCCTATTCATCGTAATCTTTGTGATTTTACGAATCTAACTATGCCTGCACCACCTATTTAGTTCGTGGTTATTTAGTTCGTGGTTATTTAGTTCGTGGTTCAAGTGCTATTTTTTGCAACTTTTCGGGTATTCCCCTATCCCATCACATATAATTCTATTGAAAATAGCAAAGATAAGACTGGGCAGATTTAATTATGCACTAGTGATGTAACGAATGCCAATTTTTAAGCGTTCGCGAATGCGGAACACTCGTTGTTGGTGAAATGTCTAAATATCTTCCGCCGATATTCGCGAATGCGAATGCAAATATTCTGTTAAATTAATTTTGAGGTTAGAGTGTGATGAGTGATTTGTTAAAAAGCAAATCTACTTCTACTGAAATAGGTACTTATTTCATGCTTTGCGATGCTGAACGTGCTAGATGCAAGCTCTGTAAAAATAAATATTCTCGAAAAGGAAAAACTATAACGGCTATGAGAAATCATTTGAAGTCAATGCATAAAACCGAGTTTGCTGAATTGCAAAAATGCGAAAAAGGTAAGCAGGATGCAATTAATAGACTTTTTTGTAATAATTTTGTAATTTTTGTAAAAAATAGACTTTACTAGCATTTGCATCATCTTCTCACGAAAGTACTAAATCGGACACTAAACAGATGTCACTTCAAGAATGTGTCGAAAAAACAAAACAGTGGGATAATAAATCTGTAAAGTCCGTGGTAGTTTTTAAATCAATAAGTATAATGATTGAGGTAAGAAGCCTTGCCATTTAGTGGAGTCTGTTGGATTCGTAATACTTGTGAAGCACCTAAGTTTATCGTATAATTTAAAGCTTTGTCAGTATTTTACTTCGTTTCACCTGCGATGAAGAGCGAGAAAACAAGCCGGATTCCGAATCCAATATCCAATTCTGAATACAATAGAGGTCCTCCTGTTTATATAAATCCATAAAGCATTTGACACATTGAGATGACATTGAAGAGCATTTGAGCATAAAGCATTTGAGAGTATTTGAGATGACATTGTCCTAACAACCAATCCAGGAGAGGCGAATAAATGCTCCACGAATTGGAAGAAGCATGCTCTGGTGTTGGATTGAAAATGAACTTTGCCAAGACTAAGATCATGACAAATCTTGTTATGAGTGACGGCATAAAGATCGAAAACACCACACTTGAAATGGTTGAGAAATATACCTGGGCCATGAAATACGGATATCAAAGAACAGCCAGACATGCGAATTACATAAAAGAATCAACCTTGGTGGGCAGTCTAGGCAAAATCAAAACAAATGTGTTTAAAAGCGATGTTCCCATCTGCCTAAAGAGAAAAGTGTTCGACCAGTGTATTCTGCCGGTACTCAAGTATGGGGCGGAGACCTTAACCCTAACGATATCATGAGCTAGGAAGCATAGAGCAGCACAACGAAAAATGGAGAGATTAATGCTAGGTTTAGGTTTAAGAGACCACGTTAGGAAACCGGGGTTACGACAGAGGACCGGGGTGACAGATATTATCAAAAGAATAGAGATTCCCGGACAGTTTAAAGCTGGCACAAATCACACCAATCTATAAAGCTGGTGATAAATCAATGATTAGTAATTTCAGGCCGATAAGTATCCTGTCAACTTTTTCGAAAATACAATACAAAATACAATACAAATACAAAATCATAAGCCCACAACAGCATGGTTTCCTAAAAGGTAGAAGAAGAATTTTTCCTAAAAGGTAGGAAAAGGCATAGATACGCATTTCATAAAAGGCATAGATACGCATGCTTTCAATTTATAATACACATCATGGAAAACTTTCACAAAAACAAAACAATATAAATATACCCCATGGACTGCTAGTTGACCTAACAAAAGCTTACGACTTGGTAGACCATGCTATACTTTTAAAAAAACTGCACAGTTATGGACTTAGAGGTGTGATATTAAAGTGGATAAAACCTTATTTACTATTTAACAGAACCCATATCACGAAGCTAGTTACCCCGAGTGGAATTGTGAAATCCATGCCAAGAATGGTTAATATAGGGATCCCGCAAGGTAGTACCATTGGCCCATTATTATTCTCACTTTACATAAATGACTTACCATAATCAGCAATAATACCCCGACATACGATGGTGTATTACGCCGACGATACAACGCTGCTGCTAATGCATAAATCCATCGAAGAGATTACGTCCAATGTCTTGCGATGTCGTCTATACCAGCGTTTCTCAACCTTTTTTGGCCCACGGACCAGTAAAATTTAAAAAAAAGATTCGCGGACCAGTGATATTTCTTTGACAAAATTTTACTAGGTATTAAAGAACTACTACACAAAGGTGAATTAAAGTCATTTAACACAAAATATCGCGAAATAACACGTAGCATGAGTAACTTTGATGAAATTTATGACAGTATGTGTGCCAAAATTAAAACTAAAAGTAGCGAGTTTCAGGAGAAAGATTCGGGTTGGTCACTAAGGGAGATTTCCCATTTAGAAATTAATAATAAATATAAACCAATACGTGGGTCGTCATTTATTGAACTGCCAAAAGAGATTAGGGATCGGAAAGCTTGTATCAATGTTCAGAATGTAGACGAATTTTGTTTGTTATGGAGCATTGTATCCGCATTACACCCCACGAATGTGAGTTCTGATCGCCCGGCATCATATCCCTACTTTTCTTCAATTTTAAAATATGACAGATTAGAGTTTCCGCTTAGAATCAAAGACATTCCTAAATTTGAACAGATGAATAATATTAGTATTAACGTTTATAGCTTGGAGTTTAATTTTAAATCTAAACAACATGACGTAGTAGCACCAATTTACCATACTAATGCGACTAGGGAAAGACATAAATTTATTATATTTGGAAGAAGGGGTTAAAGGTCATTATGTTTATATTAAAAATATTTCACGGCTTGTAAGAAGTCGAATCTCGGAAGATTGTAGAAAAAAATATTTATGTGACGGCTGTTTAACCTTTTTTTCAAATGAATTCGCGTTTAATCAACATAAATTGAATGACTGCAGCAAAATTTACACTATTATGCCGACGGAAGACCTTGTAAAACATAAGAGAGGTGATATGATGCCGGGGAATATATTAAAATTTCAAAATTTCGATAGAAAAATGCGTATACCGTTTGTTGTATACGCAGATTTTGAATCAATTTTAAAACCTGTTGATACATGCTCGCCGAACCCTGACAATAGCTATACTAATCAGACACATATCCATGTACCATACAGTTTCGCCTATAATATAAAATGTTCATTCGATGACTCATTGAGTAAATTTTTCACTTATTCCGGGGAAGATTGCCCGAAATTGTTTTGTCAGAACCTCTATGCATATGTTAAGGAATTATACAGGGAACATTTAAGCGTTATACTTCCGATGATTAAATTAACTGCAGATGAGCAAAATTCCTACGATACGGCCACTTCTTGTCACATATGTAATTAATTATTACAAGTAACAGACAAAGTCGCCGATCACTATCATTTAACGGGTAAATTTCGGGGAGACGCCCACTCAAATTGTAATTTGAATTATAAAATATCTAAAATGATCCCGGTATTTTTCCATAACATGTCGAATTATGATGTTCATTTATTTTTTAAAGAATTTGGATCTGACGAGGAAAAAATTGATATCATCCCCCAAAATAAGGAAAAATATATATCCATCACCAAAAATCTACCTGTTGGTAGAACTACTACAAGTTAATTGTAACATTTTTATTATCATTTACTTACAATAATATTTAAATGTAAAGATATGTAATTATTTTTCTTTTTTTTTCTTCAGTGCCGTACTAATCATAAATTACATAGAATTAAAATTAGTTTAAGATATTTGTATTTCGTAATTTTATAAATTAAAATTTGGTTTTATAAGTAAATTTTTTTCGCGGATAGAAAAAATTGTCTGCGGACCAGTAAAATTTCTCCGCGGACCACTGGTGGTCCGCCGGACCAGCGGTTGAGAATAGCTGGTCTATACTATCGTGGTTCGGTGAAAGTAGATTAATATTGAATAAACAACTAAAGACGAAATCGAGAATTTTTCAAACGAAAAGATCCACAGCCGTCTACCCGGAAGAAATAGTAGTTGGCGATGAAACCATAAAAATGGAACAGACGGTGAGACTTTTGGGTCTACATATCGATAACACTTTAGACTGGACATCGCATATTAGCAGAGTTATAATGAAACTCATAGTATATACTCAAGTATACGCAATTAGAACTCTTAGTCGATATGTAGATAAAAAAACTTTGAATATGGAATATTTTGCAAATTTTCATCCCCACATTAAGTTCGGAATTATTTTCTGGGGGAATGGAATTCAAATAAATAATGTTTTCAGAGTGCAAAAACAAGTGTTGCGGATTCTCCTCGATCTACCTTTTAGAGAATCATGTAGACGACTTTTTAAAAAGGCAAGGATTCTTACAACAACGGGTTCATGCATATATGAGAGCATAATGTTCTTAGTCAAACATAAACCTTTGTTTAACCAATATACAAAACCCAACCAAAGGGATACCAGATTTAATAAAATATCCTATGAGCTACCCAGGCACAATATGACGATGACGGATGGATTTCGTCCCTATAGTAATATGAAACTGTACAACAACCTCCCAATGGCCATAAGAAAAATGGACAATTTGAAAAGTTTTAAGCAGGCACTTTTCGACCTCTTAATCGACATTGAAACGTACCACTTTTAAGAATTTTATGTTCTAGCAAAACATATCTAAATATATAGTTATTTTTTGTATTTTTTATTTTGTAGAAATTTTTGTATATTTTATACACAAGCACTGTAGCTTCGTGTATTGCCCTTTTGTTATATTTGGATTTTTGACAAATTTCAATTAGTTTTTCCTGTAAAAGGTGACTTAAATATTGGAATAAATGGTTGTGACTTGATTTTGATTTGATTTGATATCGAAATGGAATTGGGCCGGTCACGTGGCCAGAATGAAGGACGACAGGGTGACGAAAAGATTGTTGGAATGGGGACCACGCGCTTATAAGTGAAACAGGGGAAGACCACCTACACGCTGGACCGACGACCTAAAAAGAATTGAATCCAACTGGATTCAGGCGGAACAAGACAGACAACAATGGAAAGTCATGAGGGAGGCCTATCTCCAACAGTGGACGTCGAATGCTGGTTGATGATGATTACAACCTGCGATGAATTATATGGCAAATTGAGCCAGAAAATCCATGAATTACTGAAGTCCTTTGCAAAAATGTCATTTACTAGTGACGTCTGGTCAAATTTTTGTTCTGGTGTTTCACTACTGAGTCTTACGTGACTTGGAATTACAGAAGAATTCGAAAAAAAAATGATAGTGTTAAAGGTAGATGAGTTCATTGACAGTCGCCATACCCGAGAAAACATTGTTCGTAAACTTGAAGATATGTTGTTGTCATGGGAAATACATAAAAAAACGTGAAATGTGCAGTTCGGGATGGAGGCAGAAACATGAAAAATGGTGTATCCTTATTAAATGTTCAATACAACGACTGTGATTCACACAAGATTCAAAAGCTTGTTAAAAGGCGAGATGAAAGCTCAAAACCTATTGTGGTTGCCATAAGAAAATGCAAGAAAATGGTAACACATTTTTATCATTCTGCTTAAGACGTTCTTAGAACTTTACAGAAAAGGCTTAATGAAACTCACCTCAAGATTATACAAGGGTGTGCAATTAGATAGAACAGCATCTTTTATATGTTAGAGCGTATTTTGCAAGTCAAAGAGTCTTTATGTCTTTATGCATCCACGAATAATAAAATCCCACAACTGAGTTCCGAAGAGTGGACGATAACTGAAATACGTATGGGTTTACAAAAGCCATTTTAAGAAGAAACCAAAGAATTAAGTGCGGCCAGTGTTTCTATACGATCAGCAATTCCCTTCGTCACTCGTCACTTTGAAAGAATTCTTAATGATCTTGATTCATCCGATGAACACATTGGTAGGACGATGGTATTTTGAAACAGCGGCTCATTAGCAACTTCTCAGCTTTAGAACATGAAATATTGTTTGTCACAGAAACCTTTATTGATCCAAGATTTAAAGCAAAATGTTTTAAAAATATTTCGACTAAAGAGCTGGTCATACAGCATTTTTTGGATTTGCCTGAAGACAGATTCACAGTCAAGATTATGTTGCTCGAATGCAAAACGTGCCAGATTTGATGAAACGCAAGATTCCGTAAACAATGAACGTGTATCTTTGAGGCACACGATGATTTTGTTAGTGGATACGAGTGACTGTGAAGGAGAAGATGCCATTCTTCTCGGTAATCACCAAAATCCCGTTCAGCTTTTAATCCGAAGAACAATTACAGAATATTTAGAGAATTTAAAATGACGTCGATCTTCTAACAATGTGGAAAGTGAACAAACAAAGTAACTTCTTGTTCCTAAAGCGAGGCATTATCTAGTCAAACCACCAGCGAGTGTTTCGAGCGAGCGAATGTTTAGTGGTGCTGGGCTTATTAGTACACCACATCGAAATAGACTTGAAGGAGAAGATGCTTCGAAGCCTTTATTTTTGAAGTTCAATATTCCTCTATTGATTTTTAATTAGTTTCTAAAAGAATAATCTATTTCAATAGATTTTATAGATATTATAAGAAAAATAAAATAAAACTTTGTAATAGACCTTTCATAGACCTTTCATAGTTGATTTTTTTTGTGTGCGCATGCGTCAATTTCTGCCAGGCTTTCGGGCACTTTTTTGACGTATAACCAGTGAAAATAACAAAATGTGCCGGAAGCTTTCATATTCCCGCCTTTTAAACATGGCAGACGCACATGCGCTTAACTAACGGTAAAAAGGTCTATTGCAATTTTTTTTCTTAAATATATATAAATGCATCGAGTACATAAAATGAAATCATCGAAAATTCCTTTTGTGCAAAAATATTATACCATTGACTCATTGACGTTCAACGTCGTGTTTTTATTACAATTTTTGCAATAACTATTCCGCACGATTTTGATAATCCTGAGAAGCAAAAAAAGCCAACTTTAAATTCATACTTCGTGGTAAACGTTTGATTACTTTCCGGCAAAAATCCATTGGAAAGTCTTGCAAAATGTTACTTGCATTAATAAAAAATTGCACGAATAAAGTGAACCGACATTGCATTTTTCACGCAACGTTGCGTTACGCGCAGTCTTTCCTGCTCTGTGCATTTATAAAAAACTGAGTTTTATCATCCGGATGACCGATCATTCACGGATACGACAGGAAACGGCACAATCCAACGTTTAAGTCCGGAAATCATCAAAATTCAAGATGCACTGCGTCCATTCCGTTTACTCATACATAATCATAAACCGAAAAAGAAAAAGCAGCAACCATCCATCCATAAAACTATTAATAAAAATATAGTTGGATGTATAAATTTACAGTTATGTCTTCGGTTAATATATTGACTTCGTAAAACAATACGAATAGAACAACATTATTGTTTCAAAACGCAAACATTTAAGAAGTTTTAGTATCCTCAAGCTTATATTTAGTATCCTATGCATATTGCAGAGTGAACGCCAACAATGTTATTCAAAAAAATGTTAGTCGAAAATTTAGAAAACTTATTATATATTTAGCAATATATTATATATTTAGCAATATATTATATATTTAGCAAGTATCATACATAGTTTTAAACTACATTTAATTTAGAATAATTTAAAAAAAAATTGGGTCAGTTTGGGTTACTTTGGAAAAAGTTTCGGGCAAAAATACGCTATTTAGCGCCTTTTTTATAATCGCTATTACAGGCTTCCGTTTGACCAAAACAGATAAAGATTATTAGTTGTCTGTTCTATATGAAATTTCGCGTTTTTTGATGTATTATATGTCAATATCCATGACATGTTAGAATTTGCGAATTCATAGCTTTATAAAAATCTCGATTTTCGACACCTCTCCGATTTTTACATATTTTATATCAAAATACGCAGAATTTTATACAGATTACGATAATATAAATCATTATGCAATTTAGTTAGCAATAAGTCAGGGAATCTTAAAAAACTAAATAATTTTCAACCACCTTGTAATATTTACACCGATATCTTTAAAAGGAATAAAAGTAGCGGAATTAGTTTAACATTTTCTGAATGCTTAAAAGAACCTTAAAATTTGGATGTATGATTTATTAAAATTGTTTCAAACAATAAGACAGAGGTACAGAGAGGTACTGTGTTTAAAAACGACGTCGAAATTTAGAAATTTTGTCTGCAACAAGCAATGAGTTTGAAACCAGCCACTCGATTGCATTCAAACTTATTAATATTTTGAACTTGATTCATAAATAATAAGTCTGCAAAGTTGGAATAAAATCCTTACGAAAATATTGGAGAAAATAAGTTATGCAAATGTACGGTCTATCTTAATACTGGTCTTGATGTTATTCACAAGATAATCAATAGTTGGTAAACATAGCAGACCTGAATTAATTGGACTGATACAAAAATTCACTACAATTTAGCGAAGCCGCGGGCTATAGCTAGTTATGATATTTATATAGTTATATAATAAAATATATGGTTATGATAGATTTATTTAAATTATTAATATTCGTTCTGAGGTTAAAGCCAAGCTTGAACGTACATTATAAAACAAATTAAAAAATATAGCTCATCATAAAAATATTGATGTTGTCTTGAGCTATGGTATTCGATAATTTCAATTCTTTTTATAATTAACAATAACAACCTGAAGAATATAAATTAGTTTATAATTAAAAGTTCTAACCTGTTCTTACGGCATTTTATTCTTTGTGTGTTCTATGTGTTTATGCTTCATAATAATAATAATAATCTTTATTGTCACCAAAAAGAACAAATGGCTATCGACCATAAGGTCTTTCTGCCAGGGAATGCAATACTTTATGTTATTAAGATTTTCTTTAATCAAAGTCGAACTGCAACAGAAACAATCATGAAAAAGATAATCCTGTGGAAAGTTCAAACATTTTGTAAGATCCTGGACGAGAAAGAAGGACCTGAACGGAATATTTTATATCAAATTAAAGATAATTTTATTGTCTTTAATGATCCTTTTGCAAATTGAAAATTTTTGAAATTTGTGGATGTTATTAAGAATTTCCTCTAAGTCGAACTGCGTCAGAAACAATCTTGAAAAAAAAATCCTGTGTAAAGTTGAAACATTTCGCAGGATCCTGGACGAGATAGAAGGACCTCAAAGGACTATTTTACATAAATTTGAAGATAATTTTGTTTTCTTTTTTTATTATTATTTTTAAAATTGTGGATGGTATTAAGTTTTTCCGCAAAGTCGAACCGCGACAGACACAATCATGAAAAAGAAAATACTGTGGAAAGTTAAAACATTTTGCAAGTTCCTGGAAGACTCAAAAGGACCTCAACGGACTATTTTATATCACTTTAAAGATAATTTTGTTGTTTTTATTGAACTTTTTGCAGAATTGAAAAATTTGGAAAATTTTAGATGTTATTCAGATTTTCCGCAAAGTCGAACTGCGTCAGAAACAATCTTTTGAAACATTTTGCAAGATCCTACGAAGCAGAAGGACCTCACACTAGGAGAAAATCTAAAAGTCAATTATGAGAAACATGTAGCTGAATATTATTCACATTTAACTGAAAGTAAAAAATAGACAAAAAAACTCGTGCAATCAAAACCATTCGGAGTATAGTGTCAAGTATTTTAAATGCAAAGAAAGTTGATTCTGTTGTAACCCAGTATGGCTTGCGTAATGAAGAAAAAGCTTCATTACTTTATACAAAATTCTTCAATTCTCACTTCATTTGATGTGATTTCGAAATAAACAATTTGACTACCCCGAATCGTTGCGGATTTCTGCCACGACATGTGTCGTGATCGCTTTGCTATACCCCCACCATGCACTTCCCACATAGCGAATAGGGTCTTTGTGGGATGTCTGTGAGTACGGTGCCTAAGATCGCGCTTGATGCACAGTAAGTTGATGATTGTCCGATGTATGTCTCTGTCTTTAAATTTGGTTAGTAGTTGTCCGTGTTCGTCTGAGATATTTGGAATTTGGGTTAGGGTGCATAGAAGATCATTGGGTGGGTTGTGGAGGATGTTGTTAGGATGTCCTAATTTTGTTATTACGCGTAACGATACGGTTTCGGCTACTCTGAGTAACTTGGTTGTCCTTTTGTGTCCATTGCACATTATTATATGTCCGTAGTCGAACAAAGGTCTGCAAATGGTGTCAGTATTATGTCCATGGTGCCTAGGTGGAGCTGAGGAGAGTTAGGGGATATTCTATGGTTAGGGATAAGGAATTGGCATTTGGATGGGTTATTTGGAGGTATAATACTACAAGGAAGAGTAGATGGAAGAGGGCCAGGAAAAAAGAGAATATCGTGGCTAAAAAACCTTCGAACCTGGTTCAACATAACAGCAACAAATCTCTTAGGTTATTATGGTGGGATATTCATGCGGTATCGTCTGCGCATTGTAGGACATATGAGGAAAGGTTGATGAGCTTGATTTTTGAAAAGGGTTTTGTTGTCAAGGTTGAAATTATGGGTGGCGTGGCAAAATATGTTATATAGTAAGGGAGAGAAGGGGGACCCCTTTGGGAAGCCTTGAAGAGGTGTAAATTCAGGAGCATAGGAACGCATAATTCTAATATGAAGGGATCTACTTTGAAGGAAACTCTTGATTATATGGAGTAGGTAAGGAGGAGAAGGAGATTCAAGGAAGGTGCATTTTATAAAATGCACTTCATATAATAGCTTCATTGGCTTCATCATAATTTGTATTTTAAATGAACAAGATTAGCAAAACAAAACTATAACATTTCATCTTCTTCTTCTTGTTTCGAATAGGACCACATTTGATCACGCTTTTTCAACTGTTGGGCTTTGACCTTTGCCCTGTATTGTCGCATCTTCTGGGGGCATAACCCCTTTTACTCTTCAATCCATTGGGTACCTTTCCTTCGGGGTTTTCCTGAAATCCACCGACTTCCTTTAGGGTGCGTCTCTCAGACTATCTGTTTTGGAGATCTGTTATTTCCAGTTCTTTAATATCCTTCTTGGTTTCTCTCAGCCAAGTGGTACGAACCTTCTTGTTTTGAAAACCCTTCTTTTCCTTGCACAGTCAGAGAACTCAATATGTTTGTAGAGCTCAGAGTTATGTCGCCTTCGGAATTCCCCATCTTCCTTTACCGGGCCTAGGATCTTCCTGAGGATTTTCCTCTCTCTGACTTCCAATTTCTCTACCAGACCTCTTCGGTTCAAGGAAAGAGACTCCATACCATACAGGGCTTCTTCGTAAAACTGATGTGTAGTGCTTAAGTTTCAGGTTCCGTGACAGGCATTTTTTGTTGTAGGTGTTCTTAGTCAGTCGATAGGCTAGTTCTAACTTATTGACTCTCATGGATATTGATGCTCTTTCTGATAAGTTGGGTTCAATCCACACGCAGAGATACTTAAATTTCTCAGTCCTCTTGATGTTTGCCTGCTCTAGTAACATATCTCTGTTAGCTGACACTATAGCATTTATTATACAATCTTCTTCTTCTGGTGCTTATCCGCTTCGGAAGTTGGCGATCATCATGGAAATTCGGACTTTGTTTGTTGCAGCCCAGAATAAATTTGTGTTGAATCAGGTTCGAAGGATTTTTTAGCCACAATATTCTGCTTCTTCTTCGCTCTCTTCTTCCATATACTCTTCCTTGTAGTATAAGTTGCAATAGACCGTACCATTGACTGTAACATTTTCTAATGTATAATAAGAGGAAATTTTAATATTATTAAAACATAAACTGATTTCCATGCTAGTTACAATTTATTTTCTAATCACAATGTGGGAAAATGTGAGACGGTGGTGGCCTAGTAGTCAAGGTATCAGACTTCGGAGCCGCAAGACCCGGGTTCAAATCCTGGACATGGTAAAAATAAGCCAGCGTTCTCCTGTAGTTTGGCAAAGTGATCAAAGTAACAATCTGCCTCGAAACCTCCCCTAATAGTTTCTCGCCAACCACGTTAAAAACTGTAAGGGCTCCCTACACTTGTGAAAGATCAAGACACCAAGCACAAGTGTAGGCAGTGGGAGGAGGCCCAGGTCCAATTGGGACTGTAGCGCCATGAAAAAAAATGTGGGAAAATTAAATCCCAGGGATTTGATTTTCTATGGCAAAATTACGAGCCTAAGACTTTATATGATCGGTTATTTTGGCTCGAGGTATAAGGGGTTCGGAACTTTTTTGGCCGCGATTTCTGACTACAATTATTGTGGATTTATCGGATTTGTTATTGATAAATGAGGTGTAGTTGAGGTTTTGGGACAGACAATATTGTGCAATGGGACTGAAGGTAACTTTTGAGAAATTGACAAGTTTAGAAACAAGATTCGGTTTTGAAATTACATTTTGAGGTTATGAATTTTGGTTCTGTACGAGAACGGATAATTATTTTTTTAATTTTTAACCCCGGACACAAAAAGTGGTGTGTTATAAGTTTGACGTGTCTGTCTCTCAAACTGTCCGTCTGTCCGTATGTCCGTCTGTCCGTCTGTCCGTCTGTCCGTCTGTCCGTCTGTCCGTCTGTCCGTCTGTCCGTCTGTCCGTCTGTCCGTCTGTCCGTCTGTCCGTCTGTCCGTCTGTCCGTCTGTCCGTCTGTCCGTCTGTCCGTCTGTCCGTCTGTCCGTCTGTCCGTCTGTCCGTCTGTCCGTCTGTCCGTCTGTCCGTCTGTCCGTCTGTCCGTCTGTCCGTCTGTCCGTCTGTCCGTCTGTCCGTCTGTCCGTCTGTCCGTCTGTCCGTCTGTCCGTCTGTCCGTCTGTCCGTCTGTCCGTCTGTCCGTCTGTCCGTCTGTCCGTCTGTCCGTCTGTCCGTCTGTCCGTCTGTCCGCCTGTCCGTTTGTCCGTCTGTCCGTATATGTGGCTGTTTATTGAATCGTAACTCCTAAGCGAATGGACCGATTTTGATGCGGGTTTTTTTGGAATCTGACGTGATCAAGGAGGTTCTTAGCTATAATTTATAGAAAGTCAGCTCTGTCCATGCCTTTGATAACAATTAGCTCATTTCCTACTTGACAAAATTAATCTGCAACCAATTTGACACACTTTACTTTTTCGTGTCCGGTGATTTCCGGTTTTGGAAGGATTTGCCACTGTCTGGTGGCACAGTGTTACCAGGGAGCGCCGGCATGTTCTGCATATACAGGAGAAAATGCACGCGTGGAGGCTCCTTCCGTGCTCCCCAATTTGACACAAATATTTCTCTAGTTCCGTATTTCCAAACTTGTGTTTGAAAGCTGACGTGATCGAAAAGGTTCTTAATTATAATTTATGAAGATCTGTTCAGGCGTTTGATGCTCATCACTACCTACTCACTTCCTACTTGACAAAATAAATCTGCAACTAAATGTTTCCTATCATTTTGGGTTGGGCTGTTACTGTCCACAAATTACAAGAAAGCACCGTAGACACGGCCGTCGTTTATTTCGGAAGCAGTACTTTTGCAAAAGGCCAAGCTTAAGTCGTGCAAAAAGTTTGCAGGGAGTTGCAATTCGTGAACTTAATCAAAGAATGTTGTTTGATAATCCTCATGATAAATCTGCTTTAGCAGAACTGTAAAGATTACGAAACGCATTGCCGTAAATATTAAATTTTTTTACCAAAACTTAATCTTGTTTTGGAAATAATCCCCCCTAGCAGTCACGTATTTGCGAACAAAATTTCAAAGAGGTAAATCACGTATTTACAAATAAATCATTAAAGATAAGAGAAAAGTTCGAATAATAAAATAAAATTAAAAATTTTAAGTAACCCCCGACACAAAAAAACTAAAAAATAACATTTCTCTCTTGCCCTTTCAACTTCATTAAAAGTAAATACATATTAATATTTTGATGATGAGCGTCGCCGCGTCGGGGAACTGCTAAATCAAATAATAAAACCAGGATACAAAGAAATAAAAATAAGATTGATAATGATAAAGTATGGATTATATCATACCATATACCAAGGATCTACTTGGTGTCATCATCGTCGTCGTGGTCGTCGTCGGGATTTCTTCTTTGCCGAAGATCCTTTCCTCATAGCCATCATGTTGGTGGCTCCAGAAACCAATGCGAGATCGGATTGCACGTTGGCATTGAGAACATACAAATGTCTCGATGCCGCCTGATAGTTTGTTGGTGAAGAAGGGGTGGGGATGGTTGATGGTGAAAGAGGGTGACTGTGCACAGAGTAACAGGGGGCTGCTACAGGTACAGGCTTCGATCCTAGTGGCACAGATAGCTGAGACAACTAGTGAGAGTGAGTACCCTTAAGTAGCAAAGACAGTAACAGGGTCCCAACAGGGTCCCAGTAGTCCCAATTCAGGGCTGAGGAACGCCGTACTTTAGAGAGCCTGACTCATTCCGCCGAACACTCTTCTGCTTGCTGACCTGGTTACCCGCTGGGATTGGTTACCCAAACCTTCCACCAGGTTGCTCAGTGTAGGCGAGTGTGCAGTTGGGGTGGAGAGGCTATGTGGCCGTTGGTGACCATATATTGCGCATCCCACCCAAGACCCCCACCTATTTGGTGTAAGTAACGTATGTAACGTATGACGCGGCGACGCTCATCAGGTACTTTTAATGAAGTTAAAAGGGCAGGAGAGAAATTTTCTTATCGGTGAAAATCACATATCGGTGGGAAGAAAAATTTACGATATATGTGAAGATATTTGTGATCAATTAGTTGAAAAAAGCTGTCACTCCAAAGGTAAAATGAATAAAGGGATAATTTGCTGTATTTAAGTCAGTTTTACATTTTTTTGCTGTTGTGTCAATGTTTCTCTGGATCTGTACTTAAAGATGCACACTTGATTACATAAGTAAGCTATTTTGTAGAAATTGATGTTAGAGAAGATTCTGTAAATCTATTGAATGCAATAGTACAATAAGTGAAGTTTTAAAAATGATATTTTGCGGGAGAACTGGGAGAAATGGCAGGAAAAAACTCTGGTGGCTCGTCGTGCAATTTGGTCACATTTCATGATTCATGAACAATCACGTGCTTCAAAAGATATGGGTGAAGATCTACTAACAGTATTTGAAGTTCTTAAAGGACGTTATTACATTTTATTAAAAATAGCCCATTAACAGGAAGGCTCTTCCAAAAATTGTGTGATGTATACTTCTATATACACACAAATATACACTTCTATATAATTGTGAGGCACGTTGGTTATCTCGTTCCAAAGTACTTCAAAGGGTGTTTGAGCTAAAAGAAGAGATCGGCATGTTTCTTACTGATAATAATAAAAATGGAGCAAGCTTGTTTAATGATACAAAATTCCTTGCAAAACTTGCGTAGTCAGTAAATATTTTTCAAAAATTCAGAACTTTAAATAAATCAACGCAAGGACCTCAATTATATGCTCTGATACAAAAAGACAAGATAATTGCATTTATGAATTTTTTTTTTCTTTTACTTTAAAGGTCTTGACATGTCGAAACACGAATGGATAACAAACCCATTTATGATGACGATGACGATTGATGATATGGCAATTTTGGCCTTCCGATGACGATTGATGATATGACTAAACTTGTGTACATTGACATGACTAAAACATGATATGACTAAACTTGTGTTACATTTTGGCTGCAAGTACAAGATTTTGCAACTTTGACAATTAAAGCTTTAGAAATTTTATTGCCATTTGTAACATATTACTTATGCAAAACCGGTTTTTTTTGCAGTGGCTATTTTAAAGAGAAAATATTAGTAATTAGTGATTAAAAAGGAACTGAGACAACACAGATATCTTCAATGATACCACAGTGTGAGAAAATTTGTGCCGAAAAACAAGCCCAACCCTCACATTAAATTTTAAAGTTACGTATTAATTATGACAATTAGGTATTTTGTAAGATTTGCTTTTAAAAAATAATTATATTTTGGTGTGTATATTTATTCGTAATATGGAATATTATTTTGTAACCCATTAAATAAATTAAGATAAACAATGTTAGGTGATTTATGAAATAATAATATTTTTAGGTGATTTTTTTTTATAAAAAAGGCGGGGCAGGTACAGAAAGGTTGGAAACCACTGTCTTAAGATAATGTTGAATAACATATCTCCTCCATTTGATGATGATTCCATGGAGATTTCGTATTTCAGATCTAATCCATGTGTTTTGGGCAGATTTTGCCGCTGAAGTCGTGGTGCGGGTTTTAATATTTATATAATTTTGGACCGAAGGCATTCTGAATTGAACCAGATATCCTGTAATATGAAACGATATTTTCTCATCAATTTATTGTATAATTTGGTCTGTGATGCTGTACAAGCTGATTTTATGAATAGGATGGTTGCGACCGTTACGACGTGGTAATCCACTTACACTGAATTGATAAATTCGGTTAATTTGCAATATATTTTACTATAATTGTACTCTATAATTTACTATATATACTTTACATATTATGAATTATTTTTATTAAGTAATTCATTTTTACAATTGTTTGTAATAATAGTGTTTGCAATATTCTCAATTCCCAAAAAATATTTGCTATTGGCAATAAATAAATTGGCTATAGGTAATTTGTAATTACCTATAGCCAAAACAAATATGTTTCAGTAGATAGATTTGGTATGTATTTGCTTCGGCAATACATATACTAAAATTGGAACGATACAGATAGCTTTGGGATATATCTTGGATCCCTTGGGGAGTGTTTGACAGAATTAATCCTAGCAACCCTTAATAAAACGTGTCCATTAATGCAGACAGAGAAAGTTATTTCTTATAAAAAAGCACGAAACAGTTTATAAAATTTTATAGTTCCCTCAGAAGGGTCTCAACAAGTTTCAACCCCCTTTGATTCTCGACATGAATTTTTAACAACTCTTTTCTAAGAAATTTCTGGATTGAATTATAAAAATGTTTTGTAATCTTGACGGTTTTGTCCACAATGTACACATCCTGCCGTTAAAAAAAAACACCTGTTCAACAATTCAATATATTATTTCAATAGAAAAACATTTTTTATAGTAAAAAAATAAATTTATAACGCAATTTTAATCAGCTTAGAGTAAACCCTTCTATAACTTCCATTTGAACGATTCAATGTATATTTTTTTGAAGTTAGAGCAGGTGCGCCTTTTTCGAATCCCAAGTCTAATAACCTCTCGGTAAAATGTAGCTCTCCCCCACTGAATGGGGAAAACAAGAAAAAACGAGGACAACCCCACTATCGGGTCGTATCTTATACGTTTTATGCACACTTTTTTTGTCGCTAGATATTTCTGAAAATGTCCGTAAAAATATAAGATAGTGACTACTATATATGATACTGATATTGATCGTAAAGTTTGTATTTTACTGTGTGAGAGTGCACATTCGATATTGGAAAAAAAATGACTTTAAATAGATTATATACTCTTAGGTCCTGATTACATATTTTATGTAGAAAATACAACATTAACAACATTAACACTATAAATATAATTATACTATTAGATTAGTATTTATTAAACTATTCGAATTTTATACAGGGTTTTTCAATAAGGACTAAACAATTTTGTATTTTAATAAATCACAGAATAATTGAGATATCGGGCTGAAATTTATTCCAGGTGTAGTAGACATGTTACAATTATATATGGAATTCGACGTCGTTCATATGAGCACTACGAGAACGACGGAAGCGATCGAATCTTTGGATACAATTTTCAATCACTCTTTCACGTATATCAGCCGGAATTTTCCCAATTTCGCGTTCGATATTGTTCCTGAGCTCTTCTAACATTGTTGAATTGAATTTTGGCATAAACCTGTGACTTAAGGTAACTCCATAAGAAAAAATCCAAAGGCGTTAAATCGCATGAGCGAGAAGGCCATTCGACTGGATCATTCCTCGAGATTAAACGATTACCAAATTTTCCTTTCAATAAATCAATTGTTTGACCAGATGTGTGGCTTGAGGCACCATCTTGTTTGAATCACAAATCGCTGATGTCAAGTCCATCCAATTCTGGCCAAAAATAGTCTTCCTACATGGACGATAGCGAACTCAATTGACTTCAATCAATAAACTTCATCACTAAAGATACTTTTTCGGTGAAATTCAGGATTTTCTCCAAACTTTTTCAGAACAAAATCGGATAAGTTTCGCCGCTAGAATTGGAACCCAACCAAAGAATGAACCAAACGGCGATTCCAAGCCGTTCACAAGAATTGGGAATTTCTTAGTCCACATAACGGCGACTTTTGCTTAAAGACCCTTACAAGACCCTTACAAGATCAAATTGACCCAAGAATTCCAAGGAACTCCTTGATTTAAATGATCCAGAAGTTCCAATTATTGGTTCAATTTGATCGTGTAAGGGTGTAGCTTTAAGCAAAAGTCGCCATTATGTGGACTGAGAAATTCCCAATTCTTGTGAACGGCGTGGAATTGACTTGTTTGGTTTATTTTGAACTGAAGCTACTTTGGGCGGTGCGTTGTCTCACTGGCACAGGAACATTCAATAGTGAATATGTTGATTAAAATTTATTCACCATCGCTCGCACTGCTTGTCTGGTGGGACGATTATTGCGACCAAAAATTGGAGTATGCGCTCTTAAAGTTGCGACAACCGAAATTTGGTAGAAAGTTTTAACGATTTCCAAACGTTGCACGTTGGTGATCTTCGCCTTATCAAAAATATAAGCCTTGACTGACGTTTTAGCTTTGACATATCATAAAGAAGTTTGTAGGTTATGTTCCGTATTAAAAAACAAAATTGTTACGTCCCTATTGAAAAACCCTTTACTTTAGATATTTCGTTTGAAATATTCTCACTAATGAATCAAACAAAAGTTTGTTAACATTAATGAAACTTAATCCATTTAATTATCAACAAATTACGATTTTATTATAAAATGAATTAAAATAGAATAATGAATATTAATCTTAGAAGAAATGTAAAACAGTCCATTCGTGAAAGATAAACGAGGGACTAAATAAATTACCCCATAAATATTGTTGGTGTATTGTTACATTAAACCCCATAAAATTTACATTTCAAATATTGCGAAACATTGCTGAAACCAAGTTCCAAGTAGACTGTATTAATTACATTCGTAATTCTCTGACATGAATTCGCAATGAAGACATATCATCCACGACAGTATTTTTTCTCCGCGATCATAACAAAACACTTGTAATATCTAAGGCATTACATCCGCGCGTCACATTACTCTTCGCCGCCGTTACTTAACATCGGCTGTCAGTATTTCCCTGACTGTTTGTATTATTCTTATTCAGCATGACCCAGTATAAATTAGCATCCGAGAATTCGCGTCTTGAGATCTCATCTCTGTTTGTTTTGAAATGCGAGCACTTTCGACACAACTTTTATTTAGAATGAGTCTAAGTGATGCGCACATGGAAGATGTGTAGCAATTAAAATGTTTTTTTTTTCTTAAATAACTTGAGTAATTGTTGGGTAACCTTCCTGCTATTGTTCCAGCGCGAGGGGCGAAGAACCATTTGCGTTCTTGCGTGCTAGGCAAGTTTAGACGTTGTAATTATTCGCCATGGCGGAGATTGGCCAACAGATGATGTAAATAATGGGTTCTGTGCATGTCTAACCATTTGTTACCAATAATAGAATAATTTAAGTACGTTGGATTTTAATGCGTTTCTACTGAGATTTTTGCATATAATGGATAAATTACACAGAAATTAAGCTGGAAAATGATTCAATTATTCCACATTAAAGACACAGTTACTTACGTCTACATTTGTAACAAAATATGAGGTGCTACACAGTAATCTTTGTGTACGATTTAAAAGTTTATATTTTTTTGAAAAGGTTGTAATTTCACTTTTACAAAGAAATTTATAAAACATAAAATGCGAATATCTAGGGAAGAAAGACCTAATGATCCATAGCCGTTTGCTAACTTTTAGTTGTAATAAAAAATCTTCTTCTGTGACATCACCTCTTGGTTAGTAGATATTTGCGAACATTTCAATAAATATTTCTTCTCAATAAATCAAAAAATACTTTCTTGGATGATAAAACTCAAATATATTTGCTTATAAGTGCTCATGCATTAAAAATACTATCTTGGCGCACGTTTTTTAGTGTGAAAAATGTCATTTTTGGTTGTATTACCAGATAACTTGGATTTACAGTAAATTAAATAAAATAAACACTATCAAGCCCTCAATATTAAAAAAGTGATGTTGAAAGTGACAGAATTTTTTTAATTACAAAACAAAAATAAAAATTAAAGAAAACATTTTTAAATGAATGTAAATTCTTTGGTGATACCAGAGACTGAGGAGAGTTCTTATGACGAATACACACCACCGGAGACAATTGAAAAAGCAAATCCCGCATTTTGCTTTCATTTTTTATTCTATTATTTGTTGGATGCCACCTGGAACCCAAACTTGTAAGATACATCCCCTCGCATGAGTAATAAAAAATATTGTTTGCAACACGGGCGGGATTGTGGGATTGTCAATTGCCCTCTCGAGCGAATGTCTCAATTACACTCTCGTGTCCAATTGACAACCTACCGCCTTAGTTACAAAATATTGTATTAGTTTGATATTATAAGAATAAGTTATTTTTTTATGGAAATATTTTGAAATATAATCTGCCCATTTTTGTTAATAGCAAACTGTAAATCCAATAGTATGAAATTATGTCTGCCTGTTATTCTATAAGGCTTAGAAATGCAAGATTTCGTCGATAAATTTTTGAGGAACTTGAAACAAAATATTTAAGCAAAATTCGATTCGTTTCATTGGAAGGTTGAGAGGTTTATTTGAATGTTGGCCACGAGTATCATACACAGTTTTAATTTGTATTTAATTTTAAACAATTTTTACACAGTAATCTTTGTATACGATGTAAAAGTTTATATTTTTTTGAAAATGTTGTAATTTCACTTTTACAAAGAAATATAGAAAACACCAAATACGAAATATCTAAGGAAGAAAGACCTAATGGTCGATAGCCGTTTGTTAACTTTTAGTTTTAATAAAAATTTCTTCTTTTTATGTGATATGTCACCTGTTAGTTGGTAGACCCTTGTGAACACTTCGAAAATATTTCTTATAAACAAATCAAAAAATACTTTCTTGGATGATAATATAATGTGTTTATATAATGTTTTATTATTCATGCGTTAAAACTACTATCTTGGCGCACATTTTTTAGTGCGAAAAACTCATTTCAAAAGTTCATTTTTGGTTGTATTACCAGATAACTTGGGTAACGCACGCAAATATTCAATATCACTAGGTAACATTACACTCTCGTGTCCAATTGACAACCTACCGCCTTAGTTACAAAATATTGTATTAGTTTGATATTATAAGAATAAGTTATTTTTTTATGGAAATATTTTGAAATATAATCTGCTCATTTTTGCTAATAGCAAACTGTAAATACAATAGTATGAAATTATGTCTGCCTGTTATTCTATATGTGCTTAGAAATGCAAGATTTCGTCGATAAATTTTTGAGGAACTTGAAAAAAAATATTTAAGCAAAATTCGATTTGTTTCATTGGAAGGTTGAGTGGTTTATTTGAATGTTGACCACGAGTTTCATACACAGTTTTAATCTGTATTTGATTTTAAATAATTTGCAAAAAGATTTACGCAGTTCTGAGCATTGTGAAGGAAGTTGTGTGGCAAGTAAAGTGAGTGCGCCATTTTCGGCGCCTATTTAAATGCATTTCCTAGGCTTATATTTTACCAAAACAGAAAATGAAATATTTTCTCTTATTCTATGAAAATTTCGCGTCTTTTGACATATTACATGTCATTATTCATGGTTTGTGGAAAATCGCGATTTCGAATGAGCATTAAAAAAATCGCGATTCTCGTCAACTCACCAATTTAGACAAGTTATACATCAAAATACGCAGAATTTTGTGCACATTGCAAATATATCAACAATTATGTAATTTAATTTGCAATAAGCTGAGAAAACGCCAGAAACCTACATTTCAAACAATCATTTCAGGTACCTAAAAACATCTTGTTGCGATATCTTAAATCGTCATTTGTAGCGATATCTTAAAAACGAATAAACGCAGACGAACTAATTTTACTTTTCTGAAAACCCAAAAAAACCTTAAAATTCTCATGTGCAAGTTATTAGCAGTTTTTTTTTCAACGAAGTCAGGAGAGCCAGTTGGAATTGCTTGTCGAAAACGCCAGTTTTCTTTGTATAGCGCCTATTTTTTTGTCGGAGAATTGCTTTTTGCATTGCACGTTCCTTTGCTGACACGCCATTTAGCATAGCAGAGTTAACGACGGAACATAGTAGCCTCCTTTTGCTGCCTTTTGGTCCACCCGCGTTCGTGAAAAGGTTACCAAGGGCCGTTGAAGTTTTGAGTGCCTTTGCAGCACTCAAAATACGCGGCACACTAACAATATTTTGTTGCTAATTTGAAAATCGTCAATTCGATTTCGACAAAAATTTAATTTTGTCTTCTTGGTAGTGTTGGTGTTTTGTGTGCAAAGTTTGGACAGAATTCGCAAATGTGGTTTTGAGAAAACCAATTTAGAAATTGTTTTGTTTGAAAAGTAGTTTGGTTGTATATTCAAGGTTCAAAATAGTATATTCTGCAACTAGGGCGATAAGTTGTCAATTGGTCACGACAGCGAAATTCGCTCGAGAAGGCAATTAACTATACCGCCCGTGTTGCAGATAATATTTTTTATTACCCATACGAGGGGACGTATCTTACAAGTCTTCTACAAGTATCACCATAGAATTTGCACTCATTTTAAAACGTTTTCTTTAATTTTAATTTTTATTTTGTAATGAAATAACATTTCTATCACTTTTTCATCACTTTTTTAATATTGAGGTTTTGATTGTGTATTTTATTTATTAAATTGTTTTTTTTGTTTTTTAATTGATATTGAATAATTGCGTGCGTTACCCAAACTATGTGGTAATACAGCCCAAAAAAACGCACTAAAAAACATGCGCCAAGTACTTTTAACGCATGAGTAATAAAAAATCGTTAATATTCTCTTGCTTTCTGCTTGCTTCTTTGATGATGTTGAAGAATTCTGTTTTCTCCAGCGACACTTGAAGATTTGTGTTTATTTTATTCATTTAATTGTTTGTTTTAAATGTAACTTAGCGATATTGAATATTTGCGTGCGTTACCCAAGTTATGTGATAATACAGCCCAAAATGGCACTTTTCGCACTAAAAAACGTGCGCCAAGATAGTACTTTTAACGCATGAGTAATAAAAATTATATTGTTATTGGTTTTATTTCAATAAGTTAGTTAAGTTTGAGATAAAGCATATATTTGAGAGATTTGGCTGTTAGATCTAGTTTTGGTAAATTGTTGCTAATTTGAAAACTCGCTCCAAATGTATATCTTCATATAATCTTGATAGTATTAGCATTCAGCGTGGCAAGTTTGGTAAAAAATCGTTTGGAAAAAACCAAAATTCTTAAGTTATGAGGTTACGGATTTCAGGTTTAAAAAATCGAGTTTAATCACTAAATTAACGATTTTATTTGGTTTGCATTTTTTTTTTTTTAAACTTTCGGCAACAAGTTGCTGGCAAAGTTTGAGGCAAATCGGTGAATATGTATTTTGGAAATTCAGTCTCAAATTTGAGAGATTTTAGTCTTAAACTTCAGAGTTGTCTGTCTAGTCTTGCCTGTCTTGGGGCCCACGCTTTGGAATATATTATATGACGTCGTTATTAGGCTTGAATTGCCCGAGGGAATTGAAATACAGTATAATCTCGATAATCCGGGACATATGGGACCAGACAACCGCCGGATTATAAGAAACAGCGGTGGGCGGGAAGAGCGCGAGCGGCTCCAGACTGCCGGATTACTGGACGTGTCGTCCGATTAACCAAGAGCCGAATTACCGAGATTATACTGTAGTCAGCTTTGCTGATGAACTGGCTCTGATTGTGACGGGGAGAACTGAAAATAGTGTAACAAAAAGAATAAATGGAACCATAGAGCAAACAGACACCTGGATGAAGGAAAAAATTTAAAACTCGCCCTGAGAAAGACTTCTGAGAAAACAGAAGTTCTTTTTCAAATAAAAAAACCAAGCGATCAACCCCAAAGATGCTATGAAATACCTAGGCGCAACCAACTACAAAAACTTCTCCTTTAGAAAACCCATCAACTTGCTGCCACGAAGGCACTCAAAACTTCAGCGGCCCTTAGAAGCTTTTCACAAACGCGGGTGGACCAAAAGGCAGCAAAAGGAGGCTGCTGTGTTTCGTCGTTAACTCTGTCATGCTAAATGGCGTGCCAGCATGGGAAGGCGCAATGCAAAAAGCAATTCTCTGACAAAAAACTCTATCCAAAGAAAACTGGCGTTGCGTTTTATTTAATTTAAGTTGCGCGTTACAGGTGCATAAGTAAGTCTTAGGTGATGCTGCCCTTCTGAATGGTGGTATAGCGCTAATATCATGATAAATATTGTCATGATATTGGCGCTATACCACATATCAGGACATATATCGTCATGATATTGGCGTATATAAAATAACATCCTTGTTGCAGAAAGAAGCAACCTCTATAAGTGAAGAACAAGTGATGTAGGAATAAACAAGAACGAACAGAGGAAGAGGGCAAAGTCAGAAATGCTCGTAAGATGGCAAAAGTGGTGAAGCAAATCAACCAAAGGGGAGCGGACACGACTCTTGATCTTAGAAGTAGAGCCATGGGTAACAAGGATGCACGGGGAAGTAAATTACTACCTGACGCAAGCATTGAGTGGTCAGAGTTGTTTCAGGCAATACCTATATAATATCAGGAGGGCAGAAATGATCTATGCGTCTACTGTGGGAGCACATAGAGTGTGACTCACACAATCTTTGAATGCTCCAGATGGATACTCGAGAAAGACAATTGGACTACCAAAGCAAATGAACCCTTAAAAGCATGAACAATGACATAGATAATGCTAAGGACAGAAAAAGGCTGGAGAGCCGTAGAGACCATGAGCAAGAAGGAAAATGACGAAAGGACAAACAGATAGGAGAGCGAAATCAACATCAACTCCTTAACACTTACTTTGAATATCATTGAAATTCCACAGACAACATCATCTTGAAGTTTTTTCGAAAAGCAGTTCCGAGATGCTCGTGAGTTCACGGGGGCCACTTATCAAGTCAATTGAATGAGTTTGCTACGTTCTCATAAAGATAAAAAAGTCTTGTCCGTAAGTATTGTCTGTCACACAAACCTCTCATTTTAGAAAGTGGGCCCTCTTACATCATCCGAGCTGCTTTTAAGAGAAAATGGTTCCAAGTGAATAACGTTGCTCCTGGTACCACTGAAGACAATCTACTTCAATTCATTAACCAACACATTAATATAGACAGTATATGGACAGTATCTGTAAAATTATCACTTCTAATGCTAGATACTGCTCCATCAAAGTGAGGATGTGGGAATCGGATTGTAACAAATTCCTAAAACCGGACTCGTTGTGCGATGGCCACGAGTCTGGTTTTAGGAATTTGTTCTTAATAACAATCAGGGACTACGTCTTTTTACAGAAAGGTTTGCACAATAACTCAATAAACTCCAGTGGAGCACGAGCGGTTATCAATCCACCAACATCTAATGAAAGTTTAAAAAAAAAGCGACAGGCTTTGATCCTAGCGGTTACGTCTCAAGAAACTCTAAGAAAACCTTATGTTAAATCTATCAACTTACAATCAGAAATCACAATTGCTCAGGCCAACACTCAATTGGAAACAAATTTGATTTAGTGCAATTGTACTTAAAAAGCGAAAACATCGACGTGGTATGCGCTTGCGAACGTTGGTGTACAAAAGATGAAATTGATGTGATTAAAATCGATAACTACCAGCTAGTCTCATTTTTTAGGACTAAAACTATCCATGTTGGTGTTGCAGTATATTGTCGCAATTGTATAAATACAATACATCTTATGCTATCGAGTTATTCAGTTGAAAGGGATTTTGAAGTTTGCGGCATAACACTAGGCCTTCATCTAATCAAGATTAACATTATATGTATATACATGGTTATATACGTGGTCTGTTAGAAAAGTATCCGACTTTTCCAATTTTTTATATTGAAAACCTGATGGATTTGATTACACACACAAATTGACGACTCCATAACGACAATGCTCCAGAAAATTCTTGGCACTTGGTTCACAATTTTTTGGCGAAAAACCAGACTCCTTTGGTTCGACAGGCTCCTTACTCTACTGATATGGCCCCCTGTGACTTCTGGCTATTCCCCAAAGTTAAGAGGCCATTGGAATGAACGCGATTTCAGGGCTGCAACGACAGCCAAGCTAAAGTCGATTCCGAAAGAGGCTTTTTCGGAATGCTTCCAACAATGGCCGCACCGCTGGGAGAAGTGAGTGGAGTCACAAGGAGACTACTTTGAGGGTGATTAGGTTTGCAACGCTCCAGGTATACCAGCTTTTTTTACGGACTAAAGGTCGGATACTTTTCTAACAGACCACGTACAGATCGCCGGTACAAAACCTACAAATATTTAATAGTATGCTCAATGAGATGTTACTACATCTGTAGAAATCTGATAAACCCACTTTGCTTGTTGGCAATTTAAATATTGATTTTAAGAAATATACGATTGAAAGACAAACACTCATTGACATACTAAGCTCATTTCAACTACGTGTTATCAATCAAGGCGCCACTCGATTGAAGCTCATCGATTGACTATATGGCCACTAACACCGATGCAAGCGCATTTCCATTCAAGATTGTTGATCCAGTCATTGCTGACTACCTTAGTTTAATCTTTCAATTAAACACGAGCTTGTCATCTGCGTCGAACCAAAAGTTGACATATCGCCTGGGACGACATATTAGCTATGTTGACATACACAAAATCTCAACAAACATCTCATCAGTAAAATTGATTTCTCCTGTCTAGTCTTGTCTGTATAGTCTTGTCTGTCTAGTCTTGTCTGTCTAGTCTTGTCTGTCTAGTCTTGTCTGTCTAGTCTTGTCTGTCTAGTCTTGTCTGTCTAGTCTTGTCTGTCTAGTCTTGTCTGTCTAGTCTTGTCTGTCTAGTCTTGTCTGTCTAGTCTTGTCTGTCTAGTCTTGTCTGTCTAGTCTTGTCTGTCTAGTCTTGTCTGTCTAGTCTTGTCTGTCTAGTCTTGTCTGTCTAGTCTTGTCTGTCTAGTCTTGTCTGTCTAGTCTTGTCTGTCTAGTCTTGTCTGTCTAGTCTTGTCTGTCTAGTCTTGTCTGTCTAGTCTTGTCTGTCTAGTCTTGTCTGTCTAGTCTTGTCTGTCTAGTCTTGTCTGTCTAGTCTTGTCTGTCTAGTCTTGTCTGTCTAGTCTTGTCTGTCTAGTCTTGTCTGTCTAGTCTTGTCTGTCTAGTCTTGTCTGTCTAGTCTTGTCTGTCTAGTCTTGTCTGTCTAGTCTTGTCTGTCTAGTCTTGTCTGTCTAGTCTTGTCTGTCTAGTCTTGTCTGTCTAGTCTTGTCTGTCTAGTCTTGTCTGTCTAGTCTTGTCTGTCTAGTCTTGTCTGTCTAGTCTTGTCTGTCTAGTCTTGTCTGTCTAGTCTTGTCTGTCTAGTCTTGTCTGTCTAGTCTTGTCTGTCTAGTCTTGTCTGTCTAGTCTTGTCTGTCTAGTCTTGTCTGTCTAGTCTTGTCTGTCTAGTCTTGTCTGTCTAGTCTTGTCTGTCTAGTCTTGTCTGTCTAGTCTTGTCTGTCTAGTCTTGTCTGTCTAGTCTTGTCTGTCTAGTCTTGTCTGTCTAGTCTTGTCTGTCTAGTCTTGTCTGTCTAGTCTTGTCTGTCTAGTCTTGTCTGTCTAGTCTTGTCTGTCTAGTCTTGTCTGTCTAGTCTTGTCTGTCTAGTCTTGTCTGTCTAGTCTTGTCTGTCTAGTCTTGTCTGTCTAGTCTTGTCTGTCTAGTCTTGTCTGTCTAGTCTTGTCTGTCTAGTCTTGTCTGTCTAGTCTTGTCTGTCTAGTCTTGTCTGTCTAGTCTTGTCTGTCTAGTCTTGTCTGTCTAGTCTTGTCTGTCTAGTCTTGTCTGTCTAGTCTTGTCTGTCTAGTCTTGTCTGTCTAGTCTTGTCTGTCTAGTCTTGTCTGTCTAGTCTTGTCTGTCTAGTCTTGTCTGTCTAGTCTTGTCTGTCTAGTCTTGTCTGTCTAGTCTTGTCTGTCTAGTCTTGTCTGTCTAGTCTTGTCTGTCTAGTCTTGTCTGTCTAGTCTTGTCTGTCTAGTCTTGTCTGTCTAGTCTTGTCTGTCTAGTCTTGTCTGTCTAGTCTTGTCTGTCTAGTCTTGTCTGTCTAGTCTTGTCTGTCTAGTCTTGTCTGTCTAGTCTTGTGTCTAGTCTTGTCTGTCTAGTCTTGTCTGTCTAGTCTTGTCTGTCTAGTCTTGTCTGTCTAGTCTTGTCTGTCTAGTCTTGTCTGTCTAGTCTTGTCTGTCTAGTCTTGTCTGTCTAGTCTTGTCTGTCTAGTCTTGTCTGTCTAGTCTTGTCTGTCTAGTCTTGTCTGTCTAGTCTTGTCTGTCTAGTCTTGTCTGTCTAGTCTTGTCTGTCTAGTCTTGTCTGTCTAGTCTTGTCTGTCTAGTCTTGTCTGTCTAGTCTTGTCTGTCTAGTCTTGTCTGTCTAGTCTTGTCTGTCTAGTCTTGTCTGTCTAGTCTTGTCTGTCTAGTCTTGTCTGTCTAGTCTTGTCTGTCTAGTCTTGTCTGTCTAGTCTTGTCTGTCTAGTCTTGTCTGTCTAGTCTTGTCTGTCTAGTCTTGTCTGTCTAGTCTTGTCTGTCTAGTCTTGTCTGTCTAGTCTTGTCTGTCTAGTCTTGTCTGTCTAGTCTTGTCTGTCTAGTCTTGTCTGTCTAGTCTTGTCTGTCTAGTCTTGTCTGTCTAGTCTTGTCTGTCTAGTCTTGTCTGTCTAGTCTTGTCTGTCTAGTCTTGTCTGTCTAGTCTTGTCTGTCTAGTCTTGTCTGTCTAGTCTTGTCTGTCTAGTCTTGTCTGTCTAGTCTTGTCTGTCTAGTCTTGTCTGTCTAGTCTTGTCTGTCTAGTCTTGTCTGTCTAGTCTTGTCTGTCTAGTCTTGTCTGTCTAGTCTTGTCTGTCTAGTCTTGTCTGTCTAGTCTTGTCTGTCTAGTCTTGTCTGTCTAGTCTTGTCTGTCTAGTCTTGTCTGTCTAGTCTTGTCTGTCTAGTCTTGTCTGTCTAGTCTTGTCTGTCTAGTCTTGTCTGTCTAGTCTTGTCTGTCTAGTCTTGTCTGTCTAGTCTTGTCTGTCTAGTCTTGTCTGTCTAGTCTTGTCTGTCTAGTCTTGTCTGTCTAGTCTTGTCTGTCTAGTCTTGTCTGTCTAGTCTTGTCTGTCTAGTCTTGTCTGTCTAGTCTTGTCTGTCTAGTCTTGTCTGTCTAGTCTTGTCTGTCTAGT